>CM029523.1:39788845-41096345 GCA_017140615.1 Eucalyptus cladocalyx
ACTTCCAAACCCTTGTCTGCAACTCTGAGGACTACAAGAACACCACCGCCAACCATGACCTCCACTACATCACCTGGGACAATCCTCCGAAGCAGCATCCTCGGTCGCTCGGCCTCAGAGATTACCGGAAGATGGTCCTCAGCAACCGGCCCTTTGCCAGGAAGTTCAAGAAGGACGACCCTGTCCTCAACAAGATAGACCGTGAGCTACTCAAGAAACGGCGAGGTGAGTTCGCTTTCGGGGGTTGGTGCTCTGGGACGACGAATGGAGGAAAGCCGCGGAGGACTTGCTCGAATCTGCAGAGCTTGGACTACGGCATCCTTCGACCAGGACCTGGTGCTAGGAAATTGAAAACCCTGTTGTCGAGGCTTTTATTGGTTAGGAATTTTAGTAGGCGGCAATGTAAATGAAAATATCCCATCTTCCCCTCCATGATGCGAAGGGGGAGTTGCGAGTTTATACAGCGAGCGTGGCGAGCGGAATTCGAGAACGTCGAGGCTGCTTGTTCTCAGTCGGATTTGAGAACGACACCTTCATGTTCCACTTGGTGTCGCACTGGATTTTGAGGAAGGGGCTGTCCGTAATTCATGTATAACGTTGATTCTTTTCAATCTCAAAACAGAAAGGCATGTCTAGTGCCACTAGACAATTTTTACAGTGAATATGATTATATGGGGAGATGCGCCTGCAGGAATTTATCTTGTATGCACATTATCATTATCAACCATGGTGTGACTTTAGTATGATGTACCTTGCTCCGCCTCTGCGGGCTAGGTTATGCGTGCCTTTATAGGAGATCCGTTAAATGAGTGGGGTCGGGTATGGTAAAAAATTGTCTCATCCAAAAGATTTCATTTTCATGTAATATAATTTTAGCGACATATATTCAATTTAACTCATATCAAAATCATCTTTAAATTACCTTTTATTTGAATTCTTATTGACAAAACGCTTTTATATTTTGTCTAGTTGGATAAAAACATATCCAAATTAAGGTGATAGCATAAAATTAGCAAACTTGAGATTGACAGGAAAGTATAGAGAGAGCTGGATTAGGTTTAAATGATTTGTGAATCATTTAATATTCATATTATCTTAGGATTTATCATTTAGATCTATTTATAATTTATTTATTGAATATAATTAATTTTACAACAATCAAGCTCATTATAAATGAGTTAAGAAATTATTGTATGGTCCTTTTTTTTGTGTGTGGAAATTTTATATTCATTTTGACAAATCTACTTTATATTTATTTTTTATGAGGATGATTTGTGTTATTATTTTCTTTTGGCGGTTAGAAACCTAATGAATTACAACAACTAGATTGGAATAAAACTGTGATTCGTATAATTTCAATTCTATATACAATGCAATCAATATATTAATCGAAAAATTATTATGCATGTTTAAAAAAATTTACTTTCACGAACCAAACACATTGAAAGAAAAAAATAGAAAATAAATTGTGCATGGCCGACTTGGATTTTCCAGCAGAGCTGTGAACGAGGCCCGGAAAATCTCGCGCGACGCGGCACCACGTCTCGCGTCAAAATTATTACACGAATCCGAATTACGTGAGCGTAGCTTATGCCAGACGTTCGTTGAGGCGGTCTCACGTAGGACCAGTATAATCCAACGGTCCATGTAATCTGGGCTTATATGGTTCGTATGCAGGCAACCGCTTCGTTCCTGGGTAGAACCCAAATTAAAAACGGGCCCGGGCCACGATTAGACCCGAGATTTCAAAGCCCATAACCCAGATCCGACGTGTCCATCTTCTTTCTCTCTCTCTCTCTCTCGTCACGTTTCGGAGCTCCGGTTGCAGGGATTTTCAGAGCCAGTGCTCGGCGCCAATCGCAGGTCGCCGCCCAGAAAACCCGAACTTCGCTCCCTCCGTTCTTCCTCCGGATCGCGACCGGTAAGCGCCTCCGTCTCTGTAAGCGCGCGCGCGCGCGTGTGTGATCTTCTTATAGACTGAGCGCCGTCCTTTTGATCCGTCCGAGCTCCGTCGCTTCGAGCGGGCCCGACTTCCGAATTCCGGCGGGACTGAGGTTTTTTTTTTTTTTTTTTTTTTCGCCGGTTCTTTTTTTGTTTCCCCGCATTACGCAGAGCACGCCGTTGCGAAAGTTCGAGTCCCGTAGAGTTTCGTTCGAATATGTATGGCCGAGAGCTTCCTAAACGTTGTCGTCCGCGCGAGACGTGGACGGGGGGGGGATTCGAAGGTTTATGAGATTTCGCCGACGATAGAGTTCTTACGTGATGTTATTAATTGGCCGTTGTAGATTGATTCCTGCCGAGGCGGTTGAGGAGGGCGAGGATGAAGAGGTGGTGCACTCACTGCGCGAAGTTCGTGGAGGTGGACCGGCCCCACGATGGTGCCTTGTGAGTGTATTTAAAGCTTTGGCGACTGGCGGGGGGGCGTCGGACGAACTAGAATCGGCTAACCGGTTCCTATTTTGATCTTTTCAGAGGCTGTACTGAATGCGGAAAGGTGTTGGAAGATTTCAATTTTTCGTTCGAACCCACTTTTATGAAAGATGGGGCTGGGCAGGTTTGTTCTCATCTGTTACTTATGCTAGTGCTATCGTTTCTTTGCGTAGGCCTCGGGCAGAACTTGTTTTTAGAACTTGCAATCCCAACAGTAACTTTTCTTGATCCTGTCATGGCATATTTTCTTTTCTGGAGCATGTGATTTTATTTGGCAGCGCAATGACTTCAAAATTAAGTGGTAACCCTCTAACAGAGGTACCACAGTGCGGTTGGCCTAGTGGTATAGGGATCATATGTCTTCCACATGGTCGTGACTTCCATTCATGTCGTGAGTGAACCTATGAACAGCTCGTGCTGTGTTGTCTAACTATGTTATATCTTGTGTGGAGAGACTAGGAGAGACTTTCTGCCTGCCAGAATTTTGGCGGGGCTATGTTGATGGGCTTGTCAACCTTGGACATTCGGGTCCCGGGGGTACAAAATAGTCATGGCTCATACTGAACATTTCATAGTGAGTGTGAGACCTTCATAGTAATGCCTAGAGGTGGTCATTAGCCCCCCCTTCCCACCCTTTAACTTATCAAAAAAAGAACAATATGATAGAAGGAATCCTTTCCTTTTGATTGTAATTAAACCAACATTATAGGGTAACTATAGATATGGGCATCAATTGTGTCGTATGGAATAATTCTACAGTGAATTTGGTCATGCTAAAAGATCCCTTCCTCCACTTCTAGTCAGAAGTCAGACTCCATAGACAATGATGATATTTCTCAAGGCTCATGCAAAAGCCCTTGATTGGGGCTGTGATGGTTGTTATGCGGTCTAGATTCTTAGCATGAGGGTATGAAGTTGGGGGTTCGAATCGTGAAGCAGCTTTGCATGCTGAAAGCCTCTAAAGGGGCTTAAGGGGTCACACTTTAATCTTTCTTTCTTTTATTAAACTAAGAAAGAACAAAGTATATGTCTGAAACAAGTTGAGAAGACGAGCCAGATTAATTTATTAAAATTGTGCTGTATCCAATTTCTTCTCTTGAGTTTAGATATAGATACCTTCTTTTGCCATTATCGTAATGATCTCCATTCCTTTGTAGAGCCATCTGTCGGGAAATTTTGTGAGGACAGTCCAGAGCGAGTATTCTGCTTCACGTGAAAGAACATTGGACAGAGGTACTCTGTGTCTGAACTTTATTTAGTTCTTTCTGCCAACATTTCTCCAATACTGCATATTATGTTGCGAATTTTCATTCACTAAGGATTTATCATTGGACGTAATTCCCTACCTGATAATGTAAATTTTACTCAACAGCTGTAGCTGGTGGTTTTCTTATTGCATATTAGATATAGCTTTAGCAAAACCGTTTAAATGTAGAAGGTATTGCTGCGTATGATCTCTTATTTAAGCTTGTGCAACTTTTTTCCTTTGAATTCCCTAGACAATCTAGATATAAATTCTCCATTCTGTAGTTCTTTACTGAAATAGCTGATGGAGCAAGCAATTGCATCATATTGTTCTTTAGATTGTTTGATCATGTGAGATACAAGTGTCTTAATTCCTTGCTAGTTGTACAATAGTTCGCCCATGTATTGTTCTGGAAGATGGCTAGAGAAGCACAGCAACAGTCTTTATATTTTTAAAATAAGATGGCATTGCTGTGAGCTGAATTGTCAACAAACACAACTCGGGGATAAGTTTACAGGCTGCTTGTGGATTGTAAAGTGTAAGACTAATCATGTAAGGACTAGTTGATATCTATGGCCAATTGGACCATTAGCAATGCATCCTGGTGATTGCAGCAGAAGCAGAACTAAGTTTTGTGCTTTGTTCTTATCAAATTAGGTGGTCAGCTGTGGCAAAAAGTTTGATAACTCTTAACTGCATAAGATATTTATGAAATTGTTGTTCATTTGATTGATTGCTTCCTGGACTAAATAAATGACCTATTCATAAAGCAGAATCCTAGATCTCAGAATGGTTCATCTGAGGCTATGCGTCTGCTCTGCCCCACTTTAGCCCATCCAGATTATTTTTTGCATGAAACCTGCATATGAGCAAGGTGGTTCAGCCATAGGGAGGTATATTACCTTCATTGGAGTTCATATCAACTGAAACTTAAAAACAGATATTTGTTTAGTCTCTCCATGTTGGTTAAAAGTTGTTATGAGGTTTTCATTTCATAAACATGACATAAGAACATCACCATGCAGACTAATAAGGGACTGTACTGCATTTCTAGCACTATGGTTATGTGCTAATTGGTTGTACTAAGGCTACTATATTCAGTGTTAATTCTGATCTCTTGAGTACTCCAGAATCCCGATAGTGCATTTTTTGCTGCTTTTTCATCTTTGCATGTAAGCCCAGGGACAAATCAAATAAACAGTTGTGCTGCAACTTCAACCTTCTCCTTTTCTGTTTGTTTTTTCTTTTGTTGGTGCGATTAGTTGTCAGCATGTGTTACTGTGTCTATTGGAGCCATCCCTTTGTATAGCTGGCGTATGTGCATTGTGGGCCATGGTGATGACCTTTTATTATTTGGTTTCTGCAGCTAATGAGGATATGAGAAATTTGTGCTATGGCCTAGGGATGGATCAGCCTGATGGTATCGTTAGGACATCTCTGGCATTCTACCGAGTATGTTTGTCTGAGTCACTAGCGTTTCTGTTTCATATCTGCTTGTCTAATCTGGACATTGTGTTTTCTTCAAAATCTTTTCATGTGCCTTCTGAAGATTGCACTGGAAAAGAACTTTACCCGGGGCCGCAGAACTGAGCAAGTGGAGGCAGCTTGTATTTACATTGCCTGTCGGTGAGGGATCTTCCAAGCTACTGTTTTCAAATGATTGAAGTGATTTTTATTACGTGATAATATATAGATGCGTGTGTGCAATCAAATACATAATTATCGGTCCAATTAAGGGTTGCTTACCTTTGTCCTCACGCCATCTAATTATTGGTTCAAACTTTGTGAAGGTTATTTTTGCATGATCGCCTTTGGTATTTGAGACAAGATGTGAAAATGTTGAGAGGCATCCTTCTGCAAGTTAAAGGAAGTTATTGTTAGAATATTTAAATAATAAATCAGGCTTCATTTAACAGGTTAAGTTTTTAAAACAGTGGGTAGTGCTCTCACCAAATCTCACATGGTATCAACAATGGAGGTCTTGAGTTCGAATTTTTCTAGACCCCATTCTCCAATTAAATTTCCACATTTAGTTCTAGGCAAAAGACCGGATTAAGTGTGAGGGGGAGTATTAGAATATTTAAATAATAAATAACGCATTTATCTAATAGCTTAGACTTTTAGAACAGTTGGCTGTAGTCTCATGAAATCTCATAGTTATCATTTATGTCCTTTTTTCTTGAAATTGAGATTCCTAAGTATAGCATTTCCAATAAGCACGGTACTTGGTTGTGTTTGAGGCACTTAGATATTCCAAAGAATAAACTTCTGGTTGATCTTTAAACGTTGATTTGTCCATACATATACCTATTTGTTCTTGTGTACTAATAGTTGTGAGCATACGTTGCCAGATTTACTTTAAATTTTCCTTTTTGCTAATGTTGCTTTTTTTTTTTTAATTTGTTTCCAGGGAAAGCAAATTGCCGTATCTTCTAATTGATTTCTCAAACTTGTTGAAGATAAATGTGTGAGGAAGCTATTTCTGCTAATAGTGCACACATTTTGGTCCCTGTGTCTGTTTTATAATCAATCCATCATCCATTTTCTTTTTTATGGCAGTTACGTGCTAGGTGCTGTATTTTTGCAGCTCTGCAAAGTACTTTGGCTTCATGAACACCCCATTGTACAAAAGCCTCTTGATCCTTCTCTTTTCATTCATAAATATACAGCTAGTAAGTACTTGCCATCAATGCCGATGATTTAATGTCACTATACAAACTATGCATGGAATTGTACTTTTTACTGCCAATCCTTAATTTTCAAGAGGAACTTTTTTAAGTCTCATTTTCTGTTTTCTCAATTTCATTCTGCAAAAATGTCTACAAGACGTTTCACCCTCAGCTTTTGCGATAATGAAGTTTCAGTTGGTATTTAATTCCCGAATTAAATGTTGTGGTCTATTGTATTGAAAAAGCTGTTGATTATACAACTGTATAAAATTTTTTAATTGCCTGAATGGTATTATGATGAAGATCTCTCTCTTTTTCTGGTCCTTTTGACTTCATAATTTGGGTTATCTAATTGGTTAAATCATCGTAGGTTTATCTGGGGGAAGGAATAATGATGTAGCCAGAACTGCCTTGCGCATTATAGCCAGCATGAAGAGGGACTGGATGCAGGTTTCCTTCTTCTTTTCATAGTGTGTGAAAAAATTTGGTGCTGTGCATGGTTATTATGAGGGCATGTAAAATAGCGACTAAAAAAATAGTTCTGAGTCTTCTGACAGACAGGGAGGAAACCCAGTGGACTCTGGGGAGCTGCTGTGTATGTATCTGCAGTTGCGCATGGATTGAAGTGTTCGAAATCTGATGTTGTACGAAAGCTTACTTTTCCCTCATTTTTCTCATTAAGCACTGGTTTTAAAATAGTTTGTTGTTTAAGGTACTATGTATGTTTCATGGTGTTCCCTTTATCTTGTGCACACACACACACACATACACAGAGGGAGATGGGGAGAGAGGGACAGGGAAGGAAGGTAGGGAGAGTGAGAGAGCGAGGGGGAGAGAGAGATATATATATTCCTGGTGTTATGACTACATGCACCTGCTCTATCTGTTCAATGAGTCTTACTTATAAGTGTGTTTGAATATAGAAGAACAGTTCTATTTCTCAATGGATTTGAAGGCTCATTTTATTTGCTACAGGAGTCGTTTAATTGCTTGAATAGGGTGTTTGTCGAAGTCATATGACTACAAACAATGATATATTAGCTGGCCATAAACATTCTTATAAAATCATTGATTATCATGGTCTATTTGTCCCAAAAGATAGCAGAAATGATGTTTTCTGAATTTCCAATTGGGAGCGAAGCTATCATATGTAATTTTTCTCTTCTGGTTTATGCCATTTCTCATGAGGAGTTATTGTTGGTGACTGTCTGTCTAATTGTATGGATCCTGTTTGCTTTATAATGATTGCACAGTAAATGGAAAATTATGCTTCTGTTTGTGATTATTTGTATTTTGGATGGTAATCTTTCTAGCAAACTTCTGCCTCATGCTCAAAAGTTGTGTTATATCCATTCCTTGATCTCCTTCAGCATGTGTCGTATTTTTGCAATTAATATTTTGCTATGCCAGTTATGTTAGCATTATTGCAAAATCTATTCTGTTGGAAGAATTGCAAATTCGTTTTATTGATGAATTATCATCTTTTGTACATGAGAGATTCACTTTCAGATCTTTAATTTCTTAAGAAGAAGATTGTTATGAGGAAGAATGTGGCAAGATCTTATTTGTCAAAAGTAATATGTTATTGTTGTTGCACTTGCTTGACATGCTACTATCTTTCCTTTCTTGCATGTGGCTTGCTGAAATTCTTCATCAGTTAAGGCTGGTGCATATCTGTGAAGCAACATTGACAAAGCGATTGGTTGAATTTGAGAATACTGAGTCTGGTAGCTTGACGGTATGTTTCTGTATCATCAAGTGAGATGTAGCTAGGCCAACAAACACCACCCCCCCCCCCCCCCGCCCTTTTTCTTCTCTCCTCCTTTCCTTCTCTCTCTATCTCTGTTTTGTGGGACAAAGGGATGGCAGTGTGCATGTGCTTCTGGGTTTTGGAGGGGAGGGAGAGTCGTGGAGGACTTTGTGAGTGCTAACACTAGTGACATAAATGTACAAAATATAACCTGCTAACGACTTTTGACTGACATTAGTTGTGAGCAAATTGTATGTTCCTTTCCCTTTATTTTTAGAATCTGGCAAGTTTAAAATGGTCTCTTTGTTTATTTTGTCACACTTAGGTCTCAATAGATTGTTTATGCCCATTGTGATTGCTGTCAACAGACATCACCTGTCTAAGACAGCATTGTACGTAAGCTGATATGAAGCTTATTTTACTTGCCATGGTGTGGTAAATAATGCACTAACCAAAGTTTAGCTCTAGGGATAGTAGATAGGTATTGAGTTAATTGAAGTAATTGGGCGACAAACCATATAAGCCCTGGTGTAGTCCTCTTCATCAGTTCAAGGTGAGTTTGTCCAAACTATTTTTTTCATGGATTCTAAATTTTCCCAACTTGAGTACATAGTTAAGGTCAAGAGATGCAGTTTACACAAGTTGTGCTGGAGAATTGGCTTATTGCCTAGCTTCATCAATTAACTAAAGGATGAACTCTTGCTGGCTGTAATTACTTGCCTTGCTCACTGACAAAGAGGCTTTCATTGATAGCCTTCAATAACTTATGGTTTTGTGTGACTGCTCAGGGTGTCATGCACATAAGGACTGGCTACTTGTTTAATCCAAAAGTGTGGACACCTTTGCACTTTCATGATTTTAAAATATCTGATTTTACATGGAAAATTTAATACCTATTCCTGCTCTTCTACCCCTGGTGCCTTTATAATGTTATTATAATAGGATTTTCTATTTTGGTATTATTTTCAGATTGAGGAGTTAAATACAAAGGCAAAGCTTGAAGAGAAAATTTCGGCAAAACAACCAAATATGGGGTTGAATATATCTGGTGCAAGAGAACTGCTTTGTGAACACAAGGATACGGATACACCTCATTTTGCCATTGGACTTTGTCAATCTTGTTACAGCGAAGTGAGTTATGCTTTCTTTTTTTCTACTCTCATGCTTGTTTATTCAAGTTTAATGCCCAAGCACTTATGTTTTTATGCTTTGTTGCAGTTTGTGGAATTTTCGGGTGGTCTTGAAGGAGGCTTAGATCCTCCAGCTTTCCAACGTGCTGAGAAGGAAAGATTGGCTAAGTCATCGATTGGAGAAAACACAAGCGAAACAAATTTGGTTAGTACATGGTATTACTTGAAATAATGCATCACTACCGATGTTGTAGAGGTAAATCAACACTGCAACATGATGATATTGCTTCCTAACACTAGTCAACTGCATTATTGGGGGGAAAAAGTCGATGTTTGGTGATCACTAATCACAGCAAATGGTTTTGAAGTTCTTCGTTCTAAGCTCCACACTCCATCAAGATGGAGATGGTAGGCAGTCTAATTTAGCAAAGTAAGAGTATATGTATAACATAGGTTTTGTTTAAGAATTCTTGCATTACCTTACTTCCAAATGTATCAAATTACTCTGAAGGTAATGCACCAGAAAAATCCTTTCCTTCCATCCGAATCAGTGAATCTAGTACCCAATGAAACTTGCAATTTCTTAATAGTGGCCAGTAGTTTATTTCAAAAAAGCCTATAGATGGTTGATGCTGGAATCTGTGACTTGGTGATACTCTCGCCAAACTCACTATGATGTTAGATTGTCATGATTTTTAGGATTCTCATCTGTAAATTGCCTTGATATGGAGAAGGCTTTGCTTTAGAGACTCAAGAGAAGGTAATGGAAGGATTTTCAAAAGACAGGAAACTTGGTTATCCTAGATAGACAGTCCTCTCTTTTTATTAAAGGAGAAGGAAGGAGCAAAAATATGAGAGCGTAGTAGATCTGTTGTTTCCCAATCATGTGACTTTTGTCCATTATATCGAGGAGACATTCCCCATGTAGAGTGTAAAAGAGGATAAACATCAAAGAGATATTTTTAGTATGATCAGTGCATTAGATATATTCAGAGACTCGAAATTGTAGATATGTTGTCAGTTTAGTTGTCACAGTTATGCTGCTTGTCCACAGTGATGGGAGAACATTGTTGGGTCTACCGACTGCCAATTGTTACACCATCGTTTGCTTGTTGGCTTTATTGAAACTCTCTAAGTTAGTTTCTGGAATCAAAATATGTTAATACATGAATCCTTTTAAGAAAATAAAAGCAAGATGTATGAGAAAGTTAAAAATTGTTGGAAGGACTTTGGAGTCAATTTGTTTAGTAAGTGTGGTTCACCATCTGCTTTAGTCATCTGATGACTGTACACAGTTAATCTAGCATTCAATTTGTGTGGATTTTGTACTCTCTGATGTTCTTTCCTTTTCTTTTAGCATGAAAATGAGCCTGACACTCTAGCAGCATGTGGAACCATGAAGTCACAGTCAGCTGAGCCTGAAAAAACCGGTAACAGTTCATTATTTGTTTGAAGAAACTTCCTCAATTCCCTAGTTGGAATTATGTTTACTTCTATGGATAATAAGATTCACATTATGGGGATGATGTGCAGATCGATCAACTGATATGAATGATGGTTTTCAAGTGGATGAAGCAAACGATAGGAGTGCTAAAGCTGATGATGAATCAGACACCCTCTCTGATATTGATGATATTGAGGTGCACTTCACTTCTACTTTCGAGTCCTACCTTAGATCTTGGAAATTTAGATCACAAGTATCAAGTTCCTACTGATGCAACCTTAAATACTAAAACAGTTGACAGACTTAAAGTCTGTCCATTAATATGTAGGAAAGTTGCTAAATTTCCAGGTAGACTTCCTGGTGATGATAATTCTTTCAATAAGGTCATTCTATTCAACTTGTATTTTGGTAGTTATGTATAGTTCCACTTACTTTCTGGCAGGGATAGAGCCCTGTGTACAATGCATAAGCACTTTTAAATAGAATTAACTTATCCTACAATTCTGTTGAACTTTGAGGTGCAGTTCACTTCTACTTTTGAGTCCTACCTTTGTTCTTGAAAATTCAGACCACAAATATCAATTTCCTGCTGATGCAACCTTAAATTCTTTAACAATCAACAGACTTAAAGTCTGTCCATTAATATGTGGGAACTAAATTTCTAGGTAGATTTCCTGGTGATGATAATTCTTTTGATAAGGTCATTCTATTCAGCTTTTATCTTGGTAGTTATGTATAGTTCCACTTACTTTCTGGCAGGGATAGAGCCCTGTACACAATGGAGGCAATTGCTCCTGATGTACTTCCTTTTTCACTAAAGAGCATAAGCACTTTTAAATAAAATTAACTAATCCTATAATTCTGTTGAACTTTGAACTCATTTTAGTTTCCTTATACTGATATCTGTTTGCTTACTGTTTGGTAGTTTTTGTCGCTATTTGCATGCATATTTACAAACTCATGAGTGATTTTGCTGCTCTAGTCATGCAATATGTTGATATATATGTTTCAAAGTATGCCATTGTTACTTATTGTATCAGCTGGCAATTTTTCGTGTGCTCTACCACAACTTTTTAGTTTGTTGATCAGTTTTAATGTGTCTGGACTTTATATGTAATGATATTTTCAGGTTGATGGCTATCTTCACAATGAGGAGGAGAAGCATTATAAAAAGATCATTTGGGAGGAAATGAACCGGGAGTACCTTGAGGTGATTTGGTTCTTTATTCAAGCTAAATAATGTCATTAAACTTCTCTTAAGAGGACAAAGTTTGGTAATGGCAAAAAGTTGTAGTCAAAATTTGGATCTTGTGCATCTATGATAATTGTATTTCTAGATATTTGGATGGATGTTTTCATAATTTTATCATTTCAATTGGGATTGGTCATCATTGTTCTCTTTTACTCAGAATTGCAAGGGTTTCTATTTGATTGTGCTACAAATAGGCTCTCCAATGTTTGCTCTTCATTCTTGGTTATTTATGTTTTTCTGAGTTGTTGATTTGCTCAGCTTTTTCATTGTATAATTTGGTGGGATTGAATTGGAACATGTATCGGTTGGTTAGACACTTAGTTCTGTTTACTCCATGTTGTGACTAATTATTATTTTTTTCCTGGTGATTCCCTTAATATAGCTTATTTGGTGTACTTGCAGGAACAAGCTGCTAAGGAAGCAGCTGCAGCAGCTGCAAAGGAAGCTTATGCAGCCAATTACAAGAACACAGAGGACTTCCAAGCTGCACAAGAGCTGGCTGCAGCTGCTGCTGCAGCTGTGGCTAAATCAAGAAAGGTTAATTTGCCAGTCAAATCAAAATACACTGAGTTGATTATCGATTCTTGTGAATGGCGTGGTTACCAGTACCCAGAGACTCAGAGCTTATCAAGATAGTCTAGGATCTCTTGCTAACCCTTGAATGATAGAATGTAGAAAAAAATTAACTAACTTGCTAATTTTTTAGCAGAAGAAATATGGACTGAAAAATGCTTTCTTTTGTTAAACACAGTCTGAACTCCAGCTCCATTCTCCTTAAATTCCATCAGAACTTTCACAAACGAAGCCTGGATAGGTGAATCCTCCAAGAATGTCAATGACATGCTGCATGATATCTTTGATCTGTTCTGTGTTAGTTAATCCTGTGAGAAAATCATGGTTTATATCACGGGATTAATTTTTGTTGCATGTGCTTAATTAAGGTACCCTGCCTGTAATGGAATTTAAAAGCTCATTCTAGCGTAAAAGTTTGGACTCTTAGAGGTCTTTGGGCTCCATGCATTTTGATCTGAAACAATCCGGTGCAGTTTCCTACATTGAAAATCTTCACATAAATCCAATTTTTGACTCTCACGACTGGAGCCTGTTAAACTGCCATTTTACGTAGCGCTATGATATTATTGAGGAGCAAATTTTAAGTAGAAGCATTAGAGTCTCCTCCCTTTCCTTCCATCTCCCTTCTTCTGGGCTATGGAAGACTTGGCCACCATGGTCTGCATTGTATGACTTTCAGCTTGCACTTGAAGTTTGGGTCTACTCTTTCTTTGCTCTTTCTGATCATAATTTTCCAATGGAGGCTCATGAATAAACCTCCTAATATGAGTAGTTCTGTTGCCAAAACGAAATTTGCAGGAAAAACAACAAAAACGAGCTGCCGAAGCAAAAAAGTCCACTCCTGCGCAGACTGCTGCAGAGGCTGCCCGGCAAATGCTAATTAAGAAGGTTAGTTTGCTGGAGAGTACTTCTTTGTTGTAAGTTGGGAGGTTAGGTGTCTAGTTTTCATCCTCTAATGATAGATGCTGTGGGGAGCTGGCTCATGTTTCTGTAATAATTGGAGCAATGGAAGGTAATATAATCAGATCAGAATTTGCAACGTCTAGATTTCAGTGGTTTGAGCTAAATATATCCTTTTAAATTTTGAAAAACACCGGGCGTGTCAAGGTTTTACATTGACAGTGCTAGATTTGCTGCAATAATTGGATGAGAAATTATTGGAGTGAGGACTTAGGCATCTGAGCACTTGCTGTTATGGAAGAGAATGGAGTCTTAGAGGGATGATGAAAAAATGAATTATATCTTGCCAAACTCATAAATGCATGGCTTGTTGCTTCATTGGCAAACTTCCTATATGGCCAAATGTTCAATGTGTTGGCACTCCTTGACTGGGCATCACAACTTTTGTTGTGCAGAATGCCCCTTGAACCTCCATCTTTCTGCATATTTTTATAACTAAAAATGGATGCAGAAATGATTGAATGATGCATTCTTTCTGGTTTAATCATTTGAATGGGCGGGAGAAGAATTAAATTGATTGATTGGCTAATTTTGAAAAATTTTGCTTTTTGAAAATTTTCTTCAATTCTTCTCTGAAAGTTGGTCGTAATTGTAATGTAATTTAGGTGGGTTGAGTTTGATCTTTCAGGTGATGTTCGATACTTGTTACTAGTATTTGGCATGGTACGTTGGAGGCATGTCTTGAGCTCTGTCTTACATCATATTGATTATAGATCTGGTGGATTCCTGTGGAAAGTGTGGGAGAATGTTAAGGGCTTGTGCCCATGGGCAATTGATTTCTTTGACATTTCCTTGAAATTAAAGTATTCACTGCTTCCACTGTGTTCACACATGTAAACAGCAGAGACTGAATAAGTACTACTATTGCATTATCTTCATTCTTGTCCCTTTTCTTTCGACTGTTCTAGATAGTTGTACATAGGCATGTCTACTAGCTTGAATCATGCACCCTCATACAGTATGGTTATCTGATTGTAACAATGCTGCAGTAATTTTTAATGGTTAGAGAAGCCGCATGGATTGATACTAATCAGATTGGCAAATATGATTCTAATGGTATTGGTTCAGATAATTAGTATCACTTATAGATGTGCATGCATTAACTTACCCTCTGAAATAGGTCTAACAGACCTTGCTGCATGATTTATTCTTCTAATACTTACACCAACAATATTCTCGTGGCAGAGACTTAGTTCCAAGATAAACTACGATGTACTGGAGAAACTCTTCAATGAGCCAGTAAGTTTGTCTATTCTCTTAACTCTTTTCTTTTGGCTCTTTGATAGGTAAAATGATAAGTTGCTAGCTTACATGCTTAGTGGGCAATTGCAATATGTCTGAGTTAGGTTTTCCAATTAGAATATCAGGGGACCTTGGCATAGAGACATGCCATGCATGGAATAAAGTTTACATTTTTTTCTATTGTAGATTTTGGGTTACTCACTAGCTCAATGATTCTTGAATGTCTTTCGAATGTTTATATTGTTTGCGATGTTTGCTGAGAGATGAAATAAATCTCCTGTGTAATCTGTTCGCTTTACTACCTTGGTTATCCATATGAAGGACCTTTCTTATCTCCAATATTGGTGGATTTTTCACCTTGGATGTATATATGAAGGCCCTTTCTTTTCTCTGCTCTTGTTCTTAGCAATCTTCACAATGCTTTCTGATCATCTGTATTGCATCATTAGCAGTACAATCGTTGGTTGTCCAAGTTAGCAACTTTGAATACCATTCAGACAAGAGAATGCTTGTACTTTGTCAAATACTATCTTGGTATAGGAAACCAGCTTTGAGTTCCTTCCATCTTTTTAGATTCAAATCGTGGGTCCATCTTTCTTCTACTTTTGTGTGGATAGTAATGAAAAAAACAACCATCATTTACTATCCGTGGCCTCTACCCTCAACCACTAAAATAGGATGCAGCTTTCAAGTTCTAAGGATGAATATAGCCTCCCTCTTTCTTTTGGGCGATTTTGTTCAAGCAGATAATTATGAGGTAGAAGCTTCTAACCCTAATCAATGATCAACATCGTTGCTGTGTCTATTATCATCTTAAGCAGGCGAACCCAGAGAACCCCAAGAAAAGACGAACAGAATCGGATTCCAACAATGATGACAACACGCCTCATGTTAGCAGCAAAGAGGTTGAAGCTGAGGTTATTGAAACAAATGACGATGTGGGATTGGATGATGAACAGGAGGATGACAACACTAAAGGAGTGGATGGTGATTTGCATTACGGAAACGAAGAGGAAATGTATGATTATGATGACGGAAATTACGATTATGACGGCTATTGATCATATCTGAAAACTAATGGTCTTTTGATATTTAAAAGCCTCATCTGCTAGAGAGCCACGGTTGTTAGTGTAGAAAGATCTCTCTTTGTACAGTATCATTTGGTCTTCACCAATTTTGAGTTTCCCCCATTTGGGAAAGTGGACAGTTCTAGTTCGTTTCCTTATTGGAGATTTTACTCCTTTATCATTTTTTAGTCATAAAGGGTTATAACAATTCGTCAAGGCAAAGCCATCGCTTCCGTGAGAAAGCGTCTTGCACCACCAAAGTCTTGTAGAATCCACAGTGATAGTATTTGGTTCTCTCCGCATCAGCTCTACTTCAAGTGTATACAACTACTTTTATTGTATGAATAAATGTTGGCATTGATGCTTATAGTCGGTTTATGTCGTATACGTGTATGAATATTTTGAAGCAATTGGAGCGAGTTGATATGATAAATGCCTCGATCCATATCTCATGGAAGATGGGACGAGCTTGATGAATTGGTGTCAAGATTCTATTGCAAAAGGAGATCGCCAACAACCCACTTTTCTTTTCAACGTGTAAAGGCTCTCTTTGATTTAGCATTTTCTCAAAGTACGGCTACGCATTCTTTAGATTAGAAGTTATCAAGGGAGGGTTTCCTCCATGATGCTTAGTTTATTTAGTGTTAGTGGGGTGCAGTACAAACCCTTGCACTGTGGGAACTTATTCAGAAGCAACTAAAGAGAAGATTATAATCCCTGAGAGATCTTGCAGGTGTTCCACTTTCTAAGGACTCGCATGGACCTGCCTCCATTGATGAGGCCTAACTAGATAAAGGCAAAGAATTGCTGCTGTCTAGTGTTGGTGGAACTGTGCGTTGTCAGCATCTGATGCAAACGTGTACCCGAACTACTCATTCATTTTTGCCATGTGCATCTGACTCGTAAAAAGTTTAATTTCTTCAGGTCTGAATCGAATGTTGTCGTGGTGTTAAGTAGATGTTTAGAGTAAGGAATTTCTCTCAGGTTATTAGATAGACGTCAAATATGCGTGCGACTAGGTTCTTCACATCAGTCTGGTTCCGTGTTGTCGTGTGATTGAACCAATCTCTTAACATATGAGCGCTTCTCGTCCGGAGAGTCTACCTTAAAATTCATGGACCCACCAGAACGTTATTACAAGCAGCAGCTTCTTGAAAGAACCTCAGATTTGTCTCGCTCCTAATCGATGCCCCTTTTCTACTCTTCCTTCTAAGTACTCAACTATCATAACTTCATTGGGCAAGAAATCAACATCTTAAGATGCCTTCCCCCTTGATTGACTTTCATTCCCGTGGAAGCAAATTGCTTTCTGGAGGGGGAAAAGGACTGCAATCAACATAATCAATGAATGCAATCCACCCGCTTACTCTGTTGCCCATGCCTTTTCCAATCAATTGTCCAATTTTCTCCATACATTAAGAAGGTTCTGTCATTACCTCCACTCATCAATGGTGCTTCTTCAAAACCTGTCCCTGAAGATGCCTACACATCTCACGAAACCATTGAGAAAGTGTTGCTCCTTCCATTATGATAATGGTGCCCTTCTGCTCTGTAGCAAGTCCACTGCAGGATTAAAAACGAATTGATAGCAAATAATTCAGAGACATATTGCTTCTCGGACACGCACTTACATTGCTCAGAGACGCGTTTCATTGAGACACTTTTATCATGTTTTTCCATGTATGCAGCACAAACTTTGCGCCTGAAAGTGCGTAACAAAACACTCTAGAAGCGACAGAAAATATGTATCCAAAGTGCTCACGAGGGTTTCACTCCCGCAGCAAGACCAAGTCCCCCAAGTGGAGTTGATCGGAGTGCATATAATATGTCCCTTTTAAGCGAAGACTCATCTTTAGAAGGCTATTCGTCCTTTAAATAAAAGTAGCAGGTCACAGAGCCAATCATCAAACATTGGAAATCTAGCAGACGATGTACTTTTTGCTTTAATTGATGTATGTTTCTAGGATGTATATTTTTAGGTACCATATGCCGTCGTTCACAGATTACATGTTACATTAGAAAGTAGACTAAATCTGCCGGCTTGATCATAAAGCTAAACATAACTCACTGCATCTTGACTCTGTTGATTCCCAGACACACCATGCAATGATGAAACCTAACTAACACTCATATATCTTTTCGCCCAAAAGTTTGATTTGAGGAGAAAATCATAAAATTTTAGGTTAATAATTGAGGAAGAGGTTTATTAGTAATGTACGTGAACTCCGTGGGCGACATAATTGATGCCGGGACTTGCAAAAAAGAAAGAAAAAGAAGGGACAGAGCGTGATTTTGGGCGGTGGGAGCTTATGTGACATGTCTGCTTGTCATTGTCATTTATGTCCAAGACGACAAGCATTTCCGTCGCTTGGGGCCTTTCCCCTCACCCTGATTTGAATTTGGAATAGGGCCAAAAGTGCAAAAATTTCTAGAGACGGACTCCAGAACTTTGTGGTTCTAGTGTGTAATCGTGTGAATGTTAGTGGCGCTACGTGGACTTTCTTCTTGATGCGTTGTTTGTGGACCACTGTGCAAAGTTTCAGGCATAGGAACTGGCCAGGATCTGTGGTGATCCATTTTTTTTTCAACTATTAACGCACTGATTATGGAGATTAGTTACTGTGTAATTACATTAGATTTTGTTGGAATGGTTAGGTTAGAAACTTAATTGAGCATTTACCAATGGTTTGTGGACAACATCAAACAAATTAATAATTTAGGGGCGATATGACATATTGGGTCAGAGTTCAAAGATCGCACGTAACGGGTTGAAAATTCAGTGACCATTTTGTGCTATTATCATTGAAAGAAAGAGAGCCCAGATGTTCAACTCCCTAGAGAGAGGGAGAGAGAGCTGGCTCTTTGGTGATACTTTAATGTCCGGTGATTGTACAGCTTCACTTTGCAATCAAGGGCCCATAAAAATAATGCCATTGGTGCATAGATTAAGTTAATGATACCAAAAGCGCACATGAAAATAGTAAAGAAGTAGAGAGTTAGGCCAGTGGGAACTCAATCCCATCTTATACAAGTGGAAGTTGACTTTTTGTGGTTGGAGAGAAAACCTCTTTTTCTGATGGCATTGAAAATCCAATCAACAGTATACACCAAAAACGAAAAATCCCATTAATATGCCTCTCCCTCACCCTCTATAAAGTAGTTACATCTCACCACACGCAATTGTCTCACATGCTCATCACCAGACTTCACCAAACGAGTTTGCTTCCACAATATCAACCAAAAATATCATTACCTATTCTCAACCTCAGAGACATGGCAGGGCACAAGGCCATCATTGCTATGAGGCTCCTGGTGCTCTTCCTGGGCTTCTCTTGCCTTTTCTCATCTCTTGCAGTTCCTTCAACTAGTAAGGCCTGGATTTGGGAATTGCGAGATGTTCCTGAGTTAGCCTTTTGTTGTTGTAGATCGAGCATTTCTTGATGCTTTTGAATTGTTGTTCTGTTTCACAGGGAGTCTCAAGTCAAGCAGTGAAGAGGATGATGGTGAACTATCGGTTCCAAACTTGTTAGCTCAGGTACTCTCTCTCTCTCTCTCTCTCTCATGTCTGCCTTAAAAGTTCATTCGCAGATCAAGCTTCCAAGGAATTTACAGAAAAACTCAGGATTTCAGCTCAGACAAACTATTCACCCTTCTGCTTTATTGATCTTCTCTGTTTCAATCTGGGGCCTAGTGGTTTACATGGTGAAGCCTGGCTTTTTTTCTGAGCATCTCTCTGTCTTTATTGAATCCAGCACACCCAGTTTAGGCCTTTGCACAATTTCCACCCACGTCTAGAGTTGTTCATCAGATAAATGGATAAAGAGTATGGAAACATGCATGCTCCCACAGTCCCACTCAATCTGACCTTGACGGTAGGGAGCCTTACCTTATGTACTCGGACAAGCCTGCGTGCATTTGAGAGATTTTTGTTCAATTCAAAAGATTTGGATGCTTCGTGTCATGAGTACAATTAGACGGTTACCTAAGCCTTGGCGCATTTGGATTCGGTACTCCAGAAACTCTTAGATCCGGCGGATCTCACGCCCACGAGACGCTAGAATTACTTGCAGCTCTCTCTCTCTGTCTAATACTCTGTTTAGATATAAGCAGATGCTAATGAGCCGTGATATTGCCAACGCTGCAGGATGAGATAATGGGAATGAGTGGAGGAGGAGAGATGGTGTTTATGGAGAGGAGGATGGAGATGGAAAGCAACGACTATCCTGGAACAGGAGCCAACAACCACCATGACCCTAAAACTCCTGGAAGAGCCTGAAGTGTCCCTTTCTATATCTATATAACTATTGTATATTGTATATTCATATGTATAATCTAAGGGAAAGAGAGAGGGGGTCAAAGATGGAGTTGGGATTTTTTTTTCATTTTTCTTGGTCTTTGTTTAATTTTTTTTTTCTCTCTCTTTCTTGAGGTTGAAGCTTCTCTGTGTTGGCGTTGGCATATGAGAATGTCTCTGTCATTTTGCAGAAAAAAAGATCATGTAGCGGTCTTAGCTTGACTTAACCGATAATGGTAGGCACGCAATGCGGATTTGACTTTTCACGCATCTTTGGGTGGGTGTGAGGGGGTCAACTTTTCACATCAATATTTGCCTAATCCATGATGATTCTGCGGCATTGGAAATTGTGCCGGCAGCTAATCCTAAGACAAAGCGAAAGAGGAACAGAGAAAGTCACCAGCCAAATTCATTCTACCTTCATCATGATAGACATGAAAAACGACTGTGTGCTTAGAGATTTTGATTTGAATGAAATCCCTCAAGGGAGTCGGCTTTGCTAATTTATGCGCTCAGAGAGTCTATATTCGTGGACCATTCGATTAACCTTAATGAACTCACTATAGCGAAAGCAAAATGCAAAAAAATTAGCACAAGTTGGCACTTCGAGATCGTTAGCTTCCCGGTTGGATCCATCAATTTATCAATTAGAACGAAAATTAGCACAAGTTTGTCTCGCCAAGAGATTAAATACCACTTCTTGGACTACCCCTACGGGGGTGGAGGAGCGTTGAACTCTCCGAGGTCTCACCTAGACTGAGCAAAGAGAGAAAAAAGAGTGATGGGGTCTTTGTTAGGTGGTGTCGACTTGCTGGAGGGGCCGATAATCACTTCGATGGCGGCGGCCAAGAAGGAGAACGACAGTGATGAGAATGGACACATGAGCGGACGGAGGGAAAGCTACATGTTCTGAAGTCCATAGACATTGATCTATGTGAAGATTGCATTTTAGGCAAACATAAACGTGTCAGTTTGTTCGAAGATTAGGGGAGAACCAAATAAAAAAAAGAGTTGGTGCACACCAATGTCTAGAGGCCAGCCCCTATGCATCCCCTCGGAAGCTCACGTTGCTATCTCTCGTTCATTAACAACTCTACCAATAAGGTATGAGCTTATTCTCTGAAAAATAAATCAGCTGAGTTTGCTTCTTGTCAGAGATGGAAAGTTGATGTGGACTCGTTAATGAACTTGACGTAATAACGCAGGCCTTCAAAGAATATACAAGGGTGTTAGCCCCCAGACATTGGTATGCACCAACTTTAACTTTGTTCTCTTTGGTCTTCTCCTAATCTTCAAAAAACTACAATTTTCTGTTTGTCTAGATTACAAATCCTCACATTAGACAAGTATCTATGGGCTTCATATTAAGTAATTTTCCTTTGGATAACAGCGCCCTCATCCCCTTTTTTGCTTATTTGTCCAAGCCTATGGCTCCATGATTCGGAATCAGCTTTCAACTTAGTATTTGCTACTACTTCTCCACCGCTCTCGGCCTTGTTCGGTGTGCTTCACATTATTCCCCGTATTACATCCATCGCACCATTGACAATTTTCCACAAGCTGTCCTTAAAAAAGTAGTTCTATATCCTGTATTATCTAATTGCGCTATAGAGATCAAATTTTTCTTATGGTCAAGAACAAATATGATATCTTGCAACTTCCATCAATACCTTTTAGCCATTCTTATGTGAACATCACCCTCCTCTAGAATATCTAAATATTCTTCATCAACAAGATAACCCTGTTCAAATTTTCCAATGATAAATTGCGCATTTTGTTCTCTACATGAAGTAGAGTGAAATGATACATATAATTCTAGAATCCAACACTCGGTTGGATTGTCAATGTTAAAAAATTGAGGTGTCATGGATGAACGTCTCTTCGAGGATTACATACACGGATTTCTTCCGCTCTTGATTTTGATCCAAAAATTGACATTTCATCTTTAGGATTCTATAAATTTATCTTAAATGGCCTTTCTTTTAGCAGTTGGAGTAAATTATTTCACCATGAGGTCTTGATTTGCTTCTCCCTGTGGACTTCAATCTACCATGGTATTGATTCTAACCTCATTGATTGCTTCTCCTTTTACTTTCGGTATTCAAGACAGCACTAGAAGATTCATTCAACTCTCGTTTGCAAATATCCTTACTAAGGATCAAATATCTGATTTATTGAAACTTCAGCTTTTTGTAACCTGACAAACTATTTACTATGATCACAATTACACTTCGACTTTCAAGTATAAAAGATACTAGGATTAAAGCTTTTACCTTGACATTGAAATTTATTTCCACTGAACTCAATTGAACTGCGATCTAAGAAACACTGACATTCTCCAGGAGTTTTCGTGTCGTTTTGGACATTTCAACACGTGTTCGATACTCTCCGACATTCTCCAACACTCGGTCAACAAGTGTCAAAAAATCCGACACCCGGTCAACTCTCCTAGCATTCTCCAACACTCGAGTACGGAATTCCAATAGACGAGTTTGGAATTTCAACATATGGTTCCGACACACATATGGTCAATTTTAATTTTTTTTAATAAATAAGAAGTTAAAATGTAAATATATAAAAAATAATAAAAGGAAAAAAGGAAAAAAAAAAAACTAGCCTTCTCTTCACTTCTAATTCTCATTGTCCATGAGACACAATTCACCTCTCAAGTTTTTTTTTTTTCTTTTCTCTTTTAACATGCTTTGACTCGCGAGTCTAGAATGTGGATTTCTTATTTTTTTCCCTCCAAGTTTTATGGATTATTAAAATGGAGTTGAATTTATCAAATTTTTAGGCTCTTATTTATTATTTATTTATTTGTAAATTTAAATCCAATTAATTTGATTAAAATAATCATACAAATAATGATTTATCATGTATATATAAAAATATATATTTAATACACAACGTGTCCCAATGTGATGGAATTCTCTATTTTTTTTTTTAAATGACTTGTTGGCATATTGTGTTGTGTTATGTTGTGTATCGGTGTCGGTGATATTATATCGTGATCACAATTGAATTTGTTAATATGATTTGTGATGAAAGTACCTTTGTCCATCTTCAGATTGAAAAGAGGACATATCAAATATACTTTGGTTGACACAAAAAGCTTCTCTTACATGTCAGACAATGCTCCTCATCAAATCCACTGTTGTCTTCTTCTTGATGATGTTGAAGGCATTGCTCACGCCAACGCGAGATGAATCGCACCTAGGAGCTTGTCGATCTAATAAGTCCTCGTCTTCTTGCGATTGAATCTAGTTTTTATGTCGATAAAGCCTCATGCAAGTTCTTCCAATATAACAGATCCTCAAATTTCTATCTTCCACAAACCAAACTCTGTCATCAAACCAACTGATCTTCACCTTCCCTTCATCCATTTTTGTCGCCCCCACTATTTTGCCAAACCAGGCTCTCATGCCAAATGTTAAGAACTCAAAACGTTGAAGAGAAAATATGGAGAAGAAGACAGGAATATTTATAAGGTTAATACCCTGAAAAACCCGAAACTATTTTTTTGATCATGAAAAATCCTGTGACAAATTTACCTCGACTGACCATAAAAAACTCAAAACTAATATATTTATGACAAATTTACCCAAAACTAATTTATTTGATTATCAAAAATCCCAAACTGATACATTTGTAACAAATATACCCCATGTTAAATTAAATTAATACCATAAAAAAATCACAAAAATTGTAAACTGCGACAAATGAAAAGTAAAATCCCAAATTGGTATATTAGTGAATTGTCACGTGTCATTTAACTTAATAATTTAATACTAAAATTTAATGAAAAATTATAGAGGGTAAAATTATTACAAGTGTACCAGTTTGGGTAAATTTGTCTAAGATATACCAGTTTAGGATTTTTTGTGATTAAAAAATTAATTTGAGGAAAATTTGTCACAGGTGTACCGGTTTGTGGTTTTTCAGGATATTAACCCATATTTATATGAAAAACCCTTTCAAAATCAGGAAAGGGAAAAAACCACAGTGCTACAATAGTTCGATATCAATTGTTAGAGTTACAAGTTACAATTATAAAATAGATTGCCTAAATATATAGTAGGAGGTTAAGGCATATGTTATGATGAAAATTACATTTATGCTATTAATAATAAAAAAATTATTACTCATTAACTTAAACTTTTAAGCGAAAGTCGGTCAAAATGAATATGTTAAAAGGTTTAGGTTTGAGCTCTCTCTTGAAACTATCCCGATGAAGATATTAGACTTTTTCTATGTACTCCCCAATAGAGTGAGAGGGTGACAGGCCAAGCAAAGAGAAAGAGAGAGGTTGGTCTTTAGTTTGATCAATTGTAGAAAGGAGTGCAGTAAGTTGACAAGCGTCAAAATCTGGTGTAAGACCATAAGATAAGGTGTTTATTTTTTTTTTTTTTTTTTTTTTGGTCAGTCTCTACTTACACTCACTCGTCGCTACTTTAACTTGCGGGCGTGGGAGTCGAAGTCGAAAACGTTAAAACTTACGCGTCCCACCACTCCATCCCCTCTAGAAGATGGGGATTTGACCCTCACCTCACCACGATGGAAGGATGGCAGTCCACCATTAGATAGGTGTTTATGTTGCCTAGGGATAAGAGTTTCAAGTCCACAAAGTACGAAACCATTGAGCGTTGAGTCTAAAGAAAACGTATGGTTTGACTGAATCTCGGTTCTTGCTTCGTGCACAGACGTACTCTACAGCTGTGACACTTACCAAAAAAAAAAAAAACTTTACAGCTGTGACATTTATTAGCATCACGTTACTTCGATTCCACTAACATGGACTAGGACAAGAGAGGGCTAGGACCACCTTTCCTTAAACGGGCGAACTCAACTTAGGCTTCTCTCTCGTTAAACCAAATTAAAATGCAATAATCCATGCGAAGTTCACGACCTAAATCTTCCAAAAGACTAATGAAATCTTACTAACAGTTTTGATCCAAAATTTGAGTCGATCTGATCAGAGGGATTGTCCCGATTACTTCATTCGTCATTATAACACACAAGATGGATTTACATGTGCATGTACACAGGACGATTCATCTAGGAACGTGTTCTTGCCACGATGGAGCAATAAGCATTTATGTTGGTAAAAACAAATTTACGTCATTTTCCTTGGCCTCTTGTGTGAAGATTTGTCAAAGCCAAAATTGGAGTCTTTACCATCCTCGGGCAAAAGAACAAAACCAAACGCGTATTTGCATGCACACACGCATTGTTTTTAGCAGAAGAAGCACAAGCGTCCAACGTTCCATTCAAAATCCATCACACATTCAACATCGTTAGCTCCGAGTGACATTGTGTGTGCGTGCTTTGGAGACTTTTCTCCGAGTGTCCCGTTTTTTTTTTTTTAAAAAAAAATAGTACTTAAGTATTATTTTCTTAATTTTTGATACTTAAGTGTTTCATTGTGCCAAGTTTTGGCGCTTTGGGTGTTCTTTGTTTTGCACGGAGTATTTGTCTCCATTTGGATACATATTTGTGGAAATTAGAGATTGCATGGATACTGTGATATATGTGCAATAATATATGTGCAATTTCGAGAGATATGGATAATCGATAAAATTATTATAATTAACTCTAATATAGGAAATTCTCCAAAGAAATCCCTAATTATCTCTAACAAATAGTAAATGTAGTCTAGCCAATCATTTGATGAAAGAGCAAGGGTATTAACATGCCATGATTCTTCCTATCACGATGTCCACTAATTTACTCCTACTTCCTTCCTCTCATTTAGGGTTGTGACGCATCCATACTCATAGACTCTACCGACGATAGCAATCCATTGAAGAAACCCGCCGCCCGAACCTAACTGTGCGAGGTTTCGAAATCATTGATGAAACCAAGAAGAACATCGAACCACTAGCCGCAGGTGGTTTCACTGGATAAGGCCCTGCTAATCCTCAGCCAAGAGGTGAAGGATTCAAAACCCAGAGATGCGCTAGATGTATTAAATGTGACTCATGGGTGGTGGGTCCTCCTGCTTAAGTGTCACCTGAGGTTTATGGTGTGTTGCTTGTCGACCGCAGTTCCTCCGGTTCCTCCAAAAAAAAAAAAAAAAAAAAAAAAACATCGAAGCCTCATGCCCCTTCGATGGTCTCCTGTGCCGACATCATTACTTTGGCAACACGGTACGCGGTCTTCTTTGCAGGAGGGCCTAGCTATGATGTCGCGACGGGAAGGCGAGATGGCATCATCTCGGCCCGCGACGAAGTTAACTTGCCAGGACCGACATTCTCGGTGTCTCAGGCTCAACGAGCCTTCGCAGCAAAAGGATTCACTCTTACCGGAATGGTCCCTCTCTTGGGTGGACACACCATCGGAATCGCTCACTACTAGACCGTATCTCAGACTTATGAGGTACCGGCGCTCCGGACCGATCCATGGACCCAAGCTTGATCATGAAGCTCAAGCTCACCTGCGGTGCTTCATCAAGTAGCGACCCGACCGTGTCCTTGGACCAGAGCACACCGTCCATCGTCGATAACAAAGTTCTATAGCGAGATTCTTGCAAAGAGAGGGATATTGCAAATTGATCAGGAGCTCACTGTTGATAAATCGAGCACGGCAATCGTCGCTAAGTTCAGTTCGGACGCAAATGGATTTAGGCAGAGTTTTGTAAACGCGATGGTGAAGATGAGCAATGTCGGAGTTCTAACAGGAAATGCCGGAGAGATTAGGAAAAACTGTAGGGTTTTCAACTAGCTAGAGTGCTCCGCCAGTTAGGATAAATTTACGTTAATTTTGTTTACGAAATTTCCTTTATACTCCTTCCTAGGTTGAAAGTGGATGATTATAGTTTAATGATCTCATCTTTTTTAAGGCACTCCTGCAGATCTTGAATGGTTACAAAGAACTTGAGGATGCTTAGATGGGCGATGGGGATCGCATGATTTGTCGCACATTGCTATTAAAGGCACGTTACCAAACGCTCTCGTTTCTCTCTCTAATTCCTCATAACAAAAATAGAATATAAATCAATTTGTTAGATTTTTGTTTCAAGGAACAAATTTTTTTATCACAAATAAATTTGAAACAAAAACAAGAAATACAAGAAAATTGCTTCTTTATTTCCAAAAACAACTCAAAAATTAAGTCCGATTTTTTTTCCTCCTTTTTTTTTTCTTTCTTTTTCTCTTCCTCCTCTTCTTTCCCTAGCTAGATGTTGGCCTTGGCGATGATTGGGATCAGCTAGACGAGGCCTGGCAACCTCGCTGGAGCATCACGGGCCCCTAGTGGGGTTGCCCTGAGCCTTGCCCTCATTTGGCGAGATGACAACCATTTGTATCATTTTAGTGATTTCCTATAGTTAGGGTTAACTGGATTAGGTTCAATTATCTTTAACTAAGCGAAATGTCCATATCTTTAGAGAAATTTACTTTAGAAAGAACCTTGAACTAACATCCTCCCTCCCTCCCTCCCTCCTAAGGTTATAACCCCCTATGTGAGGTTGCCATCTCAAATGGGAGATTGCCTGAGACCGGGCAATCTCTCGGTCACCCAAGACTAGGCCCCCTTGTATAACTCTTGTCCAACTACGATTGACAAGGTGAAGGCGAAGTTTGTCGACGAGGACTTAAATATAGGTGTTAAGTGAACCTACGTAATCAAACATGTAAAAGCATAACACATTCTTAACTTCTTTATTAGCAGGAGCCAAATATTGCTCTTAGTTCAAGTCTAACGCATCGATAATATTTTGTTGAAAGGAGAGACACGTCCGGAAGCTGTGAACAGTTTCTAGTTAAGAGCAACGTTAAATCTCTTCGTCATAACATAATCGCCAATCATATTTTGCGAAAGAATTGGAGTAATCTTTTGATTGGCAGTTAAAAATTTAACCAACATAAAGGTTAATATAAATAGAGAAATCGATGCCCTTATAACAAAAGATAACTACAGACCTTCACACATAGATCAAGTGAAAGATAAAGATCTTTCCCCTACACGATGGAGAAAATTTCCCTGGTCCTGCTCCACTCGTGCAAAACGCTGCCGGAAGCGTTCGACTTGGGCCGGAGTGAATCTTACGAACATGAAGCCTTGCCAGTCCCATTTCATCACCCTTCCTCCACGCCTTCGACCCACCACCACTCGTCAAAATTGATTGGGCCGCATTAAAGCTGCCCCAATTCGACAACCCAAATATTCACTATTATCATCTGGATTTTGTTAACAAGTGCTCGTTAAAACTAAATTAAAAGAAACTTCATGGTTTACAATCCATTGATGACCTTCTGGTCTTGCATAATTAATTTCGGGAAAACAACAAATCGAAAATTCTAAATTTATTGCATTGATGCCAACTCAATCATAAATATTTTAATTTGACAAATTTAATTCTAAATCTTTTGATAATTTACTTCAACTTGACGAAATGACTAGATTGACAACTTATCAAGATGTCTAGAACTAAAGTGGCTAAACTGAAAATTTTAGGACTGAATTAACACAAGCACAACAAAATTTTAAGATTATTTTGATAATTTTTTTTTTCATTATATATAGACAAGCGAGGTTGGTCAACCCAACTTCGACTTTGAATTGCTACCAATCCGAATCCTACTTGAATTCCGGCGAAGCTTCCTCGATGCCGTTGATGGTCAACGTCAGCTTTGAGGAGCCAGCCCATTCTCTTGTCGCTTGGTGCATGAATTAATCCACTTCGACACATATTTGAGCTCGAAGAATACCGCGTGAGGGAAAACGACTTTCATATAAACTTCTACACATCTCTGCTTCCAAAATAAAAAGAATATAACCACAAAAAAAAAAAAAAAAAAAAAAAATCCATGACGTGCGAATCGCTTGAAGCTGGCCACTTGCGAGCCTAGAAATAACCGAACTTTCATGGGCATGATATCACAAGACACCGGTTTCGTGCGGTCCAGCTTGATCGTATACAACCAAAATTGAATGTATAATGTCCATCGCCACAAACGACAGCACCCAAAAGAGTGATTTCCTTGTTTCCACGTGAAGAATGGTCAACGTATTCGCTCGCCCTTTTTCCGGTTAAGAGCTTGGGGACGCGTATTTGCATGCAGATGCGTCATATTAGAATACTGTTTCGGTGAACAAAGCTTAGACCGTCCAACATATGGTTCAAAATCCATGTGCTACAATCGTCACCTTTGACTTCGCCGGCTCCTTCGTTTTCCATCCTTATCACTCGGCCCACCACCTTAATTCATTCTCTCGATATCTCTATAAATTTGCATGGTCTCGGTGTTCCATAACCATCGTCCCCGACAGAACTGAGAACCACGAGTGTCTTTCACTCCATACACCTTTCGCTGGGTTATTAGCTTAAGGACGCTGATGGTGTGCAAGATGAAGAACGTAGTACTCGTGCTTCTCTTCGTTCTTCCCCTCGCGTTGGCTGATTTGAGGGTTGGCTTCTACAATTCCACCTGCCCGCAAGCAGAATCCATCGTGAGGCAAGTCATTCAGAAGAGATTCAGAGCCGATCGATCAATCACTGCTGCCTTGCTTCGCATGCATTTTCACGATTGTTTCGTGAGGGTAAGTCACCCGCGTCTTCTGCCGAATGAACATGTAACTTTGATATGTTATAGATTAAGGAAAATGACAAGGTTAACTAAGTAGCTAGTTTATATATCAATATGTTAAAGCGATGTGACATGCTTTATTGTTACCATTCATCCAGAGTCTATTAGCCAAAGCAGCAATTGATATATCAATTCCCTAATAACTAGCATTAGTCTTAATCATATTGAGTTGCATCAACTCAAACCTGTTAAAGCTCAACAAACATTATGTGAAAATTACTAGACGTTTAAGAACAATGATGTTGTGCTCGATTGATGGTGTCAGATAGGTCTGTCACCTCCATTTAACCATAAAAGCATGCCGCTCACATTTTTTGGCCTCGTTTTCTTTATAGGGCTGTGAGGCATCCATCCTCATCGACTCCACCGCCAAGAAGCCATCAGAGAAAACCGCTGGGCCGAACTTCTCTGTGCGGGGATATGACATCATTGATGAAGCCAAGAAGAGCCTTGAAGCCGCATGCCCTTCGACCGTCTCTTGCGCTGACATCATCACGCTGGCAACACGAGACTCTGTGTTCCTCGCCGGAGGGCCCAGCTACAATGTCCCTACCGGAAGGCGGGACGGTCTGGTTTCAAACCCGGATGAAGTGGACTTGCCGGCACCCTCATTATCGGTATCTGAGGCGCTACAAGCTTTCACGGCTAAAGGGTTTACACTCACTGAAATGGTGACTCTTCTGGGCGGCCACTCCGTTGGAGTCGCTCACTGTGGCTTGTTCGAAGACCGCCTTTCGAATTTCCAAGGCACTGGAGCTCCAGATCCAACGATGGACTCGAGCTTGGTCGCGAAGCTAAAGGGCATCTGCGGGAACTCGACAAGCAACGACCCCACCGCGTTTTTGGACCAAAGCACGTCGTTCGTTATGGATAACCAGTTCTACAAACAAATTATGCAGAAGAAAGGGGTGTTACAAATCGACCAGGAGCTCGCCGTGGACAAATCTAGCGCCGGCATTGTTTCTAGGTTCGCGTCAGACGCGAACAGTTTCAAGAAGAGCTTCGCTAGTGCGATGGTGAAGATGGGAAATGTCCAGGTTCTCACTGGGAATGCCGGAGAGATAAGGAGGAATTGCAGGGCCTTCAATCAGCCCAAGTAATGATACGTTGCTATAGGGGAATAATTTCTTCACTTGATTGAAAATACCAATTCCATAATCCGGTTCGGGAATGGATTTCTGTATGCTAGCTTCTTTATTTACTTAAGACGAGTATTTCTGTAGGGGAATGCATTGACATAGAATTCACTGTGGATCAAGTATTAATTTTGAATCAAGAGCTTATATTAAAGTCTTTATTTTCCAGGGACTGTGCTTAAAGATTTGGGTCAGCGAATTATAAGTCAATTTAATGAGTCTGGACGGGGTGGCATGAATTCCTGCAAGATAACCTAATCTAATTTAGACCGATTTCATTCTTGCTTGACAAATATGGAGAAGGCGAGACAGCTGAGGAAATTGGGAAAGCCATTCGTGCAATATTATGCACTCAATCGCGTCAGTTTTGTTTTCAATGCATGTTCAAAAAATTGTTATAACAAGAATACTTGACATAAGTCGATACTTAGAAAAAAAAAAGAAATTGCCATTTTGATTTTGTTTACATCTCTCTCAATAATTGACGATTGTTGACATGTCCAGTAGCTTCTTCATCAATCTAAGAGCTAGATTTTCCATTTATTTTCCCATTTTTTAGAGATATTTTTACTGGGTTTTGCTAGCATAATAAACCTTAGCATACTATGAGAATAATAATATACCGTGAGTTACAAATTGGGTCATACAATAATTTAAAATTATTTATAATTTGATTTTTTATGATTCAGAATAGATCATTATTCTACATTAAAAACTGTCATGCAATTATTTTTCATTTTTACCGGATAGATTATTTTTGTAAAGGCCAAGCCCCCTCCAAAGAAAGCCGAATGGCTGCCGAGCCTGATCTAAGAAATTGCCCCTCGACCCATTTCAAGGTGTTTAGGCCCAACCCGTTCTCCGAGCACACACTTGCAAAATTCATAATTCATGAAGCAACATTTATATTGGATTTTCCATTTATTTTTTCTTTCTTGTTTTAATTGCTTTCTTGCAATAATTTTTGTTTGAATTTCAAATGCAACTTGTTAGAGTGAAAATGCGATAGAAACAAATAAGAATTATGGCTAAAAATTGATTCTAATTTATTGGTGCTTTAGCTGTAAATCAAGAGTCTTCAACTTTAATGGGCATGATCTCATACAAATCTTGCAAAACACCGGCTTCATGCGATCCAGCTTGATCATATTCAACTAATATGATTAAATAACGTCCATCACCACGAACGACAGCACCCAAAGACAATGATTTTCTTGTTTCCAAATGAAAAAAATGGTGAACCATCTCTCTGAATAATAGCTTAGGGACGCGCATGCTTATTATAATATAAATTCAGTGACAATGCATTAACCTTCCAACATATGTTTCATAATCCATATGCTAAGATCGTCACCTTTGATTTGGCCGGCTCCCTCGTTTTCTTTCCCTTTCAACCAGCCCACGCCTTAACTTATTCTCTTAAACACCCTATAAATATGCATGATCTCGTCGTCCAATGATTAGACTCATCAAGCAGGTGAGTTGGATCGGGTCAAAAATAGTCTAACCGGAATAGACCCACTTCACTTTCTTTGACCCATTTTTATACAATGCAAATGTATTGACCAATATCGACTTGACCGATATTACAAAAGCATTTCCATATTTAACACAATTTATGAAAACTCATACTCAAACTAGGTAATTGTGTGGAGTAAGTGAACACGTGATTGAGTAAGAGCAATGAGAATAAAGAGAGCCACAGAAATAGGTTGGGTCTAAATACATTGTAAATCCATTTGTGACCCATTGAACACATATATTATATATAAATACATTTATCACCCATTTACTAAATATAACTAACTTATATAAAAATTCAGCCCGTCATATATGGGTTAAGAAATGAACTTATGATCAATTTTGATAGGTTTATTAGCTAACACAGCTGTTGATACACCAAATAGCCAGTATGGTCTTAACCTTATTGAGTTGCATCAATTCAAACTTGTTAGAACCGAACAAATAATATGTGAAATTTATTAGACGTTTAAGAACAATGATGTTGTGTTATAAATATTGATGCGGGGTTAGTTTGTAGAATGTCGTACATGTTAGATATCAATATATCCTCAGCCTGTGTACAATGGCACATAATCCTACTAGGGAGTAAAATATTTAGGGGAGTTTTCAAAGAAGAGTCTAAAGTGGAACCGTTTTTTCAAAAGATGGCCCAAAATGGAACATATCTCAAATAAAACTCTAGAGTTGCCAATTTAGTCTCAAACAAGATCCCAGCTCATTGGTTGACCAAATCTTTGCCAACCAACGAGCCCATGCATCTTGCCTGCATATCACGTGCATATGCATAGTTCATGCACATCACATGCATCTATGCACGTGAGATACTAATGCTTATTGCTTGGCAAAGATTTGGCCCATAAGCAAGAGGTTTTATTAGAGACTAAATTGGTCATTTTAAGAACTTAATTGAGACAATTCTCACTTTAGACTTTCTTTAGAGATAAAACAAAAAAATCTCATTTTAAACCTTTATTTTGAAATTTCCCCAAATATTTTGAAATTTAATGTTCTATTGTGTATATGTGCGAGATTATAAATCATGAGTTATGAGAATACAGTAGTGTAAATATTGTTATTACTCGAGTTCTTGAGTCAATTAGGTCTGTCACCTCCATTTAACCATGAAAGGCATGCCACTCACATTATCTTTACTCGTTTTCTTTATCGGGCTGTGATGCATCCCCTCATCGACTCCATTACCAAGAAGCCATCGGGGAAACTCACCGGGCCAAACTTCTTTGTACGACGATACGACATCATCGACGAAGCGAAGAAGAGCTTCAAAGCTACGTGCCTTTTGACTGTCCCTTATGCCAACATAGTCATGCTCACGACTCAAAACTCTGTATTGCTTGCCGGTAAACCTATCAAATTTGGTGTAAGATCATATATGATCCATTTAAAAAAATAAGGGATGAGTGCTACAGAAGTCTTAAAACTTATCACGAAAATGCAATCGAATCCTAAAACTTGTAAAAAGTACAATCAAGTTCTAAAACTTGTCAATTACTTCAATTTAGTCCTAAAATTAACACCGTCGACTTTTTTTTAACGAAAATGCTAACGTGGCATTTAAAATTATTTTTTATTTTCCACGTGGCTTTTTAATTTTTATATATTTAAATTAGATTTAAAAATTAGAAAAGAAAAGTTAAAATTTATTTAAAAAATAAAAAAAAATTTAAAAAAAAAAAAAATGGCAGCCATCGCCCATCGCCGGAGGGGCCGGCAATTGTCGCCAGCCTCTCCGTGATGGCAGCGGCAACGAGGAGGAGTTGCCTTTTTTTATAACAATTTTAGAAAATAAATTTTAACTTTTCTTTTTTAGTTTTTAAATCTAGTTTAAAAAAATTGAATAAAAAATAATTAAAAAAAACCACATGGAAAATGAAAAATTATTTAAAATTCCACGTTCGCGGCATGTCAACATTTTCCGTTAAAAAAATCGATGGTGTTAATTTTAGGACTCGATTAAAACAAATTGACAAGTTTTAGGACTTAATTACTCTTTTTGCAAGTTTTATAACTCAATTGCATTTTTGTGACAAGTTTTAGGACTTCTATAGCATTTAGGTTAAAATTAATGGTCAAAATGGGTTAATTTTATGACCAATTTCTGACCCAAGGCTCACATACACACTCTCTCCTCTTTAGCCTTATAAAATTATTTTTAGAAAAATCATATTATAATTATAATTATTTTTCTTTTTCTTTTCCTTCTTTAGTATTTTTTTTCCTTCTTCCTTCTTCCATTTTCCTTTGATTATAGTGACCGACTAGGTGATGGACAAGCTACTTGCCGACATTTGGTGAGGCTTTGATACTCACTAGCCTTGAGCAAGCTGGAGCCTTACTGGCTTGTGGCGAGACTCGAGCTCGATTGTGGTCGGCAATCGGCCGAAGAAGAAGGGAAAAAGAAAAAAAAAATAATTTTTTTTTAAAAAATAAATAAAAATTAATTTAATTTATTTACAAACATAAAAATAAATATTTTTATATTTTTTTTTTTTTTTTTCTTGGAAAACATTTTCTAAGAAAAAAATGTAACCTCAATTTTTAAAAAAAATTATAAAAATGTCCATAAATTTGAATTGCATGAAAGTATTTTAGTAATAACTTTTTTTTTTTTTCAAAAAAAAAAATCATAAGAAACAAGATCTCCAAATTTGGTTAACATTAGGTTAGGTATGGGTTGGGTATAAGTTAAGAAATTTGCATTATAATAAATGGATCATAAAGGGGTTAAATGAGTCAATAAGAGTCGGACCATTTATGATCCGATCCAAACCCTACCTAACTTATTGATTTAATAGGTTTACTCGCCGGAGGCCCTAGCTATAATGTCCCTATGAGAAGGCGAGATGGTCTGGTTTCATACCCGAATGAGATGAATTTGCCGAAACCCACACTCTCGGTATCTGAGGCGACACAAGCTTTCATGACAAAAGGGGGACTCTTTTGGACGCCCACTCCGTTGGAGCCGCTCACTGCAACTTGTTCCAAGACCGCCTTTCGAATTTCCAAGGCACCGGAGCTCTGGATCCAACGATGGACTAGAGCTTGGTCACGAAGCTGAAGGGCATTTGCAGGAACTCGACAAGCAACGACCCTACCGCGTTTTTGGACCAGAGCACATCGTTCATGGCGGATAACTCGTCTACAAACAAATTATGCAAAAGAAAGGGGTGTTACAATCGACAAGGAGCTCACAATTCCTGTGCCAGCATCGTTTCTCGGTTCATGTCAGATGCGAGATTTCGATGAGAGCTTCGCGTGTGCGATGGTGAGGCTCGGAAATATTCAAGTTCCCACTGGGAATGCTAAAGAAATAAGGAGAAATTGCAGGATTTTCAATAAGCCCAAGTAATGATATGCTACTATAGGGGAATAATTTCTTCACTTGATTGAATATGCCAATTCCATAATTCGATTTGTGAATGATGTTGCTCCATTATTTAAAAATTTAAGTTGTTAGATAAAGACGTGGTTTAATATTTAATTATTATAATACTCCCATTTCATGTTTAGTCTAGTTTTTCTTTTTCTTTCTTTCTTTCTTTCTTTATACTACTAGCGTGGATATATGTAGTTGTGGAAGCAAATAGGGTCCATAAAGATTTCAACTGAAAACTTCATTCTCTAATGTTATGTGAATTTTGTTGAACCACTATTAATTGTTATACAAGTGTTTTTTTTTTTGGTCTACAGGTTTAAACTATTATATGAATGCGCAAATTAATATTTAATTATTTAACATTAGAGATGTTATGATATTTTTGTTGATTATCCATATGTCTCAAGGTTGCTTATATACCTCCTTTTAATTGTGTATATTTTGATTGAGATAATAACTGAAAATAATTATCACATAATGCCTATAAATAGTCTAATGTATTTTTTTATTAATATATATTGACACAAATTATAAATTCCTCTTTGCCGCATCATTATTCTTTAACTATTTGCTTGACTGAGTATTTCTACAAGGGAACTTCTTGTCATTGAATTTCATTGTGGATCAAGTATCCACATTGAATAAAGAGATTATTTTAAATTCTTTATGTTCTAAGTATTGCTTAAAGATTTGGGTCTGCGAATTATAGTTAACTAATGAGTTCGGATTGGTCGGGATTAATTTAGTGCAAGACCACCTATGCTAGTTTAGACTGATTTTATTCTTGCTTGCCAAATATGGTGAAGGGAGATGCTAAGGAAATTGGAAAAGCCATGCAATATCGTGCACTCAATCATGTTAATTTTATTTTCAATGCACGTTAAAAGAAAAGAATATTTGATTGATTAATGATATCATATCAACATGTCTCACGATATAAAATAATATATAAAAAAATTCTATCTCGATTTCGGTTGTACACCACTTTTGATAATTGACCATCGTTACTGTCTCCAATAGCTGCTTCATCAAATTAAGAGGTAGATTTTCCAATTTTTTATTTTCATTTTCTGAAGACATTTTTACTAGATAGATTATTGCGAAGGCCAAGCCCCTCCAAAGAAAGGCCGGTTGCTGAGCCCGATCTAACAAATCCCCCTCGACCCATCGCAAGGTGTTGAGGCCCAACCCGTTCTCTGAGCACACGCTTCTGCAAATATCATAATTTCGTCAGCCAACATTTACATAAAATGGGATCCATCCCTTTTCGTTATAATTGCATTCTCACAATCTCGACTCGTAATCTCGAAATGACGCGACTTGTTAGAGTGAAAATGCGACGGAAAGAAAAGTGGAATTTATTGAATTCATTCTACTTTACTTTGTAATTTAATTTTAGACTAGAAGAGATGTTTTTATTTATCGAAAAACGTCGCAATGAGCTCATAAAATTTTCTCGGTACTCAGATGTTACCTTTCTAATACTTTGGTTTGCGTACGCAAAGTTGAATGGAGACTCAACCACGATATAATGCATTAAGCATAGAGGATGGAAATTGAGATTCATGTTATGAAATTCGTCATATCTCAAACCTCTTTTTTCTTTTTTTGTAGAGGTAGAAATCGAATGAAAAATAAAGTGATGGATCATAACCCGGAATAAGTTCTCCAGTGAAGTTCTAATTAGAGCAACTCGAGTCTCATCTCTCAAGAATCACATCGCTGAACACTTCTTTTGATCAACGCCACCTGCTTTTGATTCGAAGAAGCTTCTGGGAAGAAGTTTAGTGCTCGTCACGAGGGGGCTGTCTGCAACAGTTACCTTTTTAATCCCAATCAAAAATTTAACAATAAGCTCATAAAGTCGCTCACGTTACAAAATCATCGTGGGATTAAAGCATGGGATTTGTCATTGGGCCGTGCTGATGATGTTCTGCGGGAATGAAGGATTAAAGCTGCGCCGGTGTCAGGTTCGAGTGGAAAGAAAGCGAGACAAGGAACCTGCGTCGCAATTGATTGGAGTCGTCGACGAATGAATTAATTAAAAGACGGGAGGACAAGGGATTTCTTTTGCAGATGTTAGGGAAACATTCGACATGGATCGTGGTCTCTTGTTCTAACAGATAATCAAGCTCAAACACTCGGTTTAGGTGGAGTTCAATGAACAACGAATCCTCTTGAAAGGAACCAATTATTAAGTGTTATCAAAATTCGTAAGTTCGGACATGATTTAACCATATATGATAGATAATTGAAGGCAAAAACATGATTACATTGCACCGGCAAGAAATAGGCAGAACGAAAATGTAAGAGGGAGTGAGAGTTGGATTCTGAACTTCTTGCTACTATGCTAAACAATCATTATGCCAAGAATAGTTAACTTGTAAAGAAAAACACACCTCTCACGCCATCGAGTACGAATCATTTCATGTTAGGATTATGTACTACACGAGTCTTAATTGATTCATAAGGTTAACATGGATCTTATGGACTTCTAATTATTCTATGACCTCGACTAGATAACTTGAAACCCTTTCATATTTTGGGGCCGACTCACTTTTCTAAATAAATTTAATAATATTGTAGAATTGGATAAAGATTTCTAGGGTTGGCAATATGCCTAGACATTTATGGTAGACTTAGGGATGATAATTTACCCACCCGATTGGATATTAGGGTTGCCCTAATTACATGGGCCCCGGATCTGATGGGATCGGGGTGGGAATGAACCAAATTTTCTTGTTCAGCATGCCTGGCGATAATGGATATGGTAAGCCCCACTGCCACCGTCCACCGTACCCTTGCTTGCGATTCTACCTTTAAATTTGTACTAGGCTAGTTCCTTTTAATTTGAGTATTATTGCTTTGTTAAAACAGAATTCATTATTTTCTCCATATTTTCCAATATAAGCATGAATACTTTACCGATAATTTATTCCCTTTTTATCACCATTTAACGATGGAATTTCCAAATTATACTTTTACAATTAACTCTTGTATTCTCTCTCTTCTTTATTTTTCGATATTAGGTACTTTTACTTTCTCTTCATCAGTTCAATTTCATCTTCACACCAAAGGCCTAAGCGTCGCTTCCTCTGTGGCGTCACGAGGCAGGTAGGTCGAGGAAATACGCATGCTCGGCTAAGCATTACTTGCTGGGGTTGGAGATGGGGCATGGGAAACAGTGGGCCGGGGCTGGGGCTAGGGACACGACTCTCGCACTTGCTCTGCCCTGTCGCCATCTAGGTTGATTGTTCCACCGAACAGGATAATTTTAGTCCCAGTCGATATTTTTTGCAATCCTCAACCAAGATCCCGAATAGGATATCTCTCATCCGAGAGGAAGATAAAGGAAAAACAAAAATAAGAATAAAACCCTTAACCAAAGCATCAAAGAGTGATTGAGAGAGAGAGAAAGAGAGAGAATGGTGATGGTCACCACGAACGGCGACCACCATAGTGGGTCACACTTATTGTAAGTTGATCCATGGTTACAATAGTTGTTGTTCTCTAATGGGTACAACCCATGCTTGCTCTTTGTCACATATATTCAGATCCCCGACCTCGCGATGGTCTCACCACCATCGAGGGATGGTGGCAATCATTAGGTGACGGTGACCTCAACATGATGGCAACTATCCTCTCTATCTCTTTCACACACATAGATACACGCATTAGATCTTGAATTTGGGCTCACAAACCCCAGTGGCCTTAGGTGACCACCACTAGATGGTGCCCCATTCTCAAGGGAACGACAGCCCCCTCATAGTGGTTGCACAGTCGCAAGATGATCACACATGTCCAAACATTGTTAAGAGAACAATGCTCATGCTTGAACCCGACTTTATAAAATTTATTATTGCTATTTCAAAGGCAATTTATATTAATAATTCGCACATCAAACACTTACTTGGTCTTACTTGGTTAGTATACATGTATATTCACGTTATACATGCCATTTACCAAACGATATATAAAATATATAAAATCCCATCTGACCTTGCTCTGTCCGGTGAAAAAGTCTAGACAATCAAAAGAACACTCAGTAGAATTTCATCATCCCTTTCAACAGCAAGTTTTAGACTTCTTGAGGACAAATGAATTCCACCACATCCGACTTTTTCCAGATGTAGTTTAATACATACAATACATGCATTACCATTAGAGATAAGTACTCTAAGAGATAAGCTCCTCGTGCAATGAGATTCGATCATCATGGCTAGACTCTAAAGTGCCCAAGTTTAATCATTCACCGCATATTATGCAGAAAAGGGAGAATTGTCTTTATGCTGAAGTTGATGTGTAGCAGAACTAAAAAGCCTACAAATATGTGATTATTGGGCCACTACACTGATTATTCCCGGGAATAATGCAAGGTTTAAAGTGCGCAGTCAGGATCAAGAGCAGATGATGAATGATTACAATGATTGCTGATGCCAAGTAATTGTATATAGTAGGGGAATATATGTTCTATGCATCACCAACGAAAGGGCTAAACACCTACATGGCACGAACCATGTTCCCTTAATTTCATATGCGAGTGCATAGACAATTACAGATATTGACTCCAAAGTCCAAAGCATTAGTAATAGGAATCTCCCATAAGAATATGCTGGAAATAAATTGAAATTTACACTAAAAGTTCTTGAAAAAGATTAGGCTATACTCCTTTAAAAATTCCACCGCGTCTTATTGTGAAGTAAGGCATCGAGCATAAAAAAAGATCTTATGTCCTATTAAGCCAAAATTAAGACCCTTCTCCTTAAAAAACAGGTTGAAAGCTAAGCTCATTAAATATATATTAATGACTCCAGTAATCTATCTCGAGAATCGCCGAGAAAGAATAAAAGAAAAGAAAAGTAAAGATCATGACTCGGAAGAAAGATAGGATCAATGCAAATGAAGAAATAATGATTCTCAAAGTATTCCACATCACTAATCTAATGGAGATCCAATGAGCATTTTATTACATAGTTTCCCCCAACTTATCAGTTTAAGTTTTTGAATTGGATTGATTTGATATGGGGAATAATTACCAAAAAAAAAAACCTAAATTTATTATATAGATATCAATTCAATCTTAAAATTTTTAATTTAGTCAATTTAATTTTAAAAATTTTGACAATTTATCAATGTAATCATTCCTACCAGTTTTGGCTGCAAATTGCTATCATGGACGTTGACCATCCTACGTGGCATAATTGACACTAACGTGAATGATATTTGCAATTTTTAAAAAATTTCTGATTTTTATATTTTCTTTCTTCCTTCCTTCCTTCCTTCTTCCTCTTCCAGTCATTGGGTCTTGACGATCACAAGCAAGGGTTAGAAATCGCTAGTCAAAATTGGCTGAAAGGATTATAATGGCAAATCATTACAAGGTCTAGGTCCATTTGGTTGTATACCATTCGGTTGTAAATAAATGGTCTTATCATAGATCCATTTTGGTGTTGAAATTATATAATAATGGAAACAACAATCCTAATCGCCATCTCTGTATTTGGTTTACTTGTAAGTTTTATTAAGTATGTCATATATATTGCTTTTGAGCAACCCTCTCAACAATTAAGAGATCCATTCAAAGACAAGGGGACTAGTAAAAGTAATGAGTAGCTCACTATCCTTGTTGGTTCATAACTTGTTGGCTTAACCATCGGTGAAGGTGAGTCCAATTATAGTGTTGAATTTAGACTCTTTGGTGAGCTAAGATTGTGAACTTTTGGTCAACTAAGAGAGAGAGAGAGAGAGAGAGAGAGACCGTGGGTGATGTAAACCCAAGTTGGCAATTGATGATGGTTATGAGTTTCCAGTTGAGATAATGCTAATGCAAAAGGATACCTAATTTAAGGGGGAGTGAACTTAACACTGGGTTGAAAGGGAGATTGTTGAGATGTATGTGTTATTTGCGTTAAAGAAGTTCCGTATCGAAAAATTAGTGTAGTGTTGAGCATTTAATATATTTAGTTAGCTTGTAATTCATGAACTTAAACTTTTGAGTGACAATGAGTCTAGCTAGATATGTTGACAGACTCAGCCTTGGATTCTTCCATGGCAAGATCTAGTGAAAATATCGGGTTTTTACTATGTACTTCCAACATCGGCGTGAAAGCTTTTTCACCACCACCTTTTTTTTTCTGTTCAATCACCAGCACCTCTGTCGTGTACATTGTGCACCTTAACAAATCTCTTATTTATATGTGAGACTTTTGTATTAGATTAGCTCCCCTTTAACCCCAAGTAGTATCCACCTGTATAATAGTGTCGTTATTGTTAGAACGAAATTCCCACCCACTGCTTTATTGGTAAATAATGATCAGGAAAAAACTAAAATTTTCATTCAAAAAGTCAACTCCAAAAACTTTCGTCTCTTTATAGCAAAATCAGTTGCACGCGTGCTGATCGGCAAGGGACTACTGCTATTCGAAAGATTGTGTCACTCATTTAGAGATAATGTTTAAACTCTGCACCTTTCAAGAGTGCTCTTCGTTATTTTGAAGGAAAAAACAAAATAGATAGAGAAAGTAATGTTTTCCCTGAATCGCAATTGCTGATTATATATATAGCAATTCGTGGGTTAGTCTAGGCAAAGTCAAGAATTGTTGCACATATCGATCCCATCAACTCCCACCTCCCATCATTACTATATTAGCCTGGCGATGCAAGATTTTCAAAAGTCAGGCAGGAGCGACAAGAGAGACATGGTGGCCTAATCGGCCACTCCATCGGGGGACATCTTTATTTAGGAAGCATGCTTGGTTGCTTTTGCATTTCCATGAAATATGGAAAAAGATACCCAAGATTTGCCGCATGCACACAATGATCGACCTCTCCGGAAAGGAGTTGAATCACATGAAACGGGCAATAAGCTTTCTGCTTGGAAATTGCTGCCATGGAGGTTCTTTTCATTAAGCTATAACTTAATTTAAGACTCTAAGGTCTAGTGAACATTTGCCCATTTTTTGCCTGAAATGTTGAAGGTTGGGAGCTTCGATATCAATTCTTGTGCGAAATGAGATACTGCATTTAGCAAAGCCTAAAGTCGAAAAGATTCATTGACCCCTATTCTATCCAATATGATTTCCTGAATGAAATGTCAAAATTAGCAAAGCCTAAAATTACAAATTCATTGAATTTTATCCAATATGATTTCTCTCGAATGAAATGTAAAATCTCTCTCTCTCTCTCTCTCTCTCTCTCTCTGACTAGAACTAGTCGCAGGGCCACTTTTTACAATTGATTACATGACTTATGCAATGCCTTCTTTATTTAGAAAATTAGTAATCTTTTTTACAAAAGGTTTATGTCTCATCATAAACATAAACTTCCTACTCTATCTCTTGACAAATTTTAGCGAAGATGTTTGCACCTTTTTTCCACGTTGATCTCTTTTTAAGTTTTTCAAGTGAAAATCCATACATCAATAAATGAAAATGCATCAATTTTATCTCTCAATATTTCCCCATCACATAAAGTAACTATCGATTTATCCCTATTATCTCAATGACCTAATAGAATAAAATGATATTCTTGATCCAAGACTTGCAACTTTCAGAGACTTGGCCTGATAGAATAAAACGATATTCTCAACCTCAGGCTTGCAGCTTTAAGAGACTTTTTACCGAGAAATCCGAGGTCATCTGTTCAATTCCACAAACTATGAGTAAATAAGAGTTAAAGGCCTAAGCACTTCGATTCTAGAGATTTTAAAGGTGTTTTTATAGATTTTTAAACAACGGGATCTAAAGACACGTGTCTCGGGATCATAGAAAGTGGAAAATGAGAGACCCCACCGAAGCCATTTTTTTCCTTCTTCAGTCGAAAGGCGAACGCGAATCAGACGGCCAAGAAAGGGGTGACGCGATGGTTTTCACACTGCCGACCCCGAACAGTAGCCATCCTTTCGCAGGTAAAAAGACATATCAAATCAATCCCACGTATTAGAGGAACACAAAAGGCCAACCAAAGAAAACCAAAATACAACAAAAGAGATTAACAAAAATGAATAAAGAAATGGCGAGGGACTGAGTGGCTGAGGGTGGGTGTGAAAACCACACTAGGGAAAGGGAAACAAACAAAGGCTGACAACAACAGTGAAGATTCCTCTGCTTAACCCCATGTCAGCTCAGTAGGCAGTTTTCCATTTATGGATACACTCCAAAGCCCTAGACCCAACCTTGTAAAAGTCACCGAGGTGGTAACCTACCAAACCTTCTCCTCCTCCTCCTCCTCGTGAGAGAGCTTTTTCTGTCGATGTTCAATAGAAAAAGACATGTTTTCTTGGTCCTAATCTATGTTTTCCGAGAGACCCCGGATGGACCTTCGTTTCTGCTTTTGGCACGTAGAGAACCTCTTCAAATGTAGTTCGAAACATTAGATTAATCGATTGCAAGTGTGTGGGGTTTACTTTACCTAGCCACTTCATGCTTTTGAGTCAAAAGATTTACTAAATTTGTGTGATTTATGGATCCTGCGCAAGCTGAAATGCACGAGAACTCTCTCTCGTTTCTTTGTTTATTAGGGACACGTTTTCCATCCTACCTGTTTTCTTGATGATGACTTCTTTAATTGGAGTCAAGCAGCAACATGTTATGAAGTTAAGAAATATCGGTAGTTTTCTTGTAATATAGGAAAGGGAGTCATCAGCTCCCCCGCTGGTGGGGGCAAAAGAGAGGTGCTTGGTTGATGCAACGGTGGCTCGGTGGCGGTGGGGTGGGATGGCTGACGATAAGAACTAGTCAATTAGGATAAAGTTTTTATCTTTTTTTTTTTTTTTTTTTTTGGGGGGGGGGTTGGAGAGGGAGAAAGAGATTGAAATTAGGGTTTTGTTTGTTAGATGAATTTGGACTATCGATTTCAAGATAGTTATGTCATCCATAAAATAACTTAAAATAGGAGATTCGTTATCATTTAGGGTTAGTCTTCCTGAAAATTCTTAAGCTCACTTGTTTTTTTTTTTTTTTTTTTTTTTTTTTTTTTTTTTTAAATCGTAAAAGGTGTCAAACATGACCCATTCATAATTGCAGAAGAATTAAGAGTACAAATTGATGTGAAGGGTAGCTAATTAACAATACAGTGTTACATCCACTCGAGTTCCTACGTTCCCAGTAAAAATGGAAAACATTTATAAGTGCGCAAAAAAATGATTGGAAAACATGCACAATGAAGGATGAGAGAGTGCAATAATTCATTCCAGAAAATGAGTTTAAGTTGTTGGGTGGTGGGAAAATTATTTAAATAATTCAGAATTTGTGAGAGACTTGTGCAATCACACTCCACTTTTATTAAGAAGGTTAATATCATTACCATTTTATTTTATTCATATTTCAGTAACATATGGCAACCATAATCCACAAAATATTTGGGTAGCAATCTTAGCTTAAAGGTTGCATTTCAGTTTTTTCTTATTAAATCGAGATGTAGAGATGGGGACATGAAATTGAGCTTATACTTGCCAAGTGGAGCACTACTTTGACTCTAGAACGGCTATCACGAGATCTCGGAGCAAAATATTCTGGCAAGAGTTAATGCAGCTCCGTTTCATATGCATGTTAAAGCCTCTTTTTAAAGATTATTATATGTCCACTACTTTTCCACAATTGGAAAAGAGAATCCAATAAAAATTCATTCGACTCGACTACCATCTTAAGTATTGAACATCACCCACTTTTCCAGAAAGGGAAAAGTAAGAATAATCCATTATGACTACCTTGTTAGGCACATAAATCCACTTGCGCTGATTATCTTTAGCATATCAAATTATTTTGATTGGCTTGATCTTCAATATCCAGTATCGATGAGATTTTTCAAATAAGCAAGCAAATATCATCTGGGTTTAACAAGTTTTTATAGAAGGAAGGTGCGGTACTAACCCTATGAATGGATAATGCTGCTTTGCCTACAAATTAATGCCTCCTAAACCACAAGCAAAATGTGAATTGTAATCACATCAAAAGCAAGAAAACACCAACCAAGAGAAGCCAGGGCAGTAATTTTTCAGAAGATGGAACGTCGAGACTTGAAACCAAGGATCGTCATTGAAATCGATAACATTTAAATCGAATTGTAAGGAAGAATATGTATGTGGATTAGTCCCTTGAGATGGGAATTAGATGTGATTTGTATTAAATTTTTCGATAATGCGAGCAATACAGCTATCAGACATATGCCTAAACCGAAAAACCCAATTAAACATATAATACAACTGCTAATGAATCCAAAAGGGATGCAACAAATTGGTCGTCGATGACTACCTGGGAAACACACGGTCCATGATCTTTTGCTAAAGAATAGGGAGACAGTCCACATGTACTCTGGCTTGTCCTATTTAACTGGACATCCCAACACTCCAAAGCACAAATGCCCGGTTCCTGACAAATCATGCCAGACATAAAACTTCATTAACGCCAAAAGACCATGTTAAGCGCTCAATATAATACGACTAATTCGGAGTTTTCCGCATCATTTTGTAAATTTAATCTATTAATTCAAAATTTCTTCTTTGTTTTCTGTTTTTTGGCCCCAGCAATGCTCAAACAATGTAGTATACACCCGTCTCTTTTTTGGAGGACCCTTTTGTTTGTTTTTTCCCAACACATGCAAGTGGAAAAAGGTTGTGTGTTGCACAGTCCAGTCCACCATTTCAGGGCTTTTCATGAAGCTAAGGGGAGAAAGTACCAGGTTACTTCAAAAAGATGCATGAACAGTGAGTGACCGTGTCTTTTCACTCGTGCCCGTGTTGGTTCAAGTATAGAAGATAGCGACCGTACGTGGGTGGGAATCTAAAATCTAATCAAGGAAGAATCCTTACAACCGAAGGCAAAAACATCTGCAGAGCTGCCTGTCAGAGAGACAGAAAACCGCGTCTGAGACGCAAAGTCGGTCGCTGTTTGTTTTTTCTCTCCATTCTTTATCTTAACTTTTTGCCCCTTTGTGCGTGTGTTAATATTTATGTACAGATATAAGTCATAGATAACCTTCTATGTAATCTGTATGAATGGGGATGTGAGCAACCTGTTCGACTTTTAAGCCACCCTTTGAGACTCTTTACCCTCCTCTCGTTTATTATTTAAAAACTTCTCTTTCTCGTTTTCTTGTTTTCTTGCTTTCTTTCTGTTTTAATTTCTTTTTTTCTTGCAGAGAGTTTCTCATGAATTCCACTGTAAGCCATGTTTGCTCAACGTCACGGGTAATAAATAATAGCGCACGGTTTCTTAACCATTCTTGGTATAAAATAATGGTAGGGTTTTTCTTCTTCTTTCTTTTTTTTTTTTTTTTTTTCGGGTTCGACCCAGCTTTCCATGCATAGCTTCACATGCACTTGCTTGCCACAGAAACGAAAACCCTAGTTTTTTTCTCCCCTTATACACGTCTCTGGACATTTACCATTCTGACCACCTCTTGCCAGTTATTTTCCCATGCAACCTCGAAGAGAAAATGCAGGAGTTTTGGAAAAACTGAGTGCCGATCTCCTAAATGATTGAATCTAATTTGAAATTGAGACATCATCTGTTAATCGTTTACTGCTGCACTGCATTTTTAATATTTCCTGTGCTACAGAAGTGTTTAATTATTGTACAAACGAAATTCATCGTTATATAACACACCCCGACTTGATTCACACCAAGTTCCATATAGCCTTATCCACATTGATAATATCAGTGTCACGTATATATGGCCCTGAGCACACCAAATCGGGATTCCATCCTTCTTGCTGGAATAGTTACTTTAAAACCGCTTCTCGTGATCCTGGCCAGTAAATGCGAGCCAAACTCCCAAAGAAAGCGCTTTAGAAGATGATTGGAGATGGATCTGCTTTGCATTAAGAAATACGTCACTTCCATTTGATGTGAGACTTGAAGTACAGTGCTTTACATTAAATCATTTGAAGGAGGCACTTCTTTCTTGATCACTTAAATATGCGGACTATCTTTGAGAAATGGAATCTCAACCTTAGTGACATCAGCATCCCATACAGGGGCATTACATATATTAAAGGGTTCATTAAAAGTTTCCCACTAGTACTATCGGGTGCCTATATTAAACGTATAGATAGGGCGAAAGAAATTAATAGCGGCTAATTATTGTACTAATGCGTAGCGACTACCTAGGATAGAACTCAAATTCCAACCCTCAAGGATCTTTTGAGTGGTGCGTTATTGATTATACCGTAGATCTTTCATATGAGGGCGCATTCCAATGATATTCTGCTAAGAAATGACTCGTGAACGAACTACAATGCCACGGATAAACTCAAAAGGGAAATTCAGACGCATATGGACTCAAAGTAGGAGAGTCCTAGGAGGACAGAACCCCAATATGGCTATGAATCACTAATTTTGAGTTCATTGCTCAAGGAACTGGTCCCGGACATCCTTCCCACTCGAATTCTTATAACGAGATCATATAATTTCAGCTAGATAACTGAGTAGAAAAACAAGAAACTAACATGGTACCCACGATTTTCTTTGACGGAGTACCAATTTGCCCTCAATAAAATAACTCCAATGTTTTCAGAGTGCGGTAATTGGTTCCCAATTAACTCGATTTCAACTGGGTTCGGTCAGATCATCAAAGCCGGAAAACCTTGAAGGGCCAAAAGAGAAAATGAAGTACCTTTTGTTGAGCTGCATGTTCGGTTTTCATCCTCAGGGGAAACATGCTGACGCCGGATCTTCGCTTTTTCGTCACTTCGTGTTGAATTTGAGAAGGTTGCGATGATGATTATGTCTCTCTCTCTCTCTCTCCACTGTGAATTTTTGACAATCAACTAGGATGGTCGGAGTGGAGTAAGTTGACTTATAGACAACATGTACATAGGGACCGAAAAACAACACCGCACCCACACGCTTTCGTTCCAACTATATAAATATATATTTTGTCCCACGCACTTTGGTACATTGAACAAGAGAAACTTGAGCCAAGAGTTTGGTGCCTGTTGTGGTGCCAAACAACAAGGGTGAAACCGTAATTATTCAATGAAAAATCATGACATTCCCTTTTGCCCTTTATATAGCTCTCACTCCTCTTTAGATGCTTCGGTGCAAGTTCAAGGTCGCTCCACGTTATTAATTTTTCTCTCTCTCCCTTCGCCTTGGTTTTAGCAGCTTCCCAAGAACTATAATATATTTCTCTCCTTCCCTTGTGTAATATTCTTTTAGTTTTTCCCTTCTTGTTTTCTTTGGGGGTCCTCCCATGGAAGATCAGAGCCAAGAATCTAATGGCAGCCCGAGCCACGGCCATGAGAGAGGCGGTGGCGAGCCAGTGCGGTCGCGGTGGACCCCGAAGCCCGAGCAGATCCTGATCCTGGAGTCCATCTTCAACAGCGGGATGGTGAACCCGCCCAAGGACGAGACGGTGCGGATACGGAAGCTGCTCGAGAAGTTTGGCGCGGTCGGTGACGCCAACGTCTTCTACTGGTTCCAGAACAGGCGGTCGAGGTCCCGCCGCCGCCAGCGGCAGATGCAGGCCGCCAGCCTGGCTGCTGCCACCGCCGCGGCCGAGCAGAGGAATAACAATTATCAGGGCCAGCAAGCTGAGGGTGCAATTCATCATCAGTGTTATGATGGAAACTCAAGTTCCAACATGGGTCTTGCATCTTATGGGTCGTCATGCTCGCCTTATTCTAATTACAGTGCTTATGGGTCAGCATCTTCTTCTTCTTCATGCGGAGTCATAAGTCAAGAGGCTAGCGACAGTTTCTTTCCAAGCTTTGGGGGTCATCATCATGTGGGATTTCCTGAAAGTGACCAGAACTGCACTGCGGGTCTAGCTTCTTCATTCTTGTGCCATCCTGAGGCTCCAAATATGCACTATCATCAGCAATCTGGTAAATCAATTGTGATAGTGTCCTTTAATTCTGTCATTTTTTTTTTTTGGGTATCAGCAAGAATCTATCAGAATTTCATTTTTAGAGCTTAGCTTGGTTATTTGCTCCAAAATTAAGTTCCCAGAATTTTCTTGTCACCATATGTTTAGGACCTTTGCGCTTGGTATTCTTCTTGTCAAACTTTCCACAAGCTTTCCTACACCAGAGAAAAAAAAAAACAGTTCACTAGGTTACCCAAGAGGAGATTTGGCTCAGCTCATGAGGTTGCAGACTTTTTACTGTAATAGTCTCTGAGAACCAAGAAAACACATCCATATCATAGAAAGATGCCATAATCCCTCTCTGGGTTTTTTAATTTAATTCGCATGCGGAACCCTAACTTTCCGCAGGATACGGTTTTCCCTCATTTTCTTTTCCGGCTGAGAGAGTGACTTCCGAAAGAACATTTTTATATGCTTGAATAGTTCGTAGTCGGCAAATTTCCACATACCGTTGGGAAGAATTATAAAAAAAAAAAGAAGAACTCTGACATATATAATTTCTTTGATGACTTTTTCATAACAAATGGGTCTTATTTTGACTAACCCCTATCTTGTTTTGTGCTTGGTATGTGTTATCTTCACAGGAATAATCACAGTGTTCATCAATGGCGTGCCGACAGAAGTCCCAAGAGGGCCACTAGACATGAAATCGGCATTCGGTCAAGATGCGATTCTGGTTCACTCGTCTGGTCTTCCCGTTCCCACAAACGAGTATGGCTATTTGATGCAAAGCTTGGAGCATGGTGAAAGTTACTTCCTGGTAATTCAATCATGTTGGCAGATATATGTCCATCATGTATTTATTATATTGTGCAATGAATCTCTGTACTAAACATATAAATTAACAAATTCTAATTAACTAAGAGGAATTGGGGAATTGGGGGGCTAGTTATGATGTTTAACCCAATTCCACTTCTCCTAGAAACAGATTAAACATCAGTTAGTACAATTCTGCAAATTACCATCTTGTCCTAACCTTCAATATGGCACATCAGCATCACAGGAAACACTAATTAACTGAATATGTCTTGAATCAATGAACAAGCATGTAGAGACGATCGCTATCACCGCCTTCTGTACTTTCTATTATGCTTTTTGAATTAGGGCTGAGGTTCGTTTTATCTGGAGACCAAGAGAGAGGAGAGAGTCTAAATTAATTGGGATTTAATCATCATTATCCATTTGATTCCTGGTTCATAGCAGAACATTTGCCTTAATTATAGGACATGATATTTGATTGTGCATTTAAACATGGAGACAAAACTAGCCACTTTTTTCTGTAGTGATGATTAAGCAGGCTCTAGCTAGGAATCTTCTCTTTTCAATTTCTTTTTTCTTTTTTTTTTTCATCTCCTTTTTCTCAAGTGAACCCATGAACAATGTCCAAGTGCTGTTGTATAATGTATCTGACATTCATATTCCAAAACAGAAGTCATATAGTACTGTTTACGTACAATCACTCTATGAATTATTAAGTTTCCTAAATTGAGAATAGTAGAGTGATCTCCACACACCACCAACCCATCCCCTCCCCTCCCCCCAGGGGAAACGCACGAAAGCCACCTGGCAACCATGCGACATAAGCAAGAGTCTCCTGTCTGTCCCGCTAATTCTCTAAATGTATGTATCCATTTAATAACAATTCCGGTTATTACCTCACTGTAGTGACAGTGTTTTACATTTTTTTTTTTTTTTTTTTTTTTTTTTGTGCAGGTTTCAAGACCAACATAAGGAGGATCTGAACGTGCACCAATGTCTGAGAACACCTGCCTAGCTACGCATGTGAGGGATCATTTCAATCAAGCCTTTGGGTGATTACAATCGTGATATCAGAGAGTCGACAATCAACAATCTCTATTGACACGAGGAAGGGAAGGGTGGAGAGACGGACAGACAGATGGACAGAGGTCTCACGCTCGTGCTTTGCGTCTCATCAATTTAATGAGCACTTATATGTTCAGATTTCTAAAGATTTGCAAAGTTTTGTCATAAATGTATGTGAAACCTTTTTTTCGAAGTGAATGAAGAGTTGTACTATTAGTCAGACTTGTAAGTTTTTTGTGGTGGAAATGGTCTGTACTTGCCATTTTGTTTCCCAAGGTAACCTGGATTTAAGTTGCGTTAAACCAAGGACAATTGATGAAGCTATACATGAACCATGGCCACATCGTGGTGTTAGATGAGTTCTTCTTTATCAGTAAAAAGGGCGGGAGGCGACCGGTGTTGGTGACTCCCTCGGGCATTACGGGTACTTAATCGTACAGATTTCTATGCGAAAGTTTAAGCTATCGTTAGCAGATAATGTATTTATATGTAAAAAGCTTCTTGAAACCATTTTTAGGGGCGATGACGGGATGGCATTTAACTTTAATGGTCTCTTACATGCCGGCATGGTGAAGATAAACGTTAATGCGTATGCGAGTTAATAGGGCAAATCAGAATTCACGTGCACAGATGGTTTTTGAGAACTAGCAAAGATCAATACCAAGTGTGTAATTGATAGGATACCGCTCCTATGACACTTGAATCCCCGTAGCTCTTAACGTTTCCTCTCACGTACGTACATATTGACTTTCTTCATGTTGAAAATTAAAACTTGTATTCATAGCGAATGTTACATTAGAATGACATGTGAAAGGATGATTTTCTAAGCTGATTACTCACAATTCTCAACTCTTTTTGTTGCCAAATTCCATACAAGCGCTATCTTGATCAATGAAGTCGAGTTAGATTTGCAGAAACACAAATGAATGTAATTTGTTGTGTGCAAGGCCGGCTGTGTGATTTATTATGATTTCATGTAATCGAACAAGGAATGGTCTCAATAACCAGTTCAAGAACCATTATATCTTGAAGATTCATGGTGAAACTACTTGAAAGACTAATTCAACAAATCAGTAGCAAGAAAAGCTGAATTCTCAGGACCACTTAGAATTCCTCAACGTTGGATGTAGCGCATTGAGCTCTGCAAGACTGATTTAGGCAACATTTAAGAAAGATATGCAAACTTAGTAAGGCGATACACTTGAGTTTGATATCACGGTTTATGTCATTAGACAAAACTTTCATGACACTTTGATATTATGCTAATCTATGACACGAGAAATGCAGGGAGGAATCCTCACCAGTCGCCGGAGAGCTTATAGATGAAAATAGCATATATATGGGTGGATGATCTCCTTGTCAATATGGTTAGAGTGTTGTTGAAGTCTATTTGCAAGAATGATCAGATTTTAACTGCACTCGTGGTTAGATCTTGATGTCGTCTATGGAGAAATTGCATTTAATTTCACTAAGTAGTAACATAACAGATATTAATTTCTAAATGTGATGACATTAATGGAAAATTTAAACTGAAATAATCAAAATGATGAAATAGACTGTATATGATTTAAAAGTCGTAGGATGACAGTATTAGCTCCTAAACATGTATTTGGGCTAAGACTTGACAGTTCAATTAATTGTACTGCAATCATAATACTATCACTATTCTACTTGTTGAGTGCAAATTAATAAGTTTGATACGAAAATGACTTGATATAAGACTTTGAGGATATGGCGTGCTTGCTTGCTGTATATTAGGGCCTAAAGATTTGAATTGGAATGGAAGAGAATACATGTGTAAAACATGCAACTCACCATTAGCTTGGAGGATGGTGTTGCAATCAATCTATCAGTTCTCGATCTGTAATTTTGTCAACAAGTGCCTCTCAAATATTTAAGTCCATACTTCTTGAATAAGACTTTAATTTTCAAAATACAAATTACAATTTCACACTAATGCATTGAAAACCGTAACTATTTCTTATTTAGTTACTTTATAAGTGCGCCTCATAGCACGAGTTAATAACATCTCTAAAGAGCAATTGTAAACAACACTACCAGTGCCAACTTTCTTTTTCTACAAGCAATCTTATTCACTCTTGGTTCGATGCTTAGTGAGAGAGTTGGTGGTTAAAACCATCGACATAAAGTTTTCTATCATTGCTCAGCAGACATAATCAAATTGATGTTTTAGTGTCCCTGGTTTTTCCTCACTAAAGTTACTACATGGCCTTTGAGCAATTGCAATGGACACAAACTTTAATTTATTTTTCTTTTTTATCCCCTCAATGTTATTGTATGTCTCTTAAGCTAGTTAGGTACATTGCACATAGAAAACTTATGTAAAAGGGCAAACCTGAAATCGAGTACTTGTTCTCCCAAAAGATGATACCATCATCCATTCCGACAAAGCAACATAAAATACTGTTCTTAATTAGATACTTTGGACTGTTGTTGCTATGCATATGTGGCTGCAGAAAGTGAGAATTGTTAAATTCATGAACTTTTGGCATCGCTAGATCTTTTATGAATTTGTTACGAGTTCAGACAAGCTACGAACTACATGATTGCATAAGTAATGTCGCCGCTTCTCTAATCATGTCAAGGATCATGACATTTTTAATCAAGTGCATTGGTTCTTTTTTATATGTTACCACGTGGACACCATTCATTTTAGATGTTTTCATTTTAGGTTTTGGTAATGATTGTCAATTGCCATGGACGGTGTGGTATCATGATTATTAACTTTGTATTTCTCGAACAAGACACTTCCCATCGCAAATTCAATGTCACAAAGATAAACTCGAGAGAGTGAGATGATTAATGGCACTATCATTATATTCATATAAATAAGGTGAAATATGGTTTGCAATAGTCACATCCTTTTTTCTGATTTTCTACTTTGGTCAAGTTTTAGCGAATTTTTATGTGCATCAAATTAAGTCCATCTCGTCGGTCCAATAAAAACAGATCCTTCACATCACATGCCCAAAGATTCACTCGAAAATTACAGATAGCTTTGTCTTTTTGCACACCCTCCATTTATAGGAGTTTACATTGATCTTAAATCCTGTATGTGGCTTCACCAAAGTACATTTAACATCGGTACGTTAGAAAGCTCCAAATACTAAAATCGAGGTAAATAACTATTTGCTTTTGAGCTCAACCACTCAAATGATCGTAGTCAACCCAAACATACAATCATCAGATCACAAATGAAAAGTCACATTGCTAAATTCGACAAACAAACCAAGTCGTATGCATCAAATGGAACTTGTAAACAATAGGATCTTAAGCAAGAATCGATTATAATCAGCCAAAAACTGAGAATAGCTAATGTTAAATCAACTAAGAAGTTTAGAAAGATCGATGCACTGAGTCAAAAGCAGTTGATGTAAAACTCATGTACCAACAACTCTTTTAGAAACAGCGGGCCAATCTCCAGCAAGAATTAAGGACTACAGACACTTGCGTGTCTTGACATCTTCGAGCACTTTCACATAGAAGGTCTCTCCGTCCTAGATGTTGATGAAAAACTGCATGGCCAGTACGTGTAGAATCTTCACTTGGTCCTAATTCAAGAGCCAATTAAAAAAGCATTCGCAACTTGGCTTCGGACACCGACCACTATAACCAATCGAATGGGGACGGATGTTTGTTATGCCCCTTCGTAATTAACATTAAAAAGCGTTTTCCCTCACAAAATATTAGGGCTCGCTAACAGAGAAATACCCATGTGGGGGTGAGGTTCTCACTTACGACTATTGGTTGGCAACTCAATAAAAAAATTTGATTTTTTGACCGCGTTAGATTCTAGGGTTTTTCTAGATGCCGGTTCCATTAAATCACATGAAACCTAACCATCGTTATGTTGACCGGAGAACAGGTCGGTCAACATTAATTCCTTGGGGATCCAATCTGTTCGCTCAGTTTTTAATTCAGTCTGCTGTTTTCTTTTCTTTCGATAAAACATGTCCATGAATTGAAATGTGAAGAGTCCCCTCTCTCTCTCTCTCTCTCTCTCTCTCTCTCTCTCTCTCTCACGTTTATTATGATTTCTTCAAGGCTAGAGCTTGGGAAAGTTTTCTAGGGTTTGGAGAAACATTAAGTAGACCCAGTTCAACATCTTTAATAGATACAATTGCATGTGCATGTGAGCCAAATGTGTGAGCATAGTGTGCGATCACGTACAATATCACCACAACCCCAAAACCCACCTAGCCAAATTTGTACTTTTGAACCTTAATCTTTCATCTAATGAGGTAAGTATGCTCCTTTTGGAAAACGTTGGGTTTGTAATTGCCTCTTCTTGAAAGCTCAGGAAATCGTGATCGATTCCCCCTACTTGTGGCTCAACTTGCTTCCGTGAATGAATATAAAATTACTATGTTGATGTTACTTTATTTGTTAAGAAAAATGGGTCGGCAGATTAAATATAAAAGGAGCATTGGAATGAGGGGCGGGACGAAATTGAAAGAAAATTACAATTTCTCTTTTATTAAATATACCAAGCATAGAGCTGGTTAATGCACAGTCGTCGGTTTGACCAGGATCATCCACATGATTGATCCTAATATATAAAGGATTTCCGGTGGAAAATTGGCAATAGAACATGGGATTTGTACGGAGATTAGGGTTTGTTTTTATCATCTTTTGACCCGTGTGAGGAGGGAATTGGATTAATTAGTTCATGTCGGTTAATGACTGCAGCAAGGTATTAGTTTATACTTCGGCCGGTGGTTTCTCCTTATATATTTTTCGCCTTTACATTTCATTTAAAATTTGAGTACCTCAAGTTTAAAAATATATAGATTCGAATGTAGAATCACTTAAAGCTTTTCACATTATTTTTAAGAGATGGAATAATTTTATCTACCGATGAAAAAGCAGAGAAAAAAAAGAAGAAGGGAAAAGCTGAAATCCTTGTTTTAATTCGAAACTAGTGTGTTTACCACTCTGCGATGCGGAACAAGAGTTTACCGTAGCTAAATGTTGTTATTGTTTTACGAAATCTGGCATAAGAGAAAACAGTTGCAAGATAAGAATTCATTTACTTCAGTTTAACGAACACCAACACCTAAAACAACCCAATTGTGGGCAACTGCGTTGGTACTAGAGTCTCTCATTCATCGCCAAGATCGAGAGTTCAAATCCATGCGTTGCTAACACGTTTTAATTGGGGGCCATGGTGTTGGAGTCCTATGCTAGTCTCCATCCAGTTATAGGCGTCGGTCCTACGGTGCCATCGGGCACTAGCAGGCCTTATGAGTCCACAAGGAGACTCTGGTGGATTTCTCAGTTACCAAAAAAAAAAAAAAAACAGCTAAAACATAGTAATTCCATTTCAAATTTAAATCATATCATTAATCTAAATAATTAAATTGAAGTGTATAATACAATCTTATGCAAATTTCTATAATGGGATATAATATGTAGTATCCGAAAAGAATCACATGGATTCCGCCATAATTTTTACTTTTTTAATGGAGCAAAACTAAATAAACCATAATAAATACTAAAATGTATATTAATGATCTCATCACAAAATTATATTGAAGGGATAATTAAAAAGTGAAATGCGCATAACATTTGAGATGTGACGTGTCTATGTTATCATAAAAGCGAATAGAACTTTCTAATTTTAAGGGCGCAACTCTTTTTTTTATCCTCAATTCATTATTTTATAGGCCATCCTATCAATGGACGGATGCGCAAATCGATAATCGTGTTTCATCTCTCACGTATTTCAATTTTATAAGTTTTGATGATCGTTTTACTACTCAAGACTTGAATAGGTTATACTACATTTACCATTTTCTGGACCTACTTCCACGACTTTTTATGTCAATGTTATAAATGCACACAATGCTAAGCTCACTTAAAAATTAACTAAAAATTCATAATAAATGGAAACATATATTTGAGAGTAGGAGTAGGTAAAATCATACCCACTTGCACATATACCATGCTCTCACTACTCTCTCTACCATACCACCAAAAAACTCCTCCTTTCATCAATCTTTATAAACAAGCACGCATTTTGTGGAAAAGAAATGAGACTCTCATATGAAACGGTCCGCCAGTCAAAGAGATTACTATACAACCGATCTTTAAAAGGGAGATTTATCTTCTAGTAAAGTAAATCTAGTTACTAACTATATACAATCACATATAGCACATTCAATCTCCGCGTCTCAAGAAACATGATGTGGCAGATCTAATTCCTACCCAACAAAACCGAATGAAATCCGGCTAAAGTTTTTTTTTTTTGGTTACAAATCATCTTGTCCTTAACTGCATAACATATCTTCGACTAAGTAAAGTAAATGGACCGTCTGAGAAATATGACATTAAAGACCTATGATCTTTACATAATCAGAATAATTCTTTTTCCCCTTCACCTATGTGCGAAAAAGTTGTTTCTTAAGCAACCGTGAATAGTGATTTTCAACTCATTGTGCCAATCGCCTTGAAGAAATACAGGGAAACTTACCTCATTCGTATGTTTAGGCCAGGTGTCCAAGCGATGGGCCTGTGGAGTATTGGGGCTTGGAAGCAAAGCGCTTTAGTCCAATCGTTGTGCGCTTACCAGCTTCCCAATTCACTGTACCTCCTCCCAGGCCCAAAGTCGCACGGGACACGACCACTTACGAAATCATCGAGAATTAAGTTGATATGAAACCTTCACATTAGGAAATCACTTTGGTGTTCGTGTGTTCTATTATTGCCCTTTCATTCCATGTCCTGGGTAGGGTCGTCGCGCGAACATACCTTATCTAGCAAATCTCATTTTCGATCAAGTAGAAATTTATCATGTTTTTCTCTTTCCAGTTCTTTCTTCGCTAACAGAATCGATTAGAATTAAGAGGACAAGCCGAGCTCGAGGAGGAACGGATCTAGTCTCCCCGTGGCCATCTAGACTTGGGCTTCGATTCCCGCATTTAGAGCCTCAAGCAGATTCAGGAAGTTGATACCGATCAGCTTCGAGTTTGAGGCGTCATTTCCCCGACCCAAACCCCGCCTCGCCGTCATCTCTCGAAAGCCGGGCGCCCCAAGAGTCGGCTTGTGTCTTCCGAAAGTGAAAAGGAATTCATAGGTCTTTCAACAAAACTACGAGAAGAGGACACGTCGAATCCGAAACGACTGCCTCCTCCATGAAGGGTTTTGATGAACAGAACAATGAATGGAAGCGAGAGGGAGAAATGATGCAGAGAGTAAGGTCGTATTCTTATTCAATGAATGCTCAGTTTACAATGAAAATCTCTTCTTCCTTTTGCTCTTCTCTTATCAGCTTTTATATCAACTGAAGAATTACAACTGAATGAAACTAACTAGCTTAACAGAATTAACTAACTAACTGAAGTAAAGAACAGAGAGTTTGACTTTACAAATTTAAAATTGAATACTGATTTCTCAATGGTAAATCAGTTTTACGCATGCTGTAATCTCTATTGTTGTTTTCTTTCTTTCCTCTGTTTTCATCAGCTTTCTTTTCTCTGCTATTGACCTTACTTTCGCCTTCTTTCTTTCCTCTGTTCTTGAAGTCTTCTTTCTTCTTTCCTTTGTTTATCTTATGTTATACTCTTAACATCCCCCCTCAAATTGGGAAGATGTAGTATACCGATACCCAATTTGATCCGTAGAGTAGAATGTGTGAGCCGTGATAAGGCTTTAGTAAAAATGTCAGCAAGTTGACATTTGCTTGGAACATATTGAACTCGAAGAGAACCAGAAGAAACTTTCTCACGAACAAAATGAAAGTCGACTTCAATATGTTTTGTGCGAGCATGGAGAACAGGATTTGCTGTAAGTGAGATAGCAAACTGATTATCACAAAAGAGGAGAGTTGGAGAGTGCAAAGGTTGTCCAATATCACGGAGGACAAAACTAATCCAAGTTAGATCAGCTGTTGCAGAGGCAAGTGCTCTGTATTCGGCTTCAGTGAAGGAGCGGGAGATAGTAGATTGTTTCTTAGCTGCCCACGAAATGAGATTCGATCCAAGATAAGTACAGTAACCAGTTGTTGAACGTCTGGTCTCAACATAGCCAGCCTAGTCTGCATCAGAAAAGCCATATAAGTGCATAGAGCTGTGGGAACGAATGAAGAGGCCAAGATGAATTGTGCCTTTAACATATCGAAGTACCCTTTTTAACCTATGAAGATCGCCTACATTAGGCTGTTGCATTTTCTGGCATAATAAATTTGTGGCAAAAGCAAGGTCAAGACGTGTGATAGTCAGATATTGTAAGCCACCAACTAAACTTCGATATTCAACTGGATTGGAGAGAAGGATGTGATCAGTTTTAAGGATAACTGGTTGCAGGGACAAGGGGGTTGAGATTGGTTTACAGTCAACCATGTGTGCTCATTTGAGTAAGTCAAGAGCATATTTAGTTTGACACAAAAACAGCTCAGTAGAGGTACGTTTTGCTTCAATTCCTAAGAGATAGTGAAGATGGCCAAGGTCTTTCATATGGAATTGAAGGCTGAGAGAATGAATCAGAGTATGTAGTAATGTATCTGAGCTGCCAGTCAAGATAATGTCGTCCACATATAATAGCAGCAGGACTGTCTCTTGGCCATTTCGCAATATAAAAAGAGATGGATCTGTGGTACTACAGAAAAAACCAACTTCAAGGAGGAAATTGCTGAATTTATCGAACCAGGTGCGCGGTGCTTTCAGTCCATAAAGAGACTTCTTAAGAAGACAGACATGCTGGGATTTATGTGGATGAACAAAGCCAGGAGGCTACTCCATGTATACTGTTTCATTCAAGTTGCCATGAAGAAATGCATTTTTCACATCGAGTTGATGGATTGACCAATTCTGTACTATTGCACCGAAGAGCATGTTAAATATGACTCGAGTTTGAGCGTTTGCTCAAACGCGGAACTTCCAGTGGACTCGCGAAGGATTTACAAAAAAGAGGAAATAATTAAAAGAGGAATTTTTCCTGTTTGGAGTGAAGCCGCCGAAGCCCATGCCCCGCCGAAATCCTTTGGCACGAAGCCTCTGTACGTGAATTGAGAATAGGTGGGCCCGAGTCAAAGTGTTGACTCGGGCACACACACGCACGTTCAGCGAAGCATGGAGCGTAGGTGGGCCCAAGGTTGGGCGCACGATTTCCTTCTTTGGCGTAAAGATGGAGTCCCTGCACACGTCTTGCACACCCACGTATAAAAGCAGATCTTTGCAGGTCTTCTTTTGTAGGGCTTCTGAAAAATTGCCGACCAAAACCCTACGTAGAAGTCATCCAAGGATGCCACGAAAAGGTCTTCTTTTCAGAGTGTGTTGCTGCTACACCCGTACGAGAGAAAAGGAAGAGCCGCATATCTTCAAGCTGAAGCGCGATCAAGAAAAGGAGTTCTTTTTCAGCGTTTGTTTTTTTGAGCTTGTGTGATAATTTTGTGCCGAGACTTGGGTTTGGGAAACACCAAGAGAGTGTTTGAGTGACTTGAGTGTGTAATCTCCTTGTATCGCTTGATCTATAGTGAAATTCGCTGCTTGCTCTCCCGTGGACGTAGGTCTTTACGATGAACCACGTAAATCCGGTGTCCGATTTATTTTTCTTCTTCCGTCTATATTTTGTTCGATCGCTCGCCCGTCGCAACAAGTGGTATCGAGCTAGGTTTGGCTGAGTTGAAGCGAATCGATGGCGACAGAAAGAATTAAAAGTGAAAATCAACAGATTTGATGGGAAGGATTTTAGTTTTTGGAAGATGCATTGAAGATTATCTTTACCGATGAATCTGCACTTGCCTTTATTTGGGGAGAAACCAGAGACGATGAAGCAAGCCGATTGGGATTTGCTTGGATAGACGAGCTATGGGTGTTATTCGGGCCGACGTTGGCTCGTAACGTCGCGTTTAACATCCCGAAGGAGAAGACCACTGTTGATTTGATGCAAGCCATGTCGGATATATACGAGAAGTCCTCTGCGATCAACAAGGTCTGTTTGATATGACGTCCGTTTAACTTGAAGATGAAAGAAGGTGCGTCAATTGCAGATCATATCAATGAATTCGATGTGATTGTTAGTCAATTGAGTTCAGTTGAGATTGATTTTGAAGATGAGGTACGTGCTTTGATTCTGTTATTCTCATTACCCGATAGTTGGAATACTACCGTTACTACTGTTAGTAATTCCTCTGGGTCCACAAGTTTGACGTTTGATGGGGTTCGAGATTTGATTTTAAGTGAGGACATTCGTAGAAGAGAATCGCGAATCTGTATCTCTTTGCTCTAGTAGGTGAAAATAGAGGAAGATCTGAACACGTATGAGTAATGGTAGAACTAATATGAACAAACGTAGTCAATCTAGAACTGCTAATGTTGTCTGTTGGAGCTGTGGCAAGAGAGGGCATCTTAGAAGAGATTGCCTTAAGCTGAAGAATGAAAAGGGTAAGGAAATTATGGTTGATTCTGCAGATAATGTTGCAGCTGTAGCAAATAATGCTGATTATGTCTTGTCTATCGCTGATTATTCATCATTTGATGGATGGATTATGGATTCCGGTTGTTCTTTTCATGTCACACCAAATAGAAACTGGTTTATCACTTATCAGTGCACGGGTAGTGATAAAGTCCAGTTAGGGAACAACGCTGAGTGCGATGTTGTGGGTGTTGGTGATGTTAAAATCGGAATGCATGATGGTATCGTGAGGACATTGACTGGAGTGAGGCATGTTCCCGGAATGAAAAAGAACTTAATTTCCTTGGGTGTCCTAGATTCAGCTGGTTGCAGGTATTCTTCAAAAGGTGGAGTTCTGAAGATTGTTCAAGGTGCCTTGGTGATAATGAAAGGAATCAAGCACAATGGCCTGTATAAACTTCAAGGTGAGACAGTGATAAATTTCGCTGCGCAGACGTCGGATGCATCATTCGAAAGTCTATTGACCGCTCGAGGAAGACACAGGTGTTTGTACCAAGGCACAAGTTTGATGCTGGTGTCAGGATCTCGCAGTCAAGAGCTTTGATCGAGACGGAGACTGGTAAGTCGATCAAGCATGTGCGGACTGACAATAGCAGAGCTGGCAAGTAAATTCTGCATGAAAGAGGGCATAGTGAAACACCGAACTAGTGCTAGTAAATCACAACAATTTGCAGAATTGATGAGCAGAACATTACTAGAGATGGCCCGAAAAATTATCTCTAGTACTGGTATGGCTAGGAGATTCTTAGCTGATGTGCTAAGTACGGTAAGCTACCTGGTGAATAGATCCCCATCAACTGCTATTGAATGGCAGACTCCTGAAGAAGTGTTGTTAGGTAACGTTGCTAATTATTATATTATTAGAATGTTTGGTTGCCCACATTATTTTCGAGTGAGTGATGGTAAGCTCGATTGGAGGGCAAGGTGCATATTACATGGCTATGCACAAGGTGAGTGGGGTGATCGGTTGTGGTGCCCGGATATAAATTCACTGTTAACAAAGCAGGAAGTTACCCTTGATGAGTCTCAAGTACTTACGGCTAGGAGTGATTATAACGGTGTTAATACGGATCGAACGGTGTTCGGCTTGAGGTGGAGTTGCAACCGAAACTCCCCGAGGTAGCGAGTACGAGTAGTAGCAAAGTAATCGACACATATGGTGCTCATAGCAAGGTGGAGCCTATAGAGCCAATGGTTGCTGTAACTGCTGAAATTAACAAGGTACGTATTCGATCTCCTGATAGATATGGATGCAATAATGGTTTTGCTTTATCTGCGGTTAAGGAGGTTGCGTCGAAAAATCCTTGCGGAGTAGTTAAAGGTGCATGTGGAGTTAGTATTCTGATGAAGTCCTCAATTATGGCGAAGTTCAAGCGAGGCTTGAACTTGAATAATATCTATGGCGGTTGAGCCCATTGGGGGCTATGGGAAAGTAGCAGCAGAATTTGAAATTTTTACGAAGCGATTGTAATTTGGCTCAAACGTCGAGCCAAGGTGGAGATTGTTAAATATGACTCGAGTTTGAGCGTTTGCTAAAACGCGGAACTTCGGTGGACTCGCGAAGAATTTACAAAAAAGAGGAAATAATTAAAAGAGGAATTTTTCCTGTTTGGAGTGAAGCTGCCGAAGCCCATGCCCTGCCGAAATCCTTTGGCACGAAGCCTCTGTACGTGGAATTGAGAATAGGTGGGCCCAGAGTCAAAGTGTTGACTCTGGGCACACGCACGCACGTTCAGCGAAGCATGGAGCGTAGGTGGGCCCAAGGTTGGGCGCACGATTTCCTTCTTTGGCGTAAAGATGGAGTCCATGCACACGTCTTGCACACCCACGTATAAAAGCATAACTTTCAGGTTTTCTTTTAGGGCTTCTGAAAAATTGCCGACCAAAAACCCTACGTAGAAGTCATCCAAGGAAGCCGCGAAAAGGTCTTCTTTTCGGGGTGTTGCTATTGCACCCGTACGAGAGAAAAGGAAGAGTCGCATAACTTCAAGTTGAAGCGCGATCAAGAAAAGGAGTTCTTTTTCAGCGTTTGTTTTTTTGAGCTTGTGTGATAATTTTGTGCCGAGACTTGGGTTTGGGTTAAATTAGGGTTTGGGAAACACCGAGAGAGTGTTTGAGTGACTTAAGTGTGTAATCTCCTTGTATCGCTTGATCTATAGTGAAATTCGCTGCTGCTCTCCCCGTGGATGTAGGTCTTTACGACTGAACCACGTAAATCCGGTGTCCGATTTATTTTTCTTCTTCCGTCTATATTTTGTTCGATCGCTCGCCCCGTCGCAACAGAGCACAATGCGGATAGTGGCATGCTTGACAACAGGGCTAAATGTTTCTGTAAAATCCACTCCTTCTTCCTGATGAAAGCCCTTAGCTACTAACCGAGCCTTTAGACGATCAAGACTGCCATCTAGTGCAAGTTTTGTCTTGTATACCCACTTGCAACCAATAACATTCATTTGTCTAGTGCGAGGAACTAATATCCAAGTCTGATTTTCATCTAATGCATCCATTTCATCTTTCATGGCTCTATACCAGCCTTGATCTGCTAGAGCAGATTTAAGTGAGCATGGCTCAGGAGGCACCTGATATTCAGCTAAGCAGGCATATCGAGGATTGATCTTTATAATGCCAGATTTAGATCTAGTTTGTATAGGATGAGTAGATGATACACCTAGTGAGATAATCGGAGAAGAAGAAGTTTGAGCAATAGTAGGATCACCTGGTGATTCAGTGGTGGAGATAGGAGCTCCTGACTCTGCAGAATTGGTTGGGGATAGATGTCCCAAAGATGAGGTTGAGGAGGGTGCTAAACTTAATGAATCAGCAGATGTCATGGACAATGGAGATGAATGTGAGGATGAAGACGAGGTTGAAGATGATTCTGAGCTAGGAGAGTCCTGTAAATGAGCTGCAGTGATGATGTTGTTGTTCTGTAAATGGCCTGTATGTTCAGATAGTGTGGATTGTTTGCATTCTTCATATGGAGGATTGAAGAATTGAACTTCCTTTGTCCACAGTTGGTATAGTTTTGTATGATGGGGATAGTCTGTTGTCAATTTCTGAGTAAATGGAAAGAAGCTTTCATCAAATACAACATGACGACTGATGTATATATGACCAGTGGTGGGAATAAGGCATCGATATCCCTTATGGCGATCACTGTAACCCAAGAATACACAAGTAAGGGATCTTGGATCAAACTTGTTTTGTGCATAGGGTCTGAGACATGGATAGCATGCACAGCCAAAGATCCTGAGATGGTCATAACTTGGTTGTTGTTGATATAGCATATTGTAGGGCGACTTCATTTGTAACTTTGGAGTGGGAAGAAGATTAACAATGTAGTTAGCTGTTATAAATGCATCAACCCAAAACTTTAAAGGAAGTCTTGCATGATAAAGCATAGCCAGACCAAACTCAACAATGTGTCGATGTTTTCTTTCAGGTATGCCATTCTGTTCAGGTGTGTAAGGACAGGACACACGTTGTTGAATTCCACAATTCTGTAAATGAGACTTGAATTTGTGGCTGATGAATTCTCCTCCACCATCACATTGGAAGATTTTGATTCTACAATCAAACTGATTTTCTACTAACTTCTGGAACATGAGAAAGACATTATAGAAATCTGACTTTAGTTTTAGTGGATAAAGCCAGCTAAATCGAGAGAAGTTGTCCACAAAAATCACATAATACTTGAAGTGCTGAAATGAATTAATTGGAGAAGGTCCCCAGATGTCACAATGAATCTGTTCTAAAGGTCTAGAAGCTACAGAGTCTGATAATGGGAAGGGTAAAGCAGTGCTCTTAGCTATTTTACAACTCCTGCATATAGACTGTAGCTTTGTATTGCAGTGAATCAACTGCTGAGTCTCCATATACTTCAAGATTTTCAAGTTCGTGTGGGCTAAACGTTGATGCCACACATATTCTCCAACTGTCCTGTGTTTTTGAGTGAAAAGGACTTCTGTAACATGAGGGTCTACTCGGTAGAGTCCATTAACTTTCCTTTCGAGCATCTTGATTATGCTGGATGAGTGGTCCTTTATATACACACCGGTTTTGTCAAAGGCAAACGAGCAAGGATAGTCATCTGTTAGTTTCGAAACTGACAGAAGATTTTTCTTAATTTCTGGAACAATTAACACATCATTCAAAGGTAAAGTATCCACTGTAGTATGCAGTAATGCATCACCAATATGTGTAATAGGTAAGCATAAGCCATTACCAATAATAATTGTATCATTACCAATGTGTTTAGAGGAATTATGAAGAATACCAACATTAGCAGTGATGTGAGCAGTCGCACCAGTGTCTGGATACCACTCATTGCCATTTGATTCTTCAAGATGCATTGCTGCTAGTGTTGTTGGTATTTCCTCAGCTTGATAAGAGTTGTCGAATCTATACTAACAGTGAAGAGCATAATGTCCAGGACGTTTGCAGATCTGACACTCTAATCGAGTGTTTTCTGTCATTTTATTTTCCTGCAGATTTTTGTGAGTTAGATTTGATGAGTTTGAGGGATATGACTTGATATCTGGATTCCTTTGTGTGGAGCCCGCATATGGTCTAAAGCCTTGACCAGAACCAATGCCAGAGAGAGTATTGAATTGCTTGAACTGTCGTTCCCCCTGATCATAACTCGGATTATTCTGTCTGTAGCTTATATTTCTACCAGGATATCCATAGTTGCGATATCGATTATTAAATGGACGTCCTCTTCCATAACTTCTGCCTCCACGAATGTATCCTCTTGGTCCTCCAAAGCTGACATTTTGTTGTGCTGGTTCTCTGTCAAAAACTTCCCTTTGTAGGACTTCAGTTTTCCTTTGGCCATAATAGGCTAGATTAGGACTAAACTGATTTGAAGAATAGTTCTGTAATCTTGCTTCAAATCTCTCCAAGTGTGATATCACCTCATCATACTCTGGTTGTGGTTTTAAGCAATATATTGTGGTCTTAAAGCTCTCATACTCAAATCCTAGACCCTCCAAAACTCCGAACAACTTTGTTATTTCATCAACAGGTTTCCCTATTGCCTTGAGTTGATCACAGATTGACTTATATTCCCTGAGATATATAGCCAAAGCTCGATCACGTTTCTGACATGCTTGCAACTTTCCTCTTAACTCAAATTCTCTAGCCACTGACTTTTGCGTGAATCGATTAAGTAGTGTCTGCCAAACCTCAAACGCAATATCTAAGCCAATTATTAAACTGAGTATGTTTTCTAAGACAGCACCACTAATCCAAGACGACACAAGTTGATCTGTCTTGATCCAATCATTGTAATCAGGGTTTATAACTTCAGTACCCCGTTCTTCTCCTTCAACTTGCAATGATTTGGCAGGTGGTGGACTTTCTCCACTAACAAAACCAAACAAATCTTGACTTCTCAAAAACCTATGAAACTGAGCTTGCCAAAGGAGAAAATTATCTTCGGCTAATTTGATGGTAACAAAGTTAGCAATGTTAACATGAATAGGGAATGGATACTTCTGCACCCTTGCTGCCATTTTCACACTCAGATTCTAGAGGATTCTCTATTACTGAAACCAATCCCCTACTGATTTTGCTGAACAGAGTTGTGATTCTATTACTGATGATGATGAGAACTCGATTGAGGAAAAAGAACAACTCACAGTTCTTGTTCAGTGTTGAAAAACGATTCGCAGATCCTCAAATAAAGAGCACATACCACCATTAGCAGCAGAAGACAGCAATTGATGAGGCTTCAATTTGCTGTGGATTCATCATCTTTTCATAGAGAAGAAGGTTGATTCGTACTCTCAGGAAGATAGCTCTGATAACATGAAGGGTTTTGATGAACAGAACAATGAATGGAAGCGAGAGGGAGAAATGATGCAGAGAGTAAGGTCGTATTCTTATTCAATGAATGCTCAGTTTACAATGAAAATCTCTTCTTCCTTTTGCTCTTCTCTTATCAGCTTTTATATCAACTGAAAAATTACAACTGAATGAAACTAACTAGCTTAACAGAATTAACTAACTAATTGAAGTAAAGAACAGAGAGTTTGACTTTATAAATTTAAAATTGAATACTGATTTCTCAATGGTAAATTAGTTTTACGCATGCTGTAATCTCTGTTGTTGTTTTCTTTCTTTCCTCTGTTTTCATTAGCTTTCTTTTCTCTGCTATTGACCTTACTTTCGCCTTCTTTCTTTCCTCTGTTCTTGAAGTCTTCTTTCTTCTTTCCTCTGTTTTCATCAGCGCTAGTATCTTGTGTTATACTCTTAACACTCCATTCCCAGGAAGGAAATCCCGGTCAAACGTGGGCCTGCCTCGGAGGGTCCTCTCGCTTTCGCTTCGGAAAGTGACACCACAGTTGTCGGTCTTTGGCCACAAGGACGATCGCGGACGAAGCTCGAGCACGATCCTCGGCACAGTTCGGGCGTAGACCCCAGTCCATCTGTTCATTCCGAAGTTGACCCGCAAACGTGGATCAGATGAAAATCCTTATGAGCACTGCTCAGTCGTTCGAGAAATTGTGGACCTCGTTTATACGTACATCCAAGTGCTCAGGAAGTCAAAAGTAGCACGCCGCCCATTCAAAGGTTTATTGCACGAGGCCATTGGATCTTCGCACACGTGTGCATCAAGCCACCTACTGACAACGAAGTGTCCACACTTGGTAAAATTTCATCTGGTTTGCGTGCTCTGTGGATTACATGGATTGTGCACTTAATCGTAGATTCTTAGGTTAATGATGCTTTTTCACTTGAGGAGTTCATCATTACCTCGTGTAGCAGCTTGAGCTTCTGGAAGGAGAATGCTTCCCGACTGAGATGCATCAGTGAATGTTCATACCATTATGAATCAATGAAGAGAGAGAGAGAGAGAGAGAGAGAGAGAGAGAGTTCTTGCTAGTAAAGGCTAAACTATATTGACTGCAAAGGTCTTGCGGTAATAGGGCCATGCCGTAGATCATCGGCGTGGGTTCATTCCTCGATTTGAAGGCTATCTCAAAGGCGAATTTGTGGCTTTTTTCCTTATGCCGTGACACACGTGGTGACAGAAAACGACAGTGGCTGGTAACTCAAAGTCTCGCTATTACAGTAAACTAGTAATTGATTTGAACTATCAAATAATATAACTCGCACTCAAGTGCATTTTCCAGTTTCCTCTGTCTCTGTCTCTCTCTCTGTGCGCACCGAAGCACCACAGTCAGAGCTAGGAGCCAGCCTCAGGCTCAGGCAGCGTTAACTCCAAGAAAATCAATGAAGGGCAAGTCGATCTTGTCGTCTTCAGTCCGGCTCTCCTCGGTTTCGACAGATACTGGGGAGAGGCTCATGTGATTGTTCCCGCGATTGCCAATGCACATGGACTCGGCTGCTGAGGCGTCCGAGTTCGTGTCCGAGGCTCCACAGTGATCGGCTTCTTGGCCAACGGTGACCGTCCCTTGTGTCCTAGGACTGTTGTTGTTATGATCATCACTATCGGCGCCTGCTCTGGTGTTGTTGCAGAACCTTGCTGGCCTTATAGCTGACAAGCCTGCAATGAGTAATTCAGGAAACGGAAAACGAAAACCAGGAAAGAAAAATAAGGCAGTGAAGAGTCTAGGATATGGACTCGAACTAAATACACATAAAGCAAACAAATCAAGCGAAGAGGGCCCTCACGAGACATGGACTCACATGATGGTCTGTGGGTAGACACGTCTCAACACAGACAGCGTAGAACTAGAACGTGCTAGAAGTCAAATTATATGAGATTAACAGGTTCAGATTTTGAGGGGACGAGGATTGAACGTACCCATCCGGGACTCCGAGGGCCGAGCGAAGATAAGAGGCGGTGCTCTGGCTGAAGAAGGAGTGAGGGAGAGGTCGGTGCACGTCGACACGGCGGACTCGTTCAAGTTGCTCGAGACTGTCGTGGAGTCGCTGCACGCACGATTTATCTTCGCCGCCGACGCGATGTTATTGAGCCCTCTGGTCTGAAGGCGAGGGAGGAGCTTATGGTTCCTCCTCCGGCCGCGGGCGTTGTTGGACTGCTCTCTCTGCTTCCTCGCGACGATCACGTGCCAGTGGTTCTTTACGGCGTTGTCCGTCCGGCCGGGGAAGAGCCGGGCGATCATGGCCCATTTATTGCCACACAGCTTGTGTGCAGTCAAGAGCCTCTCTTCCTCTTCATCGCCGAAGGGCTTCCTGTTGATCCTCGGGTCGAGCTGATTGAACCACCTTAGCCTGCAACTTTTCCCTGCAATATATCCCCACAATCAAGAAAACGATCATCAATTCTTTGAATAAGAGTAAAAAAATTTCTTCTTTTGCTTTTGTGATTCAAATTTCATTTGACTTTGATTGAGGGGACTTCTTTCGATGAAATGGCCTCTATCTTCTCCGTAGTTTGGGATGTACCTGATCTTCCTTGGAAGTTCTCTGCGATCAAGTTCCAATTTTGAGGGCCGTACTTGGCGACGAGCTCTTTGAGCTTGGCGTCTTCAGAAGGTCGCCAATGCCCTCTTGCACAGACCTTGGTTCTTCCGCTGTTCCTTCCAGGACCAGAGCCCTTAGTTGCTGCTCCTCCCTCCTCTTCTTGCTCTTGTTCTTCTGTTTCTATCTCTTCCTCTGCCTCTGCCTCTTCCTCGCACACATTCAAATCCAAGTCCTTCTTCAAGACGAACCCTTCTCTACCGTCGTCGCCACAAGCCCTTTTGGCTGCCCTGCTCCTCAGTGACTCCAACTCGACTGCCAAACTCACCATCTGAGGAGGAGGCAACAGAAATTCGATGCCTTGCGAGGCAGTGAAGTGGTTAAAGGCAGTTTTTACGTGTTGTAGGCTCATCTTTTTTAGTGAAGAACCGCCTGCTAAAGAGGGGAAAAGCTGGGTTCTCTTTTTCTCCCCCTTCCTTTTCGGATAGCGGGGTTTTAATGAGTAAGGGTGCCGGTCCTTCAGAAGAGCCGGAAGGAGGACTGGTCGGACCCAGAAACCTACAAAAACTAAAGAGTTACATGAATCAGAAACGCGTTGCTTTCTCCCCTTTCTCTTTCTTTCTTTCCTCGGCCGTACGGTATGGTTGGAGAGAGAGAGAGAGAGAGAGGGGGGGGGGGGGTCTCTCAAGCGTACTGGAACGACCAGGAACAGTGCTGAGTCTGCTGACGACAGGGGACAGAGATGGGTCCTCCTTGCGATTTTCCTGCCCTCCTCCTAGTCCTGGATGACCCAAAACAGGAGAGAGAACAACTTTCTTTTCACTTTTTCGCACTTTATGTGATATATGAACAGAAGTGAGGTCAGGTCAGGTCGGAAGCCCTGTGTTTTCTTGACATTGATCAGCCTCTAATATCTCTCTCTCTCTCTCTCTGTGCGTAAGAAGAAACGAGGAAGGGGGGCAAGCAAGAGAAGAGATCGAAGGGTGTGCATGCAAGAATCAAGAACCGCTCGTGTGGGCGGTGTTGGGGAATGGCGCTTTGCCTTCGCCATGTAAATATAGATGGTGGGTTTGTTGGAGCTATGCTGCTCTCCTTTGTCTGGTTCTGTCCCTTACTCGCGTCCTCGGGCTTCGGGCGATCACAAGACTTCTCTCCTTTCTTTTTCCTGCCAACTCCACCTTTTGTTGTCTTCCTTTTTCCCCTGGAACTCAAATTGTGAATGCATAGGACTTTGCTTTTGGTTTCATTGGATCATACAACCCGGGGAAAATGATATAATCGGTTCTTAAACTGTGACCTGATATGTAATATGACTCATAAATTTTAATTCGATGCATAATATCATCCTTAATTTTTTATTTAATTCAATATAACCTTTAATTTTTTTTATATATGTTCAATTTAATTTCTAAATTATATGAAAGTGTCCGATATTAGATTAAATATAAACTGAAATTTTATGGATCATATTAAATAAATTTAAAATTCAATAATTGCTTTATATATTATGACAAAGTTTATGGATCATTTGTGTTATTATCTCTAAAACTTACTATTTGAAATTTTATATACATGGCTTTTTTTTTTGTTCCCTCAAAGAGAATGAAATTAAACATTAAATACAGTTTTTTTTTTTTTTTGTGAATACAACCAATTAAACATAATAATAACCAAAATAAGGAAATAAATTGGATATCCACACTTGAGTCACTAAAATATTCTTAATATTTCTCGATTTCCAATTGAAGTCAATAACTGACACAACGTTTAACCTTAAAAGTTTATTGCATAATAATCTCTCAGTCTCATAAAGGAGTACAAAAACCTCACCACAAGATTTGAACATTTGTCCCTGGAATGCAATTCACGGGGAAAACATTATTGCTAGCCATTGTTGAATCGATTTGAGAAAAGGAATTAAATTATTTCAACAGTTTTTCATTGTTATAAAGTTTAGCAATCTAATTATAAATTTGCTCATCATACTCAATGCTTCGACTTGGGGAGCTTTATCATGTAACTATGTTGGCAAGTACATTGCAATGCGATCATCATCAGAACAAGTTCTATCTCATGCTTAAGCCGACCTAATTTACTTCTCGCATAATATAATAAGAATTTAGCATTAGACTTTTGGTTTTAGGGGAACAGAAAATAAACCAGTCAGGGGAGCATAAACAATATTGCAACAGTGCGTATATTATGTCCATGTCCCAGATAATTGTATACTTCCTTGTTCGATTTAGAAGACCAAGATCCCATCGTATTGTCGTCTTACTCTTCATGTTCAAATGCTAAAAAAGTCAGACAGACTGGCAAGGATGGACTAAGCTAAGCATGTGTTCAACGGCGGACACAAGGCGAAGACGCAGAGATTTTCGCAACTGGGAAGATAATTCCTAGTTTTTGTTCGAGAGTTCGTTAGATAACTAAGGCGAAGGAATCGACGAAGGAGACCGTTATTCCGAGGATGGGACTAGGGACAGGGCTTAGGTAGCATAACATCTGGCGGGTGTGAAGATTACAAGGTCAACAAGAATGGAAGGAAACAAGAGGGTTGTGGAGAGCAAGAAGAATCTCTAAGTTGATCAAAGCATAGACCTGTCTAAAGATCACCCTCTCAAGAATTCCTTCTAGAAGAACAACTGGATATTTGTTTCATTGGAGCAAGTCGCGTCAAGTCAACCCTACGTCTTGGAGGGTGTAAGCTCACACACATGAATTGAAGACAACCAAGAAAATTGCAACAACGATTGGAAATTCCTCGGGTATTGCTTACACCACTAATGTTATATGACAAGTCAATTGCATAATATCTTTGGGATTACACCATTCAATATGCTATAATATCTTTCAGGTTGTACCTAACATTGAAACTACAAGGCCCTTACTTAGGGTAGCCTGCAAAGGCAAGAGAGCACGTTTGCTACCTAGTGCATGATCAAATTTTAATGGTTTGTGCGTACTTTCCGATTAAAATTATGAGATTCTTCTTTCATCGAGTATTGTTATGTGGCATAGCCAGAGATGATTGAACTTCAGGTATTATTAAGTTAATATTCGAAAGCGATTTTACTTACCATTTTGCTCAGCATCTATCCTTATATTATCAATTGATTTGTGTATGGGGTTTAGTGATTCTTAATTAGTTATCTTGTTTTCGCTATTAACTAATGCGTGCGCATGGAATGTGAGAATATATAAAGTCATGAAGGTTACGTGGTCTAGTGAAACAAGACCCCAGTTAATTTTGACTTCTCTTCCCGTTCAAACCCCAACAAAAATCAGACAGATTAGTTAGGGCTGTCCTTGAAGCATCTGATAAAACGATGAACACAAAGCAAGAGACAGGGATTTGCGACTAAAGAAGACATTAGAATTTATCGTTGTTGTTTGAGTTCGTTATATAACTAAGACGAAGAGGATCAACAAGGAACAAGAGGCTTAGTTAGCACTAACATATCGAGCTGGCGGTGAGTATTACAAGATCATGAGTTTGAACGAAACTGATGTGATCTGTAGATGGAGTGTAATAACAAGTTAGTTCGGTTGTTCTATGCTTAGAACAAGGATAAGGAACAGGACAAAGTCAGCCAAGTGCCCCAAATGTTATTCCTTCTGCAGTAATTAACAACTAACTGATTAATTATCTACCGAAACAGTTAAGGAACGAGAATAGGTTGGGTCTGTTATGTTGTGGAGTTAATGAAATTTAAAGAGGTATGAGATGTTCAATGAAATTAGAAACCTAGCCTAGCCGAAAAAAAAGAATTAGGGGCAAAAACCACAAAGAAAAGTTAGAACCTCGAATTGCAACATATGCACTGTCCCTTCTAAACGAATCGTAGTATTTTTTGAGCAAGTTACCAATTCTGTAGAAAAGTTGGCAATTTCAAGACGAAATAGCTGAATACAAATTGTTAGTAGCTGAAAAACATAAGGTGTGAACCAAAACTAGTATGTATCTTAATGGGAGAAACGTTGATAGCTCAAACAAATAAAGATTGGTAAGTTCAATAAAGTTGGATAAATTCAAGTTGTCCATAACAAACAAACAATATTAAAGTTGATAAACGATACGCAAAATTGATATGGTGACAGCAAATATATAAACGTTAGTAAGTAATTAGAATGAAAGTTAGTAATCTAAAACAATTTAGTAATTTAATCAGAAAAATTTAGTTGATCACTCAAATAAAGATCGCCTGACTGGGGATTTTTTTTTTTTTTATAAAACATATTTTCACATTTATCAATGTTTTCATAATATACTAGCACGGGATTTTATTTTATTTTATTTTTGAAATGGAATCAATATGATCTTCCTAAAAAAAAAAGGGGGGTCACATATATGAAACAATTGAAAAATTGCGAAAAAATGATCAAAAAAATAAAAATGTAAAAAGTTATCAACATTAACATCAACCGTGCTATGTAGAATGGCTGGCATCTACGCTAAGGATTTCTTATCAAAATTGGTCAAAAATATTAAAATAAATTTAGGACTTTCTATGACAATTTTCCCTGAAAAGATTGATCACTTAAAACTATGTGGCACAAAATTTGGTTGGAAGCTATCTATATGAGAGGTCCAGGTTGATATTTTCGTCCGTAAGGTTGAACATAAAAATTGAACCGATTTTTTATTTTTTAATGTATGGCCCATTAAAGTTTGATGCCCGGAAAGAATCACGTTGACATGCATGGTGGAGAAAAGTTTGATAAGTAGTCTCCATCCAACATGAGAAGCTCGGCAGTTGAAATTCAATTTGAACTTGAATTTGGTGCACGTCATCTCCGAAAGAAACGGGACATGGAAGGATTTGGTGGGCTTGCTACGTTAACCAGACGTAATGGACTAAATATCCTGATCTCTTTGCACATTTTTCACGATAAGAAAAAATCGCTTTAAGGTACAATGGAACCCGTTGTCTCGTTTCATGTCTAAGATGAAATGCATCACGAAAATGAATTTCACAATTACGTTAAAATTTAATTCCGTATGACATGCATTGCTTCTTTCTAACTTTGTCATGTTCTATCTCGAGATGCTGTACACAAAATTTGATATTTTGTCCTCGAGAAGAAACTTGTAGATCTTAGATTTAATTCTCACAAGACGTAATTTCTTAATTCATCATAAACCTTCTACTATTGTCGTATATAAGTAATTTCTTAACTTAGTGTGCAGAAACTAACTCAGAATGTGACTACAAGAAACAAAAGAAAGGAAAAATTACGGGCAAGGAAATGAAATTACAAGCAAATGAAGGCTCCCATTAGCTTTGAAGAAACGAAGTCATGATGGTTACTAAACTTGTCTTAAGTAGTAGATTGCCAGGTAATCCGAGATCATGCAGAAGCGATGGATCTTTGTCCTCTGCTTGGAAGTCGCTAATTGCATATAGGAATATATATTGAGAATATGTTTGGAGTTTGAGCTTGAAAATATATCATTTTTCTAATCCTCCCTAATTATTAAAGATTTCTGGAAAATATGTTTCCTCTTTGGATTCAACCCTTGTCTATGTGTCGTTGCTTTGAAGAAGATCAAAGAAGAGCTTCCATTTGTGAATTACATCCCAAGTGTTTGAAGTTAGTTAAATTTTGCGAGTAAGATTTGTTGATTCTTTTGTGAGATTGAGAGATCATTTTGTGAGAAATTGTTGGGCTAAATATTGTGTAAATTATTACATACAATTAGGGGCCGGAAAATATTGAATGTATTTGAGTGATTTGAATGTGGTCGTAATCTCCGTTTTATCGCTTAATTTATAGTGAATTTTTTTGATGATCTCCCCATCATTATAGGCTACCAAGACTTAATCATATATATCCGATATCCGATCTATTTTCTTGTTCTGTTTATTTTTTGTTTGATCACTTACTCCCACAACAATATCACTTAGCTATACAGCCCTTAAGTATATACTTTTCTTGTAAACCTCATGCGAGTGTTCAGTTAACTAGGTTTTATATTCTTATGCTCGTCAGCGAAGTCAAGTTCCGATGGCCTCGACATTCGAGTCAATCCCGACCGTAAAGACGACACAAGTTCGATTAAAATAATAGAGCAATGGACTAATGTAACAAAGAGAATCTGTTAAAAATATGGACTTCGATGACTTGCTAGCGACCCCATTCTTGGTTTCCAGTAGCTTATTCAAATACCAAAGTCCGTTAAAGTAATTTTTGTTCTTCTCGGTTTAAGTTAACGACCAAGATGTCGGGTTCTTGGTTCCTGTCCTCATCAATTCCCTAACGAATAATGTGTCATTAGCAACAAAATTTCCAAGGCCAACCTTTTGAATAAATTATTTTAATCGACCCAACATGACAATTATATTCAAGATTAGGTCGGGAAATCTTGACGAGAACATGGATCGTTTTCCCATAAGCCAAACGTGGGGACTCTAAGCACGAGAGGGTCAGCGTAAATCTCTAAAACAAAACCCTACTTTTTTTTTTTTTTGGTCGAAAAAAAACAAAACCCTAATTAACTAAGTACTGCTTTGAGAAAAAAAAAAGTACTGCTTTGTACCGCTGCACACACACCTAGGATGACAGCTAGAACTACTCTTGTCATATTGCTAAATAAATTCATGCGTTTTCTTTTAATTATATCGTCGACGGATTATTCCCCAATATAAATATTTCATGCTATACACTATGACTTTGAAAATTAATTAAAGGCTGAATACAAAAATACAAATCGTTGTTATAAGATCTGTTGTGAACGCGCAGAAGAAATCCGATATCTTTATTTTTAGAAGTCATCATGAGATAGCCCAAATTTTACCACATCAAACTAGTTGCATCCAACTTTACTCAAAAATTTAATCTAGTGAATTATAAGCCAACTAAGATATATCAATTGTTTTAAACCACATCAACTTTTCGATTGTGGAACTTTTTAAACACAACTTATATATACATCTCGACAATTTCCTTCTCCCATGTGAATTTAGTGTTAGGCCTACTCCTTGCTTAATTAAGGTGTAATTCTGCATCAACATATCTCAACAAAGGTTGTCATCTAGGCCACGTTACCATACTACAATCCTCATCTTCACTCTTGGTCTCTTTTGCAAACCGTACCAGGCCGCATTGATCACAAGATTCTTTCCAAGATATACTGAGCAAACACCAATACAATTGAAAGTGGGCCACTAATCAATCATCGGCTTTGATAGCATTTGTTGAGATGTATGCAATAGAAATTGGATACCATTTGTTTTTTTTTTTTTTTTTGAACTAATTGGATACCATTTGTTAAATATTTAAAAAGTGGAATTTTGCTAAATCACTCAAATACAAACACATAGTAAGAATCGAGACTTAGTGGTCATAATCAGTAAGTTTTCCCGATCTTTCTACTCATTGTTAACATAAGCATGTATTTTACAATAATAATAGTTTCTCCAATAATCTTTCACTCCACCTCACCCCAATTAAAAGTTCTTATCAAATAATCCCAAACCACCCCATCACTCGCCGCCATCCTGCGAGGTCACCTCGGGCTCAAGCGTCCATGGCCATTGCTCTCGGTACTTTCAAAGTTATTTTATAGCTTGTCCGAATGGAAAATACAACTTTCCAATGTATGCTTCAAAAGTTCCGGAAAAGCACTTTTTACAATGAATTATTAGCTTGAAAAGACATGGTTTTTCCCATGTGCGCAGGAGGAATATTGTGCAACCTGGAAAATGCCCCTCTCCACGAGAAGGGTAACCTAGAAAATGCCCCTCTAGTCTCTCTTATCGATTATGCAAAATGCTTTGTTTAACGACCAAAGTGTCGAGTATATCTTGGTTTGTGTTTCGCATCATCTCTCTAATTAATTTCATGTCCTGATACATTCCAATGACGACCCTCCCACTCCCAGGCCGCAGATCTTGACGAGAAACTTTCACGTTTTCCCAGAAGCCAAGCAAAGGGAAACCAAGCTGTCTTGACCCGAGGTCAGCGTAGATATCTAAACTAAATTCAAACTGAGCCAAAAAGAGACAATTTCTGCAGAGCACCCCCGCAAGATTCGAGGGTGACTGACACAACACACGTGTCATTGTCCTAGCTGCGAAAAATTTATTGACCTGAATGCCTTGTTTGACACGGGCCTCGCCAGCTAATGATTCCTCGGTGGACACCGCCCGTCGCTATCGCGTCGGTTATTTGAAGCATTAGCTGTAGCTTTTGTATAACGTTGTTTGGTGTCGTTAGAAATGGAGTCGGAAAATCGTTCGACACGAAAAAGGATGTTTATTTTCTTAGGACACGGCGTGCGCTAAGTATTGGATAAGAATAACGCGATAAAATATAAATGCAGGGATCTCTAAGGCATGTCGTTGTGGAGTTCTAAATGTATGATCTACTGTAAAATTTATTCCCAGCGCAAGTAGCACACTATGTTTGGTGTAATTTGATACTTTCTTTCCTTGAATATATATATAGAGAGGCTCGGGCAATATACCTATGTATTTTGGTATATAAATCTTGAGTAGTCTATATTAGTGTGCGTAATTTCTCAGTATGTAATCCTTCATACTAAATTCATGGAAACAAGTCTATCTCGTATTCCAGACAACCTAATCTATTTATCTCATAAAACCCATGATAGTTTAGTGCTGTATTTCGGCTTTAGGAAAAAGAATTAATATTGCAATTGTTCATATATCGTGTCATGTGTTTGAAATACTTGTACACTTCCTTGTTCCATCTAGAAGGCCAAGATCCCATCGTTTTGTTGTCTTATTGTTCATGTTCAGACGCTAACGAAATTGGACACAACTATAAGGGTGGACTAAGCTAAGCATGTCATTAACGGTGGAAGCAAGGCAAAGAGACGAAGATTCATAGCTAGAAAGATATTAAATATCCCTTGCTCGAGAATTCGTTAAGTAACTAAGGCAAAGGAATCAACGAGGGATACCGTTATTCCAACGATGGAACTAAGGACAGGGCTTAGTAGCATGATATCTGGCAGTGGAAGATTACTAGGTGAACAAGATTGGGAGGAAACAAGAGGTTTAAGAGGAGATCATGGAGAGCAAGATCTTCTAATTTAATGAAGGAACAGAGTTGTCAAGTGATTGAATCACCCCTCAAAAATGTCATTTGAGAAAAGACTAGAGAATATAGTAGGCGTAAGTTACACCACTTACGTTATGTAATAAGTTAATTACGTAACTTGTTGTCTAGTCTGCTATAATATCTTCTAGGTTGTGCCTGACCTAACATTATAACTACAAGGCCCTTACTTAGGCCAACCTATGCGATCAAACAAGCACGTGAGCTACCTAGCGCATGATCAGATTTAGTGGGTTCCGTATATTTGCCAATTAAGATTTTGACATTCTTCTTAGGGCGAGTTGCATTTGCAAGTTGGAAATTGCTCAAGCTGTCGATGTTATATAACAAGTCAATCGCAATACTTGTGAAGTATAAATCTCGCCTGATAAAAGTGTTAATTGCTTAACTTGCTGCCCGACTTGCTATAATATCTTCCAGTTTGTAGCTAACACTAAAGCTATAATTAGCCTAGCCTGCGCAGCACTAGGGAGCAAGTGGGCCACCAAGCGCATAATCAGATTTAGTGATTTCCATGTGACTTGCATATTGAAATTGCGAGATTCATCATTCCGTCAAATATTACCCATTTGCTGAATTTTCATCCTTATTTTATCGATTGATTTGCGTGTTGTGTTTAACGACATTTAATTAATCATTTCATTTTCACTAACAACTAGAAACAAGCGTATGTTTGTGCATATGAAACATTAAAACTACCTTAAGCTAAGCTCATGGAGGTCATGTAGTCCAGTAAAACAAGAACCCAATTGGCTTCCTTCTCCTCCATGTTCAAAAGCCAACAACAATCGGACGGAAGACTTAGGGCTGTCTTTGAAGCATCTGATAAAGCGACGAGCACGAAGCAAGAGACAGTGGTTTGCGACAGAAGAAGGCATGATAATTTCTTGTTCGAGTTCGTTATACAACTAAGGCGAAGAGAATCAACAAAGGGACAAGAGACTTAGTTAGCATTAACGCATCGATCTGGCAGTGACTGTGACAAGATCGTGATGAGTTCGGTCGGACGAATCTAGTATGATTTGTAGAGGGAGCGTAGTAACAAGAAGCTAATTCAGTTGCTCCATGCTTAGAACAAGAACATGGAACAGGACAAAGTCAGCGAAGTGCCCTAAATGCTTTTCCTTCCATAACTACCAACTGCTTAGATAGATTAGTTTCATGAAACTAGACTTATTAGGTATGGTCTCTTTCTCATCTACTCAAACAGTTGAGAAGGAGAACCGGTTGGGTCTCGTGTTGTGGAGTTGATGAAATATAAAGAGGTATGAGACGGTCAATGAACTTGAAAACCTGGCCTAGCCAAAAAAAGAATTTGGGGGAAAAGACGAGGATTGTTACTTAAAAAGTTATAAATCTAATTGTATGGATACCAATTTAATTTTAAGTCATTTAATTTTGGTAATTTAGTCATAAACATTTTGATAATTTTCCAATGTGGTCATTCCAGCCAATTTGAATAGGAAATTGATGACGTCGACCCAGCCATCCTATTTGGTCGACGTTGACATAAATTATTTTTCCATTGTTTTTAAATTTCTAATTTTTTTAATTTTTTTAATTTTCTTTTGAATTGGCAAGCCTTAGTAGAGAAAAAAAAAAAAGAAAAAGAAAAAATAAAATAAAATAATTAAAATATTTTTTTATAAAAAAGCAAAATATGTGCACATTAGCGTAGGCCATGCCACATAGAATAGCGGTCCAATTCATCAATTTTCTGGCAAAGATTAGCCGAAACAAATACATTGTCAAATTGTCAAAAGACTTCAGATTTAATTAACAAAATTTAAAGGTTTATGATTAAATCGATATTCATATAATAGACTTAAACTTTTTTGGTAATTTTTTCAGGAAAAAAAGAAAGAAAGAAAAATTAGAATCTCAAACTGTAATATATTTATTGTCCCTTCTAAATGGCTTGTGGCAACTCGGTAGAAAAGTTGGCAAATTCAAAACGAGAAAACCAACTAGATGTTGTTAGCAACTCAAATGCAAGTTATAAATCAAAACTAGCTGGTATTCTGATGGGAGAAAGTTAGTAGGTCAAACAAATACGGGTTGGTAAGTACACATAAGGGTGGATAAATTCGAATCACGTGTAAGAAATGGCCAATATAAAAATCGATAAACGATATTGAAGATTGATAGATCAAGACAAGGTCTTATAAACACTAGGAAGTAGTTCATTTGAGAGTCGATAATTTTAAGATATTTGGTAATTTAATAAACAAAGTTGAAAAATCACTAAAATAAAAGAAGATCGATTAGTCCACATAAGAGTCGGCGAACTTTTAAAATTTATTAACTTTTCTTCAGAAATCTACCCACACGAATTTTTTTTCCCTTTTTTAAACGGAACAATAAAATATTTTTTAAAAGAAAGGTCACAAAGATGATGGATGCTATCTATATCAGATTCAGCTTAATATTTAATGATGTAAAACAAACCCCCCCCCCCCAACACAATTTTCAACGGTAAGGTTGAACGTAAAAATTAGAACTGATTTTTTTTTTTTTTTAATTATTTGTCTGGATGGTAGGCCCATTAGATTTATTGCTCGGAGACAATCACGTTGGCATGCCCGGCAGAAAAGGTTCGATAAGCAGTCTCAATCCGCCATGAAAAGCTCGGCAGTTTCAATTCAATTTGAATTTTGGTGCCTGTCGACTTTGAAAGAAACGGGACGTGGGTGGATTTAGTGGGCTTGGTACGTCACTCAGACCAAAGTGACTAATCTTGATCTCTTTGCACATTTTTCACGACCCAAAGTTGCTCAGTGTACCAAGGGACCCATCGTCTCCATTCACGTCCCAAGTGAAATGTACCACGAGCATGAATTTTCGCAACCGCATTAAATCTTGAACCGTGTGCCACATGCAAAAAAATCTTTTAAGCCTATTACGATTTTGTTAATTCAATTTCAAACCTTTTAAATTTTGTTAATTGACTCTTAAACTCTTTTACGTTTTACCAATTGAATTAATCTAAAATTTTGACTGAAAATCGTTGACGTGAACACTAATTATCCTACGTAGTACAATTGACCTTGATGTAGATAAATTTTTAATAATATCTTAAAATTTATTTTAATTTTAATTTTTCATTTTTTTGTCTTTTTGTTTCTATTTTTTTTTCTCTTCTTTTTCTCTAGCTAGTCCATGAGGCTCACCGACCAGCTAAAGGCGTGACCTTATTGGCATCTGGCAAAGCTCACTCTCATCAGCCAATGGTGACGGCAAGCTTCATTTGCCCTTGGCGAGGTTGACCTTGCCTTACAATTGGCGAGGTCAAGCCTCGCTAGGGGTGGGCGAGGTAGATCCCATTGGTTGTCGACCATTACTAAGGCCCATCAAACTATGTCGACCATTACTAAGGTCCATCAAACTAGTTAGTGAAAGAAGGAAAGAAAGAAAAAAAAGAAAGAAAAGGAAAGGAAAGAAAAAATAAAAAAAAATAAAAATTCAAAAAATTATTCATGTTAGTACCGGCCATGTTATATAAGACGGTTAGCATTCAAGTTATCGATTTTTAGTTAAAATTGGCTGGATAAACTTAATTGGTAAAACGTAAAACATGTTTAAAAATCGATTGGCAAAATTAAAAAGCGTTAGATTAAATTGGCAAATGCATAATATATTTAAGATTTTTGAGACAATTTTCCAGCACCGCATGCATCCCTTCGTTCTAACTTTGTCGTGAGAGTCATGAATATTTGAAATTTCCTCTTCAAGAAGAAACGCATACATCCTAGATTCAATTCTCACTCGACGCATCTTTACAAATCTGCTAGTATCTCCGTGGAAGTTGTAATTTATCTTTAATCACGACTATCTGAAAAATTGTCTTATTTGGTAGATTGTCCAGCAATCCAAAATCATGGAAATTGCGACGAATCTTTGCCCTCTCCTTGGAAGTCGTTAAGTGCGCCCGAAGCCTCGTTGAAGCGTGTTCGATGAACTCGGTGCAGTTCTTGTGCTCCTAGGCGAAGCCGAGTCCCGATGGCGTCGATGTTCGAGTCAATCCCGACTGCAAACGCGACATAAGTTCGAATGAAATAATCGAGGACGATACTAATATAAATAGAGGACTTCGATGACTTGCTGGCGACCCCATTCTTGGTTTCCATTGGTTTATTCAAGCACCTAAAGTACGTTAAAGTAATGTCTGTTCTTCTCGGTTTAAGCTAACGACCGACATGTCGGGTTCTCGGTTCTCGTCCTCATCAATTCCCTAACGAATAGTATGTCATGGCAACAAAAATTCCAAGGCCAACCCTTTGAAAAACTTATTTTAATCGACCTAACATGACAATTATATACGAGTTTATGCCAGAAAATCTTGACGAGAACATGGATCATTTTCCCATAAGCTAAATATGGGGACTCTAAGCACGAGAAGTCAGCATAAATCTCTAAAGCAAAGTACTAGTTAACTAAGTAATGCTCTGTACCGTAGCATAAACGTCTAGGGTGACAACTAGGACTGCCCTTGTCATCGTCCTGAATAAAATAATCATTTAATTTTTTTATTATATTGTTGAGATTAATCCCCAATTTAAATTATTATATGCTATGTTAAGACTTTGAGAACTTATTAAAGACGGTATGCCACGGCACAAGTCGTTGTCATAGTAGTTATAAAGGGGTCACTAAGCTCACAACTAAGCTATTGTTGTTAATAACAATAAATGACAAAAGAATCTAGAGAAATAACAAACATAGAGGGCAAAGAACATAGTGAATGCTGATAAATATCCGAGCAAGCAAGATAAATTTTATCTGCGTATGATCTTTTTTAAGAAATTAGTTGTGGGATAAGCACATCACCAAGGAGAAACAAATCTCTTTAGGTGGTCCAAGGCAGCCTCCGCGCATGCGCGCTTGGATCATCAACATAGCAATCTTTCGCTAAATCACTTGTGTACAAACATAGGATAAAGCCTCAGCAATCGAGCTTGGTGGTCAAAATTAGCAACTCTCTCTCTCTCTCTCTCTCTCTCTCTTAGTAACTGTTATGTTACTCATTGTTCCCATAAGCACATAATCACAACAATAAGATTTTCTGCAATAATCTTAACCCTACCTATTCACAATTAAAAGAACTTATTAGATGGTCTCAAATTATCCAATCATGCCAATCAAAGATCTTTATTCTTGCCAAAAACAACCTTGCTATACATATTCATGACATCTAATCGAAGGTCATGACCTCACCACAAAGTGCACAGAGAGAGAGAGAGAGAGGTGGTAACTGGAGGTAGAGTGGTGCTATTGTTGGTGTCTTCATTTTGAAATCAAGGATTCATACCTAAGTTGCAAATTAGGTTAATAGTGACCATTAAGCTCGGAGTGCATTGATGTATCATTCATTTGAGAAGGGAAGATTGAAGGTGTAAATTCTTTCCCAAAACACAGAGGATTCTCAATTCATCTCTCGATATGATATTACAATATATTTATATTAAGGATGGATAGAGATAGGTTAAAAAAATCCTGGTTTTTCCCTATGTGCATGAGGAACATTCTACAACCTCCACACCCAAGCAGGGCTAACGTAGGAAATGTCCTCTATCTAGTCTCTCTTGCCTTAATTCCTAAAATGCTTTGTTTTACATAGATAGTTCCTCGGACGATGCCAAGTAACGGCCAAAGTGTCGAGTATATGTTGGTTGGTGTGTCGCATTTATTTCTCTAATTAATTTCATCTCCTGATACTTTCCAAGCACGATCCTCCCAGGCCGCAGATCTGGACGAGAAACTCTCACATTTTCCCATAAAGCCAAACAGGGGAACTAAACTGTCTTAAACTCGAGGTCAGCGTAGATACCTAAACTAACCTAAACTAAGCCAGAAGAGACAACTTTGAAGAGCGACTGACACCGCGCTCGTGTCACTGTCCTAGTTACATCAACTAATAAAGGATTAGTACCACAAAATAAAATAAAATAACTCAAAGTATACTCTCCACTAGGGATGAACATGGTCTGAGTTGAGCCGGCCCACCCCCTAACCTTAGAACTAATCCGCACAATGATGATCCTCAATTCTTGGGACCAATGATTAACCCTATTGAGCTTAAAACCAAGGACCGGATCAATCCAGTGGGTTCGATCAAAGACTAACTGATAATTTATTTATTTCATTTTTTGTATTATCTAAAAAGACAATCGAGGACCGAACCAACCAAATGGGTTCGGTTCGGTTCTAAGGTCAACCTGAGACCAACAAATAATTTTTTGTTTCATTTTTTGTACTTCTTAAAAAGGCGAGCGGGGATTGGACCGACCTATGGGTTCAATGACAAGCAAGGTCAGCTAAGAGAGACGAGTGTCGAGTGGAGTGAGCATCGAGCGTCGAGCAGGGAGCAACAAGCCATGCAAGCATTAAGCGACAAGCGGCACGAGTAACCTAAAGCGAGTGAGGCGAGTGTCAAGTGACGAGCGGAGAAGTTGTTTCTTTCGGTTTTAGCAAATTAAAGACTAAGGTGACAAATAAGATAGAAGATAATGAGTATTAGAGGAGGATGTCACGATGAACTATTTATGCCATTTTGAATGCCGTGAGGACTTTTCACAAAAACATGTTTCTCCTTTGTAAATTATGACTTTTGACGCCGTAAAAGACATTAAAATATTTAAGTTATTAAAAGATAATGTAAAATTACTTGAACTCATAACTAGTGAGCTATTAAATGTTGTTAACGTCGTTATTTTAAGATTTTCTCTATATAAAAAAATTATAAATAATATTATATATATAATCAGGGTTGGTCTGAGTTTGACTGACCCTAAACTCCAAGAACCAATGACCAACCTGCACAATGCTGGTCCAGGAATCTCAGGACCAAAGACCGACCCGTTCTCCTTGGGAACCAGATTATGATCAGCAAGGTTAGTCTAGGGTTGACCCTAAACCGATGCTTACTCCTACTCTCCACCAACTATTTTTTTTTTTAATCACTAAAAACCCTAAACTTATTATGATACAATTGTCCAATTTTTTTTTTTATATCTTAATAAACCACAAACTTATACAAGTAGATGGCATATTTATCACACTTGTATAAATTTGGGTGTTTTTGTAATGCAAAAAAAAAAAAAAATCAAGATAATATGAGTTTAAACTATAAAAATCATTTGACTGACCAATATATATATAAATTCTCTGGGGCTCAAGCTGTTACCCCTATGACCCTACCTAGTGACCTCGGGGCCTCATGTCATCTTTTGTCGATAGAAAGCATGAATCACATCTCAACAGCATTAAGTGTAGTTTGGATTTTTGTTATCGTGGTATTTGCCCTCAATTAAATTCGTGTTCGGTTCAACTCGAGGGTCGTTGGCCATTGATTCCATGCATTATTGCCGGTCAGTACTGCGATGGCACGCCGAATTACTACCGGCCGTCGCTGTCGCGTTGGTTATTCTGAAGCGTAGTAGCTGGAGCCACGTGTAACGATCTCTCCTGACGTTGGGTAAGTTTGGAAAATAAAATAGAAATTGCCTAACGGATGTTGATGAAATTGACTGGTGAGGGCCTCGTCCGTGCATGTCTCGTTGCAACGAAGGCCAGATATTTCTCCTTTTCATCAATTAAGGTCTCTCTCTCTCTCGGGACAATGACTCTATTATTGCAAGAATCTCCGAGGCACGTCGCTGGAGAGTTCAAAACCGTGATCTATCATAAAATTTATCCCAAGTGCAAGTGTCCCGCGATATTTTGTGTAATGAGATACTTTCTCTGTCTCTCTCTCTATATATATATGATCTATTTTTAATAATCTTATTCTCTTTCATCTAGTAGATTGATTCTATAATAATTGTTAATCGACCGTATCACTTATATAGTTGGTTAGGCACAAATTTCTTGAGGTTAAAAAGATTGACATGTTTGATCCTTCTTTGGTAAGGGTTTTAATCTCTAGTGTGATTTAATAACAATTATCTTCATTGATATTTTCATTGTAGTGCGATTGGCTTGAGTTGCTGTTTGATTCTCATAATTTCCAGAGTGATTTAGATATCATCCGAGCAGAATTGTCCGAGTTATCCTCCATATCTCCAGCAGCATCACAATTAGAGAGAGGCTCGTGCAAATGTGCATTTATTAAACTCGGGGCATGTAGATCTTGAGTAGTCTATTTGATGGATTACTCTTAAACAATTCCTGGTCTCTAGTGGGGGACTGAGTGGGGGTCGACTCGGACTGAAGGGAGCAAAGAAGGCCATTGGGCTTAAAATGAATGGGCCGAGCATGGTATTAGGATTGCCTTTAGATAAGTTATTGTTATTTGGGCTCTTGCCAGGTAATACGGGTTTGCTCGACAGAGCAACTTGATCGAATCGGGCCAACCAAAAATTATCTTGCATAATCTTTTTATTAGCTCTCCTTTTTTTCTTTTTTTCTTTTATTTCGTGCTTTGTTTCCATTGCTCAAATGCACTTGTCTTGCCTACTTTCAGTTTGTTTGACGAAATAAATTATTTGAAAAATAATTTTTAAAAATGATCATGTGTATTATTTGTAAAAATTGTTTGAACATAAATTGCTTTTGATATAAATGATAATTTTTGAAAAAATATTTTATAAATTATTTATTTTTTGCGAAATAAATAGTGTAATTATACTAGTTTAATGACAAGATAATTACCAAAAAAGTCCTAAAACTTTCGGTTTTGTCGATTGAGTTCTAAACCTCTCAATGATTTACCAACATAGTCATTCATGTTAATTTCAAATAGAAATTACTGACTTGGATGTTGTCTATATTACGTCGATACAGTAAGACTAATATTGACAATTTTTATAAAAAAAAATTTCTCTTTCTTTCTTTACTTTTTTTTTTCCCTAAAGGGCCTATGAGGGTCACGGCCCTCATCCAGTGGCTAGTGATGGTCATTGGCCTTTACTTATGATTGGTGAGGGGCAACAACGACCTTTGCTAGGGTTGGTGGTAAAGAAAAATATTAGCTTGCTCTCGAGATATTAGTTTGTGATAATCATAGTATGGATATACTAGTTTGAGGTAAATGTGACATAAATGAAGTCTTTGTAATACACACATTAACTTGGGGTAAATGTGACCAAGTGTATTGGTTTGAGATATTTTTGGTAGTATTAACTCTAATTGAAAATTAATTGAAGCATGAAACAATTCCCTCTTCTCTTCATCTCCTAGTTTTTCTCAACCTGGAAAACTTTTTGTATAGTTTGAATTGTAAGTATGATTGCAAAATGGTGAAAGTCAATATCATCCCTTAACTACTTTACTAATTTAGGGTTTATCATACATGTGAGGGTATTGATTGTAAATCCAAGGTGTACATCAAGCTTCTAAGAGTTTGCTTTACGTATTATTTAAAAAATTTAAGAAACAAACAAAAGAAAAAACATTTTGCCCCAAATTTAGGTGATTTTGTACGATGAGTTTGGAGTTGGTATGATATCCCTTTTCACCTGCAAAAGATACTATAAATTGCGTCTTATCTTAAAAATGTTAAATGTATAACATAAATTGAAAAAAAGAGCAAAAGGCAAATTAGGGCATGTTTACTAAAAACAATTTTTGTTTCTCGGAACAAATTTTTTTATTCTTTTGTTCCAAAGAACAAAAAAAGAATAGAAATTAGTTTGGTAAAACTTTTGTTCATTTAATATATTTGGAACATAAAGAAGATATATGAAAAAGTAAATAATTTTTTCGAAAATTTATAAAATCAATTTTTCTCTTTCTTTTTTTTTTCTTTTTTTATTCCTTTTGGCCGATCGCCGACCTTGGCCATGGCCAACGCCGGCGACAAACCAGACAAGAGATAGCGACCTTGTCGGAGTGTCACTGGCCCCCGGAGACGCCGAGCCTCACGCGACCACGATGAGGCTTGGTCTCCTAGTTGGTGAAGAGGCTCGACCTCACCAAGCCAGGGTGAGGGACCTCGTGTCGCTTGGGCAAGGCCAAGCCTTGCGTGTGGTCTAGTGAGGCTCGTCGGATGTTGCCTAGTCAAAGAGAAAAAGAAAAAATAAAAAAAAAATAAAAAATAAATAAAAAAAGAAATAAAAAATTTAAGAATTTTACCAAAATGTATTTCATTCTAATATAAATTTTGGAAAATTATCAAACGCATTATTTTACTTAAAATTGTTAGAAAATAAAAATAAAAAAATCATTTCTCAAAGCAAGAATTGTTTCTTAAGTACAAAAGTATTACTAAACACGCTTTCTTAATGATCATAACAAAACAAAAAGGTTTAGGATCAGTGTGCAACGATTGAAACATTAACATTCAAATGCGCACTACCATCAAAATTCAAAATGGGATTTTCCATAATTTCTTCAAATCAAATTTATTAAGCTTAACTTGATCAAAAGGTCGTGAGTTAAAAGAGTCGCAACAAATATAGTGTTTTTATAAAAGCAAAAAATGATAATAAAAGCAAAAATATCATCCGACACTATAAAAGAATTTTGATCCTCATAAAAACAAATATTAAAAAACGATAATTTCCTCGACGCAAAAGATGAAATCGCGCTCGGGGTTTATCGTTTCAGCCCATCCCGAACCACCGACTCCGAACCCGAGCTCCGTTCCCCGACTAGGTTTAAGCATAGTCGTCGGCGACGGCGGCGGCGGCGGCGGCGACGACGACGACGAGAATGGGCGGCGCCACCAGGTTCCTGATGCTCCTCGCCGCCCCTCTCCCGCGGCGCTGCCCCTCCCTCCCCCGCCTAGCTCGCCTCCACCACCACTGCCGCCGCCCCGCCCGCCTGTCTCCTCTCACCTCCCGCGCTCTCCACCACCACATCCTCGCCGCTTCCGCCAACCGTCTACTTCCACTCCGAGTCGCGTCCTCTCCGCAACAGTTTCACGCTCAGGCTAGCGCCGTCAGAGACGATCATCTCTCCGACTCCGCTCATCCGTGGCCGGAGTGGCTCGACCTCGTCAGGAGCTTATCGGACGGCGGTTATTTCCGTAAGGAGGGATTGGGAGCGGTGGCGGAGCGGATAATCGGCGGCGAGGCCGAGTTCGTGGCCGGCGTGGAATTGCGGGAGGAGGTCGTCCACGCGGCTGAGGCTGGCTTGGCTTTTGCGCGCGATCGGCCTCATCTTTTCAGGTATCGTTTGTATGGAAATGCTCGTTCTCTCCGTAGTTGCTTTTTTGGTTCAGCGATGGGCAGAGTGTTCACGCCTGGAGTTGGTTGTGTAGGGCACTGTCGAAGAGAGATATTGACGTGGTGGTCGAAAATGGAGCTCCTTTCTTGTTCAGAAATGCTGATGATTCCATCAGAAAGATGAGGGCGTTCATGATTGGGGAAGAAGCTGGTGTAAGAACTCATTTTCACTTTTCCTTTGCTTGTAACTTTGTTGCGCTGATCGATACTTTATTTGCTTGTTGGTTATCAAATGTGTGCACGACATCAAAATTGGTAATACCAACTGAACTTTAGGTACTTATCTAATCTGATCTTACTTTATGATCGTACGCTTGGTGAACAATGCTTGCCTGATTTGCTGATGGCCGCCTACTCTATCTGAATTTCCCAGATCATTGGGCATACACAAACGGTTCTTGCAGGCTTGCATTTACTGGTTGGATCCTAGATGTTAAGATTTCATTTCGGTCTAGTTTTCTTTCTAATTTAGAACCCACTTCTTATAATTCGGTCAATTGGAACTTTCGCTAATTTGAAGTTGTGGCTGTGCATAGGTAGTGCAGTCACTTTGTTAATCTGTAGTTTGAAGTTAGTGTCGATTTTGCAAACAGTAGAAATGCTTTATTTTTTCAGTTCATTTTCATCCTTCTGGTCTATTTGCAGCAACCCTATCTGAGATAATCCAGTTCATTGTTTTGCGGTAATACTTTGCTTATTAAGTTTTGCTGAAACATCCTATGTGATTGCAAATCCACGTTATTAAGTCTTGCTGAATTTTTTTCCTTACAATCCCAAATCACTGCATTACCTGGAGCTGATAGTTTTTCTGTTAGATTGATGAGGGTTCATCATTCATGATGTGTCTTTGTGGGCAAGCAATTCTGTGAATATCGTGTTTTGGCAGTCAAAATTGACGTCTGATTTCAGCATTCTTTTTGCTTGTTTTCAATGCATAGATTGTTGATGGGGATAAAGCGCAGACAATTGATTTGATGAGGTTTATATTGAGTTATGGCTGCAGTCCCACTGCACCAGAAAGAAGTGACTTTGGTAATCAAAGTTTAATTGCATCAGTACGGAATCTGCTACGGGAGATGGCAAGTCCAAGTCATACTGCTCCACCATTGAACTTTGCTGGTTCTCTTGAGAACCAGTTCTCTGGTGGCTATGGACAAATCCTAGGTCCCATGGGCCAAATACTGAGATGAAAAGAGGTGATTGGATCTGCCCAAGGCAAGTCCTTGTTCTTGGTCACCAAACTAAATTCCATCCTGTCTTTTACCAATATGTATAATCTGCTTCTTATGAAATGACATGCGAATTGAATCTCTCTCATTGATATTTACGAGCAGGTGTAGTTTTATGAATTTTGCAAGAAACATGAAATGCCTTGAATGTGAAGAGGCACGACCAAAAAGGCAATTGACAGGCAGAGAGTGGGAGTGTCCTCAGTGAGTATTTGCTAATTTAGATGTTTCTTACAATAAGTTTTGTGAGTGGCTATCATTAGTACTAAAAGTTATTACTATCATATATATAATTCTTTTTACGTTTTTAGATGTGACTTCTTCAACTATGGGAGAAATCAAGTATGCTTGAGATGTGAATGCAAGCGTCCTGGAGAGATGTCATCCACCGTACCATCTGGATTTGGTTTAAGTCATGGTTCTGTTGAAAATGCTCATAAAATTGACATTGAGAGGAGATTTGCTGCCAATGCAGAGAAGGCACCAAGCTTTTTCAACAAAGTTTCACAACTAGATAGCACGTCAGACATTTATGGTGCTATAGCTGATGAAGATTTCCCTGAAATAAAGCCACTGAGGAAAGAAGTGACCAGAAGTAACTTGACTGCTGATGGAACTCCAAATATTGATGATAACCAAACTTGGAATGCAAATAAGAGACTTGATTCACCTTTTTCCAAGTCATCATCTCCACAGCAAGGACAGACTAGAGGAAACAATTCTGGTTCTGTTCCTTTTGTGCCTTTACCTGCTGATATGTTTGCGAAGAAACCTGGAAATTCTGAAAATGAGTCAGACAACTTGGAGACAGATGAGGCTGCTTCTCTTGCTTCAAATGCCAGAAACCGGGGTCCTTCTGTTTCTGGAATTAACGTCTCTGGTAAATCAGGAGCTGGTCTTCTGTCTTCCCATGAGCCAGTTATCCATACCGAAAGCCAAGATAAAGAGAGTGGAGAAGAAAATTCTGAGAGATGGTTTAGGAGAATTGCAGATTTACACGATGCCCAAGATCTGCCATCTGCCACTTCTGATGAAGATTTCCCCGAGACCATGCCCATGCGTAAGGGAGAGAACCGATTTGCAGTTGGAAGGATGAAAGATCGTTCTTTGACTTCTCCAACGTACAAAAGGCGTGCTGCAATGGAACAAGCTAACAAGTCCAACTTTGTTCCCTTTGTCCCATTGCCACCTGGGTACTTTGCTATGAAGGAAAACCAGCAGCCTGGCATTGCCAATACTACTAATAAAGCTTCTTTGGATACAAACTCAAATACTGCATCTCCAGGGGAGCTTCCACTGGAGGCAAATGATTCAAGTTCAATGCTGCCTAATCGCAATGGACAACCAATGGACAACCGGCATAGTGATGGTGGGAGCTCGAACATAAAGAATTCAACTCATAGTTCAACCTCGAATAAAGGGTCACATAATATGGGGACGCTACAGGACTTCGGCAGTCCTCAGATGAGTAGCGGGAGTAGTGTAGGTGTTGGATCATTTCAAGCTGGTAGGGATACCAGAGAGAGGACAAATCTGGTGAGCAGTTCACGCCAACCATCGGAAAGTTTCAACGTGAGAGAGCAGTGGAGAGGTAAGAGCTTGGAGGGTTCAGCTGTGAAAGAACCTGATCCTCTGGACATGTCAGAGGAGGCAAAGGCAGAGAGGTGGTTCCGACGTGTTGCCCAGATTAAGGACATTTCAGAGCTGAGTCAGATACCCGATGAGGATTTCCCATCAATAATGCCAATGCGGAAAGGAGTAAACAGGTTTGTCGTGAGCAAGAGGAAGACACCATTAGAGAGGAGGCTGACTTCTTCTCAGTATAGAAGGAATCTCCCTGTTGTGACCTCTGATCCTGTGAAAAATGAAAATGAGAATGAGTGATATTGAGGTTTTTCAACCATTGTAATGCATTGTAAAATCGGTTTTTCAACAATTGTAATGTGTTGTAAAATCGTTTACGTGGAAAATTTTTAAAGTCAATAGTTTTCTTCAGAAGGTGATTCTTTATCTAAACAAAGTCAGCAGAAAACAACTGCCCTCAGGTCTCAACTTATTTATCTTAAGCCTCTTTGTATCTCTTGTGCCATTGCTTATAGGCAATAGAACAAGAGGAGATAAAAGCAATCTGTGTGTGGAGAAGATGGAGAGTGAGGTGCTGGCGACTTTGTGGCAGGAGGATCTTTTTTAGGTGATGAATCTTGCTTGGATTGGTAAAAGATGTAGGAAAATTTGGCTTTCGAGGATAGGAGAAGTGGTTGTAAAGGGTGCCCCCGGGGGGGGGGGGGGGGTGAGGTTTGTGGTGTGGGCGGTGTTGAACAGGAGGTCGCCCTGTGGTTGTGACTCCTGTGTTCCTTGTGTGTGGAACAGGGAGATGAAGCTTCACACTGTTGTCGAGGAACCTGCAGAAGGTAATTTTAGTGGAGCATTCCACTTTTGCTGTTTAGTGTTATTTTTTCTCATTGTCTATTATTTAATTCCAAACTCTCAGTCTTATATAACTCACGATGATCTTGTGTTTTTTTACGTACCATGCTTTTAGGAACTATTTGATAAGATGATAGGAGGGGTATAGTACATCATTGAGAATAGGAAGTATTTAATGTAATGCCTTTATCAATGGCACCTTGCTGACGTGTTGCAATTATTTTTATATGTAAGAAAATTAGATAGTGGAGATGAATTTATGTAATAGGGAGGAAATGCTAATGATGCATGTTATAATTTTCTTTGCAAAAATATTATTTGTGCGCTCGATTAATCTAGATATACTGGCTCAGAGAGGTTAAAAAGTATGTGATAATTATGTTAAAGTAATAGAAGGAACGTTGTGCAGGATCTTTTTTCAATCATCTTGGTTTTTGGGTCTTCGTATTTAAATGGCGTCGCTTGTTTTATAATGATTCATAGGTTTCATTTCGGCTGATTCTCTTGTGGATGACATTTAAAATCAAATGGATTCGATAGCGTGCTCGATGGTCTCTTCTAAGTGACGATGATCCTTCTGATTGGATAAGAGTAATGTTTGGCATATTAAGACCAGTTTGTGAAGGTAGCGTATTAGAGTGTTCTGAAAATTGCTATACTAATGCTTGGTTTGAGAGAGAAGGGAGGGGGAGAAAATGAGAGAAGGGTGTGGAAACTTGAGAAAATTTGAATTTTTTATGAGAAGGATATAAGAAAGATCTCCACCTGGCCCCGCATTTGCTTCCAACATCTATCTTCCAAACGAAGAATGAATGAGTGAGGTGGCATGTAATCCAAGTTGACTGTGTTAGAACTTAGAACAATATGAATTTGCCAAATTGCTTAATAAAGTAAATTTGTAGATCAATCTTAATATAGTCAGCTTTATTCATCGAGTAAATATAGACTTGAGCCACAACTGGAAGTGACCAGCCACTCCATGGATAAAACTGTACAGTTGACCCCCTGTTTCTCGGCTGCTTATTGGAGGGCTGTGATGTCTACATTTAAAGAAGTACAGATCCGAATCTGCAAATTTAGTATATGCTAGAATCAGTGGCCACTGATTTACTATTGTCTCTTGCACTTTATATAAGTACAATAAGTTGCTCTTGCTCTCGTTTGTTTGACTGTAGTAATCAAGGTCAGATTTTTGTGTCGCGGCAACTGCCCAGTTGAAAAAGGCAATTGAAAAAATAACCTTGCGCAGGTATTGGACATCTTCCCTTATCTTTTCTGAATAGGCGAAGACTAACTAAGGTTCTTTGTTGCTGACCTGCCGGATTTGTTTGTATTCATTGAGAGATTACCTCAGTGTGATTGAGAAATCCCTGATCAGTAAATCAGGTCGAAGCTTTTGCATTTAGTTGCACCACTTCGTGGGCTGTTTATGGCCTCGTACGCGAAGCACATGGAATTCACTAAATCGATCGCCTTAATGGCACCGGTGAGGGCACCGAATCGATACCATTTCATTAATTTGCTTACCCACTTCTCTTGCCTAGTCTTGTATTTAGTTAAAAGGAAAATTTCAAATAAAGGTTTAGTGGAAGGGTTTCTCAAATAAGGGTCCAGAGTGGACTTTAATTCGAAAAATGATATGAAGTTATTAACTAGTTTCTCAAATAAGAGTCTAGAGTAGACTTTATTTCAAAAAATGATCTGAAGTTACTAACTTGTCTCAAATGAGGGTCCCAACTCTCTGGTTATCCAAATCTTCTCTGATGGGCATATTCCAGCAAATAAATCATGGGCAATTTTGTCCAAAAACTGCAACCGGGTTAAAAATAGGATTCTCTTTGTAGATTTTTCACCCAACCAAATCAAAGAGAAGCTTACCTTTTTTTTTCTTTCGGATTTCCGATCCCAAATCCTCAGCCTCTCATCTCCTCCTTCATTCACATCTCTCTCTCTCTCTCTCTCTCTCTCTCTCTCTCTCTCTCTCAGACACAGACCCATTCATTCCAACATTTTGATGGCGCTGCTGTGACTCGGGAAGCGATCGAGCAGGAGGACAAAATACATATCGTCGTGCATGTGGTCGTAGTCGATGGCGAGGGAGGAGATTGGGCGGTCGAGGAAGGAGTCCGCGTGGCATAGCATCTTGTCCGGGAGCTCGAAAGTAGCGACTTAGTTCCATCGAGGTCCTCGTCGTTCACTCCCAAAAGACGAACGATCCCCTCTGCTCTCGCTCTCTCCCGCACACATTTTCTTCGCCATTGCTAGTGTGCGACTGTGTGATGCTCTTGATTCACTGTCGATCTATCGCATGAGTTGCGCTAATATTCCGGTTCGATGATTTTCGTAGCTTGACCCACTATTGTTGTTACCTTTGCAATTAAGTTTCGTCTGAGAGGAGTAGGGAGGCTTCGAGAGCAGACTGTATAAAACTCTTGCGATGCATCTGCCAATTGTTGCACCTTTCTAACTGAACAAGATTGCATCAAAGAAGGTGAAAATAATGGCTGAGTGAAACTCTTCAGCTTCACATCTCGCGGCCATTAGTGTGATATTCCATGATATGCTTGTAGCTTGTCGACACGCTGCTTGAACAAGCTACAATGGCTATTCTTGGATGAACGAAGAATCGGATGCACTGATTTAATAAACTGACCTCGCTCAAAACGAAGCAAATTAGGGGATGTTGAAATTTAATGAAATTGACACTCCTCGGGTGCTTGTTCAAAGTGGCACACCATGTGTCTTTGAGTGGAACTAACTGCACAAAAAAATTCTTCTATTTATGATGCTTCGATCAGCAAGTTCAAAGTGGCACACATGTGTCTTTGAGTGAAACTAGCTGCACAAAAAAATTCTTCTATTTATGATACTTCGATCAACAAAAGAACTCGTCAAGGCTTCACCAAAAATATTTGGTTTTGGTTTGCTTTGAAAAGCATACAAATTCTTCAATTCAAGTTATAAATTGAATTGGTTCAAAGCAATTACCAAAATTAATTTGACCTCAGTTGCGGTTGTCTTATAAAAGCCCAGTATTGAATACATGCTTCTCTTTCCTTCAAAGATTTCATTTCAAGCCTATTTTCTAGAGAAATTGATACTGCTATCAAGCTGAGAAGCTTGGAGGAGTGGTAAGACAGGTCAAGGAGAGGCTCTATGAGAAGCTTAGGACCGGGGGGGGGGGGAAGATTCAAGTTAGAATTCTTTAATTTGGATCAAAATAGAATTTTTTTTTTGGACAAAATCAATTTGGGATCTTTTTGATTTAACTGGGAGAGAATCTATAAAGAGAATTCAAGAGCGGAGATGATTCTCTTTAATTTGGTTGGAAGAAAAATCTACACTAAGAAAATTGAAGATTGACATGGGAAAGAAAAAAAAAACATGCAAAAAGCCATAGAATTCAATTAAAAATCTCCGATTTACCTTTTTATAACCATTGCAATCTTTGGACAAAATGCCCATATTCCAATTGCTGGAATAAGTCTACTAGCGAAAATTTAGCCAACTAGTGAGTTGAGGCCCTAATTTGAGATAGAGTTGATAACTTCAGATTCATGTTTGATACCAAATTTACCCTAGGTACTTATTTGAAAAAATGGCTCTACTTTGAACTTTTATGTGAAATTTTCCCTTTAGTTAATCTAGTTACTCTAGTCGTAAAATAGCATATAACGCTATTCCGGGTATTGTTTTCCTCTAGAAAAAAAAATATCACAATCAACTTCCTTGCTTAGGATCACTGCAAATCCGACCCAAAACCTTGTCGTGGTTGAATCATACAGCCTTTTTCCCATAAGAAGGTAAATGCTAAAATCTACAGCTCTTCCCATACTCTTTGGGGGACCAAAAGTTGAATGACTATTTTCACGTTTAGCTGAAAGGATCGCCATCGCATAATGTTAAAAGAAAGGCATCAGTAAAAGCAGCACGAGTGTCCCCTTTTTCATAAGCCGATTTCGTGTTTTCATCAATGAAATGTTCGTCACCTCCAGACCACCTTAGGAAGTTACCGATGAAGTGTCCTGAAAAGGGACCTTACTAAAAGGAGCACGCTATCACGTACAGAAGCTGTAAATGTCTCAGCGATCTTTGACTTCCCACCCAATTATGATTCTTCAATTTCTAAAGACCCCAGCATGTCTGCCCTTCAATTAATATATAGTCTTATGACAACCTCAGATCTGACACGTATCGTCGACGATTATTCAATTCACCGAGATTCAGGTCTCTGTCAAATGGGTCTGCGATGATATCATTTTCAATTCCCACTGGAAGAAGACAAAAAGCATGAAACGAAGGAACCGGACCCGGTCCTCCAGAGAGGAGCCACATCGTGATGGTCACTTCAGGTGCAAGAAACTACCTTCCTCTGCTTCGACAAGGAGAGACCATTTCAAGCTAGTTGAATCCACGCCCAGTTATCACCGAACCCAGTCAGCATAATCAGATCACCAGTCGGAACTTTTTCTCGCCGATTAAACTTGTTCCTCGAGATCCACGTAGATTAAAACTACATCACGTGAAGAATCCGGGGGGGAAAAAGAGAAAAAGAATTGCTAGATCGGGTGTTTGTGTCAGGCGATGGAGGTGGTTTTGATCAACGTTCTCGAAAAGAGGAAAGATGAGACTAAAATAAATTGACTTCTTCTTTACCGAGAAGCGGTCCATCTCATGTTCAAGAGTAGGGAGGTCTAAGATTCAGTTTCGTCCTCGATTCGATATTAAAGATCAGACGTGTTGAGAGATCGCAATATAAAAGTCCATAACTTTTCCAAATACGCTGGATTGCGTGAACACAAGAGGTTTCTTTATCGAGCAAACACCTTGACGGTGCGACCTCCATTATGTTATGTTTTTTTCTATTTATATCTAGATGCTGCTTTAGGACAAATATAATGTATAATTATACTAAAGAAGGCGGCACTATTTTAACCCCTCCCCCTCTCTCTATATATAAAAGTATACTCAATTTTCACGAAAAGAAAAAGTCACTGCAATTAACATGTTTAAAGGGGTAGCCTTTTTTCTATTTCTATGTAGAAACCTAGTTATTATAATTAATAGTTTTACATGATTTGTTTATGTTTGTTGCGGACACTATGTTTTTTTTTTTTTTAATGTTGGGTTTTACTTTCATAGGAATTTGTTTTGTAGAAAAGATTTTTTTTTTTTTCAAAAAACATAATTCTATTCTACATTGTCAAGCAAATTTATAGATCAATTGTCAAAGTAGAATGCGATTTTTTTTTTTTTTTTAGCATAGATGGATTTTTAACATAATCACTTGTTTATAAATTTATATTTGTGTCATGAATAGCACCATTAAACCTGTTCTTATAGGTTGTCATGTATATAAATGTATAATGGGATCATATTATGAAACCAAAAAAAATAAAATAGACTCTGTTTAAAAATTTTCCAAAATATAATTGTAGTTATATTCTACCATGTAAAACTTTAAAAGGCAAAATTTAATTAAACCGATTGCATAAAATAAGAATTCTTTTAAAACCATCATTTTCAATTGACAAAAATTAATATCATCCATGAAGTGCCCACGAGAAAATATCAAGATGTCTCATCATACATAACTTTTTCATGTCAATGTTTATGCGTATCCCTAAATACTTCTATAATGTCTTTGTATGTGTAGTATAAAGATATCTCACCGGTTAGTAAGAAAAAAAATACAAATTATTTAATGTACTAAATCAGGAGACTTGATATATATATTTTTCCGGAAATTTCTTTTTTCGATAAAAAACTATTTCTATGATAAGAATCTAAAAATAGAATAGGAAACATAGCATCTTTATTCAACCGACTCTCACTAAACAAAATAACTCATTTTGCTTTTAATCAAGTTCAGAATTAGATTCATTTTCTTTTGGAAATAATTCGCCCTCCGAGCTAGAAACATTACGTGTCCATTGCGAAATGCTTGATCACGACAACTCGGATTCCATATAAAAAAAATAGAAAATAAACATAAAAAAGAAGGCAGGGGGTCGCTACTCGCTACTTTAACTTAAAATCGAACTGTAGGGGAAAATTTTGGCGTTTTCTTTTTTATTAGTGAAAATGGAGGAGAAGAAGAGGGGAGCAAAAAACATAAAAATAGAAAAAGAAAAAAAAAATCCATGGCACCAAAAACAAAATGAAAAAATAAAATAAAAAACGAAAAACGAAAAATGAGAGCTTTAGAGAAAGAGAGCGAGAGAAGAACACGTCCGACCAAGCAAAACAGGAGAGAAGAAAGAGAAGAAAATCCTCGCGAGCGGAAAACAGAGCGTCCCGCTTCCACAGTCGGCCCCGCCTTCCCTCTACCCCGCTTCCCCTATTCCTACGCGCTCTCTCTCCTCTCTCTCTCTCTCTCTCATCGTTCGACGCGACGCCATTCCTCCTCCTCCTCCCTCCTCCTCCTCCTCCACCGCACCGACCGCCCAGCCATCGCCATTCCATCACCCCTCTCCCTCCCCCCTCGTCTCGCGGCGTCAACCGGTCGCCACACCTCGCACCATCACAAACCGCAGGCCATCACCATCGCCTCCGCGGCGGCGGCGGCGGCGACGGCGACTGCGACGTTTCGGGTGGAAGCCATGGCCGGCGTTTCTCGTGAGTCTCTCTCCTCCTTCCTTCCTTCGCATTGCTTCGTTTTCCGCGAGCTTCCGTTTCGTCTAGGCAATCCGCATTTTTTTTTTCTCCTCTTTGCTTCCCGCGGGGGAGGAAGTGGCGATCTCGAATGAGAACGCGACGAGCATTTAACGATCGATTCCATTCGATTCCAGCTTGCGGAACCTGAAATCGGCTGCCTTTTTCTCCTCCTTTCTGTTTTTTTGGCGAGCGTGGTGCTTCCAGCTGGAATGAGATGATCTGCTCTGCTCGGGATCGCTGATTTCGTCCCCGCGTTCGGTTCGGCGTCGAAGTCTCGCAATGGCCGAGAGGAACAGCCCCGCCCTCGGCATCCTCTCCCGGAAGTCCCTCTTCTCCCTGTTCACGGCCACCTCGCTCGTGTTCCTCCTGTCCTGGCTCTTCGTGTTTCAGTCCGCGGGCGGCCGTCCTCGCTTCATCGACCACAGCCTCCTCCCCAATTCCAAGCTCCTCGCCACGTTGGATGCCGCCGCCGCCGCCGCTAACCGCGAGGGCCGGAGCGAGAATGAGGTCGGCCCCTCGGTCGGGAACCGGTCGATCCTCATGGACGGCGAGGAGGAAGCCGGCGAAGCGCCGAGAGCGAAGGCGGACGCGAAATGCGGCTCGCCTGATGATGATGATAGTCATAATAATAATAAAAAGCGGCCCTCAAGGTCTACATGTATGATTTGCCCCCGGAATTTCATTTCGGACTGTTGGATTGGAAAGGCGAGGGGAAGGGCGTTTGGCCGGATATTCGGACTAAGATTCCGGATTACCCTGGGGGATTGAACTTGCAGCACAGCATAGAGTATTGGCTGACTTTGGATCTCCTCTCCTCGGAGTTCACCAACTCGTCGGGTGGTCGCAGTGCGGTCAGGGTCCATAATTCTAACGAAGCTGACGTGATCTTCGTCCCCTTCTTCTCTTCCTTAAGTTACAACCGGTTTTCGAAGGGGAACCCGCATCAAAAGAAGAGCAAGAATAAGTTGCTGCAGGAGAAGTTGGTCAGTTATTTGGCAAGACAGCCGGAATGGAAGAGGTCCGGTGGAAGAGACCATGTAGTTGTGGCTCACCATCCCAACAGCATGTTGGATGCAAGGATGAAGCTGTGGCCAGCTCTGTTTATATTAGCAGACTTTGGGCGGTACCCGCCGAATATCGCCAATGTCGACAAGGATGTGATTGCTCCGTACAAACATGTGGTTAGGAACTACGCTGATGATAACTCGGGTTTTGATAGCCGCCCGACTTTGCTGTACTTCCAAGGTGCCATATACAGAAAAGATGTAAGTTTGCCCTCTTTTCCAGTGTTTAGATAGCATGATATGTCAGTCAGCTGCATATGGACACCAGGGTGTGTTATTTGAGTCTGTTCTCGACTTGCTCCTTTAGATACTGCGGTCTTTCTCATGCATAATTTCTCTTTCACCTTTTCTGATTTCATCTCTATGCTTGCGTTTGCATAAACTCATTTACAAAAGAGAAATTATAGACTTAAATCGTTAGCTCTAATCTCCAGTTGTTACAGGTGATGATCATCTGCAGTCCTTTGTGTCTCTTGGAATTTGATGTTTCTGTATGTCACTTGCAATGTTATCTTAGCTTATTATCCTAGTTCATTTGTTTGGCTATTAAACTCAATCTGTGCTACTAACAATTGGTGGCCAGACTTTTTAAGAAGTTTATATCCATTAAATCTACTGTTTTTGGCATCTCGATTGCAATTGGGAGATATAGAGGTCTGAGTGCAGCCTAATTTTACTGTGATTACTATGAGAGTATACAAGGAGAAACCTTTTCCTTATCTGCTTGGGTGTCCATCGGATGATAGATCCAAGAAAACTCTGATTTTGTCTGAATTCAACTGAAAGTTTATTTGGTTAAGCTGAAAGGAATTTGTTTTTGAAGATTATATAACCCATAGGGATTGAAATTGTTGCAATGAGTAGAATCCATGTCATAGTGCATCCTTAACATGGAAATGTAGTTGCAGAAATTTTCATTTATCAGGGTTTTATTGATTTCTGTTACTGTTGAAAACAATTTTATTCTCTTTTTAACCTGTATAACTAGAAAGGACTCCTTGAATTTTATGATTTCTTTTCGAGTTCTTTGAAAGCAAGTTTTAAATATGAAAACTTTTTTCTTTGGGAGAATCAAAGGGAGTTTAGTTTCCATATGCAACCTTTTAAAAACCGAAATTTCGTTTTTTTTCCCATTATTCTCCATCAAACCTTTCTGAGGAGGTGGGGTCGTGCATTAGATACGTGCCAGGGGAAATTCATTTGTAATCAATCCAGTAATGCCAAGTAGATAATCTTTTGCACCATTTTTGTATTGATATGGACTAAGCACAATTTTCAAAAGTTCATTGAAGCTGAGAGCAAATTTTAGACTTGCTTGCTGAACTATTTCAAGCTGTGACTACCTCACTCAGATGAATGCTTGTTCATCTAGATGCAAAGTCATGGTACATGGTTTGTCTGGGCAGTAAATTTCCCTAAAATGTGCCAGCCCACAAAATCCATTCTCAGTTATAAGTTCCTTATTATTTATCAGTTTTTTTGTTCTATATGTCCCTGAAAATTTTCCCAACCTTGGATCGACATAAATGCGTGACTCACATATACTTGGTACTTACTATTTGAGTTTGGTTTGGCTATGACTCTCTGCCATTTTCTGTTTGAGATGATATGCTTGAGAATTGCTTTGACAGGCATCAAGGAGTTCGCATCTTGAATATCCTCTACTTAATGTTCTTCTTTCTTTGCTAAAATGTTGGTTGTTATAATGTCTATGGGGTTCAAACATAAGGAAATTTGTGGAGAACATTTTGATACAAACAATAGGTTCATCGGCATCATGTTTGCCTTCTCGAATGCTCTTGAAAAACTGGTCATCTCAGGGATTCTTATGTTAACAGATCAAGATATCCAATGTTTTGCCTTCTCATTTCGGTTTTGTATCTTGCTCTTATGCTCTTGATATTTAGGGTGGATATGTGCGGCAAGAGTTGTTCTATCTCCTAAAGGATGAGAAAGATGTGCATTTCTCATTTGGAAGCGTTCAAAAGGATGGAATCAGAAAAGCTACACAAGGAATGTGGTCATCCAAGTTTTGCCTCAACATTGCTGGTGATACCCCCTCATCCAACCGCCTCTTTGATGCCATTGCCAGTCACTGTGTCCCGGTCATCATTAGTGATGAAATTGAGCTTCCATATGAGGATGTCCTCGACTACTCCCAATTCTGCATCTTCGTTCGTACTTCTGATGCTATAAAGAAAAACTTCCTCATAAATTTCATTAGGAGTATTGGAAAGGATGAGTGGACCCGAATGTGGCAGAGGTTGAAAGAGATCAATAATTTCTATGAGTTTCAGTACCCATCGAAGGATGGAGATGCTGTCCAGATGATATGGCAAGCTATAGCTCGTAAGGTTCCTTCAATTAGAATGAAGTTGCACAAGTCTCGGCGCTTTGCTCATCATCTGGGTCACACGGAAAGTGGATTGATATCATTCAAATCACCCAAAAATTTTTGGTGAAAAGACACGCAGTTCATTCTTTGTGGCTCCCTTTTATCAAGAGCCTTCAACATTGTCCTGCTTGAGATAGACGAGAGCCGCTGGTCTTCTCACTGCAGATTTTGAGCCTGAAGCTGTAATTGTTGCAGAGAAATAGAAAGGAATGAAGTAATTGTCTGGGCAATTCTTCCAGGATATATTGCTTTTTTGGTACTTTTCAGGGATTCGTGTTCTTATCCTGTGGAAGTATACCGTGTGCGACAGCACAAAGCAATGAATCTCTTGGGAAGCCTAACAAGTTCATGAATATTCAAATGGCATTACAGGTTCCTAAATGTGATTAAGATGGGTATAATACTGAAATAACATGTTACTCCTCAATGAATTCAACTCATTTATCTGTCACTCTGTCTCTTTTGCTGAAATTACTGTTAACATCTGATTTTTGTATTTGCTCAAGTAACAAGCTTCAATCTCAAGTCCTCTTGGCTTCATCCAGCATTCAAGCAATGTAGGGTAGCATCCTGTGCTTTCACCCATAAATATCAATTGAGATCTTGGAGCTACAGAGATTGCCAGATTTTTGCGAGTCAGAAACTGGTATTGGTTCCCTTCTTGGAAAGATTCTTGAAGTGGACTTGGTGCACCCAAAAGTACCAGAATGCCATGTGATTCTTCTTTCTCTCAATATCAAAATGGCTCAAGCAGAAAGCCAAAAGCGTGCAATTCGAAATGAATCATGTTTAAGATAATATTCTGTCTATTTGGATTAATACGCTAAACATATCAAGTTGAATCAGAATCATGCCATCTCATATGGTTATTACCCCTTCAGTATTTACTGAGTTGAGCCGCCGCCTCATCTTTTCAATCATACTTTGCCCTGATTATCCATGCAAACCTATGCATTCGCATGCAAATACCTTACTAGGAACAGATCAAGATAAGCAGCCTTCAAGATAAAAATCTCACGCTCTCTTTCATTCCCATATTTCTCAAGTAAAGACCAATTCAAACATCGATCCGAGTCTTACAACAAAAACAGCCAGCAAGTTCAAGAGTTCGCCAAGCAACTTTGCGCCTGCTTCTCTAACAGAACAGATGACCGCCTCGATTTTGCCAATGATTCTTTTCTTCTCTTTTCAAGTGGACGGCGACGGCAGGGATGCCCTTGAGCAGCAGCCTCTCTCCCAGTATCTTTCCTATCTTTGCAGCGGCCGCCAAATCCCGAAAGAACTCCATGCTCAGTCTAAAAGCCTTCTCCTGTGAGATCGCTGATTACACGACAGGGGCAGTACGTAGGGCAATGGATCACTTGGGCACGCACGTACTTGTTGGTAAAGTGCGTCTTCAGAACATGAGGCTCGAGAAAAGCTTATTATTTTCGGCGGTTTAGCCGGCGGTGGAATAACCATCTTCAGCATAACAGACTTTGAATACATTAAATGCAAAAAAATTCAGCTTTCGTTACTTTTCCAAATGGTTTCCTTGTTATTTTCTCTATTAGGCAATGTTTACATATGAATAAATCGACTTTTTCAATATTACCTGATAAGCTCTTTTTGGCTAATCTAGTCACTCGTTATTGGTCAATATGACTAAATCTAGCATGTCATACATTCATATTATTATTATTATTATATGAATTAGAAGACGTGAAGAGGGAATAACAAATATTAATATTACTATAGTCAATATTCAAGACAATAAAACCATCTTGAAAGTAACTATAACCATAGCAACTCGTATCATCTACATCACTATTATGGAAGTTTAAATTAAAATTAAGTTGAACCAATACTAACACAGATACTAAATTTCAATGAATCTCTATAGCATATAGTACATCATGTAGGAATAAAGTGCATCTACCACGCATTTGACAAATGCCAATCTCTTTCACTTCATCTCTAGAGTTGTTTCATACATAAATCAATTTCGTTTTAATCGAAATTTGTCAGAGCTCAATGAAGGCATCTCTAGTCTATTGCTTTTGAATCCATAGTTCATAAAAGTTTAGATTCAGTTAAAAAAAACCAAACTTGATATAAAAGTAGCTTACTTAAGAACACGGAGGGTGTCTACCTTCTTTGGTTTGCCATAATTATGAGCAAAGTGACTCTTCTTACTATAATTGTAATATTTCACCCTTAACATTTTTTTCATATGAGAATGTTTTCTTGTCTCCTGTTGGTCAAGTCTTGATTCTTGCTTGAAGAGCTCGCTCCCTTGCCTTTCCACCTTTTGAATGAATTAAGATGCTTGTGCTTAGAGCTTGGAGCTTGAAACCCCTTGTGAGCTAGAACCAGCATAATAAATATTTGTTTCTAGCTTAGTCGTCGGGAGATGGTCCTCTGACAGCCTCTTTGGCAACCCAAGGTGGCGTAGGATATCTTTAAGTTCTTCTATAACTTAGTTAAGAGCTTCTAATATTTCTTGCTTTTCTAGCACATATTGCATTTTCACATTCAATATCTCATAATTCTTGCCGTTCAATTTCTCTCATTTGTTCAGTTCAGCTACTATGTTATTAGATGCCGAAGTCACCGAACATTTCAAATATATTTGTACAAATTATTAATGCTTAAAATTTATACATTTATTATGTATAAACTAATCATATTAATGAATAAAATCAAATAATTTTTTAGAATCGAAATGTTACTTTGTTTCTAAATATCATCCAAAATTCCTAACTTTAAATTGTCATTAATATAATCATTTATACAAAAATAAGTTTTCCAAAGTCACTAGGTGCGTTTGTTTCGCGAAATACATTTTTGGGGAAAACATTTTCCTCATTTTCCGGCGTTTAGGTCGCTCGGGAAAATGAGTCAACGAAAAACGTTTTCCTAGTCAATAAAAAATGTTTTCCTAGCAAAGCTTAAATTCAGGAAAATGATTTCCCATTTGAAAGGATCAAAAAAACGTTTTCTGAATCTACCGAAGCTTAGATTTTTTTTTTTGGTAAAAACCAAAGCTTAGATTTGATGCTTGGTTTAAAAATAATTATTCTTATAAAATATATATTTAAAAAATTGAATTTGAATTTTTTATTTAAAAAAATTAAAATTTGTAAAACATTTTAAAAATAAAAATAAAAAATTCGAATTTGCTTCTTTTTCTTTGTCTTTTCTTCCTTTTTCTTTTTGCTTCTTCTTCACCCATCATCGGCCACAAGGATAGCCAATGAGCTCTTGTCTCACTAGATCGAGCGATCTCATGGCCTTCGACAACAAGGCTTGAGCTTGCCCGAGGCCGATGAGCCTCAAGCCTCGCTAAATCGGGTAAGCTTGTGGCCTCCAGCCGATGGCATTAAGCCTCACTAGATTCGGGTGAACTTGTGGCCTCCAGTGATGAAGCTTGAAGCCTCACATATGGATTGATGGCGAGTCACCGGACTTATGATGATGTGTACAAATTTGAAGTTTTTTCAATTAAAAATTTATTCTTTTTCTTGTGATGAAGTGTGAAATTATTTTTTAATGGGATCTAAATAACAGAAAACATTTTCAATTATACATCACCAAACAAAGGAAAACAAACCCTATTATTGGAAAATGCTTTCCCGGAAAGCATTTTCCTTTATCATTGAGTTTTCCGTGAAACAAACGGACCCAAACTTTCTTGAACTTCTCACAAATAATTATAAATTAAAATAATAATTTACAACAATAAATAATATTGAACTTTCATTAACCAAACATATCTAGTAAAAAGATATCAACACCAACATGGAAGGAAATATTTACATCTAAAATATTTCAAACCAACCTAAGAAAAATAATAAATAAATAAATTCAACGATATTCAACTATCTATAAAAAGGGAAAGACATTTTAATTTTTTTAGAAAATTCCTCTAAAAATTCTAATGTCGCATTGGATAACCATGTAATGACCTTCAAAGATTCTTAATGGCTCATCGAAGGGGCATTCATTTTACACCAAGTTACATTCAACCAAACGGTTGAAGTCTTCATTGCAAGTTTTTTATAAGCCGGAACCATGGTGGCCTCCCATAAGCTATCTAATACTTGCTTGCTATTCAAATGGAAGAGTGTTTATTAGGATCGACATCTCAAAATCTGGCATAGGGTAATCATTCCAAATGATTCATTATATCATTTCATTGACCCTGAGCACATGCGTAACTATATCAACATCATTTCACCAATAATTAGCTAATTTTGCTCTTAGGGCGTAAATGATAAAATTTCTTTCCAAAAATTGATTTGTGGAAGATAAATAGATTTTTTTTTTAAAAAAATTATTTCTATGAGTTTTTGAAGCAAAAATTCGTGTTTAATAACAACGCAAAATTTTCATTCTCAAAATAGAATTTTGTTTGATAACAACACAAATTTTCTCCTTCTTAGGGTGCGGCAAATGGCGATGGTGGATGGCCATCGGTGACGGAGATCGGTGATGGGTGGTTGTGGCGGCAGGCGATTGGCGACAATGGTGGCCAACAACCAGCGACGACGAGTGCATCACTATATCAATGTCATTCCACCAATAATTAGCTAATTTCGCTCTTAGGGCGTGAATGATAAAATTTATGGTCAAAAATTGATTTTTGGAAGAGAAATAGATTTTTTATTTTTATTTTTATTTTTATTTCTAGATGAGTTTTTGAGCAAAAATTCCTATTTGATAAATGACGCAAAATTTTTGTTTGGAATAGAATTTTGTTTGATAACAATACAAAATTTCTCCTTCTCGAGGTATGGCAAATGGCGACGGTGGATGGCGGTTGGTGACGGAGACGGCAATGAGTGGCGGCGGCTGGTGGCGATGGAGGGCGACCGAGAACAATGGTGCCCAGCAACAAGCGGTAGCAGCAGCGAGCGATGACTAGAGACCGGTGGGCGATGGACAGTCGATGGGTGGTCAACTAATAGAGAGAATGAGCAATGCGAACAGTTTTTATTTTTTATTTTTGTTCAAAAAATAAAGAAGTAAAAAAATTTTACTTTTGATTTGTATTCTAAACTTATTTTTGGAGTAGAAATCTATTCCAGAATTATAAAAATGAAATAATTTTACTAAACGGAATTTTTATTTCAAAGATAAATCTGGAGTAGAAAAATTGTTTTTGGAACATGAATTTTAATTTGTCATGCACCTCTTTAGCCTTTCAAGTCTCGCATTCTGCTCATCCATATTTACGAATATAGATGTGTGTATGAAATGCATCATTATTCCTACAACAAATGTAAAACAGAAAAGGGATTACACATAATCTATAAAACAATTCATCAACATTTCATATTTTCTTTTCAGTCAATGGTCAACGAAGGTTAGCGAAGGTCAACGCCCGTGAACGGTCAATGGATGATTGGGTTGGGTCAGCCGGGTCAGTTGGGTTGGATCAATGAGTCAGCTAGGTCAAGCTAGCCGAGGGGCAAAATGGCAACAACAACGAAAAAAGAACTGATCGTAAAAAATGCTGACAGGGGCAAGATCGCAATTTTGCAAAAAGTGAGGGGCAAAACTATAATTGCAGAGGTAGGCGAGGAGTCCCTCGCACGTGCTGTGCACGTGCCGACGACCCCAGCCCATTTAGGCCACGTGTGGAGGGGCGATTGATCACCTCTGGCGGCATGCCATGATTTTCTTGTCTCAACGAGAGCTTCGACCCTATACTTTCAAAAACAAATTTTGTGGCACAAATCTTCGAGAAAGGGCGTCAAATAGAATAGTCGAGTGTTGGGTTTTTTGCCTGCGAGTTTTCGTTGGCGTCGTTTCACGAATTCCGGCCATTGATCCATTTACAAACAACAACAATGATCGGGAAACAACACTACGCTTTGTTATCAATGTTGGAAATAAATTTCTAATAAAAATGGATACTCGAACTATTGAGTAACACTAAAAACACAAAATGCAGAAACGTGCTCGAGGATCTTTGTATCACCGATAAGCACACTACCAAGATAGATGTACCTTATTTTCCACGGATTAAATGATGTTGCAGTCTTGAGAGGGATCGATCGTTCCATCGTTGATTGAAGCCTCTTAGAGAGTTCTTTTACTTGACAGAGAGAATCCACAAAATACAAATTTGCAGAATGTTGTCTTTCCTTTTTAACGTTTTTTTATGTTGCAGTTTCTTTTACATAAAAAAATAACTGCTTTTTAGAGTTACAGGCCAGGTTTGGCCGAACATGGGCGGTCCAACATCTTTTATAAAACCCATCAGACCCAATGACAAATGCGTTCCCATACTTTCGGCTTTGGAATCAATGTTGTAGATTCGATTCTTGTCCTAGAGAAACTCATATTTAAATGAAGGAAAATGATATTGAGTTGCTGTGTAGGTTCCCTTTCAAATAGCAGACAAATTACGGCTGTGCTCCTGGATTATAGAAAAAGAAAGCCTATATAACAACGAGTTTCCTCAGAGTAATGGACTTTTCCTGTACAACAGTAAACAAAAAGTTACTGGAACTTATGTAGACATATAATCCCTATAGGTCTTTGCACTCTATCAGCAAAGTTCTTGATCATGACGACAGTGCTAACATCGTGCGCCGTCGGATTTGTTCGGTTTGTGTTCTTGCTCTTCTTCAGGGGGTGTCAGGCTTATACTTTCACTGAGAGCATGAGGTTGCCAATGCGTTGGCCGATTTATCGCCTCTTCTGTCTATTTCCATACTTTTGAACAGCGTCCAATACGGTGCTTTCTCGTACTTCTCCACTATCCACTCCTGAACCCATGATTAAAACTACGCTACTTCGTAGAGAAGTTTTGGCCCGTTTTTTGATTGTCTCCGACGTGAGTGGACATGATTAAATGAGCAGTCCATAAATATTCAAGAAATATAAGGTGATCCATTCTACAACATGAGTGTTAACTAGTGGATGAAGATCTAGTCCTTACCACTCTATTGTGATTGAACATTATAGTCATCACATCTGAAATCTTCCTGCCAGAGATCATCTTGAGTTTCAGTAGTAAATACGAACTGCTCAATATTCGCAATATTTCCAATAGTAGTATAAGCACATGAGCTTGAGTATTTGTCATTGATTATCGGGGGCAGTGCTAGCAAAACTCTCGTGAAAAGATGGCCTATATGACCTGAAACAGTAGCCGCAACACTTGCTGGGTTTCGAAATGAGGAAGGAGCTTCACACGCCGATTGTCGACTAAGCTTCTTCCAGAGATCCAGTAAGATTCTTGACTACGTACCTAGACATTGTTGATGCAAAATGCTACTCCATTGACCATAAGTCATCGCTGTTCAGTCTTCTGTACTATTCCCTGTGTTTTGGCTTGACGTCTCAGATGGTTTCAAAAGCCAATGATTCAGCCGTTCAGAGGCCCTGATCACCTGTAGCAGGAAGGCATGATTGATTTTAAGTCCGTGTAATATGGGAAACTATGGAAGAGAATTTCACGGTCATGAATCTAATTAAGTGTGTCAAATGCAAAATCTTCGAACTTTGATCATCTCGTCAAAATTACCTGTTCATCCCAATTTGTTTTCCATGTCATGTAGACAAGAGCAAGCAACTGTGAAGTGACCCCACAAATCATTCCTATCCATATTCCCTGTAAGCAGATTAAACAGGACTGTCAGATGAAGGTAAACCAAAGTACCAGAAGAAAAATTGGAATTTTCGGAAGTCGATTGCTTGAAACCATTTAAGTCATCTGTGAGTTCTGACTCATACCTTGACCTCCAGATGGGCAACGTATCCCAGTAAAGCTCCGATGGGAACCCCAATCAGATAATAGCATCCAATATTAACAAATGCAACCACACTCTGCCATCCTGCTCCTATGGCCACCCCTGCTTCCACCCAAAATTTGTCGACTCATCATCAAATTAAAGAGAACTACCACGTTGAATATGCTCTGGAAGCGAGAACTCAGTGTCGTTGTTGACATGTAATCGCCTTGTTCAAAAACTTTGCTAAGAATTGCTATTATAGATGTTTACAGTTCACACTTGCCTGTGAGAACTGGCTGGACGCTGTTCAAGAACACCGAGAGTGCAAGTAGGTAAGAGAGTTCGGACACAGACTCATCCACTTCCTCGCTGTTTGTGAACAACTTTGCGATTTGGTAGCTGTAGAGAAGGCACAGGACCGCGCAGACTAGCCCGAAACACGTTGCCGTGCTGAAGATGACCTTGATGGCAAATTTTGCAGCTTTGGTGTTTCCTCTCCCCAGCTCATTCGAGACCCTCACACTAGCATACACCAAAGATCAGCAGACACAAACACTTTCAAGAAACTAAAAAGTGGAGACACACTCTTGATCTCATAAAGTAAGATCCAAAACAAATATATAAAAAAAAACCGACACCGTTTCAAGTTTGTACCTTGCTGCAACTAGGAAACCGAGGCCAATCATTAGGATCCATGCTGCTATGCTAAGGCTGAGAGGTGAACATTAGGATCATTCAACAAGAGCAACATCGGAGCGAAAGTGAAGTGAAATCTGTTAGGAATGTTGGAGTGAAGTCGGTGATATAATTACCAGATGGAGAAGGTTGATATGGTTACGGTTGCATTTTCCATGTACCCAGCAAGCAGTACAAGAACAGAGTTGTACCACAACTCCAAGCTTCAGAGAAACAAACACAATGAGCGAGCAAAATTCCTGGCGCGACAATGTTCTTTGATTTGGTCAGATCATGTTCAGCTCAAATGGGCTCAGGCAATAATGATCATCGTTCAAGGAAATAGTGATTAACAACTTAATCAAATTGATTGTTGTGCAAGGAAATAGTGAGACGCCAATATTGAAGACGTGGGTGGGTTTTAACTGTCTAATTTTCTGTGCTATGATTTGCTTGACATGCACCTGAAATTATATCCCTCCAAATTGTCCTAGCATTTCTCTTTTTGTAGTTCATATATACATCTCTTCTGGGGAAAATTAGTTTGTTAACGCAAAATAAGGGTCAGTAACGCAAAAAAAATACCGACAAAAAAAATGCAAAATTAATAAGTTATAAAGGTAGTGATCACTTATATTGAGATATGGTAGTTTACAAGAAGATCCAATAAATATTAAAATTGTTAATTAAGACAAATAAAAGTGGTAATTATATCGAAAAATTGATAAATTTGAAAATATAATAAACATTGTTAAACATCTAAAATAGGAGAATTACAAAAAAAGTTCTAAACCCATTGTGATTGTGCCAATTCAGTCCTAAACCTTTTTTTGCAATTATGCCAATTCAATTCAGTTAATCAAGCCAATTTTAGTAATTTTCCCTAGCTAAAATGAGAATTGATAATTTACACAAGTTGGCAACATTAACAAGAAAAAAATTGGAAAATCACTTAAATGAAGATTGACAATTTTGTATAATAATTGGTACATTTCAAGCATTGTCAAGACGGTATATAGAAGTTTGTAAAGGATAAGAGAAGTTGACAATTTTGAAAAAAATAAAATAAAATCAAATGAATGTTCAAAAACTAACTCAAATGAAATTTGATAAGGCAGAAGTAGCTGATAAGAAGTTGGTGGTTACTCTAACTAAAAATTGGTAACTTCTAGAAGTATTGAGAAATATAACGGGTTTGCAAGAAGAGGCACAAAAAGATGGCAAATCAATGAAAGAATTGGTAAATTAAAAAAAAAATGAAAACCAAATAAATAAGGATAAACAACTCAAATTAGAGTTGGTAAACCAAAAATAGATGGTTACATAATGAGTGAAAAGCTGGTAATTCACAGAAATAAAGATTTGTAAATTTATATAAGAGTTGATAAATTTAGTAAGGAAGACAAATAAAAGTTAATAAACAATAACAAAAGTTAACAAGTCAAAAAAAAAAAATACAAAGACTTTCCTAGGTAACTCAAATAAGAGTTAGTGACCCATAAGTAGTTTGTAATAATCAGAAAAAAGATACTCAAATAAATATTAAATTTATCTAATAGTTGGTAAATTTAAGGCATTGATGAGAGAAACAAATAAAATTTGGTAGAAGATAAGAAAAATTGATGAGGAGAAAATTATAAAAAGGAGTTGATAATTCCTTAATAGTATTTGTAAGTTATATTGAAAAATCTGTCGGCAGAAATTGCCATGGTCAGGTCAGAGATAGTAAATTGCCCAACAGGAAAATGCTTGGGGATACTGCGATATCTTGACCTACCAGAGCATCACGCCGGAGGACACGGAGAGCTTGACGACCGGCCACAACCTACTAAAAGCCGCCGTGGAGAACCCTTGCCACGTCTCCCCGCACCACCCTCCGAATATATAGACAAACTCGGCCGCCACCAGCGACCAGCACGACACGTTCATCGCGCCGAGTGCTCCGGCGAGCCCCCAGTCTAGCTTCATCACGAAGAGCCAGGAGAGGAGCAAGTGGAGCAAGAACGACCCCGTGGCGAACCAGATGACGATGAAGTTCCTCTGTTGCGCTTGGAGGAACATCTGGATGGTGGCGCTGAAGACGGTGCTGTACATGATGGGGATGAGGCCAAGGGCCACCGGCTCGGCCTTGTCAGCTATGGAGGCGTCCTCGCCGAGGAGGGTGAAGAGCGGGGTAGCGAAGATGAAGGCCGGGATGAGGATGGTCGTGGCGGCGGTGCTGACAATCCAGGAGCGTTGGAGGTAGATGCCCATCATGTGGTACTGCTTGGCTCCGAAGGCCTGGCCGCAGAGGGTCTCGGTGGCGCTGGACATGCCCAGCTTTTGCAAGCGAAAGCAAACCGGCACATCACTTCAGCAAACCAATTTTATACCAAAAGAACAGCAAGGCGAGCAATGTCACCTACCGTAACTCCGCTGACGAACCTCACGAGTATGGTCTGTACAATCGCGAAGGCGGCGAATTGCAGTGCGCTAATATGTCCGATGAACGCCTGGGTAACTATTATTATCCCAAATAACGTCACCCTCGACAACATTGCAGGGAATGCGATCCTCCACATCGTCTTCGTTTCGTCCCAAATCCTCCATCGCAGCCCTCTGGTCTTGGCCTCGTCTTCTGATCCCAGAAGCCTCTCTTCCACTCTCTGGTCCATGCCAACTTACTTATCTGGAAAAAAGGGCAAACGTGTATGGGGTAATGGATTTAAGGCTCGCAATTTCGCTGCGGCAAAGCCTTACATTATAAATTGTGTGAGAAGGTCACAATTGATCATGAAACACCCCATTCTGGTTATAATGCATTGCAGCAACAAATCAAGGGCCAGATAAATGGACTAAATACAAAATTGTTTGCATTTGGCGGTGTGAGATTTGGATACGAGTCATACCCCTAGTTCACATGGATAGGTCTTACACTCTCAACTACTGAGCCTCCCTTGTGGACTATGGTTGAAGTCACAATGATTTTCACATTTGAGCTAACTTGATTATATTTAGCAGATAAACTTCTTGAAATTCGTGTTGATTAGTCAATGGAGATTTCGAGCTCTAATAGCACGACATGTGGACAAGACAACTTCCTTGTCACTGTCCCCTAACCAAACAACTTAAGAGTCGTACAAGTTTACTCATTTGTGGCGTTCCGCCAAGATTCGTTTTGACATTGTGGGAAAAAAAGACAAAAGTTTCAATAATGCAACTTTGTAGTTGCTGATCAGTAGTAGAGCTTTGTCAATATTTCAGCATCACCACATGTTCGTATCCCTATCTAGACCGGATGCATATGGATTGGTTAGCTATAATCAGCTCCATAGATGTCTCCAAACCAACTTTCAAGTAATGACTGTTCTTGGCCAGTTATGTCCAATGAGATATCAAGCGTGAGTCAAGAGATGAAAACAAGTTCGTTATCGACGTCACCATATGATCATTCAGCTGAAGTAACGCTTTTGTATGCTGTGTAGCCTCGGCGAATGATGCCAATACTGTTACTTAAATATTGAGGGTTTTGATTATGGCACAACCTAGGAAAAAAGACTTTGGTTAAAATCATTTTCCCAGCAATTCCCCGTTTCATCCTCATCTCAGTAATTGAAGAATAAGAAGCCTTTACAGCAAAAGTTACGAGTACACATTAGATCAAACTTGTGCACTCCCAAGCAATAACATGTTCCGACGCTTAAGCTGCTAAAGACTGAAGAAGAAGCAGAAGAAGAAGAAGGAGGAGGAGGAAGGAGGAAGGAGGAGAAGAAGAAGGAGAAGGAGGAGAAGAAACTTACATGCAATGGGCTTGCGCAAGTCGCTCTTAAAGTGACTGCTTGTGATGTTGCTTAAGAACGGTTGACCGACACTGGGTTGCACAGCTACAGAAACATATTTATAAGGTTGTGGAGTAGACTCACTCTTGGAAGAGAGAAAAAGTGGGTGTTTTTTTCTAGAGAAAGGGTGATACATATGAGGCTCGGTTTTAGTTGTGTATGATATTAGACTGATGTGACCAGTACGAATAGATCGTATACTTTCGACTACTATGCCAAACTCATGTGATATGGTTGAAATTCATTGATTTTAGTTTTGAAAGTCTGAGTAATAAGATAAATGTATGATATTAGATTAATATAACTAACACGTTTGAGTAATATGTCATATTAGTTAGGACTCACTCTCTCTTATACTTAATTACTTATCATTGATAAGTGATTGTTACATGAATTATTTAAAGATACACAAGAAAATCTCTTGAATTTAGATTAAAAAATACGATATCTTTTCACATGATATATGGATACTTTATATATAAATGATTTATTATAGCGCAACTCCCACGAAATGCCTCCTCTATGTCATTTTAATGTAAAAAGTTCACTTGTTTATATTTAACTAATAGCTTCTTGAAATTCTTGTTGATTAGTCAATGGAGATTTCGAGTTCTAATAGCATCACGTGGACACGACAACTTCAACTGTCACCTCACCAAACAATTTAGAGTCGTACAAGTTACTCAGTTAGGTGTTCTGTGTTTTGACGCTATGGGAAACAAGACAAGAGTTTCATTAATGCAACTTTGTAGTTGTAGAAAAGTAGTATAGCTTTGTCAATATTTCAGCATCACCACATGTTCGTATCCCCTTCTAGATGAGATGCAAGTGGATTGGTTAGCTATCATCAGCTCCATAGATGTTTCCAAACCAACTTTCAAAGTAATGATTGTTATTGGCCAATTATGTCTAATGAGAGATCGAGCGTGAGTCAAGAGATGAAAACAAGTTCGTTAATCGACATCACCATATGATCATTATGCTGAATTAATGCTTCTGTATGCTGAACTCATTGATCTTCTGCTGTGTAACCTCGGTGAATGATGCTAATACTATTACTTGCATATTCAAGGTGTTTGACGATGGTGCAACCTAGTGATAAACATTTGGTTAAAACCATTTTCTCAGCGATTCCCTGTTCATCCAAACCACAGTAATGTAAGAAAAAGAAGCCTTTGCAGCAAAAATTACGAGTATACATTAGATCAAACTTGTGCAGTCCCAAGCAACAGCGTGTTCCAACTAAGCCGCTAAAAACTTTAATTAACCCATCTGCAGAAAGTAATCAATAATGAAGAAGAAGAAGAAGGAACTTACGTGCAATGGGCTTGCGCAAGGCGCTCTTTGAGTAAATGCTTGTTATGTTGCTTAAGAACGGTTGATCAACGCTGGCTTGCACAGCTACAGAAACATATTTATAAGTTGTGGAGGAGTAGATTCACTCTTCGAAGAGAGACGAAGGCGGTGTTTTTTTAGAGAAAGGGCGGTACATATGAGGCTCTGTTTCAGTTGTGTATGATATTAGATTGATGTGACCAGTACAAATAGATTGAATACTTTCAACTATTGAGCCAAACTCATGGGATTTGGTTGAAATTCAATGATTTTTGGTTTGAAAGTTTCAGTTATGAGATGAATATATGATATTAAACTGATGAGAACAACATGTTTGAGTAATATGTCAAATTAGTTATCATTAATAAGTGATTGCCACATGAATTATCTTTATGACTCGCTCTCTCGTATATTTAATTACTTATCATTGATAAGTAATTGCCACATGAATTATCTAAAGATACGCAATGAAAGCTCTAGAATTTGGATTATAAAATTTAGTGTATTCTCATGTAACATACAAATACTCTATATATAGAGGTGTGCAAAAGAACTAGGAACTACCTAGACCGTCTAGAACCAAACTGAATCGGACCTAAACCGGCGGTTCCCATGGGGGCCGGTCCAGTTCCTAATTCTAATCTGGTGAAACAAGTGAGTACCAGTCCAGTTTAATTGCCTGTCCACTTATTCAGATATGATCGTGTATATATATATATATAAAATTCCATCTAAATTACTTAATTATTTTGTAATTTCTTGACTAAATATATATATATATATATATATATATATATATATATATATATATATCTGTAGTTATTAGACATTATCGAGTGATTTTATTTTGGCGTATAATAGGATTAACCACCTACTTTTCTTTTTTTTACTTGCTTTCTCAATCAAAAAAAAAAAAAAACAAATTAGAGGAAGGAGAGAACCGATTAAAGATGTCCATAAGAGCCAAGGTCTTTCTTTAACCATTCCCACGATTAAATTAGATTGATGTTGAAAAAATATGGATCAAGTAATTAATGTTTTAACTTCTATGGAGGTTAGTACTTTTAATGTAGAGTCTAACTCTCCATATGTTTATGATGTTAGGAAATCTTAAGAGGATCACACCATGGTCTTTGAAAAAAAATTAAGTTTTTAGTTAATGAGTATTGTCTATTCGTTTTGTCTCATAATTTTCAATCCTTAATCAAAATCAATGAGTTGCAATTCAACTCAAATATAAGGCCAAACAAACTTTGTATGAATTAGGAGCCGGTTCCATGGCTTCACTCAAGAATCGGACTGGACAAGCGATTTTATTCCTAAGTAGATCGATGGAACCAATATGTGAGTTTTGGTTTCAACTTTTTGGAATCGGTTCGTAATGAACAGTTTCCAGTTCTAAAGTGAGAACCATCCATCCGTATTATGCTCAGCCATATTTGTATATGAATGATTTATTATGCCGCAGCTCCCACAAAATGTCTTTGTTCATTTTGATGTAAAAGAGTTCACTTGCTTATATTTAGCTAATAAGCTTCTCGAAATTCGTGTTGATTAGTCACGGGAGATTTTGGGTTCTAATAGGACAACACGTTGACATGACCTCGCGGGACAACTTAGAGTCGTACAAGTTACTTGCGTGGAAATCTGCCAAGAGTTTTTTTTTTTTGATAAAGGTAATAGATATATAGCTAAAGACAAATACAAAAGCTGCACCAAAGACTTACACTCTAACTACAGTAAGTAGAAAGAGTGGAATTGAGCCGAAGAAAGAGCCAAAGGCAAAGAGAAACAAAAACTAGAAAAACAAAAAACGACCAACACGGTCACTAAACAGAAGTCACGACAGCCAACACAAAACCTTGGCAATTCAAAAAACGAAGAGACCAAGAACGGAGAGCTGAAGTAACTTGAAGCAGGAACGCGATCCAAGCAACAACCTATAGAGTCGAAGTACGGCCTGAGAAAATGGAGGGATGAAAGCCCCAGTTCCTCTTAAGACGCCTATTTCTCGGGATATCTGGAACATTTGAGAAGGTAAGTGCTTTCTCCTTTACAACTTTGATCAGGTGATTTTTCAAAGGCGATACGACCAAGGCTTCCCACGGAATATGATATCATTCCTTTTTTTCCAAATCAAGTAACATAAGGCAGCAAAAGAAAATCTAGCAATACAGTAGAAGAACCCTTTACCGGATAAGAATTTAGTAGCCCAAGATAGGTTATCCACCCACAGTCTCGCTCGCCAAGGTAAGTTACACCTTGTCGCCCAAAAGAAAGCAAGAGAAGCCGAGACATGGCAATCAAAAAATAGGTGATTGATGGAATCCGGAACTTCATTGCATAACGCACAAGTGCAAAAGTCGATTCTTCCATGAGAGAGAAGGAGCTCCTGGGTAGGCAATCCGTTCCTCGTAATCAACCACAAATTAAACTGGAATCTAGGAGCAATATCAGAGTTCCAGATAAGGGAAGCCCAAGGCACTCGGTTTTTTCCTGTTCTGATGCAATCCCATGCAGAAGCCACCGAGAAGGATCCGGAGGGATCCCGACTCCAAAAGAAACGATCCGGAGTAGAGGATGAAATCGGAATGGAGAATCCCAAGCTTTGAAGGAAAAGCTCGAAGGAATCCCCCATAGGGGATAGAAGATCCACGACTACTGCATTCTTTGGAAGACCAGATGTTTCAATAAGAGGAAGAGGAATAAGCGATCAAGAGGGCCCTCCGAAAGCCGCCGCGATCAAACCATAAGGAAGTCGAAAGGCCATTTCCAATTTTCCGAGAAATGATGGCCTAAACTCCGCTCTTAGAAGTAAGATTTTTTCCAAGCCCAAGAGCAAACAGAAGGTGAGGAAGAGATCCAAAAGTTGTCCCTTTTTAAGAAAGTGGAGTGAATCCAACGACACCATAAGGATTCTTTGTCTGTGAAAAGAATCCAAATGTATTTAAGCATCGCTGATTTGTTACAATCTTTCAACTTACGAATACCCAATCCTCCTTCATTTTTAGGAAGGCACACTTCATCCCATGCAACCTTAGCCCCGCCTCTGCCAAGAGTGGCGCCTTTCCATAGAAATTGTCTTAAGATTTTCTCAATACTATTTAGGACCGAAACCGGCAAAGTAAAGACACTGGACCAATACGCTTGAATAGAATGTAGGACTGACCTTATAAGTTGTAGCCTACCCGCAAAAGAGAGGAAGCGTTGAGTCCATGACTGGGCCCTGGCAGTAATCCGAACAATCAAGGCCACGCAATCTGCTTTCCCAAGTCTGGAGGAGATGATCGGTACACCTAAGTATTTCACTGGGAGCTTTCCTTCTTGAAACCCAAATGCCATAAGAATATAGTTGCGCAGCGAAGGAGCCCCACCCGATAAAAAGATTTCGCTTTTGTTCTTATTCGGAAGGAGCCCAGTCCAAGAAGAAAATAGATCGAGGCCCTTTTTCAGAAGAGTAATGGAAGGCCAGTCTGCCTGACTGAAGAGGAATACATCATCAGCGAAAAAGAGATGAGAAAGACGGACTGGTTTACATCTCCAATAATACTTAAACTCCCTCCGAGCAGTATTTGCATTCAATATTCCAGAGAAAACCTCCATTACAAGGGTGAAGAGGTAGGGGGACATCGGATCACCCTGGCGAAGCCCCCTCCCACCCGGAAAGAAGCCATGCAAATCTGCCAAGAGTTCTGTTTGCACTTTGTGCCAGAAAATGATACAGGAATTCCACGAGTTGCCTTTTCGTAGCTGCTAGGGGTGAGCATGGTCCGGGTTGGTCCGGGCCACCCCTAACCCTAGGACCAACCTATACAGTGTCGGTCCTCAATTTTTAGGACCGAGGACCGACCCTATTGAGCCTGGGACCAAGGACCGGACCGACCAAATGGGTTCGGTCCGGTTCCAGGATCAACCCAGGACCGATTGATAATTTTTTTCATTTTATTTTTTATACTCCCTAAAAAGGCAAACCTACAAATTCAAATTACACATCCATTGACAATGCGGTATTGTGCAACTAAATTATAAATACCAATACATATTTAGCAAATTTAAGATGACACAATAATAGAAATTTCATACCTGCTAACTGCTCATCGAGATATGGGACAAAATGGAAAGTTCTTGTAATCATCTATCTTTAATATTCATAACACCATATGCAAAAGCATTTTCCTGCATTTGATCATGTCGAGTCCACTCAACAAAAAAATGAGCTTCACACCACTTGACTAAAAAAATCACCGTAGCAATTGCTTCTATCTTCTCTACTCTTCAAAAACGTCTACCATTTGACACAAATTGAAAAGCAAAGTGCAGCTGAAATTCATTAGTAAAATACAATTAAACCATAAAAAGTTCAAAATACTTAATATAAACCATGAATATATAACTTCACGTCTTGTTAATTCACTTGAACTTCTAAACACCTGAAAACAAAACAAACGACACATAATTAATACTCAACAAAAGGTTTAAATTAAAATTACTATTAGTGCTATTGATAGAACATCTCAATATAATATAATATAACATACATTTTATTTAGGTTTGAATATATAAAAGAATTATAAATAATATAATATAATATATAGGGTTGGTCCAGAAATTTTGACCCAAAAAAACTCTTAGGACCGGACTAACTCAGATACGGTGTTGGTCCTGGAATTCAGGACCAAGGATCTGACACGTCCTCTTTGGGAACCGGAGGCCAGGACCGGCAGGGTTAAGGGTCAAAAGCCAGGTCCAGGGTCGACCCTAGACCGCTGCTCACCCCTAGTAGCTGTAGACAGATAGCGAAGCTTTGTCAACATTTCAGCTCCACCACATGTTCATATCCCTATCTAGATGTAATGCATGTGGACTGGGAGCTATTATCTGCTCCATGGATGTTTCCACACCAACTTCCAACGAATTAACTGTTCGTGCCCATTTATGTCCAATGAGAGATCGAGCGTGAGTCGAGATGAATACGAGTTCGTTAATCGACATCATCACGTGATCATTCGGCTGAATTAATGCTTTTGTATGGTGAACTCTCTGATCTTCAGCTATGCAACCTCAGCGAATGACACTAATACTACTACGTACACTAGTGATGAACACTTTGGTTAAAACCACTTTCTCCGTGATTTCCGTTTCATCGCCATCTCAGTTATGGAAGAATAAGAAGCGTGAAGGGCCAAAAATATGAGTATACATTCTAGACAAGAGTGATTAAGAGCAGGGATTACTTCAAATTTACACACTTCGCGTATTCTGACGCTGAAGCTGCTAAAAACTGTAATTATACCATCTGTGGAAAGTGATTAAGAGCAGGGACTACTTCAAATTTACACACTTCGCGTATTCTGACGCTGAAGCTGCTAAAAACTGTGATTAACCCATCTGTGGAAAGTGATTAAGACAGAAAAAGAAGAAGAATAAATAATTGACATGCCATGGGCTTAAACAATTCTCTCTTCGATAACCAATTGTCATGTTTTTTAAGAACAGTTGATCGACACTTGCTTCCACAGCTACAGACACATGTTCATGAGGTTGTGGAAGAGAGAATAAGATGGCGTTTTTTCGAGAGAAATGGCGATACATATGAGGCTCAGTTTCAGTTGTGCATATGCTCAAAGAATCTCTTCCACATTCTTGAAAAAGCCACGTTTTCAATGGAATCGGAGCGAATATGCTCATACATGAAATCGTTCCTAACAAAACAAATTATGATAGGTGTTTCCGCGATTGATGGGAAACGTTCTTCAACTTCAGGCTCTTTCTCGGTATGGAGAGAAAACCATTCAAGATCGAGACCTGCCTAACCGCGCGCAACTAACTTTCTAGGTTTCGAGGAAAGGTAAGTCTTCACCAAATCGCCCGCCCATCATTTCGAGTCTGAAAGCAGAAAAGGGTTTTCGATGTAGGACCGTGTGCAACTTCATATGTTATCTTGCTGCTAATATTTTAGGGACGACTACATGATTCATTATGAGACTCGCTTTTACTATTTTCAAGAAGTGATTGATGGCTATTGCATGATTAGGCACGACAATTTTCGAATATGTTTTGTGTATAAAGTATGGTCGATTGTGATCGTTGAAGTAGAAGTCCCAAAAGTGCTTCAGCGAAGGGAATGAGATATTATAGATTATAGTTTGATCTCAGTCGTTTAGAGAAGGGTTTGCGTGTCCTAGCTTGGCTTTTACCTGATAAGACCGTTTTGAGTTTCCTCTTGTCCTCGGAGCAGACGAGTCAAGGCCAGAATAAATCTAATCTCGCATTAAATCTTAGTTAATCGCTGCCCGACAAACATCATATACATTTAACCAATATAATATCATACTTCAGGCACATCCCTCATGCATATAACGTCCATAAATCTTTCAATTATATAAATTTAATTTTAAACATTTTTACATTTTGGTTAATTGAGTCATTCGGCCAATTTTAGTCAGAAATTGCTGACGTAAACATTAGTTGTCCTAAAAGACACAGTTAGCTAGGCTAGCAAGGGTTGAGCCTCGTCGACTAGGGGGAGGCTCAAGCCCGCAATAGAGTCACGAGGGTCTAACCCTTGCTAGATTTGTCGAGGGCAACTCTCATGGCCTTCAACCAAGCTACCTTTAACGAGGGCTCAAGCCTCGCTGGCCAAGTTGCTAGCGAGATCAACCTCGACCAACGATGGTGAGGTTGAGCTTCATTAGCCTAGCCCTAGCTTGCTTGCCGACCATAATGAAAAAACAAAAAACAAAAATAAAAGAGAAAATAATAACAAAATATAAAAATTATCCACGTCAACGCCACTTAGGATGATTGGCATTCACGTCGGCAATTTCCATTCAAAATTGACTAGTTAGACTAATTGGCAAATTGTCAAAAGGTTTAGGACTATATTTGCCAAATTAACTAATTTAAGACTAAATTTACACAATTATAACGAGTTTATGACTTTTTTGGTTATTTTTTGAGTTGTAAACCTTTTTATGTTTTGCTTATAGAGTCCATCTAGTAAATTTTAGTCGAAAATTATTGATATGAATGAGACTATCTTATGTGGCATGACTAGTGCTAACATAAATAATTTTATTATTTTTTTAAAAAATCTATTTAAAAAAAATTTCTTTCATTTCCTTTTTTTTTTTCTTTCCAAGCCTAGTTCGAGTCACTTGTTGACCCTTGCCAGTCACAAACAAGGGTCAGCCAAAGAAAAAAAAGAAAAGGAAAAAGATTATAACAATTCAATTTTTCTAAAAAATTATAAAAAAATTGGTCGCCCAACAATCATACATGGAATTACCTGCATCCACATCAATGATGTCCGGTTAAAATTGGTCGGATACACTCAATTGAAAAATTTTAAAAAAAATTTAAAAATATAATTGACAAAATTAAAAGATTTATAATTGAATTAGCACAAATATAATGGGTTTAAAACCTTATGGATACTTTTCTTTATATAAGCTAATATAACCCTATTGCCAAAGGTTGTTCCGTGAGAATCGACTACATTTTTCTTTCCTTAGGAATTAATTTAGGAGTAGAGAAAGTTATATATGTTCCATTTTTTACTCTTTTAAACTAGTTAATCATTATTAAGATAGTCTAGTTGACGAATATATGTCAATCTATACTATATCGAGATAATTTCTCGTCTTTCTTAAGTAGGCAATCTTCGTTTCGGTATTTCGCACACGATTTACGGGAATGAACTAGCAGACGAAGACAACACGGAAGGATACTATGATAATGCATAAGAACATAAAGCATCCGATGCTTGGCTTGATTGAGACACAAACGTAAGTAAAAGATAGATTTGTCAGGAGATAATCCTTTTTAGTTTGGTTATAGGTTTGCATTTTCTTTCTTTTTTCCCCTTTTTTGCTTTATTTTGGAAGATGAAACATAATATAAACCTTTAAAAGCTCCAGCTCAAGAACGTCCTAAAATCTCACGCCCTGACAAATATGATAAATCGGAAAACATACATGACGCAAATCGATTCTATTTGCGTGCCACGCACTTCTACATTTCACTTCATACATGGTCAGATGATTAATTATTTAAACCGAAAGATCCCAGTACTGTTTTTTTTTTTTTTTGGGTTAAAATTAGTCAAGTGTGACACATGTTGTGTAATCACCTAATTCTGGGAAAACGGGAGGAGTGATTGTCAAGACAGAGGGCTCCAACAATGAGATATAACTCCTAAAAGAGTCTTTTCGGATGACGGAGGGATGCCTATATGAATTCAATAACAAACTAAGAAGCGCCTTGTTGTGGGGCATGTGGTTTCCCATAATGAAGATATTGGAATTTGTGTTGGGTAATCGAATCCACCTTTTGGTATAAAGGTTTTGGTTAAGAGTGAAATTGAAATGTTACTTCTCCGCTTAAGCGAAAGCAATTTCAAAATGGGTGATCACTTGGGAGTAAAGGATGAAATATCATGAGGCTCTATATTTAATATAGCAAAGCGTACAATATCTCAAAGAATTAGGCCAAGATATACGACACATTAAGAGGACCTTTATAGTAGAAATAGTCACAATGAAAATATGTAGCCCTTTGAAGTAATGATATTTTGTATTGCCCTTTCTTTTTTGCTTTGATAATTTAGGAGGTACAGAGGACCAGCTATCATGAGCCTCGTAAGTCAGTTAAATCTTAACCTTTAGCCTTTGCAGGTAGGGATTATTGTCTAAAAAATCATAGATCTATTTTACAAGGCTAATTTAGTCCTAAATTTTTCTATTTAAACAATTTGATGATTTGCCAATTTAATTCTAAAATTTTTGATAAACTTTTGGCCTAAAATTGTTGATGCAACAGCCTAGTTAATACTAGTTGGTTGACATTGCAAACCGGTGTTGCAATTCATTTTTAATGTCTTTAATTTTCTTTCTTTCTATTTTATTTTATTTTCCTTTTATTTTTTTCCTTCTTTAGATTTTCAGTCAATAGGTCGCGCCACAATTGGTTACTAGCCAGAAATCCAAGATAGGAAAAAAGGAAAAAGAAAAAAATAACACAATTAAAAAAATTTGCAACAATCATCCACGCGGTGATGACTATCTGTCACGACCTTCCCGAGGGTGAATTACCTAAAGAAGGCTAATGGATTACTAAGTCCGAAGACTTGGTACGGACCCTCCCAAGTCCTACCAATCGCGACTTGATATTAAGAAATTAACTCATTTAAGCATGCAATTATATTCAATTTGGAGCCGTCATTAACCAATTAGGGTTGGTTAGAAACCCAAATAAAATATAGGAGAATACTTTACTTTTGCGAACTAGAGATTCAGTAGGTCCGGGGACATGGTTACATTAGATTAGTCTAACGCATTTTCGGTACCTTTTATTTTAATTTCAAAAATATTTTGCAGGCAATGTTGATTAATTTTAATTTAAGCTACTAACATGCAAATAATGGTCATCTTGGTGCACAATCAATAAAGTAACATTCAATAAAAAATGCTAATAAAAATGCATGCCCTAAACATGATTTCTAAATGACATGACACATAATTTTTCTTTTTCTTTTTTTTTAAAAAATGTTAATTATATGCAACCTTAATCTAAATTTAATATGCATGGATTTTACTTTAATGATATGTGAGATGCAATTCATATGATATGACTTAAAATTATTACTATATGTATGCAATCTAATTTATATAATCATAAATATGCATGTGATATGACATGGTATTTCTACATGCATGCTCTTTTATGATTTTTTTTTTATGATGATTCATTTTTTAATGCATATATGCAACCTATGCTAAATAATGATGATATGAAATGAGATTAATTATGAATTAACCTATTAACTAACCAAGGAAAAGATCTTTTTTTGTTTTTGTTTTTTTTAATTACATAATTTTTTTTATTGAAAAGAAAGTAACTTAATGGTGCAATGATCATCTTTTAGCATTTTCCTTTTTATTAAAAAAACAATTAAACTATAACTCACATGGCATGCATAACATTTTTTGTTCCTCTTTTTGTTTTACTAAATGAAAATTGACTTAATCTAAAACTAATTAGACTAACTAAAGTGAATGGTATTCTAATTTATTTTAGGAATCAATTTAACTTAAACTATATTTTATCTTAAAAGCTATATAAAAAAATCAAGACATGCCAACATTATTTAAAATTAGCCCTAACAAAAATCACCAATCTAAAAGTATAATCTAAAAATTATAATCCTATAAATGCAATTCTAATTTACTAACTCTAAAAATGCAGTCTTAATTTACTAAACCTAAATGCTCTAATGCAATATTTAGATTTTTATGTACTTTTTGATTTTTTTTTTGATTTTTTTAATCTTTCCAAACAAGTAATTATTTTAAAAGAATGAAGATAAGAATTAAAATAACCGAAAAAATAATCCGTTGTCTCACGGATTAAATTAACAATTATTTTAACTCTATAATGATTTAACAATTGAAATGCTATCAAAATTCCTAATAATTAAAGTAATTAAAAAATGACCCGACGTCTTACGGTCAAATTAATAATTACCATAATTTGGGATAACATACCTGCGAGTTAATGCCTACGAGATTTATAAAAGAAAAGCACATCTCAATATTCCAAATTGAACACTAATAACAAAATAAATAAAATAAAGAAAAACAAGCTACCTAATTTGCTTTTCTCTTTTTCTCTTGTTTTTTTTTTCTTTTCCCTTTGCTTCCAAAAGAGAAGCTCGGCAGCTCGTACGGCTGGTCACCGAGGGACCGATCGTTGGTCCGGCAAAGAACTCCGTGAAGGCGGACCGGCGGAACGGGGCGGCACTGTTGGATTATAATGTCTCATTTTTCTGCTGTTTTCAGTTTTCTTTTTACTCTGTTTTACTCTGTTTTTTTATTAAAAAACAGCCAAGTTCATTTGTTTACGTATTTAGTGCTTTTGCTATTTTCTAGGAAGTTAATAGCACGTTTGTGTGCAGTTATGTGTTGCACGTACGTGAGCAGTTTTTTCTTTGTTTAAGTTGTCCTGTACTTGACCGTTTCCTTTAGAACAGACGTATGCAAGTTTGTGTTCTGTTTCTCTGCGCTTCTCTTCCTCATCTGAAAATTATAGCTTCTGGTTTTCTATTTTCTTGTTTACTATTTTGATCAGTAACAACAGTGGTATCAGAGTGTGATTGATCTTGAGGGACTGTGAAGTGAAGCAAGTATCGAAGTGTAAAGAAGTTAAAGGGTGATGGAGACAGGGTCGAGTGGTTTCTATGCGATGGCTTCTCCGGTATTTACTTTGGAGAGAATTATCAAGCATGGGCTGTTAAGATGACGGCATTCTTGGAGGGTCATGATTTATGGGAGGTTGTGGAGGATGATTATGAGGTTGCTCCACTTCCAGATAATCTGACCATGAATCAAATCAAACTTCATAAAGAGAGAACCACAAGAAAAGCCAAGGCAAAATCTTGCTTGTATGCTGCTGTCTCGCCTACCATCTTTACCAGAATTATGAAGTGTGACTCTGCAAAGACCATATGGGATTTCTTGAAGGATGAATACGAGGGAGATGAGAAGATAAGAGGCATGAAGGTGCTGAATCTCTTGAGGGAGTTTGAGAGACAATGAGATGAAGGATTCGAGTCGGTGAAGGAGTACTCGATAGGTTGGTTGGGATAGCTGATAAAATCAGAGTTTTAGGGACTGACTTGAAGGATGAAAGGCTTGTTCAGAAGATCATGGTGTCTCTTCCAGAGAAGTTCGAAGCCACCATAGCGTCTCTGGAAAACACAAGAGATTTACCTGATATAAAGCTTGCAGAATTGTTAAATGCTCTGTAGGCACAGGAGCACGAACACGATGAGAAGAGAAGAGTTTGTAGAGGGTGCGCTGCAAGCTAGAGTGAAGTCAAATGATGGAGGCAAAGGGAAGAAATGGATTCGGTCTAGAGAAAATGCCGGTGACTCCAAGTTTGTAGCGAAAGAAGGAAATTCTGGTGGGTCTAGCAAATGGAAGATGAACAAAAAGCCTTGTCAATACTTTGTGGTGGAACTAATCATCGGTTTTTAGATGTTGGAGAAAGCGATGCTAGATGCGAAAGATGTCACAAGTTGGGTCACATGGAAGCCATCTGTAAAGAAAAAAATTACCAGCAAGCAGGAAAAGCATAGGTAGCAATGAATGAAGCTGAGGAAGAGCACTTGTTTGTAGCTTCTTTTTCTGAATCTTTTGTTGAGAATGATGCATGGCTGGTGGATAGTGGCTGTACCAATCATATGACTAGCAATTCGAAGCTGTTTAGGAGTCTAGACAGGTCAGTCAGGTCCAGAGTCAGAATTGGCAACGGACAGTATATCGAAGTGCAAGGGAAGGGTACAGTGGCTATTGAAGGAAGTCAGGAGGTGAAGCTGATCAGTGATGTTCTCTTTGTGCCAAATATTGACCATAATCTGTTAAGTGTTGGTCAATTAGTTGAGAAGGGCTATAAAGTGAAGTTCAAAGGGAATGAATGTCTTATTAATAATGCGGATAGCAAAGAAGTGCTAAGAATTCCAATGGAGGACAAGAGTTTCATGTTCAAGCCACAAGAGATGCAACAAATGGCTTTAAAGTGCAAAGAAGAAAATGCAGAAATATGGCATAAAAGACTTGGGCATGTTCACGGGAAGAGCATGTCGTTTATGCGGAGAAAATAGCTTGGCGGATGACTTGCCAAGTTTGGAGGAGGAATTTCCACGGTGCGAGAACTTGTCTTCTTGGCAAGCAAGTCGATTTCCTTTCAAAGGAGGAGGCTGGAGAGCATGTGAGAAGCTGCAATTAGTCCACACAGATTTATGTGGACCTATGTCTGAGTCTTTTCTCAATGGTAGCAGGTATTTCATTACCTTCACGATGATATGACTAGGATGAGTTGGATTTATTTTCTGCGAGCCAAGTCTGAAGTTGCTGATGTGTTTGTGAAGTTTAAAGCCTTAGTTGAGAATCATAGTGGGAAGAAAATTAAAATGCTCAAGTCTGATAATGGTTCTGAGTATACTACTCACAAGTTTAAGTTGAATTGTGAGCAAGCAGGAATTGTGCAGCAGTTCACCGCTCCCTATTCACCTCAACAGAATGGGGTCGGTGAGAGGAAAAATAGAAGTATTATGGAGATGGCCGGATGTATGATGCGGGAGAAGATGTTGCCTAAGAAGTTACGGGTGAAGCGGCTAATTTACGGTGTTCTATTGAACAGTTGCCCACAAAGGCCTTAGAGAGGTTAACACATTTTGAAGTCTGGTATGGTGTTAAACCTTATGTGAAAAATTTGAAGGTTTTTGGGTGTTTGTGTTATACTCATGTTCCTGAGGTCAAGAGGGACAAGCTGGATAAGAAAGCAGAGCTTGGAATCTTCATCGGATACAGTCTCCAATCAAAGGCTTACAGAATTTTTCACCCTATGACAGGAAAGGTGACTGTAAGCAGAGATGTTGTTTTTTTAGAGGATGATGAGTGGAATTGGATGGAAGGAAAGAGTGCGGAAACGAACAACGGTTTGAAAAACAACCTGCGCATGTAGAGGTTGATGAAGTTATAGATGTATTGGAAGATAGTGTTGATGATTTACTAGTGAGAGGTACGAGGTCACTTGCTGAAATCTATGAAAGAAGCAATGTGGCAATGCTCGAACCATCTAACTTTGTGGAAGCTAAGGAGGATCAGAGGTGGATTGCGGCAATGCGGGAGGAGATTTCAATGATTCAGAAAAACCACACATGGGAGCTCGTTGACGGACCATCGATAAGAATGTGATTGGGGTTAAGTGGGTGTTTAGAACAAAACTTAATCTGATGGTTCTGTTAATAAATAAAAAGCTAGACTGGTGGTGAAAGGCTATGCACAAATATGGGAGTAGACTATTCTGAAACATTTGCTCCTGTTGCACGACTTGATACAATAAGGCTACTGTTAGCTATTGCAGCAGAGAAGGGGTGGCCTATATTTCAGTTAGATGTCAAGTCTGCATTTCGAATGGAGAGCTTGAGGAGGAGATTTTTGTTGAACAACCCGAAGGCTTTAGTATCAAAGGGCAAGAAGAGAGTGTATACGGAGTTGAAGAAAGCTCTATATGGATGAAGCGAGGCTCCAAGAGCTTGGTATGGGAAGATAGATCGATATTTGCAGGATTTTGGCTTTGTAAAAAGCTTAAGTGAGTTCACTCTTTATGTCAAGAAGGTGAATCACGTGTTGTAATTCTGTCACTTTATGTAGATGATCTATTAGTGACGGGGAATGATATGGAATTGATAGAGAAGGTGAAGCAAGATCTATTTGCAGTTTTTGAGATGTCGATTTGGGAAAGATGTCTTATTTTTGGGTTTGGAAGTCAAACAGGCTTCATATGAGATCTACATCGTCGGAAAAAATACATGAAGGAAATTCTAAAGAAGTTTCGAGATGGAAGATTGTCGAAGTGTAAGCACTCCTATGGCTGCTAAAGAGAAGCTGCAGAAGAATGATGGAACAGATGCGATAGATGCTTCTATGTATAGAAGTCTAATTGGGTGTCTTATGTATCTTACAGCAACTAGACCAGATATTCTATTTGCTATGAGTATTTTATCCAGGTTTATGAGTAATTCTAGTCAGTTACATTTGATTGCAGCAAAAGGGGTATTGAGATATCTTAAAGGAACATTGTTCTTTGGTGTGAAGTTTAAGAAAAGTCAGAAGTTTAATTTGCAAGGATTTTCTGATAGTGACTAGGCTGGTTCAGTAGATGACATGAAGAGTACGTCTGGATATTGTTTCAGTTTGGGTTACGCTTGTTTCTCCTGGTGTTCCAAAAAGCAAGAGATTGTAGCTCGGTCTCACAGAGGCTGAGTTTATAGCAGCTCTTCGCAGTTGCAAATCAAGCTTTGTGGCTGAAGAAGATAATGAAGGATTTGTGGTTGAATTCCGTAATTGCATTGAAGTTAATGTGGATAATCAGCTGCCTTAGCAATATCTCATAATCCAGTTTTCCATGGCAAAACCAAGCATTTTAAAGTAAAAATTTTCTTTCTGCGTGAAGTGCAACAAAGTGGCAAAGTTAAATTGGTCTATTGCAGATCTGAAGATCAGCTTGCAGATATGTTCACAAAACCACTCCAAGCTGGAAGATTTGAAGTATTAAGAAAGAAAATTGGAGTATGCAGCGAAAGAATCGATCCAAGGAGGAGTTTGTTGGATTATAATGTCTCTGTTTTCTGCTGTTTTCAGTTTTCTTTTTACTCTGTTTTTTTATTAAAAAACAGCCAAGTTCATTTGTTTACGTATTTAGTGTTTTTGCTATTTTCTAGGAAGTTAATAGCACGTTTGTGTGCAGTTATGTGTTGCACGTACGTGAGCAGTTATTTATTTTTTTTTTTTTTGGTCAGTCCTACTCTATTCCTACTCTACACTCACTTGCAGACTTGTGCCCTTCTTTGTTTAAGTTGTCCTGTACTTGACAGTTTCCTTTAGAACAGACGTATGCAAGTTTGTGTTCTGTTTCTCTGCGCTTCTCTTCCTCATCTGAAAATTATAGCTTCTGGTTTTCTATTTTCTTGTTTACTTGTTTTGATCGGTAACAACGAGCACCGGGTCGAGCGAGGTGACGTGGTCGGAGGTTGCGGAGGTGCGGAGCTCCGGCGAGATCCGACAATTCGGAGCCGCTTGTCGTCAAGTGCCGCGCGTTAGCACGGCGAGAACAGGGAGATCGGCGAGCGGAGCTGGACACGAGCACTGCAGGCGTTCGGGCTCGCGGGTCACCGGAGGCAAGGCGCAGGAGTCGGGTACAACGGGCTTCGGCCACCGAGCGAGCAGGAGGCGAGGTGCTGCAGAGGCGATCTGCTAAGACGGAGGTTCGAGCGGCGTGCGGTGGGGTCGCGGTGGAGGGCGGTGCGGCTAGTGGTGGAGCAGATCGGGCGGAGGGTCCGAGCAGATCGGGAAGCGCGCCACCGGCGAGAGAGAGCGGGTCGGCAACTCGGAGGTGGGCGGTGGCCGGGCGCGAGCGATGTCCGTCTTGTTAATCGGAAGGTGGAGCGCCACAATAGTCGCGGTCGAGAGGAAGAAGATGAGCAGTGTTCTGCTCTTTTCCCTTTTCCTGCTGCTGGGTCTCGCCGATCCCCTCTCTCTCTCTCAAGTCTCCCTCACGTCATCTCTCTGTATATTTTCCTCTTTTCACTGTTTCACTTCCTCTTTTTTCAACGAAGAGAAGCCCCTCGGCTCGGTTCTGAAGCCTCACATTTTGTTGAAGATTTGCAAATATTCGCTCAACCATCCAACACTAAAAAGGCTCCAAAATCACACAATCGAAATTTTTTAAATTTTGAAATGAAGAAAAAACGCTTCATTATTCAATTTTTTTTTTTGAAATCTCCCTCCACAAACCCAAATGTTTTATTTTATTTATTATCCTCCATTTTATTTTAAAAAAAATTAATCCTAAATTAGGTGTCAACACTATCGTATGCAGCAATACCACATAAGATGACCGATGTCCACATAAATGATTTCTGATCAAAATTGGTCGTAAGAACTAAATTGAGAAATCGTCAAAATATTTAGTAATAAATTGACAAAATTGAAAATTTTATGATTGAATTGGCTGTGTATCATAAGTTTAGGACTTCTTGAACAATTTTCTCCTTTATATAGGTAATCCTATCTTAGAGCATTTTGCACGCACCTTGTAAGATTTCAAAATGTGACCCTCGGCTCTTGAGTTAGAATTCTCTTAATGTCCTGACCAATTGTCCAAACTCAAAGTTAATACCTTATATTTCCGCAATGGATCACTACAGGTAAGTGCTTAGCTTTGATGGTACCGATGTGTGTGGCTTTGTAAATTTAGATCCCATGCCTTTCGATTTTGACTCAATGTTGATACCTAAATTTTGACAACCTAATAATTCATTTATTGCACAAAAATTAGGGATCAACCTCGACCCTAAAGAAAATTATTTAATTAAAATTTGTATGGCATATAATTTAGGTGCATTTATTTTTCTTATTTTTGCATTCACATTGGATTGGCCATGGTGAATAGACTCGAACGAATGGTTCTGAGCTTAATAGACATGAGGATATTCGATTCTTCGATGCGATATATCTTTGTTTAAAACAAGAAAAAAAGCAAAAGGAAATAAATGTCTTCGTCAAATATTTGGGGCAAAAATTCACAGTCGGAACAAGACAAAAAGAAATATTGTGTATATATTCATTCATGGCAAGATCTAAAGGAAAAGAGGGCAAGAAAAATCTCATGTGTGGACATATATCTGATCACATTATTTGAGTAATATATCATTTGACAATATTTGCTATTCCCAAAGAACGACGATCTGTTTGTGTCTTTCAATATTTTGAATAATATATTTCTTGTGTTAGAACAAGAAAGAGCACATCGTCAATGATGACTTCAAGCGTCCAGTAGGAGTGAGCAAGAAAGAAAAGGACAAAATATGATATCTGCTTCATTTCGTTTATTGTTCAAGTCCTCCCATCTATAAAAGGAGGCTCTCGGGCAAAATAAGGAGGCTGGACAATTGACACACTCGGGCCCCAAAAACAGAGAGAAGAGACGGGGGAGAGAGAAACAAGGCTAAGTTCTACAAATTGGAGAGCATGCACTCGAAGGCTCACGACCCAAAGAGAATATACGTGAGGCACTCTAGGGACTAGATCTTTCTTCGCGTCTTTGGAGACTAAGGGCCTATTTGGCAACGTCCAAAATGATCTTGATTTAGATTTTTTGTTAAGAGATCGTTTGGGACGAGAATCGCGTTTGGTAAAATTTTTGTTCACTTGAAACAAATTTGTTCTCGGAAATGATTTTGGACAAGATTTGAGAACAAAAAAAAATTTGATTCTACGTCCGAGAATCGAAAAAAGAATCAAAACGGTAAAACCCTCGTTCTTCTCTTTCATCATCTCGGTTGCCATCCGCCATCGCCCGCCACCGTCCGCCACCGCCCGCCGCCACCGGTCGCGCGGTCGGCTGCCCGCCCGATCCACGGTCCTCCGCCGGTCGCCGGTCCCGCGAGGTCGCCGAGGCTCGCCGAGCCGGGGCGAGGTCCGGCGGGGCTGGGTGAGCCTCGTCGGCAAGCTGGCGAGGCTCGGCCTCGCCGGCCACGGCGAGGCTCGCCCGGCCCGCCGGTGGCCAAGGCTGGCCTCGCCGGCCACCGGCGGGCCGAGCCTCGACGGGGTTGGGCGAGCCTCGCTTAGGCCGCCGGCGAGGCTCGGCCCGACCTCGCCGAGGGCTGGCGACGCTCCGGTGAGCGTGAAGAAGAAGAAGAATAGGAAAAAAGGGAAAAAAAGAAAAGAAAAGAAAAAAGTAAAAAAGTAAAGAAATTATTTAAAATTTATTTTAAAATCAAAAGAAATTAATTTGGAACATAATCAATTAATACGGTGCGAAACGCAATTTATTCCAATCAAAAATTTTGAATAGTTACCAAACGCGCTTTTTACTCGAATCGGTTCTAATAGAATAAAAAATAATCATTTTTAAATCGAATCAGGCAAGAACAAGCAATCGTTCTTGCTAAACGCCTTGCTAAACTGCTCCAACGTTTCTCACCGCCTCAGCATCGTAGCAGGGACATCGAGTTTCTTCTATTCGGGTCGCTGCTGTCGTCAACTTGAGGCAAGACAGAAGGCCTTTTAACCGAACTCCAGCAATCCCAAGCGGTTATTCAACATCAGCCCAGCACCGTCGAGTCAAGGTCAAGCCTCGACGATCAACTTTCGGTCCATCACCGTTTGCGATCCAGTCCACAAACCACCGCTCACACTATCGTCATCAACATCGCTGTCCATCGCCGCCATTCTCGTTGAGAACGGCCGTATCGTAACCAGACACCACCCCGGCGATCTCCTGCTGTTCCGCCATGCTCGAGACGCCCGTGACGTCCCCGACGTGAGTCTCTCCCAAGCCCCTCGTAGCACCGTCCATGACCCGCGATCCACCATTGTGCATCACCACCGGTCACTTTCCAATCCGCCATCCGGCACGAATTTGCAGACCATATCCTTTGGATTAGGTAAAGTTCTCATCCCAAGTTGATTTGAATATTTTGTTGGCTATTTGATGCGTATCGATATTTAATTAAATATTTTTGAATGATTAGCATCATAGGATATATTTTCTAATTCGCAACTGAACATGGTCTTTAATTCAATCTATAAGACTTTAGATATATTTATTAATTGCACAAGTTTTAAATTGATATCTTGATCTTTAAGGTTTAAAATTAGGATATCAATACTATTCGCGATAAAAAAAATTAAGTTGATTTGATGTTGTTTGCTTATTTGAATTGTGCGTGATGTCTTTTGGTGGTTGAGCATATATCGAGTGTTCGAATGCTTATCTTGCTTTTATTGTTTACCTTTTCTGAAAAAAAAACAAAACAAAAAAAAACAAAAGATTGCATACATGTAGATTAATTAGGTCATATTGCACGTCTAAGTAGATTCCATATATTCTTGATAAGATTCTAATCTAAATTAGGAATTAACATAGTTAGTGCCTAAATTGAATTAGATATTATCTTTGTTCTAGCTGGTTAGTTTTCCTTACATTTAATCTCAAATTTCAATAAAAGAAAATCCAAAAAATATCATGTCACCTAAAATTAGGTCGTTTATTGCATGTCATTTAATCACTGCATGTTTAGGATCATTTAAATGTATCTCATATTAGGATAGTCGCATTTAATATTTTCCCATCATTAGATTAGGTCATATAATTAATGTCTTGTGACATATAGTATACATATTTGGTAATTAATGTCCTGTGACATATAGTATAGATATTCGGTTGCACATTGCATGTCCTTTAGTTAAACATTTTTGTAGTCTTTAGGCTCCATTAAATAAGTGATAATCCTAAAAAATATTCGACCGGTTGCCTATTAACTAGGAATCATATCTAGAGCTATCGATGTAATTTTGATATAACATTGTAGATACTTTCATGGCTTTGAGGCAAGTATTTCCTCCCTTTACTGGGTGTTAGATAATGATTATGCACCAATATAATCACCTTATATGTTAAAAATATGTTAAAATCAATCCAAACTGTTTGCTGAACTAGTGTAATCAAATCCCAGTATTTAAAATCTGTGGTTCATGAAAATAAAATAATTCTTCCGTTATCTTACTTAGATGTTAATAGACCTACAATAAACTGGTTAATGACGATTTCTAATTGAAAAATTAAGAACTTGAACTAAGTTGCGAATTGATTTGGGTTTAGGAGAGTCCGAGCTAAATTTAGATTTAATAATTCATTAACCAATTCTTAGGTGGTTTATCCAAGGTAAGGTAGCGACGCTTAAACCAAAAAAAAAAAAAAAACATACTTACGTGTGAACACACGCATGCAAAGGGAGCCGGCGGGTGAAGAATAAAAAAAAGTAGATGTGCACTCCAACAAATCCCATATTTTATGGAAAAAAGATGGTCAACTTCACGTTTTCAGGACCGGAACCGGAGATGCCGAATCGGCCAAACCGGATCATTGGACCACGGAAGATCGCATCAGAGAGGCCGATACCAAATATCTAGTTAAGCCGGCTGGTCCTGTAAAATCGTCGAACTACTTCACGAGAAAATCTGCTTCTTGACGCAGACAAATCCGGCATCATTATCGTGGACCCTGCTACCTTATCAAACGTGCTAGTCTTTAGATTAGCAAGGATGAAGTGATGCCATCCTTATGGGGCGAGAATACTATCGAAGGGCTACCATGATAAGGTACCCTTAAATCCGATATCCACACTCGACCCATTCTTCTAAGGTGTATCACTCGTTTGGGTATAAACCGCAACCCTCCACTATCACGTGGGATACAAGCTTGAGAGGGATCGCAATCTTATGGAGGGAACTCACGAGAGGCTTGATCCGAAAGGCGAGGTGATGATGTCTTTTGGAACGCGAGCCATGAGGAAACTCTCATGATCAAGTATCCCTAAACCCGACCTTTTCTCATTTTTCTCTCCTCATGATGATGAGGGATCAAGGGCAGCGAGACCAAGTCATGACGGGTGGTCATCGATCAACTCTCTAAAATGGCTCATTTTCAACGCCCATGTCATAAGACAGATGATGCATCTCATGTTGCTGAATTATATTTTAAGGAGATTATGAGCCAGCCAAGTATTGAAGACCATTGTATCTGATTGTGATTCTAAATTCTTGACCTATTTCTGGAAGACGCTATGGAGAATGCTCAATACACTACTCTTATCCAGCACTACTTTTCATTCCCAAACTAATGGCCAAACGAAGGTAACAAATCGAATGTTTACCACTCTTCTTCAAAGTATGGTGAGTAAATCCTCAAAAGATTGGGATTTGAAGCTTCCACGTGTTGAATTTTGCTTACAATTGATCACCAGCAACAATTACCATTGGTCAATCATCTTTTGAAGTTGTGTATGGAAGACCCACTCACACCAATTGATTTGGTTCCAATTCCACCCAATTCACGAGTAAGCTTTGATGGAAAAGAAAGAGCTGAATCGATGAAGAAGCTCCATGAGTCTTACAAGGAGAAAGTTAATCAACATCAGACGAAGGCTCAATTTCAACCAAGTGGTCTTGTATGGGTTCATTTGAGGAAGGAGAGATTTCCAGCTTAACGAAAGAATAAGCTCATGTGTAGAGCTAATGGCCCATTTAAAGTTATCAAGCAAATTGATGACAATGCATATAAGATTGATCTTCCTAGAGAGTTTGGAGTGTAGCTACTTTTAATGTGGGAGACCTTTCTCCATATTTGGAGGATGAAGATTTCTTAGATTTGAGGACAAATCTCAAACAACTCGGGGAGGATGATGGGGGTACAACCAACTTAGCAACCATCAGCCCACTCGACACCATCATTGCTTATTTAAGCTAAGATAGAAGTTGGGCATGATGTGCTTCAATGGGTTGAGACTGAAATTTCCAACTAAAGTGGTACCGAATCATTCTTACCGAAGTTATCAATACCAAAGATTAATGAGTTACTAAATTCTCGGTATGATATATTAATTGTTGATTTCTCGATACACTTTATTAGTTGCTGATCTCAAAATTTATCAATAACATATCAATGAGGGGCCATTCTGAACAACTTCCTCGGTTATTCAATGAAGTCTTGAGGTCTATATCTTCTAGTCAAGGTCGAAGCATGAATTTTGCAAGACTAAAGAATCAAGAATGCAAGTTCCCAAGTCATTAAGTGCATATCTATTTTCCTAGAAGTCAAAGTTCCAAGTTCCTAGGTCTTTAATATTAGGCTAGTTCCCATGTCTACTTATTACTTTTCTATTTCCTAAGTTGTAGTCCTCCTATAGATAGGAGAAACCTCTCGATTGTAACAGACGACTAAATTTGATGAATGAAAATACTTGAAATTTCCTCTGCATGAGCGAATATCTTTGAAGAGTGGATAACTCCTATTTCGATCACTTTATTCTTATAGTGGTTTACTCCTCGTGGTGTGCCAAGAAGCACTTTATCCTCGGCCAATGATTTTCCTTTAGGACATGGTGGTGAGCTTCTCATATCCCAAAGTCCTTTTATCCTTGGTGGGTGGTTCGTCCTTTAAGCCTTGATGGTAAACTTTGTTTATCCCGATCACCAGATTTGGTTGGTGGCATATCCTTTAGATCTTGATGGATCCTTTAGACCTTGATGGGATCAAAATCCATTTTTTATTCTGCAATTCATCCTTTGATATCCATCCCTATACACTCCATTATGTCTTACTCTTATATTTTTCCCATCGAAACCATCCTCATAAACACTATTTCCAAAGACTTAACCACAAAAATCCTATATCCCGAAATCACTCACCCACGCACGCATCAGTGCCGTAACTTCAACAACTTTAGCGGTACCAGTGTTACTTCTAATTGCTCGGTTTGGCATTGCGTAAGACTGCTGCCTCTAAAGTGAGAACGCTCCACTTTGAGTGAATGTTGATGTGCATCTCCCAAGTCCTAAATGTCAAGGAATTCTAAGGCATCTTGGATATAAAGTTGAAGACCATTCAAGTATTTGTTCACAAGCACCCTCTTCAGATCTTGAATGTTATTGCGGAATCACCAATTCATTGAATTCATTGGTGCATTGATCCACCACCTGTGTACCTTGTCTCTAATTTGGTACCTGGGAAAGCTCCCTTTGTATCCTTTGGGAAGGAAATATTTTCAAATCTTGTCATGCATTTTTCTCCATGAAGTAACTGAAGCCTCGCCAACAAATTGACAAGTTTGCTTTGTACATCTCCATCATGCTATGGTCTTGCCTCGAAATTGCATAGTAATGGTGCCGACTTGGCGTTCTTCCGGGATATTCCTAAGCTTAAAACTTCATTCACAAGTATCAACCACTCAATAATTTCATTAGGAGAATTAGTATCTAAAAATTTTGGAATGTCTCTCTTGATTTCCTTTTTCCAATCCAATTCACAAAACTTCTTGGTGCATGATATAGAGTATTCCTCCATTGGGGAAATGATTGAAAGAGGAATCACCATTGGATTCTTCAATTTTGGAATGGGGGGGGGTTATATACTTTAGCCTCCAAACGCTGAACTTCTCGACCATCAATTTGTTGTTGCATATGTTGCTGCAAAATTCTCTTTAAGTGTTTGTACTCTGTTCAATGGAATGGATTTGCCACCTCAATGTCTTGCTTGTCTTAAGGCATTGTCCTCTCCCTCCAAAGCTCTAATACCAAATGATGTAGCCCAAGGTAGGCTACTCAAACAATAAAATTGGGAGAGTGATGTACACAAAAGGAAACTTGGTCATAAAATGGAGCAGAAATTTCAGCTCTGTGCTAGCTCAGGAAAATAGGCAAAACTTTGTCAATTCATATCAGAATGACTTGATTGCAAAGCCAAAATAACAAAGACTCTTAGATCTACAATTTGATATTTTGAGTTTTTCTCAAATAAGCACTATAGACTTGTCAATTTTGGGAGAAAGTGGGCAAAATGAGTTTGGACAGAATGAAGAAAGGATAAGAACTTCAATGGTTGCTCTTCTAGGCTTCCAAAGAAGTTGAAATGGGCAAGTCTTCAAGGATGCAGGTTTTGAGTTTTCGAGTGGTTTGAATCTTTCAAGGTTCAAGAGTTTTGCATTAAGCAATTTTTGTTAATCATATTCAGTGTGTGTTCTATAGAACTCAATGACCTTTTATAGAAAAACAAAAGAAGAGCAAAAAGACTAGACTCAAATCTAGAATCTAACAATCATTTATGTACATAGAAACTAGAAACATTCAGAAACAAGGAGCTATTAAATGTACAACATTTCAATGCTTGTGACCATCCCAAAGTGTCTTGATGCAAATCTTTGATGCATGGCAATGCTTGTGACCATGCCAAAGTGTCTGACAAAGTGAAAGATGAGCCCTTATTAATGGAGACTTCTCAATGAGAGTGTTGTCAATCTTGAACACATGCCGATCTTCACAGTTGAATAAGTTGGTCTTGAATACAGGCTGCATCATATGTGTTGTTACCTAAGAAAGCTATTAAGACTAATAGCTTATAAGACATTTTCCCTTTAACTTTGATTATAAAAGATGAATAATATGCTCCAACGATGAGATGCTCCCCCGATCTTGATTCTTTCTTCATCATCGTATCATACAAACTCAACATTAATCCAACATGTACAGCATCAACATTATTTTTCACATTTGTAGTTTTAATAAAAAAATCTACGCATATTACATCAACTACTCTCCCCTTTTGTCATAATCAAACAAAACAAAAAATGAAACGTAGGATACTTCATTGATCAGCCAAAAGGGGTAAGTGGATTATATAACCAGCCCAAATATTTCATAAAATGCAAACTTCATCATCAAAACTAACGCCAACCATTCAAACAAACCATTTGAATTCCTAAACTCTCTTTATTTTGTGTGATGAGGAAGGGATTTGGAAGTGCTTGAGGATCAAGGTTGGCCTGGATAGATTGAAACACTCCATTGAATGCAATGTTTGCTCGATTCTAACAAAATAACGCCTAAAGCCTTCCTTCATGGAGCGTAGAGAATCATCAAACTCAGTCATATGTTCCTTTAAGCCATTGACATTCTCTTTCAGCTCAACAACATCAAGGTGAATCTCCTCCACATCATTTCCTTTTGAAGACTCCCCATTTTGCCTTTTTCTTCTTGTCTTTGCAATGGATATAGGCACATGCATTCTTCTTTTCTTGCCTATATTCACTCTTTCTTGCACCCTTTCCCTTAGAATTGTCGTATGCCTTTCATTATCTCCATCGCCAATGGATAAAATTTCATTTTCTGCATTCCTCTAGCCATCTACATACCCTTCAAGTGCATTTTTTCAGAGTTTCTCTTCCAACTTCCAGATTCACCATCTTCTCTATCTTGATGTCATTAGGAATGGAAATGCCATTATATTTAACAATTCTGGTGATTAAGGTAGCATAAGGCAGTTTCCCAAAACAACGTTTAGAAGTTCGGATGCATGTGCAGAAGAATGATGCGGGGTAGAGAAAACTCAATGCAGTTTATGATATCCCACAAAGCTTCTCAATAAGCATAAGTCAACTATATGATAAAGGCTTTCAAAAAGCTTCGAAGAAGGTAAGTGCATTGGGGTAAAATAAAGATAAATCTCAATCATTCATAGGGAAAGATTTGACAATATATGTCTACTTGACCTTGATTGTGATGAAGCTTAGTGTTTAGTCTCAATTTTAAGACGAAAAAGAGATATGGCATAAATAATTGGGACATGTGAGCATAAAGCAAATTTCCAAGTTAGCAACTAAGGGTCTTGTACAAGGATTGCCCAAGGTCAAAAATGAAAAGTCTGAGTTATGCAATCATGCTCGCTAAGTAAGCAAGTAAAGAGCACATTCAAATTTATAAATGTTATTGCTACGGATCATGCTCTATAGCTGTTACACGTGACCTATTTGGACCAACTGGAAGCACAGGCCTTGGAGGAAAAACATATTGTTTAATGGTTTTGATAACTAATTAAGACTCACATGAGTGCTATTCCTAGCTCACAAGAATGATGCACTTCAGGCATTCATGAACTTGCATGAAAAATATGTAATTAGAAAAGTCACATCACTTTGACTGATTATACACTATAGAAAAATGGAGATGTGAAAAGGAAAAAACCATTCTCTTTCAAGAAATGGCCAAGGCTATGATGATAGAAAGCGGTGTACCAGCTTATTTTGGGACTGCAACAATTGCTATTTCTTGCTACATTATCGATCATGTATTCTTAGGAACATTGTTGTAGAAAACATTCATTTTGTGAGCTTTTTAAAGTAGAAAACTAACTATATCATACTTTTACATCTTTGGATGCAAATATTATTGTTAGGAAAACATCCCCATGGAATTTTGATGATTCGGAAACTATCCTCAGTACAAATATTGACTATGATAAGTGCAGATGCTATGATGATTACACAAATATGGATGATTCTTATGATATCAGCAAAGACGAGGAACTAGACAGTGACAATTAGGAGAACAAGTGCTAAAATGAACAAGTGCTCATGGTGACTTGAAGGTTCCACAGTCAATCTCATGTCCTAGGAGGTCTTTAGATACTGATAAACTCAAAAGGATCGTTGGATTTGCAATCGCATGAAATTTCATAAATACCATCACTAAAGATCATCAATCAACTGCTATTAGCGCCGGCGAGGCTCGGAAAGGCGAGGCCGAGAAATAGTTTTTTCTATTTCCAAGTTCCCTAAAACAATTTTTAAACAAACGTTATCAAACGAGCCTAAGTGACAACTTTTGGCATTAAACCAAGAATCAATGAAGTGAAAACTATAGGAGACTATAGGAAACTTGCAGTGTCGAAGTAAACGATTGTATGGATAATCCCGAATCCATGAAGGGATTCCATCTGTTGAGAAAACCTCCTAATATATTTTGAAGTTGATAAAACAATCTATGATATTTTACGAGCTTGATATATGCAAGAGTTGTTTATGAGACGCGGACCCCGTCTTGCCATAACTTGATAGAAATTGACACTTAAGTGCCATAACTTACGAAAGGTACACTTAAGTGCCAAAATCGGAGGTAAAAACGGATCACTTGAATGCCAATCTGGTCAAATTGCAAACGTGGCATTTTCTGGCGAAAGCGAGTGCAAAACGACGTTGTTTTGCACACTAACGTGGCAAAAAATGCAAAACGGCGTCATATTGAGCTCACGTGGTAAAAATATATATATAAATTAATTATATTAAATTTAGTTAAAATATTTAAAAAAATAATTTAAAAAAAAAAGGGGAGGCGGTTGAGGGCTTAGCCCTCGGCCGCCACCTCCCCATCATTGCCGAGAAGGGTCGGCGACAAAGGGGGAGGGTCAGCCGGGGTCGCCGAACCCTAGCCAAGGGCCGGCAACCCCGGCCGACTGGCGGCAAGGGTCGTCAACCCTCGCCAGATGGGCGAGGGCCGTGAGCCTCGCCACTCGCCATAGATCCGGGCGAGGGCCGCCGACCCTCGCCGGATCTAGGCGAGGGCTACAACCCTCACCGATCTAGGGCGAGGGCTCGCAAGCCCTCACCGCCGATCGGCCGAGGTTGCCGGCCCCGGCCAAGGCCCGCCGATCCCAGCCGACTCTTCCCCCCTTTGTCATTAGCCCTTCCTAGTGATGGCGAGGAGATAGCAGCGGTGGCTCGGGCTCGGCCCTCGCCCACCTCCCCCCCTTTTTTAATTTTTTTATTTTAAATTTATTATTTTTAAATATTTTAACTAAATTTAATTTAATTAATTTTTATATTATTTTTTTACCACGTCAGCCCAAAACGATGCATTTTTTGCATTATTTGGCCACGTCAGTATGCAAAACAGCGTCGTTTTGCACTACTTCGCCAGAAAATTGACACATTAGCGTTTTGGCTGGACTTTGGCTGAAGTGGCACTTAAGAGTAATACATTTTTCTTCAAATGTGGCACTTAAGTGTACCTTTTGTAAGATATGGCACTTAAGTGTCCCTTTATACCAAGTTATGGCACTTGAGGTGTACTTATGCCAGTTGTTTACATTTCAAGTAATATTTGTGTAAAATGAACTTTGATGTGCTAAGTGAAATGATTCAAATAGCTTTAAAAAGCAATATGAACAAGTATAGAAGCATGAGGAGTTCATAAAGACCTGGAGGTACATAAGTGAATAGTCTAAAGGATTTACATCATCATCGTATTCAAAGAGCCTGATGAAAAGTAGTTTCACTTTGTCACACCTACCCACAAGTGACAACCCTTGATAAATAGGTTTAGAGATATTTGTTTATAAGACAGTCCTATAGGACCAATGATTTGATTGATTTTAGGATCCTAATCATCCTCTTCTTGTAAATGTAGTCTCTCCCAAGCCCATACCTTATGTGACACAAGGGTTTCTTTTTAAGTTCAAATTAACCGTAAAAATTCTATGTGGGATAGAAGTTTTCACTAGCTTATTGGGGTCGGCTAGAAATCAAGTAAGGCAAGGAGGATACTTCACTTTTTACATAACTAGAGATTTAAGGTCAAGACTTGATTACACTAGTTATCTGATTAATACATTTTTGATACCTAAACTGAATCATTTGTCAACTAAAGTGTTCATGTAGTCTTTTTACTGTTTATAAATCCTTAAATTCCTATATGCTAAGTGTACGCACAATGTTTGTTTACTATGATCCTAGGACTTATCCTAACCTTGCTAAAAAAAAATAACAATCAATGTATTGAAAGTGCACGCTCAAATGTAAATTCAAATAAAAATGCACAAACAACAACCTAACATTTGTCTCAAAGAACAAACAACATCCTACTGTAATGACCTATGAGTTTGTTCAATTTTGAGTCTAATTTTTATTAAAAGATTTTCAAACTTTTTAAGACTATACTTACCCTAAAATGTTTATTAAAATACCAAAATTATGTGAATTTTAATCTAGGAAAATCTAAGACAAATTCTAAACTATTATTGACGCTAAAAATCTAATAAAATTAATCAATATCTAATACCAAATTTTTTTTGGAATTTTTATTTTATTTTATTTTATTTTTATTATTATTATTATTATTATTATTAAGTGCAATAGAAGTCCTAAAACTTGCAAAAAATACAATCAAGTTCTAAAACTTGTCAAATTGTTTCATTAAAGTCCCAAAGTTAACACCGTCAAACTTACTAATGGAAAATGCTGACGTGGCGCAGACGTAGCATTTTAAATAATTTTTCATTTCCACATGGCTTTTTTTAATTATTTTTTATTCAATTTTTTAAAAATATTTAAAAACTAAAAAAGAAAAGCTAAAATTTATTTTTTAAAATTTTTAAAAAAAAAAAAAAAAGACAAAATGGCAGCTCCTCCCCCGCCACCGCTACCACCCATCGCTAGAGGGGCGGCAACCGTCGCCAGCCCCTCGCGATGGGCGGCGAAGGAAGCGCTGGCCATTTTTTTTTCTCTTTTTTTAAATTGTTTTTTTTTTTAAATAGCTTTTCTTTTCTAGTTTTTGAATCTAATTTAAATAAAAAAACAATTTTAAAAAAGCCACATGGAAATAAAAAATTATTTTAAATGTCCCGTCTGCGCTTACATCAGCATTTTCTATTAAAAATGTTAACAGTGTTAACTTTAGGACCCGATTGAAATAATTTGACAAGTTTTAGAACTTGATTGCATTTTTTACAAAGTTTATGACTCAATTGTATTTTCATTACAAGTTTTAGGACTTCTATTACACTTATCCATTATTATTATTATTGTTGTTGTTGTTGTTGTTGTTGTTGTTATTATTGTTATTAATATTTTGCTCATTATTTATATTTTTTTCTTTTCACTATTCATTTTACTTTATTAAAATGCACTTTTGATTGTCAATAAAAATTTAAGTGTCAATAGATATAACCAGGAAGTCTGACATAACCAAAAGTTCAATATTAGTGAAAGCTTGATATAAGCAAGGGTCTAATATGACTAGAAGCCCGATATAAGTTGAAGTTGGATATCATTGGAAAATTGGATATAACCGAGACCCTTATATAAGTGAAACGCCTCCACTTCTTACAACAACAATCTTATCATAAACTTTAAGAATAATATTCTAAAATAAAATTATCTCATCCCATAACGCATTGTGATTTGGTATGGATTTTTAATTTAGATAAAAGTGATTGACCATGAATCCTAAAGGTTATCTACACAAAAGAAATGGCAAAAGAACATCACAAGTGCCAAAACTTGGCACAAAGGAACATATAAATGCCAAAAGTTAGGAAAGTGACACTTAAGTACCATTTATAAATATATATATATATATGACACTTGAGTGCCACATCCGGTGAATCCCACCGAAAATCCTTCGTGGCAATTTTTATTAATTTTTCTTGCTTACGTGGCTTGCCGAAAGGCTAACTCAACAAATAAACACAAAAACGACATCGTTTTGTCACAATTCAAATTTTAATATAAAAAGTAATTAAATTAAATTTATTTCTTTAATATATCTGTCAAGAAAATTATTTTTCACATTTATTTGATATTATTTAAAGTCATAATAGCAAGCATATGCAAATGATAATCTAATTGCTTCCAATCTAGCCATAGGAGAATAGGTTTCGTCATAGTCTGCACATTCTTCTTGATAATAACTTCCTGCCACGAATCTAGCTTTATTGCATTGACTTTACCTTTGTCATCAAGCTATTCACCTCCTCTAGAAGATTTTATTGGCCAACGTCATTATCTTCTCTTTTGGAAAAGTATATAATTGTGACCGTTGAAGAATTGGCTAAGATGATCAAAACTCCTTTTTGATATTTTGTGAAAATCCCTAAAAATTATGTTGATGCTTACAAGCTCATCCTTAAATATTCAAACTTTGTTCATGGCTACAAAACTCATGTCTTTCTCAATCTCCTACCCTAATAGTAAACTTTATTTAGAAAATTATAATTATGTGCTTGTGCTCCAATTGTTCATCTAGCAACAATATCTCTCGTGACAACACACGATTGCTCTGGGCTATCCTCAACAATGTTGATTTCTCAATTTCTCACTTGATCATCTTCAATATGTACCATATGTCTAGGAAGAAGAAAATTTCCCTATGGTGCTCCCATCACTCTCATTCCCTGCACCAAGGGAATCACCATAAGAACCTTAGGAAGGAGAAGATGGTCAACCTAGAAAATCAGCAATAAGACATTTAAAAATTAATGCTAAAGATGACATCCGAGGTTTGGATGATTTTCAAGAATGAGATTGTTTAGGTTGGACATGGAGATGATGAAGTGACCAAACAAGAGTTGAAAGAAAATATTAAGGAGGAAACTAAGTTAAAAAGGAGGAAGAGGAGGAGAAGGAGAAGGAAGAAGGAGAATAAGGAGAAAGACAAAAGCACAAATGATAGTTCCAAAGTGGACTTTTTAGATGTGAGCGATCATAAGGTTATATTGCTTAAGGATACTATTAGTGTTAAACCTTAAATGCTAAACTTTAGGAGGAAATTACGGAATTAAAAACCTCTATCAACGCACTTGGACAATACTTGTTTAGTCGTTGAACTATGTTACTCCTCTTAGCCAATTACCTAAAATCTCTGAGGCTACAAAGTCTTACCCCTCCTCACGACCGAAAAAAACCTATAAATGTCTAAACTATTTTTTCTTTTCTTTCCTTTTCTTTGGATATGCTAATGTTTACTTCCGTTGTTTATCACTATCATATGCTCCTGGCTTATATTTTAGAAATGGTAATTATCTTTAGCATACTACTTTGGTTTCTTTTTGCTAATGACAAAAGGGGGAATAATGAATATGAGATGTGATTATGTTGATAATAAGAATGTGATGATAACCCACTTTTGTTATTTGATGTTCAATGAGTATGACTATCTGAACTAATCAAGGGGAGGGACTTTGTGGTTTCTGGTTTATCATTTGTTTCAAATAGATTTCAAGATTGATTGACTTTATCTGTCATCTTTTCTGTATTATCATAAAAAATTTCTTAATTATGAGTGTTTGTTCTATTGTTCATGTTACCTTTAAGTTCTACTAAAAGTGTCAAGTCATTCCTTGAAAAAAAATCTGTAATTGGAGACGTTGCAAACTGCTCGTATGCATGTTAAGAATATCTCAACTTGATGAATAGTTCTTTACATTTATTTGCATTTTAAACTCCAATTCATTTATTACCACATTTGCAAGGTGATTTTGTCATCATAAAAAAAAGGTCGTTGGGAAAATATTCCGATGGAGTTTTGATTATTCCAAAACTATTATTGGTATTAATATCTTCATGATAAGTGCAGATGTCCATGGTTAATTTAAGAAAGACTATTGTGATATCAATGGTCTCTATGAGTTCAATGAAGACAGATTACAATGGTAAAGATCTTGACAATTGGAGAACAAGTCTAGCATAACAGAATGTGCATAAGGACTGGGAGGTAACATGGTCGATTAGTCATCAACATAGCATCCTATGATTACAATCTTGACAATAAGAGAACAAGTCTAGCATGACAAAATGTGCACAAGGAATTGGAGGTATCATGGTCAATTAGTTATCAACATAGCATCCTTGGAAATTGACATACTAAGGAAGATCATTAGATGATTGATTGCAAGTCACTCCACACAGTTTGACCACAGACAACATCAACAGACTAATAATAATGAGCACGTGCAACTATCAATTGATAAGAAGTAATGGATCGTGCAATTATCAAGTAATACTTGTGAATGTGTTCCTCTAAAGATAGCCATTAGACATAAGGAATATAGCAGTTGACAAGTTAACGAACCACAGCTGAAGAAAAGGGAATGAGATAGAGAACAGTTTATAATTCTGATCAAGCAGTCAAAGGAACAACGAATGCGACAAAGTCAACAAACTCCATTTTAGAAAACCTTGTAATCGCTACTAAAGCAGATTGTATAGGCAATATAGACCTTAGCAACCGTTCCAATCAACCCTTAACAGCTCCAATCTCCTCGAAAAGGTGTCCAACGGTTGGATTACATTTATATAAAGAGTATAAGAGAAGCTAAAAAGTGTTGGATAGAGATGAAGAACATTAGCATTGTTCATTGTCACCTCTCTCTAGTGGTCAAATTGAATTTTTTTCTGTATGGAATTCTTTGTCATACTTTTGCTACCTTGTAATCATGATAAGATCAAGTGTATAAGAGCAATAGTTGTACATGAGTCCCGATAGTATGATTTATCATCGATCAATACATGCTTATTGAAACTTGTCTTGAAGATTACTAGTGAAATCCAACTTATGTTGAGACTATTACCAACAAAGTCGACATGGACTTGGAGATAAAACTGAACCACTATAAATTGATATATATGTTAGGGGTTAACAATACAACCTATAGGGGGTAAATAGATTGTTTTAGAAAACTTGACAATCTTTCGCAAAAGATAGTTAATGCTAAGTAAAAGATCAGGCCAATGTGATGTTTCAAAACTGGTGATCATAATATATGCTTGTGGAAGTAAAAAGAGTAAAACAATAGCACACAACAATGTATAGTGATTCAACTTTATCCCTAAGTTTATGTCCACTCTTCAGACTAACAGTCACAAGTCAAGCTAGATTCCACTAGTAATCTGCTTAGAAAGTTACAATTGGCAAGCATTAATACTATTACAAGATAGATCACATTATTAGAACTCAATTTCCGTTGTTACTCTTGCACACTTAATATAGAGCAAAACCACTCAAACGGCACAAATATGATACTTAGTAAAACAATCAAACGAGAACTTATTGTTAAGAATAGCTTGAAACAAATTTCCAAATCTTAAGGTTTGTAGCTCTCTCTAACTTTTGGCATATGCAATCTTTTCTTTTATAATTGTCTTCAATCTATCCGTTAGAGGTGAATTGGAGAAGTAAAGAGCCGTTAGAGTTACCACTATCCAAAAACAAAACTACTCATAGAGTCTTATTACTGAAGATTTGTAGGCTATCCGAAAATAGCATTAGCTACTTCTATACGCTGCAATCTCTGACAGACCTATCAAACTACCGAGCCACTCGATTACTACTTCTTCCTTAATTGTGTTGTTGTGCAAATCCATAGCCACAACAACTATATTAACTCAATCAACAAATATTATCAATATGTATGTTGGTGCCACAGCATCAATGACCTGATGTTGACAGCATCAACATAGACATCGACATTAGCTGATCTTTTAGGTATGTTAGTACTATTTATGGAGAAACCGTATCTAGACATAATACAATCTTTTGTCTACTAGATCATACCATAGATCTTGCTTGGTCCTTTGTAATGAACATCTGCATATATTATAGTAAACATTATATTAAGGATAATTTGAATATCATCAAAATCACTTGGAGATATTTCTCCAACAATATGTTATCTTTTACTTGCTTATTTTTAGAGGCTCTGACACATAAAGTGCCAAAACTTGGCACAATGGGATACTTAAATGCTAAAAATACGAAAATATAAACTTAAGTGTCAAAATCGGAGCAAAATGTATTAGTTAAGTGCCAACAGCGAGAAAAATTCGGCTAAAATACTTACGTAGCATTCTTCCCTCAAGACAAGTGCAAAACAACATCGTTTTGCATACTGATGTGGCTAGATAAGCCAAAAACAACGTCATTTTTTGCCTCAGATTTGAATTTTAATATAAATATTAAGTAAATTAAATTTAAAACTAAGTTATTTTAAAAATAAAAACAAGGAAGAAGAAGAAGTTGCAAAAGGCACCGAGCGACGACATACAAGCCCTCACCGCTACCTCCCAACCTTCAAGAGCGAGCAATGACCCTTAGCCCAGCTGGGCGAGGGCTTCCGGGCTCTCATCGCTAGTCAACACCACCTCCGACAAGGGCTTGCACACACCTCACTATTCTACAATATCCCTTTTTTAAAATTTAGTTTTGAATTCAGTTTAATTCATATTTATATTAAAATTCAAATGAGAAAAAAAAAAAAAAGATATTGTTTTGGCTTTTCTTTGTTGACTCAATTCTCCATCGAGCTACGTAGACAAGTTCTATTAATAAAAAATTGCTACATAGAATTTTCAGGAGGTTTCGCTGGACTTGGCACTAAGATGCCCCAATTTTGAAAAGAATCGACACTTATGTATACATTTCGTAACTTTTGATACTTAAGCGTCTCCTCATGCTAAGTTTTGGCACTTGCACTGCACTGTACTTTTATCCTCATTTTTATGTAAATTTGTCTGGTAGCATCACTTGCACGTATCACTTGTGATTTATTTCTCATTACTATCTAGTTTAACTTGTTATCTTGCGCAAAAAGTTTTTCAAATTGTTAAAATAACTAATTCATCCTCTCTTTAGGTTATATATATTGCAAGCCCCAACATCTTTTGCAAGGTTTTGAGAAGCTTTTGCGTAGCTAATGTCATTTTGCCAACATTCTGGTCAACATGGTCAAGTTTGATCTGGACTGTTGAAAGTTGTGAGTCGAAAGATCTGAAACACTTTGTTTTAAGCCAGGGCAGTTTCAGTTATGCCAATTCAAATGGCTTCAGCAGCAGTGGTTTTCTTTGTTATCCCTGACTCGTCAAAAAACAGACTTCTCTAAAAGGTCTCCAAATAAGTAAATCAAGACAAGGAACTTCTCTTAGAGTAAATAATAAGCACCCAAGGACTACTAGACCGACACAAAAAGATTGATAGAAGAAAACTAGAAAGAAAAGTAGTTCCCGCTCATTATAATATAACTAAGTAGAGGGAAAACTGTCTAAAAAGTTCTGAACTTTTTATGTTTATATCAATTTAGTTCTAAACATTTTAATTGTACCAATTGAGTCCTAAACATTTTCACATTTTACTAATTGAGTCCATCTAATTAATTTTGGCCGGAAATCATTAACATAGACACTAGACGTCCTACATGGCACAGTCGGGAGACTCGGGACACCCATCATTGAGGTGAATAATTATTAGTAACATTGATATATTTTTCAAACTTTTCATTAATTTCTCATTTATTTTGCCTTCTTTTTCTTTTTCTTTTTTTTTTTTACAACTCTAGTTGACAAGGTCACCAGCCACAAACAGATTCATCCTTGCCTATGCTAGGTGAGGACATCGTAGCCCTCGCCGGCCACAAGGCAAGGGCATCAGTCCCCACCCAATTCTAGGCGAGGGCCACAACAACCTTGCCTAGATCCAGAAGGGCGTGGAGGTCCTCACATCGCCCATGGCAAGAGTTGTACAAAAACAAAGGAAAAGAAAAGAAGAAATAAATTTAAAAAAATATAAAATATTAATATATTATTAAATATTGTCCATATCAGCATTAATCATGTCACGCCAACCCTGCCACGTAAGACAATTGGCATTCACATCAATAATTTATAACCAAAATTAGCCAAATTAACTCAATTAGCAAAACATGAAAAAGTTTAAGATTAAATTAGCACAATTAAAAGGTTTAGATCTAAATTGAATTGTGTGTGCTTGGCAGTAATGTGCACGAAATTCTAAATGTGCTTTCTAGTATTGTTTAGTTTATAAGTTGCAGTCCTGTTCATGTTCCATCGACAAAACTGCGTTCCAAATCAGCCTTTAAGATTTCAATCATTTGTAAGAATAGCACCTAACTTTCCTGTATATCAAGTAGACATTCCTTCCGTTCTTAATTACTACGTACATCCATCAGGAGTTAACACGTACTTCTATTTGTTTAGACTCAGCCCATAACTTTTAGGTAGATAATTGTCATTACTTCTGGTAATTCTTCGTTTTCGACTCGTATATTTTAAGACGAGAAGTACTTGGGAATTGATCATTTCGAGTTTTCAAGCGCAAAATTGATAAGGTGCCGGATAGTTTGGGTCATTTTCCAATCGACAAAATTGCGATGTCACAGAAGTCCGTTAGCCGGCCTCAACCAACATGGCCAGTGAACCAAAGCAACAGGAGACCAGCAATTAAGGATGTCATTGCCATAGCCAAAGTTACAGAGATTAATTTGCCTATTTCTCCTATTACACAATGGTCGCAGCAGCCGCGATAACCAATACCCGATCGTTGCAACAAGAACGCTTTTCTCACTTGTCATGGCTGCCATTGCCGATGCCTTTCCATAACTGTCACAACTGTGAGTAAAACCAGGACAACACCTACGACAGACATGAACAGATACACAAATCTTGAAAACTCAAAGCATGATTGAGTATACAAGTCAAAGCAATTTCCCACTTAAAAATGCCTCCGTAAGCGGTTTCCGGCAAACTTCAAGCTGAAAAACTTCTGCAAATGCTTCAATCAGAGCATCGCAAGCAATGTTGACTAAACCGCATTCACCGGGAACAAATGCATCGCCCGATCCGCATTTTACAGACGAAGAAGCTTCTCCGAGAATCCCTTTTATGCTTCCAACTCCGCGATTTCGTATCCCACATGGAATTATCCATTGAAAGGGAGTCAGATCTGCAGTGACATTCAGAGCTAACCCATGATATGCAATCCATTGGGATACTCGAATTCCAATGGCTGCCAATTTCTCATCTCCTGAAGGTTAATACAGTGAATGATGTCATATGAATAGCCCACCAGAAATTGTTGTGAACAAAACAAAGAGTGTCAGGCAAATAACAACCAAAATGTTTCTCAAAAAATCTTTTCCGGAACCTTTAGAATCACACAAATGCACATTGATCCATGACTAGCTGTGCCGATTTGTTTAAATTAAAAAATATAAATACTAGTGAACAAGATGACGTGCAATTATCAGTGGACGAATGGATCATCTTTTCTTTTATGGTAACAGGGTATCCATCGTGTTTTGAACCTTGGATCAGAGTTGCCAGACCAACCAGTTGGACAGTCTTGAGGTCCACCCCAGTCCAGAGTTAGACCCCTAAAATCTCCATGGTCAGAACATGGATGGCTGATGGTTGAACCATTCAAACGAAGAGGTCCAACTGGATCAAGAATCACTTTGATTCAGTTGTGTTAGAGAAGAACTAAAAAGGAAATAGCAGTGATGCCAGCGGCATTTTGAATCAAGGACTCATTTTGGAGATACTATTATGCAAATACCACCTGGCCATAATGAAAGGAAAATGGAAAGTGCTTTAGCAGAGGTCTGAGAATAGATGTGACACTCCTAAATGTATTGAAAGCCTGCCAAGAACCTCTCAACCATGTTTTCTATTGTGTTGCAGCTTGAAGAGAATTGTTTGCAAGGGACAATATTCCAACAGAACCAGTGATCGACCTGTTCAACCACCAGCCTGAGAGTGAAAACAATATTTATTTAGGCCTTTTTTTGTCACCTCACACTTAAGCACAAAAAAGAGCCCCTCATTCTTTGCAACCAAGTATTTCAATCTCAGGATGCCTATGGTGAGGTCATCCAGATCAATCTACCGAAAGACCCCCATCCACTCTAGCTTGAGAGTATAATAACCGCATGGGTAGGTCAACACAGGATATCCTATTATATCTAGCTAGAATGTTTGAGTCAACAGGGAATAACAGGAACACATAGCAAATAATTTGGAAGAAGATATATGTGTTACGTACAGAATTCAGATCGACAAATGATCATAAAAATATAGTTCAAAAAAATATATATATCCATACAAGAACAATTTGTATAGCATACCAGCCCAGACACCAGTAAAACCCTCAAGACGGGAGGCTTTGATAGAAAAGGCTGAGAGAAGAGCACGAAGAACCACTTCCTCAAGCGACCTGAGATACCAATGGAGATCCATCTTGTGATTCCGTAGATTGATGATGGGATACATAACTAGCTAGAATGCAACATAAGTACACCAGGAGTTAGGCATAAGTTGCATATATGGAAAATTACGAATGGCCATAATCCGTATTTTACATCTAGGACCACCAAATGAGTTAAATTTCAATAATAGAGAAAACCAATAAAAAACGAAAAGGACAACTGCATCAGTTGATTCCCATGCAAAATTGCTTGATAGTCAATCACACGTTATCTTCTGTACAGTTCCATTTACTACAATGAATCCTTCCTGCCTAATACTACAACTGCAATGTGTTAACTATTGAAACCTAGTTCAACTTCATTCAGTTTCTCAGCAGCTAAGCTAAAACCCACGGAAAGCAATAAGAAAAAGATGAAACTTCTGAAAAATGGAGCTTTGTTTCCAAAAACAATGCGAGGGGGATGTAACTTGTTAGAGTGTCCTATTACACTTGAAAGCCAGAGAACCTCAATGACTTGACATTAAAACTCCGTTGAAGAAAGCTAGTCCCTGTGGAAAACTGTCACGCCTTTCAAAGGTCTTCTCAATGATTATTCTATCACAAACGCATCTCTAGAAGCTTCTGATTATCCCTGGAAACAATATCAGGAAAAGCTAACATTCACACAAATATCCTTCTTGAATGGTATAGTGCCTCAACTTTCATTATTTTCCTTTGGTGAGAAATTTTGAGATAACAAGCATGAAATGCCTTGCCCTCAGGAGTATTGTTTGCGAAACTAATGTCATTATTCAATTACTAAGCACTCAGAGACTGTCAAAATGCCAAATGTTTTGGTTTCTCTAGAAAAATCCCCGCCTTCTTGACCATTTTCAAAAGAGATGCAAAAATTCGCCTGCACTTGATTCTAACAAGAGTCTATGCTGTTTGTTCATGGTTCAATGTTAGAGTATGTAGATAACTAACCAGATTCCAGGATATAACCATATAGACAGGCTGATGATGAGAATGGCTATTCTACTTTATGGATATCAACATTATCACTTTGAGAAATATGAAATTCCATCACTCCAACTGTAATTCATTTTCTTTGTTGTTAAATTGGACCTCACTCAAATTTTTCCAGCTTATCATTCACCTAAAACCTATTTACATTTTACATGGACATGGGTGACATTTACCGAAATAGATAAGTTGGCTAGAACCTAGTCTTCATGTAGAGTTTCTTAATTCGAAGCGCAACAGGAATGCTATCCAAGTTTGATATCAAAGAGTTAACTTTGGGGTGAAATGAATAGTCCGGGGACAAAGTCCCATAACATGCTCTCTAATTGCTGTTTGAGAAGGCAGGAGGCTTGTGATTTCTATACTCTAAGGCATCAAATTGTTGCATCTCCATTCAAGTTCTTGTCCTATTAACAGAGAATCATCTTCTTGATTCTGTATGTTGTTCACCTTCCACAAAACTCCAAAACAATACCTCCAAAAGTAACTTTGGTGGTCCACAACATTCCACCCTCACTTTCAGATATGTCCGTCAACCATGATGTACAGAGTCCTCAAACCAATTGACCTTTGTGGCAATACCCACATAATCTTTGGCGTATAGATTCATTATCTTTAATTCAAGATGATATTTTCTAAGATCCCAACTGTAGCAGCTACATAGTATTAAGTTAGCTACTAGTTTCAAACTGGCTGCTGCAACATCTTCTTCTAAGATCATTCCATCACATTGTTCACAAAAAATCAGTAATTGCCAGTTGAAACATCAATCGTACTACAGAACGGCTAAAAGCAAAGACAAATACCTGGCCAGGACCATGATAAGTCACCTCCCCACCGCGTTCAGTCCGATGAACATCGAAAGGAGCATTCTTCACGTCGAAATTGAGATAATCTTCCGAGCTACGAGTGCCCATAGTGTACACAGGTTGATGCTGGAGCACGATCAACGTGTCCGGGCAATCTACATCACTTTGGATCGACGCTTTCTTTTGCCTCACCAGTTCCTTCTGCCATGCCCATGCCTTCCCATACGGGACCAGCTCGTTGTGCAAATCAAAGCATTCACACCTGGCTCACACAAAAATGGCCAATTGGATTCCACGCCCGGAAGGTGTTTGAGGAAATGTCCGAGAGAGAAATACCCACGTTCGACTATCTGGGTAGTCGGCGATTGAGTTGAGCGATACAGAAACCGCAGATTTTGGTACGTGACTCGACACCGTCGAAAGTGGTCGAGAGCGAGATTGGGTTTCGCGTCGGGGAAGCCGTCGGCTTGGGCATGAAGCGATTGAGGTCGAAGTTGAAATGGCCGCCGGCACCATCTCTCTCTCTCTCTCTCTCTCTGCGCGAGTGGCCTGTGTTGGCACTCGGGTTGGAGCGGGAAGGCCGGCGTCGCCGCCGCCGCCGTCGTCGTCAGTAACGAAGTTGTTTTGGTCGCCCAAGATGCGCCGCTATTTCTTGCTTCCCATCACGTGTTTGAGTATTTGCCGGAGTAGAAATTCAAGGAAAATGTCACAAACGATTCGGGGACTTTGATATGTTGCGTAATATGGCCTTTAAAATTTTGATTTATTATATTTGATTTTTGAATTATTGATAAATGTTTAATTTAGCCTTTAACTTATATGAAAATATTTAATATTATCATCTCGTTTATTCAAGCTAATTTATGACTTTTAATTCATTAAGTTTGAATGGTGGATAAAAGAAAAACAAGAAAGTTACGTGTGAATAATCTAAATAAGATATTCCCTCAAATCACAGATATAATAATTCACATCATCAAATAACGATAAACACGTTAACATACTAATTTGATAAAAAGATGGACATGTTGACTCATTATTTTCAAAATCCAACTTAGCATATAAGAATCCACGTCATCAAATAACATTTGATTTGTCATTTGAGCAAACATAATGATTATATTGAAGATTTACAAGTATTTCATGGATCACATTAAAATAAATTAAAATTTTAAGAGTAAAATTAGACGTTGGGTTAAAATTCATAAATCATTTGTCATTTTCTCTATAAATTAGTCATTACTAATTGGGCCAGCTTTTTCTCAATTTTTTTGGGAAGTTGCTAGACTATGACATGAAATGGAAATCTCATATTCCCAATCAAAAAAAGCCGAGGAATTGCCAAGTCCAAATCCCAAATCTTATTGAGCCCAAAGGGGAAAAACCTGCTGGGTTTGGGCTCAATCTAGGCGAAGGCAAACCTGCCGAGTCCAATACTTAAATCCCACGGTCGGTGCAGTGGAGAGAAAGGGTAGGCCAGGGTCGGCACAGAACAAGTTGCCTTTCGTTCCTCATCAAGTACAGCAGGACTAAAGTTCAGATTCCATTTCTAGGCCACTTTTTCCCCCTTGGCATTGGCTGATTGGCTGTCAACTTGGGCATCATTCAGATGCAACATGGCTGACTCTCATTGGGCTCAAAAAGGATGAACCAGCAGCAAAATCACTGTCCTGGGTGTTTTCACAATCGCTGTGCACAATGATGGAAGGTTCCCAACTCCCAAAAGACCCCTGGAGATGATAAGGAAAAGCATGCAGAACATGGGAAATCATCCTCTGTTTTTCACTTGTAATCATCAAAGATTCAAGAGGGGCATAGACTAATGAGTAGTTGCAAGAGTAGTCAGATGAGTTCCTTCAAGTTCATAGGCTGTTCACAGGCAGGAGGCAGGCCAAATTATGGGAGAAATCAATTGAGTCATTAGCAAGGAAAGTTACAGTTCGAAAGGAAACTTTCTAAAAGGTAGCAAAATTGGAGGAGGCCATCTAGAAGAAATATATAGTGCTTACACATCAAACGTCCTGTCTCTGCACCTCTTTTCTTTTGCCCAAACAAACAGCTTTAGAATAGAAAATATAGGTTCACCAATCAAATGAGTAGTTACTTGAACTAAAAATAAAAAAACCAAGGTTCCATTTGCATGTATAATTAAATTTTCCATTACAAATACAAAATAATTGCCCAAGAAAACTTTTGGAAAAAAAGAAAAGATTCTTTGGATCATGAACTCCAATAAGAAGTATGATATAACATTCACGCGCAAATCAGATTGTCATTTTGGTTGTCTTTATCCTATCTTGCGTGCCCTTTACTGTTCTTCAACTGTACGGAGAAGAAAAGAGAAGGGACCGGATTATGTCACTCCGCAATGAAATTTAGCTGTCTTCTCTCTTTGCTTTTTTTCCCCTTCTTCATTTTGGCTAAGGGAGATTTGCCAGAGGTAGATTCTGCACTGTTTCTCAAGGGCATCTTTCATATCGAAAGAGGCTATTTGGCCCACAGACGACTTACCCTTGGAAAAAGCAACACAAGCCAAGCCCCTCCATCTTTTCAGAGAACAAGAAAAACGGATTATCTCTGCAGGACAAGGTAAAAAAAAAAAAATGTTGTCGAGAGTGCTTTTGGAGCCCCATGAAAGACCAGATCACAGGTAAGATTTCTGTGGTGTTTTGTTTTTCACCTGTCAAATTATCTCCCTCATTTCCTGTGACCAATGGAAAGCATCATGACCATAATGACCACAATGATGACTACCAGAATACAATACTTGTCCCAAGACAAGTTTATCAAAGCAACCAAAACTTTCTCCAAACAATCAAGGTCAAAAACACTAATGAGTGAGCATCAAAAGTACTACCATTTGGAGGAGAGTTGAGTTATATTCATGATCATAAAGTCTTGAATTTTCCCTCTCAAAGCCACCCATCATCTCCCAACACCTTTTGCCCCAACTTCCTAAAAGTGGTTTGTTCTTCAATTATTTAGAATCAATTATTAAGCATCCAAACAACACCTGTAAACCCCCCCATATTACTATAATGGGATTATTCCTCTGACGTAAGCATCAACTGCAATAACAGCAAAACAGAACAATTTTAAAAGAAACGGGCTGAGACAGATTCCCTTTGGAGAGGAGGAACGGCAGAAAGTGGAGGCTGTTTTGTTTGTTTACATTAAACAAAAGGAGGTGAGAAAATGAGAGTGAGTGGATAGTCTAACTGTTATCATTTGGGTGCATTTCTGAGAAGGAGATCACTGCTTTTCGAGGAGCGAAAGACCCCATTAAACTTGATGGGAAGGCTGGGAGAGAGATTAGAGAGAGGACAAGACTGTAAAGTCCAAACTATTAACTTGCAACTTTTTTCCCACTTGAGAAATTGGATTGGCCATCGAAGTAACGACACATTTTCTTTTCTGCCCCGGGGGCGATTATGGGGAGTACTGTGGAAATCTCCCTAAAGAGAAGGCCCATAAGAGATTGCAAAGTGAGAGTGAATGTGATTGTTCCTTTTGGTCAGGTGAAACCAGCTCAATCGGCTCAAATTTGGCTAAAAGACGAAGTTAAAGTCGACACCATTAAAAAAAATTTAATATTGTCACAGGACTTAGTTGAGAAAAGCCGTAGAGAAAAAGCTGGCTCCAGGATCGGATTAGTGGGATATTAGGAGGCTTAATGGAGTGGGAAAAAGGCACAGGATGAGCATGAGTTAGTGGATCTCACTGGTGCAATGCCAAAAGCTAGAAGGCTCCAATAATCAAAAGCATTACACAAAGAGAAAGGAAAAAAGTGAGTCGGGGAGGGTGGGTATCACCCCTCTTCCAATTTGACATCAATATCCTCATTCTAACAGCAAACTTCACAGGCTCTCATGGCGAGTGAAATTGTGCAATTCTTTTCTATGCCGACACGGTTTGCTCGGTTTCAACAGCTTCATGTCTCGATCACTCGTTTGAATATCTGCAGTCTGTGCAGACTGCAGAGCCATGGCTGTACCTAGGAAGCAGGAAAGAGACAGCAACTTTGAGACCTTAAGATAACAGAGATTTAATGGCGGAAGCAAGAGAATGAATCGAGGGTAAGACGGTATAATCACATAGGAAGAGGAGACGCACAAATTATTTCAAACTTTCCAACCATGGCAAGGCAACTTTCAATGGTGAAACTTTAAAGTTCAAAAAAAAAAGGTAAAGTGGGGCTTTTGTTCTGGATAATGAACCAAAACACGATGCAATTTAATTTTATCCAGTCCTACCTAGCACGGCCACTTCTCAAAAAACTATATCTTTTTGCCTATTTAAGGGCTCAATCTCTGATACTAACACCTCCACTTGGCTCTTGTGAGAACCCATTGGTGGGCATCATCTCCATAAACCACCTATCAATTTTCCTGAAATCTGATATGGAAGGCTTTTGGCATGCATCTCTCCATGGATCTTGAAAAGAAGCAATTTGGCTATATGGGGACGGAGAGGGATTCCCCCCACTCCTCATGAAACATCTAATCAGTTTGCCAGGACACTAACCAAAAGCATCACCACCGTCGGGCCGCATCGGAGGAGGAGATCGAAATTAGCAGAGATGGGGAGGTTTTTGGGTATTGCCCTGGCAAACCGGCAAGTCACACAACGGCTTTCAAGGCTTTTAATTATCAGGTCTTTCTTTAATCTTCGTGTCGTTTACATGTTGCATGTTTGAATGTACTTCGAAATGGAAATCTTACTGTATGTCTTCTCTTAAGAACTTGGACCTGGATATGATAGTTCCTGCTCTTGCACCTCTCTCTCTCTCTCTCTCTCTCTCTCTCTCTCTCTCTCTCTCTCTCCTTCCCTCCCTCCCTCCCCCCACCACGGACACAGGCGTGAGTTGCAGGGTGGCTACATTTAGAGCAGCCTTCTCCAATTCTGCTCTCATTGCCGCGCATACTTTATGATAAAAATTCTACTTCTAAAACCCCAACCAAAACCTTGCCCTCACCTATAACATCCTAGAAAGATTCAGCAGTTAACTTATGTAAATTGAAATAAAGAGGCCTTCTCTGGTATCTCCTTCAAGATTTAAGGACCGATAAAACCAGGAAAGCATCAAATGTCAATTGAAATACACAAGTACTCATCATTTGAACAATTGACTCTCCACCGTTCATGTGTCTATCGAGCAAGTAGATTTTGATTTCTTAATCTGTCTAGACTTCGTTTAAGGATGAAGGAAATCATTTTGTGGACATAAGATATTTAAGTTTGCGTGAAATTTGCAATAGACTTCATTTAAAGGATGAAGGAAATCATTTTGTGGGCATACAATATTTAAGCTTGCGTGAGATTCGCAATTGATTTGATCTGCATATACCAATTGAAAGGCATTATGGCTTGAAGATTTTCAAGGTTTAACCATCAATAAATAAGATTGTTTTTCCTTGATAAATCTAAGATCGAACAAACCAGTTTACACCAATCTTAGCTACGATTTATTTGCTCAGCCTCTTTAGAGATCCGATGGAGAAAAAATCACTACTCACAGATGTTCTTGATAAACAGCCAAGTTCCAGGCATAAAGTATGAACATATGATGGAATACCTGCACTATGAAGCCACAAAATCATTGAAGAAACTCGATGTGCTTTGTATTTCTTGCGGGCATTTTGGAACGTTTTACGTGTACATTTCAACTGAGTGAAAAACACCCCAAAAAAAAAAAAATTAATTAAGGATAACCTACGATCTGGGTAGAATTGAATTTCCCTGAACATACACTGGAACTCCTATCAAAATCAATCTAAAGCTAAGATCCTAATTAGAAAAAAAGATGGTACAGAGCAACAAATTATCAAGAAAAAAGATGCTGTCCATGCCACTCCGTTTCACTATGTTGGAGATCCCCACCCCATTTTCAACAGAGAAGCGTATAGCAACTCGTTCCAGGTATCAGGAACACCAGGTAAGCACCAATGGCTGCAATCTTGGGATTGCTCGGCGGCCATTTGTTCTTGCGCGGTCCTGTAAGCCGTTCTGTATACAGAAGGGTGCCCGTCTTTTCTGTAGTCAGTAAGTCTACTAATGTTTAAATATGTTACCGGAGTTCTCATTTCTTGAAGCACATTCTCTAGCACCCTCATTTTCGAAGGGTAATTTTCCAAGTATGACTCGTTGAAAATAGGCTCCGTTTCTTTATGACACTGTCCTCCCGAGTTCCACTGCCCGCCCCTGCGAGCACAGGAAATTGAATGGAATGTCAGGCAGGCCAACTAAGAATCCTCAAGTTAAATCCACATAAATGACTGTGAGCGACATTTTCATGTACATAAATTGTATATCTGGGAATAGCAACTGGTGCTTCATCTGTTTGCCTACACCTTACCATCTTACTTGGGAGATATAGGTAGCTGACAGAGATTATCTTCTCTCATGGATTTTAAAAAAAAAAAAATTATAACAAATTAGAACTCTAAAAGGATCAACACTTCTCAGCTTTGCATTGTTTTGCATGACACAACTCTGAGGGAGAGCAGTGAATTACTTCACTAGTGGAAAAGATGTTGAGATCATTTTAACCGACAAAAGCAAAATTTTCTCTTTGAAGTCCTCCATGTCAGTCTTCAGAGTTTTGACAGGCATGGAAACCACCTTATACAGCCTTCAATCCTTGTTCTTACCATCTTATATTTTTCAATTCGGCAACTTTCTACTCTGAAATTTTCGGTGCGAGGATGCACAGGTAGGGGCCAAGTTCATGCCAAGGTAGCTCACCAACTTGAGCTCCTTTTGACTTAAATATATATATATATATAGATGTTTGTCAGAGGCATGTTGCATGATATTTAGAGGTAATGATGAGGAAACAGTCGGCTACCTGAAATGAGTGACCGAATATCCTCTGAAGAAAACCTGCGTTCGGGTCTGGTGGATGTTTTTGTCTATCCATTTGGCCCAAGTCCTGAGAGCTCTCTTATATGCCTCCAGGACCTTGAGTCTTGGGTGCACATACTTGCCTTCCTGATAATAGTGTTCCCTGTCCAAAGTTCCGAATCACAGGAACAAAATAAAAAGGAAGCTTAGTTTGTCGATCCAAATAAAGTTTTCTTGTTATATGTTTGAAGCTCTCAATTTCCTTTAAACAGCAATTTACACAAGCCCCATCACAGATAATCAGGAATTCCATGTTGAGATGAACTTGCCATATCAAGCACCAGTTTACTTTTTAACCTTTTGTGTTACATACCAATAACCTCATAAAGATGATGAAAGTAAAGAGAAGTGACAGCACTCACCCTCTAGTTGTCTTCTCATGGGTCCACCAGTGACCTGTGTTGAAGACTATTATATCAGCGTCACGATACGTTCGTGTTGTGCGGTCCATCAAATCTATCCTCAAGGTCCCGAACGACCCATTCCCATTGCTAAAAGATGATTCTCTAACAAGAAATGGAGCACCAACAAAGTCGACTGAACAATTGTACCCCTGAAACAATCGAAATTAAAGAATGAGATACGAATCATGAAATTATAATATTTAAGATTCGCCACCACAAATGGAGAATCTTCTTGGATGACGTGCCTCAAACCTGAAGGCATAAACTCCCTTCTTTTTAAATTCGCTTCTTCCAGAAATCTCGTAGACTCTTTTCTTATCTTTGACGCTATGGCGGAGGATGCAGACGAGAGACTCCCACATGTTCCTGTTCAGCGAATCCCCAACAAAGACCAGCCTTCTTCCTCTTAATCTCTCCAGAAAATCAGTTGCGTTCAATCTGAGAAAATGTCTCCAATCATCAATTAAGAATTCGTCATGAACATGTCCAAATAAACTAACATATACAAGATTCTATGCAAAGGACTACACATGTCAATCGCTGGAACCGATCGCAAGTTGACCTTCCTAGGCTATCCCCGAATATCGTCCCACAACCAAAGATTACTTAAAGCAGTCCATCCATTTATAATCTACTTAAAAGAACCATATCTCCCGTAGATATCAAAAGCATGTGACCAAGATAATCCAGAATATATCCAAAGCATGTGATGAACTTCAACTTGGGTTACACGACAAGCACGAATCTCTGTTGTGTTCTTGTGCAAAACAAAAAAGTTCTCGCATCCTACCTAAAGACTAAAAGCAAAGTAAGTGCTTATCAGATTGCATTCTATAATCCTAATACACATCCCACCAAAAGAACCAAGCCAGCACCACGTACCTCGGTATGTCACATCCATTAGGCTGCCACTTCCACTTTACAAATCCATCATCTGGCCTACCATTGAGGTGGCAATTGAAGTCCCTATCAACATAAGGGCAAGAATTCGCCGGATAATACGGCTTCGAATCGTCCCTCGCCCATCTACCATCAAACATATCACAATCCTCACCACGATGTCCCAATACTCCAGAATCACGCCGCCCTATCCTAAGGTCAGACACCTCTGCGGCGAGGGGAGACCTTGAATTACCACTCCCTCCCCTGGCCAGAGAGAAATTCCCACCCTCATCATGATTTTCAAAAACCTCCACAGCTTCCCCGCCTAGATTCGCGTCGCGCCTCGCTTTAGGATCATCCACTAACCTATGAAGCGTCAAGCTTCTATTTTTCGAATCCCCCGCGGGGTTTCCCCACACCCTCTCTGTTTCAGCTTCTCTCGTCACATTCGCCCCATCACGGGTCGCGTTCAAAACCCGTCCTTCGCAATCTCCGTCCAAGATATCCAAAACCTTTCCGACGCCCGACGTGGCATTCCCGCAGCAACGACGGGCGCCGGCGGTGGTCAAGTTCGCGGCAGGAGCGGAGGACGAAACGAGGGTGGCGTTGGCGGGGGTGGAAGGAGAGAAGGGCCAGAGCGAAACAGGGGAACCGGATAGCTCCAGACACAGGGGAGTCACGCTCACTGTAAGGTCACCACGAGAGCGAGGAAGAAGAGGGAGGCCCCGACGCTGAGGCCGAACTTGGAGGAGGCCGCCACCCTCCTCTTGGCGCGGAGGAGCTGCTCCGAGAATGCATGCTTCACGGGCTCCATTCGCCTCGACCCAGCGGCAGCATTCACCGCCCTCCGGAAGCAACGGGGCACGGAGCGAAACCAGACGTGAAGGTCATTGAATACGACACGGCGACGACGAAAAGAGAGAGAAAGTTCGTGCGTTTGTGTCGTAGCGTCGGGTCGCGTTCGAAAAGTGTCGAAGAGAAGGGCGGAGAAGCAGAGCGACCGGAGAGACAGAGAGAAGACCCGTGTCGACGGAATTACGAGGATGCTAGTGACAGAGGAGGCGGGTGAATGGTCGGAATTGCCCCTCGGCTGTCGCCCTATTCTCGCGTGGGACTGGAAAATCCGCCGGTGGTTTCATTGTCTTTTTGCCGGGGGGGGCTTCGGTTTTCGTGGGTGGTTTGCTTATCAAAGATTCGAGCGGAGAGAAATCTTAAATTCTGGCTCTGGCCAAAAATATATGGATCTTTTAACTGAAGTTGAACTTACTTTTGGACTGGTAAAACTTATCTATAAAGAAAAGAATTTTTTTTTTTTTTTGATATTGTTGATTACCTTAAAATCTATTGGAGATTCAAGGAATGAAGATTAAGATGAATACCCCATAATTTCAAAATTTTATGAGCAGATATTGTCTATTGGTGATATATACAACAAGCACGTTTCGTTATTTACCTTAAAGAGATATGTAAAAATAAATTAACATAGTTGTGGCCTAAGTTATAAATGATGATCTTTCTTTTATGAGTTTTGCTCAAGTAATTTTCATTAATTAGAGCTAGCATAAGATGCGATCATTTAACTAATAGTTCCAACTAAAAAAAGGCAGTGACATTTAATGTAGAAAAAAGGAGAATAATGCATTTATTTGAATGAATGTGTAATGATGCTATCAAATTATTGTTATATTCTCAATACTTGAAATGTTATACATAATTATGTGACCATAGATCGATAGAACATAGATTATATATGAAAATATATCCCGTTAAGTATAATACAATTTGTGTTGTATAAGTGTATAAATCATGTTATTTCAAGCATCATTTTAGAAGTGTAAGAAATGGCCGAGATCAGAAGAATTTCATAAAAAAAAATTGCAAACATTTAAGTTTGTTATACATTAGAATATTCAAGTGTTTTTGCTAGCGCATCTTAATCTCACTAGACCAGTTACACCACATCTTAAAACTTGCACGTGCTCTTAAAAGAGCACTTAATAACTATCCCTTTAACGCCTTGAAATTCATCAAGCTAAGCAGGCATTTATCTTTTAAGAACTACCATTTATGGAATGAATTTTACATATCTAAGCAAAGTCAATTTACACTTAGAAAAAAAAATGCTAAATCAGGAATCTCCAAGTCTCTGACTGTGATGACTTTGAGTTAATTAATGATAACCCCAGTTGATTTCGAGCCTTTTCAGCAGAGACACTTTTAATTTTTTTGCTTTCTAAGGTAAACAAATAAATAACTTCAAACCGCACTCTAGGGGCGAATATGTCATTTGGCCCCCGCGGGTCGGGCCGTGTCGGAGGGGTAAAAAGGTCATACCGCGCGCTTCCTTTTTCCCAACCGTTGAGAGCGAAGGCGGAAAAAACTGCTGATCTCTTTCCCGCCGGGCCTCACGAGGCGACACGTGGCCGACGGCCACCGCGACGAAGCTCGCGCGAGCGCGCACGCGGCACGAGGGCCGAGCGCGGTGGACGGGACCCCTCCGCTCCGCTTTTGGTCCCGACAGCGCGAAGTGCGCCGCCGCAACGAGCGGCCGACCGGCGGCGGACGCGTGGCGGGGCGGGGCGGCGTGGAGTGTGGGGGCCCCGTCTCTGGTGGGGGTGTGACAGGGCTGCAGGCGCACGCTGCTGGCAAGCCCCTCAATCAAAGCGGCGATCGTTTCCATAGTGTGCAGGAGACGCAACGAAGGGTTACCAGGGATTTCGTTTAAAAGTGCCTTCCTATGCCTTTACAAAATCTAATAAAAAGATTCTGTAGTTTCATGGCAAAATTATCCCAAAAAATAAAATAATAATAATCAATTTAGTTCGAAATTTTTTAATTATGTAATTTAGTTCGAAATTTTTTAATTATGTAATTTAGTCAAATTTATTATATGACAATCAATTCAGTTATAAATTTTTCAATTATACTAATTTAATTACAAACGTTTTGATGACTTATCAGTTTAATCTTAAACATTTTACTGATCAAAGGCCATCGGTCCCAAGCGAGGCAAGCGAGAGCTTTGCACTGTCCGACGTGCATCGATTTTCTCGTGTTATATGTTGTTGATACTTAACTGTGTGTTTGGGAAGCTAGAGAAAAGGGTGGGGGAAAAGAGAACAGGAGGAGATTATTTTGAAGTTCCCTTTGTCTCGCACTCTCAAGACTTTCGAAATCTCTTGTTTTTCATCCCGATTTTCGTCGCCTCCCATTTCTCTAGCTACCCTAAAAGAGCCCAAATGAAGTTGGCTCGAGTAACGTGAGCTTGTATTCCAATAGGGCATTAAGAGTGCGCATGACAAAATTTCTGAAACAAAAATTAATTTCTAGCAAGAAATTGATTTCTAACTAAAAATTGATTTCTCAATTTCTATTTCATAAATTGAGAAGTTAAAAATTTTAACTTCTAATTTCTTCTTCAAATCTATTTCTTCTAATTTATTTTTCAAATCTATTTCTGGAATGAAATCTGTTTAAAATAAAAAATCAAATCGTTAACAAACGGATTTTTATTCCAAACATATTCCTAATGAACAGAGAAATAGAGAAATAGAGAAGTAGAAATTTTATCATGCACGCCCTAAAGCAGTGTTTGTAAAATTGGATCGATGGCGATTGAGGCATTTCATTCACTCGAGCGGAAGCCACTTGAACCAAGTGAATATATCTAACTACATATTCTAAATAGTCGTACTCAATCCATTTGACGCCCAAATTTTTTGAGATTTAACCCTCACCAAAAACATGATATGCCCAATTTGATGCCATATCACAGTTTTCAAAAGTGCAAAGTACAACTATTTATTTGCTTTTGAACAAGTTATCAATAATTGCGAGTCCTTCCTCACTCAAACAAGCAACGTTTAATGAATTGGAAAACTCTCCACGACAAGCTCCTGGCACCTAGACACTCTCTTCACCTCTCATTTGGCATCCTGAGTCCATCGGAATTGTCCTCTTCTCCCCCGTACGCTCTCTCCACTTTTTGTCTCCTTCTTGGCGTTGCCGTTGCCGTTGCTGTCGCGCCACACTAACCCATTTCGTGAGGTTAAAGGGATCTCGACAGCGAACCTTCTCGATATAACGTAATGTTTTCGACACGCAGAATTTTCATTCTTCACAGTCGAACGTTTTAGTATTATCGTGTCTAAAGTGAAAAATCGTGAGAAGCACAACGGCTATGGGCTAAGCAAATTCCATTTAAGCCTTTCGTGTTTGGCCCAAAGTTGTGCTTTCAAGGTCGGACGAGAGCCCAAGAATGACCGATAAAAGCCCAATTTTCGGCCTTCTTGTAAGGCTGCCCGGATTGTAGAAGTCCCATTATATATTTGATGCAATTAAGCATAGGATTAAAAATATTTGAAGATCTCACTTCCGTGATATCAAGATCTCACCTTGGGGAAAAATATCAAAAAATTTCTAAACTTATTATTTTGGTATCAATTCAATTTTAATTTTTTTAATTAAACTAGTTTAGTCCTAAAGCTTTTTATATTAGTATGAGTTCAGTTCATCCCACCAATTTAGGCTGAGAATTACTGATGTAAAAGCAAGTCGTCCTACACGGCACGACCGGCACTGATGTAGATATCTTTAAATAGTTTTTTAATATTTTTTTGAATTTTTGAATTTTTTTACTTTTTTTTTCTTTTTTTTTTCCTATTCTTTTTGCTTTGGACTGTGGCTGGTACCAGCCACAAGCAAGTGTTGACAAGGGTGTCGTGGCCCTCGTGGCCTCGGCAAGGGCAGCGAGGGTTGAGCCCTCGCTAGAGGTCGTTAAGGCAACCCTTACAAGGGCCTCCCTCACCCAAGCAATGAGGGTCGAGCCCTTGCTAGATCCAACAAGAGCCCCCTCGCCCAAGCCGCAGCCTTGCCTGCAGTTTTGGCCACAGGCCAAAGGAAAAAAAGGTTAGGAAAAAATTAAATAATAAATAATAAAATATTATAAATTTATTTTAAAATGTCCACATTAACGCTACTGGTGGACAACATAAATTAACCTGGATAGATTAAATTGAAAATATAAAAAGATTTATGATTAAATATAGTTCAATTGAAAGATTTATGACTGAATTTATACGGATACAATAAGTTTACAACTTTTTTGGTATACCCCTCACCTTTGAACTTCCTCACCAGCTTGTCAAATTCACTCTCTTCAGCTCTCTCCGATTTGTCTCCTTCGCAACCATGCCAAATCCATCGCTATCCCCACCTCCAGGCCATCGCCCAACTTCACTGCGAAGGAGGTAATTCAGATATGGACGCTAAGTGAAAAGGAGTCTCCAGTCGCCATGGAGCAATGGGGGAGGCAACGGGCGGGCGCAACCGATGTGGTAGACAAAGTCACAAAGCAGTGGCGAACGATGCAGAGGTGAAGGGTGGCGATGGGGGGGTGGACATTGCGTGCGAAGGTGGGACGTCACTTGATGTTGAAGCCGATATGGGTTAGTGTGGGGTGCCAAAAATCTTGAAAATTCTTGATTGTTGATTAGTAATTTACCCGCGCGTTGAATACCCTAGACTTGGTTTTGATGGATGGGTTTGAAGATTGGTACGAGATCATTTTGGCAAGTTAGGGTCTAGAGATAGTACAATTATGATGTGGTTATTCCTCGTTGGAGACAAAAAGTCAACCTTGTTGCACCCATGGCAATGAACCATGGATAACCAATGGCAGCGATGATTGTGGTATCTATTTTCATCACTACGGCCAATGGAGACGACATTATTTTTGTCACTTTTTAAAACGGGCAGACACGCCTCAATTGTGGACATAGACTTCAAATGATGTGGCGCACTCGTGAGAGTATTCGAGTTCTTCAATGGTGACAGCTATATGGCTTATAACATTTCCTTTAACCCTCAGTCGTTGGAACAAGATCAAATGGTCATCGCCGGCGATTGTAGGCAAAGACAACTGATTGCCGTGGAGTTGGTCCCTGTGCAGTCACTGAGGAAGGGTCTATCTCACCCTCTAGCCCGGATTTTTTATCCGGCATTTGATCCATATATATCCAGGTTTATTCGGACTACCAAACAGCTAGTTCTACAAAATCACAATATACTACCTAACTCCCTAATGTCCAAGCATTTAGGACCATGCGATTATCTCATTGGCAATACCTATGAATTTCACATGATTGGGGATCACATGGGTCGAGTTTAATAAGGTACCCAATCTGTTCGGAGCCTTAATAGGGCTTAAATGGATTGTAAAATAAGTTTGAGTTTCATACTATATAGGGCTTTGGACACATCTTGTTGGTAATCTGAATCCAAATCTGATAATCATTTTATTTTTACTCTTTCGAAGATTACCATGTGACTCGTATGATTCCATACCCAGGGATACAAAGCACTTTTACTCATTTACATTTTTGTGCAACATCTTAATTACTTCACTTTATATGATTGATAGAATTTAGACAAGAGTTTAAAATTGTTTTTTAGAATCTTGATTTTCATGATTGCAGATATATGTAAGCAATGTGGTTTATCATCTATTTGGCGGTAGAAAAATTTATCCCAAAACATTATTTATAAGAAAATAATATGAAGAGTTGTTTCAAAAAACTTGTAGGGAATTCGTTGGGTACCTTAATAATTAAATGGAACCGGCTCGGATTGGGATTCCATCAACATTACCGGATAGAGTTTGGATGGATTCAATAAGAATGCTACTTTTAATCAAATCAAAAGGTGCGTTTATTTCATTGAAACGATTTTCTTCGAATTAATTTTCTGGACTTTCACACATTTGAATCATTGAAAAATAATTATGCTGATAGAAAATCTGCATATAAATTAATTCTCCAATTAGAAAAGGAGAATATCTTCTTAAAAAAACAATTAGTCAGAAAGCATTTTCCTTTGTTACGAAATCTTTTCCCTAAGCAACCACACCCACAATTTTTTCCTCTGCGTCCCACAGAGGAAAAAATCACAGCTTCATCCTTCTCTTTTGGTCCTGTAGAAATCATCCACGGCAGAATTATAACACATCAGTACTTCTTAGTGATCATCTGAAGTAAAACTCTGCTCTGCCAGCAGGCATTCAACAAGAGAAGCATTCGGACTCCTCTTATGAGTTCCAAGCCATCCATGTGCAGATGCATTCCATGAGAGAAGCAAGGTCGAAACTTACGCGAATCACCCACGTCTAAGTTCAGATTGCCAGCGTCATTTCTCAGGGAAAATCATACAAATTCGCACTTCCCGCCGACCAGGGCAAGGAAGGACCGACCGCATGAACAGCAGAGACTAAGAACATACCCTCAATCGATCTTTGCAATCTTCTTTTCCTTGTTTTTAATAAAAATGTTAAGACCGATAGGAAGGTGTAAACAATCCCGATGTGAACCTGAATTGACTCGAATGCTTAAACAGTAGGTAATACCAATATAGGTATGGCACCAGGCCGTGCCGAGAAACAGTAGAAACAGTAGACTAGCGAATCAGAACTAATTGGTTAGATCACTAGGAGAACAATATAATTACAGCGAACTTTCGTTTACGTATTGTCAAAATTTTCTCGAAAAGCTCAACCAGCTGAAATTGATTTCTGGCGAAGAAGAACAATCAAGCTTGTTCATGACTTTCCTTTGACGCTTTTTACAGACTAAATACATTCACTGAGCGCTATCGACAGCAGCGACAATGGCCTTCATTCATTCGAACCTCTGCGACCAGATGATGTGTACGGACAACGTGTGTGGAAGAGGGGACTTACCTTGTCACCTAGGACCAGAAAGCTCCATTGCTTCTAACACAAGTGAAGACTCTTCGATGAAATCCGAGTATCTTGGAGTTGGGTTTTCGCATGATCTGAACCTTGGCGTCTCTACCTTCTGAGAAGCCTCCCATTTCTCAGCTAAACCATCACCCTCCAACATCCTGAGTACTTCGGACATCTTGGGGCGCTCCAATGGATTGAACTTGGTACATAGAAGAGCGACCTTGACCATCTCTTCCAATTCAATCCTATCGAAATTTGTCCCGAGATCTTTATCTACCAGTTGGCTTAGTTTTCCATCCTTGTGTAACTTGTTTACCTGAAAATGATCGGCATATAACAACTCAGCGAAAGATAAAACATCTGGAAAAACATTGCAAATCAAATATTTACAGGTACGAAACTTCTTGTAGATAAAAAGAAAATTCAGGGTTTCAATACCGTCAATCAAATTAATCCAGACAAGCAAAATGAGTCTAAAACAATACTAGTACTGAATGGTTTCAAGTTGCAACCCATGAGGCAATTTGCCAGGAGACGATAATGCATCCAATGCAATATGAAATGAATTCTAGATCTCATTATCTCACTGCCATGGACTAGCATTCTCATATCACATTGGGATTATTGGAAGAAACATCTGCATTTTAATGATTCACTACGTTAAATCCAACATACTGTGATTACAACTCCTTTTTCTTGTTGCTTCTTTTAAACCTAATAAGAGCATCATAGGATTCTCTTTCATTTTTAATAACTGTGGACATGTATCCATAATCTACGAAGAACTCAGATCTTACACTCAAGCAACATGAGATAAAGGTATACTTGGCGATAGTTGACATATAAATATTGCTCAAAGAAATACGACAACAGCTCTCAGGACATGGGGCACATGAATTCATGTCATAATAGACTTATGTTAAGTCAGACATCCCAGATTTGGAAAGCAAATTAAATCTCTCTTTTGATGCATGTTTTGAGAGAGAGAGAGAGAGAGAGAGAGTACCCAATCAAGCATGACTCCTTTCTGGTTTGCTACTCGCCCAAAATCTAGAGCTTTTTGACCAGTGATGAGCTCGAGGAGCAGGATACCAAATCCAAATACATCTGTTTTTTCAGATGATTGGCCTGTTGATAAGTACTCAGGAGCAATATGGCCTACTGTGCCACGCACCGCTGTTGTCACATGGGAGTCCCTGTGATCCAAAAGCTTTGCCAACCCAAAATCTCCAACAACAGCCTCAAAGTCTTCATCGAGCAAAATATTGGCTGCTTTAACATCACGGTGAATAATTTTGGGGTCGCACTGTTCATGTAAATAAACCAATCCCCTAGCTGTACCTAAGGCAATCCTCTTTCGCCTTGACCAGTCCAAAGCTGGCTTCCCATGAATATGATCTGCAGAGAAAATGCACGAGTTATCAAAGTATTCTAGGTTCTGCCAACGGTCAGAAGCACACTGATAAACTTAATGCAACCGTTCAAAAAGACATCACAGCATAAGGTAAGGAAAAAGACGTAGAGACTGATGAAGCTCAAGGCTTGGTATATTGTTTTAGCTTCATAGGTAGAACAGATTGATGGCTGGGCATTACCAAGTTGAGAACAGCAAATTATTCAATTTCAGCAAGGTCAGGAAACTCAGTAAATCAACAACCCCAAGATTATATGCCAGATTACCAAGAGCATCTTCATGGGGTAATTAGATGTACAAAGAAGGTACAACTGAACTTCGAACATAAGAAGGTGATTGAAGGCTGGCCAACATCAAGATGGTCTAGGAGTCATTGTGTTTTGTCCAATCAAGCGAAGGATTCATCAAACTGACATGCTCAGCATTTAACAAGATTATCGATTGAGGTTGCCTCATAAGGCTGTGTAATGTTGTTAGCAAGTGAAGCAATAACTTAGGTAGAAATATTAGACTATGCAATAAGGTGGAACAGTATTGGTGGATCAATGCCAGAAGCCAATCAAAACTGCATCAAGCAGAAGCACATGAGAAACTATAAGAGATGATTCCATGGCTTGAAGTGAAGTTGGCTAACCTCTTAAGCGAGATGCTACACTTCCATTCAGCATGTAGGGGTACACAAGGAGTCTTTCGTTCTCCGTTGAGCAGAAACCACAAAGCCTGAGAAGATTCCGATGAACGGCCAGGCTAATCATTTCCACTTCTGTCTGAAATTGGATTTCACCTCCTGCAGCATTATAGTCCTTCAACCTTTTGACAGCTACTATAGTACCATCATTGAGGCATGCCTTGTATACAATCCCAAATCCACCTCTCCCTAAAATATTCTTCGAGTTGAAGTGGTCAGTCGCAGCCCTCAGTTCTTTAAATGTATACCTTCTCAAATGTCCCAAGCAAACCTCAGGGTCGTATTGGTCTGCACCACATAGTAAAGCCAAGAACTTGTTCATTAAAAACTGAAAAAAGAACAGTGCAGTATATATTTATGTCGCAGTTAATAGACTACAGCTGACACATGAGGTTACCTGATTGGTGACTATTCCTTAAAAATTAGAGTACAATGGTAATATCACGAAATCCAAGGAAGCTAGCTAAAGAATCTTTGAAGACAGGGATTCTAGATTTATTGACTCTCAAGCCATTCATTAACCACTGCTAGAAATATTAAAGTTCTCCGCTGGTGCTTTTACATAGATATATAACAACAATTGTACATACAACCCATAGAAGTGGCATGTTCAACAGCGAAAGCACTGGTAGAAAGAGAGGGCAAGAAAGAGAGGGCAAAGGACTGACCATTGACATCAAAGAAAACTTGCTTATTCCGTCTGTAACGCCACCAAATTAATAAAGCAATGACAATGACTGCAGAGAAGGCACCACCAAAGCTTGCACCGAAAGCAATAGCCATGTGACGACTTTTTGATCCAGAATCTGGTTGACCTAACAATCACAAAGAAGCAGATGCACAATTCGTTAAGATTTCTGGAATCAAAAGTTTCATTGTAGCATTTATACATATCAAGTCATGTGCATACCTTTTAAAACATCAGGTGGAAAAGAAAGTGGTTCAGGAAAGACAGAAGTACAGTTGTTGCCAGCTTTGGGTCCACATATTAGAGGGTTGCCAATGATTCTGAGATCAGCAAAAAGTACAATGACTATGTAAATGACTTCACAACATATACATATATAGCAATGGAGTTCCGGTGGAAAGGACGACTTACTTAAAAGTTCTTGCTGATATTTTTGGCAAAGAACCACTCAAATTGTTAAATGAAAGGTCTCTGCAAGCAAATTATACTTCAATAATGGGTATTCTCACAGTAAAATAAATAAACTGGACCTCATAAATGATGAAGAAACGCATACACAAGAGTGAGGCCCTCGATATTAGACAAAGACTCAGGGCAGGATCCAGTAAGACTGTTGTTGTTCAACCGCCTGATCAAATGAAAGAGATGAAAAGCATCAGTTGTAAGATCACTCCTCCATTGGCATAATCACAAGAAATCTCCAAATAAATCACAAGTTTGGAAATTACAGGTAATTCAAATTCCTCAGGTCCCCCAAAGAACTAGGAATTTCTCCATTAAATGTGTTATTGGAGAGATCGAGTGTCTGAAGCTTCTGTAGATTCCCTATTGTTGCTGGCATAGGACCCGAGATGAGATTATTCTGCAGCAACCTAAACATTCAAGGAATCATAAGTCGTGCTTTCATTTAGAAAATGCTGTAGCATTGTATGACCAAGAATTCAGAGTAGCATTCCCAAGGAAACTGCTTGAATCATAAATAAAGAACAAACAGATCTATCAAAGTATACCCTTAGACCAAGTAACATACACACATAAAGTAATTATACGACAGAATGAAGGTAAGAACATACACTGTTTGCAAGTTCGTTAAGTTCCCAATTTCTGGAGACAAGGTTCCTGATAAGCTCTGACTCGGAAGTCCCCTGTTCAAGAATGAGAAGATATCACCTATTGTCAAAAAGATCCTCTTCAAAATAAATGATTTCACTTAACGTTCATCCATTGTCATTTGCCATCATGCGACGTATCTTGAAATTAAGACACAGCACAAGACTAAGACAAACTTACAAAGATGAAACGAAGCCGTCGCCCGTGCAAGTGACCATCCTCCAGCTACAAGGATCCACAGAAGTTACATCCCAACCCTCCAAAACATTGTAGGGGTCATGGAGAGCAGTTTTTATTGCCATTAAAGCCATAACTGCTCAAATATTCAAACGGAAAATATAAGTATAACGATCCATTGCTATGAATATGAGCTTCGTTCATTGTGCTCAGGAACTTAAGAGAAGAAATTAACAAGCCTGTAACAGACGCATCGCTAAATGAAGTGTGTGCGTGAGAGAGAGAGAGAGAGAGAGAGCTGGGAAACAGAGAATAAGTCTGCCCATAGATAAGTGGCAATTCATCTTCAATATTGACAGAGATCAATATATAGGACTAATACATTGATCCAAAAGGTAAAAAGGAAGTACAATTTGAGTGGGAACGGTATAAGAAAGATAAATTTTAAATTTTTAGACAAAGCTAAACACACAGCATGCAATATGCAGGAAACTATCCCAATGTTTTCAATTTATTTCGGTTAAACTATGGAAAGAAAAGAGAGAGAGAGAGAGAGAGAGACTAACCTTCATAGTTAACGCCAGCAGGAGAAAGAGAAGCAGAGCAACTCCCCAACCATGCCAAAACAAGAAAGCAGCTCACTCTCCACGACATCGCTCTTCTCTCTATCTTCATACTTTCTTCTCAAGCTTCTTGATACTTCACTTCCTCTTCAAAACATCTCGCACCCACTTCTCAAAACCGCCATGAGAAACCAAAAGGCAAGTCATTTTCACTTGCAGCCCCTACAAACTAATCCCTTTCCCTTATTCCAGTCAAAAAGAAAGAAAGAAAGGAAGAAAGAAAGCTCCAGAATAAGAACCTCCCCTGCCACAACAGGAATGAATGATTCTCTCCTCTAACTTTTCCCCCTTCTCCTTTGCCTCCCTTTTCCAAATAAACTTCACGTTTTCACTGACCCCTCGACAAAAACTCCATGTAACTCGAGACCCAGATGCTAAAAATCACTGGCTCACAAAACGCCTAGCTCAGAAAAAGACACCGAGAATCAAAGCTAGAGAGATGAGCACCGTCCGAGCCAGGACAAACAGCTAACAGCTGTGAGAATGCGTATGCGAATGCCAATGAGAGTGTTTTTCTCGAGAAACAGGGGAAACACCAAGAATGCCTAAAATTCTGAGATCCTAGAGATCTGGGAAAACCCAATGGCCGCTTTATCTACGTACACTCTCGCGCGACCCCCACAGAACACACTTTGGTGGGCTTGTCGTTGGTCTTTATCTCCCCCTCGCTGATTCCACCACCACCACCACCACCATTATTTTTTTCCTCCCATTCTCTCTGCTGCTACGTTCAACCACACAGGACAGAGCAAGGAAGGCGAGCGAAAAACCCACTTCAACCTCCGAGAAGGAAAAGGGAATGAAAGAAAAGAAAGAAAGAGAACACGGGAATGGGGCCAAAGCAAAATGCCAAATTCGACAAAGCTACAGACTGGGAAGCCAGTAACGATATATTTCTCTCTTTCTTCGCAGAGGATGGGGAACTGGGTTCCCTACGTATCTGCTTTTTTTTCCCTTTGGAATTTACTGTTGTTTTTGCATAAAGCTTCTCTCTTTTTCTCTTCCCTTTCCCTTCCCTACTTTGCTTCGAGTGATGATGGGACTGAATGGATGTGCGGGATTGATCAGGATTCAGATAGAGAGAGAAAAAGAGAGAGAGAGAGAGAGAGAGAGAGAGAGAAGGTAGAGAGAGACAGGGCAGTGGGGGATGTCTGATGTGCAAATGGAGGAGAAAAGCAGAGACCTCTTTTTGCAGTGACGGTAAGTTCAAGTCTTTTGTTTGGGGCAGGGGGGGGTCACGTGCTTGGATTGTCTTTGGCTTTGTTGTTGTCTTTTGCCCCCCCTGAATTTTCTAACTGCTTTTGCTTTTTTTCAATATTTTCCCCCCTTTTTTCGCAAAAAAAAAAAAAGAAAAAACCGGTGCTGTGCAATTATTTAAATAATCAAATTCTGTTAAAGTTTTCAGGCGTGCCGTGGGCCCCCACCCCCAAACCCGCCGGTGCTAAAATGCGCCGGGTAAAATGTTCACTTTTTTTGAAAGTGTGCAAGGCATGTTCTATCTAACTCTGGCCTTGCCTGCCTCCTCCTCCTCGTAGGTGACCAAAATGATAAGATGCTTTTGCTTGTTATGGAAGCAGAATTGGTATGTCAAAAATTAGAAAACTGCCCTTTTATTGTGCTGCTTTTCTCAATGTTGTAAAGAAAAAGTGATCTTTGAGATTTTCGAGCAGGTTGGTCTTTTTGCCATGTTAAAGCGATGGATTAACTCGACCGCATACGTCTATATCATCTGCATGATCCTAATTTCAAGAAGGAACTAAGTCGCTTTCTATCATCATTCCTAAAAAAGTCAGATTTATTATAAAATTTGTCCTTCGTAGTCCGCTTCAAATTAGGAGGGATCATATTATTCAAGTGTATTTTTAAGTGCCGGTCAGCATAAATTCTTTTTCTATATTAGTTGAAGTTCACAGAAAGAAAGCTTGCAATTAATGCTACATTATTTTGCACATAAGTTTGCTAATTACCCGACATTCAATTATAAAAGTACCATTGAATAATATTTTTTTAAATGATCATAGAGGGCTTGGTGGATGATAATGGAGGGGCTCCACCCGGAGATGGTAGGTTAGGTTCGGATGCTACGCATCCATCCATATGTTGCATGTGAAGAGTGGTGGTGGTGGTGGTGGTGGTGGTGGTGGTGGTGGTGGTGGTGGTGGTGCAACCAATTTTGTTTGCTTCTAATGTAAACAATTATTAAAAAATCAAGATGGAATATCTTGTTACCTATACACAAAAATGGCATTTTTGTAATTCACAGTACCGAATTTTGTAAGGATTATTCTTAGATAAATAATCAATTTCACAAAAAAAGCTCTTTCGCTTTTGGATAAATGGCATATGTTTTTTAAGTTAGTTTCTTAATAGCACTTTTTTAAAAAATATTTCGATTATTCAATAATGGGTATGTGAGGATTGGAACTAATGAAATTTTTTAATTTTTTAAAATGAGAAAAATAAATAATTTAAATAGAATTATTAAAATACGCTGGGGGGTGGAGATGTGTGCCAAGTTTTTGTACCCTTTTTATGTTATTCTTTTGTTGGATTCCGGGGAAAAGAATCTCTAATATGCGCCCCCACCGGGATATATGCCGCATGCCTAGGCCCGCATGCACTTATGTTCTTCCTCAAAACTTTAAAAATAAATAATTCTACAAAAAAAAAAAAAAAAAAAAAACAACATGATGATATGGTGTGAATTATTGCTTGGTTCACTGGATAATAAGTCACTCATGTCTTAAATCAATTTTTTTAAAAATGGGTGCGCCTACGATCGAATGGGCATTTAATTATGTGTTTTTTTTTTTTGCGGTAAAAAATTAGGTTTTATTTTTTGAAATAGATGATGAGTACGTTTCTACATGGGAAAGAATGTTGCCGAGGGATAGCTTTTGAGTAAGAACCTTTTTTTTTTTTTTAAATTCAATATGTTCCTACAAAAAAGAAAGAATTAAGCTGTGTATGATAATGCTCTCGAAAATAAGTGTTTCTGTTCTTTTATTCTTAGGAGCGGAAATAGAACAGAAACGTGTTTAGTAAGTTTTTTGTTCCCGATAACAGATTTGGAATAAAAACAAGAAACAAAAAAAAGTTACTTATTATTCCCGAAAACAACTACAAAAAACAAAAAACAAAAAAACAAAAATCAAACTTTTTTTTCCTTTTCTTTTTTTTTTCCTCTTCCTCTCTACTTCCCCTAGCTTGTCGCCACCCTCGACACCGGCCGACGACCGACCAGGACAAGGGCTAACAACCTTGCCGGCCATTGGTGAGGCCCTTCCCTAAGCCGAGCCCAAATTTAGTGAGGCCAAGCCTCACCCGCCGCCAGCGAGGCCCCCCCAAGCCTCGCCCAACCACCGTGAAGGCGACGCCGACCTCGCCTTGGCCTAGTGAGGTCGCCTTGCCCAGCCAAGATGAGGTCGACAAGGCTCCCCCCAAGGTCGGCGACCTTGCTGGCCCTTGTCTAGCCGATCGCCATTCGGCAACCAACTGGAGTATGGAAAAGAAAAACAACAAAAAAGGAAAAGAGAAAATGGTAATAAAATTATGAATAAATTAAAAGAAATTATAAATCATAAAAATATATGGGATTGTACCAAACACATTTCTTTTACAGGAATGTAAATTTTATGTAATTACCAAACGTGTTCAAATATTTAGAAACTGTTCCCGAAAATAGAAATTGAAAAAAGTGTTTCTAAAAAAATGTCGTTCCCGGAATAGAAACATTACCAAATACACCATTAGTTTCCATAAACGAAATTATTTCTACGCTTGGTTTGTAGCATGCATGGCCATGCAATCCTAAATTCTATATCTGAACCAATCTTAATTTTAATCCTTAATGTTAATAAATCCTTGGATTCCAGAATTCGATCTCATATTTGGCAGAATATTAGATATGATGACGTAATGGTTAGTCCTATCTCGTATTTTGTTTGGTAAACCTAGATAGGATATAAAGTAACATATAGAAAATCGGATAAAACTTTGGAAGATATCAGGAAAAAAAAAATAGTGAATAGTAGAAAATAAACCACTGGGATTCGCCTGGCCGCCACCCTTCCAACATGGAAGGGGAGGTGAGGGGTTCAAATCCCCACATTCTCGGGGGAGATGGGGTGGGGACGCATAAGTTTCAGGAGTGAGTTTCGACTCCCACGCCCTGCAAGGCGGGGGCAAAAGTCGAGTGAGTGTAGAGTAGGAATAGAGTAGGATTGACAAAAAAAAATAGTAGAAAATAAAACTTTAATTTACTTACCACAGCAACTGCCGTCACAATAATCACCCCTCCTCAGCCACCATCGCAGTGGCGGTTGCCTTTATCAAGGTGGTCGTCTAAGAACATCGAAGCAAAGAAATATAAATCCATAGATAGAGCTGCCATACCTATTTAGGATTAATCGAGTCTCAAAAAATTCCCGAGCTGTCAAAAAAAAAAGTGACAAAATTTAATTGGTTGCGGTATTTGGTAGATAATTTTCCATTAGTAATATCTAGTTCTTGAGATTAAATAGTTGATTAATGAGAGTAGTATGTTATATTTGAGATCATCGATGACTTAGGACAACAAAACAATTTAATAACAAGAATGACTGATGAAGAAATTTCAAAGCACATTAGAACACTGTTGATGCATAATTACGTCATTGGACTATATTCAGAACTCGCACAAGTAAACAATATATTATTTCTTGAACTTATTAATAAGTTCTCAATCCATGGTTTTATGCATATGTATATTATGACGTGATGATCCATCCACAACCTAAGCAGAAACAGCACTGGATTAGTGGCGGGATTTAGATTATCCCTATCTTTTAGGGATTATTTAGAGATATTTGGCTTTGGTTGGCCCGGATGTAACTCGTTAGGAAAGACTCGACACGGTCTATAAAAATATGTAGAATGTCAAGTATTCTCTATAATACAAGATTACCAGACGACGAGATCTCTTTTATTTACCATACCGACCACATCCCTATAGCACCTCTCTCGTTACTCATCCGAGACAGATCTTCGTTGCAACAACACCAACGTAGCTCTCTCCAATTGTGGTCTTTTCTCTTTGCTAAATAAGTCTTATCCTACATGCCACCATGCACTCGGGCCTCCTAGGATGCCCACTCCTCCTTTCACGCCTCTTTAACTCCATTCAGCTCTCCGACATTCCTCACATGCGATGTTAATCCTCCGTCGCACTAAGGAGTCACATGCGAACGCGAGACTATGATCCAGCTAAAGTAATAGGAATTAGACCTAAGACAATTCCAAATAGAAAAACTTCAATCATTTCAATTTTTTTGAAAGGGAAAAATGAGAGGTAATATCTATCCCTACATATCAATCCACATTGCCCATGAATCTCAATCACCGCTAATTGGAAACTGACTATCTAAAACTGACTATCTAAGGAACGATAGAGTCTATCAATACCACATAAAGATTTCTTTTTATATGTTGTGTTCATTCAATTAATTTTAAATAAGTCGTACCTTGGTCAGACCAATAAAGAGAGCCGAGGTTATAGTTAAAGTTGCTATATGTACTCTACAAAGACATAGACCAATAAAGAGAGCCGAGGTTAGAGTTAAAGTTGCTATATGTACTCTACAAAGACACGATGGTGTTTTTTCTATGGCATCTTGTCAAAACCTTAAAGTTATGGAAAGGAAAACTGTGCATAAACGCCCCTTCCGTTTTTTTTTTTTTTTTTTTTTTTTACTTTTCTGTGGGTCGGACAATGCCTCTTTCTTATATAGATGAAATCCGGGCATAAAGTGATCGCGCACACATACAATAGCAAGAACAATAAAATAAAATAAAATGAACCAGTGCACGTATGCACAAATTATACATATTTTAATAAAAAATTCCCCGCAATAAAAAAAAAAAAAAAAAAAAGGAGCCCCGAAAAAGAGAGTGAAATTTAAGGAAAATTTTAAAACTCATCATTGAGGGGGTTCATAGTTAACTGAGGATCGCGTCTTGATGTGCTCCAAAAAGCAGAACCCCAAAGCCCAAGAGCATTTTTGTCGCTTTGGGAAGCCTGAAAATATTCTCTGCCCGGTTATAATAAGACCCCCACCTTTTTCACTCCATCAATCACTAAATTAATTAAATTAAAAGTACTGACGAAACGGAAATTAAGTTAAATTAAATTAAAAAGCACGCAGAGAATTCCCTGAAAACCGTGCTCCAGATCCATTCACAAGCCCAACGGGGCATTTTGGTCGCATCGTCCGAGAATGTACAGCTCCCTCTCCTGCTGACTGGCTGGTCCAGTATTAAAAACTCTCTTTTTTATGCATATTCCCATTTTGACCTTGACTCCAACTTGAAGGTTGCTTTTCTTGTAGGTTGTAATTTAATATGTATATAAGAAAATAACACAAGTGATCATTCCTCGACTTTGATTCAATATGTAATGTCGTCTTTAGATTTTTAATTTATTCAATATGATCTATAAACTTTAATCTAATTCGTAATATCATCTTTAAACTTTTAATTTGTTTAATATGATTCCGAACTTTTAGTGCATGCTCAATATAATCTCTAACTATATAAAGATGTCCAATACTATTTTTCCATTAATTCAAGTTAATGGAATTTGCTTGTTTGACTTTTAATTCAGTACGTTTAAACAATGGATGAAAAAAAAATGTCACATGCTAATTATCCACATAAGATGTTCAACTAGAATCACGACATAATATTCATTTTTCATTTGGTTTAATTTGTTCAATTTGCAAAAAATGATCATCCATTTTATTTGAGGACATGGATTATTATATCCTAAATCAAAGTTAAATATTTTCTACTGTCCAACCCTACCAAACCGTAAGCCAAATCAACAACTTCTACTAATTTGAATTAATGGAATGATAGTGTCAACTCATATAGTCTAGGAGATTAGATTGAACATATATTAAAAATTCAAGAACTAAATTGAATAAATTAAAATCACAACACTCCGTATTGGGATAAAGTTTAATGATACATTATTGGACTGAAGTTGAGTAATTATTGGTGTAATTATCCCAATACATTATTTTGTCTTAATTGTATAAACCCAGTACATTGAGTAGCTCCTACTCCCACACGATGGCTTATTTAAAGCTACCTATAAGTAAATGTGTGCACTAGCCTATAATTAAAACGTACGCCAAAATTGTGAATTTTATATAGTATTATAATTTAATTATCCATAACAAATTATAAGCTGATCTGAGATCGGTTCAAACATGGGTCACATACTTGTATCGCATCTAACTTTTAGAGACTTATATAGAATTAAATTTGACGCGTGACCTTTAACTTCACTGATTTGCATATTTTGACTTTTTTAATGTATAAAGTATTTGAAACTTTCACAAAAGTATATTAATTGACATGTAGATTCACATATATATTTATAATTGTTTGAAATTTTGGTGTGATGAAAAAACTTCCTTTGTTTATTTAAACTGAAACAAACAGGCGCTCAATTCAAATGCCTATTTAAAAATAGATTTTTATCATAGAGACGAGGGTAAATATTCATTACAACATATATATTTATGAATTACACATCCCATTTCTCCTTTACGATACAAAACACAAAAATAATTTGAATTTTCACAAAGAAAGGCATCACCATTTATGTGCAAAACAATTTTGACACAAACTTTCAAGTATGGCATTAAAATGTGCCGACTTTCACTGGGTAGACAATATTAGCAACAACTTTTAACTATCATGTAAAAAGACGTCGACTTTATCCGAGAAACAATTTTGGTCCCCCTTATAATTTTTGTCGAAATGTGCCAAACGTGTTGTTTGAGGTGACAAACATACATCGACATATCAATATAAATACTATGTCAGTAGAAGTTACTTTGATAAGCAATCAAAACGATGTCATCTTCCCTACATAATGAGAACATTGTCCTTTCCAATCGGGCCAAAGATAACTTGAAGTTACTTGAAATGACACTATTCTTACTAAACATACAAAACATTAGGGCTTATGAGCCACTCATTATGCCAAATTTTATGATTTACTCATGCTATACATTTGGTCTGTTCAATATTCACGGCAAGTATTCCATAGCACACGACTTGAGCATTACCGCCGTGCACAAGGGCATACAACATATTACAAGACACGCGGAGAGATAATTTAAGGCTCTAGATCTCACATGCAAAATAAGTAATATCTAGAAGCTATCATTCTTAATTTTGATAGTTGCTCATTTCTTAGGTTAGTGCTTTAACAAAAATTATTTTATTATCAATACCAAACTATATGCCTAAACATCTTTTTTTGATGTTAACATCAATGTTTTTTATTTGATTTTCCGGACTGATATAAATCATCAAAACTCAGCAAATCTTTTTCAACTCATGAATATTTTCACAAAACAAACCAAACCTTAAATTCCTCACATCATGTTCAAGTAAATACTAAGTGGAAAGAATATCATCCCTAACTTTTTCCTATTTTTAAGAAGAGGAAGAGCACATGCTTTGGATCTCATTGGTTCCCAAACGTCAAAAAGGATTGGGGGCGAACTATTCTACCGAAGCGACACCTGCCCTCTTGTCTCTGCAGTGAGTAGAACGAGAGATCCAGCTAAGGAATGCACGCACACCAAAAACAGGCAAGGCTTCACCAAAACCCACCTTCATTATCAATCATTATCTTAATTCCTAAGCATGCTTTCAACAGCAAGAACACAAAGACCGGGCCACGAGCCAACCGCAATATCTTTGACGTGTACGGGGCGCGATCGAGCGGAGCAGACCGTCGAGGAGGGGTGGCGGGCCCGGCGGAGTGGAATTTTCGTCGAGAACCCGAGGGAGACGAGAGGCAAGAGGGGACGTCGATGGAGGGAAAAGGTGCTTTGCGGTGGTTGATGGATGGATGGATTGGATGGGTCCGTCCAAAGTAGCAGATGCATGATTCGGTGACGCCCCTTTTCGGAAGGAGAAAAGAAGAGCTTTATTCCGCTCGGCGTAAAGGCGAGGGAGGACCCGGGGTAAAGCAGGGAGCCTTTTTTCGTGATGGGAGGGAGAGCAGCAGCATCTTTTTCAAAGGGAATGGAGACTGGGGGATGGGAAGAAGTGGTGGGGAGAATAGTTTCAATTCAAACTTCCATCGCCAGGTCCACAGGCCGAGCCAGTTGGGGGAAAGGACGATTTTGCTCTACCACTTTTTGTGTTGAGAGAGAGAGAGAGAGAGAGAGAGGGGTGTGTGGATTTATTTCTACCTTTTACTTTCTAATTGGAATTTTAAAATTTTTCACATGTTTAGATTATTTATTGAATTCGGAATACTTCAAAGTTAAAATTTTCGCAAAGGACAAATGTCCTCGGTTAAAATTTGGATGTAATTTTTTTTTTTGTTGTTGTTGTAAATTTGAAAAGTTTACGGAGTAAATGTCCATAATGTTGAATTTTCCATCCTCTTGCATTTCGCAAGAACTTTAGATTTTTCATCACTTTCGCTTGAACCTTCGTTCTCCCCATTTTTCCCATTAGAGAATTCGGTTCTGATTGATGGCAATGAAGAGTTGAAGAGGTGAACTTATAATTATTAAGACATTTATTAGGTTCACTATCGGTGTTGGGATTTACATTACACAATCATAATTGGTTCATTGACATGTAAAAGAATTCATTTGCAAGACTAACTCCAAACCCACATATCACATATCCAACGATAAATGCATTTGATTATTGACTCTTAAACTATAATATAGGAGGAGAAAAAGACGAAATCAATGATGAACAAACTAGAACTCTTCTCGCTCTTCTTTGTGTGTTAGTCAAGTGAAAGGCTTAGGACCTGTTTGGTAACCGGTCAAATGATAACTATTCATGTTCTTTTGTTCTTGAAACAAGAAAAAAAAAACACAAATCCGTTTAGTGAGGTTTTTATTCTCGTGAATAGATTTGGAACACAATCAAGAAGTAGAAAAAAATTAATTCTCTATTTCCAGAACAACTCAAGAAACAAGCTTAAACCATTTTTTTTTCTCTTATCTGTTCTTCTTTTTCTCTTCCTCTTCTTCTTACTCCAAGGGAAGCGGCTCTCTCAAACTCGAAGTTCTCAGCTGGCCTGCCCTAGCTGTCTGGTAATCTGCTCATCTTGTCACAACAACCTAACCTTGTCCTCATCGAACAATTACTTCTACGTTGGTTGAGCTCACTTCTCCTTTCGTAGTATTGGGACGCATGCACCGAGAATGGACGAGAAAATGTAAGAACATTTTTACATTAACAGAGGACTTAATGATTATTTTATTCTATTTTTCTCCACGACATAAAAAAAAAAAGGGTCATTAATGCTCCGGATCATTTCCGTATAAATGTTATTTTTCTCTTTTAAATTGGACAAGTAATTCACAAAAAATAATCTCTAACTTAGGAACAAAAAATTTTCGCACGAGGAGACATAATAACCAATAACATATCGGATGGTGAACAAGAAGTAGAACTAATGAAAAATTCTTCTGGCAATAAAAAGTGAAAAATCTCTTCAAATTAGACAATAATTATCATTCAAAAACCTTGTGAGAGGACAAGAATCAGATTCCTTCCGTTTTGTTTTGCAAAAAATAAATAATTTAAAAATAATTGAAGTGTTTGATTGATTAAACCGAATAAAAATCATTATTATTATTATTTTTCCGAGAGAAAAAAGAGAGCATTTTTCCGCTAGGCGTAAAGGTGAGGGAGGACCCCAGGCAAAAGCTGGGGGGCCTGCACCTTTTGAAAGGAAAGGGAGATTTTGGGGGGGATGGGAAGTGGAGGGAGAATAGCTTCAAATCAAACTTCCATCGCCAGGCCCATAGGCCGACCCTAGTTGCGCTGTGGGGAGGAAAGGAAAGGAGGGAGAGGACGATTTTGTCCCACCACTTTTTGTCGGAAAAGGGAGGGGGCTTTGGGAGGGACGAGGGAGGGAGTACTTCTACTTTATAACCGAAACTTTTTTTTAAGTTTCATAGGTTTTGATTTATTTTTTTCAATTGGAAATAGGGTAAATATCACGAAAATCCTAAATTGATATTACAAACTCCAAATTGATACACTTATAAAAAATTAATCTTTTATTAATTTTCATTAAATTTTATTATTAAATTACTGAATTGGATAACACATAACAATTAATGATTGTACCGGTTTGGAGTTTAATTCCGTTTGTCACAAGTGTACACATTTATCATTTTTAGTGGTATTAATCTAATTTAATAAAAAAACTAAAGAAAAGTAAATTTGTCACAAATGTACCAGTTTGGATTTTTTTATGATAAAAATTAATTTGGGGTATATTTATCATTGATTATTAAGTTAAATTTTTCATGGTTATATTAATGTGGGGTTTTTTTTTATTGTAATAACTCTTCAAAATACTTCAAACTTTCATAAAGTACAAATGTCCTTGTTTAAGTTCACGTGTGAATTTTTCTATTGTAAATTTGAAAAGTTTATAGAGTAAATGTCCATAATTTTGAATTTTCCATCCTCTCACCTTTCACAAGAACTTTAGATTTTTCATCATTTCCACTTGAATTTTCATTCTCCCCATTTTTCTTGATTTTCCATTGGGGAAGTCATATCGACTTGCTTCTCATGTGCTCAAATGTTCATCTTTCACTTCTAACCGATGGCAATGAAGAGCTGAAGGGGTGAACTAATAGTTATTAAGAATTTTATTATGTTTATTATTGGTGCTTCGATTTGCTTACACAATCATCATTAGTTGATTGACGTATGAAAGAATTTGTTTAGCCTCATTCAACGATAAATGCATCCTCTTATTGACTCTTAAACTACACTGAAAGAGTAGAAAAAGATGAAATTAATGAAAGAAGCAGAACTCTCCCGTGCTTTTCTCTGTATTAATTAAGTGAAGGGCTTACTCAACGGTGATTATGCACTTTCTATCCAAGGGAAGCAACTCTCTTAAACTTGAAGTTCTCAGCTAGCCTGCCCTAGTTGTCTTGTAATTCTCTCATCTAGTCCAGGAACCTAACTTTGCCCTCATTAATAATTAGGCTACGTTTGGTTGTCTCGGATTTCTAATCGGAATATGACTGGATATGATAAAATATGAAATCCTAAAATTTTCTTATATCCTATCAATTGTTTGGTGAATCACAATATTAAAGTCGGATATATTCATATCATATTATGTATATATATAAATATAAATAAATGAACCTAAATGTTCATAAACGGATATGGTGAAAATATCTCATAACACTATTCCTTAATTTATTTTTATTTTATTCTTATTTTATGTTCCTTCTTTTTTATATTATTTTCTTTATTATTTCTTTTTTCCCCTTTTATCATTCTTTAATAAAATTTTATCAAATAGTAAATTGTACTAACATACCTAAAATACAAAAATACCTAAAATATATAAAAAATATAAATATTTAATTTATAGATGGAATGTTTATTATAAGATAGAATTAAAGTTGAATAAAAATTAAAATATAATTAATTAAATTTTTTATTTTTATTTTTAATTTCTTAAATTAAAATCAAATATTATTTATCTTGAAATATAATTTCAATTTTATTAATTTAATAAGTTTGTTATTTGAGAAAAAAATAACTTTTCTATTAAAGATATTAGAAATCATATTCACCTTTATATCATCTCCTCCGTGGGATAATTTTATCCTGTCTATATCCCCTTTATATCTGACTTTATCATATTATGAACATGCACCAAATGTAGAATATGATAAATCATATCTTATCCTAAATTTTATCTTGACTGTCAAACGTAGCCTTACTCACTTCTCCATTCTTAGTATTGGGATGCATGCATCGAGAATGGACAGGAAAATGTAAGAATATTTTTACATTAATAGTGGACTTAACAATAATTTTATTCTATTTTTTTTTTTCATAACACAAAAACAAACACAATCATTAATGCTCTAGATTATTTTTGTAAAAAATTGATTTTTTTTTATAATTTGATAAAATTCACCAAAAATAATGGGGAAAATTCAAAAAAAGGGCCTGAAGTGCCATCATTTTTTAAAATAATGCTTGAAGTAGACTTTATTTTAAATAGGGACCTGAAATGTTATCATTTTCTCAAACAAGGACTTGAAGTAGATCTTGCTTTAAATGAAAGCCTGAAATGATCATGTTTATTTCAAATAATGGCTTGAAGTGGTTTATATCCATTTTAAATAAGGGCCGACTTTCCAACAGTCAAGGATATTTTCATCAATTGCCATTTCCTTTGTTTTCTTCCTTTTTTTTTTTTTGTTCTCTTCTTCCTCTTCACGAACAATGCCCACAAAGAGCTAGGTGAGGGTCGCTCTCACCAACGAGGGTTGCCCACATCAACCACAGGCAAGGGATGGCCTTACCTTGGAGGAGGCTGCCCCTTGCGGCCATCCGCAAAGTTTGGCCTTCGCTGGTTGTTGGTGAGGGCCAGGCGACCTCGTCGGCCATTGGTAAGGGCTAGCGAGGGTTGCCAACGGGTCTAACAAGGGTCGCCAAGCCCTCATTGGCCTTTGCTAGCGACTTCTGGCTGAAGCTGAAAAAGAAAAAAAGAAGAAAAAAAATTTGGACATGAACGCTCTTGACTAGTCGGAAAATTTATTCGGTTGGCAACTAACAAGATCAAGCTCTTATTTGAAACAACCAAAGTCACTTCAGGCTCTTATTTGAAACAATCAAAGCTAATTAAGGTCCTTATTTGAAATAAAATTTACTTCGGATTCTTATTTGAGAAAATGATGTACTTCATATCATTTTCTGAAATTTTCCCAAAATGATATGCAAGTTAGGGATGACAAAGTTTTGCACGAGGAGACATAATAACTAGTAACATATTGGATGGTAAAACAAGAAATTAAATTGATGAAAAATACTTCTGGCAACAAAAAGTGAAAATTTCTTCAAATTAGACAATAATTACCACTCAAAAACTATGTGAGAGGACAAGAATCAAATTCTATTTGTTTTGTAGAAAATGAATGATTTGAAAATAATTGAAGTGCTAAATTAATTGAAATGAATAACTATCATTATTTGTTAAATTTTAAACTTGCAGTTCTCTCATTTCATACTATACGGTGTTAGCTTGAGATTTCACATTGCATTTCATGCGTCAACCTTCAAGTTCTTGAGCCAAACTTGTTGTAATTCCTAATTCACATCAACCTTTCCGCGCCATAGTCATTAAACTCCACGTTGGAGATCTGATCTTGTAAATAAGTAGCATGAGTGATGGTAGTATCTAGCATGATAATCATTTCTTGAAACTATCACAGGCGGGCGCGCCTTAGTGAGAGACCACAAAACCCGACGGTCTCATCCTAGTGGAAACTAAGTTCATGTGTTCACGCGGTGATTAACTCCTACCCCGAGTTCGACTGGCTCATCTTTCTCGGGTACGCAACCCTCTGTTGAATCCCTTGAAGATCAGCTTTTCTCCAACCTAGAAGTCGTGCTGTCCCATCATGGGCCAGAGATACCTCTATCTGCCCAAGCTATTTGCCCTATCATGAGAAACGCCCATTAGAGATTTCCCTGTTTCTCATCTGGCCCATAGAATAGAACCGGCTAAAAGAGCTCTCAAAAGCTGGAATTGATCTCTTTTTGGTCATCTCCAGGTTCAAATACTTAACTCAAGAGCACAAGGATGGTGTGCATAAGTCCTTGACAACCCCAGAAAACCTCCTGCTGAGGCCAACCTCCAGTAGCATCTTCAAGAACTCTGGTGGGGCACAACTTTTCTGGAAACAGAAATCTCGAATCAAATGGCTCGAATGGTCTGAGTTGAAAACTTGTTTTCTCCACCTGTCGAGTATCATCAAAAGGCATCGCAATGGGATTTCCATGATCGAGAATGACGAGGGAGTTCAGCTTTCTTCTCAGTTCTTATCAGGACATTCAACGGTTGCTTGCATCCAAATTGCAGTTTACCCCGACGACCTCGTCTTGCCTACCATCACATCGGGAGAAAATGAGGCAACCTCCAAAAGGCCATCCCCAGAAGAGATCTAAAGCCCGCTTTGGAGCATGGGCGCCACCGAATCTCCAGGACCTGATGGGACGCCTGTCTTGTTCCTTGCCATCCGAAAATAGATGATCGAGACGGTCTGGCGGTTCTTGTTTCAGAGATACGTAATTGAAGAACTCAGCAACACTTTCCGTCGCCCTTATCCTCACGCAGTCAAGGTATCGCACCCTCATCGCATGTCTCAATTTCGAACTATTGGCCTTCGCAGTGTCATATACAAAATGATATCCAAAATCCTGGCAAGCCATGTCCGAATTCTTCTTCCCAACATCTCACCTTCGCAAGGAGCTGGAATTCCTAATGGGAAAAAAATGTATAACTGTCAAATTAGACATCAAGAAAGCGTTTGATCCAACGGAGTGGCCCTTCTCTATTTACTGTTCTAAAATGTTTTAGCTTTCCTGGAGAGGTCATTCAACTAATTGAGAAATGCATAAGCGCAGTTTCCATGTCTAATAACGATGGATATGAGGATCAGTGGTTGCAAAGCACCACGTCAAGAGCTAATATAGCGAGCGTGTTTTCCTTCCATCCATTTATAAATGGACATGTCGTTATGATGTAGTGTAATTTCTTTGTACAAAATTGACAGCCTTGAAGAAACTGAGAAAGGAGAGACGAGATTTCTAAATTCCTATGGATGGTGGTGGTCGGTATTGCTGGCAGCTCATCCACGATGGTGCCTCCGAATCTGGATGGTGGCTCATCATCGATCTAAAGATGCGCAGGTGTGGCCATGGACGAGCGCTTCATCTGCCTCTATCTGTCCCATGACGTAGTGTTCATTGCCAGATTTATGAACAAGTCATGTTGCTCTGGCTCCAGATTTGGAGCTCATCCACTTACTGCTCCAAATCTAGAGTTCCTTCACAAACCCCGCTCGCTGCCATGGACGATGGCTCGAACCATGGCCCCGGATTTGAAGTTCGTCCAGCTACCACTGTAGAATTGGAGGTCGTTCTTGTTTTTGAATCTTCTTCTTCTTTCGGATCTGGAGTTCTTTCACGGTTTTTGAAATCTGCTTCTTCTTCTTCCTCCTACGTGGTGTTCCTCTACTTTACAACACCTCCATCCGTTTCTTTTTTGTAGTCTTTGTTAAGGGCTCAAATTACTCGACTTATTTGCTCTTTAATATGAAATTACGAAGATTTGAGTTTGTCGCTTCATTCTTTGCTAGAGTGAAGTTTGAACATCTAGCCCCAGCCACACCCTCGAGCCTCTACCTTTTACCAAATTAAAAAAAAATAAAATAAAAAAAAATTGGAGTTCATTCGCCGTCATCACTCGTGTCCATGAATGGTGCCTCAAGTGGTCGGCCATGTGAGTTCTTCTAGACCTGATCACCCCGAGCCATTACTGGAGGTTGTACTGGATATTCCATTATCTGTCTAAGTCACAACACCTGCATACATTCTATTTCTCAGCTACATAATCATACAACAGAGTCCTTACACTTAAAATCTTCAGATTTCTCTCGCCAATATGCACTGCACATCTATGTTACAACTATATTCTTGAACAGATGCATTTATTGTTTGTCATCATCTCCCTTTGAAGCTCATACAAGCTATTCCGTAGGATTCCTCTCTTTATCACTTGGGCACCTTGAACAGCCCTAAAAATCCATCTTCTAAAGTATGCCAACACCCAACTAAGTTCAAGATACTCGGGGAAATGATCTTTTTCTTCAACTCTAGTACATATCTCACATCAATTAATGTTTTCATGATACTATCATGCATATTGATTTTAACATCACTAATATGCACAACATTTTACTCAATGTTGCTTCCCATTGCACTTTACCACTAGTCATGCAACGATAAGTAGTAAACCAATTCTTGGTGTAGCTCGAAACAAACAACTATAATTCATAACCCTTTTGTCAAATGGCAAATTCTCAATGACAGTTAAGACATAATCATCATTGTCCGACATATTATTAGCTATCGCAACAATATCACATATTCCTTACTATTCTCATCCTTCAAATTAAAACAATATCTTCTGAGCTACCTTTGTACTATTATTCCAACAGACAACACCGTTGGTCTTAGATTGACTTCTTCCATTTATATTCACACTTCTTTTGCTAACACGTTACTGTCGTGACTTGATCTCGCCGCCAATCCTCTCATGGGGAAAGGAAGGGGAAAGATCGGGTTTAAGGATACTTGATCACGAAAGTTCTCTCACGGTTTTCAACCACAGGGGTGTCATCATCTCACCCTCCGGACGAACCTCTTGTGAGTTTACTTAATCGTGATCACGAGCTCTCTCAAGCTTGTATCCCGCGTGATAGCAAAAAATGTCCTGACCCTACCTCGATGTCATAGTATGTCCCAATCGACGGTTTTAAGGTCGAAAGGAATTCGGACGTAGATGTGAGTTGAAGGGTATTTTTAACAACCATGATAGCCCTTTCAAGATGTACATCCACCAAAGATGGCATCACTTCATTTTTACCGGCTTCACCATCTCAAATATGCTAAATCACAATTATGAACCTTTTTCTTCAGATTCATACTCCTCGTGAAGAATTCATTTATACGGTGTAGTTATTTAAGATAACTTAGAAATAAGACGGGAGTTGCCATTACCCTCTTTTTGGGGGTTGGTTAGAAAACTCAATCGAGGGTTGAGAGTGTTCCCTCGATTCCTACGTAACTAGATATCTAGGTTCGGACTTGGGTTACGCAAATAATTCTATTAGTGCCATTTCGATACCTAACAATAAGTTGTGTTTATCTAAGGTGTCCATTCATTTCTTCTTTAATTTTTCGGGATCATTCATCCTAAACTAGGCGATCATGCGTGGTTGGTCATTTACATGCTATTCTATTTCTAGAAAATGAGAAAAGAAAGCAATCAATTGAATTGAAATTATGAGACGGTAAGTAAACAATCAGGGAAAGTGGTAAATCTATCATGCAATTTTAAGAAAGATAAAAGAGAAACACAATCAAAAGAATAAGAAAGAAAAGAACCCGCAACTCATTGGGTGTTTATATAAATAATAGGAACCCAAGACATATAGTGGGGATGAATGATACAAAAGCATGGTTGGATTGGACATTGACCCTTCACCATCTTCGCGTCTTTTTCATCTTCAAAATCCTAATCTAAACCTAGTTTAAGAACTATAACTAGGTACATACAATGAAAATAAACAAGCATACATGTCAAAACAACCAAAAGCACAACATTATGCCAAAGTCAATCAATCAAAGGAAGTTTAATTCGTGAATCAAATTTGGGCCTCGGGGTCAACTTTTGTAGTTCATGTGTAGGTCCCTCTAAACACCCTATTCGATTCATTTTATGACTTATATTCGTTATTGGCCATAACATATCACAGTTGACCAATTGTGTTATCGTATGACCAATAACATTTATAAGCCTCATAACCAAGTGATTTATGTGATCCCAGGGTTTTCTCTCGATGTCATGCATTAGCCCTGGCATACATCTAGAAACCACATGCATTATAGGAATTAAACATGTATGCATGTTTTTTTTGACCTTATTTCTTAACCAATCAAACAAGAAAGTAAACCATTAGCGGCTTACTTATTACCAAGGGTATGTGCCAATCACGAATACAAGCGTTTCCAATGAATGACGTGATTATATGCATGAGAGTATATATGATATTTCAAAAACATTTTAAAAATTATCGACAAAGTTTTTGAGACAGTGATGTCTCGACTATGGAAGGCATTTAAGTGCCAAGGCTAGCTCGAGGCTCGCATAAATGCACTCACAAGTATTGTAGACATTTTAAATATGATTTAAATCATGACTTTCATAATGTCAAATTAGGATTTAGAGAGGTTTCAAAACATTTTAGACTAAGGAATATCTAGGTTATGGAACACATTCAATTGCCAAGGCTAACTTAGAACTCACATAAACACATTCAAAAGTACCACAAATTTATTGAATATGGTCCAAACTATGACTCTTCCTTAAGCCAACTCAAACTTTGGAAAAGAGTTTCTAAAAAGGTTGTTTTAAAAACATCACATGTACCAAAGTGTTTTTAAGATGCGATTTTGAAAGTTTGATTGATCTAAAGTTATCTGAAAATGAATATCAAGGCATTTAAAGCAATTTTCATGAATATGGATGAACTAAATTCACACACAAACTAACCTAAGTAGTATAGCTAAACAATCACAACCAAGTTCATGTCAGCAAATTTCAGACTAGATATGACAAATCAGCAAAAATTGGATAATACTCATTAACAATCTAACCATGAAAAAATTTCCTAACATGATGATCACCAATTTTCATGAAGAAATTTTTCCTAAATGAACTAAGCATGATTTTATAAAAATCAAACAACAAATGACAATAAATCAGGAAAATATGAAAACAGCAGGACATCACATCATTGTAACCAAGATTTTTCCTATCAAAAGTGGTCTAAAAATCATGAACTTTTCCCGCAACATAGTGAACATGATGACAAAAAAACTTCATTAAGGGACCAAGTCGAGAATCCCTATAGAAGAAATGGCACAAAAATGACAAAAGTCTACCCAAATAGGGGTAAAAATAGGGGTCCGAATTTGACCTTAGGTCCAGATTTTAGTCAAGTTTGGGGAAAAATAGAAAAGAGACCTAATGATAAGCAAATGACATGAAATCAATGGCATTGGAAATCTCTAGCCGTGCTTTACAACTTTCTAGAATGGCTCAAGTCCAAACTAGGTTAATTTAGTGTTTTAAGACTGAGATTTCTTTTAGTGCGTGTATCAATAATTAAGAAAACAAAACATAAGCATGCATCATGAGATCTCAAAGTCACTCAAGTAATGCACAAATGACATGAAGAAATTACACGCAAAAAATAATTGAAGTGATCATCTAACCTAAGTTGGCATGCGAAGATGTCATCTAAGTCAATATTAATGTCGAATGACTTAAGACCTAAATGACATACTTGATGATTTTGGAATGTGACTAGCCTAATTGAGACATAATGCTCATATAATAAATGATGTTTGATCATGACAATCCACACCTGCACACAAACCTTGTTATGTGTACTTTAAAAGTCAAGAAGACATCAATACAAGATTTAGCTTCTAATAGACTCAAACGGGCATGGTGAAGTGCATATATGGGGTCTAGTCCTAACCTTAACACCACAGAATGAGCATGATTTCAGTCACCTATGGACATGCAAAAATCTAACGAAAAATCACACATACAAAACACATGATGATGAATATTTTTTGTTAAGAGTCTGAAACCTAAATGAGACTATGTGAGTCATGGAAAAATGGCAAAATAGACACGTGATATACAAAGTTTATTTTGCTGCAGCAACCTTTCACCTTAATGCATGAAATTGACATACTTAACAATATCAAAACTTTGTAAATCTTGTGTCAATTGAACATATACAACATGTAGTTTATTCATCATGAAGGTTTTGGAGTTGAACAAGGTCAATTAAATGTTCAATTCTTCCTAATTCATCTCAGATCAAAACGAGGCAAATTGACCTTAGCTAAGATCTGAGTGATTTTGACCTAGCTAATCATGCCTAAAAATTCTTAAAAAAAATACAGGATATACACCATACAATTAAGAGTAGTTTTCATGAGGAAAGTTCCTCCAAAAATCAATACAAAGATTAGTACAAAAATAGCAAAGTCAGATTTTGTAACTAAAATAGAACCTAGAACAGACCTAAACTACCGCAGAATTGTGCAACTTTGGAAGTATTTTTCGAGGGTCAAATGTCTCTTAATCGGGGTGTGCAACCTATTGATTTGAAGCTCGTGATGTATATTTTCAAAACCTAAAAGGACTCAAACTAAAATAAAGTCATTTCGGACCTTATTTTGGCCAAAATAGCAAATCAGTTCAATAGCACAAAAATGCAGATTTAGGCTAAATCAAACTCAATCATCAAAGATCATTCAAGAACAATTAATTCACAACAACTCAACTATACTAATCCATAAATCCAACATCAAAACACATTATGTAGTCCTATGTTGAACCCTAGCCTTGACTGGTTAATCCGATCTTGCTTCATGGGGTTCGAGACCGAGAAAATTACATTTGATGCGTTTGATTATAATCGCAATCGATCTATGCCAGAACACGAATAGAGCTTGATTTGGCCTCCAAGAGATGGATTGGAATGCAAAACAACTGGATCAAGATGGCTGGATCGTTAATTTGCATAGAAAAATTGAAACCGGTCCAAACTAGGCGTCGATTAGAAAAAAAGGAATGCTTGAGGTGATTTGATGGCTGATTAACAAAGCTTTGATCGCGGCAGGTCGGGACTCCTCTCCAGGACCGATCAGGAGTAATTGGTGCATTGGAACTATTCAGATGGCTTCAGCTCAAGCAGTAATCAAGACTAGTTCAAATTGATCGGTTTTGAACACCGGTTGTGGATTGGGCCACCAAAGTGGTTTGTTGGCTATTCTATTGATCCCCAACCACAACTAGGTCAGGTGAGATTGGTGGGATCGGAATCGCCGATCTAGGCCATCAGATTGGCGATCGCACCGATTGGAGAGAGATCCGACCTGATCATCAATTCTCCAAGTCACGTCTCTTGGCAGCTTTTCCAGCAACCTAAGCTCATGATTGAGAATAGGAGGAGCTAAGCAAAGTTTTGATTGGCGGTGCCAATCAAACGACCGCTAATGAGGGGCAGAACTAGTGGCAATGTGAAGGGGAGAGAGAGATGGCGGTTTGGGTGGGAGAGAGAGAGAGAGAGAGAGAGAGATCTGAAGAGAGAGAAAGTCAATTCCAGAAGGAGCTCCTCCAAAATTGGAGGGAAAATTAGTTTATATACGATCCCCAAATTAAGCAATCTAGACTATTGGTTTGATTTGACGGTTGAAATTTTAATCCAACGGTTAAAATTCGATTTGAAAGGCTTGATTATAATCTTAAGGTGTCAGGTAATCAATCTAGTGGGTTTGATTTGCGGAAACTCGAGCCAAAATTGAGAATTGCGTCAAAATGTCCAATTATGGATCAAATTTCTACAAAACTTTAGAATATTGAAGATGTAGATGTGAAATTGACACCAAGAGCAACTTGGAACCGGCCGGCAAGCGGCCAAATCGACTCGCACCGGCGGTGGCCAGTCAGACCGGTCAGAGCGATTCACTCTAGTTCTGCTAGTTTTGGACCGGTTTGGTCTGGTTTTGGTTATTTCACTCGCTTGGGACCTTTGCGGTTCGAAATATATGCAATTTAGTCCCTAAAGGACCAAATTGAAAAGAAAAATTATCTTATTTGAAAAGAAATTGCTTGATTGTGATTTAATTAAACCAATCAAACTTTATGAATGCAATCCGGGGGTCTTTTATTGACTTAATTGAATGATTATCATGAAAGGCAACATGTTAAAACTATAGGTGCCTTGAATTGAGCCTAAAAGGCTAAAATGATCGAATTGGCAGTTTCATGGGCAAAATTACAAGCTGATTGAAATTGAATTCAATTAGCGCCACAATTGCCCTATCTAATAAACCACTCATGTGTAAGATCACTTAATATGTTCAAATTGACCTCGGATTGAAATGTTCGAGCTTATATCAAAAATGAAATTAATTCTAATATCAAAATTGGACCTAGATTTATGAAATTAAACCATAACCTTGAATGGGTCAACTTAAATTTTGTCAATTGAAGCTTAATTGCTTGACTTTCTTATACTTGGAAGAGTAAAATTCTTCAAATTGAGAAGTTCTGATGTGAATTTCCCAAAATCTATTTTGGATTTGGACTTATCTTACGAAAATGAGTGAAGAACAATTGTTCATTTGCAATTCATGAAAATCGATTTTGGTCCCCTAATTAGGGCTCAAAACAACAAATTATATTTTGACTGGGCAATTCACAAAATTGAATGCACAAGTGGATTTAAAATAGTCTCTAAACTAAATGTCAAAGAAGAAACTACATCTAATTATGACATGAAAGTAATTTGATTTTTGACCGATTTAGAATCAAAACTGAGAAATTCGGAAAGTAAGATTCTTAATTGATTTTTGCAAAATTTTCGACACAAAAGTCAAATTAACATTAAAAGAAATGTATTTATGAATTTTTGATTTTATAAAAAAAAATTTATCAAAGATTTGATCAAAAGTCAACCCTTTAATTGACTTTTGATTTCTTGGTCAAATATTTGAATTTTCGAGAAATTAATTTGACAAAAGTAAAATTAAAATTAAATGGTATCTTTTTGAGTAAAATGTCAATTTTTGACCTTAAGTTAATTTTTGGTCAAATGGTTGACCAAAAAGTCTATTCAAAAGTCAATCGTTTGATTTTCTGGGTTTTCATTAAAAATGACTTGGAAATTGCTTTAAAACGACAATACAAGAGAAAGAATTGAAAAATGACACCCTTTTTGCCGAGAAATGGGCTTTGTTGCGATAAAAAACCCAAATCTTAATTTTTTTACCTTTCATGATGTGTCGACTAAAAATCAGATGTTAATAGTTACTAATTCTTCTTCCACCTTCATTTATTAAACTAGTACGCACAGGTCCACCAAATTCTCTTTTAGGGATGTTTTTAATCAGAATCAAATTATGAATCTCATCAAACGTCTAACTTCCTTACCAAGAAGAATTACTAACGCCAATAACAGCAATGTACCAACTGCTAAATAATAAGGATAATAAAATAAAACACATACATCAGCATTAAAATCAATCTCAATCAAACTCAAATGATTAAACATCACATTAAATTCATTAATATGCTTAGAAATTGATGTATTGTCACTTATCTGTAAGTAACAACAGTATACCAATTATTAGATAATGAGGATAATAAAATCAAAGCACATGCATCAGCATCAAAATCAATCTCAATCAAACTTAAATGATTAGACATCACATTGAATCCATTGATTTCCTTAGAAACCAACGTAGCATCACTCATCTATAAGTGAAATAAACATCTCATAAAGTAGATGTTGTTGATTGCAGAGTGCTTCTCATATATATTTGATAGACATCTCATAAAATAGATCTTGTTTATAGCAGATGACTTCTTATACATGTTATATAGAGCATTCATCAAACCCCAATGGTCTTTTCTTTCACAATGTCAAATGTGATATTATGAGCCAATGTTAGCCAAATAACACCCAAGAGTAGTCTACCCGGCAAGAGGTATGTGCAGAGTCCTTTGAAATAGACAACTCTAAATTTGCATCTTCCATAAATCTATCATTTCCATCAAATCTATTGGTTTCCACTTTTCCTTCTTATGTCATTATTAATTTGTTTCAACCCAGCCAAGCCTGTATCTGATATCAAATGTCGTTAAAAGCAATGTATCGAACGATAAATAAACACAAGAAGAAAATGAATCAAACACTATTTTTACGTAGCTCGGTTAGAAGGACCTACTTCTTGGGGGAGAGTAGCACTTGATTCCACTTTAAATCAAGCAATACACTAAAAATTAAAACCACACCCAAGTTACTCAAACATTCAATGTTTTCCAGCTCCCAAATAAACCTAGCAAGTCATGCAATATTATTTATTTATTTTGGTGTAAATATGTGCAAATCATTAATCGGATGGGGAAATGAAACCTCCATACAGTAGTCAATAAAATGTTTGCTTGGGAAAGGCCTACTTTGTTGGCAGAGTGACACTCTACCTCTTACAATCTTTCGAAAAGTTATGAAGTATTTAGCCCTCACAATTCCTTATGAAACAATCTCTTTATCTCACAAAGTAATTCACAAATCTTTTCAGAAAATTTATTGGCTTGCACCAAAGTTTCTCTTGGATACAAGAGAAAGAATTGAAAAATGACACTTTTTTTGCTGAGAAATGGGCTCTGTCGTGATTAGAAACCTAAATCTCAATTTTTTTATCTTTCATTACGTGTCGATTAAAAATCAGGTATCAATAGTTACTAGTTCTTCTTCCACCTTCATTTTATTAAACTAGTACACACAGGTCCACCAAATTCTCTTTTAGGGATGTTTTTAGTTAGAATCAAATTACGAACCTTATCAAATGTCTAACATCTTGACCTAGAAGAATTAGTAACGATAGTGTACCAATTGCTAAATAATAAGGATAATAAAATCAAAACACATACCTCAACATTAAAATCAATCTCAATCATACTCAAAAGATTAAACATCACATTAAATTCATTGATATGCTTAGAAATTAATGTACTATCACTTGTCTGTAAGTAACAACAGTGTACCAATTATTGGATAATGATGATAATAAAATCAAAGCACATGCTTTTACCAAAAAAAAAATCAAAGCACATGCATATTAGCATCAAAATCAATCTCAATCAAACTTAAATGATTAAACATCACATTGAATTCATATCCTTAGAAATCGACGTACCATCACTCATCTATAAGTGAAATAAACGTCTCATAAAGTAGATGTTGTTGATTGCAGAGTGCTTCTCATATATATTTGATAGACATATCATAAAATAGATCTTGTTTATAGCATATGACTTCTTATACATGTTATATAGAGCATTCATCAAACCCCAATGGTCTTTTCTTTCACAATGTCAAATGTGATATTATGAGCCAATGTTAGCCAAATAACACCCAAGAGTAGTCTACCCGGCAAGAGGTATGTGCAGAGTCCTTTGAAATAGACAACTCTCAATTTGCATCTTCCATAAATCTATCATTTCCATCAAATCTATTGGTTTCCACTTTTCCTTCTCATGTCATTATTAATTTGTTTCAACCCAGCCAAGCCTGTATCTGGTATCAAATGTCGTTAAAAGCAATGTATCGAACGATAAATAAACACAAGAAGAAAATGAATCAAACACTATTTTTACGTAGCTCGGTTAGAAGGACCTACTTCTTGGGGAGAGTAGCACTTGATTCCACTTTAAATCAAGCAATATATTGAAAATTATAACTACACCAAGTTACTCAAACATTCAATGTTTTCCAGCTCCCAAATAAACCTAACAAGTCATGCAGTATTTATTTATTTATTTTGGTGTAAATATGTGAAAATCATTAATTAGATGAGATACAACAGCTTAGGGGAATTTCCCAACATTTCAAAGAAACTAACTATGTGAGAAGATGGAGATATGAAACCTCCATACAGTAGTCAACAAAACGTTTGCTCAGGAAGGCTTACTTTGTTGGTAGAGTGATGCCCTACCTATTATAATCTTTCGAAAAGTTGCGCAGTATTTAGCCCTTACAATTTTTTGTGAAACAATCTCTTTATCTCGCAAGGTAATTCACAAATCTTTCCAGAAAATTTATCGGCTTGCACCAAAAAGTTTATTTTGGATACAATTCACGAAGAAGGCCTACTTCTTATATAGAAAAGATTTGCATCGAAAAGTGGAAATCCTTTTTGTGAAACCTTCTCCAATTAGGAAACCATTCAAACTAGCAAACATCCTCAAACTAAAAAGCCTACTTGCATTGAGTTTCCTTTACGGCTTGCATTTTTGTAAGGTATTTGAATAACTCACACTTGTGCCACTCTCATACAATTGTTATTTGCCGATGACACCATCTGCTTCTTCGAGGCAACGAGAATAGAGTGACAACTATCGGTAGTATTGAATGAGTATCGGCAAGCATTGGGCGAGGCTATTAATCTAAAAAACCAGGCGTGCTCTTTGGCATATGCATAGATGGGGCGTTTTGCAATGACCTGGAATGATACTTTGGAATTCCACCGACCTGGAATGGCTCGAGCAAAGAAGTCTTTCGAATGGATTACATGGATCGAGCTAGAGGCAAACCGACGGGGTGGAAGGACCGTTTCTTCTCCAAGGTGGGTATAGTCTTAATCAAATCAGCAATGCAAGCAATTTCCCCGTTCGCAACACCAGTCTTGAAGAGTGCAAATGGTAACCATTTTATTTCTTTTGTTTTCTATTTTTCTAATTCCTAAGAACAAGTTTGGGCAGAAATCTATTTGAGAATGTAATTTTATTATTCAATTTACGGGACAATTTTTTAGCCCAAAAATTATGTTTGGAATAGAAATGAGAAGTCAAATTTTTATACTTTTCTATTTCTAAAATAAAAAAATTTCTCATCGCTTGCTCTTGCTGCTAACCAGCTACCCACTTGCCGTCACCCACCATTTGTTGTCGTCCGTCGGCCGCCCGATTGGGATATATTAAGAGGGTTTATCAAATGAATTTCCATTTCAAAATATAAATTTTGTGTCATTATCAAACGTATATTTTTTTCTCAAAAACTCGTCAAGGAAATAGAAATAGAAAATTCGATTTATGACTTGAAAATGGTCCGGGAATAGAATGGTTATTATTTGCACACTAAGATACCCATCTCTATTTGGAAAGCCATCAACTAACCGATGGCAAGCCTTTGATTGAAATCTAACTTGGAAGGCGAGGGGATTTACTTGAAAAGACGGTCCGAGCTAAAGAATACTCTCTAGGGAAGTTGGAGAAGCATTGCAGCAGGGAGCTACTTACTTCCAGAGCGAACTACACGGCGCATTGGAGACGGGGCGAAATGTCAAAAAGATACGGGAAGATGGTTGGCTGCCAAAAGGATTCCTGATGGGGTCCGTGACGGGGCGAAATGTCAAAAGATACGGGAAGACGATTGGCTGCCGAAAGGAATCCTGATGGGGTCCGTATCGTGGTCCCGACAAACGGATGAGGATCGCTGTCGGGATCACCGGTATTGTTCAGCAGTTCTTACTCAGACGAAGATGAGAAGAGCCCTGCTTGATTCGCTGGAGGGCCGTGATCGGAACGAAGGATCCAAACTCGTCAAAGCGGATTCCGAGGTCGCCCAACCAACCTTTCGGTTGATTAACTTGTTGAAAACGTTGCTTCTCTCCGAACCGAAAACGAGAGCTCAACCGTCTGGAAGCTTTGTCCATCATGAGCTCATGACTAAGGAGTTTAGTCCAAGCTGCACCCTCCAGCTGTGGTGATCGAGTTCATATTCGAATCCCAACCAACATGCATAGACCCTAATACTTCTCGAAATGACATGTTGTCCCCGTTTTCCCCTTTCTCTGTCCTTTTGTTTCATTCGAGCATCGATGTAGTGGAGCAAAATTATCCAATCAATCATAAACCTATTGTATGAATGTCAATTCAGTCATTAAATTTTCAATTTTATCGATTTAAACGTAAACCTTTGAGGGAATAGATTAGAATTTTGCGTAAAATTTTATAATTAAATGGTAAAATATATCTTAAGCTCCTAGCTAAGAAGTTTAGTAATAGCTATAGCCTCCAGCTCAATAATCATATCTTGCGGTGATGGAGTTCATATTTGAGTCCCAGCCAACATGCATAGACCCTAATACGTCTAGAAGAAAGCACCAAGACATAGATAATGGCATGTTGTCTACGTTTTCCTTCTCTCGGTCTTTTTGTCTCATTCAAGCCTATATGTGAGGGCAAAATTATCCAATCAGCCATTAACCTATTGTATAGATCTTGCGTCCAGGTCCGAAATTTTCCACTTTGCCAATTTAATTATGAATTTTGGTGCGAAATTCTAATTTTAGTTAATTAGGACAATTTTCGTTAGATACGGTTAGCGTTAGCCGCCTTATGTGGCACACCACGATGCCAATGATTTCCAGCGAAAATTGACTGGAAGGATTAGATTGGAATTTTGCACAAAATTTTTTATGACTAAATTGATAAATTTAGACCTATATTAACATTTATATAATAAATATAAGGTTAATTAGACAATTTCTGTATGGAGTGCTTTTGTTGTATTGTGATCTGTCTTCCACTTGTGTCTTTATCTTCACCAACCCCCCACCGAAACCAGCCACCAACGCAGTCGTCCTTCCACATGGAAAAATTCCGCCGCGGTAAGTAGCACGGAAGGTGATGGGAAGCCGATCCCCTGCTGACTTCGTCATAAGTTTAGTGTCGGTCCACTTGTTTCGACGACTAACATGCGAATGGACTGTTACCGGACCGGACATTCTCTATTCTTGCAACTGCGAGCAATCTCGTACTTAACATCCTGACTTAGTAACCTAATTTGTAATCGGCACCGGCCACGGTTGACCGTGATGTCGAGACCGGATATTCTCTATTCTTGCAACCACGACGAGACCGGATATTCTCTATTCTTGCAACCACGACTAATCTTGCATGTAAGGTCCTGACTTAGTAACCTTATATTTGATCGGTACCGGCTGCTGTTGAACGTGGTGTCGAAACCAAATATTCTCTATTCTTGCAACTGAGACCAATCTCGTACATAATGTCCAGACGTAGTAACCTAATTTTTAATCGGTACTGGCCACTGTTGACCGTGATGTCAAAACAACTTAGTCGCTGGATAATTTGTGACCAAAATCATCCTTACAAGCCGAAACGAAGAAAGAAACAAAAAAAGAATTTTAGAGCAATATGGCATTGACTTCAACGAAAGGAGATGAAAAAAGATTAGAAAATTTTCGTAAGACCGTATTTTGTGCATGATTCTACGTTAAACAAAGCGGGCTTTCCTGGGGTTCCTCTTCGACCGTCAGCCGATCACTGCCCCTCCGCCGTTGTCACCACGAACCTCCCATTCCCAGTGGCCGCTGCCTCCCGCAGCTCCCCGATTCCGACTTCGGCGCAGGTGTATGCCACCCTCTTGCCCAGGCTCCGGGCTCTCGCCGCCGCGTCGCGCGCGGCCCCCCACCTCCACGCCCCCGATTCGTCTTCCCTTTCGCAGCAGAACACGAGCTCGGGCTTCGAGTTGCTGTACAGATACAGAAAATCGCCGCTCGAGCACATGCCGATGGACGAAACGCAGTAATTGTCGTCCCGCAATTCCTTCACCAGCTCCTCCGGCATGTCGCAGATCTCTTCGAACTTGTCCGCCCTGACCGCCATCGATCCCCATAGCTTCACGCCCCTCACGTCCTCCGAATTGCCCAGGAGCCCCGCCACGACGAGGCGGTCGCCGGTGAAGCTGATGACGGAGTAGAAAACGTTGCGGTCCGGGCGCAGGTCGTACGGCCCGACCCACGCCCCTGCCGCAGGATCGAACGCGTGGGTCGCGCCGGTCAGCTTCTCCATAACGTACATCCTCCGGCCGTCGGCGGCGACGGAGAGCCACAGGGATGCGGAGGAGTCCTTGAGCGGGGCGGGCATGGGGTCGCACGCGCTCCACGTGCGGGCCCGCGTGTCGTAGATCTCTACCGAGAGGGGATCGTCCTCGAAGTCGCAGGCGCTGCCGGCGACGACGAGGCGGCTGCCGACGAGGGCGACGGCCGGGTCAACCCGCCACGCGGAGGGAGGGCTCGCGTGGCGCCACGTCAGGTGGAGCGGGTCGGGCGAGAAGGAGAGCCGCACCGGGGAGACCCCATAGAGCAGCGCCGAGTGCGACGACCGGAGGGGGGTCGACGCCAGCAGCTTCGCTGCCGCCGCGCGCCGGCCGCCGGGGCCGGCCTCCAGGTCCATCCAGACGCGGGAGCGGGGGTCGTAGGCGCGCGTGGAGACGGCGTGGGGCGGCCGCGTGCTCTGGTAGTGGACGAGAAGCCACGGCCGGGGCCGGCGGAGGTGGCGGAGGGAGGAGGAGACGGCGAGGCTCCAGGAGCGGGAGACGCGGGCGGCGGGGACGAGGTCGACGAGGGGCACGTGTGAGAGCGTGAGCTCGAGGACGTCGCCATGGAGAACCGCGCTGCCTGCTGCTTCTTGTCCTTCGTCATCGTCGAGGCTTCCGTGCTTTCGCGCTGCCGCCGCCATTTTCTCTTTTGCCTTTTTCGAGGAAGACGATGAGACGACGTGCGAGAGCGGGTTTTAAATAGAACCAGGTCGAACGGGTCCTCTTACTGGATAAGGCCAGCGGCGATTTCTTGAAATTTTTTCGTTTTTAATGCCGATAAAATGGAAATGTCATCATCACGTTTTGATAATTTTTTATGTATTTATTCATAAAATAGGAAATTAAAATCTCATGTGGGTCGGACCTGACTCACCGAAAAAGGGAAAAAAAAATGCAAAATTTCCCTCTTCCACGTTCGGTTTGAATATATTATATAGTTGCTGGACCAAGCTTGTCCGAATGACAGCTTTTATATAATTAATGGCTATGAACCTAACGACATGTATACCTGTGGTCTTCTCCCGAACGTTGTTTCTCTTGCAATTGCTTTTGCACATTTTAATTGGTTTCTCATGCAGTTGGCCAGTAATAAGAAATATCAAATTAATATTCTGTATAATGAAAAAAATAATTGGTCAATATTAAACCATCTCAAGGATTAGATCACAATCAATAGTACCCAGAAGTCTTACCTAGAATTCTGAAAACATAAGTTTAATTAAATTTATATATGTACTCTATCATCCCCTCCTCCTGAACAAAGAGGGAAATCGAGGGGAGCGTGCACCATTAAGGAAATAATTTCATATAGTAATTTGCAAAAGTTAATTTGAAATTTATTTCCACATAATCAATAACTTTATATGTCACTCCGACCTCATTCAAGCAAAGGTTTTTAAAAAATTATAACACTCAACCTGTCAATTGAAAACTTATGATATAAAAATGAGAATCGTATAAATTGTTTTAGCTTTGTTTATTTTTAAGTTAAGAATTTATTGGATTTTTACTATTAGCTCTAAAGAGCAGATTTTAGCTACAACTTCTACAATACAACTATGTCACCACTCCATGAAAATCTTATATAATAAATCTCCTAAAGCAGCTCTTCAAAGCGAGTGAAATCAGAAAAATCCTTGATGCATATTGTATGAATATGGAGACTAAAGCTACATTTGGTCGTCCGGATTTCTAATCAAAATAGGATTGGATATGATAAAATATGAAATCTTGGGATTTTTTTATATCCTATCAATTGTTTGGTGAATCTCAGTATTAAAATCGGATATGTTCACATCATATCATGTATATTTTTTTGATATAAACAGCATATCATTATAAATGAACCTAAATGTTTATAAATGGAGATGGTGAAAATCTGTCGTAATACTATTCCTTAATTTATTTTTATTTTATTTTTCCTCTTTTTTTATATTATATTTTTTATTATTTCTTTTTTCCCCTTTCATCATTCTTTAATAAAATTTTATCAAATAGTAAACTGTACTAACATACCTAAAATATAAAAATACCTAAAATATATGATAAATATAAATATTTAATTTATAGATTGAATGTTTATTATAAGATAGAATTAAGTTGAATGTATAAATTAAAAAATAATTAAAGTTAAATAATTTTTTTATTTCTTAAATTAGAATTTAAATATAAATGTTATTGAAATATAATTTCAATTTTGTTAATTTAATAAGTTTATTATTTGAGAAAAATAACTTTCCTATTATTGACATTATAAATATTATCCACATTTATCCCACCTTCCCTATGGGATAATCTTATCTTGTCTATATCCCCCTTATATCCGACTTTATCCTGTCCTGAGTGAACACCAAATGTAGGATATGATAAATCATATCATATCCTGAATTTTATCCGACAACTAAACGCAGCTTAAATGTACAACCATATCTCCATATGTACCATAATATAAGTATTCGAGTACATGTCCAACATTGCGTTTATATACACATCTCGATGATTGAGTTTTAGAGATCAAAGTGGTCGTCATCCTGCAAAGAAACCCTAACTTATCCATCGGAAATGACACTTTTTTAGGGAAAAAAAAATCGATTATTGGTAAGACACTTTTTTGGTCGGAATTATTGGTAAGGCTTTGGCAGATTATATTATTTGCCTTATCTCCGAAAAAGGCTGTAAATTCCAAATCCAAATTGTCTATGACGTAATCTGTGATGGGTTTATGAGGTAAATGGAATAAGCTAGGTTTTCTCATTTTATTTATTTATTACATTGTGCCCTCGATTCATACATAATTTGTGATGGCTTTCATACGTGTCATTCAAAGTAACTTTTAAAATTCAAAGTGGTGAATGCCATATACAGTCTATATATATGTACTTTATTTTGGGTTGAAATCATCATTAATTTTTTAACTAATAACCAACGTTTCAACCAAATTTTTATACATTTTTCGGGTCAATTAAATCTTTGAACTTGGGTCTTTTTTTTAATTTATCTTATTCATCATTTATATTAAAAGATGTGTTAAAAAATGGACGTGGCAGCCAACATCAAATACCAACTAGACCCAAAACAGTGGCGGACTAAAAACATCGAAAATAAAAAATACAAAAATATTAAAAATTATAAACTTATCCATTGTATTGGTCATTAGAATTCAGGACTTGCCGGACTTCTCCCTTTTGAATTAATTGTCATTTCAGTATTGTCTTAATCCTTAGCTTTTGAAATTCATCGAGCTGTCAATAAGCATATCATAAGGGTTTAAATATTTAATCTGATGTCCGCATAACTTGTAGAATAAGGGACTGTTTGTTTACTTTTGTTTTTGTTCCCCGGAACAAAAATTTCCGTTCTTTTGTTTTGGGGAACAAAAAAAGAACAAAAATTCATTTATTTACACTTTTGTTCTCGGAACAAATTTGAAACAAAAATAAGAAACAAGAAAAAACATGTTTTCTTGTTCTCAAGAACACTTTCGAGAAATAATTTTTCTCTCTCCTATTTTTTCATTTTCTTTCTTTTATTCTTCCTTTTTCTTTGGCTGGTTGCCGGCCTCGGCCATGGCTAGCGATCGGCCGTCGAGGGCTGGTGATCTCGCTAGAACGTCGCCAGCCCTCGGCAAGGCCGAGCTCGAGCTCACCCGCATCCGGTGGGGCCACCAACTCTTTTCGCCCATAGCCGGCCATGGCCGGCAATTAGCCAAAAGGGAGAAAAATAAAAAAGGAAAAAAAAAAAAAAAAAAAAAAAAAAAGAAAAAAGGAAAAAGGAAAAAGAAAATTAAAAAATTAAAAGAAAAAAAAATTATATAAGTTTACCAAATGTGTTTCTATTTTTTTTTTCTATTCTAGGAATATAAATTTTGTGGAATTACCAAATACGTATTTTGTTCAAAATTGTTTTAGGAACAGAAATGATTTTTTCTATTTTTTTTTTTTTGAACAATTTTTGAACGAAACGTTACCAAATACAACATAATACACCAAGAGATCTTGGGAATATTTTTTGAACGCAAGTGGACACATGGGATTAACAATTCAAAATTATGGATGTTGCTGCTTTTAAGAAAAGGGTTTTCCGCCCATTGTCTCCTCCATGTTAGCTTCCAAACCCTAACAACATGCTTAAAGAAAAGAACAAAAAAATTATAGATATTTATATTATAGTGTACATAATTTGAAAATTCTGGTGGTATTAACCTTAAGAGAAAATGGCTTTACTTTCGCCGACATCTTCTCGTCGTATTCAAAAGTCGAACTTCAGTTAGGGGGAATCTGGTTGGAAACTTTGAAGCGGTGGAACTGAGACGCTAATTTCCATGGAAATAATAATAATAATAAACAAGACAAAGACAAAGCAGAAGGATTCCAAGCCCCCGTTGCTTGGTCCCCGAACTATGCGGGACCCACCGGGTTGGGAGCATCACACGGTCCGGGATGCATCCCCACCTTAACACCGTCGGCAGCCGATGTGGACACGTGCGGACGATCCCGTGGAAGCCAGCCACTCAACCGCGACCATTGGACAAAATCTTTTTAATTGCATATTTAGCAATTTTTTTTTTTTTTGGGACCGAAGAAATTCAATTTTATAAAATGGGAGAAGTCTACCATTGGCCTCTTTTGGCCAATGAACATTTCGTCGATTTCTTATCATTTATTTGACATGTTGAGCTCATAATTTGTGCTAATGATTGATATGGGTCTGATCTAAATTGATATATTTTTATGTAATACAATTTAAGCGATTCAAACTTGATTTGACCCTATTCATATAACTAAAATATATTCATATCCATATCAAAACATTTAACCCACTTTAAACTCTTCATATGAATATGTTATTTGGATAATTTTGTTATCAAATTAAATAAATAAATTAACTAAAGGATTAATATTTTGAAAACCCCAAACTAATTTTTTGACCACTAAAAATTCTAAACTGGTATATATGTGTTTTTTATATAAATTTACCTCAAACTGGTACATTTTTGATAAATTTATCCCAAACCTAGTACACTTTGTGATAAATTTACCTTTTGTTAGTTTCCGTTAAATCTTATTATCAAATTACTAGGTTAAATAACACATGATGGTTGATTGGTATACTAATTTGAGATTTTTCTCTCCGTTTGTCATAGTTATACAATTTTTGTGATTTTTTGTGGTATTTATCCAATTTAACGGATGGTATATTTTTCACAAATGTATTAGTTTAGGTTTCTTGGCTGTCAAATAAATTAATTTGAGGTATATTTATTACAAGTGTACCGGTTTGGGGTTTTTTTATTGTTAGTTTGGGTAAATTTATCAAAGTGTATCAATTTGAGATTTTTTATGATTAAAAAATTAGTTTGGGTAAATTTGTCACATGTGTACCGGTTTGGGTTTTTTAGGATATTAAACCTTAACTAAATAAAATTTTTTAGTAAATAAAAGAAAAAACGTAAATAATATAAATATTGAAATGCAAATAAAGAGCTAGAAAAGTAGGCATGTGTTGTGATGAAGGTTACGGTAAATGGATGCTTTATTGATCCAAGTCAATTTAATCTTCTTTTTTTTGTTGCCAAATTTATTGCTTAAACATATAATCAGTGTGGTCCAACCTAAGGACCTTAAACAAAGGCCGTGGTTATCGGAGGCCCCGTTCCACGTAAATAAAACGGAAGGGTTAACCGCGGGGGGATTTGTAACCAAATTTGAAAACACCCCCCGACCTGATCCTAGCTCTGCTGCACTGGCCTCTGCCAGTCCAGTATCTTTGAAATGATGGCAGCTAAATATAGCGAGTGAAAGTTTCTGATTTTCTTCATGGGAAATCTCCCAACGATCACCAACCATGTAATCCAAAAGGTGAATCGGCAACTTCGCCAATCAAAAACATGAAAATGCTAAATTACTTTAAATTAAATATATAGAGACTCTCATATACTAAATAGTCATCAATGACGTAAGTTGGAGTCAATCCAACATAAGTTGAGCATTAGATGGAATATTGTTGTTTTCAAAGACTATGCTTCCCATATAATTATCCAAAAAATCATAAACTTATTGTATCAATTTAATTTTAAACCTTGCAATCATACTGATTTAATTCTAAGTTTTTTGACAATTTGCCAATTTTATTTTAAATCTTTTAAACTTGTCAATCTAGTTCTAAATCTTTGAATGAGTTGTTAATTTAGTCTTAAATCTTTTCACAATTTGCCAATTTAGTTTTAAATCTATTAACGATTTGCCAATTTAGTTTTTTCGACAATTTTTTTGAAGCAAAAATAACTAACATGGTGGTCTAATTAGTGTCTACTGTCCTACGTGGTAGGATCGACGCTAGTGTTAGATAATTTTTTACATTCTTTTTTGTATTTTTTTATAATTTTATAAAAAAAATTTTGCCTTTCCTTCTTCCTCTAGCTAGTTGTCGGGCCTAGACAATGGTCGGCGGTTAGCCTTGACCAGGTTGGCGAGGCTAGACCTTGCCTAGTGATAATAAGGTGTAGCCTTGTCGGCTCAACCACTAAATAGGCCAACTAAGGCTAGACAACCGATTATAGGAAGAGGGAAAGAAAGAAAGAAATGAAAGAAATGGAAAAAAATTTAAATTTAAAAATTTAAAAATGTCAATTATTTTCGGCCAATAGGACTAAATTGACAAATCGTTAAAAAAATTTGAACTAAATTGACAACTCATCAAAATATTTAGGACTAAGTTAGAAAATGTTTAGAGTTAAATTGATAAGTTGTCAAAAAGTTTATGACTAAATTGGTTAGCATACAATAGGTTTAGGATTTTTTGGACAATTTTTCCCATCTTCAACTCCACTTGACGCATTGGGCACTTTATTTACGGGAAGACTGTTAAATTTTTTTTTTCTATTTTTCAAATGGGTTTGAAAATGAGTTAGTTCTCAACTCTTTTAAGACCCATCAGTTGGTAGACATTTTTTTCTTGGACTCATATAAGTCCGTTTTTAAAACTTAAGGCAACCGATTTATATCTACTCCATTAGATATAAGTTTAAATATGAGTTCTAGACCCATTCACCATCTCTAATTATAGTTAGAATTTTGTTCTCATTAGTACACTAAAATTCTAATGTAAGAGCGTAATAGAAAATGATAAATTGATAAAATGTATTCAAATTTAAGGCAAAAAAAGACTTACTTGACCAAACTTGACGGCTGTTAGAAAACGAATTAAAATTTTGGCAAGACGAGAGATGTTAATACTAAATTTAGAAAGCAAGATAATAAATCATAACATTAATCTTAAATATTTTAAAAAATATTCGATTTGTCTATCTAACTTGTCGGGATGTACTGATATTACCAAACACGAGCATTTAATGAAATTTTTGTACAATAGGTCGAAGTTGTCCACTGGGCTTGCTTTCCAAACAGTGGAGACCCTAGATATATACTGTGGATCAGAAGGGATTATCATCACGTCAGCATTATCCATTCGAAACTCGGGGAATGCCAGTCCACGGTAGGTGAGAAATGGATCAGAAGATAGAGAAAGAGGAGAAAATAGAACAGAGAGAAAGAGCTGCTTTCTTGGCACTTCCTTTTCAGATACATAAATAAATAATTGTTTCAATGTTGATGAGGATGCAAGATAAGAAATCCGAGGGTAGGGCTTACTTGAACAGGGAGTCGTGTGAATCACATGTCAAACCTCGCATATCCTCCACGGAGTCTTAAGATATTTAAGTTCAAATGCCCGGTGGATCCCCACAATCGACCATGTGAATCTTGCGTGATTATATTTTGTTTGCTTATTTATTACTCCGACAGATGGACATGTCATCCTTATCCCCTTTATAAGTGTCAGGCATCGTTTCTGTGCTGGTTTGTCTTTCTTTAAAACACAGAACCCATGAGTTTTCCAGCTCCATACATGCTGTGCGCGATGACATGCTTTCTTTGAACAGCTAACAAGTCGAGATCAGAGATCATATTGTGGTTTAGAATAGGCAACCAAAGATTTTAGGAAGAGGATTCGTCTTTCCCAATTGAAAAAGATTCGGTCGATTCAGTTGACTTACTCGACTTTAGACTCCTTATATATTGGCGTGCTCTATGCTAGATTAACTCCAGTCACCTCGCTTTCCTGCTACATCAAGTCGGTATCAAGAATTTTCTGGGGCTCTCCCATATTTTTTCTATTGACACCGACTATTCATGTACTTCATTAGAAAATTAGGAATCGAATTCGTCGACAATCATTAAACTTAACCCCTAAGCAGGAAATAAATCATCATTATTACGTAAACCCACTGTCACATTCTCATTTTTATTCCCTCTCATCATCCAATTTTAAAATTTGTTTAACCTTGAGGCCACCCCCCATTCACTCGCTTTTCATACTTTTACGTCCCTAACCCTTTGAACTTGCCCCTAAGTATTGATGATCGAATAGGGACAGAATAGGCAAGCAATTGGGGCTATTTTCGTTTAATTAGCATGCTGCATTGCAACTAAAATTTAAACTCCATTTGATTCATGAAAAAGGAATGATTTAAACTTCTCTTTTTTTCAAAAAATATCACTTGTATGACATAAAAATGAACAAATGAAAAATATTTTCATGATCAACGAAAATTTTGAAACATAAATTGTTATCAATAATGAAAATATTTTTCATTAATTAATTATTTCAATCAATATAAATGATTATTTTTTAAAAATGCTTTTCACATGATCGATTATTCACATAACAAGCGAAACTTTAGTCACACTCCAAGGGCTCCTCTGCCAGCTGTACATGGTACAAAGCATACATTTGCCCAAAAGGCCTCCTCATTTTACTAGACAATAATGATGCGTTTGGTAACGATTCTGCTTTCCGTAAACAATTTTTGATCATAAATGATTTTTTTTTACTCTATTCCCGAGAAAGATTTATAAGTGTTTTAAGTCGTTTGGTAACTATCCAAAATTTCTGATTTTGGAATAGAATTACGTTTGATACTTGTGCTTAAAATTTCTACTCAAAATCATTTTCTTTTAATTTTTAAATATTTTTTTTTTACTTTTTTACTTTTTCTTTTCTTTTCTTTTTTTCCTTTCTCTCTCTTATTCTTTTTCTTTAAGTGGTCGGTGGCCGGACTAGCAACCGGCCAGACGAGGGTAGTGACCTCATCGGAGTGTCATCAGCCCTCGTCAACCGAGCTTTGCCGGTGGCTAGGTAGGTCTCGCCAAGGCTGGGCGAGGCCCGCCTGGCCACCAATGAGGCTCGACCTTGCCAGATCGCGAGGCTCGCCCAACCCTGTCGAGGCATGGCCTTGTCGGTGGCTAGGCAGGCCTCACTGGGGTTGGGCGAGGCCCGCTTGGCCATCGATGAGGCTTGCTTCCGGCGAGCTCGGTGGAGCTCGCCTTGGCCCGGCGAGCCTTCAGCAAGCTTGCCGGACTAGTTGCCGGCAACCGGCAATGGTGGGTGAGCCTCACCGGTGGCTAGGTGGGCCTCGCCGAGGTGAGGCCCACTTGGCCACCGACGAGGCTCGCCTAGCCTCGTTGAGGCACGGCCTCCCGAGGCTGGGTGAGGCCCTGTGGAGTTCAATTTAATGGCTTGGACGAGCGGTTCAGTCACCCTTAAGCCCGGTTCAACGCCCAATTGATCCGATCCAGCTCCCCAAAGCCATTTTTTTGCATTTTTTGAGCCTTGGCAAACATTTCTCTTTTGCTTTTTCTTCTCTCCCGATTTAGATTTGGGAGCTTTTCTCTTCAAGTCTAGTTCTCAATTTGAGAGTTTGAACTTTTCCGATCAAGTTCTAAATTTGGGTGCTATCCTCTCCCACTCTAGATTTGGGAGTTTAATATATATGTCTTCAGGGATTCGATGCTCCTCTACTTTGTTCATATATAGATTTTCTACCTTCAGCTTTAATGATGATTATAGGAGTTTCGGTGTATCGTTGAATTACAAAGATTTGCTCCTCCACATGTTAGATCTGTGTTTGTTTAACCTATTTTGATTGTCTTCGTACAACAATGGTGTAATGGAAGTCCGGTCTAGGCGCACATTGTCAATTGTCAGTATTGTAGTTATTAGAGAAGAAATTTCTAGTGCATGAAAGACAAGAGATTCAATGATTGGCCCTCAATTTTGCTATACCGATCTATTCTTGTGGAATGAGTGTATGCTTAAGTTTGTTGATGCTTCGTTGATCCTCCTTGTTTTCTAGATTTGGCTTTGCTTTATAGTATTAGTATTCTTACTCTGTTTCGATTTGCTTTGTCATGAGCACTATATACTTTTGTATCCTTTTGAGTAATGGATATAATTTTCTTTTAAAAAAAAATAGGGCCTCAATTCCTTTCTTTCACTCAAAGCAATCACTTTCCCCTCTTTCTATATTTCATATAATTGTTAGCTTTCAAGAATTGGTGTCGTTAGCATTTTGATCTCATTTTGAAGGTAATCCTCAAGAATTTCGCAGAAAGCGGGTACATATCGACAAGATTGGGATAACTTATCGATAAGGTTCTCAATTCAATCTTTCCTTCTTCTTCTTTTTTTTTTTTTCAATAAAATAGCGGTCCTAATGCTAAAATCATGTTAGAAAAATTAAATAAGCATAGTCGTTGCTCCGTTTAATTTAAAAAAAAAGGCTTTCAATGAATATATAGACTCTCATAATGCTATAATCAACCATTTGAAAAACACCAAAGCTTTTTGGAGCAAAAAAATAGGTTAAAAACAGCAAGATATCTATATATGGCCGTCCTTCTGCGGAAGAAAAAGTATTTTGGAAATATGATTGACAGCGTGAAAAAGGAAAAGATTTCTTGGATATCTCTTGATATTTCTCTTTTCGACAATAAAAGTAATACTTAACAATAAAAAGAAAATAGTGCCTTTAATATATATGGAAAATGCAGTATAAACAAAAACTAAGCATACGAAGTTCTTATGTATATAGGATTCTAAGCATACGAAGTTCTTATGTATGGTAAGTAAATCCTATATAGATAGAGAAAAACTTTTAAAAAAGAGAATAAATAAGTTTAGGACCACAAATTTAAATTGCAATTGAATAATAAAGGACAATTTTGTCTTTTTTATAAAAATTAAGTGGATTTAATCATATAGAGAGTAGAAATAGCACTGCCCTTTCATAATATGTCTAGGCTTTTACTTTGTTTTTGCAAGTAGCTTCACTTCAAAATCCATTGCACGAAGCCAACCCATGCTTTGAAATACCATAATTATTTTGTCTAAAAAAATTTTCAGCTTTGAAAAACCCTTGCACATGCATGCTCACCACAATGAAGACTCGTGCATATTTTTTTAACATCACTTGCATATTTTCTAGATCACAAACACGCACGGCACATGGAGTCATGCCGGAGCATAAAACGACCACAAAATTTCACCCGATTACGTGTTTGGAAATTTGTAATCATTTTATTTTAAGGAACCATTCGATAGTTGTATTTTTAAGATGTGAGTAGAGAATATAACACTGAAAGAGCGTTGTGGGCACGGCAACCCTTGCCCACACATAATGGGGCACCCTCCCATACGATCGTACATTCATCATAATTTTTTGTAAATTGATTGATGGCGACTTTCATCACTAATTTTGGTGCGAAATCCAAAATTTTCTTGGGATTTCCAAAAGAAAAGTCTATTTTCCAAAATGTTACTTTCTTACCTTTTCCATCGTAGCCGCTTCTCCTCTCGGGCGTCGATCTTAGGAAGGTCTACAACATCATCTTCTTCTTCTTCAAACAAAAACTATTATTCCAATTTAAAACATCATGACTTTTATGCCAATTTACATATCATATTTTTGGGTAAAATGTCAATTTTTGACCTAGAATTGACTTTTAATCGGGAATTGACTTTTAGTCAAAGAGTTAACCAAAAAGTCAATCCGAAAGTCACCCGTTTGATTTTTTGGGTTTTCCTTGAAAATGACTTGGAAATTGCTGTAAAATGACAGTACAAGATCAAGAATTAAAAAACGACACTTTTTTTTGCTGAGATATGGGCTATGTTGCGATCAGAAACTTGAATCTCAATTTTTTTACTTTCATGACAAATCGACTAAAAATCAGGTGTCAATAGTTACTAGTTCTTCTTCCACTTTCATTTATTAAACTAGTACGCATAAGTCCACCAAATTCTCTTTTAGGGATATTTTTAATTAGAATCAAATTACGAACCTCATCAAATGTCTAATTTCTTGAACTAGAAGAATTGCTAACGATAGTAACAACAGTGTACCTACCAACTGCTAAATAATAAGAATAATAAAATCAAAACACGAGGCTCAACATAAAAATCAATCCCAATCAAACTCAAATGATTACACATCACATTAAATTCATTAATATGCTTAGAAATTGATGTACTATCACTTATCTAGTAAGTAACATCAGTGTACCAATTATTAGATGATGAGGATAATAAAATCAAATCTCATGCATCAGCATCAAAATCAATCTAAACCAAACTTAAATGATTAAACATCACATTGAATTCATTAATATCCTTAGAAACCGACGTACCATCACTCATCTATAAGTGAAATAAACATCATGAAGTAGATGTTGTTGATCGCAGAGTGCTTCTCATATATATTTGACAGACATCTCATAAAGTAGATCTTGTTGATAGCAAATGACTTCTTATACATGTTATATAGAGCATTCATCAAACCCCGATGGTCTTTTCTTTCACAATGTCAAATGTGATATTATGAGCCAATGTTAGCCAAATAACACCCAAGAGTAGTCTATCCGACAAGAGGTATGTGCAGAGTCCTTTGATACAGACAACTCTCAATTTGCATCTTCCATAGTTCAATCATTTCCATCAAATCTATTGGTTTTCACTTTTCCTTCTTATGTCATTATTAATTTGTTTCAACCCAACCAAGCCTGTAACTAATATCAAAGGTTGTTAAAAGCGACGTATCGAACGATAAATAAACACGAGAAGAAAATGAATCAAACACTATTTTTACATGGCTCGATTAGAAGGACCTACTTCTTAGGGAGAGCAACACTTGATTCCACTTTAAATCAAGCAATACACTAAAAATTATAACCACACCCAAGTTACTCAAACATTCAATGTTTTCCAACTCCCAAATAAACCTAACAAGTCATGTGGTATTTATTTATTTATTTTGGTGGGGAAAAATACCAAAAAAGTCCTAAACCTATTACATTGGTACTAATTCAATTATACAATTTTCAATTGGACCAATTCAATTCTAAACATTTTTACATTGGTACCAATTAAGTCTATCCATCCAATTTTGGCCAGCCGGTGCTGATGTAGACGTTGATCGGTGGTTGGACGCTTACGTGGCAATTTTTTAATTTTTTTAATTTTTTTCCTTTTTCTTTAGTTTTTTCCTTTTTCTTTTCTCCCTTCTTCCTCCTTAGACTTTTCCAGTGGTGGTTGGCGAGAGCCGTAAAGCCCTCGCCTGCCATCAGTGAGGTTCACAGCCCTCGCCGGGCCTCTCCTAGGGCCGCCGACAAGGCAGTTTCGCTTGGATCTAGGCGAGGCTAGCCTCACCCTGGCCTTGCCGCGGGCGAAGGCGGCCTCGCTTGCGGTTGGTAAGGCCATGGCGGCCATCGCTAGGGCGAAGGCAAGGGCTTCTAGGCCGGAGGCTCACTAGCCACTGGGCGAGGGCCGCTAAGCCCTCACTAGCAGCCGGTGAGGGTTGCATCCCTCACTTGGCCATGCCTAGGGCTGTAGGTGAGGCGGCTTTGCCCTGGCCTGATTGCGGGCAAAGGCAGCCATCACCAGCCGACGTGTTGGCAATGGCCGCCTTTGCCCACGGCAAGGCTTGGTGAGGGCCGTGTTGGCCTCGCCGATCGTGGGCAAGGTTGCCTTCACCTGCGGCCAGGCCAAGGCGAGGCTAGCCTTGCCCAGATCGTGAAGCCACCTCGCCGGCCACCCTAGATGAGTCTAGGTGAAGGCCGCAACCCTTGTCGACACTAGCAAGGGCTTCACGGCCCTCACCCAGTGGTCAGCGAGCCTCCGGCGAGGCTTGCCGGCAGCCTTAAGGACGGTCCAAGGAGGAAGGAGGGATAAAAGAAAAGAAAAAAGAAAAAATTAATAAAAATATTCAGAAAACAAATCATAACAATTGCCAAATCAGCGTCCGGCTATCAGCCAACATCCACGTCAGCGCTGGCCAGTCAAAATTGGCCGGATGGACTGAATTGGTACCAATATTAAAAGGTTTATGATTGAATTGGTTCAATTGAAAAGTTTATGACTGAATTAATACCAATGCACTAGATTTATGACTTTTTTGGTACTTTTCCCTATTTTGGTGTTGGGTAATCAATCTAGTGGGTTTAGTTTGCGAAAATCCAAGTTAAAATTAAGAATTGCGTCAAAATGTCCGATTAGGGATTAAATTGCAATTTGATGAAATTCGAAGGCAAATATGCAAAAATTTAGAAAATTAAAGGTGTAGATATGAAATTGACATCAAGAGGAACTCGGAATTGGTCATCAGAAGTCCAGAACCAACTGGCAAGCGGCTGAATTGGCTAGCACCATCGGTGGCCGGTCAGACCAGTCCAAGCGGTTCACTCCAGTTCGACTAGTTTTTAACTGGTTCTTGATCAAATTTGGTTTGGTTTTGGCTATTTCGCTCGCTTGGGATCTCTGTGGGTTCAAAATTTATACAAATTGACCCATAAAAAGAAAATTTATCTTATTTGAAAAGAAATTGCGCGATTGTGATTCAATTAGGTCAATCAAACTTTATGAATATAATCTAAGGATCTTTTATTGACTTAATTGAATGATTATCATGAAAGGCAACGAGTTAGAACCATAGGTACCTTGAATTGAGCCTAAAAAGCTAAAATGATCGAATTGGCAGTTCAATGGGAAAAATTACGAATTGATTGAAATTAAATTCACTTAGCGCCACAATTGCCCTATCTATTAAACTACCCATGTATAAGATCACTTAATATATTCAAATTGACATCGGATTGAAGTGCTCGAGCTTATGTTGAAAATGAAACTAGGTCTAATATCAAAATTGAACCTAGATTTATGAAATTAAACCATAATCTTGAATGAGTAAACTTAAATTTTGCCAATTGAAATTTAATTGCTTGACTTTCTTATACTTGGAAGAGTAAAATTCTTCAAATCGAGAAGTTCCGATGTGAATTTCTCACAATCAATTTTGGATTTGGACTTATCTTACGAAAATGAGTAAAGAACAATCGTTCGTTCGCAATTCATGAAGAATCAATTTTGGTCTCTTAATTAGGGCTCAAAACAGCAATTTGTATTTTGACGAGGCAATTCGTGAAATTGAATGCACGAGCGGATTTAAAATAGTCTCTAAACTAAATGTCGAAGAGTGAACTACATCTAATTACGACAACAATGAAAGTAATTTGATTTTTGGCCGATTAGAACCTAAAATTGAGAAATTCAAAAAGTAAGATTCTTATTGATTTTTGCAAATTTTTTTACACGAAAGTCAAATTAACATTAAAAGAAATGTCTTTGTGGATTTTTTATTTTTTCAATTTTTTTTTTATCAAAAGTTTGATCAAAAGTCAACCTCCCGTTTGGTTCAGCATTCTCAAGGACTTTTAGCCCAAAGCTCATTGGGAAAAAATTTAGGTGTTTGGTTCAAAGATTTGGAGGTGTCCTTAGCCAAATCTGGCCTTTGAAATGCAAGTCCACCTCTATTATTCATCCGTTGGCTTCTTTTTTTTTTTTTTTTTTTAAATGGATCATCTTCCCACACCCTAACTTCTTGTTGATTGGCGACAGAGTTTCATCGGATTTTATTTTTCTAAAAAAATAATAAAAACCTTTTGCAAATGTTGGGTTCACCTTTTTTTTTTTTTTTTTGTCATTTTTATCTTTGGACAATCAATAGCCCAACTTTTTATCAATACACTAGAATGATTGTTAATTAACAAAGATGATTAATACTACAATAATTAAAAAGAAAATTATTCAAAGTTGAAAACAAACCTAAAAGAACCCTAAGCCAAAAGTTGACATTTGCATCTAATCTATAATTAAATTCTTTTAATATAATTTTTAAATAAATTTACTAATATATATCTTTTACATGACTCTCAACATGAAAATGTAAAATGTTATGTAGTTAGTTTTTTTTTTTTTTTGCAATTTTAAAAATACTAAAACTAAAAAACTTAATTTGGTCACATTAAAGAGCTTTTCAAATATATGTTTACCAAACAGTTTAGCATTTCGGAAAACCCCTTTACCTCAAAGGTATTTGCATTCTCCTAAGAGCATTTCCCCAAAACCGAACCAAACGGACCCTTAGTTGACTTTTGATTTCTTGGTCAGATCTTTGAATTTTTGATAAATTAATTTGACAAAAGTGAAATTAAAATTAAATGGCATCTTTTTTAGTAAAATGTCAATTTTTGACCCGAAATTGACTTTTGGTCAAAATATTGACGAAAAAGTCAACTCAAAAGTTAATAATTTGATTTTTTGGGTTTTCCTTGAAAATAACTTGTGTTGCTTTAAAACAACAGAAGCAAGAGAAAGAATTGAAAAACGACATTTGTTTTATGACTTGAAAAGGGTCTAGGAATAGAATGATTATTATTCGCACATTAAGATACCCATCTCTATTTGGAAAGCCATCAACTAACCGATGGCAAGCCTTTGATTGAAATCTAACTTGGAAGGCAAGGGGATTTACTTGAAAAGACGGTCCGAGCTAAAGAATACTCTCTAGGGAAGTTGGAGAAGCGTTGCAGCAGGGAGCTACTTACTTCCAGAGCGAACTACACGGCGCATTGGAGACGGGGCGAAATGTCAAAAAGATACGGGAAGATGGTTGGCTGCCGAAAGGATTCCTGATGGGGTCCGTGACGGTGCGAAATGTCAAAAGATACGGGAAGACGATTGGCTGCCGAAAGGAATCCTGATGGGGTCCGTATCTCGGTCCCGACAAACGGATGAGGATCGCTGTCGGGATCACCGGTATTGTTCAGCAGTTCTTACTCAGACGAAGATGAGAAGAGCCCTGCTTGATTCGCTGGAGGGCCGTGATCGGAACGAAGGATCCAAACTCGTCAAAGCGGTTGATTAACTTGTTCGGCCAACCAACTTGTCGGTTGATTAACTTGTTGAAAACGTTGCTTCTCTCCAAACCGAAAACGAGAGCTCAACCGTCTTGAAGCTTTATCCATCATGAGCTCATGACTAAGGAGTTTAGTCCAAGCTGCACCCTCCAGCTGTGGTGATCGAGTTCATATTCGAATCCCAACCAAAATGCATGGACCCTAATACTTCTCGAAATGACATGTCGTCCCCATTTTCCCCTTTTTCTATCCTAAACTTATTGTACGAATGTCAATTTTAGTCAATAAATTTTCAATTTTATCGATTTAAACGTAAACCTTTGAGGGAATAGATTAGAATTTCGCGTAAAATTTTATAATTAAATGGTAAAATATATCTTAAGCTCCTAGTTAAGAAGTTTAGTAATAGCTATAGCCTCCAGCTCAATAATCATATCTTGCGGTGATGGAGTTCATATTCGAGTCCCAGCCAACATGCATAGACCCTAATACGTCTAGAAGAAAGCACCAAGATATAGATAATGGCATGTCGTCTACGTTTTCCTTCTCTCGGTCTTTTTGTCTCATTCGAGCCTATATGTGAGGGCAAAAATTATCCAATCAGCCATAAACCTATTGTACATATGCCAATCCAGTCCTGAAATTTTCCACTTTGCCAATTTAATTATGAATTTTGGTGTGAAATTCTAATTTTAGTCAATCAGGACAATTTTTGTTAGATACAGTCAGCACCAACCACCTTATGTGGCACACCTCGATGCCAATGATTTCCAGTGAAAATTGACTAGAAGGATTAGATCGGAATTTTGCACCAAAATTTTTATAACTAAATTGATAAATTTAGACCAATATTAACATCTATATAATAAATTTAAGGCTAATTAGACAATTTCTGGATGTAGTGCTTTTGTCGTTTTGTGATATGTCTTCCACTTGTGTCTTTATCTTCACCAACCCCCCGCGGAAACCAACACCAACGGAGTCGTTCTTCCACATGGAAAAATTCCGCCGCGTTAAGTAGCACGGAAGGTGATGGGAAGCCGATCCCCTGCTGACTTCGTCATAAGTTTGGTGTCGGTCCACTTGTTTCGACGACTAACATGCGAATGGACTGTTACCGGACCGGACACTCTCTATTCTTGCAACTGCGAGCAATCTCGTACTTAACATCCTGACTTAGTAACCTAATTTTTAATCGGTACCGGCCGTCGTTGACCGTGATATCGAAACCGGATATTCTCTATTCTTGCAACCGCGACCAATCTCGCACGTAAGGTCCTGACTTAGTAACCTCATATTTGATCGGTACCGGCTGCCGTTGACCGTGATGTCGAAACCAAATATTCTCTATTCTTGCAACTGAGACCAATCTCGTACATAATGTCCAGACGCAGTAACCTAATTTTTAATCGGTACTGGCCACCGTTGACCGTGATGTCAAAACAACTTAGTCGCTGGATAATTGTGACCAAAATCATCCTTACAAGCCGAAAGGAAGAAAGAAACAAAAAAAAAAGGGAATTTTAGAGCAATCTGGTATTGATTTTCACGAAAGGAGATGAAAAAAGAATAGAAAAATTTTCGCACGACCGTATTTTGTGCATGATTCTACGTTAAACAAAGCGGGCTTTCCCGGAGTTCCGCTTCGACCTTCAGCCGATCACTGCCCCTCCGCCGTCGCCACCACAAACCTCCCGTTCCCGGTCGCCGCCATCTCCCGCAGCTCCCCGATCCCGACTTCGGCGCAGGTGTACGCCACCCTCTTGCCCAAGCTCCGGTCTCTCGCCGCCGCGTCGCATGCGGCCCCCCACCTCCACGCCCCCGATTCGTCTTCCCTTTCGCACCAGAACACGAGCTCGGGCTTAGAGTTGCTGTACAGGTACAGAAAATCGCCGGTCGAGCACATGCTGATGGACGAAACGCAGTAATTGTCGTCCCGCAATTCCTTCACCAGCTCCTCCGGCATGTCGCAGATTTCTTCGAGCTCGTCCACCCCGACTGCCGTCGATCCCCACAGTTTCACGCCCTTCACGTCCTCCGAATTGCCCAAGAGACCCGCCACGACGAGGCCGTCGCCCGCGAAGCTGATGACGGAGTAGAAAACGTCGCGGTCCAGGCGCAGGTCGTACGGACCGAACCACACCCCTGCCTCCGGGTCGAACGCGTGGGTCGCGCCAGTCAGCTTCTCCATGACGTACATCCTCCGGCCGTCGGCGGCGACGGAGAGCCACAGGGATGCGGAGGAGTCCTTGAGCGGGGTGGGCATGGGGTCGCACGCGCTCCACGTGCGGGCCCGCGTGTCGTAGACCTCGACGGAGAGGGGTCGTCCTCGAAGTCGCAGGCGCCGCCGGCGACGACGAGGCGGCTGCCGACGAGGGCGACGGTCGGGTCGACCCGCCACGCGGAGGGAGGGCTCGCGTGGCGCCACGTCAAGTGAAGCGGGTCGGGCGAGAAGGAGAGCCGCGCCGGGGAGACCCCGTAGAGCAGCGCCGAGTGCGACGACCGGAGGGGGGCCGACGCCAGCAGCTTCGCCGCCACCGCCGCCGCCGCCGGCGCGAGCCGCCCGCCGGGGCCGGCCTCCAGGTCCATCCAGACGCGGGAGCGGGGGTCGTAGGCGCGCGCGGAGACGGCGTGGGGCGGCCGCGTGCTCTGGTAGTGGACGAGGAGCCACGGCCGGGGCCGGCGGAAGTGGCGGAGGGAGGAGGAGACGGCGAGGCTCCAGGAGCGGGAGACGCGCGCGGCGGGGACGAGGTCGACGAGGGGCACGTGCGAGAGCGTGAGCTCGAGGACGTCGCCATGGAGAACCGCGCTGCCTGCTGCTTCTTCTCCTTCGTCATCGTCGAGGCTTCCGTGCTTTCGCGCTGCCGACGCCATTTTCTCTTTTTGCCTTTTTCGAGGAAGACTATGAGGCGACGTGCGAGCGCAGGCTTTAAATAGAACCAGGTCGGACTCTTTCGTCGCCCTCTCTCTCTCTCTCTCCCTCCCTGCCCTCTTGCTGGATAAGGCCAGCGGCGATTTCTTGAAATTTTTTCGTTTTTAATGCCTATAAAATGGAATTTGATAATTTTTTATGTTTTTTTTTCATAAAATAGGAAATTAAAATCTCATGAGGGTCAGACCTGGCTCACCGGAAAAGGGAAAAAAATGCAAAATTTCCCTCGTACATGTTCGGTTTGAATATATTATATGTTTTTATTCATAAAATAGGAAATTAAAATCTCATGAGGGTCAGACCTGACGCACCGAAAAAGGGAAAAAAAAATGCAAAATTTCCCTCTTCCACGTTCGGTTTGAATATATTATATAGTTGCTGGACCAAGCTTGTCCGAATGACAGCTTTTATATAATTAATGGCCATGAACCTAACGACATGTATACCGGTGGTCTTCTCCCGAAAGTTGTTTCTCTTGCAATTGCTTTTGCGTATTGGAATTGGTTTCTCTTGCAGTTGGCCAGTAATAAAAAATAATCAAATTAATATGGTGCATAATGAAAAAAAGAATTGGTCAATATTAAACCGTCTCAAGGATTAGATCATAATCAATAGTACCCAAAAGTCTTACCTAGAATTCTGAATACATAAGTTTAATTAAATTTATATATGTACTCTATCATCCCCTCCTCCTGAACAAAGAGGGAAATCGAGAGGAGCATACACCATTAAGGAAATAACTTTCATATAGTAATTTGCATAAGTTATTTTGAAATTTTTTTACCACAGATTCAATAACTTTATATGTCACTCCGACCTCATTCAAGTAAAAGTTTTTAAAAAATTATAACACTCAACCTATCAATTGAAAACTTATGGTATAAAAAAGAGAACCGTATAAAAGTTATGTTCTTTGTATTGTTTTTTTTTGGGGGGGGGGGGGGATGTTTTGGCTTTTTTTAATTTAAGTTAAGAATTTATTGGATTTTTACCATTAGCTCTAAAGAACAGATTTTAGCTACAACTTCCACAATGCAACTATGTCACCACTCAATGAAAATCTTATATAATAAATCTCCTAAAGCAACTCTCAAAGCAAGAGAAATCAGGAAATTCCTCGATCCATATCATATGAATGTTGAGACTAAATGCACAACCATATCTACATATGTACCATAATATAAGTGTTCGAGTACATGTCCAACATTGTGTTTATATACATGTCTCAATGATTGAGTTTGAGAGATCGAAGCCGTCGTCATCATGTAAAGAAACCCTAACTTATCCACGGGAAATGACGTCTTTTTAGGAAAAAGAAAATCGATTATTGGTAAGGCACTTTTTTGGGCGGAATTATTGGTGAGGCTTCGGTGGATTATATTATTTGCCTTATCTCTAGAAAAAGGCTGTAAGTTCCAATTCCATAATGTCTATGACGTAATCTGTGATGGGTTTATGAGGTAATTGGCATAAGCTAGGTTTTCTCATTTTATTTATTTATTGCATTGTGACCTCGATTTAGACATAATTTGTGATGACTTTCAAACGTGTCATTTAAAGCAACTTTCAAAATTCAAAGTGGTGAATGCCGATAAGGTCTCTCTCTCTCTCTCTCTCTATATATATATATACTTTATTTTGGGATGAAATCATCATGAATTTTCAAACTAATAATCAACATTTCAACCAAATTTTTATACATTTTTGGGGTTAATTAAATCTTTGAACTTGGGTTTTTTTTTTATCTTATTCATCATTTATATTAAAAAGATGTGTTGACAAATGAACGTGGCAACCAACATCAAATACCAACTAGACCCAAAATAGTGGCGGACTAAAAATATCGAAAATAAAAGATACAAAACTATTAAAAGTTCCAAACTTATCCATTGTATCGGTCATCATAATTCAGGACTTGCCGGAATTCTCCCTTTTGAATTAATTGTCATTTCACTATTATGTCTTAAGCCTTAGCCTTTGAAATTCATCTAGCTATCGCTGATAAAAAAAAAAAAAATTCATCTAGCTATCAATAAGCATATCATAAGGGTTTAAATATTTAATCTGATGTCCGCGTAACTTGTAGAATAATACACCAAGGGATCTCGGGAATATTTTTTAACAGCAAGTGGACACATGGGTTTAACAATTTAAAATTATAGACGTTGCTGCTGTTAAGAAAAGGGTTTTCCGCCCATTGTTTCCTCCATGTTACCTTCCAAACCCTAGCAACACGCTTAAAGAAAAGAACAAAAAAAGCCTCAAAATATACTTATTTAGCTCAATTTTTTTTTTATGTCACGAAAAAAATTCAAAGTTATACATGTATGACATATATATTATCTATTTCAATCCGTTCGAGGTTATCTATAACATAAAAAAAGGTTCGGGTTATTTTTGTTATTTTTAGGGACACAAAAGAATTCTAGTTTTTTTATATTACTGTGTATATAATTTGAAAATTTTGGTGGTATTAACCTTACGAGAAAATGGCTTTCCTTTCGCTGACATCTTCTCGTCGTATTCAAAAGTCTAACTTTGGTTAGGGGAATCTGGCTGGAAACTTTGGAGCGGTGGAACTGAGACGCTAATTTCCATGGAAATAATAATAATAATAAAAAGACAAAGACAAAGACAAATGGATTCAACCACCCGTAGTTTGGTGACTTTGGTCCCCGAACTATGCGGGACCCACCAGCTCCTGAGCATCACACGGTCTGGGATGCATCCCCACCTGAACACCGTCGGCAGCCGATGTGGACACGTGCGGACGATCCCGTGGAAGCCAGCCACTCTAACTGCGACAATTGGCCAAAATCTTTTTAATTGCATATTTGGCAATTTTTCTCTTTTTTGGGTTTTGTGACCTACGAAATCCAATTTTATAAAATGGGAGAAGTCTACCATTAGCCTCTTTTGGCCAATGAATATTTTGTTGGTTTCTTATCATTTGTTTGACATGACGATCTCATAATTTGTGCCAATAATTGATATGGGTCTTATCTAAATTGATATATTTTTTTTATGTAATACAATTTAGGCGATTCAAATCCGACTCGACTCAATTCATATAACTAAACTATATTCATATTCATACCAAAACATTTAACCCACTTTAAACTCTTTATATGAATATGTTATTTGGATAATTTTGTCATTGAATTAAAAAAATAAATTAACTAAATAAAATTTGTTAGTAAATAAAAGAAAACAATCTAAATATTGAAATGCACATAAAGAACTAAAAAAGTATGCATGTGTTTTGATGACGGTTATGGTAAATGGATGCTTAATTGATCCAAGTCAATTTAATATATATATATATATATATAAGTTACACTACCTTTCTCTCACTCAATAGATGGTTATGGTCTGATACGGTACAGTACAATACGAGACGATGGAATGCAATGGGATGGATGGTAGAGGGCTGCCTGCGCCCAAAAGCGATGATTCACTTGTCCCCTTGTCCATAGGGACCTCGTGGCATACAACCGAAACGACTCACGCTAGATAGCCGCCCCTTTCTCTCTTTTTACAGCCTCGTGGACGGACGAAAGATATATATATATATATATATATATATATTATATATATATATATATATTTTTGCCAAATTTATCGCTTAAATATATAATCGGTGTAAATATAGTGAGTGAAAGTTTCTGATTTCCTTCATGAGAAATCTCCTAACGATCACCAACCATGTGATCCAAAAGGTGAATTGGCAACTTTGCTGATCAAAAACCTAAAAAATGCTCAATTACTTTAAGGGTGTGCTTGTTTTGCGAAAAACAATTTCCGGAAAAACGTTTTCCTCATTTTCTAGCATTTGGTTCATTTAAGAAAATGAGTCAACGAAAAATGTTTTCCTAATCAACCGAAAATGTTTTCCTTCCAAAACTTAAATTCGGGAAACAATTTCCCCTTTGAAAGAATCGAAAAACGTTTTTCAAAAGGTTTTAAGGTCATTGCTTAATGAAAAAATTGTTATTAAAAAGAATTTCTAATCAAAAAATTTGAATTTGTTATTATTATATCTTTCTTTTCTTTTTTCTTGTTTTCTCTTTTCTTTTTTTGCTTGTGAACGTAAACCCTAACTCCTCCTCCCCTCTCTCCTTCTCCTTCGCCCCCTCCCTTTCGTCATCGTTGCCTCCTCCAACCCTAGCCCCTCCTGCGCTCCCGTTGGCTTCGCTCCCTCCTCTTCCTCTTCATCGGTGTCTTCTACACCTTCAATCATTTTTCAAATGCAATCCAAACACCAAAAAATATTTTCGGTCACGTATCACCAAACAAAGGAAAACTAACCGTTTTCCTGGAAAATGGTTTCTTGGAAAACATTTTCCAAAAATGTTACATTTTTCGTGAAAACAAACACACCCTAAATTAAATATATAGAGACTCTCAGATACTAAATAGCCATCAACGACGTAATCATGTTCAGAAATTAAAAAAAAAGAAGAAGAAGAAGAAAAAGGAATTAAGCAAAACTGGAGTCAATCCAATATAAGTTGAGCATAAGATGAAATATTGTTGTTTTCTAAGACTATGCTTCTCACGTAATTGTTCAAAAAATCATAAACTTAAGCTATGTTTGGTAAAAATTGTTTTTGTTCTCCGGAACAAAAAATTCTATTCTTTTGTTTTGAGAAACAATAAAAGAATATAAACTTGTTTGGTAAAATTTTTGTTCCCGGGAATAGATTTGGCGATGCCGAGCCATGGCCAGGCTTGGCCTCGCTAGGCTAGGGTGAGGCTGACCTTACGTCACCGGGGTGAGGTCGAGCCTCACAGTGGCTTGGTGAGGCTCGCAAGCTTGCCGAACCTCGCCCAGCCGGTCGCCAACCATGGCACTACAAAGGAGGAAGAAGGAAAAAAAAAAAAAAAAGAAAAAAGAAAGAAGAAAAAAATAATAATAAAAATAGTAAAAAAAAAAAACCAAATTATACAATTTTACCAAACGCATTTCTATCCCAGTAATAAAAATATTTTGCAATTACTAAACACGTCTTATACTCAGAGATTGTTCCTAAGAACATAAACAAAAAAAATCATTTCTGATAAAAAATTATTCTCCAAAACAGAATCATTATCAAATGTGCCATAACTTGCCAAACAATAGCAATTTCTATTTTTTTTGTTCCTGGGAGTAAATTTGGAACAAAAATTCGTTTGGTAAATTTTTTTGTTTCCGAAACAAATTTTTATTTTTTTGTTCTCGAAAGTAGATTTGGAATAGAATTGAGAAGTAAAGAAAGTTGATTATTTGTTTCCGGGAACAATTCTAGAATCAAGCAACCTATTTTCTCTCTTTCTTTTCTTGTTTCTTGTTCTTCTTCCCTCTTTCTTCTTCATCTGCTACCGTTGCCGTCCACCGCCGTCTGCCGTTCACCGCCCACCACCGTCGGTCACCAGCAACTGGTTCGACGAGCTTGACTAAGGCAAGTTCAGCCATCGGTGAGGCTTAGAAATGCTTTGGCGGGGTTGGGGTGAGGCCAAGCTTGCCTAGCCATCGGCGGGGCTCAACCTCGTTGGGCTATCACAAGGTCGGCTGACGAGGCATGGCCTCGCTGAGGGCCGGCGACACTCCAGTGAGGTCGCTGGCCCTCGTCTGGCCGGTCGCCAGTCATCCCAAGATCGACGACCAACAACTTGAAGAAGAAGAAGAAGAAGAAGAAGAAAAAAAAGGAAAAAAAGAAAAGAAGAAAAAAGAAAAAAAGTAATAAAATTATTTAAAAATTAAAAGAAAATGATTGGAAGTAGAAATTTTGAACATGGTGCCAAACGCAATTCTATTCCGAGAATTGAAATTTTGGATTGTTATTAAACGGCTTAAAATGTTTAGAAATTATTCTCGGTAAACGTAATAAAAAAGAATAATTTCTGATTATAAATTGTTTCCGAAAATATAAGCTTTAGCGCCCCTATTGTATCAATTTAATCCTAAACATTTTAATCATACCAAGCCTTTTGACAATTTTTCAATTTTATTTTAAATTTTTAAATGTATCAATCTAGTTCTAAATCTTTGAATGAGTTGCTAATTTAGTCTTAAATTTTTTAACAATTTACCAATTTAGTCTTTTTGACAATTTTTTTCGTGGGGGAAATAACTAACATGATAGTCTAATTAGTGTCTGCTGTCCTACATGGTAGGATCGACGCTGGTGTTAGATAATAATTTTTTACATTCTTTTTTGTATTTCTTATATGTTTTTAATTTTTTTTTTTTGCCTTTCATTCTTCCTCTAGCTAGTCACCAAGCCTAGGCAATGGCCAACAGTTGGCTAGGTTGGTGAGGCTAGACCTTGCCTAGTGATAGTAAAGTTGAGCCTCGTCGGCTCAACCACTAAATAGGCCGACTAAGGTTGGACAACCGATTATAGGAAGAGGGAAAGAAAGAAAAGAAATGGAAAATAATATAAAAATTAAAAAATTAAAAATGTCAATTATTTCTAGCCGGTAGGACTAAATTGATAAATTGTTAAAAAAATTTGAACTAAATTGACAACTTATCAAAATATTTAGGACTAAGTTATAAAATGTTTAGAACTAAATTGATAAGTTGTCAAAAAATTTAGGATCAAATTAGCACAATTGAAAGGTTTATGACCGAATTGGCTCTTATACAATAGATTTAAGACTTTTTGGACAATTTTCTCCATCTCCAACTCTACTTGATGCATTGGGTACTTTATTTACTGGAAGACCGTTTTAATTTTTTTTTTTCTATTTTTCATATAGGTTTGAAATGAGTTAGTTCTCAACTCATTTAAGACCCATTAGTTGTTAGAAATTTTTTTCTTGGACTCATATAAGTTTGTTTTTAAAACTCAAGGCAACCAATTTATATCTACTCCATTAGATATGAGTTAAAATATGAGTTCTAGACTCATTTTGCCATCTCTAATCATAGTTAGAATTCTGTTCTCATTAATACACTAAAATTCTAATGTAAGAGCGTAATAGAAAACGATAAATTGATCAAATGTATTCAAATTTAAGGCAAAAAAAGACTTACTTGACCAAAGTTGACCGCTAATAGAAAACAAATTAAAATTTTGGCAAGACGAGAGATGTTGATATTAAATTTAGAAAGCAAGATAATGGATCATAACATTAATCTTAAATATTTAAACAAATATTCGATTTGTCTATCCATCTTGTCGGGATGTATTGATATATTACCAAACATGAGCATTTAATGAAATTTTTGTACAACAGGTCGAAGTATCTACTGGGCTTGCTTTTCAAACAGTGCAGACCTTAGATATACTGTGGATCAGAAGGGATTATCATAACGTCAGCATTATCCATTCGAAACTTGGGGAATGCCAGTCCTCGGTGGCCGACCGCTTCCATCAAGCAGTACACGAAGTTGGTGAGAAATAGATCAGAAGATAGACAAAAAGGAGAAAATAAAAGAGAGAGAGAGAAAGAGCTGCTTTCATGGCACCTCCTTTTCAGATACATAATAAATAATTGTTTCAATGTTGATGAGGATGCAAGATGACGAGAAAATATTCAGTGGTTCGTGCGCGCCACGTCATCTGCTGACCTGGCGCGCACGTTCCATTCAGATGTCGACAGGTGTCCTTTGGGACCCGCCAGAAGATGGGAGGGCTGGCTCGGCTCGGCTCGGGTCGCTGGCAGAAGAAAAGACGTCACGCTCCCGCCCAAAACATTTATCCCTCCTCAATTGAACTTTCTGCAATTTTTTTCTCTCTCTTACTTTCTCTCTCGAGACCTGCGTTTCCTTCTCCACGCATCCCACCTCCTCCGACTCCGCCTCCGACTGTTCCCATGGAGATCGAGCACAAGGTTTGTGCTCGCGTTGGTCTCCGCCTTCGTGCATCCCCCTCCTCCGCCTCCTTCGCCTCCGCCTGCCCAAAAGCCTCGCCGGTCATCTGCCTCTAGCGTCCTCCGTCTCCGGCATCTGCTCGTCCTCTCCGTCCCGCCGGCCTCCGTCGCGAAGCCATCGGCCTCCGGCAGGAGGGAGGCGGCCTCGGTCTCGTTCCCGAGCGGCACCAGGCTCCCCGCTGCTGACTGGGCGTTGTTCCTAACGCTGGGCCGCTCGGTCGCGAGGGAGATCTCGGCGGACCTGGGCGGGGTCGACGGCGCGGAGAAGAAGGAGAGGCGCGGGCTGAAGAAGGATTCCCGCCTGCTGTGGAGGAGGTACGTGAACCGACTGTACCAGCACCGGGAGCTAGGGATTTTCCTGGACGTGAGCCGGATCGGCTTTACGAGCGAGTTCATGGACTTGCTCGGAGCCCCAGTTCCAAGCCGCGTTCAAGGCGATGGAGGAGCTGGAGATGGGTGCGATGGCGAACCGGACGAGGGTCGCATGGTCGGGCACCACTGGTTGTGGAAGTCGGAGCTCTCGCCAACCCGATCCTGAAGGCGCAAATTGAGAGCACGCTCGACCCCGTCTGCAATTTCGTTGCCGACGTGGTTAGCGATAAGGTCAGTTCTGGAATTCCATTCGTTGTTACTCTCCCTGTGGTAAGAGAGGCTGTAGTTCCTTGCGTTTTTTTTTTTTTTTTTTTTTTTTTTTATCGGTTTGCTATCGTAGTTGCCTGTGTCAGATTTCTGGTAAATGTGAACATTGTCTTAGTCGCTCCTAAAAGCGTGAGCTGAGGATAAATTGAAGTGGTTTCTGGTGGAATAGATGGAGAGCTCATTTACGAATCACTCACTTGAAATGACCGTGTATGGAAATCTCCTACTCTGAGACGTAGTAGTTTCAAATTGACAACTCAGAAGATTCCGATTAATGTCAGCATGAAATTCAGTTTTTGATCGCTGGTTTTCTTTTAGGGTGCTTAGCTGAGTATTGGACACGGACGCAATGATTGACTTGATTATGTTTGATGCTTAATTTGCAAGTTAAGCCTCCTACTTCTCCCGTGGATCGCTTACTCAAGTACTTTCGGTTGGAATTGGGGGTTCAACTCTTGGGCCACAGTTTGTTGCAGAGGCATTGGCTCCCGATAATCCTCCATTGAAGGTGTCTTCAGACATTGTAGATAAGTTGCTGGTGGCTTGTTTGTGTTCATCCTTTCTTGCCGTTTCTACTAGTTAAAATTATTTCTCAAGTCTTGGCAACTATTCCCTCAAGCGAGCAGTTCTCTTAATGCTATACTTCCTACTTGGATTAGTCGTGATGTCATTCCACTTCAGGCTCTTCATTGCAAGTCCATCGCTATAGATATGAGAATGATCCAACTCCCTTCCCTGTATTCTTCCCGCTCACATTTCTCATCCATTATTTGGAGCAAGTGTATATGCTGCTTGATTCACCTATGCGCAATGAAAAAAGATCTACTTTGGTCGATTAAACTGTACTTAGGTCTTTTGTCTTCGTCCTTTGATTCAGTATTCAAAAAGCATTAGTAAATTTTAGATTTTGCGCATCAGATTTAAGTAAAGTTACAAGCTATGGATGAATGTTCAGTTATGAGTCTCGACACAATGGGTGAAGACCCTGTGTTAGCGATTTTTTGACTTTTGACGGTCTGGATGATATCTCAATTTTACTTTTGGCAGATTACATTCACTGACAACACAGTCCGGCTGGAATTGACCATCAAAGTGCGCACCTTGGTCCTAAGCTTTCTTCTACCCCAGTTATTGTGATATCAAAGATGCCTGCAAGTATTTTGCTTTGTGATCTCTCCTTTATGCAGATTAGAAGAATATATCATTGTTATTTCCTGTCCTTCAGAGTGTGGCAATCCTGAAACCATAAATGGCTTATTGGAAGTACATAAGGCCTTTCGTGAAACGGGATTGGAATTTGCAAAACAGGTTTTGGTCCCAGGTTTTTTCCCCCTACCTATAGAAGTTTCACCGACAAGTCATTGAGTTTCATGTTCTCTTTAAAGATACTAACTAGAGCAGAGTTGAACAAGAACAAAACTTTGATGAAAAGATGATTAGTGAGGGAACCCAATCCAAAAAATAGTGTGTGCTTTGGGGGGGTAGGGGGAGAGAGAGACCATGGACATAGTGTAAATGCCATAATAAAAGCCATTAGACATATTATAACAGTCACTAAATACTAGATTTGGCTTGCATACCATTCAAAGCAAATTTTAGTAAACTCAAGTTCCATTTGAAAAGCTAATGCAGCGAGTTGAACATCACGAACTTGGATAATGTGGTTCAAACAAATCCAGCTGTTTGGTTTCTTCTTATATGCCTTTGCTACTGACCTAAGATTCATTGCAGTTTGTTCTCTTTTTAAAAATTCTTCTGTGGTGCTGCACTGGCTTTACTTCATCAGAGTTGCGATGCATGAGATGTTTCCTAGGGATTTCTTCTTAATGAGCTCATTTCAGCTTTTTGTTTGCAGATCCAAGCTTTTTTGAGCAGTTTGGTTGGGGGAATTACGCTTGTTTTGTCCATACAGTATGTTAATTCATTATTAGGCTGCGTGAGTTTTTCTTGGCCTCCAAGTCTTCATTCATCATCTTTAGATGCCATGACAAGGCTCAAGTCATATGGGCAAATTCTCATCTTGGTCAGTCGAGGTGCTGTTACAGCAACTTCTGTTGCCCTTGTGGAAGAGTTGCTTTTCAGATCATGGTTAACTGAAGACATTGCTGCTGATCTTGGATACCACCCGGGAATTATTTTGTCAGGGCTTGCATTCTCCCTGTTCCGGAGGTACATTGCTTTAATTAAGTCATGTTCCTTACAACTTTTTGACTCCTTTTGTCCTTGGATTTTCTCCTTCAGTTTTCTGTTCTTCATTTGTTGCGGGAAAATGTCTATTGGGGCCAGGAAAAGCATGTTACTCAAAATATGACAAGTAAATCAGCACTCCTGGAAATCAGGTTGTAACTTGGTGACCACCCTTTTCTATTTTAAAGTAATCATGCAACACTGCTAACCTGTTCTTACTGAAATCTTGGTTCTAGATTGAACATGCTTGCAAATTTTTTGCTTTTTTATCGAGAAAAGTTTACAAAATAAACATTCTGACGATGAAGGCAAACTTATGACTTGCCAAACTTGCCTTCTTGAAAGGCTTAGATCTGTTAGTGTCATGTCACATTCTTTAGCAGCTACAATGAGGACAACGTTCTTTCTTCTTAACTTGATCTTTCATCCTTTCTCTTTTAGGTTAAAGCGTCTGCTTCAAACCTGGTTCATGTTTCAGTCATGCACTTGATCAATTTGCTTCTGACCTGATCTTCCCTTTGAGTCAACATCAAAGATACTCAACTAATCTGCCGCATTTCAGGTCTCCATGGGCAATACCTAGGCTGTGGCTCTTATCACTAAGCTTGGCTGGGCTTCGACAAATCGGTGAAGGTAGCCTCTGTGTTCCAATTGGGCTCCGCACAGGGATATTAGTCTCAAGTTGCACTCTCCAATCAGGTGGCATTTTGATCTACAACCCCAACTTCCCCCTTTGGATAAAGGGGACTCATCCTTTCCAACCATTCAGTGGGATAGTTGGCCTTACATTCTCTTTGGTGCTGGCAATTATGTTCTATCCAAGAGAAGCCACCATGAAAAAGGAACTTACAAGACCGATACAGGAGTAGCTACATGACTAGTGGATTGATGCACAATTTGGAGGGTATGGAACTCTCTGCATTCTATTTATGGGTAGGCGCATCGGTAATGGGAGATGGTTTTAGCCTCCGCTGGTTTTTTTTCTTCTTTTACTCATGAAGGTGTAGATAGAAATAGAATACCTCAGAAATAGAAGGCAATTTTGACAGAGCGTGTTGTGTCGATGCGTGTATCAATAACAGAATCAATATTAAATTGTACAGTACGAGCTCTCTCCACCTCCTGTTCTTTTGTATTGATTGTCCTCTCTCCATACATTAGATGTGTACAGCTGACTGGAATAGTCAATTCCAATATACAAGTTTTCCTTGTGATTTATTTTAAAAGACTTGTTTTGCCTCAGCAATTTTTTCTTTTTTTTGGATAGTCTAGTGCTCTATCCATATCCAAGGGACTCGCTACCATCACTGATCCGAGTAACACATTTGGATGCACATTGCTAGCTTAAAAGCGAAGGAAAAATGGTTGAACGTGAACTTACAAGTGGAAGACGACAGGTAAATTGAGGGGACACTGGAAAATTTGAAAGAAATTTCATTGAATTGACTTTTTGAAGAACCTAACCCAACATACATTCACAGCAGAAAGAAGCAAAAGAAAGATTGACGAAAGCAGTTGCAAAAAGAAAAGCAAAAAGGAAAGCAAAAGAAAAGGCTCTCTTCCAATCCAATGCAATGGCAATTATTCCTTAACTCTCGAGAGAATTTGGAGCTGTCTGCCTCTTGAGATCTGCCCTTTTGTTCACCTCTAACTCACTGAACGGCAAGGGGAACCGACTCGGCCTGTCAAGACAAAGGAGCAGTGTGTGAATATCCGAACAAGGAGTTCAAAATATGCGTGCAGATTGTCGCGCTCATGATCTGATGAGAAGCCGAGTCTCTTACCAATTTCCGGTACTTGAAGACATAGAACATTTCCAGGTAGCGGTGGCTCTCAAGACGGTCGAGATTCGAGTCGTGCTTCCAGAAGCCGTATACCGCCGTCAAGTTGAGCAGCCTCTTGGAGTAAATTTGCCATGTATACCTGCCAAAAGCAAAGGACCACATGTTACCCACGTGTTTCTTGAACAAGTTGAAATGTGCTCTTTTCCCTATCAAAGATTTGAACCTAACAAGAATCCCGGTCCTTACTTCTCCTCGATTCTCTGCATCGCCCCCTGTGATATCTTGTCCCAGTGGCTCAGGTCCACATTGCACTTCTCGAAGAAGTCCGCAAGGATCTCCACTGCCTGATCCCCATGATAAGGATCAATGTGGAATTCAGACTTGCCGTGCACAATGATCTCAGCAGGACCGCCTTTGCAAGTTGCAAAGGTCGGCAATCCACATGTCATGGCCTCCACCACGGTCAGTCCAAAAGCCTCGTAGAGAGCGGGCTGCACAAATGCTCCCCTCATGTCGCAGATGTACTGGTAAAGCTCTCTGTTCCTCACCCGGTTCATCTGGGAGGAGATCCACCTGAACTGGCCATTCAAATTGTACGTCTCAATCAGCCCGTACATCTTTTTCATCTCGACTTGCTCTTCCAAGTCCTTAGATTCCTTCCTCCGGTCACCACCGACCACAACCAAGTTGACCAGCTCTCTCAGGCGGGTGTTCTTTCCGTACCACTCGACCAGCCCAGTTAAGTTCTTGACACAGTCCAGTCTTGCCATGGTGAACAAGATTGGCTTGTTCCGGTCCTTCAATATGCATCTGTTTTGACATTAACCAACACATCCATGTCAGCATTTGTTTGAGCTTGAACATTATCATTCAAAACACAGGATGCTAATGTAGGTCCAAGTCCAGTATGGGAGGGGGAAAAAACTCCAAAAACTCACAGGTGTTCCTTGTTCTCCACATCGCTTGAACAGAAGTTCTTCGATCTCAGCATGGAAAGATTTCAACCTCCGCTTCTCCTCCGTGTAGGAGAAATAAATGCTCATATCAGCTCCTGGCGACACGATGTTGAATTTGGGATCAAAAACATCAATGCCATGGACGACTCGGTACAGTCTAGGAAGTGGAAACACGGTGTGACTTTCATATTGCCCAACTATGTCCTTGCTGAAAACATATAATTATATGAGCAGTTTAGCACATTGCGGTAGATGGAGGAGCATTTTAACATGAATCCACATCTGAAAGCAAGATCAGTTACCTTCGGCAATCTCCTGGAAGGTGCCGGTGATTATAAAGTCGGTGTGGTTCATGGCTATGAGATCTGCTGTAAACTGGCAAGAGAAATGATATTTTTCCTCGAACTTTTTCCAGTAGATGTCAGATTCCGGGTATTTGGTCTTCTCAAGGGCATGAGCTATCATGCACTGCATAATAAATCAGAAGAAACTAATATTTAGCATTTGGTCTTTGATTAATCATAGTGCCACTATAGAGAGTAAAACTAGGAAGGGACAAACCTGCGTAACGCCCAACTTATGGGCCAGCAAAGAAGCAACACCATCACTGTAATTGCTGATGATCAGATCGGGCTTGCCTTGTAGTTCTCCAGCAATTTCATTGGCGACATCCTGATGAGAGAAGATAAGGTTAGTCTTCATATTACGAAAGATTGGAATGTCAACAAGAAATCCTCGCAAAGTATAATCTTATGAGCTAATATACCTCAGTGTATGTTTCCAAGTAAGGCCACACTTCAAATCGTGAAATCCACTTTCGCACCATCCCTTTCTCCGTTCTAAAGGGAACTCGAAGAATGTGGGAGTATTCTGTTCCAAAAACCTTTTCAAGACGCTGGTTGCACGTGGTTCCTACTGCATCAGGAGCAAGACGAGTGACCTGCAGCCAAAAGGGGCAGGACACAAAACAAACATAACGAGTTAGTTGGATTGGCCAGCAAAAAACTATTCCAATATCAGTGAAAAAGCAAGAACCTACGATGAGGATCCGAGGAGTAATATCCAGCCCTTGTTGTTTGATACGGTGAAGCATCTCACTCTCCAATGCACGAACTTGGTCCAAGATGTACACAACCTACAAAATGTGAACAACGCATGATGATGGAATTGCATGTAGAAATACTGGCAAGAGATGCTAAATCAATATTTGAGACAATCAATGACCTGGCCACCGGTATCGGGATATCCGAGGACATCGTCTTGGGCAAAGTAACCGTGAGGTGACATGATAACAACGTTAAAGACCATGGGGATTCTTCCCAAGAAATTCTCGAGGGTGCATGGATCGGGAGCCTCAAGTAGATCCAGAAGAAGCCGAATCATTTCAAGCACACGCTCGGCGGTGTCGCCCCACCCCCTCTTGCCCAATTTCCTGAAACTTGTGCTTGAACTGAGAGTAAGGTGTCTCAGGTTTGAGGGCAGAGAGGTACTCCTCTGCCTTCCTCAGGACATGTTGGAGTGAGAAGATATTTTGAATTCTTGTGTCGACCATCATGTTCTGCATCACAGATCAGCATAAATGAGTCTCAAGTAATTGTTTGTGAAAAAAAAAAGGATTCAGTCCATGCATCTAAAATATGACCAACTCTTAACTGTCCTTTCAACAGTCATGAAGTTATGTGAATGTCGCAATGTTTCCTTTGAGTTGTCATTACACAATCTTGTTAATACAATTGAGTGATATGCGCGGCACATAAGAAGTAGATCCAAGAGAGTGAGATGAGTGTTATCTGCCCATGGGCTTACCTTTCCTTTGTAGCAATGAACTTGAAGGAACTCAAGCAGAGGGTGCAAGCTCTCCTTGTCATGGAAGAGCTTTGCTGAAAGGTGGCGGTTGAGGAACTCCACTCCATTTCCAATGGACTTCGAAAGAGTTGGGCAGGGAAATTGGGCAGTGAATGGCTCAAAGTCCAATTCAAGCACAAAGTTTCCATTCAAACTGCAACAGAGTAAGCGGCATTCATTTGCATATTATAGATCTCATGATGTAATGCCGTGACTGCCAACATTCCACAAATTCGAGTAACCTACAGTCCTTCCGCCAAAAGCAAAGCATGCTAGCATCCATGTGGTGGTAAAAGCCAAAAATGAAAAAAGAAAGACTTACTTTCCATCGACAAGTTCTTCCTTGAAATGAAGGAACTCGGTCACTTGCAACTCCTCAACAACAAGGGCATGGATATTTACCCTAATGTACTCCCACACACTGGGCCTGGGACGCACAGAAAGGGCAATCCATGGAGGCAAGACTATTGCTTCCTAAAGAAGCAAAGCATATCGATAGAACGGAGAGATCAAACGTAAAAAGATATTTTTCATACACAATAATGCATACTAGAAGAGCTAATACCTGACTGCGTCTCAGAGTACACAGCCCAGGTATTGCTCATGGAGATCAAACGGAAAAAGATATTTTTCATACACATTCATTAATCGGAATCTTCTGAGTTGTCAATTTGAAACTACTACGTCTCAGAGTAGGAGATTTCCATACACGGTCATTTCAAGTGAGTGATTCGTAAATGAGCTCTCCATCTATTCCACCAGAAACCACTTCAATTTATCCTCAGCTCACGCTTTTAGGAGCGACTAAGACAATGTTCACATTTACCAGAAATCTGACACAGGCAACTACGATAGCAAACCGATAAAAAAAAAAAAAAAAACGCAAGGAACTACAGCCTCTCTTACCACAGGGAGAGTAACAACGAATGGAATTCCAGAACTGACCTTATCGCTAACCACGTCGGCAACGAAATTGCAGACGGGGTCGAGCGTGCTCTCAATTTGCGCCTTCAGGATCGGGTTGGCGAGAGCTCCGACTTCCACAACCAGTGGTGCCCGACCATGCGACCCTCGTCCGGTTCGCCATCGCACCCATCTCCAGCTCCTCCATCGCCTTGAACGCGGCTTGGAACTGGGGCTCCGAGCAAGTCCATGAACTCGCTCGTAAAGCCGATCCGGCTCACGTCCAGGAAAATCCCTAGCTCCCGGTGCTGGTACAGTCGGTTCACGTACCTCCTCCACAGCAGGCGGGAATCCTTCTTCAGCCCGCGCCTCTCCTTCTTCTCCGCGCCGTCGACCCCGCCCAGGTCCGCCGAGATCTCCCTCGCGACCGAGCGGCCCAGCGTTAGGAACAACGCCCAGTCAGCAGCGGGGAGCCTGGTGCCGCTCGGGAACGAGACCGAGGCCGCCTCCCTCCTGCCGGAGGCCGATGGCTTCGCGACGGAGGCCGGCGGGACGGAGAGGACGAGCAGATGCCGGAGACGGAGGACGCTAGAGGCAGATGACCGGCGAGGCTTTTGGGCAGGCGGAGGCGAAGGAGGCGGAGGAGGGGGATGCACGGAGGCGGAGACCAACGCGAGCACAAACCTTGTGCTCGATCTCCACGGGAACAGTCGGAGGCGGAGTCGGAGCCGAAGGCGGAAGCGGAGGAGGTGGGAATGGGATGCGTGGAGAAGGAAACGCAGGTCTCGAGAGAGAAAGTAAGAGAGAGAAAAAAAATTGCAAAAAGTTCAATTGAGGAGGGAGAAATGTTTTGGGCGGGAGCGTGACGTCTTTTCTTCTGCCAGCGACCCGAGCCGAGCCGAGCCAGCCCTCCCATCTTCTGGCGGGTCCCAAAGGACACCTGTCGACATCTGAATGGAACGTGCGCGCCAGGTCAGCAGATGACGTGGCGCGCACGAACCACTGAATATTTTCTCGCAAGATGACGATGAATCCGAGAGTTGGTGAGGGGTTAGTTGAACTAGGAGTCGTGCGAATCACACGTCAAACCTCGCATGTCCGCCACGGAGTCCTAAGATAGTTAAGTTTAAATGCCCGGTGAATCCCCACGATACCTCTTTTGGTATATCAAAAGGGTGAGGAGGACGCGTCGACCATGTGAATCTTGCTCGATTATATTTTGTTTGCTTATTTATTACTCCGACAGATGGACATATCATCCTTATCCCCTTTATAAGCGTCAGGCATCGTTTCTGTGCTGGTTTCTCTTTCTTTAAAACACAGAACCATGAGTTTTCTAGCTCCATACATGCCGTGCGCGATGACATGCTTTCTTTGAAGAGCTAACAAGTCGAATGCAATGGCGACCATAAGTTGTGATGCGAAGAGCAGTGAGGCGAGAGCAGAGATCATATTGTGGTGTAGGATAGGCAACCGAAGATTTTAGGAAGAGGATTCGTCTTTCCCAATTGAAAAAGATTCGGTTGATTCAATTGACTTACTCGAGTTTTTCTTTTTTTTGGGTCAGTCCTACTCTATTCTTACTCTAATACTCACTCTTAGACTTTTGTCCTGCCTACTTGCAGAACGTGAGAATTGAAACCCAACTCCTGAAACTAAATCATTCTTACTTCAACCCTCGAGAATGTAAGGATTCGAATCCTTCACCTCCCTCTTCCAAATTGGAAGGGTGGCCACTCTTTATGTATTGGCGTGCTCTATGCTAGATTAACTCTAGTCCCCTCGCTTTCCTGCTACATCAAGTCAGTATCAAGAATTCTCTGGGGCTCTTCCATATTTTTTCTATTGACACCTACTTTTCATGTACTTCATTAGAAAATTAGGAATTGAATTCGCCGACAATCATTAAAGTTAACCCCTAAGCAGGAAAAAAAATCATCATTATTACATAAACCCACTGTCACATTCTCATTTTTATTCCCTCTCATCATCCAATTTTAAAATTCGTTTAACCTTGAGGCCACCCCCGTTCATTCGCTCCCTTTTCATACTTTTACGTCCCTAACCCTTTGAACTTGCCCCTAAGTATTGATGATTGAATAGGGACCGAATAGGCAAGCAATTGGGGCTATTTTTTATTTAGTTAGCATGCTGCTTTGCAACTAAAATTTAGGCTCCATTTTAATCTTGAAAAATGAATGATTAAAAAATATTCTTAAAAAAATAATCACTTGCATGACATATAAAAATGAACAAATGAAAAATATTTTCATGGTCAATGAAAATTTTAAGACATAAATTATTATAGATAATAAAAATATTTCTCATTAACTAATTATGTCGATTGATATAAATGATTATTTAGAAAAGTATTTTTTAAATTATCCATTGCGCACAAAACAAGCGAAACTTTAGTCACACTCCAAGGACTCCTCTGCCGGCCGTACACGGTAGAAAGCATGCCATTGCGCAAAAGGCTTCCTCATTTTACTAGACAATAATTGGAGAGAGATTCCTGTTTTGAGACGGCCAAAAAACCTATGTAATTTCTATTTTTTTATATTATTATTCTTTTGTTCATTGGAATAGAAAAATAGAAATTTGTTTGTATATGTTAAATAATTTTTCCATTTCTCGAAATAGATTAGTGGCCTAAAAACAGATTTTGAATACAAATAAAAAGTAAAAAAAATAATTTTTTATTTTCGAGAACAAAAAGAAAAACAAGGTCATCTTAGAGAAATAAGCTCAACGTAAGTTAATGCTTGTCTTTACACAATTGACATAAGGTCTAGGTGAAACCCACATCCGAATTGAGTTCCCATTTTTGGCAATAATTTTTTTTTAAAAGTAATAACTAAAAACTTTAGAAATATAGAAATTAGATTTTGAGTATTCTTACTAGATTTTAGTGTTAGTTCTAGTTTAGAATTAATTTAGCATAAAAAATTGTGGAAATCTTTTGATGAATATTGGATTTAAAATTGGATAAGCTCTCAGGGTTTTATCAAATGGATTTTTAAATGCCATTTTCTTTTGAAGACAATACTAGGTTGTGATAACCTGGCGTTTTTGCCGAGAGAAAACATCTTCTTCACAAGCAGAACGCGAGCGTGATTGAGATCAACACTTTTCTTCACCACCATCATCTGCAATTTTGTTTTAATAGAAAATTAAATGGCTCTGAACAAATCTTTTTGCTTTACCATTTATATTGTGGTAATAGCAGTTGGATAAGCTTAAAAAAGCCCAACTTCTTATCAAGTCAAAAGAGATCATGAAAGTAGTTTTATTTACAAGGTAGTCTGCTCTACATTTGGTTCTAATTATGATTTATCAATCAAATGTGATCTGGGTGGTGGCCACTTCCCCCCTGCTTTTCAACATACGTATTAGACGTGGAAGCCAACTTGAATTTGGGATTTGGGAAAGTCCTAGAAATTGGGGGTGGTGGTAGACCAGCGATCACCAATTTGCAAAATTCGAGGTGCTCCACCTTTCATGTATGTAGCTTGTCCGTTGATTAATTTAACTGATGGAATATTTTTCCCAATCCGCTTGCGTTCTTGCTTTCTTACACATCTGCTGGTGATCGAGGATAATACACAAGGCACAATCCTCTAAACTGGGCTAACTTGGCCCAGCGTCCATCAAATTGTGGCTTGAGCCCTGTGGAGTTCAATTTAATGGCTTGGACGAGCGGTTCAATCACCCTTAAGCCCGGTTCAACGCCCAATTGATCCGATCCAGCTCCCCAAAGCCATTGTTTGGCATTTTTCGAGCCTTGGCAAACATTTCTCTTTTGCTTTGTTCTTCTCTCCCGATTAGATTTGGGAGCTTTTTTCTTCAGGTCTAGTTCTTGATTCGAGAGTTTGAACTCTCCTAATCAAGTTATAAATTTGAGTGCTATCCTCTTCCAATTTAGATTTGGGAATTTAATAAATATGCTTTCGAGCATTCGATACTCCTCTACTTTGTTCATGTATAGATTTTCTACCTTTGGCTTTAATGATGATTGTAGGGGTTTCGGCGTATAGTTGAATTACGAAGAGTTGCTTCTACACATGTTAGATCTATATTTATTCAACCTATTTTGGTTGTCTTTGTATGACGATGGTGTAAAGGAAGTCCAGTCTAGGTGCACACGATTTCGCAACATGCTCGGACCGATGTGGGGCAGCTGTCAACTGAAAATATTGTAGTTATTGGAGAAGAAATTTCTAGCATGTGAAAGACAAGAGATTCAATGATCGGCCCTCAATTTTGCTAGACAAATCTATTCTTGTGGAATGAGTGTATACTTAATTTTGCTGGTGCTTCGTTGATCCTCCTTATTTTCTAGATTTGGCTTTACTTTTTAGTATTCTTACTTTGTTTCGATTTGCTTTGTCATAAGTTAAGTAGCATCGACACACGACACGGCACAACACGCCAACACATTGTTTCTCAAAAAATAGAGAATTTCAACACGTTAGGATACGTTATATATTATATGTATATTTTATATATAAATAATAAATTATGACTTTTATAATTATTTAAATTAAATTAATCTGATTCAAATTCGCAAATAAATAAATAATAAAAAATTCCTATAATAAATTTACACTAAAAACATAAATCCACCACTTATTAATATTCTTTATTGTTTAAATTTGACAAATTCAATTCTTTTCAATAAATCCATAAAATTTGCAAAGAAAAAAAAAGTAATTCACATTCCAGACTTGCGTGTCAGATGTGTTGAAAGAAAAAAGAAAAAACTTGAGGGTAAATTGTATATCACAAAAAGTGAGAGTTAAAAGAGAATATAAGAAAATATTAGGTTTTTATTCTTTCCTAGTTTGTTATTTTTATTATTGATTTTTATTTTTCACACACACACACACACACACACACATATATATTTTTTGGTAAAGATTCACATATATATTTTAACCCTTCATTTATTGAAATTTTTTAAAATTGACCTTGCATGTCGGAATTGTGTGTCGTAAACTTGTATGTTGAAATTCTAATTCAAGTGCTGAAAAAATTGATCAGGTGTCGGATTCTTCAACTCGTGTTGACCAAGTGTTAGAGAGTGTCCGAGAGTATTAGACACGTGTTGAAGTATTCGACATGACACAAAGACTTTCGGAAAGTGTCGGTACTTCCCAAGTCATGAGTACTATGTACTTTTGTATTCTTTTAAGTAAAGAATATAATTTTCAAATAGGGCCTCAATTCTTTTGTTCCACTCAAAGCAATCACTTTCCCCCTTTCTATATGTCATAATATTGTTAGCTTTCTAGAATTGGGGTTGTTAGCATTTTGATCTCATTTTGAAGGTAATCCTCAAGGATTTCGCGGAAAGCGGGTACATATGGACAAAATTGGGACAACTTATCAATAAGGTTCTCAATTCAATCTTTCCTCTTTTTAATAAAATAGCAGTCCTGATGCTATAATCATGTTAGAAAAATTAAATAAGCATAGTCGTTGCTCCGTTTAATAAAAAAAGAGAGGCTTTCGATGAATAAATAGACTGTCATAATGCTATAATCAACCAGTTGAAAAACACCAAAGTTTTTTGGAGCAAAAAAATAAGTTAAAAACAGCAAGATATCTATATATGGCCGTCCTTCTGCGGAAGAAAAAGTATTTGGAAATATGTTTGATAGCGTGAAAAAGAAAAAGATTTCTTGGATATTTCTCGATATTTCTCTTTCTGACAATAAAAGTAATATTAACAATAAAAAAAATAGTGCCTTTAATATATATGAAGTTCTTATGTAGTATAAACAAAAACTAAGTATATGAAGTTCTTATGTATGGTAAGTAAATCCTATATAGATACAGAAAAACTTAAAAAAAAAGGAGAATAAATAAGTTTAGGACTCCAAATTTAAATTGCAATTAAATAATAAAGGACACTTTTGTCTTTTTGATAAAAATTAAGTGGATTTTATCATATAGAGAGTAGAAATAACGCTGCCCTTTCATAATATGTCTAGGCTTTTACTTTGTTTGTGCAACTAGTTACACTACAAAATCCATTGCACGAAGCCAACTCATGGTTTGGAATACCATAATTATTTTGTCTAAAAATATATTCAGCTTTGAAAACCCTTGCACATGCATACACACCACAATGAAGACTCATGCATAATTTTTTAACATCATTTGCATATTTTCTAGATCACAAACACGCACAGCACATGGAGTCATGCCGGAGCATAAAACGACCAAAAAATTTCACCCGATTACGTGTTCGGAAATTTGCAAACATTTATTTTAAGGAACCATTCGATAGTTGTATTTTTAAGATGTGAGTAGAGAATATAGCACTGAAAGAGCGTTGTGGGCACGGCACATGATGGGGCACCCTCCCATACGATCGTGCATTCATCATAATTTTTTTTAAATTGATTGATGGCGACTTTCATCACTAATTTTGGTGCGAAATCCAAAATTTTCTTGGGATTTCCAAAAGAAAGGTCCATTTTCCAAAATGTTACTTTCTTACCTTTTCCATCGTAGCCGCTTCTCCTCTCGGGCGTCGATCTTAGGAAGGTCTACAACATCTTCTTCTTCTTCTTCTTCAAACAAAAATTATTATTCCAATTTAGAACATCATGACTTTTATGCTAATTTACATATCATATTTTTATGTTTTAAAAAAATTCGGGTGTTTCATTTATTTAGAAATCAAAGTGCTTGAGCGTGAGGTGGGAATAAAAAGTAATAATCATAACTAAAACAGACGTTATATAGGAAAAGATTTGGAAAAAATTGCATATTTTGTTTGGTCTTTGAACTTGCTTTATTTTACAACTTGATCCTTGAAATTATAGTTCATCAATCAAGCCCTTAATTTCATACAACTTTTGCAATAGGTTCCCTTTATTGCCAATGTTAGCAAATTAAACCTATCAAATCGATTGGTGTCGTTTGAGACTCGAATGTCGACATAATTATTTCCAAATGATAATTGTGCTTCCATACAATGAGAAGCCATCGAAAATTTGCTCAATTGTAACTTGGATTAATTCTTCCCGCATTTTGGTCCATGTAAATTGACTATCCGTGGTGCCAATGATCGTCTCCACATTATACTTGAGATGAGTATTTTTATATAGATACTTTTAGGACGTGTATGATGATCATTTTATTTTTTGTTAATTTTTGTTTTGTTTTTGGGAATATGTTTGGAACAAAAATCTATTTGATAGCACAATTTCATTTTTTAATTTCTAGAACAAACTTTTAGTTCTAAAATAGGTTTTGAACGAAAATGAAAAGTAAAATTTTTCTATCTTTTTAATTTCTGGATAAAAATAAGAAATAAAAAACTTTTCTCATTACTTAACCTTGTTACTAGCTGACCATTCGCCTACCATCGCTTGCCATTGGCTACCGCTCGAAAGGGAGAAATCTTGTGTCGTTATTAAGCGAATTTTGATTTCGAGAACATAAATTTTATGTCGTTATCAAATATGTATTTTTACTCAAAAAATCATTTGGGGAATATATTTCCAAAACAAAATGATTATCATTCGTGCCCTTAGCTTCACCCTTTAATTCGTTCAAATCGGTGAGACCAAGGAGGGATCCAAAAAAATATGTTTGGTAACTTTTTCTTTCTCAAGATTAGACTTTTAAAGAATTAAGAAGTAATAAAATGTTAATTCTTTATTCTCGAGAATAATTTTATAATCAAGTATTCTTTTTTTTCTTTTTCCCTTTTCTTCTTCATCTTCCTTTAGTCGGTCGCCGACCTCTGTCGATGATGCTTAGCTTGACGAGGCTCTAGCAAGGTTGTTGGCCATGGTTGAGACTAGTGATTGGCTAAAAGAAGAAGAAGAAGAGGAGGACAAAAATAAAGAAAAAAAATGTAATAAGATTATTAAAAAATTAAAAGAAATTCAAAGTCATAAAATAAAATTTAAAAATCGTATCAAATGCATTACCAAATGTTTTCAAATTCTTAAAAATTTGTTCGCGAAACATAATTAGAATAAACTATTTCTCAATAAAAAAATTATTTTCGAAAATAAAATAGTTATCAAATCACCCTTAAAGGTTCTCGAGTCCTCTAGCTCGTCGAGAAGTAACGCCAAGTCCAAGAAGGACCGAATGGAAAAGAAGTTCCCTTCGAGAAGAAGTTCAAACTTCAAACGAGGGGAGGAAAAAAAACGCCAAAAGGCCAAGCCGAAATTACGGTTATGCCCTCGGTCCAGCTCCGAAACCCTTTTTCCGTCTCGCTGGAAATTTCTCGCTCGATTCCCAGGAGGAGAAAGAATCGCCCAAAATCCTCATCGCCATCGCCGTCATCGCCGTCATCGTCATCGTCATCGTCATCGTCGTCTAGGGTTTCTCTCTCTCTCTCTCTGATCTGATCTGATCAGCTTCTCTCGTTGCGATCTAGAGAGAGAAGAGCGAGGGGAAATGGAAGAAGGGATGGAGCGATGGAAGGTGCAGCTCGAGGACTGGGCCGGCCAGCTCCGGGAATTGCTCCACCCCTGCCTCCAGCACGTCCACCAGATCCCCCCCGCCCAGCTCTACGCCGCCATCGCCGTCCTCTCCCTCACCACCTTCTTCCTCCTCTCCCGTAAGTCCGTCCCCCCCTAGCTGCTGATTTAGCCCTAAATCTCCTTCTTCGGAGGTCGGCATTGCGATGGGAGTAAATTTTCTTTTTTTCCTTTTTTGGGGGGGTTTGCAGTGAGGCTGTTTAAGCGGAAGAAGTCCAACACCATCGTGCTCGCGGGGCTCAGCGGGAGCGGCAAGACCGTCCTCTTTCATCAAGTGAGCACCTTTCCACATGCCCCTTTGCTACGGAAAGTGTTTTGTGTGTCCTTTTTGGATTTGAAGGATTGGGTTTTCGGAATCTTGGTTGCAATCGAGTTCTTGAGGGGAATTGGCATTTTGAATTGTGCCCTTATGGCTTGTCATGAAGATGTGGGTTCTACGTGATGTGGTTGGTAGAGAGAAATCGAGTTGAACGCTGCTCGAAATGTGTCTTTTTTGGAGCTTATGAGTAGTTTCTCTGCAAAGTTCTGGTCTTGTGGTTTGGGTTCTGGTTAACATGCGAAATTCTGTGAGGAGCTAGATCTCTTGGTAGCGGGTTTTGAATTTGAGGATCCTTTCTTCTTAAATTGAATGCGTGTGGGTTGAATTGGTCGACCAACTTACCCCGTCTACGGCTCTGTTCTTATCATACTCGTGATAGATGTTTTAGTTTTACTGCTCTAGTGTTTTGTTTCTTGAAGACTTTTCTCACCTTCTGATGTCCATGTCAGCTGCGAGATGGATCTTCGCATCAGGGCACGGTCACTTCGATGGAGCCAAATGAGGGCACTTTCGTGCTGCACTCTGAGACCTCGAAGGTCATTAATTTTTTCCTATGCTTGCATCTGCAGTATATTGATACTATTTTTGTCATCGCTTTAAACAGCTCTCGATGTTTCGCCTTGACATCTTCACAATAGTTTCTTTTGAAAGGTTTAAAAAAAGATTTATTCTTTCTTTTAAAACCTGTATAACTAAAAAAGGATTCTTTTGTAATTTTCTAATTTTTTTTCTGAGTTCTTTTAAGATGTCCGGTATCTAGAGACGTGTACATATACTTGCTTTGGTGATGGTTTTGTTGTAATGTTGATGAATCCATCTGTCTCCTTCCAGAAAGGCAAAATAAGACCTGTTCATGTCATTGATGTTCCTGGGCATTCTCGTCTGAGGCCCAAACTAGATGAGGTTTTGCCACTGGCTGCCGGCATAGTTTTTGCTGTTGATGCACTGGATTTTTTGCCAAATTGCCGTTCAGCTTCCGAGTATGTACTGCGTCCTTCCACATATTTTGGATTAACTTGTGCTCTTGGTGCATTGTGATGTATTCTGTTGTTACTGACAGCTCAAAATCTTAAAAATAGGTACCTGTATGATATTTTGACAAATGCCAGTGTTGTCAAGAAGAAAATTCCCGTCTGCATCCTGTGCAATAAGACTGACAAAGTGACTGCACATACTAAGGACTTCATTCGCAAGCAACTGGAGAAGGAACTGTATGGTTTCATATTCTTGACTTTGCTTTTTAGCTGAGATTATCCACTTTCTTGCATGCTTCAAGTGGCATCGATGAGAACTATATTGCCTGCCATAAACAAACTCGATGTTATCATTTAGATTACATTTTATGCGTTGGCGTACCATTCCCTAGTGTGGTTCACAAATCCAAGATACAGTAAATGTGTTTTTCGTATTGGTAAATCCACATGAAGTGCGATAAATGATATTTTTATAGTAAAATTACAACCCGTTCAAGCTGATTTTCCAGCACAAAAGTTATGTTTACCATGCTGGATGAGTCTTTACCACCAATTGCACCATGCATAGAGGCTGTCTAGACAAGCCCATGTTAGATGATCTCCTGAGGAGTGGAAGTTTACGCTCAACTACATTTCTTCCATTAGAAACACAACCTTTTTTCCCAAGTAGGTGTGGAATTCGTGAAAAGTGGTTATACGCACAATCTTTTGTTTATGATCTCTAAAAGCAAGTAATTTTTTTCTATTCTATCAACGAGTACATTCATCGGTGAATACAGTAAAAAAAATAAAAAATTTCAGAGTATAGAAATGTAGTTATACAAGTCCACAGCACTAATAGAATTATGGCGATGTGGCATGAAGTACAATGTCAAATACGAAGACCTATCTTGATGATCGTGACCAAAACTTACTGGAGACTCACAGTATCATAATATAAATAAATAAATTCCTCATTCTTGTTGAATGTCTGAGACCAGTTACAAATTGGTATTCTGCTCAATTCTGTGATATCGTAATCTGATTCATGAATAATGCACATATGTACATGGACAACTCGTGGCCTTTGTTCTTATAGATTTGCCTCTCTTTATCGACAGTGACAAATTAAGGGCATCGAGAAGTGCAATATCAGCAGCTGATATTGCCAATGACTTCACCCTTGGAATATCGGGAGAAGCTTTTGCATTTACTCAGTGCCACAACAGGGTTACAGTCGCGGAAGCTTCTGGTCTGACAGGAGAAATAGCTCAAGTGGAAGAGTTCATTAGGGAACATGTAAAGCCCTAACAATGGTACACCTTCCGGCATTAGATGTCCGGTGAACTTGCTGTGATTATCAGATGAACATCGAGAAGCTGTAAAATTCCTACTTAGGTGCTTGAGGCAGAGTACAATGAAGAATATTGTTGAGGACAAATTTTTTTTTTGCCCTTCTTTCAGAGGCTTTGACTGCGATTGTCCAAATATGGTAGAATTGATTCTTTCAGTTAGATGAGGCTTTGATTACCCATGGCTCTTCTGGGTACTGTAAAATGATTGTGGATATGGAGTTGTGGTGTCCAATTTCTTCACTCACAGCATTATTCTGTACTTCGCCTTGGACTTTTGGTGCCGTATGCTTCTATAGCATTTTCACTTAGATATATATATATATATATATAATATATATATATATTAAGGAACAGTTGGTTGTTTCTTAGAGATATAATGCGAAGATCCGACATATCGATAAGTCCTGTTTCTGACACAACCTACTTGGATATGGGAATTCCTAAGCTCATTTCTTTGAATCAGAAGAAACAATCGGGATCCTTTATGACCTATCACAGGTCCTCATTCAAATCACTTGCCTTGCGTGCATAGATGCAAGGTCATATCAAGGCTGTTCAAGAAAATAGTGATGTACGGATTCTATGAAATGCTTGTGGCAGTATCAATGTCTACCAACATTCTCATTACATGACCTGAAGATCACATAACAACCTTGCTACACATTTAGCTATACGTTTGAGACATGTTTAAGTTGGAATGAATGAAATTTCAGGTCCATTTTATGGGTGAAAATGCCATCTTTATGCGATTAAAATCGAAGATGACCCAACCATAATATGATTCCATTTCAACATCTCGATTTTGAAGGTTAACTGTCTGGTCTTTTCTGATCCTGGGAAAGTTTCTCCGTTAAACGATCAACAGGTAATGATCCGAGGGGAGCTGACCAGTCTGCCTCTTCAAAGGGATCATCCTCGCAAAAATCATCATACTCATCACTTTCACCGAAAGGAAAGCCATCTTCGCCATAGTCCTCACTTTGAGAAATAGAACCATCTTCATATGCTGCCACTGAACTACCGGTAGCACGTTCACTTGACAAAACTAATGCAGGGTATGAATGCTCCGTAGCCTGTGTGATGCCTTCAAACTCCTCCACTCTCTTTAAAAGGTCGTCAGGGCTGAGGTTTAAGTCATTTAGCAACAATGCCTTGCTTGTTTGAATTGCACGCTCCCATAAGGATGTCATTTTAGGGCTAGAAATGACTTTATTCAAATCTGTAACCTTGCAAGCATCATCAGTTTCGCCTGAAATTGATGATCCAGTCAGAACAGAAATATATTATGTCCGCAAGGAAACAAGGAGATAACTGACAAAAGAATATGTATGGCACGACAGACACATAGGAACCAGAAACTATTGTGAAGAGATTAAATAGTGCATTGGAATTAACAAAAAGAAATGATCAAGCTGTTAGCATGCGAACTTCAGATAAGCAGTGAAGATGCCATAAGTTTCACATGTACAGACTGCCTAGCATCAAACAGTACTGGTGATTTCCTCCATCACCGCAGGTGATGCCGTCAACAGAATTTTGGCGAAGCTCAGGTGAGTTTATTTTCCCCTATGCCTAGCTACATAGCTTGGAGCTACAACAGGCAATTAGGTTTATGACTTCCCTTAGACAAAACTTCACTCTCAAGGACTAAAAAAAGTCACCGTTGTCTTTTAGTTAATGCATGCATTACATATTATATTGCCTACAAAAGTCTTGCATTAACATTACCTTTTTCAGCAAGAGGAACAGTTGGTTCTGGGTACATAGATTTCCAATCTTTTCCCCTCCACATCAATATCTGTTCATCATCAAAAGAAAGCAGCACACATGGAACCAAATCCTGCTTGAAAAAAGAAGGTAGTGAAGTGTCAAGAAAGAAAGTTTGTGTGGTAACAAAAAACTCTAAGAAACAATGAAGTGAAGCGGATAATATAAACTCAATCTCCAATGGAGACACCCGACAGAAAGATGAACCCTGTGAAAAATGAATTGATCTTCTATTTTGTCCGTAAAATCCTTGGAACTTTTAACTTTTCAGGCAAAAAAGGAAGAACGAAAGCTAGAGTGGATAGATGGACTGTCAGCCAATACGCTGTCACAAATATACTAATGGAACATGAACATAGGAGGGAAAACACAGCTTGTGGGACCTTCTCTTGATTGCAAGATTAAGCCCGGTCTACAATGAGCTCAACTTGCTGGTTATTCTTCCTTTAAAGGCAGCAATATGAATACTTTAAGGCTCTCAGTAAAAAAACAAAAAATACTGGATTGCCGGACCCGTCCAAGAATGTCCGTGTCTATTGATGGGCACATAAGTCTGATTTCACAAATATTCTTTTTTTATAAGTACAGAGGCAAACCATAAGGCTATAAAGCAAGGGAAATTAGCAGAGAAAAGACAGAATTGTCATCAATTTGAGGCCTTTTGAAATTTCAATAGCATAAATGGGTGCGCCTTCTGATTAAAATGTAAAAGCACCAGGCAATGAAGAAAGTTCTGTGGACAATTAAGAATGACAGACATGGAAGAATAATGCATATTATAGGAATCACGACCTTAAGCTTAGCTCCTAATTTCTTGTAGTCACTAGCATGCATTCCCCGGCAGTCGATCTTCACCAATGGACTTCCTTCAAAAGCATTTCTTACATCCTTTACGAGTGTTAAATATATTCCATTTTTTGCTGCAAAAGAGACAAGTAATCAATGGTTAGAACCAACTACATGGGAATTAAACAGCCTTAATTTTGCTGCAGAAACATACTCTCGTGCAGATCAGACAAAAAATTCGATGCATAGTACAAAGTCAAAACTAGAAGCTGCAAAGTTACATACAACCAATGAAAACTCATCAAGATGAAACATTATGAGTGTTGTGAACAAGTTCATAAAATAAGATAGACGATCTGAAATGCAGGGAGAATTTTCCCTTAATGCATAATTCAGATCATGCCCTGAAATGTATAGACAAAGCAAAGTGTATACAAATTGATGTATATTTTTTGCACTTTCAGAAGATGTTCACAGGCTCATTCAGATAGTCTATCAAGTTAACATGCTAGAGAAAGCAGCAGATTCATCGAACAGGTAACTACTCTTTGTCAGTAAGACAGGAAGAAAAGGAGGTTATAATTCATGAATCTGATTGGTTATAGAGTAGCTGCTCAGACGAATTATTGATCACTTACCTAATTTACAAATTGGCAAAAGATTTTTGCCTCTTTTCCTTAAATTATCGGCTTCAGCTTTTGTGAGTCCTTCTGGAGCTTCCTGAATAAGCTTTGGGTAAACTGGAGCAGCTGGCTTCCAAAGCATCAATGGATATTGGGGACGAGTGCGGTAATTGTAGTTTCTGCCACGGAAAAGATAAACGATGCCGCCGATTCTATGAATGATTCTACCTCCAGTCTTTTCCTAAATCAAGACACTAGTGTTTCAATTTTTTTCGCAATAACCTATAATAATGGCTTTGATATTGCACCAAAAACTGCAGAGATCAAATCGTCGGGCAAATTTCCTAAACCATTAGCATAGTTGAACATAAGAACTCCAATTGGTCAAAGTATAAAAAAGAGCTAAAAGCTAAAACGCATATCCATGCAAATGCGCTGACATGCACATTATCTATTCACACATTGATAAGAAATGGATATTAGGGTACTGCCAATTATCATGTTTATCTTACAAGAGACTCCGGGTAAGTTGGGGAAAAGATGGATCTTCCCTAGAATTTGCTAAAAGCATTGTCTTGCATACAAAAAGTAAGAAACTAAACAACAATTGCATTGATACAATGAAAGACTAAAAGCATTGTCTTGCATACAAAAAGTAACTAAACAACAATTGCATTGATGCAATGAAAAATGATCAGTATCTTTCAGGCAGCGCAAGCTGTGAACAAGAAACAGAAATTGCATCAAACTGACCTCGAGATGCTGGCAGACATTATCCATATCCACCGTCGGGACTCCCCGGCAACGGACCTTACAGACTCGCCGTCTCTTCCAATGCGAGTGTACAAGCTCCAGCATATTATGAGTCAGCCCATCTCTACCTAAACACCACGAACACTTTCTCAAAATCTATAAAAAGAACACGAAAGGCACCAATCCATATCGACGTAAACTAAAAACTCTAGGACACTAACCAAGATTGACCTGGCGATTATCAGACAAGTGAGGCTTGACCAGCATCTTAATCTCCCACCTCTTGAGTGGCTCCCCCAGGATCTCCTCCCTCGTCCTCCCGTCCTTGGGGCGCTGTCCCAGGTGGAACGGCCCCGGCATCTCCACGTACTTCACCCCCTTCTTACCCGGCGGGGGCGGGTCGAACGAGTCGAAGAGCGGGATCTTCTTCTTCTTCTCCTTGGAGCCCTTCAGGGGGGCCTTCCCGGTCCACGGCCGCGGCATCGTCGGGGGCGCGAAGGGCAGGAAGGCGGGCTCCCGCATGGCGAGCGGGCGAGCGCTCGGGGTCTCGGAGTAGCTGTACTGGAACTCGAAGGGGGCGCCCGGGAGGAGGTAGGAGACGCCGGACTCGCCGACGACGACGGAGCGGTCGCCGTCGGAGGAGACCACCGGGGAGTCGGGCCTGATGGGCTTGTAGTAGCGGGAGTTGCGGTGGGGGGTCTTGAAGGCCGGGTTGGGAGGAGGGGGGTTTTGGGTTTTCTTGGACTTGAGAGGTGGTGGGTACTTGGGGATGGGGATGGGCGGGGAGCGGGTGGAGGAGGAGTTGCCGGTGGTGGCGGTGGGCGGCGGCGGGTGGCGGGTGGAGGGGAGGGAGGGGAAGAGGTTGGGGTTGAGTAGCTTAGCGAGAGCTGGCATTGATGGAGATGGTGGAGGTGTGGGAGGGAGGAGGTGGAGAGGAGGAGGAAGGATGGAGGAGGAGGGAGATGGAAGGAGTTGGGGAAGATTTTTGCAGTTTTTTTTTTCCAGTTGAGGTGGGAAAGAGAGGGAGATTGTTTTTACAGTCTTTGGGAAAGGGTAATAAAAAAAAATAAAAGGTGGAGAAAAGGAATTGTGGGAGTTGTGATGTTTTTGTATTTTGATGGGGGGCAAAGAGAGATATTTTTTTTTTTTTTTTTTTTTTTTTTTTTTTTTTAAATAAATAATGAATTTTATTTATTGAATTTTTGTGTTTTGGCCACCCTTTTGATTTAGAATTGAGTATCAACAATTTGCATCCTCTCCGTCCCCCATGTTCGTCTTGATGAATAAATATTTTCTGCCTCTCAATATTCATTTTCTTTCCAAACAAATCAGCTCTGAATCCTTTACCTTTTCTGTCATTCTTGATCTTCACTCTCCTAATTAATGTCAAATAATGATATTTCGATCAACTTTGAGGAATTTTAAAAATATTGTGCAATTGAATTATGAAATTGACATAATGTTCACTAACATGTGTTCTATTCAATATTTCTTAAAAATTCATTGCATTAATGAATATATCAATTCATAGACCAATTTTGAGTGATGACTAATTGTATGTGATTATATTATTATAGGTTAGTAATGTTAATATTTTGCCTAATTGGATTGAGGCGACCAATTCTAGAGAAGCGAGCTTCCGGATCTCTTTTGAAATTGTTTGAGCCATATTTCTATTATGCTTAACTCGTGAGGAGAGATTTGAATGTTTATCTTATTTGTTGAACCATAATCCCTAAGGCCAATGGCAAAGTAAGAAGAGATGCTTCATTGACTCACTTGCCTTTTACATAGAGCACAAAGAGGTTCAGGTAACATTCTTCACTCATACAAATTTTCTGCCGTAAAGAGTCCATTTTGACATATTTGTCACTAAAAAAATCTGGTGTTTGGGGTTGCATGTGTATTTCAAATTCTAGTCTAGAAATTTCAAGGAATGATGTAGAGGATGAAGCCAAGATCTGTTTTCATTTTATCTCTTTAGTTTTGAGTAAGTTGTAGAACCTATTTACTGAGTATTTATATGACCCAGTGTAAGTCTAGATCAATTGGGCTTGTAGTGATTGGGTTCACAGAGGAATTGTGATGATCTTTTGAATAGTGTCCTCATCAAATAAGCCATTTGGCTTGGCTATATCCCATTTGTTCTCTACCTAATTTAAAAGAGCTATTACAGTCTTTGGCTCATCTCTTGCTACTAGTCCTCCTATTACTCCTCGATTTAGCAATTAATCTTTCCCAATTCTAATGTTTTCCTTTGATCCTACCGTCCACTTAACTACATTGGAAAATAGCCCCTCTCTTTGCTAACAGGCTTTGCCAATGCCAAGAAGGCCTATTCCCTCTTTTTGCATGCCAAAAGTCCCTACAAGGGAAATAGACTCCTTTGAGGACTTGGCTCCATAAAAATGAATAATCTTGCATCATTCTCTAAGTTTATTTACCAAGCATGGCTTTGTTGACTGTGAGCAAGTTTTTAAATCTCATTCCTCCATGATGTTTTCTCAACTTCAAAGTCTCCCAATTTTTCTAATGTATTCCTGAATGTAATTCATTATTTTTCCACCGGAAATTTTCTTTTTTCCGTTCTATTGCTTTACCAATAATAAAAAAAAAAAACAAACGGAAATTGGAATTGTGAAAATAGATGTAGTATATGGTGAAATTGATCACACCAACGGCTTTAATAAAATCTCCTTTCCCACCTTTGAAAGTAATTTTTATTTCCAACCTTCTAGCTTCATATCACTCCCTAAAATATAGCCGAACATTTGTTTCTTTGTATCCCCCAATCAGAAGGCATTCCTAGGTACTTATCTATTCTCTCTAATTCTAGAATTCGCAATCTATGTGCCATATTTGCTTTTAGGTGATGGGGGTAGCCCGCCCCAAAGTAAATCCCTGATTTGTTGAGACAAATCTCTTAGCCTGAGACAATTGGTGCAGTGCTTTCTTTAAATTTTGACATTCTCAAATATTTTCATCTAGAAAAAAGATGAAATCATTCTCACATACAAGATGTGACAGGGTGGGATAATATTTGCTCAATTGAATTCCTTTCGTGGAGCCTTTCCACCACTGCCTTCTTCATTAATAAAAACAGAACATTCGCCACCAATATGAACAAATGAGGGAGAGAGGATCACCTTGTCTTAAATCCTTATAAGATAAAAAAGAAAAAAGGGTTCATGGATGAATTTTACATTGAATGGGATTGTTGTCACATTGCATAATCAACATTATCCATTTTCATTGAACCCCAACTTACACATATAAGCTTCCAAAATATCCCACTATATTCTATCATATGGCTTTCTTATATCCAATTTCAGAATTGCATGGAACCTTTTCCACCTCTTCCTAACCTTTAGATATTGCTAAATTTCCTATATTATTGAGGTATTATCTTGAATTTGTCTATTACTTACAAACACACTTTGTTATTGTTCAATCAAGTTTAAAAGCCAAGGTTTGAGCCTATGGGCTAGAATTTTGGAGATAATTTAGTAAGTAGATATGCCAAGGCTAATGGGACGGAGTTGATCTAAGGTTTTAGGGTTTGAGATTTTTGGGACAAGAGTAAAACTTGAGCGGAAAAATTCCATTAGAGTATTAAAACATCAGTTTGAATCTCTTCCCATTGAAATTGTAAGAATTTACCATTAAACCAATTTGGTCCAGGAGCTTTCAATGAACTCATTTGAAAAACAACAGTCTTTATCTCTTTAAAAGTTACTTATGCTGTTAATTATTGATTCACATCTCTTTCTACCAATGTAGAAATACATTACAGCACTGGGTGAAAGTTTCTAGGCCCAATTGATTGGTATAACTTTTTGAAATATTCAATTATCATTTGTTGCAACCTTTCATTATCACGGATTGATGGGTCATACTTAGCTTTTAACAAAGAGATCTTATTTCTCAACCTACTCTAGATTGTTATTGCATGAAAGAATTTAGTATTTTCATCTTGCCACTTCATCCATTGGATTCTCAATCTCATGCCCCAATTTGCATCTTTTTTGTAAATTAAACCTTGACATGGTTTAGTTTGAAATTTCTTGGAGTTCCTTCTTTAAAAGAGTAATTTTATGATTATAGTTTCAAAATAGAGTTAAGGTCCATTTTTTCAAGTCCATTGCCACTTTGTTTAGCCTTCTTGGTAGATCTACATTTATCACACTAGAGGATGACCAAGATGTTTTAACTGTCTACTTATACGTTATGTCATCGAACCAAAATTCTTCTATTTTGAACTCCCTTCTTTTTTTTTTTACTGGATTTTCAGTGTTGGCCAACAAAATAGGGCTGTGGTCGAAACCAATAGTTGGCTACTAGATACTTAATTATCTATTCAAAATTACTGATTACTTGATCCAGTTTTTCTTTTACAAAGCCATCTCCCTCTCTATTATTTGCCCATGTGAATGCATAGACTTTGCAATCTATATCAATTAAACCACATGCGTTTAAGCAATCGTAGAAAGTCACCGTTTTATATTGTTTTGGCCTTCTCTTTCCAACCTTTTCCCAATGGTAAAACACTTCAATGAAATCACCTAAACAAACTTGAGGGAGGTTTTTTTTTATATTTTTGATTGCCTTTAAATTGCTACATATTTGGAGCTTTCTTGGAAAGTCATTTGGAGAATGAATAAATGTGACCTGCTTATGACTCATTTTTCCCACTTTTTTATATATTAGGTCCACAAACAACGTTGAAGTAAAATCAATATTTAGATGCAATAGATCACCCCAAAAAATGGCTAGACTCCATTGATCCCCATTGAATTTATCACAAAGGGTGTTGAAATATAAATGCTTCTTTACTCTTTCAACTACCACTTTCTTTTTATGGTTCCAGTAATAAAACTAGTTTGGGCCTTTCTTGAGCCATCAAGGCTCTTAGATTTTGGTTTGTCAACGGAGTGCTCAGCCCTTGATTGATCCAACTTAGGAATTTTATTTGTCACCCGATAGCTTATTAGGGCTAGCCACCAAAGCTCATATTTCGTTGTCTTCAATTATGTAAATTGGAGTTTCAAGTAATTGGGTCTCGTCCAGTTAGATGGGAGTTGGAGATGGGGTTTGATTAGAGCTGCACCCCACCCTTTTTTTTTAATTGAGGGGGTTTTAGGTTCTTTGTTGCACTTTTCTTTTATGCTTTATGTATTGATTTGTTCTAGCATCATGCCCTTACCCTTTTCTCAGGTGGGTTCCGTGAGCAAAAGTATTCCCTCCTCCGCATTCAAATTAAAATATTTATGTGCATTGTTTTCAGCATGTTTAGCAAATAAGGGTTCAGTTCCTTGCATTTTTTTATTTTCTCGTAGGTTGAGAAGGACTTGATTACCGACCATAAAAAAAGAAGAAGAAGAAGAAGAAGGACTTGACTAAACTACCTCCACCGGCAATTCTCATTTTTGGTGTATTGGAGTTTCAAGGATAATTTCTTGAGGTACATTTTTATTCACCCTTTTGGTAGACCACTTTCTAGAAAGGTCTATGATCCAAATTTTCCATTTTTAGCCAACTCCCAAAACAACTTCCCATGTTGGTCATAAACTTTCCTCATTATGAGGAATATTAAGACATAAATTTGAATAGTGCCAAATTTTACCACACCAATAGCAAAAGACATGCAATCTTTCATATTTAAAATCAAGTAAGATCTTCTTGCTGTTATGTCGAGCCAAATACTCCACTTTCAGTTCGTCATGAATATCCAACTCCACTCTTGCTTTCATAATTTTTTTTTTTTCACTTCTCTCGGGACTTTCTCCGGCGATCGAGCTAGTTATTTTTTCCACAATTTGAACAAAGTTCCATTAGAGTGGGAGGCTAAAATTCTTACCCAAAAGGCACAAATTTTGAATTCATAATTGGGGGGGGGGGGGGCTCCCAAGGTTTCAGGAGTAATAAATGATTCAAGAAAGGCTAAGGTCCTCCTTCCTGTCGTGACTCGTTCTCTCCGCCACTCGGCCCTCAGGGAGAGGAAGATGGGAAATGTCATATTTAAGAGTACTTGATCACGGGAGTTACCTTATGCTTCTCATCCACGGAGGCATTATTATCTTGTCTTCCGGGCAAACCTTTTGTGAGTTCTCTCACATATGGTCGTGAGCTCTTCCAAACTCGTGATCCATACCCATATGGATGACACATTTCAAAAGAGAAAGTCGAGTGTGGATATCAGATTTTGAGGTATCTTTAAAACAATAACGCTCTCAATATTACGCTTCGCCCATGAGGATGACATCACTTTATACTTTAGGGTATTGCCACATCAAGTATACTAAATCTTGATAACACTTATCAAGACCCATACCCCTTATGATGAGTTCAATTATTCGGTCTAATTATTTAAGACAATCTAGAAATAAGACGAGAGTTGCCATTAGTCTTGTTTGGAGGGTCGGCTAGAAAACTCAATTAAGGGTAGAGAGTGGTCCCTCGATTTTTACACAACCAGATTTTTAGGTTTGGGGACTTGGGTTATGCTAATATTTTTATTAGTGCTCTTTCGGTATCTAACAGTATGTTGTGTTACCTAAGGTATTTACGTATTTTTTTTTACCTTTTTGTGATCATTTATCTTAAACTAGGTGGCCATGCGTGGGAAATCATTTTCGTGCCATTCTATTTCTAAGGAAAAAAGAAAATAATAAATTGAATTGAAAGTACAAGATGATAAGTAATAACCAATGAAAGCAGTAAATCTATCATGTAATCCTAAAAAAGATAAAAAAAGGAAATAAAATAAAAGGACAGGAAAGAAAGGAACTTGCAACTCATCGGGTTTTTATACAAACAAGAGAAACTCGATACATATATTGGGGATGAATGGTATAAAAGCATGGTCGGAATAGACATCAACCTTCTATTGTCTTCGTGATCTCTTTATATTTGGGTTCTTAATCTTAACATGGTCTAAGAATTATAACTAGGTATATGAAATGAAAATAAACAATCATATACATAAAAAACAACCAAAATCATGATATAAGGCCAAGATCAATCAATTGAGTAAAACAAGGTTTTAAAATTAACAAAATTTAAGCCTCGGGGGCGGCCTTTGTAATTTATGTGTAGGCTCCTTTAGACACCTATCCGATTCATTTTCACGACTTATAGCCATTATTGACCATTTGTATTCTCGCATGACCAATAACGCTTATAAGTCCATAATAAGGCATTTTATATGATTCTCAGGATTTCCCCTCGGTGTTACGCATTGCTCCTAACATACAAGAATTCACATATGTTACATGAATTAAACATGCATGTAGGCCTTTTAAGCCTTATTTCCCAATCAATCAACCAATGTGAGTGAATTGTTGGCAGGTCACTTATTCCCAAGGCATGTGCCAATCACTGGTACAAGTATTTCTAATGAATGAGATGATTATATATATGAGGGGTACATGTGATTTTTCAAAAATATGTTTTGAAATCATCGAGACATTTTTGAGACAAGATGATGTCTTGGCTATGGAATGCATTCAATTGTCAAGGCTAGTCTAGGACTCGCGTAAATGCACTTATAGGCGTCGCAAACATTTTGAATATGGTTTGAATCATGACTCTCACAATGTCAAATTGAGTATTGAAAAGAATTTGAAGACATTTTAGACTAAGGAAAATCTAGGCTATGGAATGCATTTAATTGTCAAGACTAAACTGGGGCTCACATAAATGTACTCACAAGCATTGCTGGTATTTTAAATATGGTCCAAATTGTGATTTTCCTAAGACAAATCAATTATTGAGAAAAAGGTTTAAAAGACTTGCTTTTTGAAACACCACATGTACCAAAGTGGTTTCGAGATGACATTTAGAAGATCAATTTATTAAAAATCATTTGACAATGAAAATCGAAGGATTTGAAACAATTTTTATGAAGATGATATGCCTTAATATCATACATAAATTAGCTTAAAAAGCCTATTTAAGTAATCACAACCAAAGACTTATAACAGGAATTTTCAGACCAAGCACAGCAAATCAATAAAATTGGGTGATATCCATTGATGACCTAGCCATAAAAAAAATTACCTAACATGTGCAACATAATATGTAACAACTTTTGTGAAGAAAGTTTTCCTAAACGAGCTAAACATGATTTTATAAAAATCAGATAACAAGTAATAACATATCAGAAAATTGTCAAAACAGCAGAACACCATGTCACTGCAATCGAGATTTAACCTACCAAAAGGGGTCTAAAAATCATGAAATTTTTCCACAACATAGCCAACAAAGTAACAAACAAACTTTATAGAGGGATTGGCTAAAAAATTCCTATAAAAAATTGATACAAAAATGGTAAATGTCTATCTAAACAGGGGTAAAAAAAAGCGACTGGAATTTAATCCTTAGTGTAAGTTCTACTCTAGATTAAGAAAAATGAAAAATGGACCTAACGATGAGAAAATTGCATGAAATCAACTGCATTTGAAATTTATAGGTGTGCTTTACAACTTCCTAAAAGGGCCCGGGTTCAATCAAGGTCAACTTGGTGCTCTAGGACCGAGGTTTCTAAAAATGTGCGTCAGTCACTAAAAATCAGAACATAGACATACATTATTAAGCCTCTAAATCATTCATGTAATGCACAATTGGTATGAAGATCACATACATGGCTTAGAATTGGACGCTACAAGTGATTAGGGGAATCTTCTAACCCTAAGTTGGCATGCGAGAACATCATACAATTCAATATCAATATAAGATGATTTAAGATTTATAGTGACATGCTTCAAGGTTCCTAAGGATTACTAGCACAATTGTGACATGATTTTCACGTACAAAATGACATTTGAATATGGTGAACCACATATGCACACAAATTTTGTAATATGTAGTTCAAATGTCATGAAGGCAATAACGTGAAATTTGGCCTCTAAGAGATCCAAACAAGCATGAAAACGCATGCACATGACAAGATTTTAATTCTACAATATGAGCTGAGAGCATGCATAGTTTCGATCACTTAAGGATATGTACAAATCCAATAAAAAATATGCCATATGGAATGAATGATAGCAAACATTTTCCATTCAGAACTCAAAAACCTAAATGCTATCACATGGATGATGACGAAAATGACAAAATAGACGTGCAATATTAACTTTTCTACTCGCAGCAACACCCATGCATGTTTACACATGCAGTTGACATATCAAATGATGTCAAAATCATACAAATCTTACATCGATAGAATGCATATGATATGTATTTTATTCTTCATGAAAACCTTAAGATCAAGCAAACTCAATAATTTGCTTAAATTTGCCTAAATTTGCCTCAGACTAATGCAGGACAGATAGATACATACTTAGATCTAAGAGGTTTTGACTTACCAAAACATGTCCAAAAAATCTGAAAAAATAGCAGGACATTCTTAAGACAATGAAGAACAAGTTTCATAAAGACAACTTTATCAAGAAAATGAATACAGAAGTCAGGGAAAAAAATAATAAAAAGCTGAGGTGGACTAAAGACAGTACCTAAAGAGCATCAAGAATATACAAAAATCGAGCAGATTGTAATATGTTTTTCAGGGGACAAATGTTGGCCGTTCAGGCCGGGCAACCTATTGATTCGAAGCTCTTGGATTCTATTTTCTATATCTGAAAGAGCTCGAGTCAAAATAAGGCTATTTACGGCCTCGTTTAAGCCAAAACAACAAGCATACCATAGAAGCATGAAATTTGCAAATTTACATTCAAATCAATTATTCAATCAAGAACTTGCATTCAATCAATCTTCAACGTCAGCAAATCGTCGATTAAGCTAATCAACAATATATCTAATCATTTTATGAAACCCTAAGTACGAATCTTAGCCCCAGTTAGTTATTCTAATCTCACTTCATCGGATTCAAGCTTAGAATATTATATATTGTAAAATTTTGTTGATTCTTAACGTAATCAGACGAAGCTTTCTTGTCGGAGCATGAACAACCTCTAAGGGACTTCAAATGGATCTCATGGATCGTCAAAAAGCTAGATCGAAAACCGTTTGAACTGGATCGGCATCGGTTCACCCGATCAAAGGCAATCGATCTGATTTGGACCGGCTTAAATCACTGATAGAAGAAGAGGCTGCCGGGGGTCTTCGGTGACCAATTCGCCAATCCCCGACCACGGCGAGGTCGAGGACTCTCTTATGAAGTGATCGGTGGCGGTCGGAAGCACCAGAGATAATGGGATTACTCTGGTTTGTACCAGAGTCGGGACTGCTCCAAATCTGATCGGTTTGGACCATTGGGAGGGAAATCGATCGAGCAAGGGCCTACGGCGGAGATCCGACTCGCCTCCAGCTACCTGAACCTAGAGCAAAGCTGATGAAGGAGGATGACTGCTGATGGTCGATTTGGTGATCTAGAACAGAATCGATCCAATCGGATTGGTCTTGAAGGCCGTTGGAGAGAAGAGGTCATCGGACCTATTCTGGTGACTGTTCGGCCGAACCACAACCACTAGAGGGTCGGGGACTCATTCAAGGGAAGATCGGGATTGATCGGATGATAAGTCAACAGCTGCCGGCCATAGATCAAGCCTTTGAACCGGTTGGAATCCGTTCCGCATCCGATCTTCTTCAGTGCAGCTGAGGAAGATTGGACGGATGAAACCAAACGCCTTCCAGCCTTGTTGCTGTTCTAATCCAGGCAGTGAAGAGGTCAAGACCACCGAGGGGGTTGGTGGTGGCCGGTGACTTGCCGGTGAAAGGCCGATCATAGCGACGACGAACGAATCGGCGAGGAGAGAGAGAGAGAGAGAGAGAGAGAGAGAGAGAGATCGATTAGGGAGAGTGGGAAAAGAAAGAGAGGAGAGAGAATTCGGTTTAGAGAGATAAACTTTCTACGAAATGAGCCCCCTGCATTTTGGAGGGAAAATAGTATTTATACTAATCTCAAATTGGTCGATCTTAGCTGTTGGTTCGACCCAACGGTCGATATCCTAATCTAATGGACAAAACATGAATTTAAAAGTTTAATTATCATCTAGAGATGTTGGATAATTGATCAGATAGGCTCGATTTGCGGAAACCTGAGCTACAGACAAGAATTGCATTGAAAGGCCTAATTAAGGGTCAAATTGCAAATTTACAAAATTCGATGGTTAGTTTGCGAAAATCGTGGGAAATTGAGGGTGCATAAGTGAAATTGGCATGGTGAAGATCTCGGAATCAGTCGTCGGAGCTCCAGATCCAATCGGCAAGGGGCTGAATCGGCTTGCCCTGTTGGCAGCCAATAGGACCGGTCATACTTGTTCACGCCGGTTTGATCGGTCATGATCGGTCTTAATTGGTTCTGGCTGGTTCACGCACTTGTAGCCCTTATGGGTTCAAATTTATGCAATTTGATCTCTCAAGGACCAAATTGAAGAGAAAACTTGCATGATTCGAGAAGAAATTGTTCAATTGTAATTCAATTAAGTCAATTAAACTTCATAAATGTGATCTATGGATCATTTATTGACTTAATTGAACAATTATTATGAAAAAAAATGGACTGAAACCATGGGTATTTAAAATTGAACCTAAAAGGCTAAAATGAGCAATTTTTCAATTTATTGGTCAAAATTACAAATTAATTGAAATTGAATCTAATTAATAAGGCAATGGCCTTATCCAACTAATTATCCATGTATAAGATCACCTATTGTATTCAAATTGACTTTGAATTAAAGTGCCAAAATGTAGGCCAAAATTGAATTGTGGTATAATATTAAAATTGAATATAGATTCATGTAATTGAATCTTAGTCTTGAATAGGTCAACCCAAATTTCTTTGATTGAAGTTCGATGGTTCGGTTCTTTGAGCAATTTTTTTTGTTAAATTCTCATTTCTATATGCTTTCTTCGTTGCTGTCTGGAAGGCTTGAAAATTGAAGTTAGGGTTTTGATAAAGATGACCCACTAGGCAAAATTGGCATTTGAGAATATTTTCTTCCAAAAAATCTTCAACTAGAATAGTAATATTCTGTTGATGCAGTAACTTACGTCTAGAGACTCCATCTTCTCCTGCCATCATCGTCACATTAGATATTGGGACAAAAGAAGCAATAATCGTTGAAGAAAGTGGTTCACATGGAAGACGATCTCTTCTTGATGGATGAGCTGCTAAATTGTTAGTGTTTTAAGGGTTTTAGCAATAGAGTAGAAAAAAACTGAAATTTCCGCGTGATAAAATTTACGTTTTTGATTTCTCGTTTCTCTGTTCCAGAACGGGTTTGGAATAGAAATCTATTTGGTAACGCAATTTAATTTCTCTATTTAAAAAATGATTTCTATTCCGGAAATAGATTTGAAGAAGAAATCGGAAGCTAAAATTTTTAGCTTATCAGTTTCTGAAATAGAAATTGAGAAATCAATTTTATCAAGCGCACCCTGAATGTTTCCCGGCAGGTTTGTCGGGTGGGAGGGGAGAAAGGGTGGGTGATTTGGGCATTTGGAATTGTTAGGGTTGGGGTTTAGAGTGGAATGAGGAAAGGAAACCGCACCTACACACAAGGTGGAGGATAGCTACACCAAAGCGGGAGAGGCAGTTGAAGGTTGACTGAAATTCTATTAGTTGCTTAACAAACAAATTTATTACTTTTTGCCACAACCCTTGAATTTGCTGCCAATTATCTTTAGTTTTTCCAGAAAAAAAAAACCAGAATTCAATTGAAAATCCAATATTTTAAATATTTATGCAATATTTTTCTAATAAGCATATGATTTATTACGATATTAAAAAAGGAACCGTCGATTATAATTCTCAACTTTTATTCTTTATCTTCCCTCTGCTAAACCAAATCTCTAGTTTTCGTACTAAAGGAGCAATAACAAAACATGAAGAAATTTCAATTTGCCCAATGGCTAATGGCTATGATGGTCAATTTACGGGGTATTAAAGCAAATTAGAATTATAGAGCACCTCGAGAAACTTATTATTCTAATCCCAACTCAAATCCCCCGCTCGTGATGATATCTTCTAAAAAAACCAACAGAATTTAATCATCAAATATATAACAGTTGCATTTCTCATCATATGGCCTTTAGATTTTTTTATTTTTAAATTCCTTTTTAGCTTTTCCGTGTACTCTCTATATTTTCCTAACGGTAAAATTTACAAGCATTTGAATCTTCTTCATGTCTATTAATGGATCACTTTAATCCCAATGATATTCTCAAGCTAACACTATATATATATATATATATATACATATATGTATTTGTGTATATCAATATATGTACATATGTACTATCTCCTTATTATAAAGCATGTCTAAAAGATAATTTCAACCTCAAACTTGTCTAGGTAAAATTCACAATAGGCACAAGATGCATTTCAATGGCAAACTAGTAAACTATGCATACAATAGTAATTTATAAATTAATTTAATCTCTGACTCTTCGAATCATAATTCCTTAAATCTTTAGAGCTTTTCAAACTTAAATCTATATCAAAGTGTATTTATAAATTTGATTGGCATATTATTATTAAGTTCCTTTCCGTGTCATAAAAGGAATTAATGCCAAATGAAAGCACAACCATTTTGTTGTCACCAAAATTTTAACACGATTTTCAAATGTATCAAATAAATATTTAAATCTTGGTAGCGCAATAAATCTATATTCTCAGTTCCTAGTTACTCAATTGATCTTTACGGCTTCAAATATATTACAGAATTGCCATTATGGCTATATTTTGTTGAAAAAAACTTAATTTTTTCCATCAGTCTCATCCAACCATCTGTTTGGTGCATAACCTTAACTGAACTTGGACCAAACGAGAAAATATTAGGTACCTCGGACGAAACGGGATTCACGTGGCTTTGTACTTTAAAGTTCCTGCAATAATTTTCTGCGGTGGGCCCCCTTCTGCACACCTCCGTTTGACTTGGCATGCGAGCAACCAATCACGCGACGCCGCGCGAGCTAACGAAGGTCCACTACGCAATAATCACTTCAAGAAATTATAGAAAAAGGCGGCGACCTTCCTTTTGTATTGACCAATGCAGGCGACGACTCCGCCGCGCTGTCACCGTCGAACAGTCTGGCTATGCGTCTCACGACAAGCCCGAAACGGACCTTAAATGCGGAAAAACATGTTTGAGAAGGGGAACATCGGAAACTTCTGGCTGGCGCGGAACCCGCAGGCGGACGCACCAAGGGCAGCAACATTCGTCGCCTGAGAGAAAAAACCTTGTGGAGTCCCGAGCTCAGTGCGGATCAGCGATAGCTTCCGGATCGTGTGAGTTTGTCTGTGTTGCTCTCGTGCTAGTCAACTTTCTTGGATTTCCTGCGTTTCTTTCTTTCCTTTTTGTTTTCTCCTCTGTTTGTTTTTGTCTTCTGGGGCGTTGGCAAAGTTGGTGGGACTGACTTCCTTTGAATTGCTTGCTCTGTGGTTCTTGATTGCTTCTGCGTGTCTCCGACATCCTCCGTTTCAACCACTCGCCGCTTGGTATTTTTTAGGCCATGCTTGTGCTTTTGCTTTGGTTTGTTTGACACGAGAGCTCCTTGTATGTTAGTTCTTACTTGAGCATCATGGATTACTGGTTTACATCGTCCAACTGATACTTCTGATCATGAAACTTACGGTTTCTGGTTCTCCCCACGTTACATTGCAAGCGAACTGAACAAACTTTAATAGGATGCACATCACATATTTCCGCTTAATGTTTTTGCATAGTGGGTTGAGGCTCAAATTCTGGGAAACAGTAGAAGTCGTGACGCTGCAGTAATTGAGTAGAGCCGTGGAAATGGAAAGGAAATGATCTATAATTTCTTGGTCACATTCATTCTGGTCTATTGGACCTTGTCAAGTGTAAGTCTTCTACTTTTACTAGAGACAAGATGCTTATGACCACCATCGAGGATCGTTTGATCGCGTGGTGTGTTTACCACATGAATGCTTGTCAGAAGTTTTATCTGATGAAAAGAGTGACTTAAGGTCTCTCAGATCTTTTTCGTCCTCCTAAATACATAGTCATATAGAGTAAAATGTCAAAAAGAGAAGCAGTTAGTCTGTCTGAGCCCCCAGTTGGATCAACTTCGTGCCAGAGTTTGAGACCATGATGGTTTGAATTTGTTATTTGAACACGATTTTACCTGAAGAGCATAACAAATTGTAGACAAAGATTACTGTCTGGCACAACAATGAGTGTATTTATCTCAGGATCCACCTAATGAAATAGCACCAGTTTAACTCTTTAATCCTTTATTGGGTCTATTGGTCTGCCTCAAAAATATGGTCATGATTCAGTCACCTATTTGCACGAAAGTTTCCATGGTTTATGTTAAATCCAGCAACTGTTTTACTGATTGGAAATGTAATCTTGGCATTTCAGGTTGCTTGGGGCCTTGATTGGTTGTTCAAGTTCTAGTTGGTAACCAAGTGCTTCTACACAGATAATCGAAAATTGGAAATTGCATTCAGGTTCAGAACGAGATGGGGTCTGAAGGGCCAAAGCCAGTCACAATAAATGTAACTGGATTCAAGAAATTTCAAGGTGTCCCTGAAAATCCCACAGAGACTATTGTTAATAATCTGAAAAGTTTTGTAGAGAAAAAAGGGCTACCACCTGGAGTGACTTTTGGGACATGCACCGTACTAGAGGCTGCAGGTGATGGTGCACTTTCCATGCTTTTCAAAGTTATGGAATCTGGCATCTCGAGTGATGGTTCGACAGGCGACGCACAAGTTGTGTGGGTTAGTTTTGGATGCTTCTTAACTATTTAATGAGAGACTGACAAGCAATGCATATATCGTGATAAGTTAACTGCTGTTGGTATTTCTAATTAGCTATATTAGCCTCAAAGTACTAATATAATTGCAGCTCAGTCAGTATTATTAACAGTGGCTCTTTCATTAAGATTGACTAAGTAGTGATTGTGATGATCTTGTGATGTTTCTTTGAATGTGCATGTAGTTTGCAATTAGCAAAAATAGCCTTAAAGGGCTAATATAATTGCAGCTGAAGTAGTACTAGTAACAGTGGCTCTTTCATTAGGATTGACTGAGTAGTGAGTGTGATGATCTTGTCACGTTCCTATGAATGTGCACGTAGTTTGCAGAAGGTTATCACAGGGAAGACAACTTACTTGAATATTCTAGCTTTAGTGATTCGAAAGTACAGTTTTAGTTAATGTGAATGCGACTGTGTATTTGCAGCTTCACTTGGGGGTAAATAGTGGTGCTCATAAGTTTGCCATTGAGCGGCAGGCTGTTAATGAAGCCACTTTTCGTTGTCCAGACGAGCTAGGATGGCGACCTCAGGTTGAGATGCCTCTCTTTGCTAATCAACGCGGCCTTGTTCTCTTGCAGTTGTTTGTCCTTGAGAGGGGCTCTTACAATTTCCCTTTTGCTTCTTTCAGCAACTTCCGATAGTTCCTGAAGATGGCAAGATTTCTCGAACAAGACAGGTTTGTGATAAATTCAAACTCTGGAATGGAATTTGCTGATCTTCTTGCACATATAACCAGTGTAATCCACAAAGTTACCACTCTTCTCTAGAAAGCACAATACTCAGACAGATCTATTTGATGAAAATTTGGCTGCAACAAAGATTTTATTCCTGCTGGGTGAGTCACTGCCTTGTGATCTGTGCAATAAAACGATCCATGAATGAGTCATCACAGCAATGGGATAACGGCACTAGTGATCCTAAACTTTTCCATAATATTCAATGTGGTCTTGGAAATCTTTTTATTTTTGTTCAACCTAATTCTTGAACTTTCAAGTTCAAGAATCCACTAAATGTAGTCCTTCTGTTGAAAATTCTAATGACGTTAGTGACATAACCATAATTTCTCCTAACTTGATGTTAGATTCATGTCATTATTTTGGCCTGTAAATGCTGACGTGGTATCAGTCCACGTTATATAAATACAGATAATGCGGCAACACACTTATGGAAGAACTGCATTGAGTGAATTTTTGAAATTTAGGGATTAGATTGAATAAAAAAAGGTTTAGGGATCACATTAGATTGAAAAGAAGTTTAGAGACCAACCATGTCATTACCTCTTATAGATTACTTTCCAAAAAATATTAGCATTCTCTATGTGAATTATTTTGTGAGAAAGAACTCATCGCCCTACTCGCTGCTTGTTATTTCTGGAAACATAAACTGATTACTTTTCAGCTATATACGAGACGTAATGTTGTTTCTTGTCTGCGACCTCTAAACCCTGTATTCGACATTCTTGTCATGCCATTCTTGAAGACTTCCTTCTCCACAAAAGCAATCCTTGAGTTCTTGAAGAAGAAGGGCTACGATGTAACTCTTTCTGATGACGCTGGTCGGTTTGTCTGCAACTATGTGTACTACCACTCTCTTTGGCTTGCAGAACAACGGGGTAGCCGATCTCTCTTTGTGCACGTTCCTCCTTTCTCAAGAATCGATGAGGAGACTCAGATGAATTTCGTAGCCTCCCTTTTGGAAGCTATTGCATCATCATGTTGACGTCCAGATGAAATGTATCCGGTGTTCTTTTTGGTGTCGTTTTGTTCTTCTGTCTGTGATCTGGTTGGGTGTAAGAAGCAATTGCACGGACGATCTTCTTGCAAATTGTAAAAGGATTCACGTTGTATTCCACCAGTACTAGGGACTCATCTGATTTTCAGCAACTCTTCTTGCCATGGCCTACAACTTCAGATCATCATCTAGTGTTATTAAAGATAGGAGAGTGTAAATGGGGAAACGAGGAGATGAAATTGGGAGACTGATGAGTTAGTGAGGAGTTGGTCAGAAAACTTTGGGTCGAAGTTGAAATTTCTCAAGAACTGATGTGGAGACAATCGGGATGGCATCGAGGTGTGCCGAAGATATAGTGTTCAATAATATAGGATTTAGAATTTAGAAAAATTATGTTATTATGTTTGATCGCTTGGCTAATTGAAGACGTATGAAATGTCCTTGCTTTGCAAGTTTCTTTAGGATTGCTTCAGTCTAGATCAAACATCTGATTATGATGTTGACTATTTGAATTTCGTATTTTGGGTAAGTGTGTATACCTAATTTTTTACCAGGATTTGACCAAAAGTTATTTTGGTCAAAATTCCAGTGAGGAGGCGCAATTGGGTGTTGCTCTGCAAGAGCTTTTGGGCCACACCCCACTAAACCAAATCGGGTGGCCGTCTGTGACGCCGCAGAACGTCATCCACGATACACATCTCTCTTTTTTCTATATTATTATTATTTTAATAGCATGCGGAAACTTGATAACTTTTTCTTTAGAATCACACGAGTAAATGTATATACACACATGCACGATTATAATACAACTTTAACACATCATTCAAATAAATACAAAATATAAAAGTCCCGGTTCGGCCAACTAATATCTCTGCTTCCATCTTATTCCAAAAACGAGCCACAATCTGACTTAGAGATTTATGGTTTTGCGCATCGTCTTATCTCCTTCATTGCAATAATCCAATGACCGTCCTATAAATTGAAAAGTAAGGTATGAGCTAAACCCAATAAATGAAATAATGAGCGAGGACTCAGAGTAGCGAATGAACAGGCCAGTAGAGAGTATGATCAGAGAACAGACCTGCGATTTCAACTCGGAGGCACATGGAGTGGGCAAAATAGACAGACGTATACAGAGGATGATGCTGGATGCTACAGCAAAACCGGATCTGGTGCAGGGCCCTCTTCGCGAAGAGGCTCAACTGCGCGACATACTGAGGGAGATGAGGACAGAACCGAGAGATCTGCACACAGGAGATTAAGTGTAGAGCTGAGACCTTCAAACCGAGGGAAAGGCGCCACCAAGGAAGACCGATTGGAGAAACAACCAGCTCAGCCGCGCCTTCGAACGAGAGGAGATCGCGGACAGGAACTCCATGAAAGGGATGCCGAAGAAGGAGGAAGAGCGGAACCCAGATCCCGAAACGCTTGCTGCGATGCTGGTTGGAAGACCCACGAAAATTCCAGATCTGAAACCCACGAACTCCAAACAACTAAGCCATGGATTCCACCACACAAAGGAGTCTTCAAGATAAATCTGGATGGAACGTACGAACCTGGGATGTTGGGGAACTCCATTGCTTGCGTGTGCAGAGACTCGGGAGGCAGGCTTCTTGAAGGAATCGCTAAAATGATCAGAGCTTCCTCTCCACTTATGGCCGAAACCCTAGCTTTATGGGAAGCCATTGACTTTTTTTACCCCAAAAGACACGAGTATATTATCTTTGAGTCAGACAGTTCACAACTAGTCCAAGCCATGAACAGTTCGAACCAGTTCGTTGGGAAATACAACATATTATCAGCAAATGCAAGGCAAAGCTACGGGCCTTCACACATTTCCATATAGCCCATTCTTGTGAAAGCCAACGTAGTTCAAGTTGAGATTGAGTTCTTAAACCCATAAAAAAAATCACCTACCTTGGAATTGGGTCTCATCCCCTCCCCAAACTTTAGTAGACTTATTATGTAATGACGCCCCTTTACCGGGCTTCTCTCTTTTACGTACTTAATGAAATTGATGCATTTCAGACCAAAAAAAATAAAAAAAAATGAAATATCTAGTTTTAAATTAGAAGAATCTTCTAATCACTTTACTTGATATACACAAAGTGAATGCATAATAATCCAATAAATGTGATAAAAACATGATTAGATTTACCTTTCCCATTTCATTTACCACAGAAGTTGTCAACCAACAATATGTCCATTCAGACTTATACATATACACACCATGTTTCATACAAACAAATAATTTAATTAAGGTTTGGTTTTGCACTCAACAATGTATTTTACTCATTAATGTTTCGTCCTTTTGAACTCTTCCATGACATCTTGGCTCACGAGACATCCAAACCACTGGGGCATCTCAACTTTGAGGTATGTTGCAAACTTTCAGCGCGAAACATTCCCATCATAGGGGCATTATGACTCTCGAGGCATTTTGAAACACTACTTGGGGCATCCCAACCACTGAGACATCCGACAAATTTCCACCACGGGGCATCATCATGTACCACTATATGGGTGACGGAATCACATTAATCTCATTTAAGTCATAATATGCATACCTACAAGCAAAATACAATATCTCAACTCGATTTAATGCATTAGCCAAATAATCGCATATGGAATAATATATAATTATATTCTAGTTGTTAAAGTCTGGACATCCAAATGAGTACATTCTGAGTTTGGACATTGAGTAAGTTCTAGTCATTAAAATTTGGTCAATCACATGGATATACTTTGAGTCTGAACGAATAACTGTATTATGGATGTAAAGTCTGAACATGCAATGGGTACAATTTTGAGTTAGAACAACGGGTACATTTTAGTTGTAAAGTTTGAACAATCAAGAAGGTAATTTATGGCTTGATAAAAGCTTCTAAAAAAGAAGAACATATCTAATAATGAATAGATCTACAAATGGACAAGTTCAATATTGGATATAATCAATAAATGAACAGATTAGACAAGAAATATATTCTGTAAAGTCTATCTGAATTAATAGACAAATTTATTAGCAAACAAATTCACAAGTTGGTAAATAAATTCACAAATGAACAAATTAAATCAAATGAGTAGATTCACAAAGGGGAAAATTCACACATTTAGTAAAATCTAGTATAATAAACAAATAGATTCAGACATAGTAAATTTTACTAGAGAGAATGGACAGATTCTGTCATAAAAAATTCTAGCAGAAACAAGTAGAACGAACAGATTTTGACTAGTAAGATTCTAGCATAATGAACATACAAGAGGACATCAAGACAAATACGATAAAACAAATAGCTTATAATTATTTAGAACAAAACATAACGAAGCAAAATGAACACACAATGGTTCATCAAGACAAATATGGCAGAACCGTTAGATTCTAACCATTTAGAATGAAACGGAATGAAGTAGAATGGACATGTAATGGGTCATCAAGATAAACCCAGAATGAAGTTGAATGAATATGAAATGGATCATCAATATAAATATGATAGAATAACCATACTTTGTTTGCTTGGAATAAAGTAGAATGAATATGCAATGGGTCATCAAAATAAATATTACATAACGAGCATATTCTGACTATTCAGAACAAAACATAACAAAGCAGAATGAACATGCAATAGGTCATCAAGAGAAATATGATAGAATGACTAGATTTTAACTACCTAGAATGAAGCATAATGAACCTAGACAAGATCATTAAGACAAGTTTAATAATCACCATACCCAAAAACATTCTTGTACATTTCAATCAACCTACTGAGATAGCCTAATACTTATAAACTTCACTTACCTTGAACAAGTGCGACCCACTAATTTGCCTTCACTGTTTTGTAGCTTTCGAACAAGAAAATCTAGCTCTCTTCTTCTAGGATCAAAACATGAGAATAACACATGCAAGTTTGCTTGAGATTTTGGAAAAGTAGAAATAGGGTTTATGGCCAAAGTAGAAGAGTTTTGTGAAAAAAAAATAGTTAAGAAAGAATGATGTCTTCAATGCAAGGTGAAATTTCAAGACAAATTCTTATACGTGGCTAGGGGAAATGCAAGAAGAAACGAGTCATTTTGGGGAAAATCATGATTTAATCCTTAGGTGTCAAGTTTAACAATGAGACTTCTTCTTAGAAGAAACACTTGGCCATCCAAACCCCATTTCAAGAACAAGTGGCTCTCACCAATTTTAATTGAAATTTTGTGAGTAAAATATGGTAAGAAGACATAATCCTTCTTCTTTCAACGTCATTAACATGAATGGATCATCATTATTATTAATTAACTAAATTTTACACAATTAATATCAACTATCACTATTAAGACAACAATATTTAATTAATACCACCCTACTATTAGTGAACACATAATTCGACTACCACATTGGACTCGGGGTGACTTATGTTTATAGAAATTATCCGCCGTGTCCCACAAAATTTATGATTCGACTAAAATTTCCACATATTCATCCAAATACTAAGGCAAATAATACTTAGCTTCATAATCTAAGTATTATTATCATAACGCAAATTGCTAAATATTACAATATTACAATTACAAAAATTCCGGATGTCATAATTCTTCCTCCCTTAACAAATTTCGTTCCTGAAATTACATGATCACTCAAATAGATATGAATATTTCCGCTTCATATCCTCTTCACTTTCCCACTTCGCTTCTTCCATATTATGGTATTACCACAAGACTTTAACTAAGGGAATGGTCTTGGCTCTAAGTACTTGTTCCCTTCGACCTAAAATTTGTATTGATTTCTCCACATATGTTACTCTCTCATCTACCTCGATTCTCTCAAAATCCAGTACATGTGTAGGGTTTGCCTCATATTTCCTCAATATTTCCTCAATATGGATAGCTGAAAAATATCGTAAACATTGGAAAGTTTGGGTAGTAGTGCTAACATGTAGGTCAAGTCATCAATCTTTTCAAGAATCTCAAACAGCCCTATAAACCTTAGTCTTAGTTTGCCATTCTTTCCAAATCGTGATATCTCTTTCGTCGGTGACACCTTTAGAAATGCATGGTCGTCAACATCGGATTTCAATGGCTTTCAGCGTTTATCTACATGACTCTTCTATTGACTTTGGGTAGTTTTGAGTTGACTCTCCATTCATTAGATAGAGAAGATCGCCAAGATTTCGTGATCCGCTGCCGAACTTATTCCAATTCAATGAGTATTGTCAATATTATGCCTTGAAGAGGACTCGAACCTCCACGCTCTTTAGCACGAGATTTTGAGTCTCGCATGTCTACCATTTCACCACCAAGGCATCTTGAAAGTGAATCGTATTCCATGAATATGATATCTATCTAGTGTGATGTATTCAATAAAAAATCAAGATATGGAATACTTAAATAGAATTTTCTATTCCTAATTATTCAGATTCTTTCTTCTTTAACCAATATTTCAAATATTCAAATCAAGAAGTTAGAATTGGTCAAATGATATGAATATGATCAAGTTACTATTTATATTTAAAATGAAATAAGACAATAATTCATTTTATTAATATTGAATATTACGTAAAATTTTTATGAAAATGAAAAAAAAAAATCAATTATTATTACGTATTAGGATAATTTATATGCATAGAGCAAATAATTACACCAAAATCGAGTAGTTAATACATTACTTTATTTTGATAGAAATAATAGGATGGTCCATACCAAAACGGGGAAAAAAAAAGAAGTACATAGATATGACATATCATTATATGGATAAGGGTGGGGGATTATGGGACAAAAAATAAATCCACTTGGTTTTAGACTTGGTACAACCCAAGGTCATCATTCTATTTGGTTTGCACAAGCCAAAAATTATTCCGATGGTCTGCAAGAAGATCAAAAAATACGAAATTGTATCAAGAATTATAGGTATTCTCTACCTACCCACTTGTGTCGGTTTCGGGTACAGGTACCCTTTTGTTGAAGGTCGTTCGAGCTTTTCCTGGGAGTATGGCATGGGTTACTTCAGCGCCGTAGCGCCTGGTACTCGAACATTGGCTCGGGGCATTTTCTCTACCCCTTCTTACCCTGAAAAAGCAGGGGCACCTTGCATCCTTGAACCGATAACCATCTGACCGTAATTCATGAACCCAGTTACCATAGGGAACATATCGTAAAGATCTATGAATAATTTTATGTTTGATTTCGAATGGCAATGCATCGTGGGCCCATATAGATATCGTCTGCTAATACACGACCAATTAATGTTTGAATAAAAATTCTTTCCGGCATCATCCCATTTCGAGGACTCACAGAAACCCCTCGGATGGTTCCACAATCTGTTCTGCGTACAACAATGTGTTGTACTACTTCAACAAGTCTGCGTGTAAGATATCCAGCATCTGATGTTCGTACAGCAGTATCCACAACTCCTTTGCGGGCTCCGTAGCAAGAAATGATATATTCTGTTAAAGATAGTCCTTCGCGTAAATTGCTTTGAATGGGTAAATCAATCATTTGTCCTTGAGGATCTGACATTAATCCTCTCATACCTACTAATTGGTGTACTTGAGATGCATTTCCTCTGGCTCCCGAAAAAGACATTATATGGACTGGATTAAAGGGTCTGTCCCAAATCACTTTTACTGCATTTGAAGTGATTCGTACTAAATTTGGTCCTGTCAATCTCTTTTCGCTAAATTCATTCTAGTAAATAGGAGTTTTGCAGGCTCTTCTATATAATCCTTCAAAGGGAGCCATGTCAATACTTTACTGAAAACTATTATTATAAGGAAATTTTACCAAGTGCAAGTGTTCATCCCAACTGCTTTTAAAGTCTATCACGCATGCTTGTAGCATATCCACTAAGGTCTAGATAGTTCTTTCCATTTGACCTTCAGTCTAGGGATGAAAGGCAGTATTACACTAAAGTTTAGTCCCCAATGCAGTTTGGAGACTTCGCCAAAAGTTCGCAGTGAACCTGGGGTCTCAATCGATGTGATAGTTATGGGTACTCCATGTAGTCGAACGATTTATTCCACATATAATTTTGCATACTTTTCCAATGTATAGTCTACCCATACTGCTTGGAAATAAGTAGACTTAGTCAAAGGATCCCCTATTACCAAAATGGAATCGTGACTTCTTGATGTCCTTGGTAATCCTTGAACAAAATCCATCGTCATGTGCTTCCACTTACATTTAAGTATTTCCAGCGATTTTAGCATTTCACTAGGTTTACAATGTTTTGCTTTCACTTGTTGACACGTCAAACATCTTGAGAGATATTTGGCGATATCAACCTTCATTCTATTCCACTAGTAATATTGATGAAGATTTTGATACATTTTTGTACTTTTCAAATGTATACTGTAATTACTTCAGTGAGCTTTTGATAAGATTTCATTCTTTAAATTGGCATTATTGGGCACACAAAGTCGTCCATGGAATCTTAGAGCTCCATCTTTTGACACCAGAAAGTCTGGTCTTTTTCCTTATATAGCATATCTTTAGATCTTTGAAATCTCATGATTTGTTTGTTGCAGAGTCTTGATTCTTTGTATAACTTCTAACTCAATTCTAAAAGTAGTATATTGGAAAGACTAATTATATCAAATCTAACTTCGGAATCTCAAGTCGCTTCTAGTAAGGTCCATTATTTGACCATCATATGCATAACCACTTGAGTAGACCTTCGGCTAAGGGCATTGTGACTTTGTTTGCTTTGCCGGGATTATATAGAATTTCACAATCATAAAGTTTTAACAATTCTATCCAACGTCTCTACCTAATATTTAGTTCTTTCCAAGAGAACAAGTATTTCAGACTTTTATGGTCTGCGTAGATTTCAAACTTCTTTCCATATAAATAGTGTTTCTAAATTTTTACTGCGAAGACAATAGAAGCAAGTTTTAAGTTATGAGTCAGATAATTCAATTCATATGACTTCAATTGTCTTAATGTGTAGGTAACCACACTTTCATGTTGTATCAAGACACGCCCAAGTTCTGTAGATTACAAAACCTCCAAATCTTGATGGTATCTTAAATATTGGAGCCGAAGTTAATCTTCTCTTAAGCTCCTCAAAACCTTGTTTACACTCCTTCGACCATTCAAAATTTCACGTCCCTTCTCATTAATTGAGTTACAAGAAATGCGAGGCGAGAGAATCCCTCCACAAATCTTTGATAGCATCTAGCTAGACCCAAGAAACTTCAAACTTCGATCATTGTCGTTAGTCTTGGCCAATTTATCACCGATTCAACTTTTATTGGGTCTACAAATATTCCTTCACTTGTTACTACATACCCCGAAAGTACTACATAGTCCACCAAGAACTCACATTTATTGAACTTTTTATATAACTTGTGCTCACGAAATGTCTGAAGCATAAGTCTCAAATGTTGCTCATGAACTTCTTGTTTCTTTGAGTATATAAGAATATTATCAATGAATACTATCGCAAATTGATCTGAAAACGGCTCAAACACTCTATTAATCAAACCCATGAATGGTGCATGGGCATTGATAAAATCAAAAGGCATAACTTAGAACTCATAATATTCTTAATGAGTTTGAAAAGTCATCTTTGGAGTATCTTCCTTCTTAATTTGCAATTAATAATACCTCAATCTTAAATCGTTCTTGGAGAACATTGAAGCCCCTTGAAGTTAATTAAATAAATTATCAATCTTGGGCAGTGGATACTTATTTTTGATTGTAACTTGATTTAATTGTCGATAATTAATGCAAAGGTGTGTGGACCCATCTTTCTTGTTTCACGAACAATAGAGGTGCACCTTAAGGTGACGCACTGGGTCTAATAGATTTTTAAGAATCTAAATCTTCTACATATCTATCAAAACAAAAAAGATCATTAAATCCCAATTATATTCTCAAGTAACTATATCTATAGTTACATGCATATCTAAAAAATGATTTTAACCTCAAACTTTTCCCGATAAAATCCGCAAAAAGCACAAGGTGAACAAATTAAATATCTAACCCTTGGGATCATAATTCATAAACTCTCTAATATATTGCAAAACAAAATTTGTCTATTAATGTTGGAGTGGATTCACAAAATTTGATTAGCTTTGATTGAAATTGAGGTCTGTTAAGTTCCTTTTCACGTCATAAGAGGGATCGACATCAAATAAGAGCACAGACTATTATTACTATGGCAATTTGATAAAATTTTCCAAATGTACCAAATAAAATACACAACGTTTTGGTCGTGCAATAAATCTGGTATCCTTAATTCCCATCGGACAGCTATCTTCTAGTTCTATTGCTCTTCACAGCTTGAAGTGTTCTACAGAATTGCCATTATGACTTTATTTTGTCGATAAAATTTAGTTTTTTCATCAGTCTCGTTCAGCCAATGATCTTTTCGATGCATAATTTTAACCGAACTTGGTCCTAACGGGAATTCACTTGGGATGCCAACGAAATTGTCCCTCGTTTTTGGTGCGATCGAATTCACTTTCTATCTATATTTTTGGGATAAGTGTAATAAAAGTCCTAAACCTTATTACGAAAATGCAATTGAGTCTTAAAACTTGCAAAAAGTGCAATTAAGTCCTAAAACTTGTCAAATTTGTTCAATTGAGTCATAAAGTTAACATCGTCAAACTTACTGACAGAAAATGCTGACGTGGCGCATACGTGACATTTTAAATAAATTTTCATTTACCACATGGTTTTTTAAAATTATTTTTTATTCAAAATTAGATTTAAAAACTAAAAAAGAAAAGCTAAAACTTATTTAAAAAACTGTCAAAAAAAAAAGAAGAAGAGAAAATGGCAGCTCCTCCACCATTGCCGCCACCCATTGCCGGAGGGGATGGCGACGATCGCCGACCTTGGGTGGAGGTCGCTAGCCGCCGGCCCAACCAGGGTGAGGCCTCGCAGGCCCTAGGCGAGGGCTGGCGGCCGGTGACTTCTGCCCAAGGTTGGGCAAACATGGCTGGCCCCTTCGGCAATGGGCGGCGGCGGCAAAGGCGGCAATGGAGGAGCTGTCATTTTCTTTTTTTTAATAGTTTTTTAAAAAATAAATTTTAGTTTTTAAATCTAATTTTTTAATTGAATAAAAAATAATTAAATAAGCCATGTGGAAAATAAAAAATCATTTAAAATGTCACGTTCACTTTACGTAAGCATTTTCCGTTAGTAAGTTTGACGGTATTAACTTTAGGATTCAATTGACTTAATTTGATAAGTTTTAAAACTTAATTGCACTTTTTTGCAAATTTTAAGACTCAATTGTATTTTCGTAACACGTTTTAAGAATTCTACTGTACTTATCCCTTATATTTTTCAAGGTTCCCGCGATAAATTTTCTGGGTGGGCTCCAATCTTGTACACCCCCGTTTGACTTGGAATGCGAACAACTAATCCAAGGCCCCCTTCGCAATAATCACTTCAAAAAAAAAAAGAAGACGGAAGACGGCGGACCTCCCTTTTGTTTTGGCCAATACTGACGATGACTATCCGCCGCGCCGTTCGCTGTCGAGCGGTCTGGCTTCTTGTCTCATGTCCGATGAACCCAAGTCCCAAAATCAGACAACCCCGAAACGGACGTACGACAGAAATGGAAAAAACATGTTGACAAGTGGAAAATTGGGAAACTTCCAGCTGGCGCGGAAACTACGAGCGTACGCACCGAGAAGAGCAACGTTCGTCGCCGAAATAAAATCCCTCGTGGAGTCCCGAGCTCAGAGCGAATTAGCAAGACAGCTTCGAATTGTGTGAGTCTCTGTCTCCGTTGCTGTCGTGCTGGTCGTCCTTCTTGGATGTTTTTTTCTTTTTTGGTAAAAGTAAGAATATATTGATAGCTTAGGGCAAATGTACAAAAAAAAAAAAAACGGCACCAAAAAGCTTACACTCTAGAAGTAAGAGCACAAGAGTGGAAGGGAGCCGCGTAAAAGCCATAAAAGGCAAAAGCACTAACTATAACAAACACTGCCGAGCCAAGAACTTGGCCACGTAACCACCAAGGACGCTAGGGAAGTCAAGGGGGAGAGCGCAAGGCAAGACACGTAGAACTACCCATCCACCATCTTCAACCATAAACCTCCAAGGACGGCTGTGAAGCAATTGTGCAAGGCAGGAACACAAAGGCCAGAAGCGACCGAAACAGGGATCAAAAGGAAGCAAAATGGATCAACAAAAGACCTGCAATCTTACGCAAAGATGGCTGGATCGAATCCCCAACCTCTCTGAAGGCGCCGATTCCTTGGAGTGTCAGGCACATCTCTATAAGTAAGGGTCTTTTCCTTAACCATCCTAATCAAACAGTTCTTGAAAGTGGGAATATCCAACGAATCCCCTCGGAAAATCATGGCATTTCTTTTCTTCCAAATAAGATAGCACAGAGCACCAAAGGAATACCGAGAGAGACTATGAAAGAAGTCCTTACTAGCAAGGAATCTCCGGGCCCAATCAAGGTTTTCTTCCCAAGTGCCATTTCTCCACGGTAAATTGCATCTGGTAGCCCAGAAGTAAACTAAAGTTGCTGGAAAATTGCAGCCAAAGTACAAGTGGTCAATTGAGTCCGGCTGAGAATTGCAAAAGGTGCACACCGAATAGTCAATTCTTCCATGAGAGAGCAAAAAAGCCTGGGTAGGCAAACGTCTCTTAGTGGTGAGCCATAAAAGAAACTGAAACCGAGGGGCTAAGTCCTTGTCCCACACAAAGGAGGTCCACGAAACTCTTGCTTTAGAAATTCTAATAAAATTCCAAGCTGAGGCCACAGAGAAAGAACCCGAAGCATGTTGATGCCACACAAAGCGATCATTACTAGTCGAGAGAGATGGAAAAGAAAACCCAAGATCCTCCGGACGCCATTTGCAAGACCCGCCAGTGTGCGAATAGAGAAACGCCACACTCGCCTTAGTAGGAACGTCGGAATCAGACACAAAGTGCTCAGGAACCTGTAGATGGAGAGGGCCACTGGGCAACCAATTATCAAACCACAAGAAAATAGAGTGGCCATTACCGACCTCCCACCCGAAGGACTGCCTGAACGGGCCCCTTAATTGAAGAATTTTCTTCCAACTCCAAGCACACATTGAAGGCTGCTGGGCAACCCAGAAGTTATGCTTTTTTAAGAAGTTGGAGTGAATCCAGCGGCACCACAACGATTCCTTATTAGTGAACAAAATCCAAATATATTTCAGCATTGAGGCCTTGTTGCAATCCTTAATAGATCGAATACCCAGCCTCCCTTCCTCTCTAGGCAAACAAATATCTGCCCAAGCGACTTTCACACCTCCCGTGGCCAAAGAAGTACCTTTCCACAGGAATCTTCGTAGAATATTCTCAATCCCTAGGATTACCGAAGCCGGCAAAGTGAAAACACTAGTCCAAAACGATTGAATTGCATGAAGCACTGACCTTATAAGCTGGAGTCTCCCTGCAAAGGAGAGAAATCTGTGAGACCAGGAGCAGACCCGCGAGGTGATGCGGTCAATTAGCTAAACACAATCCCCCTTGCTCAACCTCTTAGACATGATCGGCACTCCAAGGTACCGAACCGGGAGTTTTCCTTCCTGGAATCCAAAGGTCAGGAGGATTCTGCTACGTAGAGAAGGATCACCTCCCGAAAGGAAAATGTCGCTCTTTTCTTTGTTAGGAAGAAGTCCACTCCAAGAAGAGAAAATGTCGAGACTTCTTTTCAAGATCGTAGCCGACTTCCAATCCGCTTGGCAAAAAAGAAACACATCGTTTGCAAAAAACATATGCGTGAGCTTGGAAGATTTACATCTCCAGAAGTATTTGAACTCCTTGGCCGAGGACCTTCGGTTCAAAATGCCCGAGAAGATCTCCATGATTAAAGTAAACAGATACGGTGACATTCGGTCGCCCTGCCTAAGACCTCTGCCTCCCGGGAAGAAGCCATGAATCTCCCCATTAATAGAGATAGAGAACCTGGGTGTACGAACACAAGCCATAACTCGAGTGATGATCCACTGAGGAAACCGAAAAGCTGTAAGTGTGAGCTCTAGGAAATCCCAATCAACGGTATCATATGCCTTACGGAAATCCACCTTTACCACACATCTTGGAAGATATGGGTCAAGGTGAAAACCTGCAAACAACTCTTGGGCCAATAAGATATTATCCCTAATTCTTCTTCCTTTAACGAATGCATTCTGGGTAGGACTGATAAGATCCTGAAGTACAGGTGCTATTCGATTGGCCAATATTTTAGTGATAAGCTTGTAGACAGTATTGCAGCATGCAATTGGTCTAAAGTCATTCACTTCACAAGCATTTGGCACCTTAGGGATAAGGGCTAGGATAGTCGCATTGACTTCCTTTAGAAGAAAACCTGAGGAGAAGAAATCTTGCACTGCCTCAGTAACTAAGGATCCCACAATATTCCAGTTATTCTTGAAGAATTCAACTGTAAAACCATTTGGACCAGGGGCCTTTCCTTTGGCTAGCGAGAACAAAGTATTCTTAATTTCCAAATCAGACACCAGTGAGGCTAGAGAACATACCTGGCCCTTTGTCAGTGGCCTCGGAATAAGAGAAGTCAGCTCTTGAAGATCTGGTTTAGCCAAATTGACCCGAGGGGCAAGGAGATCCGTAAAGAAGGATAGGAAAACTTTAGGCACCAAAACAGGATCTGAAACAACCGCACCTACAGAGTCCTTAACCGAGAGAATTCGGTTGTTGAGGCATCTAGCTTTGACATAGTTGTGAAAGAATCTTGTGTTACGCTCACCTTCTTTCAACCATCTAATTCTGGATTTTTGTTTGTAAAATGATTCTTCTTGACGACGAAGGTCAATAAACGCACTCCGCTGACCTCTTTCAAGTTCAGCAAGCGGGATATTTTCAGGATCTGACTGAAGGAGCATCTGAGTAGAACGCAAGTTTTCCCTCGCTTGAAGGGTTCTTTGTGAGATATCCGAGAAGGCTTCCATATTAAGATCATTTAAGCGAGCTTTCACCAACTTTAGCTTAGAAACAAGTCTAAACATTGGAACACCCCAAACCTGACTATTCCATGCATGAGAGATTGTAGACCGGAAATCCGGATGATCAACCCAGAAATCAAAAAACTTAAAAGGCTTTCTCTTTGGCTGCGAATCAACAACCTTAACAACCATAGGGGTGTGATCTGAAATTCCAGGGTTGAGAAAGGACGCCTCCGAATAAGAAAAGTCCATCCTCCACTTAGAGTTCACAAGAACTCTGTCGATCTTTCGCATCTTTCTAGCTTCTCCCGCCGAGGTTGACCATGTGAATCTGAGGCCTGAGTACCTGAGATCTTCAAGTTCCGTTTGATTCAGACAAAGTTTGAAGTCATCAAAACAGGGGATCCAAGCATTAGAGCCACCAAAGCGGTCAGAAGGATCTTTGATTGCATTAAAGTCACCCGAAACTAACCAAGCAGTATCTTGAAAGAGCTCATCACAAAAGATAAGATTATCCCAAAGAGGCCTCCGACGCACAAAGGTGTGCTCACCATATATAGCAGAAACGCAGCAAGTGAAGTTGGACGAACTCATATTTAAACGACCATGGATGGCTTGGTCATTAAGGGATATCACATCAAAATCAACGGAAGTTGGGTTCCATCCAATCCAGATTCTGCCTCTAGGAGCATGATCATAATTAGCAGTCCAACGCCATCCTCTTAGAATAGAGGATGAAATAGAATCAAAAAGCTGCTCCGGGACTTTCGTCTCAAAAAGGCCTATAAGGCTCAACTTATTTACAGCAACAAGCTTCCTAACCTCGGCCCTTCGCACAGGGTCCATGATTCCTCTCACATTCCAGAATCCAAAAAACATCAAAAAGGGATGAGAGAACCTACCTCCGCTTGTAGGCTTTGCAACTTGACTTAGTCGCCTTTGAAGTCTCCGGTTGTAACAAGTCAGGGGGGTCTGGGCGAATCTGCAAGAGCTGCTCCTGGATGGATCCCTCCGCAAGAGCCGAGGAAGCTTTAACAGACTTGACCGCAGCTGCATCTTCTCCAGGGGAGAAATCACAAATCTCATCTTCCTGAGTGGGAGAAGGAGCAGCAGTGGAATGATCAACATCACTTGCAGCTCGTGAGGAACGGCTGGTGCCATCCTTGCCCACAACTTTCGAGGGTCCTTTGGGGTATTTCTTTTGCTGCACAGACTCTGAAGGCCCAGCTTCCTTCGGTTTTAGGAATTGCCCCCCATCACCCGGCGGGGACAACTCAAATGAGGCCGCATCTACTGAGAACTGTTGCTTCTTCTTCTTCGGTTTTACTTGTTTCCAGCCGGCCTCTCCAGGGTCAGAGACAGGAGGTAACACAGAATGAGGATCAGCCTGTAGGCTATCAGCTTCATGAGATTCCGAGACAGCAGAAGTCACCCCCAAAGCTGAGATACAATGGTCCACTGCCTCCTGTTGCACAAGCTCCACAACCAGGGTTGTTTCCTTTACAGGCACTATACTGCCCTCCACAGACAAGTCATGTGCAGCAACCGCTAAAGACCTCGGGTCCTCATTGATCTGCTGTGAACTTCCCTCTACACGAGAACGAGGCAGCACCTCAACAACAAAATGAGCTGCCGCAGCAGCAGAATCCTTGGCTTTTGGAAAATTTTTCCCTGCACAATTATGCCCGAAGACACCACAAATAGCGCATGCCGAAGGTTTCCATTCAAACTCAACTCCTATCTCACATTTTTCACCGTTGTAAGTTGTCTCTATCACCTCATCAAAGGTCTGGTTTGCTGCAATTTCAACACAAACTCGAGCGAAAGAAAGGCTCTTAAGTTGTTCAGTTCGCTGATCAACATAAACAGGTTTACCAACCGCACTTGCAAACTTTCCTATGAATTGAGCCGACCAACAAGAGAAAGGTAAATTGGACAGTCGAATCCATACAGGCACGGTAGGATGGTTTTCCTTCCTTAACTCGAGACCTGGAGTCTACTGCTAAAGGATGAGGGGAACATTAGCAACCGTAACACGGCCACCTTCGAGGACATTCCGGCGAAAGTCTCTTTCTGGAATGTGGAACATATACAGTCCCTTGCTGTTCGACATAACTTCGAACAAGTTCGCCCCCCATAGCTTCTTAAGAGCTTCTTCCACAACTCTAAATGGTAACCTACGGCCAATAAAATGTCCCATAAGGCACTGATGCATCTTTGGATCAACAGCTTCTAAGTCTTGATCTGTGATTTCGATGACAGGCTTATTGTTTACTAAAGTAGGTGGTGTATAAATCAAGTCATAGCCCTTTGCAACCGTCCGAGCCACAGCCACCCAAGACTTTTGCTGAGGATTCCTTGAATTACTTCGGCCAGTAGGCCTCTTTGAACTTGACCTTCCCCTATTCATAGGCCGCACATCTGCTGACGCTTGGGATGGTCGCTGGACTTTTCCATTAGAAGGAACAGTAACAGCATTTCAAGAATCCGAAGGCAAGGTCGAAGAGGGGCCTTCATCCCCAATCAAAGGGGATTTCCCACGGGAATCCATCCCCTCATCCACAACATGGGGGTTATCCCCCTCACAATCCAACCCAGACATCAACCTCTCAACAGATCAGTGGGCGAAAACCCTAATCAACGAAGCCATGTGGACCGAGAGGGAAGGAAATACCAGGGTCAACAAAATGGGGGTTTCAAAGAGGGGTGGAAGGCGCCACTTTTCACTGAGTAACGGTCGCAGCCATCGGTCAACAGACCCTGGGCCAGGAGCACGAGAATGCACGAACCAGGAACAGGTACACCCGAGAGAGAAACCCTGGTTTCGTTCAAGGAGAAACAATCGAGAAGGAAGAGACACGCCGTCCGATCAGATCCCGCGAGCCATAGCCGACGCCGGAGGAGCGCACGCTCACCGGAGCAGGAGGCCGAGGCGGAAACCGAGGCTTCTCCGGAGCTTCTTATGCAAAGTTTTTTTCTTCGTTTGTCCGCTTTTCATTCTCCAGCCTCTATTTCCTATTTCGTCCTTCTTGGATGTTCCGCGCTTCTTTCTTTCATTTTGGTTCTCTCTTCTGTTTTTTTTTCCCCTGGGGCATTGGCAAATGTTGGGAATAACGGATCCCCGAAAACTGGATTCGACACTAAATCGAACCCCTAAAACGAATGCGGAAGTGAAGCTCGGGAAAATGATGTATCACCGATCCAAAAGCACACCACATATTCGAGCGTACCTTGTTAGTCATAGATTAAACACCAATGCCGAAGATTGAGGAAGAAATTCTGATCCCGTTCAATCCGATGACGTCGATTGGCCTTGAAGGGAAGACGTCGTCGCCTTAAGCGCTCGTTTTCTTTTTGGAGGGAGAGAGGGAGAGGAAACGTACGTACCTTATGCCAAAAGGTACGTCCTCCCTCTCTCTCCTCTCTTTTTATACGTGCCTCCAAAAATAGCAACATACTCCTTCATCCATGGGCCATAATCTCGTGGGCCAGGCTTTTAGGCCCAACATGGGCGGATGGGCCTTAAACCCATCACTAATAAAATCATCATCTCCCACTCGCACATGGTGGGCCGAACATGATTCTCTTTACCTCTCTTCAACATTCATACCAGTGAATAATCCGTGCGACCAGCATACTTTGAGAGCTCGTTACTATACATCTGTTAGGAATATATAACAGCTCACAATGGGCATCACACTCCGAGTAGATTTAGTATGCAGTTCCCTAGATTGATCGATCACATTTATATCTCTCTTGATCTCTTTTAAACAATGATATATATATATATATATTCACAATTATGATTATCCCAAAGACAGTCATAATTGGTTAACCGGTGATACAAAACTATAATGTGATTCTCCAAAATCGATCTTTCTCTTTTATTCAAACTCTCAATTTCAGTTCAGCTTGCTTTTCTAGAAATGTCCTATTAGATCGAATCACTCATGACCATTGGCAACATCCTAAGATAGCAAACATTAAATAGAAATTTTGAGAATAAGTAAGAGTCATGAGGGGACTAAAAAATTGAGGAACTCTTTTCCTCAAGAGTCTCACACGGCATAAAAGTTGAGATCAAACTTTTACCACTTTTATTGGTCGACTCATGCATACGTAGTATGAAATACGTATTACGGTATTAACTCATTTCCCATGGAGCGTATGTCTATACCTTCAATACCGTATAGATGATAGTTCAGACATACCCAATGTCTAACTTGAGTTCACGTATCTACTCATTCACAAAATTTTTCAGAACTTACATATGGCATCATAGACAGATAAAGTAAAATATGTGGAGTATTTTACTTTCGGACATAGTAATTATCATGTCCTCATCTTAACACCCAGTTAAAGCGACATACGTATTTTAAGTTTGAGCTCTCGATTATCACCTAGATAATAAGCTTAAAAACAGTCTCATCTCTATTTATCACACGGGTAATCAGAGGCGATTACCTGTGTGAGTGGGCTAATCTTAAATCTGTCCGACATACTTCTCAACTTAAAATAATGCACTGAGCATTAAGATGCATAAAGATAAAACAAAGATTCATAGGCATTAATGATGAAAAAACACAAATTCATCAAATGTGAACACTTAGGGAAATTACAATATTCAGTACATCAGCCTCTACGCAACCTAGAGATTTCATATGGTCACAAAACACATCTCTAGGTATTGGTTTTGTCATAGGATCTGCTACCATTCTATGCGTAGTATGTACTCTAAGTTCACATCTTTTCGTGCAACCATATCCTTCACAAGATTGTACTTGGTATCTATAAGTTTGGTCTTGCCATGATATTTTGGATCTTTGGTGTATGTTTTTGCTGCTTAGCTATCATAGTTAACCAACAATGAATCTGCAGATTTCCAATAACACCTAAATGATCCAAAAAATCTCTTAAGCCAAACACCTTCTTATACTGCTGCTGATAATGCCACGAACTCAACTTCCATCTTGGACAAGGCTATACATGTTTGTTTCTTACTGCTCCAACATATGGTGCCATTATTCGGTAAGAAAACAAACCCAGAGGTAGATTTCCTTTCATTTAAATCTCCTCCCCAAACAACATCAAAATAGCCTTAAAGTCGCAGATCCCTTCCTTAATAACTCAACGTATAATCAGTAGTCCCTTTTAAATACCTTAGTATTCTCTTAACGGCCTTCCAATGTGCTAGACCTGAGTTGGATTGGTATCTACTCACCATTCCAACTGCAAAACATATGTCAGGTCTTGTACTTATCATAGCGTACATTAAGCTTCCAACAGCACTAGCATAAGGAACACGTTTCATTTGTTCATTCTCTTGTGGAGTCCTTGGACACAGTTTATGGCTCAATCCTTCACCTTTTGCAATAGGAGTGTCTATGGGTTTACAATCCCATATCATTCATCTCAAAGTTGGAAGACAACCAACTTTTGACAGTATTGACAAGCTCCATATTGCTTCCGGCAATTAGTATATCATCAACATATAATGATATGATCACAAATTGATCCTTGGATCTTTTGATATATATACAATGATCCTCATCTATCATTGTAAAATCATATGCCACTATGGCATTATGAAAACGTATATACCATTGTCTCGATGACTGCTTAAGGCCATATATCGACCTCAAAAGTCGACATACCTTTTCTTCTTGGCCTTTCACTATGAAACCAGCAGGTTGTTCCATATATATTTCTTCCTCTAATTCTCTATTGAGGAAAGGAGTCTTTACATCCATTTGATGTAATTCAAGATTCATACTAGCCACTATTACCAGAATGATGCGAATCGAGGTAAATCTCATTACAGGAGAAAATGTTTTTTCATAATCAATTCATTCATGTTGATTATACCCCTTCGCCACAAAGCGGGTCTTATGCCTTTCTATCAAGCCATCAGCTTTTGCTTTATTTTGAGAACCCACTTGTTCCCAATAGCTCTGTGTCCTTTTGGAAGATCAACCAGTTCCCAAACTTAGTTTGACTTCATTGACTCCATTTCTTTTTCCATTGCATGAATCCATTTTTCCTTACTAGGGCAATTTAGAGCCTCATTAATATTTCTTGACTCATCCTCATCTTGCGGAGCAATCATAAAATTTCCCTTTCAATGTCAAAACGTCGACGGGAAATACTTTGGCGACTTGTTCGCCGTATGGGAGATTGTACACTTAGCACATCATTCCCCATTATGCTCCTACTCGGATTAGATAATGACGATATTATCTCATCATGTGGTTGTAATTGAGAATGAGTTGAATTCAATTCATCATTTCTCATATTACTCCCACTTGGACGAACTCCACTAATATCATTATCTTGATCTAAGGTTTCAAATAGGGAGTAATCTTCCCCTATTTCGCCATTCTTAGGAAATTTATCCACTAAGAATGTGACATCCCGTGATTTAAATTCAATTATACTTCCACTTTCCTGCTCACCTATGAACACATATTCTTTCGAGTGTTCGGAATATCTCATGAAAATACTCTTATTTCCTTTGTGACCTAATTTCCCAAACTTGTGAGAGGACTCATGAGTATAGGCAGCACAACCCCATGGCTTAAGAAAACTTAAGTCCGGTTTTTCTACCTGTCCATAAATCATATGAAGTGGAAGTTACTGATTTGGAAGGCACCCGATTAAGTATATAGGCAGCAGTTAACAATGCATCACTCCAAAAAGTAATAAGTAAGTTAGCATGCGCCATCATGGACCTAACCATTTCCAGTAGGGTTCTGTTTCTTCTCTCCGCAACACCATTTTGTTGAGGAGCATATAGAATAAACAACTGTCTTTCTATTCATTTTTCATCACATAATTTTCTGAACTCATCAGATAAATATTCTCAACCTCGATCGGATCTCAATACTTTTATTTTCTTGTCTAATTGATTTTCTACCAAGTTCATAAACCTTTTGAAACAACTTATTGCTTCAGATTTATGAGAAATCAAATAGACATATTCGAATCGAGTATAATCATCTATAAAAGTGATGAAATAAACAGTCCCATACCTTCCTCTCACATTCATTGGACCACAGACGTCATAATGGATTAAATGCAGAGGAAATTCATCTCTTTTACCTTTTCCAAATGGTTTCCTTGTCGTTTTCCCTACTAGGCAATGCTCATATATGGGCAAATCGACTTTTTCAATGTTACCCAACAAGCCCTCTTTGGCTAGTCTATTCATGTGTTGTTGGCCCATATGACCAAGTTTAGCATGCCACACACTCACATTATTATCATATGAAGTAGAAGACGTGAAAAAGAGAATAACAAATATTGACATCACCACAGTCAACATTTAGTACAATAAAACCATCCAGAAAATGATCACAATCATAGTAGTTTGTATCCAAATACAAATCTACACCACTATTATGGAAGTTCACACTAAAACCAAGCTTAACCAACACCAAAACAGACACAAAATTTCGACGAATCTCTGGAGCATTTAGAACATCAAGGTGCGTCCACCATGCATGTTCAATTGGCAGGTGCCAATCTCTTTAACTTCAGCTTTGGAGTTATTTCCCACATAGATTCACTTAGTTCTAGTTGGTATCGTCGGAATTCCACGAAAGATTCTCTATCCTTCGCTACATGGTCTGTCACTCCTGAATCTACAGTCCACAAAGGATTGAATTCAGCCAATAATGCAGAACTTGACACATAAGCAAAGTTCTCAAATGTACAAGAGGTGTTGACCTTTTTCGGCTCACAACAATTGCGAGTATAGTGACCTTTCTTGTCACAATTGTAACACCTCATCCTTGACATTTTCTTCACTTGAGGACATTTTCCTCTCTTGTGTTGGGTCACTTTTGATTTCTTGCAATAAGGACTTGATCCTTTGCATTCCCACATATTGAACGAATTAATATGCATGCGCTTAGAGCTCAAAGCCCTTTTTAAGCTAGAACCAGCATTGCAAATGTCTATTTTCGGCTCAAATGCCGATAGGCAGTCCTGTACTAGCTCAAGGTGGCGCACAACATCCTCAAGATCTTCCATAATATGGTTAAGAGCTTTTAGTGCTTCTTGCTTTTCCAGCACATATTGAATCTTCATAATCAATATTTCACAATTGTTGTCGTTCATATTAGCAATTACGTTCTTAATTGTTGAAAAACATCGATCTGAACACATCAGACATACATGCACGAATAATCAATGCCTATCATTTATGCATCCCTATTTGCACAGACCCATCATATTAATGAATAATTTCAAGTAAGGCTTCAGAATCAAAAGGTCACTATGTTTCCAATCATCCTCCAAAAATCCTAACTTAAAACTATCATTAATATAATTGTCTTATGCAAAACTAATTCTATGAAGTTACAAAAACTTCTATCAACTACCCACATTAGTCAACAATAACAGAAAGCAAATAATATCTAACATCTAATAGAATAACAATGCTTTCAAATAATACAATTATACATTACACTAAGCAATATATACAGGGAAAAAAATCAACATGGAAAGAGATATTTACACCCACAAAACATCTCATAATTAATCTAAGAAATAAATAGGGAATGTTCCTTATAATCTATCAGTCAAAATATCTGAGAAATTTGAAGGCACATTTGCCAACCATGGAAAAACTTTTGGAGAGCTTTCATGTCGCCTCTAAGGCGCATTCGCTCTGCGCCATGTGGCGCTCAATCTAAGGGTTGAAGTTTTGGTTAACTCAATCTTATAGTACTCTCTTACAAAAGCTTCCACTAGCATCCTATAACCCGGGACCACGTTGACCTCCCATAGTCGACCTAACACTGCTTGCCATTCAGGTGGAAGAGTGTTAATCAAAGTTGGCACCTTCTCAAAATCCGGCATAAGATAACTATTCCAGATGATTTCCTATATCATTTGACTGACCCTGACCACATGTGATACTAAATCACCATCATGCCACCGATAATTAGCTAAATTTGACATCAGCCTTTTAAGTCTTGCATTTCCCTCGTCCGTTCTCGGGATTGCAGGTATCTGTGCATAACGCACCATAGTTCCTGCAACAAATGCAGAACTAAAAATGGATCACTTATAATCTATAATGCACATAAGGGAAAATACATAATTTTCCATAATTTATGCAACAAATGCAGAATAAATAATGGATTACATATAACCCACATAGGCATAAAATTGAAAAAAGAAAAACAAATTTTTTTTTTCGGGTAAACGGTCAAAGTCACTGGTCAACGGTCATGGTCATCGATCGTTGGTCAATGGGTCAACGGATCAGGTCGACGGGCGCGCGGGTCGGACCAGTCGGGTCGATCGGGCCGGGTCGGACGGACCGACCGCATGTGCCGCGCGCGTGCGTTGGCTGACGTCATGCAGACGTTAGCCGGCATGTGCCGCGTGCGTGCCAGGCGTCCGCGCGGGTCGGGTTGGGTCTCCGTCGGGTCGGGTCGGGTCTCCGTCGGGTCCGGTCGGGTCTCCGTCGGGTCGGGTTGCTGGTTGGTGACCGGCTGGCCAACGGTCTTCGGCGATGACGTCATCCCGGCGGTTACCGTGACGTCAGCACGTGTTGGTCTGCCGACCGGCGCGTGCTGGTTCGCCGGCTGTCGGCACGTGCCGGTTCGCCGGCCGCCGGCGCGCAAGTGCCATTTCGCCACCGGCGCGTGTGGCGCACGTGCTGGCGAAGCCAGCGCTTCCGGGTGCGTCGCACCCACACGCAGTGGCTTTTGGCCGCGCGTGTGGGCGCGTGCGGCGTTGCCTGGCGGCGCACGACATGTCGCCGGACTCGCCTCGACGACCTCTTTCACCTTGTAAGTTCAGAAATCGATTTCAACTTACGAAAACTCGAAAAAATCGATGAACGATGCTCGGGTGTTGGGATTTCTCGTCCCGATCCGTGTCGGCCGATTTTCTTCGCGAAAATTCAATCAAAAAAACATCAAAGGGGTCGGGAAAAACTTGAACTAGGGCTCTGATACTAATGTTGGGAATAATGGATCCCCGAAAATCGAATTCGACACTAAATCGAACCCCTAAAACGAATGCGGAAGTGAAGCCCGGGAAAATCACGTATCACCGATCCAAAAGCACACCACGGATTCGAGCGTACCTTGTTAGCCACAGATTAAACACCAATGCCGAAGATCGAGGAAGAAATTCTGATCCCGTTCAATCCGATGACGTCGATTGGCCTTGAAGGGAAGACGTCGTCGCCTTAAGCGCTCATTTTCTTTTTGGAGGGAGAGAGGGAGAGGAAACGTACGTACCTTATGCCAAAAGGTACGTCCTCCTCTCTCTCTCTCCCTTTATATACGTGCCTCCAAAAATAGCAATGTACTCCTTCATCCATGGGCCCTAATCTCGTGGGCCGGGCTTTTAGGCCCAACATGGGCGGACGGGCCTTAAGCCCATCACTAATAAAATCATCAGCAAAGTTGGTGCACTGAGTTCCTTTGAATTGCTTGCTCTGTGGTTCTTGAATGCTTCTGCGTGTCTCCGACATCCTCCATTTCAACCACTTGCCGCTTGGTATTGTTTAGGCCATGCTTGTGCTTTTGCTTTGGTTTGTTTGTCATGAGAGCTCCTTGTATGTTAGACACAGTTAGTTCTTGCTTGGCGATCATGGATGAGTGAGTTTTGAATTCTGAGATATGCTGTTAGAGATAAATAAAGATAATGGAAGGATGTCCACATCATTTAGTAATTGGAGAAAAAAACCTGGGCATTACACGGATCACCACAATCCATATGCTTAGAGAAAAGTTTCTTATGGCTCATAATTTTCAACATGTTCTCTGCTTTGATTGACAGTTTACATTATGCACCTGATGCGTTTGATCATGGAGCTTACGGTTTCTGGTTCTCCTCATGTAGCTCAGGTTTGGAAATCTTATTTTGGCATTTCAGGTTGCTCGGGATCTTGATTGGTTGTTAACCAAGTGCTTCTACACAGATCATCAAAAATTGGAAATCGCATTCGGGTTCAGAACGAGATGAGGTCTGAAGAGCCCAAGCCGGTCACAATAAATGTAACTGGATTTAAGAAATTTCGAGCTGTCTCCAAAAATCCCACAGAGACCATTTTTAATAATCTGAAAAGTTTTGTCGAGAAGAAAGGGCTAGGGGTGAGTGGTTCCCGGTTCCGGTTCGGTTCCGTCTGGAACCTGGAACCTACCCTCAGGTACAGGTTCCTCATTTTTTGGAACCTGGAACCTACCTGTCAAAACCAAGAACCTGGAACCTACCCTGTTATAGGTTCTAGGGTCGGTTCCAGGTTCCAACAGGTTTTTTTTTTTTTCATCAAAGTTAGTCACAGCCAAAATAGAATAATTTTGTTAGTATCACGGGCAAAAACTTATGGAAACACAACACTAAATGAAAAAGAACTTACAGGCCAACAATTTCCAGATCAACTAGAGAGCAGCATACTGATAAAGCCATACAAAGTGATGCACTATCGATTCTTTCAATGTTGTACAAGTGCAATCTTCTCAATAATATCCTTGAGGAAAGAAGAAAGGCAAAAATTAGGGGTCAATTGCAGCGTGAGCAACACAAGGTCCAAGAAATCATAATTTGATATACCCTGCAGCACTACCATTAGCACTCAAAGGATTTTGATGGTGTGGGACTTAATAATTTTGGCTATACACTGTTCGTTCATGGAACCAACCCAGAATACAATTCATAGTCACACCACACCATCAAAATCCTGCTACCTTAACTCTCATAGTCATATCAAATCAGAATGTAAAGCTGCAAAATGCTCGGTCCTTAGAAGCACCATAAGCACAGGAAGCATTTTTTTTCTTTTTCCAGTGGAAGCAGAGTAGAAAACAACTAGCAACACACTTAGGTTAAAATTCAGAGAGACAGAAAGTGGACATATGCTGTAAACACGCTACTTGATTACCATTGATGGACTTTTCGGACTATCCTTCCCTTCGCTTCATCAGGAGCAGGATTCTGCTCGAGGTTCTTTTCTTTCTCTTCAGCAGTACCTCCAAATGATTTTTCAACATCCTTGAGCACAGCCACCCATCTTCTAAGTAATTGAACTCTTTCAGGACCTCTATACGTAACAGGAGCATTTTCCAATCTTTTGACTGTATTCTTGACACTCTTAAAATTCCGAGGCCCCTAAATGTTCAATGCAATTTGAATGAGTTAAACTGCGAAGAGGCCCCTCCTAAGTTTCCCAAAAAAGAGATACCAAACTAGTTCAGGACATCAATTACCACTGCAAGCTTAAAGGGAAACGATCAGGATGCTATATAAATGACAAGAACACTTGATAATAGTAACAATATCTAATTAACCAGGACGGGCGAGCGAGCGAAGGCGGTGGTGGTTCGGAGCAACGACGGCTCGAACGGCCAAGTGAGCGGTGGCAAGAGGTGGTGACGGTGGCTTGGGGACAGCGGCGGTGGCTCACGGCGGCGAGGAGCAGCGCGGACGGTGTGATAGCTCTTCGGGCTCAACGGCGAGACGGCTCGTCGGACGAGCGGTGGGTGGTGGTGGTTTGGTGGCCAAGAGGTGGTGGTGAGTAAGGCGTGGGGCAGCGGTGTGGTGGTGGGTGAAGCAGCAGGCAGCAAGAGGAAGGAAGAAGAAGAAGGAGAAGAAGGAGGAGGAGGAGGAGGAGGAGGGGTGGGGTTTCGGCCGAAAGAGGGGGAAAGAGGAGAGAGAGAGAAGAAAAGAAAAAAGTTGGGGGACAGGAAGTGACGTGAGGAAAAAGGGGAGAAAAGAAAGAGAGAGGGAAAAAGAAAGGGGAAGGGGGAAGTCACGTGGGTGCTCTAGGGTTTTTTTTTTTTAAATCTAACCGGTTCCGCTGGTTCCGGTTCCTATGGGAACCAGAACCGGAACCGAGAACGCCGGTTCCCAAAAAAAGGGAACCGGGAACCGGAACCGGTCTCTTAAGAACCGGGAACCGAACCGGACCCTCCGGTTCGGTTCTCCGGTTCCCGGTTCTACCCGGGAACCGTGCTCACCCCTAGAAAGGGCTACCGCCTGGAGCGATTCTTGGGACCTGCGCCGTACTAGAGGCTGCAGGTGATGGTGCGCTTCCCATGCTTCTCGAAGTTATGGAATCTGGCATCTGGAGTAATGGTGTGACATGCGACGCACAAGTTGTGTGGGTTAGTTTTGGATGCTTCTTAACTACTTAATGAGATCGACCAGCAATACATATATCATGACAAGTTAACTGCAGTTCCTACTTGTAATTAGTAAAAAACAGCCTCAAAGGGCTTATATAATTGCAGCTGAAGTAGATCTAGTAACAGTGGCTCTTTCATTCGGATTGACTGGGTGGCGACTGTGATGATTTTGTCATGTTTCTCTATGTGTGCATGTGGTCTGCAGAAGGTTACTACAAGGAAGACTGGGTAATTTGCTGTGCTTGCTTCAATTTAGTAATTATAAAGTACTGTGTATTTTGCAGCTTCACTTAGGTGTTGTTGGTAGTGCTGTCAAGTTTGCCATTGAACGGCAGGCGGTTAATGAAGCCACTTTTCGTTGTCCAGACGAGCTTGGATGGCAACCTCAGGTTAAAGTGTCTCTCTTTGCTATTTAATACCGCTTTGTTCTCGTGCTGCGTTTTGTCCTTGAGTTGGTCCTCTTACAATTTCGCCCTTGCTTCTTTCAGCAACTTCCAATAGTTCCTGAAGATGGCGAAATTTCTCGAGCAAGACGGGTTTGTGATTACCCCCGAGCACTGTGATGTAATTTGCTGATCTTTTTGCACATATAACCAGTGTAATCTACAAAGCTACCACTATAGTCTTTAGAAATCACGACACTTAGACTGATTTATTCGATGAAATTATGACTGCAACAAAGATTTTAATCCTATCACGAGCACTGTGATGTAATTTGCTGATCTTTTTGCATATATAACCAGTGTAATCTACAAAGCTACCACTATAGTCTTTAGAAATCACGACACTTAGACTGATTTATTCGATGAAATTATGACTGCAACAAAGATTTTAATCCTATCAGTTGAGTCATTGCATTGTAATTCGTGCGATAATGACATCAAGATAATGACACGAGTGATCCTAAACTTTTTGTCAATGTTTAATGCGGTTATAAATTTTTTTGTTCTATCTATTCCTAGACTTTTAAAAATGCACCGTTATCGTCCTTCCCTTAAAAATTCTTAGACTGTTAGTCTACAAGATCATAATTTTTGTTAATTTGACATTAGATTTGCCATACTATCGTCACGTGGTTTACATGTGTTTTCCACGTCATATTACTCTTATTGGTTTGGCCCGAAAAGTAGGCACAAAAAGAAAGAAACAAAGATTTGTAATATTGGAAAAAAATGAAGTGACGGTGAATATCCCTATTTTGGCCCAATAAATGCTAACGTGGTGACATTCTGTGTCAAATTAATGCAAATGATGTAGCGATGCACTTAATGGACAATATTGAGTGGATTTCAAAAAGTTTAAGTATTAGTCTGAATAAAAGAAAAAAAGGTTTAGTGAGCACATGGGATTACACTCATGCATTAGTTCCAAAAAATGATGGAAATTTCCATGCATTTATTTTGAGATAAATCCCTCGTCACCCTACTTGCATTACGTTATTTCTGGAAACGTAAACTGAATAATTTTCAAATATATAAGAGAAGTCATGTTGCCTCATTTTTGCGACCTGTAAATCCTGCATAGTTTTGACACTCTCTTCACATCATTCTTGAAGACTTCCTTCTCAACGGAAGCAATCCTTGAGTTCTTGACGAAGAAGGGCTACGACGTGACCCTATCGGACAATGCTGGCCGTTTCGTCTGCAATTACGTCTACTATCACTCTCTTCGGCTCGCGGAACATAGGGGCAGCAGATCTCTCTTTGTGCACGTTCCTCCCTTCTCAAGAATCGATGAGGGGACTCAGATGAATTTCGTAGCCTCCCTCTTGGAAGCTATTGCATCGTCGTGTTGACGTCGAGATCATCAGGTTTGGCTGTTCGAAAGCGTTTGCTGCTTCTTGCTAATTGTAAAAGAATTAATGCTGTACTCCGCTACAAGGGACTCTTATGATGTTCAGCTACTACGCCAATAGCCTCTTATCGTCACCTCTTTCAACTCATCAATTCAAACAATCCATGTTGTACTAGACGAAGCCAAGCTGACATTTATGACGGGTGAAGGAAAAACCTCCCGTTGCCTTCAGGATATATGATATATTCTTGATATGCGAGTTTCTTTAAGATTGCTTTAGTCTATATCATAAATTTGATTATGCCGTTGCCTATTTGGATTACGTATTTTAGGTGGGTGTAGGCACCTAATTTCGATTGGGATTTTACCAAATTTCGATTGAAAGTGATCATTGTCAAACTTTCGATTGAGATGAACAATTGGGTGGTGCACTTTGAGAACTTTCCAACCACACCCAATTTGATCAAATGGGACAACCGATTGCTGGATGTTGCAACTTGTAACTGCCACCATCCGATCTTGATAGGATTGGAAAAGGCATTATTTTCAAAGATTAGGTGATAAAATATGTAAATTTGGTTGCAAGCTCTCCAACTCCTCGAGAACCATTTCGGTTGGAGTTTTCTTGAGCAAGATATCTTTGGACCTTAAGTATTTGTTTGGTGTTTTTGGACCTTGACTATTTGTTTGGGAGACAATATTGGGGTCGCAAGTGATGTCACGTGGTATTTTCACTAGCTCATTCAATGAGTGACACATCTCGTATGGAATAAATTGCAAGACGAACCAATATTTTATCATCAAATTATCCAATGAACCGACTTATCATTACCTGTAACATCATGTTTTTTTAATTATATTTCAAAAGCTTACACATTGTTAGAATTGCAAGTGGCAATCCTTTGCATCTTCATAAGGTACGGTCACAAGAGTGGGAGACTTCTCGCACTTTGAAAGATCTCCATACGTATCCTTTTATCTACCGGTAAAATTGAGAGCGAGAATCATTCTTGGAAAGGAGAAGATACTTGAAGAGCACGTTCGAACAAGTTTCATTCAAATGACCTTGAAGAAACTTGAACAGTCTGGTCTGCCGCATCATTGACAAACCAACTAAAGTTGTTAGATGTCAATTTGACCTTCTTCATGAGTCTAAAAGCCTCTCTGAGTTCAACTATTCTGCCCCCTCGGTTGTTCAGCCCCTCCATGGTCAAATCCCACATCGTTTCATCTTCTTTCCATGAGCGCTGCTTCTGTGCTGCCGGCCAATCCTAGGATTTTAAATCCTCAATCCATACAGTATTTGAAGTGACTCCTCACTTAGGTGACGAAGCACGGCAACGAATCACTTTTAACATCAAAGGGTTCTCTGTTGGCAGGTCCTTTGTTACCAATGGAACCTCGGTTCATTGGCTCTTCGATGCCCACCAAAAAAGGGCATCGGACGATGGTCGATGGCAAGCTGGATGGGGCATGGTTCATAATTAATCCATTATAAATCTCTATAGGAGCAAGCCCAAGATTAGCTATGTATATATTCCTTCTCTATTTGATATCTCTTGATTCGATTGGCAAAGTATGGCTATTGTAGAGGTGGCGTAAGGAGTTGCTCCTCCCTTCACGTTGCGAGCCCTTGGTGGGTATGAGAATCGGATCGATCAAACTTTGGATAAAAGAGAAAGTCACTTGCAAAAGGGAATATTGTTTTAGCCAATAATGACGAAGACTCGGCCGGCCTTTTGTCGCACGTCGAATGTTCCCAAGCCACATCCACAAGCCCGAAAAGCAAACAGCAAAGAGAGACCTTCGTTACCCTGAAAGAAAAACGTAGTGGATTCCCGAGGTCCGTGAGAATTAGCGACAGCTTCAGATCGTGCGAGTCTCCGTCGGTGTTGTTGCGGCTCTCGTGCTGGTCATCTTTCTTCCATGTTCTGCGTTTCTTCCTTTGAATCGTTGTCAAACATTTATTGTCTTTGCTTTTGGTAATTAAGGGGTCGAGGAGAGAAGGGCTTTTTCAGCTTTGGCCACACGGTATCGGAATCATATGCATGATAAAAGTTCCAGACTATAGCGTAACGGTGCAGACTGGACTTCTGCTCCTATGTCGATGTTTTTCGGATCATTTTTGTGTTCTTTTCCTATTCTTTTTTGGGGGCGATGGCGATGGCGAAGGCGGTGGACTTCCTTTGAATTGCTTGATCTGCATGGTTCTTGACTGCTTCTCGGTGTCTCCAACATCCCGCGTTTTCAACCGATTGCCACTTGGTTTTTGTGTAGACCGTGCTTGTGCTTTTGCCTTCTTGGTTTGTTTGACATGAGAGCTACTTGTATGTTAAAACTGCATAAGTCCTTACGTGGGGGATCTGGAAGAGTGAACCATATTGTCCATCGATTCTGATTTCTGGGTCTTACTATCTCTCCCTTGAAATTGTTTTTTTGAGTAGGATGTAGTCCAGTTGTCCTCACAAGTCCCCAAATACTAGAAAAGAATTATAGTGTAAGCTTCACATAATTCTGAAAAAACTAGCTATACTGGAAGGATGTTCACATCATTTAGTAATTAGAGAAAACCCCTGGGTGTTACCTGGATCACCACAATCCATAAGTTTAGAGATAAGGTTCTTATGGCTTGTAATTTTCAACACAATCTCTGCCTTGGTTTTGATGGTCTGCAATGTCAATTTGATGCATCTGATCATGGAGCTTGCGGTTTCTGGTTCTCCCTGTGTTATGTTGCGAGTGAACCAAGAAAAATCTAATAGGATGCATATCACAGACTTCGGTTCAAAGTTTTGGCATAATGGGTTGAGGTATCTATTCTGGGCAACAGCAGAAGGCATGATGCTGGAATAATCGAGTAGAGCTGTGCGAATTGAAAAGGACATTTGGTAGATAATCTGCTGAATTCGCATACGGAAGGAATGTTCTTTAATTCCCTGATCACATTCATTCTGGTCCATTGTACACCATCCCGTGCATGTCCTCTGCTTTTGCAAGAGACTAGATGCTCTTGACCGAGATCAAGGACTGTGTGATCGTGTGGTGTGAGTGGTTTACATAAATGCTTGTCAGAAATTTCGTCACATTAAAAAAATGATTGGAGGTTGCTCTCAGATCAGTTTTGTCATCCTGAATTCGTAGTCATTTATATAGTAATGTCATAAAGAGAAGCAGTTAATCCGTATCAGCCTGCAGTCTCTGTCAGATCTATTTCATCATCCCGAGTGGTTTTGATTTGATATTTGAACACAATTTACCTTATGAGCATAACAAATTATGGACAAAGCTTACTGTTTGGCACCATAATGAATATATTTATCTCACAATCCACCTGATGAAATAGCACCAGTTGAACTCTTTGATCCTTTATTGGTCTTTGATCTGCCTTGACTAATATGATCCTGATTCAATCACCTGTTTGCACAAAAAATTGCATTGTTTATGTAAAATCAACTACTGTTTTACTTATTGGAAATGTAATCTTGGCACTTCAGGTTGCTTGGGACCTTGATTGGTTGTTCAAGTTCTGGTTGGTAACCAGGTGCTTCTCACAGATCATCAAACATTGGAAATTGCATCCGGGTTCAGAACGAGATGGGGTCTGAAGGGCCAAAGCCCCTCACAATAAATGTAACTGGATTCAAGAAATTTCGAGGTGTGCTTGAAAATCCCACGGAAGCTATTGTTAATAATTTGAAAAGTTTTATTGAGAAGAAAGGGCTACCACCTGGAGTGACTCTTGGGACCTGCACCACACTAGAGACTGCAGGCGATGGTGCAGTTCGCAAGCTTTTGGAAGTTATGGAATCTGGCACCTTGACTAATGGTTCTACGTACAATGAACAAGTTGTGTGGGTTAGTTTTGGATGCTTCTTAATTATTTAATTAGATGGACAAGCATTAAAGATATAACCGAAGTTTTTTTTTTTTTTTTTTTTTTTTTTTTTTTTTTTTTTTTTTTTTTTTTTTTGGGTAAAGAAGATATAACCGAAGTTGGCATTTGTAGTTAGCAAAAATTGCCCCAAAGTGCTTCTAAAGTTGCAGCTGAAGTAGATCGAGTAATAGTGGCTCTTTCATTAGGATTGACTGAGTAGTGAGTGCGATGAATCTTGTCATGTTTCTCTGAATGTGCATGGCTATTACAGGGGAAGACAAGTTAATCAGATATTCTTGCTTTAGTGATTATAGAGCACAGTTTCAGCTCCTAAGGATGCGACTGTGTATTTGCAGCTTCACTTAGGCGTATATCCTGGTGCTCCTAAGTTTGCCATTGAGCAGCAGGCGGTTAACGAAGCCACCTTTGGTTGTCCAGACGAGATGGGATGGCAACCTCAGGTTGAGATGTCTCTGTTTGCTATTTATTACCGCTTCGTTCTGATGCTGTTCTTTGTCCTTGAGTTGGTGGTCTTACAAATTCGCTTTTGCTTCTTTCAGCAACTTCCAATAGTTCCTGAAGATGGCCAAACTTCTCGAACAAGACAGGTTTGCGATTACCCCTGAGCACTTTAATGGAATTTGCTGATCTTTTTGCACATATAACCAGTGTAATTTACAGGGTTGCCCCTCTAGTTTCTAAAATTCACTATTTGATGAAATTATGACTGCAACAAAGATTTTATTCCTTCTGGTGGAGTCATTGCTTTGTAATCTATGCAGTAATGACATCCGGATAATGACATGAGTGATCCTAAACTTTTCTTCAATGTTTAATGTGGTCATGGACTTCTTTTATTCAATCTAATCCCAGACTATCAAAAGTGTACTGATATGTAGTCCTTCCTTGAAAATTCTAACACTGTTAGTTTACGTGATCATACTTTTTGTAAATTTGATGTTAGATCTGCTAGAGTACTGTCATGGTTTACATGTGACTTCCATGTCACATCTCTCATATTAGTTTGGCCCAAAAGCATAATAAAAAAAAGAAGTCAACAAAGATTTGTTAAATTGGAAAAATGAAGTGGCGGTCAATATCCTTATATTGGCCCAATAAATGCAAATGCGGTGACAGTCTGCATCGTCAAGCGTCGATTTGACGCACACTGTCATCACATCTGTGTCCAATGCACATAATGTGGTGACACATTTAAAGGAAGGACTATGGGTACTTTGGTTTAGCATTTTAAAAGCTCATTGGAAAAATGTAAAGTAGTTTAGTCTAAAGAACTTTAGACAAATGTAAATGCTGTTTGGTAGAAAACACATTTGAAAAATCTTTTGCGTGATTAATATTAATATTTTTTTCTAATTTCATTTGTTTAAAATCGAAAAAAATGATGTATACAACTTTTTAAATATAATTTTTAATAATAATACTAAAAAAATCAATATATATATATTTAAAAAGACCAAACCCTTCATTGAAATTTTTTAATTTTTATTTGTTTAAAATTGAAAAAAAATAACGTATGCAACTTTTTAAATATAAATTTTGACAATAATGCTAATATATATTTCTTTTAAAAAACTACCAAACTCTTTGTTGAAATTTTTTAATTTTTATTTGTTTAAAATTGAAAAAATAATGTATGTAATTTTTTAAATATAAATTTTGACAATAATGCTAAAAAAATCAAATATATAAATATTTTTTTAAAAGACCAAAATATATTTATTTTTTTAGTATTTATATAATTGTTATTTTTTAGCATTATTTTGGCATTTAAAAAAATAACAATGAGGGCAAAATTAGAAATTTGAAGAATAAGTGATGATAGTTTTGAAAAAAAAAAGTTTCAGTATTTGGCCAAATGTTGAAAACTCAAAGCTAGTCCCTATTAGCATTGGGCTTTCAACATTCTCAATGTTGATTTTCACTCAAAAACTACTTTAAAATGGTTGCCAAATAGTTTAGCATTTCTCCAAGGGGCTACTTCAAAGTCCCTTGTGCGGATTTTTGAAAGTTCAAGGATTAGTTTGAATAAAAAAAATGGCCCAAGGATTATGCTCAATATTGAAAAGAAGTTCAAGGATCTTATTACCATCTCATTGCCTTTATTTATTAGTTCCAAAAGAAATGTTGGAAATTTCTATGTGATTAATTTTGAGATAAGTCCCTCATTGCCCTACTTGCAAGACGTTATTTCTGGAAATGCAAACTGATTGATTTTCAAATATATAAGAGACGTAATGCTGTCTCATGTTTGCAACCTGTAACTCCTGCATTTTTTTTTTTGACATTGTCTTCATGGCATTCTTGAAGACTTCCTTCTCCACGGAAGCAATCCTTGAGTTCTTGATGAAGAAGGGCTACGACGTGACCCTCTCGGACGATGCTGGCCGTTTCGTCTGCAATTATGTCTACTATCACTCTCTTCGGCTTGCAGAACAGAGGGGTGGCAGATCTCTCTTTGTGCACGTTCCTTCCTTCTCGAGAATCGATGAGGAGACTCAGATGAATTTCGTAGCCTCCCTATTGGAAGCTATTGCATCGTCGTATTGACTTCGAGATCATGAGGTTTGGCTGTTCGAATAATGTCTTTGCTGCTTCTTGTTATTTGCAAAGGAATCCGCGTTGTTGTACTCTACCGGTACAAAAACTTTTTATAACTTCTGATCATGATCTCTTTCAACTGTTTCATTCAATTAATACATGTTGAACTAGACGAAGCCAAGCTGATATACATGATATGCGAAGGAAAAACCGCCCATTCATTCAGGATATATGATACGTTCTTGATTTGCGAGTTTCTTTAAGATTGCTTCAGTTTAAGATTAAGAATTTGATTTTGTTGTGGCCTGGTTGGATTTTGTATTATAGGTAGGTGTAGACACCTAATTTTGATCAGGAGTTGACTGAAAGCGAGAACTTTTTAATCACACCCAATGTGACCAAATGGGACTATAGAGTTGTTGGACATTGCGACTTATAACCGGTGCCGTCCGATCTCAATGGGATTGGAAAAATTATGATTTTTGCAGATTAGGTGATGAAATCATGAAATTTTGTTGCAAGCTCTCCATCTCCTCAAGAACCACTCGACTCTTTTTGAGGGATATCTTTGCAACTTGTTCGTTTTGTTTGGCCCAATCTAGAAAAAATCCTTGATCCCGACCCTTTTCTGAAAAACCGACGGTATTTGTTGAAAGTTGAAATCTTTTTGAGGGATATCTTTGCAACTTGTTCGTTTTGTTTGGCCCAATCTAGAAAAAATCCTTGATCCCGACCCTTTTTTGAAAAACCGACGGTATTTGTTGACGGTTGAAATCGTGACCTTTCCGTGGACGTGAGAATTGGGTCAATCAATCTTTGAATGAAGCAGAAAAATTAAAGTTGGGGCAAAAATCAAAGAAAAACACATAATGCATATTTTAAAAAATAATAATTAAGAATTGGGTCAATCAACCTTTGAATGAAGCAGAAAGATTTAAGTTGGGGCAAAAATCAAAGAAAAACACATAATGCATATTTTTTTTTTAAATAAATTAAACCACGGCTGTTAAGTCAGTCAACCTCCGACCGATGATGGCTCGACGCTACGTCAGTGCCGAGGCCCAGCATGGGTCTAGCTCCACCTTGCGCGAGGCCAGGCTGAGCCTGCACTTGCATAAGGCCATTTTGATCCGTGTGCAACCTTTCCCTAGAGCAATTTGTAATGATTGTTGTCAAGAGTCAAAACTATTTCGTTCTAGGTAAAAGCCCCCCTCTTTCTAAAGTAGAAAATTCGCATGTGCAGATTGTAACAAAGTGAAAATAATTTGGAAATCATGAAACCCTGTCATTATACTGCTGAAGTATGTGAAGAAAATGGATTGAACAGAAAATGAAGAAGAAGAAGAACATTGATGAATTGAGAGTGTTTATAATTTTGCTGTATTCTAGATTTCATGAACAGTCGAGTAATACATTCATCTGAGAGCTCAGCTCTTCAGTTTTCTTTTCTTCCCTTTATTTATACACCATGATCAAAAGAAAAATGAAGAAGAAGATGAAACAGAATTAACAGATTCGGTTAATCTTGCAAAACCGAATAACTATTTTTCAGTAATAAAGCATGTGGACACGTGGGGCTCTGAATTGTGCTTCTGATATTGTCTCTGTTCTTCTCAATGACTCCATATACATGTGTAGTTGTAGCTGTCGACACACTTGTAGCAGCAGCATATTCTTCAGGCTTTGTTTCCTCATCCTTATTCACTTCCACGAACTCTGTTTTTTTATACTTCTGATCCTTAACAAAGTAGAAATAAAATTTTGATAGAACGCTGGTCATTATTTTGTTGAAATTAATTTAGAAAATGGACATGTTCTTCTAAAAAAGTAAGCCATTATGCTGTTCAAATTAGCGTAGCTATTATTGGAATTATTGAAGTGCTGTTATTATGCTACTGAACTTAAAATATGAAGTCGTGAGGGGTTGAGGAGAATTCATGTAGAATAGTCTGTCTGTGGTGCTCAGAATTTGGACACTCTCTCTGAGGATACTGACTACTTCTACTATCATACAATTACGTTGAGTGTGTTTTAAATCTGGTAGATTTGTTGTAGTCATGTCTCTTGAGGTAAGAGTTTGAAAGGAGAATTTCTGATTTATGATGCCATGGTACGTAATAACGCCAGGGATATATACAATACCAATTTGTTTTCCCCCATGCATCTATCAATCCGCTCCAATTTGCGCCATATGTCAGGGGCTCCAAATGTTCATGTGGTACAATGCTCTGTATTTGAATTACGACAAGATGAACTTGGATACGAAGCATTACATTAGGGCATTGACTTCTTGATAACCTATAACAAAACCTCGGTAACAAGTGCAATTGGCAACGCGTGTTTAAAAGCTGCAAAGGCATTTGCATTCGATGTTAGTAGAGCACAAGCCAGGAGCAATTTCCTCCATTTTTGTTGATTAAGTCAATAAAGTGTACTTGCATTACGTACAATGTTTTAGGGTTAAGCATGGTCTAGATGAGTAGTTTCCATTCTAGAATTGGGAACCGCCCACTAAGGATTGGTTACCAAGAATTGCCGGTTGATTCCACAGATCTGCCTAGCAACCAAACCACCAATCCGATTTGGTAATCTGATGAGTCCATGGAATCGGTCCTATCAAGTTTCACACGTCAACACTGTAATATGCAACAAAGGATTACACAATTAAAAAAAAAAAAAAACTGATTTTCAATGACAAGAATTGACAAATTCAGTATGTTATGGAGTGTGTAAGCAAGAGACCACACTCATCGAACTTGTTATGAATGGGCAAAAACAGACAATGAATCGACATAAAGACTAGTTATCAGCCTAAGGATTTAGAATTTTTCATTTTTTAAGATTAAAATTATATATATATTATTGCTCAGGTTCGAGTGAATGGATCCACATTTGGAACCAGGAACCGGATTGGTTCGGTTCCGGACGATTTTCAGTTCATTTACACATCCCTCCAATGTTTCTAATGAGCTCTATAATTTTTCATCATCTTCTAGAATGTTAAAAATGGATACCGGAGCAAAATTTCAAACTCTACGTCCCCATTTGTAATTTCACTTTTCACGCGATTCTTATCCAACCATCTCCAGCAACTCCACATCCTTTTCTTCGAAGAACTCAACTCCAGTTTGCACGCGTGATAGGCTTTTTAGAGTTGCCTCGTACGCATATTGTCCCTCCTCCTATAACATTTCTTTATGAACTACTTTTTGACACATCTTTCTCAGCATAAGAATGAGATGCATAGAGTTGCGGACATGGCTCCACATTCCAAAGCTATGGTTGGAAAGGGCCTAAATGTGGAGAGATACGTCCGGTCGTGGTATATTCGGAGCATGAAACACCTGGGCCTTTCATTTCCTTCAGTAGCATCGATGAAGTGGATTACATGATGTGGCCCATAAAAGCGAAGAGAATGTGATAGATGTGATCAAGCAATGTCTATCCAAAGTTTTGGTTTATTAATATCCACTTGTAGGGAGATCAGCTAGAAGCACCGAGGGGAATTTGATTGTCGATTGCCAAAAGAGACCAGGAGTGCTATTTGTGGAGGTAGTGTCTGATGTTGACATTGGAAGCCTAGTATGACTGTGCGGCCTTGGAAATTACCTCTTAAGTTAGCCTTACTCGCACACACTTACAAGGATCGTAAAACGAAAAATTCTAAAGATAAAAACTTTGGATTTTTATTACTTATGAGATGATATAACTAAGGGGAGGGAATCTTTATATATACAAGTATAGTCCTAACCACAATCATAGATCTCTCCTTCATCTAATAATGGAGGTTATATCTCCCCATCTATCAACTGTTTGCATTTATTATAGAAAAATTCAGAATAGTGTACATTTATAATAGCGTCGACCCTTACACTATTGTAGAGAACTCAAAGAGAGGTTCATATGATCTTCTTGGATATTCATGGCCCTTTCATGCTTGGGAAACTTCATATCGTGTGTAATCAGCCAATTATTGATTTTGATGTTATAGGATGCTTGTCCATACAAATTAGGGATGATCAATTCCAAGTTCCGTACATTATTCACATAGAACTTAAAACCTACTTGTTGGAACTGATTCTCTATTTTTGGGAATTTGAAATCTACTTTGCATACCCCAAAACTTGGAACCGTCAATTCTAAGGTCTACCCAAATTCCACATATATTATTAATTGAACGATTGCAATGAATTAAAACCCTTAATGATCACCATTTTGCTACTACAATTTACCAACCATAAAGACATATGGAAAATATGAACATTAATAAAGTAAATTTTTTAGTGATAAAATGGAAACTTAAATTAGTGCTTCCAGATTATACATTCATCCATCGAACAGTATGAAATATCGCAAGATCGCACAGAGACATGAACCAAGAAAAACATTAAACTTATGAGACATGAACCAAGAAAAACATTAAAACTTATTTCACATTGTAGATTACAGGTTACAAGTTTTAGGTTCTTCGAACTAAGAACCTGGAATCTACAAGTTCCCACTAGTCCGATTTTCAAGTTCCAAGTTATACTCTTGAACCATGCTCACCTCTAATATAGACCCCGTGACAAAAGATGCACTAGAAATTGCATCCATTATGACGTCAAAGGTGATCAATCTTTACTTCATGCATTTGACTTCAAAGTATTGCTCACTAATCCCAATTTCCCAGCGCCTTAAAACTTTTGAACTAGAAAGTGCTAAATCTTGAACTTAGAAAGGTGTACTTACAATTTAGCTGAAACTTTGTTTATTTCGCAAAAAATGAATAATTTGATAATATAATTGCTTAAATATTTTAAAATTAATAGTCAATAAAAAATGTTTGTATCTTTAACAACAATTTATGTTTAGATATTTTTGTGGATAAAAAAAATATCTTTGATTCATTCATTTTTTTTAAGTATTCAAACAATTACTTTTTGGAAAATATTCTCCATATAACTCATTTTTCGTTAAACAAACACAACCTTAGTGATTCTTAGTGATTTTTCTTTTTATAGGTCCCATTGAGGGGAAAAAACGATCTATGTAGGTGATTATCCACTTAGTTGGAGTTATCAAATGTTGGTTGTGGAAGGGGCTAATGGTCAGTTTATAAGTGTGAGAGAAAATCTCACCTCAAAAGTTAGCTTAAATGGTTAGAGCTTTTCCACATGCTTATAAACTAACCATCAATCCATTCTACAATTGATGTGGGGTAACCCCAAGAATCTCATTCTCATACATTGGGCCTTGAGTCAGAGCAGCAACCCTCGTATCTTTTGTGTGATTGTTAGATCCAGATTTGTTAGAAACCTGGGCTTTGATGCCAATGTTTGGTGGTTTTGGGCATTTTTACTTCAAAAGTTAGCTCATAAAGTGAGATTTTTCCCCATATTTATAAATTGACCACTAGCCCGAGATAACTCTAACATATTTTTACAAGAAAAATAAACCTTATACTTGTGTATAATTGTTATTTTATTTGTTTGATTTTGGTAATTAGTTTCTTCTCTGCTCGATTAGAAAAAAAAAATCATTATTAAATACTTTTCTTTATGACAGCAATCGCAAAAGAAGGGAGTAATTATGTGAGTAATTTCGTTAGTGTTGTTAGGAGCTTCAAGAGTAAGTGTTAATACACAACTAACTTGAAGGAAATAGTTACCATCGCTGTAACTTGTAAATTATCCAAAGTTTGTTCCTTTTTATAGTCACAAGCAACCTTGCCCAGGTGGCGGTGGTCATTGATGTAAGGCCCCCGATGGGGCAGGTTACCCTTGGATTCGTTGGGATGTACGCCCATGTCAACAAGCACACAATGGGTCCACTCCCACTATTCTCTGACGGGCTAGGAGATGGAGGCAGCCCTGCAGCATAAGAGGGAGGTAGGAAGGAAGGAAGATTTTTTTTTTTTTTTTTTTTTTTTTTGAGCTGTGAAGATTTTGACAGTATCAGGGGCCAAGGTTAGGCAGCACTTGTATAGCTTGGTAGGGATGGGTGACCGACGCATAATCCAGTGTAGTTAGTAGTACTGACCTTTTGAATTTCCCTAGAGCACCTCACTTGTCGTGTGATGTACATGTATAAATAAATAATAAATGAAGTTACCCCGTTTACAGAAAATCGCACATACCCGGGATTTTCTTTAGTCCCTTATGCTTTTGCATGCTTAAGAAAAATAAAACGAGAAAGATAATGGTGCTAGTAGTTTTACAGTAACCGTGACGTGCTGGGGTCATTACAGTTTTCGTTTTTATAAGAAAGAATACTAAATAATGCTTGAGCTGCCGCAAGAAGGAGCAACATGATGGCTGCAAGAACAGACAAGAAAGCCCAAGGACTATGGAAATATTCCCTCCTCAGTTTAGCCATCCAAACATTCCTCCTCTTGTCGCAATATGCATTCACATTTTTGAAGATCTCAGAGTAATAGAAATTGGATAGAGTGACATAGTCACCCATCTTGTTGAACATCTGCGCAACCACCTCGTTATGGCCCAAGTAGTTCCTAATAATCCCTGCACGGCGGAGCACCTCAACGTCCTTTGAAGAGTTTATGAGGCAATCCATGAAGGTCACATAGTCGGTAAAGTAGTTGATGTCTCCGCCTTGACGATGCTGCTCATACGCGATTAGGTTTCGAAATAGTGACTCCGTGTGGTCCTCTATACTCAAGACCGGTATCTCAAGTTTCCCGTTCTTGAATCTGATGTCTTTCATGTGCCGCCCTCGCACTGCCTTTAGCGTGACTCCGGATTCCCTGAGCTCCGTTGCTGAGGACATGAACATGAATGTCCCTGTCATCAGCGGGCCTCCACCATTTAGCCGGGGCACATTAGGCAAGCCAGAAGTCCAACATGTGTGCATAAGATGGAGAAGATGTTTGCTCTCGTGAAGTGTAGGATACCGGCTCAAGTCTCCTAGTCCGAAATAACCGGTGGCTATATCGATGAGCCCAAGATGCTCGTCCGGACCTTTAGTCAGGTCATATAGCTTGTTCAAGATGAAAAGCGGGAGTTGGTTCTCAAGCAGCAGTAAATCGCGCTGGAGGCAATATCGAATCCAATCTGCCTTCATAAGCTGGTCGTCTTTGTCTCTCAATTCCTCCATATTGAACTTACGGAACAGCTCGACAATGAAACAACCATCAATGAGCATCATCGCTTGGAACTGTTTTGGGGAGAGATCGGTGGTTTCTGCATAGCAATCACGCGCCCACTGTTCCAGTTCTCTTAGAGTTGGCATATATCCATCGACACTCTCATTTCTCCTCCGAAGCAACTGCTGCACGTACCGCTTCTTTTGGTCCTCCATGAATTTGAACTTGTCATTTCCATAGTGATAAGGGCCGATGACTAGAATATCTGGTTCATAGGCTTTGTGGTTTGCTTTGTGCAGTTGATGACGAACCCTAAATATGCTATGCTCTGGCAGGATTGGAGGCACACCACAAAGCATATCCTTGATGTAGATTAAGACATCATCTTGCGTCTCGGATTGCTCATTGTGTCTAACATACTGTATAGGTTACGACATGATTAATGTGATAATAAGCATGTTGTAAAGCAAGATGATAGTTTTTCGTGTTTTTAAAATGGTTCTTCATGTGCTTCCCTTTCATTAAGCCTTATGATTTTAGTGTAAGTTGATGCCGTGTATGTAAATTAGAGCGTCAAATGCGTTGCTCGCAATAGATTTCGTGAAGATCGCATATTCAGCAGTAGACCATCATGTTTAGTGAATTTGAAAAAACAGTAAACCAAAAATGGAGCAGCACTAATCCATAGCTATGCGATAATTCATTTTGTAATACACTAAAGCAGCATCTAGAGTAGAATATGTACATACATACAACACACTAGAGCAATAGAGAAATTTTTGACTGTTCTGCTTAATGAGTAATGTAAGCGCTACCATCTCTATCTACCTCACTGATCCCACTTATAGGTTTTCCTCCCCACTGTCTTCGATATGCTACTATTTTATTGGTATCTCATTGTAAGAAGGGTTAATACCCTGAAAAATCCCAAACTGGTACATCTATAACAAATTTACCAAAAACTATTTTTTTGATCACCAAAAACCCAAAACTGATATACCTTTGACAAATTTACCAAAAACTAGTACACTTATAACAAATTTATCTTCTCTTAGTTTTTGTTAAATTTTACAGTCAAATTATTATGTTAAATGATATATGATAGTTGACTGGTATACCAATTTGAGATTTTACACTCCGTTTATCACAATTTACAATTTTTGTAATTTTTTGTGATATTAATCCAATTTAGTGGAAGGTATACTTGTCACAAATTTACTAGTTTGTGATTTTTTGTGATCGAATAAATTAGTTTGTGGTAAATTTGTCATAAATGTATCAGTTTAGGGTTTTTTTTTATGGTCAATCGGGGTAGATTTGTCATAGGTGTATTAGTTTGGGGTTTTTTCATGGTTAAAAAAATAATTTTTGGTAAATTTGTCACAGATATACCGGTTTGAGATTTTTCAAGGTATTAACCCTTGTAAGAAATATCTTTAAGTATGTACAAAGTTATCTGTAATAAAATAAGGACAACTTACAAAAACTGTCCTCACATGAACTATTCCAATTTTCACTATTGGTCAATTACTATTTTTCAATAAAATATATGATCCTTAAATTAGTTCCCGAAAAACGGCAGAAAGATAAAGTGATCTCTGAATACAATTTCAGGACAAATTCCGTATTTCTATGTGAATATCGATGGAAAGTGCAAATTAAGCATTGTAGTTTTTTTTTGGTCGAAACAATTGATATATTATATGAAGCGAGGAATACAACCAGCTAGTAAGGTATCAGTAAGTACAATATTCTGGAAAGCAAAAGGTGTGAAGACAAGCCAGTTACGAACGGAACCGTGGGCCCGATGGGCTTTGGCAGCCCAATCAGCGGTTAGGTTGGCCTCGCGACAGACGTGATGAATGGAAACATTAGGGCATTGAGAGAGCAAATTGAGGAGAAAGGCGAGGAGATGTCGTTCCTGCCATGGCTGTGGCTGTTTCTGCCGAAGGAGCTCCACCAATAATAGGCAATCGGATTCAACCGTAACTTGATGGAGATGAAGCCGCTGCTTGATGAGATGCTGGAGAGCCCGAATCATGGCGAAGATCTCTGCTTGAAAAGCCGATTGAGCTGGAACACTGCTGGTAAACATGTCAGTGAGTTCTCCTTTGAAATTTCTGAATATACATGCTATTGCCCCTTGCTGATTGCCTGGAACAAAAGCCCCATCTATGTTGCATTTGATTGTGCCTTGATCAGGTGGTTTCCATCGTTGATCGGTACTGACAGTTGATTGTGTAACCCTAGGTTTTGGGGGTTGGAGACTCTTGAAGATTCGGCACTGGGCAAGAGCAGTATCCTTCGCTTGGCTCGGGTTTGGAGTTAGCTGGCGGAATGTGGCGTTGTTGCGTTGATGCCAGATCTCCCACAACAGGTTGGCAATCGCTTCAAAATTTGGGGAGGAGCGAGGATGAGTAGCACGAGCTGCCAACCAAGCATCTAATCGCGGTACTGAGGTAAGTGAAATAGGTATCCTGATCTTGGCATTTGCCCAAACTTCACGTGTCCAGTTACAATAGAAAAATAAATGTTCAATGGTCTCAGGAGTATGCTGATCACATAGGGTGCAGTAGGGGTTGGGAGTGATATGTCTGGAGTTTAGATTGGATTTGGTCGCTAGGGCATTTTTACAAGCTAGCCATAAGAAAACACGGATTTTTGGAGCTGTGTCCATATGCCATATCTTTTTCCAAAGTTGATGAGGAAGCTGATAGGAAGATGAGGCACTAGTTGGTGGGTTTTGTTGCTTGGAAAGTAAGTAGTGATAGCAGCTTTTAACTGTAAAAGAGCCTGAGGAGGTGGCTGTCCAGACCAATTGATCATAACAAAGGGAGGAATTTATAGGGGTGGTTAATATGGCTGCACATACCTGGTCATTGAAGAAAGTAGAGATAAGTGTCTGCTTCCATGTGGCCGAAGATAAATCAATAAGTTCAGCTACTTTAATGGGTTCCCCTGCAGCTGCAAACCCTCATATTTTCCCAATTGAGAGCCAAGAGTTTGCTCTGATGTCTATCTGCGAGCCATCTTTCACCAGCCATCGAGTTTTGGGAAGAATAGCATCCCTGCCCTTTAAAATACCGCGCCACCCCCATGATGGTCTATAGCCTGAAGTGGCATGCTGAAAAGAAGACCGTTTGAAATATAGACCTTTAAACAACTGACTCCAGTTACGTGAGGTTGCTTTGTAGTAAACGCCAAGCTTGTTTACCTAGCATCGCTAGATTAAAAGAAATAAGATCTCTGAATCCCATACCCCCATCTGTTTTCGAGTGCTTTACCTCTGACCATCTACACCAATGTATGCCTGAATCACTATGATTTTTACTCCACCAGAATGCTGATATCTTGTTTTCCATTTGTCTGCAGAGAGACAGGGGAAGCATGAAGAGAGACATCGCATACTGAGGTAAAGCCTGAACTACTGCTTTTAATAAAATCTCCTTGCCCCCTTTAGATAAGAAGTTTTCCTTCCAACCAACTAATTTTGCATTCATTTTCGCCAAGATCCAAGAGAACATCTCCCGTTTAGAACGCCCCCAATCTAAAGGGATACCCAGGTACTTACCATATCTACTCACCACAGGTATTCTCAGTTCCCTTTGTAAATTATCCTGTAGTGTCATTGGACAATTTTGACTGAAAAATATTGCAGACTTATTCCTGTTGACTAGCTGACCCGTTGCATAGCAGTACTGGTTCAATAGATTTGTGATATTTTGACATTCAGATATTGAAGCTTTGAGGAAAAAAACTGCATCATCAGCACAAAATAAATGAGAGAGCTGTGGGAAGGCACGATTAAATTGAATCCCCTGTAAGTTACCTATACTGATTGCTTGCTTGATAACTGTTGATAAAGCATTTGCCATTAAAATAAAGATGTAGGGGGATAGGGGGTCACCTTGACGGATTCCTCTAGTAGGTTTAAAGTATGGAAGCTGTTCTCCATTGAACCGAATACTGAAAGAAACCGTTGTGATGCATGCCATAACCATCATTACCCATCTATTTGTGAAACCCAACTGTTGTAAATAAGCTGCAATAAAGTCCCATTCGACACGATCATAGGCTTTCTGCATGTTTGTCTTGAGAATAAGGTTGAACTTTTTAGTTTTGGAGCGAACCTTAAACTGGTGTAGTACTTCCTGAACGACCATGATGTTATCTTGAATCTGTCTGCCACTAACAAAAGCTGCTTGTTCTGGAGTGATTAGTGTAGGGAGCCAACACTTCAATCTATTTGCCATAACTTTAGAGATAATCTTGTATGCGAAGTTACATAGACTAATAGGGTGATACTGGTCAATGCTTTCAGGGCGATGAACTTTAGGAACCAAGGTCAGAATCGTTTTGTTTAAGTTTGGATGCATGTGACCAGATTCAAAGAAGTCTTGCACCGTTTTAACAATTGTTGTTTTGATGGTGTTCCAGTGGTGCCTGTAGAAAAGACCATTGAGGCCATCTGGACCAGGGGCCTTGGATGCTCCTAATTGAAAGGTAGTGTGATATACCTCTTCTTCTGTGACTGTACATATGAGGTGTACATTCATCTGTGAAGTAACTATCGGTGGACAGTTGAGAAGGAATGGATTAAAATCTCTGTGTCCCACTGATTGATAGAGTCCAGTAAAAAAATCCATTGTCATTGCTTTAAGCTGTTCTGGCTCTCTCTGCCAGTTCTGGTTGGCATCTTTGAGTAGACACATTCTGTTTCTCTGTCTTCTTTGCACTGTGCAAGCATGAAAAAATTTTGAGTTCTTGTCACCCCATGATAACCAGTTAAGCCTAGAACGCATCGCCCAAAATTGCTCTTCCCGATTCCATAGTTGCTGTATTTCAGTTCGAATGGTAATTGCTAACTCTTTATCTCCCCTTTGATAGCATTTTCGATTTGTAATGGTCTGCAGCTGTTGCTGAAGATGCTGAATACGTTGCCTAGCATTACTAAAGCGATATCGACTCCAGCTAGTTAACTTATGAGATACTGCTTGTAGTTTAGATGGTAAGGAAGAGTGGCTCCTCTCCCACACTGAGTGAACTACCTCGGTACATTCAGTATGTTGACTCCAGTAAGCTTCATAATGGAAGTTCTTTTTTGGCTTGACAGACTGATAATGAGTATTCAGCACAAGTGGGCAGTGATCCGATCCGATCGATGGGAGAGCAAACACTGTGGATGACGGGTATGTTAAACTCCAATCCCAAGAGCAAAAGACATGATCCAGCTTCTCCTTCACTAACTCATCACCGTCTCGGTTGTTAGACCAGGTAAACTCGCAACCTTTACTATCCCGTTCTATTAAAGCACAATCATTGAGTATCTTCCGAAATGTTGCCATTCTGGAATAATTGGCTGGTCTTCTGCCCATCTTCTCCCAGGGATATAGGAATCATTGAAATCCCCGATACACATCCACGGTAGGTAAATAGATGCATGAAGTAACCTGAGCGAATTCCAAAAGTCCTGCCTAGCAGGGAAAGAAGCAGGAGCATGCAAACAGGTAACTTGCATAGAGGTAGAAGTCTGAGAATCCATAACTAACATATGTACAAAGTTCTGACTCAAAGAGAGAACAGTAATATCAAAAAGGTCATTCCAGAACAGAGCAAGGCCGCCAGATAAGCCTGCAGGAGCCCTCAAAAAGGAGTGAGCGAAATGAAAACGACGCTGTAAGTTCTTCAAGACTGAATCTGCATTTTTTGTTTCCATTAAAAACACAAGGTCGGGCCGTTCAGAGGCTACCATAGCCTTTAGAGCTTGAATTGTCAGGGGAGTGCCCAACCCCTGATAATTCCAACTTAATATTTTCATTTGGACCGTGGGGGCTGTTGAGGGCCAGCCGCCAAAGCCCAAGAGGAGTGATCATTAGCTTCAAACACAGGTGTGTCCAGTAATTGGGTTTCATCCAACTCAGAGATATTATTTGTGCGAATCTCATAAGGGGAATATTGTTTGGGTTTCTTGCTGGATCCCACTACTATCTGTGATTTGGGAGTCTTGTGTTTTTTCTATTGCGGAGAGTCTAGGGAAGAACTTTGAATACCTTTTAACTTTGCATTTGCAGGGACCAAGTTAGTGGTTCTGGGGGTTGTATCAGCGGGAACATGAGGGATAACATTGGAGGGGACTGGAATCTCGGGAGCCTGAGCTATTAGAGGTAAGCTGGAAGAGGGGGGTGTATAGTAGGTGGAGTTTCAGGTATGGTCTCTTCCATGGGTTCTAAATTAGATAGGGGATTGTAAAAAGCATCCCAATAGGGACTATGCTTTTTGATCTCTGCCCGTAGCCAAGGTCCATATACCATTGTGTCACTCCTCTCAAATTGTGATTCCTCATAAGGGTAGTCCTTGCATGATGCGGCATAATGTCCTAATTTCCCACATGAGAAACAATAGTGGGATAGTCTTTCATACCGAAAATCAAGCCAGAGTGGTTTTCCAGCAATACTAATGAGCTTCCCCGACTTTAATGGTTGTTGCAGATCAAGTTCGAGGCGAATTCTCCCAGATGTATCATGTTTTACTTCCAACACATTACCCATCTGCTGTACTGCCCGCCTAAGAAGTTGTGGAGTGTTCCATTCCAGAGGTAATCCTATAACATGCACCCAGAAAGGGCATTTGGAAAAATCATAGCAATGTAAAGGGGTATTTGGCTTCCAGGGTCTTAAATTAACTAGATGACCAGAGAATAACCAGGGGGTTCCATCTAATGCACGTCGTTTTTCTGTTTCAGTTCAAAATTTGATTATGTATATGCCACCTTCGCTCAAGGATATATCCACATAATCAACACGCTATGCTTTCTTCATTGTAATCTGAAAAGCAGGTAAATTGATGGTAGGGTTTGTATAGATATTACCCACCAATATGAGTCGACACTCTTTGATATTGTCCGTTGCTTGTATATCTTCCCAAACTTCCAATTCTTGTTCTGCACAGAGCCGTCTGAGTCGGTGGCACAGTGAAGCAATGCGAGAGGAGTCATTGTTATCATCCGAAGCCATGGAAAAATAGACGGAAGAGATGCAGTTTACTAGAGAGATACCCAGACCAGAGCACAGTGTTTCAAAGGTTGCATGTCAAGGATCGGGCACATGCAAACGAAAGATCTTCGAAGTAAAACTGGTAGACATTCAGGGAAGATCATCCATGGGCCATGGGGAAAGAAAAGCGTAGCACTGAAAATCCCATTAGCAACTACAGAGTTGAATGATAGAGGAAGCGAGGACAGGTGAAGAGGAAAGGAATAGGACTGCCGAAAGAACTGGAAGAAAAGATCAAGAAGAAATCTCGAACATGACGCGAGAGAGAACTCTAGCAAAAGCGAGAGAGAAAGAGCCAATTGTGGAGTTGGTGTAGTTGAACAGACATTCAATATAAACAAATGAAAAGTTGACTGATAAATTACAAACTCTGTTTGGTCCCTAAATGCAATAACAGCTGCATGGGCTTTTTGCTCTCAAGAAGATTTTCCGGAATATGAGTCCCAAATTTTATCTCTCCAGCCACCAAGCAAGGACAATCATTTAGACACTGAAATGCGCTTTTTAATTTTACTTGGAGTATTCTTATCGTGAGCTACTTAACATCGATGTTGACGGCGTAAGAACCACATTGAATAGTTTTAAATTATATAAAAAAATTATTGTAACAAAATTGAACCAATAAAAAATATATGGATACCATTAAACGTGATGGGAACCGAGGATTTGGGATTAGAGAAGGCGAGACAAGCGATTAGTTTTTTTTTAGAGGTTAACAGGCGATTAGTTAGATAACATATAAATGATTGCTTTTCAGACTTTTTTTTTTCTTTTTACCCTTAGGATAAAAGGAATTTTTGGACCTGGGACGGTAAGAGCCACCACCGGCCCAGCTGCCTCCTAGATCCACTAGTGATTAAACGTTGGACATAACTTTAGAAGTTATTTGTGTTATTTCCATTCTCTAGCAGCACCAAGAACAAATTGTTATACGAGTGACTGCATACGGTTGGCATGTGGCAATCAATCTAATTTCGATGCGATGAATAAGATTTACTTTGAATCATTTAATTAGGTTCTTGGAAATGCGATGCAGTTGACATCCTCTATCAACTATTATTTTCTTAATACGTAATGAAAAATCTCAACAGTCTAAAAATAGAAAGGGGAAGGGAAATCCATAAGACTCACCTGATTGCCTTGTTGGTTTCTCATTCTTCTCGCCAATATAGGATCCAGTTCTTCTCTTTTTGAGGGATTGTTTCTTCAGGGAAACGATTAGAGATAAAATGAGGCTCCCACAAAGTCCAACCTTTTATACCAAATACAAACACGTTTTCCTTTGGCCCACCAGAAGAATAATAATAATATAAAAAAAGAACTTTCATTTATCAACATCGACCTTGGTTGTTAATAATTCTGTGGATGCCTATTGCAATAAATTGAAAGTTCGTGGAACTTGATGAATACGCAAAGGGCAAAGAAAGACTTATAAGGAGACATCAGAAATTAACTTTATGACAATGATGTATGAGGTCCTTCACAATTTGCATTGTTTTATTATCTGGATTAGCACAGTTGATTGGAGCGCCAAGAGATATATAAACCAGAAATTGTAAGTCATAGGTTTAAATTCCAACAACTGCATGTGAACTCCTCTAACTGCTAAAATAAATTGATAGTTCATAGGATTTGATGAAGAGGCACAGGGGTAAGAAAGACTTGCAAGGAAATGACAAAAATTGACTTTGATAGTTTGTGGAACTTGATGAAGAGAAAGAGGGTTGAGAAAGTCTTACGAGGAAACAACAAAATTGACTACAAGAAAGACGTATGAAGTCTTCCACAAGTTGCATTGTACTACGTGAAAACCGACCATTTGGAAAGAGTCCTACATTCAAGCTATTACCTAAATATCATAATCCTGCTCACGATGGAGACTACTTGTACACTTATAACGAAAGTACAAACGTGGATTGAAAATTATTGACTACAGGTCAAATGCGCTAAATTCCCTAGAACCTACCCGATAGGTTATGTTGTACTAAAATCACGTTCGATTGATTTTAACCACGAAATTGAATTCGGTTTTGGGAATCGGACGTTCGAGCGTGTCACAATTTATTTTTAAGACCTTGTCTCATCTTTTGGAAAATTTCCGTCAAGTCCGGGATTTTGCGGAAAAATCGGTTTTCGGGGCAAAAAGGAAAATAAAGGTGAAATTCGGATGGGAGGAGGTGTGGGCTATTTTGCTGCCCAAAAATCCTTAATTTTGGGAAAGAAAATAATTTGGGAACAAAGAAGATGAACATGAAGACTTTAGGGGTTCGGCAATGAGTGTTTAGATATTTCTTCCTAAGTTGTAATTGGTTGGTGCTTTGGCTTATTTTCTTCCCTCCTCTCTCTCCCCCTTTCTCTCATGCACATCGCCTTCTCCCTCAGCCGACTTCCCATTCTGCTTTTCTTCTTCCCCACATTCCCTCTCTCTCACGCTAGAATTTCCCCTAGCAGAGCAGCCCATGTTTCTTTCCCTTCATTCCATGCCAGCTTCCATTCATTTCCCCTCCTGCCCACATGTCCACTAACCAATGTCCAACACCCACGCCAGCTGCCTCTCCACTCACCTCCGCCTTTTCCCATTTTCACATCAACACCTCACCTTCATCTCACGTCCCACAGACTCCCAGCTCCTCATGCCAGCAGCAAATCACGACCAACACTCCAAAAACAACCCACCAGCAACACCACCAAAGCCTAGCAGCTTCACCAGCCCGCCAACAGCCATCTCCTTCGCAACTCAGCCCAAGCCAAGCTGAATCGCCTGCCTTCATGCCACAGCAAGCACCGACCAGCCAGCCCACAGAACCTCCTCTTGGTCAGGAACCTTGTAGGACATTTTCCTCAACCATTGTGCCTCCATTGGAGACATGGTTGTCTTGGGTCTTCATCGCCTTCGTGTCACCGTCACCATGAGCCTGCCACTGTTGAATTTCGCTGAGTTAACTCCCTAATCTTTGATTAGATTGTCAATTGCGCTTAGAGGTTAGATTAGTGTTAATTAGATTAGTTAGATTAGTGTTAATTAGCCTGGTTAGGTTAGTGTTAAGTGGATTAGCTTAATTTCATATTCGGTTTACTAGACACTCGCCGCTTGTTTTTTGTTTTTTTGGGAAAAATGTGCTACGATTTTGGGATTGCTTCCTTCTTAAAAAATGTCCTAGACATCTTCAAATATGACATATTTTACTCAAGATTTTATGGATTTAAAATAATGAGATTTCAACTTCGTTTCAATCAAAACAAAACCTCTATTTGTGCTGGAACTTGTGACATTTTGGTGTTCAAAGGATTTTTATCAACTCTTAGGGTTCTATTTTCGAAAGAGTTTTTCACGAAAGTTGTTCACCACATCTTGTAGTTTGACGTAGTCAAATTTTAGATCAAACAGATAAGTTTTGGATCTCGAATCAAGCTGGTTTTCGAAAACAAACTTTATGGATACAGACACAGTTTTTGTAATGGTTTGAGCGATTTATTGCTCTCATTCTAAAAAGATTTGGGTCAATGTGTCTTCATGAAAATTATTTTTTTATGTGTCTTTTATAATATATTCATATTTGAGAATTTTCTGAACTTGTTTGGTTAGGTTTCTAGATTTAAACTTGGAGATGCGTGAGTGGCCCGATTTCTACCGATTAGGACCGACTGTGGTTTTATTGTTGTTCTTGGTGTTTTGCTTGTTAGAAAATGTTTATTTGGTGACTTGGTTGAGGAGGCACCTACATGGTTAGGTTAATTAAGTGGTTTAGTTTAATTAGTCACAATTTATTTATTTATTTAATTATAATTAGCGTAAATTGTGACGGATTAGCCGTTTCTCAGAATTATACACTGATTCTCGTGGTTGAATTGATTTGCGAAATTAATTGTTAAATTATGCAATTGTGTGCTCGGTGATGATTTTTTTATTATTATTGCAAAAATATGATTTTATGGTATGTAATTAGAAAAATACCAGGTGTCGGTTTTTTTATGCCAAAATTTTATATAGTATATCAAATCGTAGAATTTTGAAATGAGAGTGTACCATGCTTACTGGTTCAATTTAAATACGTGACCATGCATGGTTATTTTACTGGGATGATTTTTAATACGAAGAAAATTGGTCAAGTCAATTATTTGAAATTGAGGTATTTGAGTGCAAATCACAGTGTTCTTAGCCAAGTATGGATGTGTGTGTGGTCACTATCGAAACCTGTCACCCAACGGGAGTTTGGGGACGATGCCCGACAGGGGTTCGGAAGTTGAGTGCGTTGGAGGCCGGACTGATGCCCCTTATGGGATGCTGTCTAAGTAGGGGTTCTAGACGTTGTCGTGCCCGACGGAGCGGGACGACGCCCGATTATGCTGGATGACCGCCGACTGGGGAGTTGGCCGTGGTCGATGTGTTGTAAGAACTGGAACATGTATGAGTGGATGAGATAGCCGCGCTTGATTATGGGGCAAAATTATGTGGCATGGTATGGAACGTGTCATAACGGTTTTACCTTATAATTGAGACCCGTGTGATTGGTTGTGATGAAATGATATGGTCCAGTTATTGTTTACGCATGCTGCGTTGATAAATGTATATGTGGCGCACTAATGTGCAGGGACGTATCGAGGTGTGTAAGTTTGTGTGTGATGCCTATTTAGGCTGCCTCTGAGTGAATTCCCGTTCTAATCGGGGTTTAGGGTGTTGACTCACTGAGATTTTATCTCATCCCGTCGTGGTTTAAATATTTTCATGTCCCTAGTGGGGAGAACTCGGAGCCCGAGATGGAAGGGTCCAAAGCGTAGGTTACCTAGGGCCTCTTTTGAGATGGACCTTTTGTATATAAACTTACAAGGTTGACCCGGTGTGTTTGTAAAGTATGTTTTGTGAAAATTGGTTGTCTTGCTTTTCTATCCCATATTTGATTGTTGTCTAGGGTTTATTAGTTCGCTTCCGCATGTGCATAAAAAGAATGGGTCGGTGATGCGTCTGGGGAAAGTTGCAAAATGTTAGTTGAATGCCAGGGGATGTGCGCGTGCCCGGATTTTGAGGCGTGACATTTCTGTTCTTTTTCTATTTCAGAATTAGAAATGTTGTACAATTACCAAATGCCTTTTTTTTGCTCAAAAATTGTTTATGGGAACAGAATAAAAAATAATTATTTCTAATCAGAATTTGTTCCGAGAATAGAATCGTTACCAAACATGCCTTTTATGGCCGGTCTGATTCTCGTCGGATCGCGATCTCGTCGATGGTGGCATTAATGGCCTCAGAGATGTGGTCCTTGTTGATGGGGATGACTTTGCCATTGAACTCGAGGTAGAGCTTTAGGCGATCAGCGTAAGGTTTGCCTTGAGGTCACATGATGCGAGGGATCCCGTGCAAATGCTGTGCCATCTCGTCAGGTTGGTGCCAGCGAGGGACTCCAGGGACGCTCAACCTGCCGGAGGTTTGGTTGCTGACGATGATGCTGGGGAGTTGAATTTCTTCCTCCATGACCATTGAAAGTTAGTGGTATTTTATTAGAAAAAAAAGTTTGGGATAAATTTGGATCTAGATCTAAAGTTGAGTAAGTTCATTCAATAAAATTCCCTCTATCATATTGGATATAAAATCAAAGAAGTACTATGCTTACAATTTTTTTTTTTTTTCAGTTTCTACCAATTAAACAAGATCTATATATGTAAATACTATTTTCAGTAGTTATTTAAAAAAAAAAAAAATAAAAAGAAAATGGTAATTTTCCACTTTAATTTATTTACAACTATATTTGAACTACATTATAAACTACTAAAGATTTATAGTTGCAATATATTCACTTGATTAAATAATTTATTTTTTGGTTTATAGTCTTTTTATCAACAATTTCATATGATACTTAATATGTCTTTGGTTTTTGTAATTTACATTTGTTCTGGTAGTAGATATATAATTTATATGCAGGATTTTCAATTAAAATAAGTTTCTATGCATAATTTCACATATTAATTACCAAAAAAATGACTTCAATACCTTGTATGTGGGGAAAAGGGCACTAAAAGTGCCATGACTTTCATATGGCACTTACTTTAGCATCAAAACATTTCGCTTGATCACTTAAGTGCTGCATTGGTATAAAGTTTACTTAAGTGCCTATTCTAGTGAATAATTCTAAGTGGCTTTTAAAATTAATTTTTACTTATGACGTGACCTTTTTGAAAAGAAAAATTAAGTTCAAGGTAAATAATCTTTGACTAACGTGGCAAAAAAAGGAGTCAAAATGACGTCGTTTTGATCCTTTTGTTCTCCAAATTTATTTGAAACGGAAATCCTAAATTCTGAAAAGGGAAATGGTCTTCCAAGAAGCTTGAGTAGTGGATGGGTTCAAGATGAGATCAAAAGAGGAGAGCTTCAAGTTTCTGAGATAACAAAGCGAGGATTGGTCGAATCGGCTTATTTGAGATCAAAATGATGACGGCTCTAACAACGCAACGCAGGGAGTTACGCTTAATTTAGGCAAATGACAAAGAAATTGCTGGTTTTGGGACATAAATCACCAAAGGCCTCGCCGGAATCTTGCAAATAGCAAAGAAATTGAAGAAGATGGAGATGGCACGCTGGGGGCGTTAATGAAAAATAACCAGCATCTTCCTTCACCGAGAGAGATCTCTCTTCTAGGCCATTACTTTTTTTTTCCCCTCTCTGTTTTGCCGATTCCTCCGTTGTTCCTAGTTCAGCCCTCTTTTTATTATTTCTCCGACCTTCCACTTTTTGGCTTTTACAATTTTGCAGCTCCCTCTCTCCAGCTATTTTTTTTTTTCACTTTTTTAAATATGAAATTGAGCTACTTGTGATGCGCCTACTTTTCATTGTAAGATTCATCTCAAAATTTTGGCCCAAATTTAACAAGTTTTGAATTAGGGTTGAAGAAGAGGGGACTTAGTCGATTTGGCTGAATTAGGATTTTAAATTGGGACAAACCATGCTAAATATCATCACTTGGGCACAGATGTTGAGTTAGGTTTGAAAAATAATAATAAATTATCATGTCTGATTTCTGTCGCTCCAAATTGGAGGGACACATAAGTGATTGCTTTCTTCAAAAGTGGTACTTAAATGATTTTTAAAAAAATTGACATCAAAATGAGTGTTGTATGAAAAATGGAAGTAAGTGAGCTATTAGATTTTGATTAAGTAAAGGGAAAAAAGTACAAAAAAAAAAAAAAAAAAAAACCATCTATGTCCACTATAACATATCCACTCTCGTGATGTCTCTCTTAGGCCTTGCCTAGTCGGGATCAACTTTTAACATTTAGCAAAATTCTCATTCCAAATATAAGGCTTTCTAGAAGAGAGAAGGTGCAGTTTTTATAGTATGTCCACTTTAATACATTTACTCTAAACTTTTTCTTGTAGCAAAAAAACTCTAAAATTATACCTAAATGACACATTAACCCTCTGTTAGTGTTATGTCAGATAATTTTTCAATCAAAATAATGTCATTTTTACATGTTAACACCGCTTGCTTTCTAGAGTTCATAAATGCAGAATTTTAGTGATATTCATTGATGAAATCTTGATGAAGAAGGTAAATATGTCACATAGGTACAAGTTTGAGATTTTTGGTATAAAAAAAAAAATTTTAGGATACATGTGTCATGGTAGGTCTAGTTTAAGGTTTTTGGTAGTTTTTTTTGCCTTAAATAAAAAATAAAAAGTAATTTAAATATGCACACATCAAATAGCACAAATGTAGTAATGATTAAAAAAAAAGCTATAATATAATTGCCATGGGTTGTGTAGCGATATGTGTAACTAAAACATGGACATAACACCAATCTAGTGAAGTTGTATTGAAACGATGTAATTTAGAAAAATTAGCTCGTGAACATGAACTCAACATGAACTCCCAAAAAAAAAAAAAAAAAAAGGAAAAGAAGAAGTAACAAAAAAATTTCTAGTAAAATTAGCGCTTTAAAAATATTTTTATTTATCATCATTTAAAATAAGTTAATTCTAAATAAGGACCTAAAATGAATTTATTTTCTCAAATAAGGACCCAAAGTGAACTTTGTGTCATATAAGGACCGAAGTGGACTCATTGTTTCAAATAAGAACTGAAGTGAATTTTGTGTCAAATAAGGATCCGAAGTGATCAAGTTAATTTCTATTGAGGACCTTAGCTCGTCGGCAAATATTTTCCGGCAATTAAAATAGGGGCAATTTTGTTAGAAATTTCTAATTGGAAAAAAAAGGGAAAATTCTATATTAATTAAGTTTAGGTTATTCATTTAGATGTTTATGTTTTCTTCTTTCTTCTCCCCGCTGCTCCCTGTCTTGCTTAATCGGTGGAGAATTTAGGTCTCCGCAAACAAAGAAAAAAGCGTATGGTTTTCTTCTTGTTTTTTAATTCGTGCCCCAACCGGCGGAGAATTTGGGTCTTCGACTTTGCGGAAGATGGGTACAAGAAATGGGGAGAACTTCGGTCTTTGAATTTGCGGAGAATGGGTACAAGGAACGAAAAGACCGTAGAAAACCTAGGGGGTTTTTTTTTTTTTTTTTTTTGTTTTTTAGGATTTGTTAATTTTCCCTATATTTTTTTGGACAAAATTGCCCAAACTCCGATCCGATCATCGGAAATGTCGAATATTTGGGTATCAAAAGTTTTCAAGTTCTTATTTGGAATTGATTCAACCACTTCGGGTCCTTATTTGAGACAATTGGTCCACTTTAGATCTTTATTTGATACAAAGTTCATTTCGGGTTCTTATTTGAGAAAATTGATCAATATCGGGTCCTTATTTGAAATTTTCCCACAATTTTATATCTAGTTATTTTTGTGGATGATGCAAGAAATTAACAAAAATTCATGTCTCTAAAGCGACTGACATGGCCAAAAGTGGAAAATTCACCTACTTTTGTTGTCTCTGTCTCTGTATCTGTCTCTTTCCGTCTTCAAAGGCCGTTCCCTCAGATTTTGTTCATGTTTTTCCACGATAACCGATTTCTGTAGACATCAACCGTCAGTTTTCGACTTTAGAATTCAGTTAAACAACCGGTGATGCTAAGCAAGAGCTTGCTTCGCCTTGTAAGAACAATTACAATCCTTACCCCAAAACGCATGCCCCTTCGCGCGCCTGCTCCTCCAATCCCACCTCGTGATTATGTTTACTTCATGAACCGAGCGCTTGATGATTTGATTAAATCGGGAGATGTCGGCTCTGCCCTCGACATGTTCGACGAAATGCCAGCCCGTAATGTTGTCACTTATAATTTACTCATTTCTGGGCAGGGCCGACATGGGTTCGCAGAGGCGGCTCTTGGTTTGTACAGTACTATGGTTTCACAAGGAGTTGAAGAAAGTGCGCAGACCTTTTCGACCGTACTGAGTATTTGCACGAACGGGGGTTTTTACAGAGAAGGGACGCAGGTTCATTGCAGGGTTGTTTTGCTTGGATTTAGTTCGAATCTGTACATAGGCAGTGCCCTTTCTGGTCTTTACTTGCATATGGGTCTCGCCGATGTCGCTTTGGTGATTATCCGAGAATTGCCGGAGCGAAGTCTGGCTACATGGAACTTGATTTTACGTGGATTTTGTGATGTGGGTCGACCAGATCTGTTGTTTGAATTGTTTGGTGAGATGAAAGTTGACGGCTTTGAGCCAAATGGGCTTAGCTTCTGTTATATGATTAATGGGTGTGCTACGGAGAAGCTTGTAGATGAAGGCAAGCAACTGCATTGTCAGGTGATAAAGGCTGGATGGGCAGGGTCTCAAATTTTTGTTGCAAATTCTTTGGTGGACTTCTACTCCAGTTGTTGGTGTCTAAATGATGCAAAGAAATCATTTATTTCTATTCCAGTAGAGGATGTGATTTCTTGGAATTCCATTGTTTCCGTCTATGCGGGGCACGGGTTATTGGTTGATGCTCTTGAATTGTTCTCCAGGATGCAATTCTGGGGGCAGAGACCTTCTGTCAGATCAATTGTTGGGTTCTTAAATTTATCCAGTGAAACGCGGAATATTGATCTTGGGAAGCAGATTCACTGCCTTGTCAAAAAATTGGGTTTTGATCAGGGGAGTTTTTATGCTCAATCTGCTCTTATTGACATGTATGGAAAATGTGGTGAAATTGAGTACTCAATTTCAGCATTTGAGAGTCTTACTGAGAAATGTATGGGTTGCTGCAATTCACTAATGACGTCTCTATTGCAATGTGGCATGGTAGAAGATGTGGTTGAGTTATTTGGTTTTATGGTTGGTGAGGGGGTTGGTTTTGATGAAGTCTCTCTTTCGACAATGCTCAAAGCAATATCGATGTCTGCTTGTGGAAGCTTAACGAGCACTGATTTGGTTTGTGGTTGTGCAATAAAATCAGGTTATGAATCAGACACTGCAGTTTCTTGTTCTTTAATTGATGCATATTCAAGATGGGGTTGCATAGATCTTTCCCATGAGATCTTTGAGAAAATGGTTTCACCAAATGTCACGTGCTTCACGTCGATCATCAGTGCCTACGCCCGCAATGGAATGGGAAGAGAAGGCCTTGAAATGCTTGATGCCATGACTAAAAGGGGTCTAAAACCTGATGAGGTGACCTTCTTGGCTGCCCTATTGGGGTGCAGTCACTCAGGGCTTGTTGAAGAAGGAAGATTCCTTTTCTATAATATGACATTCCATCATGGGATAAACCCGAACCGGAAGCATTATTCGTGCATGATTGATCTTTTAGGGCGTGCAGGGCTGCTTTCTGAAGCTGAAGAACTGCTGAAACAGGCACCAGAGGAAGCTGATTGTGCAATGTGGAGCTCATTGTTGAGAAGTTGTAGGGTCCATGGGAATGAAATGGTTGGGAGAAGGGCGGCAGAGAAGTTGATAGAGTTTGAATTGGGAGATCCTGCTGTTACGCTTCAAGTATCAAACTTCTATTGTGAAATTGGGGAATATCAGAACTCAATGCAAATAAGAGAAATTGCCACAGGGAAGAAGATGACAAGGCAGATTGGTCATAGTTTAATAGAGGCCAAGACTCGTAGCCAACATTAGCATCTGGAACTGGCTGCACCATTTGTGGAAGTCTACATCTACTTGATTAGTTTGCTAAGGCAAGTATTCTTTTGCTTGAAGCCTCGAGTATGCATGGGACAGTAGTAATATTGGCCATTGGCCTTTCGGTCCCGACTGAATTGACCGACGTCTCTTTTTATATATAGGTAGTCACTGTTATAGGTCATTTTATCTGTTCTTTCTTTAATTTCTCTTTCCTTCGTGGTGGGGTAAGCATGAAGAGTGCCCATTTGATTTCAGTGACCTCTTACACAATGTACATGTTTGTGAAGAAATTCATGCATATTTGAAGAACAAAGAGCCTTGAATATGATTTCTCTGTGTGGCAGATTTGATAAATAAATATATTTTTGGTGCAAAGTGGATTCAATATTTTATTGCTCTCTATTGTGGGTGGAGGAGTAGACTTGAATATCCATAAGCTTTTTGACTTATGTTTCTGCCTGCTGGTTGAAGAAGAGTAAAGCAAGGACCAGAGAATTTCCCTTGTACTTTAAGTGTGGAAATGCTCCCTTACCCCTTCATATACTTCCAAGCCAAGCCAATGCCCCTTTTTAGAGAGCTAATCTGCTATTATTAATTTAAAGTGCATGGGTTCACTGCATTTTATGCAAACCAGTCATCTTGGGAGCAGTTAAGAGTGAAAAATACGATGGATAGATTATTTATTTTGTTTCTTAATTTGTTGATGGTGGTTCATGCAGCAGCAAACAAGATTGAGTATGGGAAGTTTAGCATTCTTGAAGAGTTTGAAAGTTTGCATGTTGAAGAGGAAAATGAAGTCGAAGATCCAGATATTCCATCATGGGCTGGCCAACGTGATGGCAAGGTCCTGGTGAACGTGGAGAGCTTCGGGGCAGCTGGAGATGGAATATCTGATGATACTCAGGTGTGTATACATATCGTCTCTGGTATTTAGGCTCTAAGTTTCAAGAGACTTGCTAAGAAAATGTGCTACATATTTGTCTAAAGCTTGCTCGAGGAAACTGAATAAATCATCAACCAGTAGGAATAACTGAAATTAGAACAAGTGAGAGAATTGTCCAATAATATGAAGTACAGCATGTCTAGCAGACTGGTCACTGACTTATCTAGTATTTAGCATCCAAAGTTATCAGTTTTTTCAGTCCAATTGCTTATTGGTATAGGCCTTCCTAAAGGCATGGGCTATGGCCTGCGCAACACCAAAAGCTGTTTTCTTGGTACCCCCAGGACGCCGTTATCTAGTCAATGCCACGCGATTCAATGGACCGTGTTCAGATAAGTTAGTCATACAGGTATCTGTTTATCTTCCAAGTGCTATCTTTAAATGTTCTATTATCATTGCAATCTTTTGTATTGTTCTTGTCGTTCTTAATGAGATAAACTCCGCCTGGATTTTCTTTGACTAAGAATGAACCTATTGGAATTGCAGATAGATGGGACAATAGTTGCACCTAATGAGCCCAGTAATTGGGATCCAAAGTCTGCACGAATTTGGCTCGATTTTTATAAGCTAAATGGAGTTCTTTTCCAAGGCAATGGCATTATTGATGGATCAGGCAGTAAATGGTGGGCTGCATCTTGCAAAAAGAACAAAACAAATGTATTAATTTCTTCACTATACTTGATATGATATTTATCTTAGTTTTTTCAAGATACTAACTTCAGTCTTTAATTTGTGTTAACAGCCTTGTCGAGGTGCACCCACGGTAAGGATCTTTTTCCATTGTCATAGGCTCATAGTGCCTATATAGAAAACAAATTCATGGCATGAGATTTGTTTTTGCCAGCCATACGTGCAGTTAATGTGACATGAGAGGTTTTTGCAGGCCCTGACAATTGATTCTAGCTCATCCATAAAGGTGAAGGGACTCACAATTCAGAACAGCCAACAGATGCATTTTGTGATTTCCCGCTCTGATTCAGTTCGGGTGTCTGGAGTGCTAGTCTCGGCTCCAGGAGATAGTCCAAACACTGATGGAATCCATATCACTGAATCCACTAATGTTGTCCTCCAAGATTGCAAAATAGGAACAGGTGACTAAATTCCATTTGTCTGCTCATTTCTCAATGCATAAATGATGAAAAATCAATGCTTATGTTATTTTGATTAACGAGGCATATTGGTTATTCAAAGAAATATTGTAATGGTAAATACATTCAGGAAAATAAAGTATGGCGCTTCTTGTGTGACTTTCAGGAGATGATTGTGTCTCCATCGTTAATGCTAGCTCCAACATTAAAATGAAGAGAATATTCTGTGGACCAGGACATGGAATAAGGTACAGTATTAACATTCTTCTTTGGATGAATGCATCTAGTGCCCTTAACCAACTCACAGGAGAACATTTTTTGGCAAACAAGAAAATGCAAGCCTTTATCATCTGAATTTGGGTCTTGATTTTTTTTCTTTTACTTTATCATTTGCGATTCTCTTAAATAGCATTGGAAGCCTTGGGAAGGACAACTCAACCGGCATTGTCACAAAAGTGGTCCTAGACACAGCATTCCTTAGAGAGACCACCAATGGACTGAGAATAAAAACTTGGCAGGTAAAACTCTGAAGCATAGTTAGGTTAACTGACTTATTTCAGCTTCAGGCATTCATGATTGCATTTCTGAGCTAGCTTCTTCAAACAATCCAAAGGATTGATGGGGGGCCTCACTCATCCATCATATAAAGGACACTTGGTCAAATTAATTAAGACAGTGACTCTCACACATTCGCTGGTTTTCTTTATAGGGTGGATCTGGTTATGTCCGTGCAGTCCGGTTCGATAATGTGAGGATGGAAGAGGTTGCGAATCCAATCATTATTGACCAGTTCTATTGTGATTCACCAACTGCCTGTCAAAATCAGGTAAAGCTCCCAGGTGTTCATCTGTGGCTTTTCTGTGGTCACACTACAGTACCTTGCCAAAACTGACTTTTCTTTCTTGCCATATCCCGAACCATTGAAGACGTCAGCTGTGAAAATAAGCCAGATAATGTACCGGAACATCACTGGGACCACGAAGAGTGAGAAGGCCATGAAATTCGCTTGCAGCGACACCTTTCCATGCAGCAACATTGTCCTCAGCAATATCAACCTGGAAAGTGAGGATGTGACTGTGGAGACATACTGCCACTCCGCTGAAGGGTTTGGCTATGGTGTTGTGCATCCCTCGGCTGACTGCCTCAGTTCACAAGATAAGGACTTAATTTCTATTGGCTGGGCTCAGGAAGCTGCGACTGTCCGACCTATCGATGAGCATATTGTTCACACTGAGCTCTGATCTTTCTTCAAGCAAGTCTTTTGGGAAGGAAAAAAAAAACTGTCTTATATAGTTACATCAATACTAAAGATTGGTAGTAGAGTGGTAGTATTAACTATTGAGGGTTGTTAGAGAAGGTTTGAGGCGCCCAAGTAAATTTTCAAGGGAAAGGGAGGGTAACGTATAGTCAATTGCTTAAACTGCAGTGCAATTTATTCAAGAAGATATCCAATTTATGATTTGGTAATACATATGCAATAAGATGGGAAAATATTCTTATGAATGAGATATTACACAATCTTACTACTACTAAGGCCTTGCTTTTCCCTTTGTTTTCCCCTAGGATTACTGTCAAATTCTAGCAGACATTAGAATTAATCGTGATGCCCTTTATTTTCTTTTTTGGCAAGTTTCATTCTCTCTTCGATGAGCTATAAGTTTGCCAAGAAGAAATTACTTGTAAGGTACTCATGTCGAGTCTTGGCATTGCTACTAAGTATGTGTGGTTGGCAAAAATGTCGGCTGTTGAGCGAGGATCAATTCATTCTCCGCTACAGCAACAACGAAAGATAAACCTTAAAAAAAAGACACAACATGTTATAAGACAGCCATGAACCTGCTTTTTTTAAGGCCGCCGGAAAATGCAGAAATAGTGACTAGCAAATATATGTTAACACGTTTAACTAGTAGCGATGCATGAGATACTTTTTCGATCTGTTGATTCAATCGAATACTTTTTTACCCAAGACTAGAAAATAGCGTCTTCATATTTTTCCGTTTGGCTGCTCTACCATTTCGTTATCAACCCAGCATACACCTTACGATATTGTACCGGGATGCCAAAAGATTCCCCTCAAATTTCAAGTTTTATCTTTTAATCTAGTGGATTAAGTTTGGTTTCCATGTATTATTATTTTTTTGAAGTTACCAAAAATGTCTTCAACTTACTATACTTATGCCAATTTAGTCGTAAACCTTTTAATTTGGCCAAGTTCATGCTAAAGTTTTTGACAATTTACTAATGTAGTCAATTTGATCAATTTTTGCCGGAAATTGCTTACATGAATGCTAGCCATCTTATGCGACATTGCCGGCATTGACATTGACAATTTTTGTATTTTTTTTAAATTGCTTATTTTTTTTTTAATTTTAAATGATTTTTCTTCTTTTCTTTTATTGCGATTGGCAAGGGCCTAACGACCTTGTCGGTCACTGGGCGAGGGCAACACTGGCCTAGCGCTTTTCATCAATCGCTTGAGACTGACCATTGTTGAAAAGAAAAGAAAAACATAAAAAGGAAAAAAAAAGAATTTTTAAAAGTTATCAACGTTAATACTGGCCACACCACATGTGATGACCAGCATGACTAAGATGTCATGTCGGTGCTTTCTAATCAAAATTGATCAAAATGACTACATCGATAAATTGTTGAAATATTTAAAACTGAATTGACATGATTAAAAGATTTATGATTGATTTGGGATGAATGCAATGAGTTCACTTTTTTTGGTAATTTTCTCATTTCCATGGCAATTAACATTGTGACACCGAGGTCAAAAGTTTAATTAAGTCGGAAAGGCGACTAAAACTAATTACAGAAATAGGAGATTTCAGCATCACTTTCAGTAAGGCATAATAGTCTCAAGATCATATCAACTGGAAGTTATCTTTTGCGAATCTATTGCTTCCATTCCAAGTGACTTATCTTCAACCAAATCAGAAAGTGGGCTTGAAATTGATTCGCCATAATAAGCTTAGGAGATTAGTTGGCATCAATCAATCATGAAGGGCGACTTTGTCGGCTGATCCATCGTCCTTAGCTTCTGGAAAAGCAATGTTAATTTGCATTTAGTATAAATGATCTCCTTGAAGCTTTTTTTTTTTAAAAATAATTTAAAATATAAGTGAGAAGATCTAACTATTTAAAAACTCATGAAATATCTTATAAATCTTGATTTTTTCTTTCTTATTACTGATGATATATAGCTTGTGTGGTATTGTTGCGACGCGCCTGTTTGCTTCAATCTCCCACTCATGTCTATATATGCACATGTCCAATCAAAACTCTGAAATCAAAAGTGGAGCAAGCCTCGGATTAAAGGAGAAGCAAAAGATAAAAAAGGAGGTGCAAGAAAGAAGTGGGTCCAACCTCCAACCTGTTTAGGAAACGAAGAAAGTATGGCAATCCGTCACTACCGAGGCTTTAAGAAGGGTTTTGTTTAGTTTTGAGTAGTGCCGTGCAAACAAATCAGAGCACCTTTTCGTTTTTCCAGGTAATGATGCACAAATTGGGCATCTTCACGGGTAGCCGATAAACGCACTTGATGACACGGTTTTCCCGAGCTCTCCTAGGCTGGCTCGGACCTTTTCGTGGACTGAGCCGAGCTGCAAGGAAGGCTCTTCAATGCTTAAGTCAGTACATCAGGATTAGTAAAGGAAAGGAGAGAACTATTAGAGAGGATCTGCTCAGAGAAAGCCGAAGAAACAGCAAACGCCAGGGGACTCCCCTGGTGGGGTTCTGAGGAGTCTTTGTGGGCGAGGCGCGCTCAATGGGCCTTGGGAGCGGAATAAGGCATTATATCACCTAACAGGGTAAGGAGCTGGGCTAACCTGATCGTAGCGTGTATGGCTGCCTGGCCGAGCTGAAAACATATTTTGTCATTTGTTTTTTACACTTGTATCGTTCCACAATGTATATGAATTTCTAGCACGCATATGATGGCGTTTTGCATTTGGGTGATCATGCACTAGGAACCTAAGCTCAAGTGCCAAGGATTCAGGCACAACCTTTGTGGACTCGGGGACTCGAACTTGGGCGTGGGGACCCAGGCATGGGGATTGGGTTTCCATGCCCAACCTTGATGGACTCGGGCAATATGGGGCTTGTGTGCCTGAGCACTATATTGTGGTCGCAGGCTTGGCCTCGATGTATCAAGGCCTTGGTGTTGGGGACTCAATCTTGGATGGCAGGAACTAGCATTAGAGTTCCTATGCCCAAGTGTAGAATTTCTAGTCGAAGCATTGATACATGGTCACATTTTGGAAAATGATTTCTGATTTTTTTAAGAGGAAATCATGTCCTTGAATTTAGTACAAAAATATTTTTCATTGATTCATTTTCCTAAACAATCTAAATATTGAAAAATGTTTTTTTATGTAATAATCGGAGCCCAAATGGTTGTCGATAATGAAAATATTATTCATTGACTAACTATCAAACGATACAAACGATCGTTTTTAGGAAAATATTTTTCAAGTCATTCATTTTTTGCGAAAGAAAGGGAGCCAAAGAGAATGCATTATAGGAGTTGTTGGATAAGAGAATATCTGTATTTATGCCTCCCATGAGGCACTCATTTCGTTGTGTGATTACTAGCGTGGCGAAGATAAGCACCAAGGGTGATGGGAACACTTGGGCTCTACCTCCTTTCCCACACATTATACTCTAGGTTGGTCTAAAAATGTTCTTTGAATTTCGTGCGATGATGTTGCGTAGAATATTTGGCTCTTCGTTTTTTTTGAAATGAAAGAAGATGAGGAAGATGCAATCCCAATTTATTGAGCAAACTAGGTGTCTCACCTGGGATGGCTTTCTAATGTATCATTGCACCTTGCTTCATGTCATTAAACTATAAAATGTTGCCAAACTAATTTGGAAGTTATCACATTTGACAATTAAATCAATATAAAATCATAGAGAAATACACAGGACCAATAAAGAATTGAAAAGATTTATGTAGTTTAATCTGAGCGCTATAACCTATTCCCTGGAGAGAGCCCATCACAAATTATCCATTAATTAATTGGATAATTGCTTACTTAACTCAACCATTTTCCAGCCCTAAATTATATTCGAACCCATCGTGTTTTTGAAGAAAGCAACTCAATTTAAATGCAGAACTCACATCACAAAAAGTCACCAGGTTCATGACTCCGTGCATTCAATGAAAGAGCTCCATTGGTAGCTTTCTCGAAAAAATCTACTTTTTCTCGTGTAGATCCTTCATAAAAAGCTATTGAGCCGGGTGGAGAAAATATTGAGTACACGAGTTGTAGCCAATTGAACAAGATATTAATCTATTTTTCTTGCGATACGTCTTGTACCTAGTCCCACAAGTCATAAATGTTTAAAACTCTCGCAGCCCCTTTCTCTCTCTTCACTCGCTTCACTCCACTGTTGTCAACTTGTCAGACACCCTCTCTCTCTCTTACTTCCATTTTTCTCTCTTTCCGCAAAAGAGAAGTGTCATAGGAGAGAGAGAGAGAGAGAGAGAGAGAGAGAGTTGGAATTTTACATAGAAAATTTGGAGTTTGAGAGAGCAAAAGGAAGAGGCGGTCATGATGAAGTCGAAAACTGAAATTCGGCTTGGTGGGTCTTGAGCGGACCTTGAAGAGTGAAGAAGAGGAGGCGTCGCGTGAAGACAAGGGAGGGAGAGAGAACGCAGAAAGAGAGAAAAATGGAAGTGGGTAGAGAGAAGATGTCTGACAACGGAAGAGTGAAGCCAAGCTAGTAGACAGAGAGAAAAAGGCCTGCGAGGGTTTTAAACATTTCTGACTTGTGGGTCCAAATACTAGACGTGTTGCAAGATAAATAAGTTAATATTTTTGCTGAGTTGGCTATATTTGAATACCCAATATTTTTTCTAGTGAGGGCAGCCAAAAGGTAAAAATAAAGAAGGTAAGTGAAACTTCCACTAGTCTCTTTCTTAGATAAGACTAAACAAATTTGAATAGTAATTAGGGATGGACAGTTTTAAGTTCGGTACAATTTCCATATAGAACTTGGAACTTATTTGTTAGAATAGTTTTTTCATTTTTTTTGAAGTTAGAACCTGCTCTACATATCTTAGAACTCAAAATTATTTGATCATAGGTTCTAGCGTCTATTTAGATTCCAAGTATATCATTTATTGAACTATTATAGTGAATTAAAACATTTAATGATCATTATCTATTACTATAATTCATTGACCATAAAGACACACTAGAAAATATGAACATTAATAAAGTAAAAGTTTTAATCATAAAATGGAAGTTTTTAGACTAATGTTTTTAGATTATACACTCATTATTGAACAGTATAAAATATTGCAAAATAGCACAAATACATGAACTAAGAAAAATATTAAAATTTATTCCAAGTTTTAGATTAAAGTATATAGATTTCAAGTTTCGGGTTCCTCTAACTAAAAACTTGGAACCGACACATCAAAACGAGTTTCTTATGTTTTAGAATCTGGAATCCTACCCTACATACCTTGAAACCTGGAAACTACAAGTTCCATTGGTCTAGTTCTTAGGCTTCAAGTTCTACCCTACAATCATTCTCGTCCCTAATAGTAATCTCCAACGATCCACTCTTGATATACAACTAAAGAGAATTCTAATCCAATTAGAACGGATTTTTTTAGCACTTCACCGACACTACTACAAAGCTGCTCTACGATTACATTCGAAGACGTAAAGTCCTTTCTTTTTAAGAGTGAAAACGAAATTACAAAAAGATAATTACTTAGGATATGGCGCAAAATTTGGTTTTTTGGGGGTAGAGACAAGCCTAGAAGGCCTGGAGGTAGCAGATTGAAAAGCCATATTAAATTGAGGCCAAACATTCAGATTCATTGATGTTATCAATACGGTAAGTGGGGCACTACAGGATAAATCATCCAAAGTACAATCATCAAGGAGTTAAGGTGGCATTTGCAAGCGAGTGTGGTGTTACTAAAGCAAAAATAGTTCAAAGGAAAATTATCTAAAAAGTCTTAAACCTATTATACAATGGCTAATTCAGTTCAAAACTTTTTAATATGACCAATTTAATTCAACATTTTGATGATATGTCAATATATTGCTTTTGGCCAATTTTAGCCGGAAATAATTAACGTGGACGTTGGCTGTTCTATATGACATGATTGACGCTAATGTTGATAATTTTTTTAATTTTTTTTATATAGTCATTTTCTTTTCTTTCATTTATCTTTTTTTTCTTTATTTTCCTACGCAGGTTGGTGGGGCCTCGCGATGACCAAGATGCCCTTGCCTCCCTTAGACCTAACGCCCTCTCTTAGATCTAGGTTGCCTTGCCTCTAGTCAAGGACCTCCATTGGTCATTGTCTAGGACTCGGATTAGCGGAGGAAAATAGGAAAAAAAAAAAGGAAAAAGAAAAAAAGGGAAAAAATAATAAAAATTACAAAAATCTTTCATGTCATTATCGTTCGTGTCACATATGATGGTTGACATCTACGTAACGATCAATAGTCAAAATTGGTTGAAATTATTAGATTATCATATTTTCAAAATGTTTCGAACTTCACATTAAAAAGTTTAGGATTGAATTGGTTACTGTGCAATATGCTGAACATGCGTTAGTAGTCATCATGATTTCATCAGGTAATAATTGGGTGGTTGACTATGGATGTTTTATCTTGTGATTTCTCAAGGGCACTATTTTACTACCTATAAGTGTTTGGAGGGTGGTAAGGTGCTTATGAAAAACGATGTTGCTTGCAAAGTAGTAAGGATTAGGATAGTTCATATTAAGATGCACAATGAAGTCATGAGAGCATTCACTGACATAAGATATGTATTGGAGTTAAAAGATAACCTTCTCTTGTTGAGTGCTTTTGAGGTGCTCTTGTACCATATTTTTGTTGGGAAAAATATGGTTTCGAATTGGATAAAGCGATTAAGTCGGATTTTGAGGTGTCTTTAAAAATTTATTTGCCCCACAATGTTATTAATGATCACTGGTAGATTTCTTTTAGAATACAATAAAGTCTTGAAAGACTATATAGCAATTATAGTACTTCTCTAGGGTCTCTCAACAGAAACAATTGAAAATAATAGCTTTATATTCTTTTGAAAGAAAACAAAAAATAGAAGAAGAAGATCATGATTGAACATACACGTTTAGTAATTTATAACAAAAAATAATAAGTTATATTCGAGCAAGCACAATCTCCCAATGATTAAGAAGTTATGTTTGAGCAGGTACAAATTCTAGGATAACCATTTGAAGAAATAATAAAATTCGGAATCAAATAAATAATAACCATAACTCTTTCATAAACAGTCGTATTATTTCAATGAGACTTTATGGTTAATTCTTTTTATAAAAATAAATTCGAATTTTAATAAATAAAAATAATGATAATTAATTAGTACCAAATTGCGTCCATGTGTGCACTCACATCCTTTCGACATGGGACAAGGTACCTCATAGTTTGTTTGTAAAACAAACTAACAACAATTTCCGCTTAAGATGAAATTCTAAAGGTCCCTCTACATGTGCTTACTGTGGCACGGGAGAAGAAAGAGTGTAGGTTATATCTCATCTTGCAGACCGCGATGATTAGCTCATTTGCTAGATTTGACAATATTTTAGGTTAGGACATAACATAGTCATGGCATATGAGACTTGGCACATGAGTGAGAAGGACATGATATTCTGAGTCGGAGAGGTCTAGCAGGAGGTCACCGGACTGAGAAGCTGCCGCGTCAACATGCATATAATTAGACATAGTCCATGTCTTGTTCTTTGTTGTTTTTTACTGGTTAATTATGGTAGCACGAAGACTTCTACGAATGTAACTTGATCCATGACCTCATTCAACTATTCTACCTTTACAAGACAATAAAGATTCATTTAGCAGTCTTTAAAGTTGCTTCTCGATCATCATTATGTGATTATAATATGATGCCACACACTCAAGTACCTTATTTTTTCAGCACATATTACTAGAAGTGATCGCTTTCTGAGTGGGCGGCTATGAAGCTGTCCGTGCTTCCGTGTCGTGTCCGACATGTGTCGGAGCATGTCGGACACGTCGACACGCATGGACATGGTCGGACACGCCGTCAACTTTTCTCGACACGCATGTCGACGCCTGTCCGGCAGATTGATGGAGGGTGGAGGTGAGGGAGTAGAGGCCACGAGTGACGCCGAGCTCACGACAGCGAGAGACGGTCGCCACTGTGATGCTGTGATGGATCTGACGAGGTTGCAGCTACGGGGGAGAAAGGGCTGAAGGCGAGAGGAAGAGGAGAGGAGAGGAAGAGGGTCGTGCGGCGAGTGACGAGGAAGGAGAAGAGAAGGGTCGTGGGTCGTGCAGAGCTCGTGAGGAAGGAGAAGCGAAAGGGTCGTGCGGAGCTAGGGTTTTTGATGGACGATTGCCTTTTTTGGGGGAGGGGAAGAGACAGGGACAGCCTGTCTGTCGGTGGTGGGGAGGGAAAGAAAAATAAATTTGGGGTGGGGGGAAATGGATGATGGCGGGGAGGGAAAGAAAAATATTGGTTGGGGGGGGGGGTGGGGGTGGACTCTACTGAAGATTTTTTTTTTAATCGGAAAAATAAATAAATTAGATTAAAATATAATTTTGAAAAAAAAAATATTGAATTTGAATTAAATTAATTAAAAATAAAAATATTTATTTAATATATAACGTGTCCCAATGTGTCGGAATTCTCTATTTTTAAGAAATGACGTGTCGACGTATTGTGTCGTGTCGCGTGTCGATGTTACATAGGTAGGCGGTTGCCACCTTAGAATTGGACCACCTACTAAGTAACGGTTCCACAAAACGGGAATTAGGAACCGCTCATTGGTTCTCGGATTCACTCAGAATGACCACCGATCGGATTTGTTCCTAAGTGTATTTGTGGAACCAGTCGTGTCCTACAATCTAATCTGTTTTTAATAGTAGATAGCACAGAACCAAAAAGTCCCGGAAGAACGCCATATTACCCAATATCTTGAAAATGAGGTTTAAAAGATTTTAGAAACCGCCCGAAAGTACCCAGAAAAAAAAAACAGAGAAAGAATGGGACATTACTTAAAGTTGTAAAGCAATCTCTACCGCTCTAATGGATTTCCAATGGAGACGAAACGGTTCTACCTTTCTTTTGTGAGGTGAGGTAATCAAGAGATGTGATTCCTAAAGTTGAACTGCTCGAATAAGCTACTGAGGTAATCAAGAGACCAAAGCGGGTCTGGTTCAGGCAGTTCTTTGATCTTTTGCACACCTCTATATAATACATACATATATATTCGTATGTCCATTGCATAAGTACGTCAATACGTTTGCATAAAGCATAAGCTGTGAACACGGTGTGTTATCAATTGGCTGATGCAGGGGTTGTTTTAAACGCCGCAGTAGGCCTTGGCAGAGCACACATCTTTGGGAACGCTGTCCTGGGAAAAATAACGGAGCAACCCATAATTACCGAATGCTTTGAACTTCTATGGGTTCTCAGAATCTGCTAAGGATTTCGATTGTTACATGTGGAATATGAGCAAGCCCAGCGAGTACCTGGGCGATTGCTTCTCCTTGGGCAACACTTGATGCAAAGGAGAATGAATCCTTCCGTTGCTCCATTCCTGTTCAACAGCGGTTGAAACATTTTCCAGTACTTAAGTCAATAGAGAGACTCTCATAGACAAGATGTCCTTGATCCTTCACCAAATAAGTACGAACCTTCTGAAGGATCGCCGTCATTTTAGAAATAGTGCGAGCAAGCTATGTTTGATCCACACAGACAACAAGAAAATGAGGGACAGGTGGTATCAAGTTGTTGACATGAATTTGAATCGACATGAGTTGAGATTGGTTTAAGTCATCTCAAAAAGAATAAATTCATATAGAAGTAGATAAAATTAAGGAGTTGTCACAAGAAGACAAAAAAAAAGTTTATAAAAAACTGAGAAGCATTGATAATTTGTAGACGATAAAGAAGAGTTGAATGTAAAAGTATCAATAAATTACTAACAAGACGCTCAAAAATCATGTGATACATAAGTTCATATCAATATTCTTTTTTTATATTTATCAAACTCTTGAAAAAGTGTACCAATTCAAAAAAAAAAAAAAATGGTTAGAATCATCCTAGTTAAATATCACTAGCATATTCACTAGGGATTGCCCCATCCTATTGGACAGCTTTTCCACATGAAATGAGGGAGGTGGGAAGTTTGATTCTCTACTTTTTTAGGGGGCTTGGGAGTAAGAATTTTTAGGTTCAAGTGTTGGGTTCGAATCTGTAAAAAGGTGAGGCAACTGCAGAGAGGTAGGTTAAAAGTGAGTGAGTTGAAAGTTAAAGTAAGATAGACAAAAAAAAAAAGTCACTGGCATTACTTTATTGTTCGTACATAAAAGTCATTTCCTGTCTCATTCATCTAAAGTCTAGATGAACTTGAACATAACATTGGATTTAGGGAAATATAGGTATGCCTAATGTGTGTTCACTTAATAAGAACTTATATTCCTGCGTAACCTCCCTTCAATTTGTGGTTGAATATTTTCTTCTCCTATTCCCCCAATCGGGCCAAAAATACAATCACCAACTGCATAGATGAGAGAGGTAACCACTTCAAAATAGGGAAAAGTACCAAAAAAGTCATAAACATATTACATTGGTATCAATTCAGTCCTAAACCTTTTTACATTGGTACCAATTTAGTCCATTCGGCCAATTTTGGCCTGCCGGTGCTGACGTGGACATCGGTCGGTGACCGGTAACACTAATTTCTACCAAAGTTTGAGGCTTTCTGTGAACCTCGTGACAAAATTGTAAATGACATCATTCATATCATGATTAGTGATAGACTGAGTATTTAACCAAGTATAAAATTCCTCAAGTCTTTCTAGCCATTTATGGTAAGGGATGTCATCGATGGTGAAAAACTGTTTTGAAGCCATGGACACATGGTGTCTTGGATTGTTCTGAACAATCTCTGGCTCGGAGTAATTTGATTCCATTTTCTGATCTGGAGGATCAGCCATGAATATAGATGAAGTTACTGGTGGAATAGGAAGGGAATCATTGTTAGGAATTGAAAAGGATGAAGATGAGGAAAATGATACTGATTCTGATTTAGTATTAGAAATGGCAGGAAAAGTTTGTTCGGCTGGGAATAGAATCTGATCATTTGGAAGGCCAGGATCAGGCTGTTGGATAATAGGGTCAGGTTGTTGTTCCTGAGTACCCAAGTCCTTTAGAAAAGATTCTAATAGATTGGATAACATCATCTGATCTGGCCTTTCTTTTATGACGATCGAACTCGATTATGTGGGCATTTTCTCTTTCCCTTTGTCCTTCTATATATTTTTGAGACGATTACACATTTCTGCCATATTTGGTTCTTTTCTGAAAGAATCTTCTGGGATGGCAGCAAAAATAGACGTCTGTGGTGGTGGAGGTAAGTACCCAGTTTTGACAGTAGTTGCAAAAGGATCAAAAGGTCTGAACCTTCCTTCTTCAAGGAGTTGAATTTGCCTTTTGAGCTTTTCTATCTCCGGCTTCGGGCTCTCAAGATGATGATACTCTAGACGTTGTCATGATTCCAAGGCATTTAGCCTCTTTTAGAATTCAGAAACCATTTTCTTGGTGGTCTCATCATACTTTTGGAGATCTTGTTGCACATTTCCAATTCTGGAATCAATTGCTTTGAAAGCATTGTTTTGTGCTAACAGAGTCTCGGATTGCCAATTTAGGATAGCTTCAGCAGCATGAGTTCTTCTTTGTCTCCCATGTTCATCCACATCAGTGAGGGCAGGTATCTTAGGAACATGACGGTATCTGCCTTGTGGATCAATGAATTCTTTTGGAGCAGGAAACGAGAGTTTAGACCTTTCTCGGACAAGAGGAGGAAAGTCTATATCATGAAACATAGCAATGGAAGGAGTGGATGGTGTTTCTGCTGGGACCTCAAGTGGGTAAGAGTGTTTCTTAGCCCACTTTAAAATTGGCTTATAAAATGGGGAGATAGCTGGTTTTTTTTTTTAGGAGGAGATGATGGAGGTGGTTTTGGTGGATCTGGTGGAACTTGGGGTGTAGTACTGAACTCTGGTGGTGGAGGTGGTGCATAGGAAACCATGAACTGGTATTTATCACACTCATCAAGAGTATCAACGGATGGATCTCCATTTAAGTACCTTTGGTATATGGGATCTTTCGGTTTTTTCCTTCGAGGTGGAGGTTTGTCATATGGATTTACCTTGTTAGGAGAATTTAGGTAATAAGAGCATTGGCAAAAAGGATCCCAGAAACAATTACCATACCGATCTTTGTAGTAATGGACAAGATGTCCATCACCGTTGAAATGTCGAACAAGCTTTTTTGGATCGGGTTCGGAAATTGATTTAGGAACACATGGTTCAATCATGAAAAGGGTTTGGAAGATAGAAGGATTTTCTTCATTTTCCTTGCCAAATTTGATGGAAATAGTTCAATCTTTTTTCCGAACGAACTCAGAGTTCGTAGACTGGAAAGGCTTGTTATGCTGGTGTAGCTTTTCGTAATTGGTGATCCAAGTCTCCGGAAGAAGCTTGGCCAATGTATCCTTCGGGATCTATCTAGGAACATGGATGCAGGATGCCTGATCATTCTGCATGGAGATAAACAAAGCATCTTCGTTACCATTGTAGAAGTTTAGATCTAGAGCATGGTTCTGCACTCGATAAACCATTTGGTAATGCAGTGTTACAGCTACAGAGTCAGCGGTTTGGGGGGCTCCAGTGAGCTGAACTTAGAATTTTAAGAAAGAAAGTAGCTGAGGGTCTGAAAGAGCGATGTTGAAATTTCGATATAAAGTCACGAAGACTGTTCTAGCATTAAAAGTAGTTTGAACAGTACCAATGTAGGCATGCTGGTACTGTAAAAACCTAGTATCCAACAACGTGATTCGTGCTACAATTGGTAAACCTTTATGACCATGGAAGGTAAGAGCAAGACAAACAGCGCCATAATGGACATGAGTATATCCTTGCTGAGCCCATTGTCTGGGAAACTCTGGAGCGATCTGAAGAGTAACAAAGTACTCCTTTTCAGTAGCAGGAATGGGGTGCTGGTCGAATTTGGAGGACTGGACGTACTCCTTGACTTGCTTTGGGGTTTGGTGAATAAGTTGGTGGATGGAGCAGATAGGTGAGAAAAATGAGTGTGGTTTGGCAAAAGCGGAGTAAGGGTTCATGAGGGGAAGTTAGGTTTTAGAGATCTTGGTTTCATCACTAAGAGAGACTTCATAAAGATAATCTATCTTAGAAGCATTGGAAACATGAAATTCTGGAGAGGTTGAAGATGAAGGAGATGAAGTAAGAGAAACGGGTGCTTCAAGGATTTCTGGTTCTGTGGACATGATATGAAGAGAGATCTTCTCAGTATTGGATTCTCCTACCAAGCACATGAAACGAATAACATTACAAATGAAACCATGGCTCTGATACTATGAATGGACCTAGACTTAGAATCAGGGAGGACGAAGTCAATTTTCTACAGGTATGCCTTCCCACAGTGGGCGAACAACTCCCGTTCAAGCCCTTATTTTATTATTTTAAAAATATTTTTGAATTTTTTTGAATTTTTTGAATTTTTTTGAATTTTTTTGAATTTTTTCCTTTTTTTCTTTTCTTTCTTCTTCCTCCTTGGACTGTTTCAGCGGTGGCCGGCGAGGGTCGCGGCCCTCGCTCGGCCTCTCCTAGGGCCGTCGGCGAGGCGGCTTCACCTGGATCCGGGCGAGGCTAGCCTCGCCTTGGCCTCACCGGCTGCAGGCGAGGGGTCAGCGAGGCTGGCCTCGCCCAGATCCGGGTGAAGCCGCCTTGCCCGCGGCCTTGGGCGAGGCTGAGCGAGGGCCTCGCCCGCGGCCGGCGAGGCCAACGCGACCCTCGCCGGGCCTTGCTTTGGGCGAAGGCGGCCATCGCTTGCGGCAAGGCTAGGGCGAGGCTGGCCTTGCCTAGATTCGGGCGAAGCCGCCTCACCCGTGACCCTCGCTGGCGGCTGGCTCAGGCCGCGACCCTCGCCGGCCACCGCTAGAATAGTCCAAGGAGGAATAAGGAAGAAAAGAAAAGGAAAAAGAAAAAAATGGAAAAGAAAAAGGAAAAAATTCAAAAAATAATTTAAAAAATAATAAAAATTGCCACGTCAATGTCTAGTCACTGGCCGATGTCCACGTTAGCACCAGCAGGTCAAAATTTACCGGATGGACTGAATTGATCCAATTGAAAAGTTTATGACTGAATTGGTACCAATGCAATAGATTTAGGACTTTTTTAGTACTTTTCCCCTTCAAAATAAGATAAATTTTTTTGATCAAGTCGATTGATCAAATGGTCATAGACAGTAGAAGTTAGCTAGGTGGTGGTCCGGTGGACTCAATGGGCCTTTAGCTTTGTTGCTATACGATACATATCATCAAGAGTTGATTTCGAAGTGCCTTTTAAATGGAAACAAGATCTCAAAATGCCTCCTCTAATAATGTCTCAATTAAGTCAATGTGTGTCACCCCAAATTCGTTTTGTCACAAATAAGTTTACATCCAAAGCTTGGGTTAAGGTAACACGCACAAATCAAAGGCCAAGATTAAACCAGTTCACAAAACTAGCAAAGTATATCATGGATCTCTAGGTATCCGAAATCCCACAATCATGCTCTTGGATTAATAAAAGACATATAATGATAAGACTATTGTATGCTAGTAGATAGACAAATGGGTAATTCAATTGAGTCAACTTAACTCTCATTTTATACCATGAAACTATTGTAGATTCTAACTTTTCATTAATCTTTCTCATATCTCTCTAGAAGCTCATTTGGCCTAACTATAGCTAAACTATAACTATGTTGTGTCATAACTATTTTTTGAAGTATTGTAACATTTATGTTTGGTAATATATATTTCATAGTGGCAAAAGAACACCCCAAGTGCCACAACTTGGCAAAAGAGAATATATAATTGCCAAAATTTCCAAAAAGTACACTTAAGTGCTAAAATCGGAAAATAAATTAATATTAGAGTGCTAATGGCGAGAGTATTCTACCAAACAACTAATGTGGCTTTTTGTGGTGAGAATTTTAAATGATGTGATATCTCTTTAAAAAAAATTTATCTGCATGGCATTTTTATTAATTTTTTTAAAAATCAGATTAAAAAACTAAAAAATAAAAGAAAAGTTAAAATATATTTAAAAAACAAATTTGCGAAAAAAGAAAAAGCAAGGATCGGCGATGGGTGTTTCCACCATCGCCCATCGCCAGATAGGGCTAGTGACTATTGCCGGCCTTAGGTGAGGTGGCTGGCCTTGCCTAGTCCTAAGTGAAGGCTGACGATTCATACTAGGCTCGGGCTCGGGTGCCTAGACTTGGGAGACACCAGCAACCATCGCTTGGCTAGGGTGAGGCCTCGTTGGTCCTCGCCTAGGGTTGGTGAAGCTCACCCAAATCGTCACCTAGATTTGGCAAATCTTGCTAGCCCCAAGAAACCCTAGGGGAGGGTCAACGAGGCCTCGCCTAAGCCTGGTGAGAGTCGTTGGCCTTGCCTAGGGTCGGGAGGCCTTGCTCGAGCTTGGCGAGGTCGCTGGCCCTCCTCACCTTGGGTCGAGTGAAGGCCAGCCACCCTCACCCAGGGCCGTTGACAATCATTGGCCCCTTTGACGATGGGTGGCGGCAAATGTAGACGACGTTGTTTTAGGGTTTTTAATTTGGGGGCAACATGGAGGATGACGTTGTTTTAGACAAGAGTTGCTAAGTGTATATTTTGGCGAGTCACATAGACCAATTTTTTTAATAAAATAATGTCGTGTCGAATTTCTAGCAAGCCTCTTTGGAGTTGGCACTTAAATGTCTAATTTTTTTATTTTAAAAGAGTGACACTTAAATGTATCTTTTTGGAAATTTTGCATTTATATATCCCCTATGCTAAGTAGTGGCACTTGGGGCGTTCTTCTCTCATTTTATAGTTGCAATACCTCAAAATTGTGTAAGGCAATTGCTCAATAGCAGTCATAACTTTGTAGTTACTACAATCATGAGGTACTTGCTAAATACCTTATGAAATCTAAAGCACCCATTTTTCATGACCGAAACTGCTACAGGGTTCGAGTACATTTCCAACAACCTAAATCACTTGTTTGATTCCTTTAATTTTGGGAAAATTTCAAATAAGGACTTATAGTACCATCATTTTCTCAAAAAAGGACTTGAAGTGAAGTTTATCTCAAATAAAGACCCAAAGTGCCTTCATTTTCTCAAAAGAGGACCTAGAGTGAAGTTTGTCTCAAATAATGACCCAAAATGATCATTAGTCTCAAAGAAGGACCTCATTTGCCGGCCAGTGAATAAATGCATCTCCGATGCATATTCCGGTAGCTTGATTAGGGATATTTTTGTCCTTTTTTAAAAAAAAAAATTTCAGTTGTCTTGTTCTTTATTATTATTATTATTATTATTGGGTCAATGGTGGCATTGTTCATCATCTTCTTCGTCCCTTATTCATCTTCTTCTCAAGAACATTGAACTTGGGAAGGGCCAGTGAGCGCTGGCCGTTGGTGAGGATCGGCAAGGGTTGGACACCCATCGTCGGCAATAGGCGAGGCCCGTCAAACGCTCGCTAGCAACGGGTGAGGGCTTGCAAGCCCTCGTTAGCCCTTATTAGTGGCCAGTGAGGTGGGCGAGCCCTCGCCTAGGGCCGGTGAGGGGTGACCTTGCTGATGGTCGTGAGTGTTGGAGAAATCTTTCCGAATATTTTGAAGCGACAAAACGTTTTGTCGGCTTCAAAATATTCTCGAAAGATTTCTCCAACAATCTCCCTTTTGATGGTGACAAAACTTTCTTGAAGATTTGAACAACTTTGACCTGCAAAACATTTCTCAAGTAATATGGCTAACTCATAAAGATTAATAAAATAACCGACTCGCATCCACCACAGAAAATTGGTTAGACTTTCATGAGAAACACCATATAACAAAACTTGAATAAATGCGACCAGTCAAGCATCACAATCGACAATCAATTCAGTCATCCAAGTTCAAGTTCTCAAGTCATACTCAAAAATAAACATAACCAAAAAGGTCAAAGATTAAAATATGAAAGTTCAAATTGATTCTCCCCTTTTTGTCATCATTGAAAAGGGTGAGAAAGGAGTCATGTCTCGCTTGGAATGCGCACGATCCGGAAATCCCCAATAGACTGGACTACTCCTTCGAGCTTCTTCGGTCTTCTCTCGATGAGCTACCTCTTCTCCCTTGGCATTGGCTTGAAGTTGCGAGCGAGGTCTTTGAGTCTATCCTCCATAGAGACCGAAGATGCTTGTCCAAGTGCTCTTCAAAGCTTGGATTTCACATCCGAAACATATATCTGGTTCCGCATTTCCCGAAGAATATTCATGATGCTACGAAAGTCTACGTAATCATCCGTCTCGTGTACTTGCATTGACTCTCTCGAGATGATGGCGTTTTTGAATGGTCTCGGCAGATTTGGAATCGATGCATCACCTTCTTCGTGCAATTGAGAGACCTCGAACTTCTTCCGGGTCTTCGGGAGATTGTCTTAGATCTTCACTCGATGGCGAGCGGGAGGTGTAGACCTCTCTTGCTCGCTAACTCCCCTGTCTCTAGGACATCGAAAGGGGAAGAGTGATGATCATGCTCTTCATTTCCCTTTTCTCCGTAATTGTCGCAGACTTTTCTTTTTCTCCTTCTTCTTCTTCTTCAACTTCTTTGTTCTGCTGAAGATCTGTTTGATGAGACACGAACGTCTTGTTCTTGTCGGCGCTTGGATAGTGGGATCTTCATCATCTTCATCTTCATCTTCATCATCAAGGATGAGAGTTCTTCTCTTCTTCTTCGATGGGGCACCCATGGCCTCCTTTCCTTTCCTTTTTGAAGCAGATTGGATGGAGATTTCACTTTGAATTTCTCCATTGCCTTGGAGAGTTCTTGCGACGCATCTTCATTAACATTTTCAACCCTACCACCATCTTTTCACACGGTCGATCACAAAATGTATGCGGTAGTTCAATGTTCAGATGTCTCAAGATCTTGGTCACCAGACTGTGATAAGGCAATTGTCCTTTGTCTTTTGACAATGCTCGTACATATGGAAGAGAATAGTGTGCGGGAGAGAAAACTTCCGTCCCGAGTTGATCGCATACATCAACTTTGCTTCGGAAGAGACACGAAGTCTTTGACGTAGACTTCGGTCCGAGACGCTTAATCACAATCTTATGAAGCACGATGTTGATGGCCTTCATCCTCGAGTAGGTAATTTTCTTCTCTGCGTCCATATCTTTAACAAGATCCGAGTAGTACGAGCAGGTGAGACTTTGATAGGGAGATAGCGTCCCCGTTCAACTCCAACAATGTCCGCCAACATATTCACATCTACCACGTAGACTTGATCTCGAACACTCGAATGAAATTCTATTCGCATCCAAAAAGCTAAGATTTGAATAGAAATAGGCGGTCGATTGAGCATACCCGTCTGTAGAGTCGAGCGAAAGTCTCAAGTTGAAGCAATTTCAACTTTTCTCTTAAGTTCACGTTGATGGAGTCCGGAAGTCAAAATCGACACTTCTAGGGTTTATCACCCCTCTTTTCAACAACAAATACACTTTCTCCCGATCCTTGGATTTAAACAAATCCATCCGATTTCCTTTCACATTCGCCGCCACACCCATTCTAGGTTTAAATTCAAGGAACATTTTGTCATCATCGTTCCCGTCAATCGATTTTGTCCTGGCATACGAGGATCACTTGGGAATGTTCTCAAGAGCCTCCATTGCCCTTCCTTTAGGAGCAATTCCCAATTCCTCCATTTTCCGCAGAAAAGATACTCATTCCCATAATTTTTGTCCTTAAGGAAGTCATCTATATACTTTAATGAAGTGCCGGTGACTTTCAACGCACGATAAAGCTTATAGATAACGTAGGGTTTTTGGACTCTTCTTTTGGTCGATCCTCGATTATCTCTTCTTCCAGATTTGCACCTTGTGGGGCGGGAGATGCTGAATGACGTGGAGGAGAGCGAATCGGACTTTGTCGCTGACTTGGTAAGTCTTCATCCTCGCAAGATCGAAGTGTGTCGGTCCCTTCTCCATTCTCTCGTGGTCCCCGTTTGCGATTCTTGATGATTTCCTCGAAGACGACATCTTCCTTTGTCTATAGGAGGATTCCTTCACTTGCTTTTCCCAAGAAAGATGACCACTTTCTCGACAATGAACAAAGAGTAGAAACAAGATCGAGAGGAGAGTGCTTTTTAGGGTTTTGAAAATTTGGGGTAGAATAACTGTGAATTTATATGTGCCTCGGATTTGAAAAGAGAAGTTTAACTCGCACAAGGAAAGTGTACGAACACTTCTTTTTCAAAATCAATAACTCGCCAAAAATAACTTCCTCTAAAAAAGACAAGTTTTCAAATTTCACACGAATTATATCTCGAATAAAAGAACGTACCTTTTCGAGATAAGATAAACAAGAATTAGTACCTTTTAGATAGAATAGCAACTTACGGTCTTTTAGCCATGAATGATTGAGTCTCGGGATTTAGAGTCTTAGAGCTGGTGAGTCTCTAGACTTTAACTTCTTCACGCTTCAAAATGTTGAGTCTTGAGCGGATAAAATCGAATTGATTTTTCTCCAAAGGCTTTGTAAATATATCTGCTAGTTGGCTCTTTGAATCAACAAATTGAATAGAGATTTCTCCATTTTGAATATGATCTCTAATAAAGTGATGACGAATCTCAATATGCTTTGCTCTTGAATGAAGGATTGGATTTTTGGTGAGATTGATCGCAACAGTGTTGTCACATCTCGATTTCCGTGCATGAGTCTTCAATGCCAAAGTCTTGTAGCTGTTGTTTTATCCATAGAATCTGCGAACAGCAGCTTCCAAGAGCTACATACTCGCTTCGTCGTTGAGAGAGCTACGGTGCTTTGCTTCCTTGAGAACCAAGACACTGTCCCGTTTCCAAGCAATTGACAAGTTCCGAAGTGCTCTTTCTATCGACTCGCAACCGGCCAGATCTGCATCCGAGTATCCTAGAAGATTAAAGTCTCCCCTCTTTGGATACCAAAGACCGATGCTTGCGGATGAAGCAACGTATTTGATAATACGTTTCACGGCAATGAGATGTGATTCTCTAGGATCCGATTGAAACCTAGCGCAGATGCAAACACTCAACAAAATATCGTGGTCTAGAAGCGTAAGATAAAGAAGTGAGCCGATCATGCTCCCGTACAGCTTTTGATCTACTTTCTTCCCTTCTTCATCCTTGTCTATCTTCTCGAGAGCATGACATTGGTATGTCGTCTTCTTGCAATTTTCCAATCCAAATCTTTTGACAAGATCATTAGCATATTTTTCTTGGAAGATAAAAGTTCCTTCCTTCAATTGCTTTATTTGAAGACCGAGAAAGAAAGTTAATTCTCCCATCATACTCATTTCAAATTCGTCCCCGCATAGACTTAGAAAATTTCTTGCAAAGACTTTCATTAGAAGATCCAAAAATAATGTCATCAACATATATTTGAACGAGTAAGAAACTTTTGTTTTCCCTTTTTATGAACAAGAGTAGTATCTACTTTACCTTTGACAAATCCGTTCGTAATAAGAACTTACTTAGTCTGTCGTACCAAGCTCGAGGTGCTTGCTTGAGACCATACAGCCTTTTTCGATCGAAGACCGAGTCCGGCTTCTTTGGGTCTTCAAATCCAGGCGGTTGTTCCACATAAACTTCCTCTTGGATAAATCCATTCGGAAAGCACTTTTGACGTCCATTTGGAATAACCTGAAATTTTTGTAACAAGCAAACGCAAGTAATAGACGAATAGCTTCTAACCTTGCAACTGGTGCGTAAGTTTCGTCATAGTCTATTCCTTCTTCTTGCGTGTATCCCTTGGCCACGAGTCTTGCTTTATTGCGTACGACTTTTCCTTCTTCGTTCATCTTGTTCCGAATACCCATTTGGCTCCAATAACAGTTTACCTTTCGGTTTAGATGTCAATTCCCGGACATCATTAATATTGAACTGTCTTCGAGCTCCTCTTGCATAGCTTCGATCCAGCTTTCATCGATAAAGCTTCTTCTATGCTTTTTGGTTCAATTTCGAGATGAGAGCAACAGCACTAGACTCTTCACGCCTTTTTGATCTGTGCGGATTCCTTCATTGATTTCGCCAATAATGAGATCTTTGGGATGACTGGATTTGTGTTTCCATTCTTGGTTGATTTGCTTGGTTGATGATCTCTTTCTTTATTTGAATCTTCATGAGTATCTTGATGATGGACTTCCGAGTCCGAGATGCTTCTTGAGTTGAAGACTTTGGAAGGTCTAGCGTGAGTTCAGATTCTTCATATTGAGTCCGGCTGGATTCATCTTGCGGCGAGTCTTGGAATTTGACATTCATTGATTCTTCCACAGATGGCTTTTCTTGTTATAGACTCTACGTAGGCTTTGCTTGATGCGAGAATATCCAAGGAAGATGCCTTCATCGATCTTTCTTCAAACTTACCAACTCGATCATTTGCATTTTTCAAAATAAAACATTTGCAACCGAATACATGAAAGTATGAAACAATAGGCTTCTTACCTTTGAACAATTCATAGGAGTTTTCTCAAGAATAGGTCTTAGAAAGACTCTATTTATAATATAGCATGCGGTTGAAACCGCTTGACAAAAAATCGTGAAGAAATTTTACTTTCAATTAAAAGTGTTCTAGCCATTTCTTGAAGAGATCTATTCTTTCTTTCCACAACTCCATTTTGCTCGGAGTATACGGAGAGGAAAACATGTGATTAAAACCAGATTTATCACAGAATTTTGTAAAATCTTGATTTTCAAATTCACTTCCATGATCTGTTCTTATACTTGAAATAGCAAATCCTTTTTCATTTTGAACCTTTTTAGCAAACTTCTCAAAGTACGAAAAAGTTTCTGACTTACTTGCAAGAAAATATACCCAGGTAAAGCGAGAGTAATCATCTACAATTACTAGACAATACTTCTTACCTCCAATGCTCGGGTTCTTGTTGGTCCGAAGAGATCCATATGAAGCAACTGTAATACATGATTAGTAGATACATGATTTACTTGCTTAAATGAATTTCTTACCTCGCTTTCCCGAATGCATGGAGTGCATAGGTCGACTTTAGATATGGCAATTTAGGTAGACCTCGAACAAGCTGCTTAGAAGAGATTTTGGCTAATTGCTTCTTGTTGATATGGCCAAGTTTTACGTGCCATAGAACTGCTTCATCTTGAATTGAGATTAAGCATTGTTCTTCATTTGGCTGTACATCAAGGAGGTAGATGTTTCCATGCCTTCGACCCATAAAAGACTCGAGTCGAATCTTTGCTAGTTCCAGAACATATGCCTTCTTGAAAGGAGATCTTGTAACCCGTATCACACAGTGGCTAATGCTGAGTAGATTGTAGTTGAGTCCTTCCACTAGTGAGACATTGCTTATTGTGAGATTTCCAATTTTTACAGTCCCGAATCCCACAATACTTCCTTTGCTATTTCCTCCGAAAGAAACTTTTCCACCATTTACTTGAATAAGCTTAATGAAACAATTTGAGTCTCCTGTCATGTGTCTTGAGCATCCGCTGTCAAGATACCACTTTATCTTCTTTTTGACAGAGACCTGCATTCAAAAGAGAGTCTCAAGCTTTCTTTGGTACCCAAACTTTCTTGGGTCCTTTGGTGTTAGTAGGATGAGCATTATTAGGCCATACTCTCTTAACAGGCTTCCAAACCATAGGACATTCTTTTTCAAAATGATCCTGACTGTTACACTTAGAACACCTTAAAGCATTTCGACCTACGACTTTACAAACACTCTTTTGAAATGATTTTTATAAGCCTCTTTTGATGGTCTTTTCTTAATTCTTTCTTTTACTTTTGGAAAATCAATCAAGGGGATTGTTTCCACTGTCATACCTAGACCAGACTTATTAAAGTAAGGTCTTTGGACTGAAAGCACTTTTTCAAGCTTTTCGGATCCTATCGAAAAACTTCTTTGAAATATTTGATAAGTCTGTTTTTAAGAAAACATTTTCTTTCAAGAGATCATCTTCTTTTTCTTTAAGAGCAGAAACATTTAGATCTAGACTTTTAATTCTTTCTTCTAAAATAATTTCCTTTTGTTTCAGAAATGAGTTTTCCTTTTTAAGTTCGGAAATTCTTTTGAGAGAAGTCTTGAGACTGAAACACAGTTCATCAATATATTTAGAGACTTTGACAGAATTTTAAAATTACTTACCTCAAATTCATCGTTGTCGAGTCGATCCAGAATCCGAGTCCAGTCTGAATGTGCCATCAAACATATGTTGGCGTATTCATTATCACTCTCTTCACATTCGTATCACTCCGGTTTTCGCTTTGAGAGCCTTTCGAAACTTCTCAACCTTTTCCTCTTTTCTTTTCGAAGAGGACATTGGGTCCGATGTGTCCCTTCTTTTTGCATTCGAAGCAAACTACATCTTTGTTTGGTTCCTCATCATCAACAGAGACTTGGTCTGCTGTCTCGAAAACTTTGTTTCCTTGGGATGAACCTTCCGCCTTTTCTATTCAGTTTTCTGAATCTTCTTATCATAAGAGCGAGCTCCTCATCATCCATATCATCTTCGAATCTGCATCATCGAATCGTCATTTGATTTTAATGCAATAGATTTCTTACCTCTTGGATCTTCGTCTTCATTAATTCGTTCCACTTCGTAAGACCGAAGAGTTCCAATCGCTCGTCTACGAGATAATGGCATGATTCTTTGCGTTTCTCTTATTGAAGTCTTTATATGATTCCAATCCTTAGAGAGTCCACGCGGTTTGTTCACCTTCATGGGATCAGAAATTTTTTGTCCTTGGTTCTCAAGACCATTGACAATATCGTAAAAACGACTAAACATGTCGTTATAGATTCTCCTGGTTTCATTTTGAAGGCTTCATATTGACCAAGAAGAATGTTAATTCCGTCTCCTTCACTCGATCTGTCCCTTCATAGGTGATGTGTAATCTATCCCATACTTCTTTTGCTGTAACACAAGAAGATATTCTATTATATTCGAGTTGGAGATAAAGCACAATATAAAGAATAAATTGCTTTAGCATCGAGTGCTTGTCTCTTGTTTATCTCTTCTTGAGACATTCCGGCCGGCTTCAGCTTTCTTTCCCTCTTTCGTAGATTGAAGCGCGGCGGGAGTGATTCCTCTTTCCACAACGTCCCATTCCGAGGATCCTTTGATCGAAGGAAAGCTTTCATCTTGTTCTTCCGGATGTTGTAATCCTTTCCATCGAAGTAGGGAGGTCTGGTATTGCTTTGCCCTTCCATCGGCCCGGTGCTAGCATACTAGCCATGGATCTTTTACTCGAAGTAAAACACTTCAAACAAAGTGAGAACACGGGCTCGATACCAATTGATATAGCTAGTATGAGTACCTAGAGGGGGTGAATAGGTATATAAAAAATTTCTCGAAGCTTGTACGATATTTAAACAATTAATGATTCAATCGCAAGAGTTAAATATCAATCGAGAGGCGAGTAAGGAAAGAGAGAATTGAACACTCGGTTTATAGTGGTTCGGCTTGATTCAAGCCTACGTCCACTCTTCTACTGGCGACGGCCGATTGGCTGGATTCCACTATGATCAAAGAGATGTTACGGTGTTGATCTTCCTTGATTTCTAGGTGTAGATGATCTACCACACTCACTCAAGCGTCACCAAGTATATACTCTCTCTGTTTACAATTTCGCTCGAGCAGTCTCAAACAACAATCAAGGATCTTCAGACTCTGGAATTTTTCTATCAATCACCCTCTTAAAATAACTAGAACGACTTCTTTTTATACTCCTTCATGCCATCATAGCCGTTGGCACTTACCAAAGGAATTCCTCCAATCTACCCGTTGGACGGAATCAATCAAGAAGATCATCAAGCTATTTAAGGAATCGATGATAGCCCATCAATCTGTTCGCCCATACAATCGGGATCTCGGTTTCCATGAATAGAACATTCCAAGATTATTTCGTCGACCAACGGATCTTCAATCGATCTTAGATAAGAATTAAAGAATCCGAAATGATTATCCAACCAAAGAATCTATTCCGAGAGAATAGGATCGAATCCTCAACCATAAACCTCGGCTTTGGATTTCCTTCGTCCTTTGGATTAGAAAGGCGTCGGTGAAACGGACTTAAGTCTTGAGTCCTGAGTCTTAAGTCTTGGGTCTTGAGTCTTGAGTCTTGAGTCTCGAGAGAACAAAGTCTTCGGACTTTAAATCGACGGTCTCCGAACTTCCAGGACTTTAGACGAAAGAAACGTTTTGTCGACTTCAAAATATTCTCGAAAGATTTCACCATCAAAAAGGGGAGATTGTTGGAGAAATCTTTCCGAATATTTTGAAGCCGACAAAACGTTTCTTTCGCCCAAAGTCCGGAAGTTCGGAGACCGTCGCTTTAAAGTCCGAAGACTTTGTTCTCTCGAGACTCAAGACTCAAGACTCAAGACCCAAGACTTAAGACTCGACTCAAGACTTAAGTCCTGTTCTCACCGGCGCCTCTTCTAATCCAAAGGACGAAGGAAATCCAAAGCCGAGGTTTATGGTTGAGGATTCGATCCTATTCTCTCGGAATAGATTCTTTGGTTGGATAATCATTTCGGATTCTTTAATTTTATCTAAGATCGATTGAAGATCCGTTGGTCGACGAAATAATCTTGGAATGTTCTATTCATGGAAACCGAGATCCCGATTGTATGGGCGAACAGATTGATGGGCTATCATCGATTCCTTAAATAGCTCGATGATCTTCTTGATTGATTCCGTCCAACGGGTAGATTGGAGGAATTCCTTTGGTAAGTGCCAACGGCTATGATGGCATGAAGGAGTATAAAAAGAAGTCGTCTAGTTATTTTAAGAGGGTGATTGATAGAAAAATTCCAGAGTCCAAGATCCTTGATTGCTGTTTGAGACTGTTCGAGCGAAATTGTAAACAGAGAGAGTATATACTTGGTGACGCCTTTGAGTGAGTGTGGTAGATCATCTACACCTAGAAATCAAGGAAGATCAACACCGTAACATCTCTTTGATCATAGTGGAATCCAGCCAATCGGCTGTCCGCTGTAGAAGAAGAGTGGACGTAGGCTTGAATCAAGCCGAACCACTATAAACCGAGTGTTCAATTCTCTCTTTCCTTACTCGATCTCTCGATTGATATTTAACTCTTGCGATTGAATCATTAATTGTTTAAATATCGTACAAGCTTCGAGAAATTTTTTATATACCTATTCACCCCCCCTCTAGGTACTCATACTAGCTATATCAGTGAGGGGCAACCTCCCTCGCCTTCGCCCATTGCTCCACCAACAACCTCGTCTTCTGCTAGGACTACGACTGGGATGCCTGCGTCGCTTTCTTCATCCCTTCCTCCCACCACCACTCCTAGATCAATGACTTTTTTAGCTACCCCTTTTGCCCTCGAGGACCTTCTTGTAGGGCCTTAATTTGGATGCCCCCCCCAATGGCCAACGAGGGCTCGATGGCCCTTACCTGCTGTCAGCGGTGGGTGTGGAGCCCTCGCTCGTTGTCGGTGATGGGTGTCGAGCCCTCGTTGGCCCTTACCAGCGGCCGGTGCTCGCTGGCCTTTCCCCAAGTTCGATATTCTTGATCTAGGCAAGAAGAAGTGAACAAGGGACATAGAAGACAATGAATAGGGCAACCAAAAATGAAAAAAAAAAAAAAAAAGGGACGAAAATACCGTAATCAGGTCACCGGAATATACATTGAAAATGCATCTATTCACCGGCCAGCGAGTGAGGTCCTTCTTTGAGATTAAATGACTACTTTTGGTCATTCTTTGAGACAAACTTTACTTCATGTCCTCTTTTGAGAAAATGATGGTATTTTGGATCCTTATTTGAGACAAACTTCACTTCAGGTCATCTTTTGAGAAAATGATGGCACTTTGGATCCTTATTTGAAATTTTCCCTTTAATTTTTTATAATATTTGCATCCATTGTCCTTTTGCTAATATATACAAAGAGAGAAAAATTACCCATGAGAAGTTGTGAGAAACTTCGAATATTTTTCCACATCTTATTGGGGTGTTAGTGTAGTTAGATATGGATTTGTTCTTGATAAATAACTAGTGGACCCATCTGGGAACTGTACTTGATTGGGACTCGAATGGGTCCAGGAATTGGTGGGCCTGTTTCTCATTCTAGATTTTAGAGTGGGAACTAGCCCATTCTAGAACCAGTCATCCCCGCCATCAATGCTAGATAATATATCACATGCATTTTAGGTATCTTTCGTGTATGTACATATATGTACTAGTCACAATCCAAGGAGATAGCCAGAGGGTTTCTATACAAAGGATTGTGATTGATCCGTAAATGAGCAACCCTGAACTATCTCCTGAAATTCTAGGGTTTTCTTGAGTATTCTAGAATATTCATCAGAAAGGACGATACGATAATTGTATACTTATGTAATAAATGTGGATAGTTTGATAGATTAAGAGATATAATCTCTACTGTTAGATCAAGATTACGGCTACGATTGGCCTTCTACTTATATATATAGGGGCCTCATTTTCATTTATATCTTATTCACAAGTGAAATACAATTCCAAAGCTTTTCTCTAGAGAGTTTTTCTCTTTAAGAACCTTGTGAGTTGAGTGAATGCTATTGACTTAGGAAGAAATTTCTAAGGCTACATGGGTAAGGGAACTCTAGATTAATCCCCGTGACAAATTGGTATCGATTGTCTCTTATGTAAAACTCTATTGTCCCGTAATACAAAAACACGGATTTTTTGCACATGCTGATGAATTCAAAGAAGTGTTATTATAAACATAAAAGAAAGAACCCATGGATAAGAGGACTTAAAAGTCTGTTAGGGAAAAGAAATAAGAAAATACTTGACGAGATCACATCATATAGAATGAGAGGAATATGTGTGGCTCGAAAACAAGAAGACGGACACGCGTCAATCAAATAACTACCAAAATTTCATTTTAAGTGTCGTGATTAGATCGAGTCAATAGGAGGATTCGGATATGCTAAGGCTCCGTTCGTTTCGTGGAAAATAATTTTTGGGAAAATATTTTTCAGATTTTCCGGTGTTCGTTTCACGGAAAATGAATTCCTTGGGGAAAATGTTTTCCATCAAAAGAAAAAAGTCTTCTAAAATAGAGGAAAATGTTTTCCACTTTTGAAAAGTGGAAAACATTTTCCTCACTTGAACTCTCTTATCTCACATCTTTACAAATCCTCACTTCTTCCTCCCCTTTCTTCTTCTTCTTTTCTTTTTTTATTCGAATTATTTTTTATTTTTTTAATTCGAATTATATTTAATTTCCTTTTTTTTTTTTTGTTTCCCATCTTCTTCTTTCTTGGCTAATCGTCAAACCAAGTGAATCGCAAGCTTGTCAATCTCAAACTCGTGCTAGTCGATCTGGTGAGCCTCAAGCTTAACGCTCACGCTTGCCAATCTGGTAAGCAAAAAATATTTTCCATACCGAATATCGGAAAATATTTTCCGAAATATTTGTAGATTTTAGCCGAACACCATAAAATATTGTCATTTTACTGGAAAATGACTTATGGGAAAATATTTTCCGGAAATGACCCATTTTCCGCAAAACGAATGGACCCTAAAAGTCATTGCCATGCCCACTACTAAATAACTATGCAAAAAATTTTGGGTCTAAAGTGGAGGCCCAACGATACATATGCTTGAATCATCTGCAGACCATGTACACAAAAGAAAGACAAAATTGCAAAGGACTATTCTGCAGCAGCCAATTCATAGTTTAATCGTTCTTCAAGGAAAAGAAGCAAATAGTTGCTAGAAAAGCAAAAGAGTTTATCCACTTGCTTTTGTGATTAGATGTCATTTTGTGACAAAGAAACACGTTAGTTTTGCAGATTGATACGATGCTAAAGTCTAACGCCTTTGGACATTGAACACCTTAGGGGAAATGGCAAAAACGAATGCGAAGAGCACTATGAATCCTATCATCAATGTGGCAATAACATCTAGAAAATCATGTTGATAAAGTAATCTCTCATGTATCTTCAATCATGCTTCCGGTGTCCTTGAACCTATTCTTCAAATCACCGAACCGAGAGACCGCCAATCCATATAAAGTCCAAGAAACCGGGCATGCTAAGTAGTATCATCTGCACCAAGTAGGTATCCTATGTTAAATAGGAAGTCATGAGGAGGTTCACAAATCAGGAATCACACTTGATGTTGAAAACAAAATTGACAGAAACATGAAAATTGATGGGTTGCTATAGAACTTACAGTCCTCAACACAATGAACCTCGAAAAGAGGTTCCATATGGCGTAGAATGCAAAAGAGACGATGGAAGCAATGTGGTGGTTTGGGGTCATTATGTGAAATACACTAATGTGAAGCACATGAAGAACAAATACCAGAATTTTTTTTGCAATGGCCCATTCGAATCCACTCATTGTGTAAATTGTGATACCATATGATATGGCTCACACGAGAACATATGGGACTTCATTCAGAACTTACGAGATACAAGTTAATCACATAAGCAACTTTTCATTATTGGTTCATGCGTCACACTATCTAGAATAAGCATACTTAGAATCATTTCAAAGCAATTTTACCCGTCTAACGCTTATGGTAGGGCCGAGTATATCCCTACAGCTCACTCTCTTTAGAAAACCGTTCTCTCCACTGCTACAACTGGTTGTATATAGAAGCCGCATTTTGGACCCCAAGGAAGGCGACAGCCGCATACATAGATCCCATCGCATTGATCAAATCTTGACTCCTGCAAACCTAACATTCAGAAGCACGTAATTTATAGAATGAATGAGGCAGATACTGCAGATTATAACTTCATACTCTATGGTAAGCTTTGAATAAATGCACTTATCAATATGGTTATACTTAACTTATATAATGATACCATCAAATCAAATTTTTATGCCATTGTTTCAATGCTTTCTCTGTCACCACTCATGTTGTCATTCTCAACCAAATGCATCTTATTTACAACTTCTTTCACATAATTAGCCTCACATTCTTGAAAACCTTCCTCGATTTGAATGTGTTTTATCAAATTATCCACAATTAAGTTCCCAATGTGGAAATGTTCCTTATGATAATCATTCCAAGATGAAAGCAATTTTGAAATAATTGCATTAATTTAAAGAGGTTTAGATACTTCAATCATAAAATCTTTGAGTTTGGCAACAGATATTTGAAGTTCCTTCACTTATTTAGAGACAAATTTTCCATTAGTCATGACCAATTAAAATATTTAAGAAAAGTAAATCTATTCATACCTCATTTGCCAGTATTGCATTTGGTATTCAAGGCAGTTTAAATGCTTCCAGATTTGTGTAAAAAAAAAAAAAATTCATATAGACGATTTAACAAAGCATTGAGAATCTTTCCTCGACACCATATACTGTTAGTCTCTTCTTTCCAAAATAATGCATTTCGAGATACCATTACTTCACTTAATGTTCTTGGATCTTCATCCAAGTGAAATAATATGGCAATTTATTCACAACATTTTCCCTATCTTCTTTCTTTTACCAAGAGTCGCAAAATTAGAATTGAAATCTTTCATTTTCTTCACTCTTTGACTTCTCCTCAACTCACCTGGAGAATCAAGCATTTTTCTTTTCCTTGATGAATGATTTCTTGCATAAATTGTTTCGTGAAAAATGAATAAAAAAAATATCTATTTTCATTAGTGAAAATATAAAATGTTTATTGATAATGAAAATAATTACTAATTATTTTATGCAATATAAGGAATCATTTTCGAGAAATATTATTTAAATAATTCATTTTCTGCTAAAAATAGAGCCTTAGTTATACCGACATGCCGAGTATTTTAATCTCCTTTTCTGGACTTCCCACCGCACAAATCCCTGGGCTTCACGTGTATGTTCACGTTATTCTTGAAAAATCCGAACGATGGATTCCGATCGGACTCTTTTGAGTCATGACTTCCACGGTAAATTATGCTCTAATCACAAACAAAATGATTGATATTTTTGTGCATCTTACAGGACCGCAAAAGAAGCTTCTGATTGGATTTTCATGAGATCTTGCCTTCTATTAGGGTGTGTCCAATTTAAAATAATCGTGAATTTAAATGCGTACTTTTTATTTAATAAAGCTTCTGATGTGATTGGAAGTTTTGAGATCTTTCCTTCCATATTAATTAGAATGTACTACGGTTTGAGGTCCGATTTAAAAATCACCCTTCATCTACATCTAACTTTATGGTAATTATAAAACTTTTGACTGGATTTAATGAGATTATACATCCCAGTTAAAGATTTAGCATATTCGAAGGGCCACAAATAGTATAGAATACATAACATTCATTACGTGCATACATGTGCTGCTCTCAATTTTCTCTTCCGTAGAATTCTACTATCTTGTAACCCAAAAATATAGAATTTTTTTCGCATGCTAATGAATTTCAAGAAGCGTTGTTATAAACATCCATAGAAAAAAAACCTATGTGTAAAAGGGCTTAAAGTTCGCTAGGGAATAAAAACATAAAATAATTGACAAAATCATATCATAGAAAATAAGAGGGATGTGAGTGGCCCCAAAAAGAAGAGAGACACGTGTCAACAAAAGAATTAGCGAAATTTCATTTCAAGTATGGTGAGCAGATTTGATCAGTAGGCGGGTCCAGACATTTCAGGTCGGTCATTGAGCTAAAAGTCATCGCAATGCCCACTATTATATAAATATTCGAAAATTCTTGAGCCTTAGTGGAGGCCCAAGAATGAAAATGCTTGAACCATCTGCAGACCATGCACACAGAAGGAGGACAACATTGCATAAGGACTGTTCGTTTGTTGCAGCAACCAATTCACAGTTTAATCCTTCTTAAGGAAAAGATGCATATGATCGAAAAGATGCAGATAGCCGCTATAAAAGGAGTTCATCTACTTGCTATTGTAATTAGATGTTGTTTTCTGACAGAGATGCCTTTTTTTTGTGGTTCGATGCGATGATAAAGTTTACCGCCTTTGAAAATTGAGCACCTTGATAGAAATGGCAAAAACGAATGCGAAGAGCACTGTGAATCCTATCATCATTGCGGCAGCCACGTCCAAAAAATCGTGTCGGTAACCAAGGTAATCTCTCACATATTCTTCCACTGTTCCCCCAGTGTCCTCGAGCACGTTCTCTAAATCGCCGAATTGAGAGACCACCAATCCATATAAAGTCCAAGAAGCCGGGCACGCCCAGTAGTACCATCTCCACCAAATGGGTATCCTCTGTTAAATAGGAAGTCATGAGGATGTTCACAGATCAGGCATTACACTTGATGGTGAAAACATAATCGGCAGAACAAGAAAATTGACGGGTTGCTATAGAACTTACAGTCCTCGGCACAATGAACCCCGAAAAGAGGTTCCATATGGCGTAGAATGCAAAGGAGACGATGGAAGCAATGTGATTGTTCGGGGTCATGCCCACGGTCATCATACCATAATATGTGAAATACAGCAACGTGAAGCACATGAAGAACAGATGCCAGAAAAATTTCGCAAGGGTCCATTTGAATTCAATCATTGTGTAAACTATGATACCATACGATATAGCTTGTATGAGAACATAAGGGACTTCAATCAGAACCTATGAAATAAAAATTAATTGCATAAGCAACTTTCTAATATTGATTCATGCATAACACCATTTAGAATAAGCATACTCGGAATCATTTGGAAGTAATTTTACCTGTGCTAATGCGTATGGCAGGGCCGAGTACATTCCTGCAGCTTGCTCTCTATAGAAAACCGTTCTCTCCACTGCTACAACTGGTTGCACAGAAGATGCATTTTGGACCCCAAGGAAGACAATAGCTACATACATAGATCCCATGGCATTGATCAAATCTTGACTTCGGGTCCTGCGAACCTAACATTAAGAAACACACAACTTCGAGAATGAATGAGGCAGATATTGACATTCTAAGCAGAACTTACGCTTTAGAGCCGAGGTCCCAGAACATAGTCCCAAGAATTAAGGCAATGAAGATGCTGAAGAGGAACCGAACAGCCGTGTACGACGGATTCCGCCAGTAAGACCAATGTTGCTTCCATAAGCAAGCCATTAATTGGGTGAAAGTTGACTGAGAATACTTAGTCGGGAAATAGAGGTCCTTAGAATTTGGAGGAGGTATGCTCAACTCTTCAATCAAAGCCTTGTTTCTCCTGAAAATCACAAAAGTAAGTTTTTCCACTGACATTTTACGGGTTAATGGCAAGACTAAAATGGACCTCGATCTATGCGATGGACCCACCTGTACAAATCTGAGTTTTTGAATAGATCATAAAAATCGACACCCAAAGCGAGTTCTTGTGCTGCGCTTGTAACTTCGAGCATCCAAGTTGCTGGATTATAGCCATCTTTGATTTTATTAACTCCTTGGATCCCCTTCATTTTGAAGATACCATGGTGATTCAAGTAGCAAAAGAAAAGGACAATCGAAGCCAGACTATATAAGTGAAACTGTCTGTACCTCAAAATACTCTATTAGATGAGAAGAATGACGACCCAGAGGACCGACGTATATCTCCTGCCCCCCTTGTTTCAATAAGAAAAGCTGCAGAGCAAGTGAAAATGCAACAGCTTCCAAGCTTGAGTGCGTTGCAAACAGATTTTTCGTATTTTGAATGTGTTGACACAACTCACCTCATCGAAAGCTTCAAATATATCAATGCTCGGTTGGTGAATTGTGCATACAACCGTTCTCCCTGTGTCCACTGTATTCCTAACTGTTCTCATGACAATGGCAGCAGCTCTTGCATCAAGCCCTGAGGTTGGCTCGTCCATGAAAATGATGGAGGGGTTTGCGACTAGTTCAACTGCAATGGTCAGCCTTTTGCGTTGCTCGGTGGATAGACCATCTACACCTGGCAAACCGACCAAGGCCTGTCTCAGCGGATTTAGCTCCATAAGCTCCATGACTTCCTCAACAAACAGCTACAACATTTTTGCCCATTAGAAATGATTTGAATTAGATTGATCCTCAATTAAACTACATAGCCAACAAAGCAGCAAGCACTTCCACAATTTGTTTTGAGCTAAGAAAGCAATCCTAGTAGAAATATTTTGTGGTAGTAGATGCAAACCTTTCTGGTTTGGTTGTCCATGCCAGGAGGCAAACGCAGCCATGCCGAGTAAACTAAGGACTCGTAGACGGTGACATGAGGTGAATGGATGTCGTCTTGTTCACAATATCCAGAAATCCGAGCAAATGTGTCTTGATTCTTTGGATACCCAGAAATTGTCATGCTGCCTTTGATGTATCCTCCGATTTTTCTCCCAGCCAATACATCCATCAGAGTAGTTTTACCAGCACCGCTAACGCCCATTATAGCTGTAAGAACACCTGGCCTAAAAGCACCACTAACACCTTTCAAGAGTACCAATTTATCCTTGAGAACACCTTGACTCTTCATTTCCTGTCAAGATAACAACAAACACATAGTAATACTTCAGATGAACATTTGAGCTTCAACACTTATAATCTACTATGATGATGTATCGATAAATTATTATCTTCAAACTTTTCATAACTTAACACAATAACCTGTGGCATATCAACTGAATAAGTTATCTCGTCAAAAGTAATTGAGTGCTGCTCAAATGGGAGCACCATTCCTCTTTTCCTATTGGTTGTAATGGCCATCTCGGGCCATGTAGGTGTAGACTCGGATAACCTTCCTACAAAACCCAATAAAAAAGATAGACAAAGAAGTAACCTGAGTCCCTGATGGATCAAAGCCTTTTGTTCATCCCTTTGAGGTCTTAACTACTACTAAATGATAGAAAATGAAAAGAAACCAACTACTAGGACTTTATACCTAATCCATTTTTGAGACTAGAGCCTTGAGATTGCAACTGAATTGATCTTCCCATTCTATTAACGTTCTCGTTGCCCTGAGGATCATCTGATTTTATTGTCTGGGATTTGCCAAAGGCTGCATTATCACATGAAGCTTGAGTAGGTGAGCTCCTGTTGACCAAAACTTCAACACGAAGAAAAGCAAAGGTACGTACGGTTGAGAAGAGTAAGAGCCACTGAAAACCCAAAGTTGAAGAGGATGATGAACCCAAACAATGCCCCAACTCCTATCCAATACCAGTGTGCTTCAGTGAAGAACCCACGAGACTTCAAAACTTGAATTCCTAGGGATTCGTTTGTACTTGAATTTGGGGGAATCTATTATAGGGAATAATATGAGGAATCAGTGAATTAGAGATTTATACCTATGAAAGGTCAAAATATTGGCATTAAGCATCTACAAGACTTTACCTTATCCCAGTTTGATCCTAAAAACTCGTTTACTACTATTGCATTCTGCGCATACATTATAGGAGATATCCAAAAGCCCCAAACCCACCATTTCTTTATGTTCTCTACAATTCAAAGAAATCATGATTAGTACTACTTATGAAATGCAAGATACAAAATAATAATAATAATAATAATAATAATAATAATAATAATAATAATAATAATAATAATAATAATAATAAATAAATAAATAAATAAATAAATATAGAGGTAGAACTCAAGTATTTGTATGGGTGCGTTTGATTTGACTTTGGGGGAATGTTTTTGAGAAAATGCAAAGCGCTTTGAATTAAATGAGGTTTTTGAAATACTAGTATTGTTTTTTATTTTATTTTGTAAGTCGCGCAAATAACGAGGTGGAGAGTTGAACTCTGGCCTTGCGGGTGGCCAGCGTGCAACTCTACCATCTCTGCCACCAACGGGATTGGTGAAATACTAGTATTGTTTGTCAAAGTGTATTATAAAAACACATTGGAAATCAACTTTGAAGTAAATGTCATTTGGTAAAAATTGTACTTTTTAAAGGAATTTTGCTTTTTTTTTTCAAATAAAAAATCTTAAACTATTTTATAGCAGAACTCACCGACAATAGCTCACTAGTGGCACGCTAGCCACACACCACTGGTTAAGGCAAAGTTAGAGTTTTCATGAACATTTTCGGAATTATGAAAGTTGAGCGAGGGTAAAGTTGAAAGAAAAAAATCTATTTGCATTTCAGAAATACAACATTCCAAAGTATCGCCAAACCTATTATAGGCTAAAGGCCTTTAGAGAATTTTGGAGATGCAATTGCATCTCTCCAAAGCACCCAAAATTTTTGCCAAATAACGTTTGCATTTGCCTAAAGAGCTTTGAGGCTCCAAAGGGATTTGCAGATGCTGAAACAAACACACCTAATACCTTGAGAAAGAACAACTCCGCCCAATGCAAAGAGTGTGAGTAGCACAAACGACCCAAATGTATTGGCAACGATCAAGTTTCTCCCAAGTGCCGCGATCAATCGAAACAATCCAGAGGCCATCTGATTTACGGCCACAAGCAAAAGATATTGCTTGAACAACCTGTAACATAATGTAGATAGTAGAATGTCTCAACCAGGACAACGAGATAACAGTTCCCATCTTACCACTAAAGAATAATCACAATTCTTTTTACCTTCCAACATTTGGATCATATCCAATGACGTAGTAGGTGATGAATACCCAAACTGCAACCTCCACAAATGTGATAGGGATTTTTAGAATCCAGATTGGAAGAGCATATGCCCATGCCGGATAGAAGCGGAGGTCTCTTTGCTTGTAGAAAATTGGGAGCTTGGCAATGGTCATCGAAAGCTCCGCCATTCCATTGAACATGATCGTCATCACGGTGAAGAACAAGGCACCAATATAAACTCCTCCATCAGTTACGGTATCCCGATGCATCTTAGTCCGTAAGAATAGGGTCATCGTAATAAATGCCATAATTGTGAGCTAATAAACAAGTAATATCAGTGTATCAGACAATTCATGGTTAAAGCGAACTGAAAGAGCATGAAGTAGGCATTTACCTGAGTGATCTTGAAGATGTAGACAAACGAGTTCCTTTTCATTAAGCAAATACTCTCTTGAAATACAAGCTTTCAGCAAATCCTTCGTTCCAACACCAAATCTTTTGGTAGTCAAAGCGGCTGGGTGGTTCTTGCTCTTATCAAATGGAGTGGAAAGTTCATCCCCGAATTTTCTTCCCACATGAAATGACTGGAATGCCTCCGCAAATTCCCGAACTGTGATAAAAGTGTAAGGCTCATCTTTGCGTACCCAATATTGATATTGATCTTTTCTTGATGTTACCTATGGAAAGGTAGAAAAGTACATTATTGCAATAGACTTCCTACGGATAATATCTTTTATCTCCTAAAAGTTGAAATAAAATTTGCATATTTTTCCATACTTCCTGCAAGAAATCAGCAACACCCTTCCTCTCAGGGCATTTGAATCCCATGGATTCAAAGAAATCTAGGACGAGTTCTTGTGGGCCCTGGTACACCATCTGACCATTGGATAGGAGAATAATGTCGTCAAACAAATCGTAAGTCTCCGGAGTTGGTTGGAGGAGAGAGATAACTGCCGTTCCATCAAGAGTATGAATAAATTGTTTCAGGGAGTTGACAATTTGGTATGTGGTCGAGCTATCGAGCCCAGTTGATATCTCATCCATGAAAAACACCTTGGCAGGCCCAACCAGCATCTCACCTAGAAATTACAAGTTGGAGAATTTAAAATTTTCATTGACTAAAAGTTTGATATGCTTCTAATTCTAACCTGTGGTCACACGCTTCCGTTCTCCTCCAGAAATACCCCTCAACATTTCATCTCCGACCATTGTATCAGCACATATTTCCAGCCCTAAAATCTGTGGAGAAAACATGTGCATTAAAGTTCTCTACTTGTCAAGTGCTTGCATGATTTTATGGTGATTCTTGTCATAATTACCTTGAGGATATAATCAGTGACGACATTAGCCTCTTGACCTTCAGTCGCTGCTGCCTATGGGATTATACCCATTGCATTAGAAAAACCAAACACCCCCATTGTTCTAAGAATTCAAAAACAAAGTAACTACTTGCTGGAGTCCGACTCAAAACCATTATTTCCTCATCAGTTTCTTCTTATGGATTACTTAATTTATTTCCTTTCTTTAATTGAAAAACGAAAAACAACTCTATGCTCTCCTTGTTTAATTACCTTCATGAAGATATCGATATCAGGATCTGGTTTTATATTTGCTGCTTTCTCTCTTCTTGACAACTCTGACAACATATCTATCGATGCCGGCAAAAGAATCAGCATTTCTTATTTGAAAAAGAAAAATCGTCTAAGTCAAACTCAAATATGACTTTATAAAATATAAAAGTATCAAATCAAATTTGCTAACCATATCGTGATCCTACTCCCTGACATCTTGCAGAGAAGGCCAAAGTTTCTCTAACTGTCATTTCTCCTATGTGAAGATCGTGTTGACTTATGTAAGCCGCCGTTCTTTGAGGCACAAACTCATTCAAGACATGTCCATTGTAAGTTACCCTTCCTGTTGTCTAAGGAACAATATTCACTCTTTCAATATAATTGGATGATATTTTGATGTATCTTATAAAATTTGAAAATCCACCAAAGAAGGGCTTAAATTTGATAAAAGATGACTTGCATTTACCTTTAGTTTAGGATCAAGCTTGCCAGCCAAAGCTAACAAGAGTGTGGTCTTTCCTGAATCAGGTGGACCAAGAAGCAAAGTCATCCTGCAACATTGTCCATCCAAATGAGAATAAACTTGCCAAAAAAGAAAAGTAAAGCTAATTTTGTACTGTTTTAATCAATGGAAAAAGATGAATCCGAATTCAGTTCAATTCGATTTTGTTTTCATTGAAAGAACAAAAATATATTAATTCCAAATCAAATTTGAATTGGTAATCCAATCAACATTTTAAAACTTCTTTTCAACAAGAACGTGACAATTTTTAGTTGGGGCCTTTGATTAATTACATGGCATGTAATGCATTTATAGAACATAGTGCCAAGCTTAGACATGGAACCAAATCACACATGCTAAAATAAAGTTCAATTCAGTTCAATTTGGAGGCTTGAAGAACTAATTTTTGAGGTGGTTTAATTTGCTTACCTGCCAGGTTTGATGATCCCACTGACATCTTGAAGGATAGTCAAGTACTTCTTTCTACTAGGAAGTATGTGCATAAAATTCAAGAAGCCCTTGTAGAGAAGGGAAAAAAAAGGGAAATGTTAAACAAAGAAAACAATCAAAATATCCAATCAAATTTTTTTGTCAAAAGAAATTTCCATTCATTAAGAAAATGATACCTTATAGGAAATCCCAAAAGTCACAATATTAAGACACGCTTATGGAGTTCTAAAACAAACCAAAAACTAGAAATCAAGGTGTATCATTAGAGCATGCTTGACAAAAATAATCTTAGTCTCGTCCTTCAAAAATAGATCTATGACTACATCCAAATGAAAAGATTGACGGCTAATCACAAGTCACATCACAAGTCACATAGCATGATTAGTGATAAGCACATGTTGGGATATCCATCTGTAGTTACAAGTTTGCCTTTCAGTGCTGGGCGCTTTGGTTCAGTGTCCTCAACACAATTACCGTACAGAGACAACATAAACATGTTGAAGAAATTTAGATTTGATGCCTATGAAAGTGAGTCCTATAGCCAATGCGAAGTGCCAAAGCTTTGAAGTTAAAGATGTTGAATGAGCATAAATTTGACATTGAAGTTGCTATAAACACCATTGAAACTAGAGGTGGAATATTTATTCATTAAAATTCCCAAAATCTAGAATTAGATCGGGAGAGTAACAAAAGAAATAAAAGGAAAAACAACTTGGAGGAAATAGAGAGATTTAGGTCAAATCCCTCCCCTCTAGAATAGGAAGAGATGAAGAAAGATTCAGAGAGAGAGAGAGAGAGAGAGAGAGAGAGAGAGAGAGAGAGAGGAGAGGCTAGGAAGGTGGAAGAGAGGTGGTTGGGAGAGGAAAGAAGTGAACATCCAACCAATTTACTAATTATCAAATTAGTCAGAAAACCAATATGATCTTGATTGCAAGTTATATGGAACTTAAAAGTATGAGACTTGGACATGTGGTTTATATTTTATTGGGTTCCCCCACCTCAATAGCTAGCTAGTTATGGGACTTAAAAGTATGAGGCTTGGACATGTGGTTTATATTTTATTGGGTTCCCCCACCTCAATAGCTAGCTTTTGCGCTATCGTTCTCCTAAAGTCAATATTAATTGATATAACAGCCATCTACCATCTCTCCCAATTGCAATTGAGTGGTGCAGGTGGTGACATCAATATTGCAGTGTTTCCTCATGACTTAAAAAATTAGTACAAAAGCAGCCCTATTTGTGTGCTGAGATTGGGAGCATGGTTGATTGTTGTGATCCTAATTGCAAGGGATGAGACTCAAATCTCACATATATGATGTGGGGCTTTAATGTGTGATTTATATGACCTCAGGCTCTCTCCACACTTCACTAGCTATAGAACTGATGCCATATAAATCACATATTGAAGTCCATATTGATGAGGATCCAAGTTGTATACTTGAATTTGGATCCTTACAAAAATAGAGCCGCCCTTTTGGCTTTTAAGTTCCACACTTTTAGATGGTTGCTAGCTTACCTCTAGGATACTAGTGCAAAAATTAATGACGGTGGGCAACGCTCTGCTTCCTTCATGAGCCTCTGCCTCCACGTTCAAATGCTCAAATCTGACTTCAATTGTAGGAAGTTCAATTCCAACTCTGCAACCAGATTCACCAAAACCACAATTACCCAAACATAAAATATATAAATAAAAAATGGGTAAAAGCCACAAAAAAATCCTAATTTTACTTACTGAGATATGTTTATCCCAAATTTATTTTGTGATACAAAAAACCCAAAACTTGCATCCATGTGATACATTTATTTCAAATTTATATAGTGTCATGCATTTACCTTAAATTTATTTGTTGTGAAACTAAAAATCTCAAACTTTTTTCGATGACATCGAAAGACCACAAATTTATATCAGTGTGATACATATACCTAAAAAATTTGGAGTTTTTGGTATCACAAAAAAAGTTTGATTAAATGTGTTACATAGGTAAAAATTTGAACTTTTTGGTGTCACAATTTTTTTTTTTTTGGGTAAATGTATCACACAAGTAAAAGTTTGAGATTTTTAATATCACATAAAAAAGTTGCGATAAATATATTATAATGGATAAATTTTATGATTTTTTATATTATAAAAAATATTTTAAGATAAATGTACCACCCGCACAAAGGTTGTGGTTCTTATAGCTTCTTCTCGTTAAAAATTACATCCTGAAAGCACTGGGAAAACCTTCTCAGGGAAAAGACAAAACACGTATGAGCCATGAAGGCACAATTCCCACCATCCTGGACGAGAAAATTTTCACTGACAAGAGGTGGTCTGACATGATACGTCTCGGAAGTCGGAACCAAACGGACTCTATGCCGAGGCGTGGCAAAGTTGGTAGACAGAGGTTTCAGAAACAGAGCAAACAGAGACGGTACCTATCAATGCGGTTCCTGAGCTTCAGCAAGAAGCTCTCGTTGTCCCCCTCAGTGACCCTCACTAACCTCTCAATCAATCTCTTCCTCTCATGAAAACCCAGGTTCCGGATGTCGATCTCATTAGCATCACCCCCGGCTGTCAGAATCCCTTTCCGGAGGCGCTCGAAGGTGGGGAGTTTCTGGAGAGCAGCCCATCTGAGAGATTCTTCGTCGTCCTCGTCGCACGAAGACCTCGAGAGCACGTCCATCGTCGTCGCACGGTTCTTCTGCATGGTGGAGCTGGTCGCGCGCAGGCTGTTGCTCGCTCTGTATATATCTCCTCCTTCCATGGATGATGAGGGTGTCTGTTAACGCGTTGCTCTTGCTCTGTTTTCAAGACACAAGAAGTAGAAGAAGAAAAAGAAGAAGCTGCTAGGTGACAGCGTTTCGTGTTCCGTTTAATGCCGATGTGGGGCTTGTGTAATTACGTACGAATAGTTGCTATATCGAGCTCATAAGTTTCGAGCACTGTGGTCCTAAGTAGGAGAGAGACAGAGGAGACAAGATGTGAAATCAGTTTTGATCAATGGACAGACGCGCATTAAATCTTTCCAGGGTGGACGTTCTTGTGAGAGTCCGTGTTGGCTAAATTTCATCCGCATTATACTCATGCTGCCGACGTTTGCTAAATTTTCCCAATACATTCCACGTGGGGATTCGCATTTTATTTGCATCACACTTCGTGTCACATTATTGGCCACATCAACTGAAATTAATTGGATTCAGTGTCGAGGAACTTGATTAAAATACTAGTGAAAGTAAAAGGATTTGAATAAACAAGTTAAAATTACAAGAACTTAATTAGAGAAAATGTGAGAGTATAGAGAACAAAAGGCAAAATCGTTTTTTTTTTTTAAAAGACAGAATAAATTGATAGGGATCCTAGAGATAATTGCAAAGTTATCTCCGTTATAGTATTTGTTGACGTATAAATTTTGGCATCCGATTTCGTAATTCATTGCATAGAAAATTAGGGATCCACCTTAGTCCTGACAAAATAAAATAATTGCATATAGATCAATCCATTAATTACATTTGCATTGGATCGACGATGCATGGTAAATAGATTTGAGCTTAATGAAGCTTGTAAGGTGAAGAATTAGACTGAGCCTGTAGAAGCATAAAATTCAAGCCCAATGAATTCCCTGCATGGCTGAAAATTGCATGTGCCGCATATGGACAATCAAAATTAGAAAATCGGATAGCTATATTATGCAACTGTCATGAGAATTCAGCCATAAAAATGAAATGTGAAGGGAAATCTTGGGCACATATAATCGGTCAGGAGCAGAATATAAGAACATTCACGTGCTTGAAGCGAGAAGGATAAAGACATGCGGAGAGGGCAAGAAAAGAATTTGAATATGAGGTATTATCTTACGTGGGGACATATATTTGATCTCGTTATTTGAGCGGTGTATTCTTTTGATAATATTTACCGTTCATAAGGAAGGAAGGTCCACAAGTTTGTCTCTTTCAATTTCTTTATACAAAGAAAGGATATATTGGTCAACATGGATAACATATTGAGTAATTTATTGCTTGTCTTAAAACAAGAAAGTGCATGCTGCCAAGGAAGATTCCGCTCGTCCGTAGGCGTGAGCGGGAAGGAAAAAACAAAGTGAAGAAAAGGACAAAAATATAACATTTCAAGCATCCAGAAGAGGAAATAAAATCTGCTTTCTTTCCTTGATGGTTCAAGCCCTCTCCCCAAAAAGGGACCTCAGACGAGGGAAGGGAGACTCTTTGGGAGCGACACAGTTCACTGGCACGCAAAGGAAATAGAAATAAAAAGAGAGAGGGAGGGGTCTTCTTCTTCCTCGACAGACCACGACCGAGCTCTCCTAACTCCACGGCCCAACGCTACTTTCTGTCTGAGGCGTTTCTTCTGTTGATGATCTGGTGGCGCCCCAGACAACGAGAAGCCGTCGTTCCCGGTCCTTGTTGCCTCCTGCCGCCACGACGAGCGGCTTACCAATGTTTAACACAACGTCGCCACTGTTTTCCTGTCTAAATTGCGACAGCTTGGTGACTCTACCGTGACTTAATAAATTGACAGTGAACATAGGCAAATTTTCTCTTTAAAAAGAAAAAATGATTTCCTCTTTCTGGATAGGGGGTTAGGGATTTATGGTGTTTCCCTTGGTGGGCCTGCCAAGCTACTTTCAAAAGAGCTCCAAAGTTCACACCTAACCAGAAAAAGAAAAAAAAAAAAAAAAACTTTTATGTACATCTAATTTTATGGCAATTATAATCTTTTTTATTGGAATTAATGAGATTATACCTTAGAATATTTGAAGGGGCACGAATACTGTATTATACATAAAATTCGCTTCAGATCTCTTAGTCATATGTCGTACGTACATATATTTCTATTGATTTTCTCGTGTAGAATTCTACTATCTCATAACCTAAAAGCACGGAATTTTTGCGCATGCCGAGGAAATTCAAGAAGTGTTATTATAAACATAAAAGAGAAAAAAGAAAAAACCTTTGGGTAAAAAGGACTCCGTTAGAGAAAATAAATAAAAAGCTATTGAAACCACCGGCCGCGGTGGCTCCATTGGCTAAAACTCTACTGATCCTCAACGAAGATGTGAAGGGTTCAAAATTCAGGGAATGCACTAGGTGTATTAAGTGTGACTTAGGGGTGGTGGGTCTTTCTGCTTAAGTGTCACCTGGGGGTTTACGGTGCGACTGTCGGCTGCAAGCCGGTTCCTCCAGCACCAAAATAAAAATAAAAATAAATAATAATGATAAAAAAGAAGAAGCTATTGATGAAATCATATCATAGAGAATATGAATGACGTGTGTGACCTAAAAAAGAAGAGGGACAAGTGTCAATCAAAGAATTAGCAAAATTTCATTTTAACCATTGTGAGTAGATCTGATCAACAGGCAGATTCGGATATGTCGGGTCGGGCACTGGGCCAAAACTCATCGCCATGCCTACCATTATATTAATATATGAAAATTTGTGGGCCAAAGTGGAGGCCGAAGAATAAATATGCTTGAACCGTCCGCTTGTTTGTTGCAGCAACTAATTCACAGTTTAATCCTTCTTCAAGACAAAGACCCATGTGATTGAAAAGATGCAGATATTTGCTAGAAAAGCAAAAGAGCTCATCCACTTGCTATCGTAATTAGATGCCATTTTCTGACTGAAGCACGCTTATTTTGCGGATCATCTACTTGCTATTGTCATTAGATGTCGTTTTCTGACAAAAACAAACTTATTCTGCTGGTCAATCCGACGCTGAAGTCTTTCGCCTTTGGAAATTGAGCATCTTGATAGAAATGGCAAAAATGAATGCGAAGAGCACCGTGAATCCTATCATTTCCACGGCGATCATGCCTAGGAAATCGTGTTGGTAACCAAAGTGACCTCTCCTGTATTCTTTCACTATGCTCCCATTATCCTCGAGTCTGTTCTTTAAACAGCCAAACTGAGAGACCACCCATCCCTATAAAGTCCAAGAAATTAAGCATGCTCAATAATACCATCTCCACTAGATAGGTATCCTCTGTTAAATAGGAAGTCACAAGGATGTTCACAAATTGGGCATTACACAAGATGTTGAAAACAAAATCAGCAATAACATGAAAATCGACGGGTTGCTATAAAACTTGCAGTCCTTGGCATGAGGAACCCCAAAAAGAGGTTCTGTATGACGTAGAATGTAGAGGAGACAATGTAAGCAATGTGGTGGTTTGAGGTCATGCCCACGGCCATCGTACCATAGTATGGGAAATACAATAATGTGAAGCACATGAAGAACAAATACCAGAAAAAATTTCGCATTGGTGCATTTGAATTTAATCATTCCGTAAACTATGATACCATATGATATAGGTTGCACGAGAATGTAATAGACTTCACTAAGAACTTACGAAATAAAAGTTGATTACATAAGCAACTTTCTGTTAAATATGACTCGAGTTTGAGCGTTTACTAAAACGCGAAATTTGGTGGACTCGCGAATGAATTACAAAAGAGGAAATAAAATAAAAAGGGAGGAAAGTGCTTTGTTGTGAAGGCTGCGGATTTCAAATTGAAGAAAAGAAGAACGAAGCCGCATAAGCCCCTGCACGTGAAGAGAAGGTGGTGGGGCCAAGGTCAAATCTTTGACCGTTTGGGCACACACACGCACACTCCACGCACACTCCACGCCCAATGAAGAAATCCCTGCACGTAGACAAAATAGGTGGGCCCAAGTCAAGAATTTGACTTTTCTTGGGCACACACCTATTTCCTCTTTCGGCGTGTACAAAGACCTACATAAACCGAAAACCCTACGTAGAGAGCAGCCGCACGTTAGAGGAGTTTTTCGCACATCCGCACCACTTGCAAAAGCCGCAAAAGAGATATTCTTTTCGAGGGTGTTGCTGCTGCACCCGTGCAAGAGAAAAGGAGATGCCGCATGTCTTCAAGCTGAAGCGCGATCAAGAAAATGAGTTCTTTTTCAGCGTTTTTTTTTTAGCTTGTGTGATAATTTTGTGCCGTGACTTGGGTTTGGATTAAATTGGGGTTTGGGAAACACCGAGAGAGTGTTTGAGTGACTTGAGTGTGTAATCTCCTTGTATCGTTTGGTCTATAGTGAAATTCGCTGCTGCTCTTCCCTTGGACGTAGGTCTTTACGACTGAACCACGGAAATCCGGTGTCCGATTTATTTTTCTTCTTCCGTCTATATTTTGTTCGATCGCTTGCCCCATCGCAACAAGTGGTATCAGAGCCAGGCTTGGCTAAGTTGAAGCGAATCGATGGCGACAGAAGAAGTAAAAGTGAAAATCAACAGATTTGATGGGAATGATTTTAGTTTTTGGAAGATGCAGATTGAAGATTATCTTTACTAGATGAATCTGCACTTACCTTTTATTTGGGGAGAAACCAGAGACGATGAAGCAAGTTGATTGGAATTTGCTGGATAGACGAGCTATGGGTGTTATTTGGTTGATGTTGGCTCATAATGTTGCGTTTAACATCCTAAAGGAGAAGACCACTGCTGATTTGATGCAAGCCCTGTCGGATATGTATGAGAAGCCCTCTGCGATCAACAAGGTCTATTTGATGCGACGTCTGTTTAACTTGAAGATGAAAGAAGGTGCATCAGTTGCAGATCATATCAATGAATTCAATGCGATTGTTAGTCAATTGAGTTCAGTTGAGATTGATTTTGAAGATGAGGTACGTGCTTTGATTCTATTATCCTTATTGCCTGATAGTTGGAATACTACCGTTACTGCTGTTAGTAATTCCTCTGGGTCAACAAGTTTGACGTTTGATGAGGTTCGAGATTTAATTCTGAGCGAGGATATTCGTAGAAGAGAATCTGGTGAATCTGTATCTACTGCTCTAGTAGGTGAAAATAGAGGAAGATCTGTAACACACGTGAGTAATGGTAGTACTAATATGAACAGACGTAGTCAACCTAGGACTGCTAATGTTGTCTGTTGGAGCTGTGGCAAGAGGGGGCATCTTAGAAGGGATTGCCTTAAGCTGAAGAATGAAAATGGTAAGGGAATTATTGTTGATTCTGCAGATAATGTTGCAGCTGTAGCAAATAATGCCGATTATGTCTTGTCTATCACTAATGATTCATCACTTGATGGATGGGTTATGGATTCTGGTTATTCTTTTCATGTCACACCAAATAGAAATTGGTTTATCACTTATCAGTGCACGGGTAGTGATAAAGTCCAGTTAGGGAACAACGCTGAGTGAGATGTTGTGGGTGTTGGTGATGTTAAAATCAGAATGCATGATGGTATCGTGAGGACATTGACTGGAGTGAGACATGTTCCAGAATTGAAAAAGAACTTAATTTCCTTGGGTGTCCTAGATTCAGCTGGTTGCAGGTATTCTTCAAAAGGTGGAGTTCTGAAGATTGTTCGAGGTGCCCTGGTGATAATGAAAGGAATCAAGCATGATGGCCTGTATAAACTTCAAGGTGAGACAGTGATAAATTTCGCTACGAAGACGTCGGATGCATCTGCTCGAGAGTCTTTTGACTGCTCGAGGAAGACCTGGGTGTTTGTGCCAAGGCACAAGTTTGATGCTGGTGTCAGGATCTCGCAATCAAGAGCTTTGATCGAGACGGAGACTGGTAAGTCGATCAAGCATGTGCGGATTGACAATAGCATGTAGTTTTGCTCAGAGCCATGAAAGATGGCATAGTGAAACACCGCACTAGTGTTAGTAAATCACAACAATTTGCATAATTGATGAGCAAAATATTACTAGAGATGGCCTGAAAAATTATCTCTAGTGCTGGTATGGCTAGGAGATTCTTGGTTGATGTGCTAAGTACGGTAAGCTACTTAGTGAATAGATCCCCATCAACTGCTATTGAATGGCAGACTCCTAAATAAGTGTTGTCAGGTAATGTTGCTGATTATTCTATTCTTAAAATGTTTGATTGCCCGTGTTATTTTCGAGTAAGTGATGGTAAGCTTGATTGGAGGGCAATGTGCATATTCCATGGCTATGCACAAAGTGAGCGGGGTGATCAGTTGTGGTGCCCAGATATAAATTCACCTATTAACAACAGAGAAGTTACCCTTGATGAGTCTCAAGTACTTCTGGCTAGAAGGGTTTGTGGTAGTGTTAATACGGATCTGAACAGTTTTCAGCTTGAGGTGTAGTTGCAACCAGAAACTCCTGAGGTAGCAAGTACAGGTATTAGCAAAGTAATCGACACAGATGGTGTTTGTAGCGAGGTGGAGCTTATAGAGACAATGATTGCTGTAACTGCTGAAATTAACAAGGTACGTTTTCGATCTCCTGATAGATATGGATGCAACAATGGTTTTGCTTTATCTGCGATTGAGGAGGTTGCGTCAAAAAATCCTTGCGGAGCAGTTAAATGTGCATGTGGAGTTGGTATTCTGATGAAATTCTCAGTTACGGCGAAGTTCAAGCGAAGCTTGGACTTGAATAATATCTGTGGCGGTTGAGCCCATCGGGGGCTATGGGAAAGTAGTAGCAGAATTTGAATTTTTTACGAAACGATTGTAATTTGGCTCAAACGTCGAGTCAAGGTGGAGATTGTTAAATATGACTCGAGTTTGAGCGTTTACTAAAACGCGAAATTCGGTGGACTCGCGAAGGAATTACAAAAGAGGAAATAAAATAAAAAGGGAGGAAAGTGCTTTGCTGTGAAGGCTGCGGATTCCCAATTGAAGAAAAGAAGAACGAAGCCGCATAAGCCCCTGCACGTGAAGAGAAGGTGGTGGGGCCAAGGTCAAATCTTTGACCGTCTGGGCACAAACACGCACACTCCACGCCCAATGAAGAAATCCCTGCACGTAGACAAAATAGGTGGGCCCAAGTCAAGAATTTGACTTTTCTTGGGCACACACCTATTTCCTCTTTCGGCGTGTACGAAGACCTACATAAACTGAAAACCCTACGTAGAGAGCAGCCGCATGTTAGAGGAGTTTTTCGCACATCTGCACCGCTTGCAAAAGCCGCAAAAGAGATCTTCTTTTCGAGGGTGTTGCTGCTGCACCCATGCAAGAGAAAAGGAGGTGCCGCATGTCTTCAAGCTGAAGCGCGATCAAGAAAAGGAGTTCTTTTTCAGCGTTTGTTTTGAGCTTATGTGATAATTTTGTGCCGTGACTTGGGTTTGGATTAAATTGGGGTTTGGGAAACACCGAGAGAGTGTTTGAGTGACTTGAGTGTGTAATCTCCTTGTATCGCTTGATCTATAGTGAAATTTGCTGTTGCTCTCCCCGTGGATGTAAGTCTTTACGACTGAACCACGTAAATTCGGTGTCCGATTTATTTTTTTTCTTCCGTCTATATTTTGTTCGATCGCTTGCCCCATCGCAACACTTTCCATTATTGATTCATGCACAACACTATTTAGAATAAGCGTACTCGGAATCATTTCGGAGCATTTTTATATGCTAATGCGTATGGCAAGGCCGAGTACATCCCTGCAGCTTGCTCTCTATAGAAAACCGTTCTCTCCATTGCCACAGCTGGTTACAAAGAAGCTGCATTTTGGACCCCAAGGAAGACAACAGCCGCATACATAGATTCCATTGCATTGATTAAATCTTGACTTCGGGTCCTGCAAACCTAACATTCAGAAACCCGTAACTTCGAGAATGAATGAGGGCAGATTTGACATTCTAAGCAGGACTTATGTTTAGAGTTGAGGTCCAAGAACATACTCCTAAACATTAAGGCAATGAAGATGGTGAAGAGGAACCGAACAGCCGTGTATACAGCGAATTCCGCCAGTAAGACCAATGTTGATTCCATAAGCAAGCCATCAACTGGGTGGATTGAGAATATTTAGTCGGGAAATAGAGGTCCTTAGAATTTGGGGGAGGTATGCTGAACTCTTCAATCAAAGTACTGTTTCTCCTGAAAATCACGAAAATGTGTTTTCGCAATGACATTTGAAGAGTTAATGGCAAGACTAAAAGATGGACCTCGATATATGCGATGAACCCACCTATACAAATATGATATTTTGTGTAGATCAGAAAAATCAACACCCAAAGCGAGTTCTTGTGCTGCGCTTGTAAGTTCGAGCATCCAAGTTGCTGGATTATAGCCATCTTTGATTTTACTAACTCCTTGGATTCCCTTCATTTTGAAGATATCATGGTGATTCAAGTAGCAAAAGAAAAGTACAAATAAGCCGGACTATATAAGTGAAACAGTTTGGACCTCAAAATACTCAATAAGATGAGAAAGATGAAGAACCAGAGGACCGACATACATCTCCTGCCCCCTCGTTTCATTAAGAAAAGCTGCAGAACAAGTAAAAATGCAATCGCTTCTGAGTTTGAGTGCGCTCAAAACAGATTTCGTATTTTGAATTTGTTGACATAACTCACCTCATTGAAAGTTTCAAATATATCAATGCTCGGTTGATGAATTGTGCATACGACCATTGTCCCGGTGTCCATTGTATTCCTAACTGTTCTCATGACAATAGCAGCAGCTCTTGCATCAAGCACTGAGGTTAGTTCGGCCATGGAAATGATGGTGGGGTTTGCGACTAGTTCAACCGCAATGGTTAGCCTTTTGCATTGCTCGGTGGATAGACCATCCACACCAGGCAAACCGACCAAGGCTTGTCTCAGCGGAGTTAGCTCCACAAGCTCCATGACTTCCTCAACAAACAGCTACAACATTTTTGTCCATTAGAAATTATTTAAATTAGGTAGTTAGTTAGATTATATTAGTGATTTAATTAGTTAATTATGCATGTTAGGTGGTTGGAGTAGCATAATTAAAGACTAGATAAGTTGTATTATTTATCTAGATTGGTTCGGGAATTTGCTTGACTCGTTTCAGTATTTAATTAGGCTTTTCCAGCCTAAGTTAGTATTTTTGGTATTTAAATTGAATTATTTAATTATTTATTATTTTCTGGAAATTCAACCGGGATAGCCGGTGACCGGAATTTCGTGCTAATTGCAATGGTGTGTTCAATTTATGCAATTGAGTATTAATTGAGTGATGATTGGAATTTTGGTTAATTATTCCAAAATTTGTGGATTTTGATATTTATTCAGAAAATCACGGGTGTCGGGTTTTAACATCGAAAATAGTTTTATATACTATATAAAACAGTGTGATTTTAAATTATGGAATATTAATTTTTCTGGTTCGATATAATCATGTACTCACACACGACTATTTTACCGTGTATTTTTAATACGAAGAAAATATGCTATGTTCTCCAATTTAATTGAGGTATTTGAGTGCAATGCATGGTGTCTAGGGCCAAGATTGAATGATCGTGTGTTGGTTAAGAGAAACCGTCCCAAGCTGTTAAGCTGGACGTTACCCCTATATGGGACGCCCCTAGACAATGGGAAACTGGTCGCAGTAATTATGGACCCTTACTCCTTCAGGAAAGCCATCTGATAGAGACTTAGCCGTGCTCAATGGGGGTGAAACGACGCTTGGCAACGCCAGAAGACCACCGAACAGAGAGTAGGCCATGCTATATGCCGAGATCAAAAACTAGGAACGTATGATTAATTGAGTTGAATGTGTCGAATTATGGGATAAAATTGTGTGGCACGATATGGAACGTGTCATAACGATTTGGCCCTATAATTAGGACCTCTGTGCTTGTTTGAATTTCGAGTGTGGCGTTCCAGTTAATTGAGCTTGATTGCTGCTTATGCTTTCATGATGTTTGTGATATGAACTGTACTGACCTGCAGGGTGGATCTGAGATGAGGTAAGTCTCTATGGTTGTGCGATTGTGTGGTTAGGACGCCTCTGAGCGTATTACTCTCATAATTGGGGTTTAGAGCGTCTCGCTGAGCTTTATATCTCACCCCGTCGTGAGCTCATTTCTTTTTAGGGCCATAGAGTGGATGATCTAGAACCAAGCTGAGAGGATCCAAGGTATAGGTCAGATAGGACAACCTCTTTTTGAGAACTAGTCTTTTGAAGTCTTTTAGTTATAAACTTTTGTACATTACTCAATATATTTATAAAAGCATGTTTTGTTTGTGAATCTGTTATCCTGTTTTTCTATCCCAAGATGGTTACTGTCGGGGGATTTATTATTCTCGCTAAAATGAAATGGTCAACAACTCATCTTGGGAAGTCGCAAAATTTTATCGACCATCGAGGGATGGGTACGTGCTCAAAGATCGGGGCATGACAAGTCATGCGGCGACAAGCTGCGGTCAGTGATCCGTGAGTAAGAAGTAAAAACGAATAAATGCAAAAATTTATAAATTGTACCAAACGCATTTCTATTTTTTTCTATTCCAATAATAGAAATTTTGTATAATTACCAAATACATTATTTTACTCCTAAAAGAATTATTTCTAAAAAGAAATAGTTCCCTCGAATAAAAACGTTGCCATGCGCACCCTAAATGAACATACAAAATTTCTTGGGCCTAAGTGGAGGCCCAACAATACATATGCTTGAAGCATCTGCAGCCCATGTACACAGATGGAAGACAATATTGCATAAGAAGGTTTGTTTGCTGCAGCATGATTCCCAATTTAATCGGTCTCCCAGGAAAGATCCATATGACCGAAAAAGATGTAGAGAGTTGCTAGAAAAGCAAAAAAATACATATACTTGCTATAGTAATTAGGATATCATTTTCTAATAGAGAAACACATTTGTTTTGCCGATCGAGGTGATACTGAAGTCTACCGCCTCTGGAAATTGAGTATCTTGATGGAAATGGCGAAAACGAATGCGAAAAGCATTGTGAATCCTATCATCGCCGCGGCAATTGCGCCCAAAAAATCGTGTCGATAACCGAAGTAATCTCTCATGTAATCTTCCACCGTGTCGCGTGTCTTCAAGCGTATTTGTCAAATCGCCGAATTGAGAGACCACCAATCCATATAAAGTCCAAGAAACGGGCACACCCAGTAGTACCATCTCCACCAGATAGGTATCCTCTGTTTAAAAAGTAGTCATGAGGATGTTCACAAATAAGGCATCACACTTGATGTTGAAAACAAAATTAGCATAAACATGAAAATCAATAGGTTGCTATAGAACTTACAGTCCTTGGCACGATGAAACCTGAAAAGAGGTTCCATATGGCATAGAATGCAGAAGAGACGATGGAAGCGATGTGTTGGTTTGGGGTCATGCCCAAGGCCATCATACCATAGTATGTGAAATACAACAATGTGAAGAACATGAAGAATAGATACCAGAAAAATTTTGCAACGGTCCATTTGAATCCAATCATTGCATAAACTATGATACCATATGATATAGCTTGCACGAGGACATAAGGGACTTCAATTAGAACCTAGAAAATAAAGATGAATCTCATAAGCAACTTTCTAGTATTGATTCATACATAACACCATTTAGAATAAGTGTACCCGAAACCATTTGGAAGCAATTTTACCTGTGCTAATGCATATGGTAGGGCCGAGTACATCCCTGCAGCTCGCTCTCTATAGAAAACCGTTCTCTCCACCGCAACAACAGGTTGCACAGAAGCTGCATTTTGGATCCCAAGGAAGACAACAGCCGCATACATAGATCCCATCGCATTCATCAAATCTTGGCTCCGGGTCCTGCGAACTTAACATTCAGAAACACAACTTCGAGAATGAATGAGGCAGATATTAACACTCTAGGCAGAACTTACGTTTTAGAGCCGAGGTCCCAAAACATAGTCCCAAACAGTAAGGCAATGAAGATGGTGAAGAGGAACCGAACAGCCGTGTACGGCGGATTCCGCCAGTAAGACCAACGTTGCTTCCATAAGCAAGCCATCAATTGGGTGAAAGTTGACTGAGAATACTTAGTCGGGAAATAGAGGTCCTTAGAATTTGGAGGAGGTATGCTCAACTCTTCAATCAAAGCCTTGTTTCTCCTGAAAATCACAAAAATGTGTTTTCCCATCGACATCTTACAGGTTAATGGCAAGACTTAAAGATGGACCTTAATATATACGGTGAACCCACCTGTACAAATCTGAGTTCTTGTATAGATCAGAAAAATCGACACCTAAAGCGAGTTCTTGTCCTGGGCTTGTAACTTCGAGCATCCAAGTTGCTGGATTATAGCCATCTTTGATTTTACTAACTCCTTGGATTCCCTTCATTTTGAAGATACCATGGTGATTCATGTAGGGAAAGAAAAGTACAAGTGAAGCCATATTATATGAGTGAAACATTCTGTACCTCAAAATACTCTATTAGATGAGAAGAATGACGACCCAGAGGGCCGACATATATCTCCTGTCCCCCTCGTTTCATTAAGAAAAGCTGCAGAGCAAGTGAAAATGCAATATCTTCTAAGTTTAGGTGTGCTACAAACAGACTTTTCGTATTTTGAATGTGTTGACTGACATAACTTACCTCATCGAAAGCTTCAAATATATCAATGCTTGGTTGGTGAATTGTGCATACGACTGTTCTCCCTGTGTCCACTGTATTCCTAACTGTTCTCATGACAATAGCAGCAGCTCTTGCATCAAGCCCTGAGGTAGGTTCGTCCATGAAAATGATGGAGGGGTTTGCGACTAGTTCAACCGCAATGGTCAGCCTTTTGCGTTGCTCGATGGATAGACCATCCACACCAGGCAAACCAACCAAGGCCTGTCTCAGCGGATTTAGCTCCACAAGTTCCATAACTTCCTCAACAAACAGCTACAACATTTTTGTCCGTTATAAGTGATTTGAATTAAATTGATCCTCAATTAAACTACAGAGCCAACAAAGCAGCAAGTACGTCCACAATTTGTTTTAAGTTAAGAAGGCAATCCTGGTAGAAATATATTGTGGTATTAGAAGCAAACCTTTCTGGTTTGGTCGTCCACACCAGGAGGCAAACGCAGCCATGCCGAGTAAATTAAGGACTCATAGACAGTAACATGAGGTGAATGGATATCGTTTTGTTCACAATATCCAGAAATCCGAGCAAATGTATCTTGATTCTTTGGATACCCAGAAATTGTTATGTTGCCCTCGATGTATCCTCCGGTTTTTCTCCCAGCCAACACATCCATTAGAGTAGTTTTACCAGCACCGCTAACGCCCATTAGAGCAGTAAGAACGCCTGGCCTAAAAGAACCACTTACACCTTTCAAGAGCACCAATCTTTCCTCAGGAGCACCTTGATTCTCCATTTCCTAACAAGATAACAACAAACACTTAATCATACTTTGGATGAACATTTGAGCTTTAACACTTATGATTTATTATGATGATATATCAATGAAGTATTATCTTCAAATTTTTCATAACTTAAGATAATTACCCGTGGCATATCAACTGAATAAGTTATTTCATCGAAAGTAATTGAGTGCGGCTCAAATGGGAGCACCATTCCTCTTTTCGTATTGGCGGCAACAGCTGTCTCAGGCCGTGGGGGTGTAGGCTTGGATGACCTCCCTACAAGACCCAATAGAAAAGATAGGCAAAGAAGTAACATGAGCCCCTAATGGACCAAAGCCTTTTGTTCACCCCTTTGAGGTCTTAACTACTGCTAAATCGTAGAAAATGAAAAGATACTAACTACTAGGACTTCATACCAGATCCAGTCCTCAGACTAGAGCCTCGAGATTGCAACTGAATTGATCCTTCTATTCTATCAACGTTCTTGTTGCCGTCAGGATCATCTGATTTTACCGTGTGGGATTTGCCAAAGGCTGCATTCACATGAAGCTTGAGTTGGCAAGCTCTTTTTGATAGAAACTTCAACAAGAAGAAGAGCAAAAAGCACTCACGATTAAGAAGAGCAAGAACCACCGAAAACCCAAAGTTGAAGAGGATCAAGAACCCAAACAATGCCCCAAGTCCTATCCAATACCAATATGCTTCAGTAAAGAACCCACGAGACTTCAAAACTTGAATTCCTAGGGGTTCGTTTGTACTTGAAATTGGGGGAATCTATCATAAGGAATAACACGAGGAATTAGTCAATTAGAGATTTATATCTATGAAAGGTCATAATATTGGCATTAAGCATTTACAAGACTTTACCTTATTCCAATTAGATCCTAAAAGTTCATTGACGACTATGGCGTTCTGCCCATACATTAAAGGAGATGTCCAATATCCCCATATCCACCAATTCTTTACGTCCTCTACAATTCAAAGAAATCAAGATTAGTACTTAAGAAAAAGAAGCTGAACTCTAGTATTCGTAGTACCTCGGGAAAGAACAACTCCGCCCAATGCAACGAGTGCGAGCAGCACAAATGACCCGAATGTGTTGGCAACGATCAAGTTTCTCCCAAGTGCCGCGATCAATCGAAACAATCCAGAGGCCATCTGATTAATGGCCACAAGCAAAAGATACTGCTTGAACAACCTACCACACAATATAAACAGTAGAATGTCTCAATCAAAACAACGAGATTAGAGTTTCCGTCTTACCGCTGAAGAATAATCACAGTTCTTACCTTCCAACATTTGGATCATATCCAATGACGTAGTAGGTGATGAACACCCAAGCTGCAACCTCCACAAATGTGATAGGGATTTTTAGAATCCAGGATGGTAGAGCATATGCCCATGCGGGATAGAAGAGGAGGTCTCTTTGCTTGTAGAAAATTGGGAGCTTGGCTATAGTCATTGAAAGCTCTGCCATTCCATTGAACATGAACGTCATCATGGTGAAGAACAAGGCACCAATATAAACTCCTCCATCAGTTACGGTATCCCGATGCATCTTAGTCCGTAAGAATAGGGTCATTGAAATAAACGCCATAATTATGAGCTAATAAACAAGTCACGTCAGTTTAAGTATATCAGACAATTCATGGCTAAAACGAACTGAAAGAGCATGAAGTAGGTATTTACCTGAGTGACCTTGAAGATGTAGACAAATGAGTTCCTTTTCATAAGCAAGTACTCTCTTAAAATGCAAGCTTTAAGCAAATCCTTCATTCCAACACCAAATCTTTTGGTAGTCAAAGCGGCTGGGTGGTTCTTGCTCTTATCAAATGGAGTGGAAAGTTCATCCCCGAGCTTTCTTCCCACATGAAATGACTGGAATGCCTCCACAAATTCCCGAACCGTGACAAAAGTGTAAGGCTCATCTTTGCGTGCCCAATACTGATGCTGATCTTTTCTTGATGTTACCTATCGAAAGGTAAAAAAGAACGTTATTGCAAGACACTTCCTATAGAGAGTATCTTTCATCTCACAAAAGTTGTTGAAATAAAATCTTCATATTTTTACATACTTCCTGCAAGAAATCAGCAACACACTTCCTCCTAGGGCATTTGAATCCCATGGATTCAAAGAAATCTAGGACGAGTTCACGTGGGCCCTGGTACACGATTTGACCATCAGATAGGAGAATAATGTCGTCAAACAAATCATAAGTCTCTGGAGCTGGTTGGAGGAGAGAGATAACCGCCGTTCCATCAAGAATGTGAATAAATTGTTTCAAGGAGTTGACAATTTGGTATGTGGTCGAGCTATCGAGCCCAGTTGATATCTCATCCATGAAAAATACCTCGGCAGGCCCCACCAGCATCTCACCTAGAAATTACAGGTCAGAGAATTGAACATTTTCATTTACTAAAAGTTTGATATGCTTCTAGTTCTAACCTGTGGTCACACGCTTCCGTTGTCCCCTGGAAATACCCCTCAACATTTCATCTCCGACCATCGCATCAGCACATATTTCCAACCCTAAAATCTGTGGAGAAAACATGTGCATTAAAGTTCTGCTACCTACTAAGTGCCTGCATGATTTTGTTGTAATTTTTGTTATAGTTACCTTGAGGATATAATCAGTGACAACATTAGCCTCTTGACCTTTTGTTACTGCTGCCTGTGGAATTAGACCCATTGCATTAGAAAAACCAGACACCTTGGTTGGTCTGAGAATTAAAAAACATAAAAAATGCTTGCTGGAGTCCAACTCAAAACCATTACTTCATCGTCAGTTTCTTCTTATGGATTACTTAATTCATCTCCTTTCTTTAATTGAAAAAATGAAAAACAACTCCAACCTCTCCTTGTGTAATTACCTTCATGAAGATATCGATATCGGGATCTGGTTTTATATTTGCCGCTTTCTCTCTTCTTGACAACTCTGACAACATATCTGCAGATGACGCCAAAGGAATCAGAATTTTTTATTCGAAAAAGTAAAATTGTCCAAGTCAAACTCAAATATGACATCATAAAATAGGAAAGTATCAAATTTGCTAACCGTATCGTGATCCAACTCCCTGACATCTTGCAGAGAAGGCCAAAGTTTCTCTAACGGTCATTTCTCCTATGTGAAGATCGTGTTGACTTATGTAAGCCGCGGTTCTTTGGGGCACAAACTCATTCATGACATGTCCATTGTAAGTTACCCTTCCTGTCGTCTGAGGAATAATCTTCTCTCTTTCAGTATAATTTAATGATATTTTGATGTATAACAAAAGGAGGACTTAAATTTGATGAAAGTTGACTTTCGTTAACCTTTAGTTCAGGATCAAGCTTGCCAGCCAAAGCTAACAAGAGCGTGGTCTTTCCTGAACTAGGTGGACCTAGAAGCAAAGTCATCCTGCAAAATTGTCCACCCAAATGAGAAGAAACTTGCCAGAAAATAAAAGTAAAGCTAATTTTCCACCATTGTGATAAAGGAAAAAAGACAAATCCAATCAACATGTTGAAAACTTCTTTCCAACTAGAATGTGACAATTTCTAGTTGGGACCTCTGATTAATTACACGAAGTGTAATGTATTGAATACAGCACCTAGCTCGGAGATGGAACCAAATCACTCATGCTTAAATAAAATTAAGTTCAGTTAAGTTGAATTTGGAGGCTTGAAGAACTGATTTTTGAGTTGGTTTGATTTGCTCACCTGCCAGGTTTGATGATCCCACTAACATCTTGAAGGATGGTCAAGTGCTTCTTTCTACTAGGAAGTACGTGCAGAAAATTCAAGAAGCCCTTCAAGGGTAAAAAGAAACAAAAAGAAAAGTAAAGGTTAAATGAAGAAACCAATAAGAACATCCAATCAATTTATTGAATATCATTTTAGTCAGATGATCTTTATTGCAAATTGTTTGACTCAATAGTATAGGACTTTGGATGTGTGGTCTATATTTTGCTAGGATCCCCCCCTTCAATAGCTAGCTTCTAGGCTCTAATTCTCCTAAAGTCAATATCAATGGATACAAAAGCCATTTGTCATCTCTCCCAATTGCAATTGAGCGGCACAGGTGGTGACACAAGGATTGTAGTGTTTGCCCGAGACTAGCTAAAGGGCTAGTACAAAAGCTAACCCTTTGTGTGTGCTGCGATTGTGGAGCATGGTTGATCGTTATGATCTTAATTGCAAGAGATGGGGCTCAAATCTCACATATATGGTATGGGCTTTGATGCGTAGTTTATATGGTCTCGGGCTCTCTTCACCTTAAATGGATAGCTATCGAGGTGAGAGAGCGAAGGCAATAAAAATCACATATTGAAGTCCATATCGATGAATTAGGATCCTAACAAAAATGGAGCTGCCATTTTGGCTTTTACATTCCACATATTTAGGTGGTTGCTAGCTTACCTCTAGAATACTAGTGCAGAAATTAATGACGGTGGGCAAAGCTCTGCTTCCTTCATGAGCCTCTGCCTCCACTTTCAAATGGTCGAATCTGACTTCAATTGTAGGAAGATTAATTCCAACTCTGCAACCAGACTCACCAAAAACCACAAATATTCAAGCCTAAAATAAATAATAAATTAATGAATTACATCTTGACAGTACCAGGACAACTTTACCGCGAAAAAGACAAAACATGCATGAATCATGAAGGAACGCTTCCCACCACTCTGGACGACAAAATTTTCAGGGGCATGATAAGGATTTTCCTTGGTAAAGATTTTTCTCGGGAATCAAACAGACTCCATGCCAAGAAACGCGGCAAATTTGGTAAACATTTTCCTTTTTACTCAGAAAACCCACGAACAGAGGTTCCAAAGACAGAGCAAACAGAGATCGTACCTGTCAATGCGGTTCCGGAGCTTCAGCAAGAAGCCCTCGTTGTCTTCCTCAGTGACCCTCACTAACCTCTCAAGCAATCTCTTCCTGTCATGAAAGCCCAGGTTCCAGATATCGATTTGGTTAGCACCGCCGGCGGCCGTCAGAATCCCTTTCTGGAGACGTTTGAAGGTGGGGAGTTTCTCGAGAGCAGCCCATCTCAGAGCTTCCTCGTCATCCTCATCGCGTGAAGACCTCGAGAACACATCCGCCATCGATGCCTGGTTCGTCCACGAAGTGGAGCTGGTCGCGCGCAGGCTGTTGCCCGCTCTGTATATATCTCCTCCATCCATGGATGATGATGGTGTCTGCTAAAGCGCTGCTCTTGCTCTGTTTCAAAACACAAGAAGTGAAGAAGAAGAAGAAGAAGAAGAAGAAGAAGAAGAAGAGGAGGAGGAGTAGGGAAGTGACAGCGTTTCGTAGCTGATGTGCGCTTGTGTAATTACGTATGAAAATTGCTTCTTTGCATCGAGCACATAAGTAAGAGAGGGACGGGGTAGACAGGACAGGCGTGAAAATGGAGTTTATATAGAGAGACTGAGCGAGTATTGGGCCCCAGTGGGAAGGCATCTGGAATTTTCGACTCTATGGAAATTTTCCTGGGTTGGGAAAAAGAAGCTAAAAATTCATTCTTCATTTCAATATTTACGCTTTTTTTTTTTCAATTGAACTTCTGTATTTTCTATTTATACAATTAAAACCTTTAATTTTCACAAATCTTCTAATCGAATCCTTGGACCGCCCAGTCTACCCAAGCCCAATGGACGTGGCCCTTGGACAACGTCTTAGCAACACGCATAAAAAAATTTCAGGGTGGATGTCCATGTGAGAGTCTATATTGGCCAAAATTCATCCGTATTATACTCATGCTGCCTACATATGCTAAACTTTTCCACATACATCCACATGGAGATTGGCATTTTATTTGTATCACACACGTCAACTAAAATTAGTTGGGTTTTGTGTTAGAGGGACTTGATTAAATTACTCGTGAAAGTATACGGATTTGAGTAGAAATTATAAGCAAGAGAAAGAAACAAATCTTGACCATCCAGTTGGTGCAACAATAAGTTATCAAAGAAGGAAGCAATTTTAATTACGAGGACCCCAATTCCAAAATGGAAAGAGGCAAAAAAAACACACACACACACAAACACACACATAGGCGGAGAATATGAAATATTCATTTCTTGGAAATTTAATTCCAAAATGAAAAAAAAAACTCATTTTTATTTCCTCTAAATATGAGATTGGAAATGATTGACATATCAAATTATAGAAGTATTTGGTTTTACCAACATTGACATGATGTTATTGCGTCGTTTTAGGCTCCGTTTGGTAAGCGTTTATGTTTTCTCCCAAATTCTATTTTTTTGTTCCCCAGAACCAAAAAAAAAAAAAAAAAAAAAAAAAAAAAAAAAAACAGAATTCCGTTTGGTAATGTCAATTAATTTTTTTATTCCCTGTAATATAAAAGTGGTTAGGGAATGGATTTGGAATAGAAAAAAAAAAAGTAACTTTTTATTATTGGGAACAATTTCTAGAAATAAGTGATTTTCTCTTTTCTTTTTTTTCTTTTCTTCTTCTTTGTTAGCCGCCACCCCCCGCTACTACTTGTTGTCAACCAACCACCACTGACTGCCACTCCTCGCTGCTTGCTGGCGAGCCGACCCTAGCAAACAATCGCCAATTGTCGCTGCCAATCGTTGATCGCTACCAACTACTACTGTAAACTATTGACCATCATTGCTCGCTACTAAAAAATATTTGACGGCAGTGATTAATGTGAATCATAATGGGCCATACATTACAAAAATATTTGTGAATCATACCATACTCATTCTTATTCTTTTTTTTATTCTGAAAATAGAAATTTTGTGTAGTTACCAAATGCATTCTTTTACTGAGAAATTGTTTCGAAGAATTGAAATAAAAAGAGACGGTTTAAAAAAAAATTATTCTCCAGAATCGAAGCGTTATCAAACGGACCCTTAATGGCACTAGTGGCTGGGGAGGTTCTTTGGACAATGGTGCGAAGTGTAGTGCATGTCGTCATCTGCAGATGCATGAACACTTGAAATAGTCTTTGAATTACATCTTCGCATCAGATCCCTATAGCAAATATCATTTTGGCGTCCTCTAATGTGTTCAACACTTTTAACAATTCATGGCTGCCTTTGATTAGTGTCCACCGACCAAGTAGCGCAAAAAGGCTTTAGACACCTACAATGGTGCATTGATACATCTCAAACTATTCTTATAACTAGTGGAACCATCTATGCTGTTATAGAAAATAATTTGGACTAGAGTAAGCACAACATAGATCATATTATATTATATTGGTGATAAGAAAATTAAAATAAATGGTTAATTAGACTATTTTTGTTTTGTGAAAAATGAATAATTTAGAAAATATTTTCCTAAAAATGATTACTTTTATTACTTAAAATAGCTGGTTAATGAAAAATATTGTCATCATCAACAATTATTTTGCCTAAAATATTATCGTGAATAATGAAAATATGTTCAATATATTCATTTTGCAAGTGATATAGACGATCATTCTTTAAAAAATATTTTTAAAATCATTTATTTTTCTTAAAAATGTTTTTCGTGAAGTAAACTGAGCCTTAAACGAATAAAATGGTATCAATGAGACTGAAAAATAGGATGCCTAAGTAATAAAGTTGAAATTAACAACTTAGAACAGGAGTTCTAAAATAACCATATTAAAGCCAATTTGCCTTGCTAAAGAAGCAAATTAGCTAAGGTCAGCACACGTGGTGAGGAAGGTTCCATGGACGAGAGTGCCAATCGTCATGCATGACGTCATCTGCAAATACAACAGCACTCCGAGGATCATGTCAGAAACTCGAAAGGTGCTCAGTAAAACTTCCAGAAGGATGCGGAAAAAAGGACCAGAAATAAAGTCTTTGTGGGAAGCGAAAAAAAGGACCAGAAATAAAGTCTTGATCTGACTTTGACGTTCCTAGCCTTTCCCCCTCAACATGTGACGCATTTTGGACAAAGAACGGGAACACTCGTACGACCACGAATTAAAATAACTCAAGCTGAAGGCGGTTGGCTTAGGGCGCGTTTGGTAACGTTTCTGTTCAAAAATTATTCCGGAAAACAGAAATAGAAAAAATGTTTCTATTCCTAACAATTTTTGACCGAAAGATGTGTTTAGTAAATTTGTTCCGAGAATAAAAAAATGAATAGAAATACATTTGGTAAATTTATATTCTTTTTTATTTCTTTTAATTTTTAAATATTTTTATTTTATTTTTCCCTTTTTTCCTTTCTTTTTTATTTTTCTTCTTTCGGCAGTCGCCGCCTTTCTGTGACGGTGACCGACGGGGGACCAACAAATTTGCCCAGCCACTAGCGAGGCTTGGCCTCGCCGGATCCGAGCTCGCCCGGCCAAGGTGAGGCCGAGCCTCGCCGGGGCCGGCGACGCTCCGGCGAGGTCGTCGACCCTCGACGGCGTCGCCGGCCATGGCCGAGGCCGGCAACTGGCCAAAGAAAAAAGAATAAGAAAATAGAAGAGAGAATAAACAATTTTTTGTTCAATAGTGTTTCTTTAAAAGTGTTTTTGGAGCAAGAAACAATTTTTTTTTTGTTTCTCATTTCTGTTCTTTTTGTATTCCAGGAACAAAAAATCTGATTTTGAACAAAAACTCAAACAAACACGTTTCTGTTCTTTTTTTTGTTCCCGGGAACAAAAAAACAAAATTTTTGTTCATAAAAAAAAAAAGAACAAAAACATGCAGCCCCTTAGCTGTTAAGGATCGAACACTTCGTACCGATTATGCTTAGGTTTGATTCTCACTGATAGTGGTCTCCCGTTAATAAGCTAAATGCGGACCGCATAAGTCCTCAAACTAAGCCAAAGAAAGATGCCCTTATCTTGAAATGGAGTAATCTACTTTTAGGATAGTATTGCAGAAAATCCCAAACTTGTATATTTATGATAAATTTATTTCCAAATTTATTTTTCAACCTAAAAAAAAAACCATAAATTGATATATATGTGACAATTATTCCCTCAATTAATTTTCATTAAATTTTTACCATTAAATTACTGAGTTGGATGACATGTAATAGGTAACGAATATATCCATTTGAGGTTTATTAATCCAATTTAAAGAAAAACTAATTGAAGGTAAATTTATCACAAATATATCATTTGGAGATTTTGTCAAGGTCAAAAAATTAATTTTGGATAAATTTGTCAAGAATGTATTAATTTGAAGATTTTAGTGATATTAACCCACTCCCTTTCACCCAAACATTTTGCTACAAAAAAAAAAAAAAAGGCTCAAAAGATAATTGTCAATTCTAATAAGATGGTTCATTGACAAATAATCGATTTGGGCTGTCGACCTGTCTAAATTCAATTAGGTTTCAATGGGTTTTTCGAGGCAAGATGGTCCATTGACAAATAACTTATTAGACAGTGGCAAACTTAGACTTTTAGATTAGGAAGTGCTTGGGCGAGAAAATGAAAGACTTACGTGAAAATGACGAGTAAAATCATGAGGGAGAAATCAAGAAAATCAATGTGAAAGTTCAACAAAATACAGTTTATCATAAATGAATTTGGCACTAAATACCCTTGGACCCACCTCTGCCCATGGAACTTAAGATGGATATGGCGTTCAATCAAACATGTGATCCACCTCTTATGAGTCATTCACTAAAGTACGATAACTATTTTAAAAACTTAAATTTATTTGGATAGTTTTGGAATCCTCAAAAAGAAAATTGATCATAATTAAAAATTGTTCGCCAAACTCTAATTTAATATTTTGAGACTATTAGATCTTAAAGTTATAAGGTTATGTTTGGCAGTTTGAAAAATATCAAGATAAAATAAAATTTATCTTATCTTATGTTTGAGCCTATTTAAGATAAGATAAAGTCTTAGATATAAGAGAGATATAATTTGAATAAAATTAACCCACGAAAATGTAAAATAAAGGTGGATAAAATTTCTAATATCCATAATAAATTTTTTTTTCTAAAATAACAAAATTCTTGTATTAATAAAAATTGAAGCCATATTTCAATATGAATAATATTTGAGTTATAATAATAGGAATTCAAAATAATAAAAAATAAAAATAATTTATCTTTTAATTTAATCTTATTTTTATTTATTTATTCAATTTAATTCTACCATCTAATATAAATTCAATATATAATAATTAAATATATATTTATATTTATTACATATTTTAGGTATATTAGTACAATTTATTATTTAATATAAATTTATTACAGGATGTGAAAGGGAAAAATAAGTTAACAAGAAAACAATTAAAAAAGAGTGGGAAAAAAAAGAGCAAATAACAATGAAGTAGGTTAGAGTGTCGTGAGAAATTTTTACCATCTTTGTTTTTACAACCATTACATTCATTTACACTAATATGCCATTTATACCAAATAATATACATGATATGATATGAATATATATCTAAATTTTTTATAGTGATTCACCAAGATAGGAAATAGCAAAATATCTAGATTTCATGTCCTATTCTATCTAGTCTATTCTATCAAATGTAGCCTAAGATGATTTGACAATTTTCAAGAACCGCAAATCTTTTGAAGCAATGATCATAGCAACGAATTCAAGGCTGTTGATTTTATAACTAATTGTAACATATTGCATGTTTCAGGAGTCCTATGATGAGCATCGATTAAATTATGGATGCCCCAATGCATTATTTAGCCTGAATTGCAATTTATTCCCCAATTCGTGATGCGATGTAATCTAAAGGTATTGAGATGAATTCAGAGTCGGATAATTCATCCCCAGCAGCTCCTACACGCAACTATGAGAATAAATTGACAAAAAGCAGGAGTGTACTATTACAATGGCACAACCAGTTTAACCACTAGAGATTTTTAGTTAGAATTTAATTCTCATGCTCAACAAATTTAGTGAACAAATGGGGAGATAATTCGAAAGTTCCTGCATTTTAAGTCATACCTCCAAAACCTAAGATTAAAGCCACGACACCATGTTTGACTCGTAATCAGGTCCCTGCAAACTCTTGAGAGTTGACAAATTTTAAAAAAGCTTCCCAATTTCAGCCTACCAGGAAGAAAAATCGGGCTCAGGCTCAGCCTTAGGACATGATCCCCACATAATTTATTTTCCTTTTTGTCGAATTACCTGGCTCGCGTTTAGATTTTGTCGTTTGGTTTCTCTTCTTTAACTTTTTCATACATCTTTGTATTCACAAGCATTAGATGTATAACCATAACCTATTGATAGTTTGATTTACCTACTTTGTCTATTTGCTACTATACTATCTTTTGAGTCTGTGGTTTATTTTGTATCACCGATTTTAGGAACTATAGTCTCATTTGTAGTCTCAATCTCTAATGTCTCTGAGGTCTACAAAGTCTCCACTTGAAATTCCAACTCACTACTGATACCATGATTTGTTTGGTTTGCGAGTAGTATCTCAAGGCTCCTCTATCAAAGCATAGCTATCTTGACTAGAAAGCCGAGTGCTATAGGATCAGTGCATTACGATAAATAGCCTTTCACACCATATGCATAACTTAAACATACGTACTTTTTCATCATCGGCTTTCCATCATCTACATAAGCATATGTAGGACATTTGAATACTCGTAATTCAAAGTCTTCCACCATATAGCAGGTAATAAAGATCAACTAGTAAGGTAACGGGTCCACTACTTCGGCCTAAAATTTCTTGCCTAGTCTTACATGCAAAAACATGCACCAAACTCACTCAAGCTAAATTTTGGTTTGTTTATTTTGCAATTCCATTTGGTTCCGGTATTCTAGGCACTGCATAATGTCTCATAACACCCCCCCTCCTTTCTCTCTCTCAATTTGTTTACTTGTTTGCTTCTTAATCAGTACCTTAAACTCTCGAATAGATTGAATATGTCAAATTTGTGCTTCAAGAATATACTCATACCTTCTTCAAATTTTCGTTATTGAATGTTGGCATATATAGGGCACTTCCTTTTGAAAGAACCGTAGATGGGCCCCAAATGTTTGGATGAATGTATTCAATTGGAATTTTGGTCGAATGAATAAATGTACTGAATATAACTTGGTGTTGAATCCAAAAAATGCAATACTAACATGAATCCAACTTTCCTATCTTCTAACCTTCAGCAACCCCCTCTCGCTCAACATTTTCAAACCCGCCTTGCTTGTGTGTCCCAATCACATATGTCATAACCAAGTCAAGTCTAAGTTTGATTCACCTAATGAAACTCTTGTCACAGTTTTTCATAGTATATAATAGAGAGAATTCACTTAGGTGGTTGCTAGCTTAACTCTAGAATATTAGTGCAGAAATTAATGACGGTGGGCAAAGCTTTGCTTCCTTCATGAGCCTTTGCCCCCACGCTCAAATACTCAAATCTGACTTCAATGGTAGGAATATCAATTCCAACTCTGCAACCAGATTCACCAAAAACCACAATCATTCAAGCCTAATATAAATAAATAAATAAATACATCTTGACGGTACCGGAAAAACTTTCTCGGGAAAAAGGCAAAACATGCATGAGTATGAAGGAACGATTCCCACCATTCTGGACGACAAAATTTTCACTGGCATGATAAGGATTTTCCTTGGTAAAGATTTTTCTCGGGAATCAAACAGACTCCATGCCAAGAAACGTGGCAAATTTGGTAAACATTTTCCTTTTTACTCAGAAAACCCACAAACAGAGGCTCCAAAAACAGAGCAAACAGAGACCGTACCTGTCAACGCGGTTCCGGAGCTTCAGCAAGAAGCGCTCGGTGTCCTCCTCGGTGACCCTCACTAACCTCTCAAGCAATCTCTTCCTGTCGTGAAAACCCACGTTCCAGATATCGGTTTGGTTAGCACCGCCGCCGGCCGTCAGAATCCCTTTCTGGAGACGCTCGAACGTAGGGAGTTTCTCGAGAGCAGCCCATCTCAGAGCTTCCTCGTCATCCTCATCACGCGAAGACCTCGAGAACGCATCCACCATCGATGCATGGTTTCTCCACCTGGTGGAGCTGGTCGCGCGCAAGCTGTTGCCCGCTCTGTATATATCTCCTCCATCCATGGATGATGATGGTGTCTGCTAAAGCGCTGCTCTTGCTCTGTTTTCAAGACACAAGAAGTGAAGAAGAAGAGAGAGGTGACAGCGTTTCGTGTTCTGCTTAATGCTGATGTGCGCTTGTGTAATTACGTATGAACATTGGCTCTTTGCATCGAGCTCATAAGTAAGAGAGAGACGGAGAAGATACAGGCGCGAAGATGGAGTTTATAGGAGTCTCTGCGTGAATTAGGCCCCACGGGGTCCACATCTGAATTGTAGACTCTGTAGATATTTTTCTTGGTTGGGAAAAAAAATTCATTCTTCATTTCAATATTTACGCTTCCTTTAATTGAACTTCTATATTTTCTATTTGTCTAATTAAGTCCTTTAACTTTCACAAACTTTCTTATAAAATCCTTCAACCGCCAAGTCTGCCCAAGTCCAATGGACGTGGCCCTTGGACGACGCCGTAGCGTAACATGCATAAATTTTTTTTTTCAGAGTAGACGTCCATGTGAGAGTCGATACCGGCTAAAATTCATCCACATCATACTCATGTTACCTACATTTGCTAAATTTTTCCACATACATCCACAAAATCACAATTTGCATCATTGTTGACACCTAATTTAAATTTAATTTTTAGAAATAAAAGATAATATTTGATTAGAGGGAAATTTTGAAAAAAAAATTTTGAATTCAAAAGAATTCAACAGTCAGATTTTGGAGCCACTTCTTTGTTGAAGAAGTTGAGTGAATATCGCCAGATCTTCAACAATTTCAAGTCTTTCCGTTTCGGAATCGGGGGGGCACTTGTCTAAGAAAAAATAGCAAACTGAAGAGAAAGAGAGAAGAAGTTGACGTGAGCAGGGAAAAGAAAGAAAAAGTACAGTGGCAGAAAGTGAATGGGGGAGGTTTTCGGCAGAGAGTGAGAGAAACAGGTGAGAGAAAAGGTAAAAGAAGAAGAAGAAAAAGCAAAAGATGGACCACTGTTCATCTTCCTCGTGAGCTCCCATTCGGTGTCCCTGCTGCCCGTTTCCTCCACGCTGCCAAGACTGCCGCCGTCGCTCCTGAGCCCCCACATCGTCACCGGACCAACAGCTCCTCCTCGCCGGTCGCCGTCCGTGAAGCTCGCGAAGCCGATCTCCCTCACCGGCATCTGCTGAAGCTGCATCCCTAGTGCCTAACGCCGCCGTCGCTGCTTTAGACCTCGCTCCCGACGCCTGCTGCAATGACCACTGCTGCAGCAACTGCTCAGTCTCCTCCCGTGACGCCAACTTGCAGAGCCCGACGTCCTCCTTCGCCTTCTGTTTGCCGCCGGTGATAGCTCCGCCATTGCGCCTCAGCTCGAGCCACCATTGCTGCAACCCGCGACCCTTCTGTTTGCCGGTCATCGACGCTCCCTGCTGCCCCTCCACGCCAGCGAGTCCTAAGCCGAGTTGCTGCTGCCCTACTGGACGCCGAATCGACGCCTCCGACACACCAGCCCGCGAGCCCTCCTCGCCGACCCAGCCGCCGGATGCCTCGCCGCTCCACCCCCGACACCCGCGCCAGTAGCCTGCGCGTCAGCTGCCTTTCGCCGGAGCCCCGCACCGCCTGTGCCCGTCGCTGCAACGCCCCGAGCTCCGCCACCTGCTGCCTCCCTGTTTTTGCTGCAGGTCCAGTTGCTACCCGAGCCTTGCCGGAGTTCCGACGAACCCCTGTTCCGAATGGCGACCCATCATCAAACCACCATCATATCGGTCACCGTGGTTTCTTCACCATACCTCAAGGCGGCCATGAGTTAGACTAGGTGAATTTTTAGATTAAATTTATTTAGCATGTTCGGGTTCATAGATTTTTATTCTAACTTGATTTGTTCTGATTTATTTTCATCATTATCCAATTAGAAAATTTGTCATATTAAGTCATGATAATCAAAAATATTAAGCCACAAGACGTCGGGTTAGATTTTTGATTATTTCGACTTTTTTATGACAAATTCATGAATTGCTTTGCATCATTGAAATAATATGTCATTGATTTTTCAATAGGACATATTTTGGTGTGTTATTTGTTCATCACATGTCATGCATTATATGTCATGTCTAGGATTTAAGTATTTAGGTCCATATGCATTTCATATTTAAAGCTTTGCATTTTGATTTTTAGATTCATATAGGATTAGGTTAATTTTCCTTTAATAAAACCAAAACAAAAAAAAATGTTATTTAGGTTATTTAGATTTCATAATGTGCATACTACATGTTGCGCTTTACTTAGTGGGTCATAGGTTAATGTTTTAATATTCCCGTCATGCAATTTTTTTTTTTTTTAAAGAAAAGCCAAAGATTATTATTGCATCATTATGTTTTTTAATAAGAATAATTAAGTAATTTAAAAAAAAGATAAAAAAAAAGAAAACACAAAAGGTCATTTATTTGGTTAGTTAATAGGTTAGTTCATAATTAATCCCATTTTATGTCATCGTTGTTTAGTGTAGGTTGCATACATTAAAAAAGAATCATAAAAAAAAGAACATGCATATAGAATTATTATGTCATTCATCCCGTATCATGTAGTATATGCATATTTAGGATTATATAAATTAGATTGCACACATATGGTGATAGTTCAAATTATGCCATATAAATCGCATTTCATATATCATTAAAGTAAAATTCATGCATATTAAGTTTAGATTAAGATTGCATAATAATAAAAATTAGGTGTCATGTCATTTAGGAATCATGTTTAAGGCATGCATTTTTATTAGCATTTTTTTATTGAATGTTATTTTTTTGATTGTGCACCCGCATGACCACCCTTTGCATGTTAGTAGCTTAGGTTAAAATTAATCAATACTACCTGCAAAATATTTTTGAAATAAAAAGGTACCGAAAGGGCGTTACATTAATCTAACGTAACCATGTCCCCAGATCTATTGAATCTCTGATTCGCAAAAGTAAAGTATTCTCCCATACTTTACTTGGGTTTCTAACCAACCCTAATTGATTAGTGGCGACTCCAAATTGAGTATAATTATATATTTAAATGGGTTAATTTCTTAATATCAAGTTGTGATTGGTAGGACTTGGGAGGGTTCGTGCCAAGTTTTTAGACTTAGTAATCCATTAGCCTTCTTTAGGTAATTCACCCTCGAAAATTAGGTCGCGATAGCTTGGCGACTCCATTGGGGATAGAGTTAAAACTCATAGTGGACATAGGCCTGTTCTTTTTTTAAAAAAATATTTTGTTTGGCAGCATGGAAACAAGGTACGCTCCTAACATGAAGTGTTAAATGTTCTTGCAAATGGGAGGTATAAGGGGCGTAGTCTTTGCTAACCCTTGTTTTGCAGGTTGGAGTTAAGGATGAATGGTTGAATTTAAACAATAGAAGTGTTGTTTGCAATTAAATTGTTGTGTATATTTTATTGTTTTTAGCACTACACTATTGCACACACAACCTGCTGCCGAACCTGAGCTGCAATAGGATTCTTAGGATGTCGTTGAGAATGATACTTCTTTTAAAGCGAGACTGCTATATAGAGGTTGACCTTCTCTTCCCCAAAAGTTCTTCATGGTGTCGAATGTGTTTGTTTATATCCGCGAGACTGCGTGATTATTGGGTATTCCATTCGACTGAGCCGAAGTTAGGAGGACCGGACACGTTAATGCGAGACTGCAACGGTCAGATCATCCTCTTAGCTCCATTTTGTTAAGCTATCTAGATAGAAATCAAGCCCCACATTTCATGCGTGTGTCTATGTGATTGTCATCCATTCCCAGTGAAAGTAAGTTGTTTAAATTCTCACTTCTGCAATTTACTTACTTGCAATTTCGTCGGTCCATGACAATAGGTTTCGTTGTCCATCTTGTTTTATATGCGATGGGGAAAACCGATTTGCAATTCATTTTCACTCCCAAAAGCATATAAAATGAGATGTTTTGGTTTCTTAGTTCAATGTTTAGAGACCTTGATTTCAATTCAGTATTTTCAAAATTTAGTTTAATGTTTAGGGATTTGAATTTCAATTCTTAGTTCATTATTATGAAGTTTGGTTCAACGTTTAAAATAAATTTTAAATAAAATGAGGCGATTAGACCATTGTCATGGGCCATTTTCTTATCTTGTCATCATTTCTTACATTATCTCTTTTACTTAGGTAACAACACGGCTCACCTAAGATCGCCAATCTGTACTCGTTCTAGAGCAATAATGGCTGATGACACCGAACAAGTGCGTGTTGCTGAACAAACTCATTTTAAGATGGATCTGGGGTTTTACCTAAATGTGACCCAAATCCGATAAGTCGTTTACTAAAGTATGATTTAGAACTTCAAATTACTTGGATAGTTTTGAACCCTCACAAAGAAAATTGGTAATAATAAACATGGTTCCTCAAATCCTAATTTCATATTTCCTGGCTACTTTCGACTAGTGTCCAACAACCAAGTATTACAAAATGGTTTTAAACACTTACAATGGTGTATAGACACATCGAAAAGCTCGAGCTATTATTATGACTAGTGGAACCATTTATGTTGTTATTGAAAATAATTTGAACCAAAGGCAGCACAATAAAGATCATTTAAAGAAAATTAAAATCAACGATTATTTAGGCTACGTTTATTTTATGGAAAATTAATGATTTGAAAAAGTGATTTCCTAAAAATAATCGCTTGTATCATTTAAATAGACAATTAATAAAAAAATATTTTCATTATCAACAATAGTTTATGTTGAATATTCTCATGGATCATGAAAATATGTTTTTCCTTATTTATCCTGTAGATGATATATATGATCATTTTTAGGAAAATAATTTTGAATTCATTAATTTTTCACTAGCACATCGGATGTATAAAATGCCATCATTAACTTGAGCACGTACAATATGACTAAAAATTGGATGCCTATGTAATAAAATCGAAATTAACAACTGAGTATAGGAGTTCTGAAATAACCCTCTTGATTTTCCATAAAGCAATCCTAGAGAAGCCAATTTGCCACGTAAGCAAATTAGCTAGGGATAGCACGCGTGGTGAGGAAGGTTACATGGGCAATAGTGCCAAACGTCAAGGATGTCGTCATCTGCAAATCCAAGAGCGATGGGAGGGTCACGCCGCGCCTGTGAATGGTGTTCAGTCGCTGCGCATCTCCAGAAGGAGCAGAATAAAATACCAGAAGAAAAGATTTCATCTGACTTTGCTTAGCCGGCGAGGATCGGACACTTCGTACTGATCATGCTTAGGTTTGATTCTCGCCACTAATGGTCTCCCATTAATAAGTGAAATGCAGGTCTAGTATATGTCCTCAAAGTAAACCAGCAACATGCCCTTATCCCCTTATCTTGAAAAGGAGTAATTTTCCCTTGGGTTAATGCCACGAAAAATTCTAAATTAATACATCTGTGATAAATGTATTCCAAACTAATTTTTTTGACCACTAAAAACTCTAAATTAATATACTTACGACAATTTTCATTAAATTTTACCATCAAATGACTAAGTTAAATGACACGTAACAATTGATGAGTGTATCAATTTGGAGTTTCACCTGGTACTATTTTTTTTTCATGGTATTATTCCAATTTAATAGAAACTAACATTGGGTAAATTTATTCCCAATCAAAACTCCACCACCATCTGCAATTTGATAAATCATATCATAAGAACACCATAAATCCAGCACTTATTCATCATCCAACAAGCCGGTAGTCACACACAAAATAGCCTATATTCGCCACATTGCTTTTGGAATATTGCCTATCATCTTTGTTTCTCAATTTCAGTCAATCTCTTCTCATATGACCCTCATTGTGACACTCAAAGCACTTCGTTTGACGCGTGTATTATTTATGGCGTGACTTCAATCTTCTTTTACCCCTGCTGATAGACCCTTTTGATCTCTACCTCGAATCACTAGTCCATGTACTACATCGTATGCCGGATCATAATCTCACAACTTTCTTTACTATACCTTAGAGAACAAGGTAGATTTTACCTCTTCCTAAGTAACCTAGCATGTACCTATAACAATGAATCAATAAAGTACTCTCATGACTCTAGTAGGGATGCCAACAACGTAATGCCATGTTTTCATTAACTAGGATCTTACCAATGTTTTTTAGATCCATCTTGAGTTATTAAACTCATCTAGGTGGGCTTCGATGGAATTTCCTTCCAGCATAATGAAACTAAAACATTCTCTTCAATATGTATAGGTGATTAATTAAAACCCTCCATTGTATGAAGAGCTTGAAGTTTTGCCTACAAACAACGATATCATTTACCTCGATCACTTCTATTAAATTTTAATGTGAGAGATTCAACATGATTATACTATTTGCTCTCCATGAATTTGTCCTTATTAACATCTTCCATCTTTTCCAGCAACTTAGCAATGTTGTCTAATGCCTCAGCCAAATTTTGGGTTGTTAATAACCTACTCATCTTGACACTCCATAGACCAAAGTTGTTCCTCCAGTTGCACTCCTCAATTTCTACTTTCAGTAAACATAATTGCAATAACGAAATTTCCAAACAAAAATCGGACAAGTAAAAAGAAGGCCCAAATCAAATCCAAACGATTCTTTCATTAACTTCGAAACATTTTGTTGCAAAATTAATGTAGAAGCTATCAGATCTTACAATTAAGTCAACATGAAATCGCCAAAAATAAATAAATAAATGAAAAAAAATATAGAATACCATAGATTTATTTGGTTTAGTTCAAGTGTTGAAATTTACTCCATGATGAGTGCCAACTACAAATAATTTACTAATAAATTGGAGAATCATAACTTTACAGTTGCTCACACACTTGAGTATTTCCCAGTCTTGGATTATACCTAAACCCCTATTGTTTACGAAAAAAATTACTCTATTTAGATGTATGACTCATAATACAAAATCTACTGTGTTCACAGCTTCTCCGTGAGTTCAAAGAAGGAGCTCCACTGGCGGCTTTCTTCAAATATATATAATTGAATAACGATGGGGTGATGGCACCGTTATTCTACTGTTACTCCTTGGAGAGTAACGGTGCTCCCCCATCCACAGGATTTTTCAAGGGAACCGGATAACTTATTTGTCAGGTTTCTTGAGAAATCTATGAATCCCACTTAGTGGGATTCTTTAAATTAAATTGAAAATAGCTTTATTGAAAGCATTATCAACATGAAATTTTTTAAATTCCATGTAAAAAATACTAGTTCAAAGATTTTTATTATAAGACAAATAAATTTAGGATTTCTATTGACAACATCACTATGTATAACATTTTTGACACTTGCAATCGTGAAATAAATTTATTCATCATTTAATAAAATGAATACAATTACCAAAATTTTTAATATACTAAATTTTGTTTGATTAAAATTTTCCTCCTCACTTCCCTTTTTTAATTTTGTATAGCCCAACTTTTTCATTGTGCTAGCCAAATCTCCATCTAACACATCTTGACTAGATAAGTATATATTGTCTCTACTCTCAACAAATGTCACAACAAGACTCATTGTAGTGTACAAATTTGTTTTCACCAGTTTGACAATGTTTTGGTATCTCACTAAATTAGTGGAATACACATATGGATGACCATATATCAATAATATGTGAAAATAATGTCGCAAGCTAACTACACCAATACTGACACATGACACACAACATGAAACATGCGTATCGGAACACATGTCGGAATTCCAAACTTGTATATCGAAATTCCCAACTTGGGTGTTGGAGAGTGTCAAGAGAGTTGACCAAGTGTTGGATTTTTTGACACGTATTGACCGAGTGTCAAATAGTGTCAAAGGGTGTCGAACACATATCAAAGTGTTTGATACGACATGAAAGCTCCCGAAAAGTATTAATGCTTTCTAGGTCGCAATACTATGAAAGAATTAAGTTTTACATGTACATAGTTATACAAAGCTATTAAAAAAAGTTCACAAGCATCAAGTATAGTTCTTTTTTGTTATTTTCATTGTCTATTTGAAATAAGAATATTGTCCAAATTTTTTCTAAGATTCTTTCTAAATTTGCTAGCAGGTTGCTAATATCTTCTCAAAGATCATGTGGTTGAAAAGGCACAGTTCTTCATGGAGAATAATGGTGTGGTCAGCCTAGCATTGTCTTATATTATTCTCTTGTGCGGCTCTTTCACAAAAAGTTGTTGTGTGGCCAACAATGAATTCCTTTTGTGAGACCATAAAGAAGGAAAGTCAAACCTTAATTCGTATCTTTCTTTATGTGGTCAAATATCTTTTTGGATAAGACTAAATAATTGAACCTGAGCAAGTCTCTAAAAGGTTTCGTTTGAACTTTGGGACGTAAACTCAAAGGTATTCCCTTCTAGACAAGGAAAAGAGATATCTCAGTCTCTATGTTGAACTCGTCTTCACCCTCTACATTCATGACCTCCATATTCATGATTGCATACTTCGAGACTGACTCAGACTCATCTTGGGACAATTTTTTTGGTGCACTTTAGGAGTCCCTTGCTTTTGTTTTTGTCGTCAATGTCATCACTTTCATGTTATTGTTGGTCAAAATATGCAGAATATCTTACTTTTCGTGACAAATTAGATCTAGTAATTGGGGGTCTATGGTTGATTGTTTTACCTAAGATGCACTCAATGAAAAGTGGATAGGAATGAGGAAGCTTTTGCACCAAAAGCTCGTGAACAAAGAGGACCGAAAGAGTAAAGAGAGAGTTAGTGATGGAAGGGACACTAAAAAGTAGGCCCCACTTAAGACACATGTCAATCACTTAAGGGATAGGCTCATGGTCTACATGATAGGTGTTGATACCCAATTTTTTGTCGATGCGTCACAAAAGATAAAATCTTGAGATAAGGGTTTTCAACTGCGTCAAAACTTGGTTTTGATCAAAAATGTGATTTTTCATTTTTTTTTTTCATTGGCTCTTCATTTGTAAATCATTTTCTAGCCATTTTCATTAAAAAGTCAAAAAGTTGACTTTTGAGGTGATTTTCTGATCAACCCTTTAATTAAAAGTCAACTCTATGTCAAAATTTGGCTTTTTGCTGAAAAAGTTCCAATTGGTCATAATTTCACTTTAGCCACAATAGTTTTCCCAAAAAAAAAAAAATTCAAAGTTTTGATAAAAAAAATTAACCTTTTTAATGATAAGTTACTTGGCAACTCTTAGACCAAAAAAATTGAAAAATGTAAAAATTCAACAATCATCTCATTTTAGCTTCAATTTGACTTTGGCATTGTAAATTTTACAAAAATTGATTAAGAATCTCTTTTTTTGAATCTTTCGTATTTAGATTCAAAATCAACCAATAATAAAATTATTTTCTTTCTGGTTGTATTTTGACTTAACTTCTTTTACAACATTTGATTTAGAGGCAATTTCAAGATCATTTGTGCAATCAGAGACTAGAGGCACTCGGGTGAGAGAGACGGCTGATACCATTGTGTTAGAAAGTAAGCTTACAAAGGGTAATGGAGGAGAGAGATGAAAAAAAATGTCGATATTTTCTCTTTTTTTTTTTTTTTTTGGTAAAGTACATGGCAAATATATTTTCTCTTCTTCTTCATTGAATAGTAGCCAAAAAAGTCCACATGGACTGATTTTTTAAAAATGCCAAGTCACATTAAATTTTTAAGGGATAAGTGTTCCAGAAGTCCTAAAACTTGTCACGAAAATGCATTTCAGTCTTAAAACTTGCAAAAAGTGCAAATAAGTCCTCAAACTTGTCAAAATAGTTCAATTGAGTCCTAAAGCTAACACCGTCGCATATTTTCCGTTAAAAATATTGACGTGGCATTTTAAATTAATTTTTATTTTCCAGCTGGCTTTTTAAATTATTTTTTATTTTCCAGCTGGCTTTAAATTATTTTTTTTTCAATTTTTTTTTTAAAATGTATATTTAAAAACTAAAATTCATTTTTTAAAAACTATTAAAAAAAGAAAGAAAGAAGGAAAAAAAAGGCAGAGGAGGCGGCTGTCCATTGCCGGAGAGGGCCGGGCGACGGTCGCCGGCCGCCACCTAACCGGGCGAGGCCTCGCCGGCCCGGCGCGGGGGCCGGCGACCCTCGCCTGACGCGGGCGAGGCTCACCCAGCACGGGCGAGGGTCGCCGGCCCTCGCCCGGGGTCGGCGAGGCCTCGCCCTGGTCGGGCGGTGGTCGACGACCGTCGCCGGCCCCCTCGCGATGGGCGGCTATCTCTTCTTCCATTTTTTTTATAAATTTTTTAACAGTTTTTAAAATTTAAAAATTAGTTTTTAAATATAATTTTTTAAAATTTTTGAATAAAAAATTATTAAAAACCAGCTGGAAAATAAAAAATTATTTAAAATACTACGTTAGCGCCACGTCAGCATTTTCCATCAATAAAACTGGCGGCGTCAATTTTAGGACTCAATTGAACTATTTTGACAAGTTTGAGGACTTATTTGCATTTTCTGCAAGTTTTAGGACCGAAATGCATTTTCGTGACAAGTTTTAGGACTTCCGGAACACTTATCCCAATTTTTAAATATAAAAGTCACGTAATTTTTTGGCCAAAATTTCTTGTCGGAGGCACTTAACTAATTGTTTTTCCTCCACTTTGGCACTAAAATGAGCGTCGTACACAATTTTCGACACTTCTAGTATCCTTCTCCCAACCTCTAGGTATCCAAAATTCTAAGCTCATGCTCTTGGATTAATAAAATAACATATAATGATAAGAATATATTATATGCTAATAGATAAATATATGCTAATAGATAGACAAATGGGCAATTCAATTGAGTCCACTTAAGTCTCCTTTTATACCATGATTCTATCGTCGATTCTAAGTTTTTATTAATTTGTCTCATGTCTCTCTGGAAGCTTGTTTGGTCTAACTATAGCTGAACTATAACTATGTTACGCCATAACCATTTTATGAAGTGTTGTAACTTTTATGTTTGGTAATACATATTTTATAATTGAAATACCTCAAAACTGTGTGAAACAGCTTCTCAAAAGTTATTATAGCTTTGCTGGTACGACAATTGTGAGGTACTTGCCAAATACCTTGTGAAATCTAAAGCCCCAATTTTCATAACCGAAACTGATGGAGGGTTCGAGTGCATTTCCAACAACCCAAGTCTCTTGTTCAGTAACTTTAACATTTTATAATGTTTGCATCCATTGTCCGTTGGCTAATATATATGAAGAGAGAAAAATCACGCATGAGAAGTTGTGAAAAATAGTTTGTTTGAATATGTTTCCTAATCTTATTACGGCGTCAATGAAGATAAATATGGATTTGTTCGTAATAAATAAATTAGTGGACCTATTTGGGTATTGTACTTGACTGGAACTCGAGTGGGTCCATGAATTGGTGGGCTAGTTCCTAGTTCTGGATTCTAGGGTGGGAAATAGCCCATCCTAAAATCGATCACCCCACTATTAATACTACATAATATGTCACACATTTTAAATCTCTTTCTTGTATATACATGTATTGCTATCGATTTTCTCTTATGTAGAACTCTATTGTCTCCTAACACAAAAACACAGAATTTTTGCGCAAGCTGATGAATTCAAACAAAGGTGTTATTATAAACATTCAAAAAAAAAAAAAAAAAAAACTGCGGGAAAGAGGACATATATTCTATTATTGAAAAGAAATAAAAATAATTGAAAAAATCATACCATATAAAACAAGAGGGATGTGTGTGCCCCGAAAATAAGAAGAGTGACACGTGTCAATTAAAGAATTGGCAAAATTTTGTTTTGAGTGTGAGTAGATCTGATCAATAGGAAGATTTGGATATTTTAGGTTAAGCACTGGGCTAAAAGTCTTGCCATGCCCACTATTAAATGAACATACAAAATTTATTATGCCTAAGTGGAGGCCCAACAATACATATCTTTGAAGCATCTGTAGACCATGTACATAGACGGAAGACAATATTGCATAAGAATGTTCGTTTGTTGCTGCATAATTCACAATTTAATTGGTCTCCCAGGAAAGATCCATATGATCGAAAAGAGGGGTAAGTACAATATTAGTGCCAAAATTTGTGTACGACGCTCACTTTGATGTAAAATGTTTATTTTGGATCATTTAAGTACAATTTTTTTTTTTTGAAAAACAATCATTTCAATGCTAACACCGATTTGGTTGGCCGGAAATCCGACATAGCATTTTTTTTATTAATTTTTTAAGCCAACATGAATCGTTGAAGAGTACAATCAACATACAAACAACAAAACGACATCATTTAGCGTCTTTTCTCCCAAGTAAGAATCCTAAATCCTCAAATTGAGAGAGAACAGGAAGTTCAAAACCTTAAATCCCCAAATTGAAAGAGAACCGGAAGTTCAAAACCTTAAATCCTCAATTTGAGTGCATACTTCGATTTTCTCCCAAAATTATCAACTCACTCTTGCAAATGGAGGGCATGAGCTTCAACAGTGGCTCACATTCATGCGAAAAAAACGAATTAAATGGTGAGTGTTACTGTTATTGTGGGTCACCAAGTCTGAGAAGAACATCTGGGACTCTGTTGAATCCCGAGAGAAGATTCCATGGGTGCAGTAGATATAGAGAAGGCTCGAAGTGCAAATATTTTAAATAGGTTGATAGGAAATTCTCTGATCGAGCAACAGAGGTGATCTTGGAGTTACTTGGAGGCCGACATCAACCTCCACCTACGTTAATGAACAAGTTGGAGGATGTCGACTCAATGCAAGCTCAAATGAAGGGTTTAACATCTCTGGTCGACCATTTGAAGAGGGAAGTTTCAAGGCTGAAAATTAAAAGAAACTTTTATCGAGCATTAATTGTGTTGTTATTCTCTTGTGTAGGCTATTCAAATATGAAATGAGTAATGCGAATAAGTTTATATGTCTACCATAGTCGAAGACGTGGAATATGCACTTGTATTGGATTATTTATAAGTAAAGTGCGTTTTTGGATTGCTACAATTTTTGTATAGAGCAGAAGATTTTGTTGTAATCTATGGTAGAAATTGAATATTAGAGTTGGAATGCATTAGTTGTGAGCACTTAAAAGTTTTCTTGCTTAGTTATGTATTGTCAATGTTTGTTTTGTTAGTTTTTGCTTTAGATATAATGGTTTGCTGCATTTTTTATTTGGTAATGGTTTACTAATTTGCTTCTAATTAAGGGATGGTGGCAAATTCACGATTGACTATTTCAATTCCATAAGTTTTAAATAGTGATCACTTAAGTACCAAGTTTTTATAAAAGTGATCATTTAAATGTCAATCATGATTACAAATTGATCAATTGTGTTGTTTAAGTTTTTTTTTTTTTTAAAAGAATACTTTAGTTTCAAACGTCACTTGACTTGCATTAGTTGTGGTGCATCTTGTTGCACTGGTTGGGTTGTTGGTACATCTTGTTCTTGCACTAGCCCATACAAGAGTTGATGCAACAAGATGCACTAACACCTAAAATTGCTCATGCAAGAAGATGCAGTACCCACAACTACATCAAGGCGAGCTGGTGTATTTTGTTCTTGCACTAGCACATACAACCAGAACCCACAAATTCATTAACATCTACAACTTCAACCAACAACAGTATATGCACACATTACTTCTAAAAACATTATCAACCTCATAAGAACATTGCACCAATAGCAAAAAATTATACATTATAACTGTTTTGCCAGTATTACTAGTCAAAACCAATACAAGAGAAAATAACAAAAACAACTATCGCCATTGACATTGATTGATTCTTTACAAAAGAAAAACATGTTTGACTTCACTTCCCAATCACTAAAGGTTCAGCACCCTCTTCAAAAAAAAAAAAAAAAAACAATGGTAATATGCATCCTCCTTAAAAAATAATAGTAGCAACTACCATCAATAAAAATACAATATCCAGTACCCTCTTAAAAAAAGAAAACATAAAAAGAGACAATGTTCAGCACCACATAAAAAGAGATCATGTTCAACATCCTCCCATAAGTCAATATGCATAACACCCCTATCTCATTTTCCTTTTGAAGCTTCGAATTGATTCATTATCCAAGCACTCTTTTGAACTGGATATGCAGGTTCTTTAAATGGTCTTTATATCACCTCATTTTCCTTGTTCTTGACAGCGGCTATTTTTGTTCTAACACGTGTCATGTGTTGGTCCATATGATCACTATTGCTCCCATGATCAATTGGTTGAGATGGAACTGGTGCTGGGTTCTTTTTTATGGTTGTTTTGGAGTTATACCCATTGTCTTCTTTTTTGGAGCACTCTTCTTTAACTATGTCCTTGATTCTTGAGTTGGCCCACCTTGAGAGATAAGTACTTCCAAAGTTCTCCCAGACTATAAGAACATAGCCATATTGTTAACCAAATGAATTGAAATACAACAAATTAAATGCATGAAGCCTACAAATTTTATATTCAAAATAGTCATTCCAGTACGTTCATATGTGTAAATCCCATAACCATATTGCCTTGATCTTTTTCCAAGAGCCCCTCTTGTTCGTTGTGGTGCATCATTTTTAGCAGCAACAAATGGGGGAGTAACCTGTGCAGTTGCTCGTCTTCTCACCTGAAAAACACATAATAAATTTAAATTTCAGCTCATAAAAGACAAACACAACGATGTACAACTTATAGAATATTTTTTTTTCTCGTTTGCTTAATAGTGGACTCAGTTGTTATTGTTGTTGTCCTACTTGTTGCATTCCTTGTCCCTGCACTTAGGCTTACAACAGGGCCCTTTTTTTGGCTCTTTAGTAGGCCTTATAACAATGTATTGTATCAAGATTATGACCAACTAGAATAAATAATTAGATATCTACTCATTTTCATGGTGGAAACAAATAGAGAAAACTTCTCAAATTAATTACAAGTGCATGACAAAAGAAAAGCACAAGAGAAGCCAGTACACACAGTCAATCATCAAACTCCATCGAATATGAACTGAAAAGTTACTGAGACAAATATGATAGTTACCTTACAGTAGGGCTTTCTATTTGCCCTTCAGAAGGCATTACAACAGGGCCTTCTGTCCTCCCTTTGGTAGACCCAACAAGAAGTTCTTCAGTAGGTCATGTTCCTGGCACTAAATCAATCATTACATCTTACTGTTGATATTGCTTTTTCAACTCACAAAATTTCTTATTGTGACATTCCTTTTGGCAATAGAGCATTTCATTTTTACCCTAGTCTTACTCATCCTCTGACTTAATGTCTATTCCTACTACATTCTTCATATCCTTTTTAGCCTTCCTATTTGCTTCTTCAGTGGCGAAGGTAGAGGGCTTTTATGATTTGTTGGCTCCTAAAATTTGCTACTTCTAATAGGCTACATCATGAATTGGTACGAAGTAAGGTATGAGCTTTTTTTATACCAATCATCTAGGTAATCATATGGGTTTTCATGCTTCATATGAATAGCACAAATGGCATGGGCACAGGGAATTGCATTCAGTTACCAGGCTTGGCATGAACACTTTCTTCTATCTAGGTTGACAACATACTTATCATGATTTTGAATAATCTCATATCCATTATCTCCATTCCAAACTGGATGACATAACCTACTAGCAGTAATGTTTGTATCAAATCTCTTCATAATCCTAGGACCATAGTCTCTAGTCCACTTCGTAGCCTTATCTCTTTACCTATGCAGTCTAGTTATGACCATAACTCGAATATCATCAAGTATGTTAATAGCACAAATGGCATGGGCACAGAGAATTGCATTCAGTTACCAGGCTTGGCATGAACACTTTCTTCTATCTAGGTTGACAACATACTTATCATGATTTTGAATAATCTCATATCCATTATCTCCATTCCAAACTGGATGACATAACCTACTAGCAGTAATGTTTGTATCAAATCTCTTCATAATCCTAGGACCATAGTCTCTAGTCCACTTCGTAGCCTTATCTCTTTGCCTATGCAGTCTAGTTATGACCATAACTCGAATATCATCAAGTATGTTGATGATTGGTTTGCACCTGGTCTCTAAAATGATGCCATTGAAAGCTTCACTAAGGTTTTTTTTTTTTTTGGTGACCCAGGGAACCTCCGTGCACCGCTTCGCGGCGGAGAGTAAACCCTGGGGTGAACTGAGTCCCCACCACTGACCCAGCCACAGGTAAATCACGCGAATGCGGACGCAGAGTCTCGAACCCTTCCCCCTGGCGGATGGGTACCAAGCCTTAACCATCGCAGCCATCACGGGCGGTGGTAGCTTCACTAAGGTTATTATCAATGATATTGCATTTGAACTCTTCACTGAAGAATGCCCGATACTAGTGCCTAGCTTCTGTTTGGAAAAATGCATCAAAACCTTCCTTTGTCAGCTGCAACAATCCCTATTTGGCTAATCTAAAATCAGTCATGTTGGTACTCTTTACTATCTGCCAAAACTTCTTCTACAACATATCTCATTTGAATTCTTTGACCAGTTTATGTATATATGCATTTCACACATTTTATGCTCGGCATGTGGCATCAATTAAGCCAATGCAGGAATAAGTCCCTACAAAAATTTAAACCAATAAATACAAGTTAGAAAAAATATGCATGTGATTAATATTAAAAGGGAATGAATTAATTGATAATGGTATTACCTTTTGTCGATCGCTCATGAATGCCCATCCTCCCTCATCAGTTATCTCAAGGTCAACCATTACATTTTTGAGGAACTAAGACCAAGTATCCTTATTCTCTATCTTCACCACTGCCCAAATTGTTGGAAACATTTGATTATTGGCATCTCTCCCCGCGGTAGCCAACAACTCCCCATTGCATAAACCCTTTAGAAAGTATCCATCCAGTTCTATAACTTTTCTACAACCAGCCAATAAGCCCCATTTGCATGTATCAAAATAAACATAAAATCTATCAAATCTAAGTCCAAATCTAAGCACCTTGAAGCATGCATTCGCTAGCATAATCCATACTTACGCATATTCTTTTTTATACCAACACATCAATATTTTCATCACCCTTAGCTTAGTTCTCTTGCATTGATTCCTCGACACATTAACCTCTAATTACTCATTCTCTAACAATTGAAACCGAGGACTCTTGATCTCGGGCATTGCTTTGATAATATTGAAAAAATGCTTTGATAACTACACACTTATTACTCTTGTTGAACAAGTATGCTCCTCTTGAAAAGACTTAATCTGGGATGACCTTTTCCTACTCAGTACACCATAGAGCTTCCATGAATAATTGAATTGTGAGCACTTAGCTCTCACAAATTCGTTCGTTATTCTAATGAATTCAACGCTCCTGTTTAGTAATGGAATTCTTGACAATAGTTTCCTTTAACTGTTTGGCATCATTAAATCTCATGCCCACAGACAAAATAGATTTATCAACAGTCGGATCATAGTAAGGGTACTTACTTTTTCTTCCGCGAGCAAGTTCTTCATCATCATTGCCAAGCTCATTCTTCGAACCAAGAATTTCATCGCCGTAACTTTTTTCATCTTTACTTCTATTACCTTCAACTGGAGCTTCATCCCTATTTACTGGCTTGAACCTCTTTTTTGAAGCTGCAAAATTTTTTCTAAGAAATTTCCTTTGCTTTTGTCTTGACTGTGCAAGTTCATCATCAATTTTGTCACTTGGGAAACTTACTGAAGCCAAATATTCATCTTCCGATTCACTGGATAGAGCAACTTCCTATTCTAATCCAATGAAGTCTTCATCGCCCACATCTTCACCAAAGATTTCATGACATTTCCCTGTTTGTTCATTTCTATCAATATGACTTCTCTCTCTCTCATTTTGCCATTCATCTAACTTAAACTTATTCCCAATCTGATTACTTGCTTGAGTAAGATTCCTCACTTCTCTTTCAGTGGTGGTCTGCTCATCCCCATCCTCATCCTCATCCTCACCATCCTCATCATCATTTTAATATTCAACATATACCTTAACTTCTTCATTATGAAGATAATGGTAAATGATATCCTTAATATCATTATCGTCATTAAAAAATCTCAAGCCATCCTTCAATTCCTTCCCAAGAACACAGTAATGTAGTTTTTGCACTTTATATCGTAAAATATACACCAAATCACTCACAAAATCAATATATGATGGCTTCCGAATATTGACATAGATAATACATTCATTTCCACCAGTATATTCCTAGTCTTCGGTGCCAATAATAAACTCTCCACCATAGCAAACAATGACGCCTACCTAATTCTCGTTCATGTCGATGCTACACCCAAGGAAAAAAAGTCATTAGTTTTTGGAACCACATGACATAATCAACAACTTCACATGTAAGTCCTTGTCGTTTTGTCGAAAAAAACAAATGTGACCAATTTATTTAATTTAGTCCCTTTACAGGAACAAAGAAAGCCGAATTGAATAAACAAAGTGAGGTCCCCACCACTTATTTTTCAATTCAATTACATTCGGTCCCCCACAAAGGTAGTCCAACTAATTAAACAAAGTAAAGTCGCACCACTATTTCTGTCACGCCTCGATCTTCGAGCACATGTCCATCGCTTGATGGTCGATTTAAATGCGATGTCCCATGATGCATCGCCGACCCATCGATTTTAATGGGCATACGGAAGTGTATAATAAATCCCAAGACAATAGAATGATGGGATAGAAAAGTAGGGCCACAATTTTGAAAACCGCCACACACTTATATACACAACATACTAAGTCATTTACAATATTAGTTTATAAATAAAGGATCCATAAAAGATCGGTCTTCCAAACGAAGTTGTCCCATGACCAACTAGTTAGACTCATTCGCCAATTCTTCTGACTCCACAGGCGCCGGGGGCGTCAGGTCCTCCACCACACCATCAGGAGGGTCAACTGCACTCTCCCCTAGAGTGGCATCAATTATCCCAGCGGGGATTTCAAAACACCTAAGGGGACCCACCCTGAAACCATTGGGTCCGTAGCGCAACCATACTTTGAATCAATGAGGTATCACATGACGTGAAATCTCTTAAACTCAGACAGTGGTCACTACAAGTTCATAGACCTAGTGACTTCTAGGATCGGGATAGTGATAAACTCGCTCAGTGACCCTCATTGGTTGACCAAAATGCTTAGGGGGAGCAGCCATCTAAGGACCTGAAAATGTTAAGCCCAGACCGAGTGAGATAATGTCTCAGCAAGTTCACCTCCTAAACTCTGATTAGAAAGGAAATACACCTAAAGGCTACCCAAGCATACACAAGACAGATGACTTACCTTACCTCAGTTTCTTCCTACAAGTTAGTATAAATCATATACTCAATCTATCGATTTAATTCAAATCATCAATCCAGCGATGCACTTAGTCAATCGATTCAATTCGAGACCATCAACATGATCCATACCATCTATCAATCAAGCCCATATATAACTCAATTTCATCTATCAATTCAATTAGTACCACCATTGCTCACACAAGCTGTAATAGACGGTCAACACTCTCACAAGTTGATATATATGATCATAGCTCTCACAAGTTGATATAGATAAATAGTAGCTCACCAAATCTGATAAATAGATCATGCTCCCACAAGCTGATAAACGATCATAGCTCACACAAGCTGATAAGGTATACTTCTCTCACAAGCTGACGTATTTAAGCCCATAGGCTGATACAGTATACTGCTCTCACAAGTTGACGTGCAAAGTCTTTCTTTTAGAAAATTTCACTATTCACATAGCCCACAATGATATTTTGGCATTGTAAACCGACACCCAGTATTTTCTTACTAAAATACCCCACAAATTTGGAATAAATGACCAAAATCACCAATTTCACGAAATTTGCATAAATTAGCACTCAATTAAATAAACCAAGCATACCATTGCAACCAGCATGAAATTCTAGTCACTGGCTATCTCGGTATAATTTCCGAAAAATAATAAATATTTAATTAATTACAAAAAATAATTAAATAAATGCCTTTAATTACCATAAATAGAAACATTGGCCGAAAATGCCTAATTAAATACCAAGATGGGCCCGGAAAATTTTCGAACCAATCTAGATAAATAATACAACTTATCTAATTGGTAATTAAGCCGATCTAATCACCTAACAAGTACAAACAAAAATTTAAATCGCTAATATGTTATAACTAACCACCTAAACCATACTTAGCCCAAACTAATCAACCATTAAACATCATTAACTCCCTAAGCAGAGTTTAGTGAGTAAATTCACCGGTTTTGAAATCCGATGAGTTCACGGCGTCGGCAACGCGGAGACGAGCGACAAACTCCAAAGCGATTGCACCTTACGAGGTCCAGAAGCGGTCCGAAATGGGTCTCGAAGCTCACAGTTCCTTGCTGGCTTCGACTTCTGCTAGGTGGCTCAAGAGGCTGAACTGGGCGACAGTTTGGGCTGGAAGTGGCAAGGATGGCTGGCAGACGACTGTAGTGGTGCCCAGTGGAGGCAGACGATGACGGAACGGCGACAACGGGGCTCCGGCTGAGCTCAATGTGGCTTGAGGAGGCTCAGGGGACGAATTGGGCTCATGGGACAGCGAGTTGGAGGCGGACGGCCAGATAGCACGCAACAGGCGAGCGATGGCAAGCGGCGGGCCTAGCGGTGGTCGGGTGGGCGTGCGACGGGTAGGGGGTGGCTGGCTCGATTTCTCTACAACTCTTGAGCTTCAAAGTGGCTAGAAATGGAGAAAGTAAGCTGAGTTGAGGAAGAAAGGGGATATCCGCCACTTGGAGGGTCCCTCTTGCTTCTATCCTATCTCTGTCCCTTGAAGAGATCCTACCAACATGGGCTCCCTTCCTTAGCCATTTTGCAGACCAACAAGCTTCCCTAGGTAGCCATTGAAGTGGTCCAAAGATGGTGATGGCCATGGCATACGAATTTGGGCACCAAATCTCCCAAATTGAACCAACTTCTCTTTAATTGGACTTAAACCGGTCCCTATAAATCCAACCAAGATTTCCACACTTCAATTCACATTTTTCCTCGCCAATAGAACCATCTTGCATCCCAAAAATGTGATAAAAATGGTTCCTTGAATTTTCCGGAAAAAAAACGGCCATATATTGAATTTTTGCCAAAAATCTTGGTTTGCAAAAAAATCTTCAGAGAATGGATCAACGGTTCTACAATAAATCGTGACATGACATAACTTTCAATTTTTGAAATCAGATTTAAATTCGTGGTTAATTTCAATCTGGCACGATTTTAGCGTAATCTAGCATACTGGGTAACTTTTAGAAATTTTTAGTGCAATTAACCCGTGGCTGATTATTTTTGAGCAACATTGTACATTTTTGACACGTTGATGACTCTTGATTATTATGAAAATCTTGAGATTTCAAATGCAAACACAGGGTACCAAAACGACAAAAAAATCAGTCTAGTGCTGATTGACGAAAATTTTGCAATTTGGTATAATCACCCACACTTATTCACATATCTCAGTGGAATCGACCTATCTCCGGTCTCTAATAGATTTTTAATTGTGCCGTAATGACCCTTGAAAACTATCACGGTCAAGTAGTCGATTCCTAGTCGAATTCTCAAGTCTACTGCATTAAAATCCCTTAACGGCTTCACCTGATAATCTATTTATCTCGTGAGTGATCAACTCAGAGAATAGAACTATAGGTGCGTCAATGAAAAGCCCAACTAATTCAATTGAAAACAGAACTAGAATTTTAGGATGTCACAATTTCCCTCTGAGTCAAGCCTCCATTTTTCCCTTTGCACCCTATTTTTCTGTTTCGATACCCATAAAAGAAAGCGAACAACGGAACCCTAAAATTTTCTATTCAATTCCTACAAAAGTGAGATCCCCACCACTTTCCCTTTGAGCCAAGCCCTCAATTTGCCCTCCATGCCCTAACTTGCCCGTTAGAACCCTAAATTTTTCACTCAATTGATCCACGTGGAGAACATGACAAACCTAAGTGAGTGAGAGTTGGGGACATAGCCAGCATACGACAATGCAACTACGGCGGTGGCCGAGCGATGGCGGGCGAGCAAACGGTGGTGGGTGAGCAAGCTACGGCCGACGTTGAGCATGAATCGTAGTTCATATGCTGCCTGTATGAACCTTATTTTACTCCCTCTTCAACGACACCTATTTGGCCATAGACCAATGCGGTGTCGTATTGTAAGTGAGTCCACGTGGAATGGCATAAAACGACGTCGTTTCCTACAGAGAAAGGAAAACAACGTCATTTTATGCCATTCCACGTGGACAGTCTTCATCAATTTTTGCCATGTCTATTTTATTTTTTTGAATATAAAAGCCACGTAATCATTTTGATCGGAATCTCTCGTTGGTGGCACCAAAGTAATCGTTTTTCCTCTAATTTGACAATTAAGTAATCTGATGGAAACTTTTGGTATCAAAGTGAGCGCCATACACAACTTTTGGTACTAATAGTGTACTTATCCCTCAAAAAGATGTAGAGAGTTGCTAGAAAAGTAAAAATGTACATCTACTTGCTATAGTAATTAGATATCATTTTCTAATAGAGAAACACGTTTGTTTTGCCGATCGAGGTGATGCTAAAGTCTACCGCCTCTGGAAATTGAGTATCTTGATGGAAATGGCGAAAACGAACGCGAAAAGCATTGTAAATCCTACCATCACCACGGCAATTACGCCCAAAAAATCGTGTCGATAACCAAAGTAATCTCTCATGTATTCTTCCACCGTGCCCCCAGTGTCCTCAAGCCTATTTGTCAAATCGCCGAACTGAGAGATCACCAATCCATATAAAGTCCAAGAAACCGGGCACAACCAATAGTACCATCTCCACCAAATAGGTATCCTCTGTTTAAAAAGTAGTTCAGAGGATGTTCACAAATAAGGCATCACACTTGATGTTGAAAACAAAATTAGCAGAAACATGAAAATCAATAAGTTGCTATAGAACTTACAGTCCTTGGCACGATGAAACCTGAGAAGAGGTTCCATATGGCATAGAATGCAAAAGAGACGATGGAAGCGATGTGGTGGTTCGGGGTCATGCCCACGGCCATCATACCATAGTATGTGAAATACAGCAATGTGAAGCACATGAAGAACAGATACCAGAAAAATTTTGCAACGGTCCATTTGAATCCAATCATTGCATAAACTATGATACCATATGATATAGCTTGCACGAGGACATAAGGGACTTCAATCAGAACCTAGAAAATAAAGATGAATCGCATAAGCCACTTTCTAGTATTGATTCATACGTAACACCATTTAGAATAAGTGTACCTGAAATCATTTGGAAGCAATTTTACCTGTGCTAATGCATATGGTAGGGCCGAGTACATGCCTGCAGCTCGCTCTCTATAGAAAACCGTTCTCTCCACTGCTACAACTGGTTGCACAGAAGCTGCATTTTGGACCCCAAGGAAGAGAGCACCGTACATAGATCCCATCGCATTGATCAAATCTTGACTCCGGGTCCTGCGAACGTAACATTCAGAAACACACAACTTCGAGAATGAATGAGGCAGATATTGACACTCTAGGCAGAACTTACGTTTTAGAGCCGAGGTCCCAAAACATAGTCCCAAACATTAAGGCAGTGAAGATGGTGAAGAGGAACCGAACAGCCGTGTACGGCGGATTCCGCCAGTAAGACCAGCGTTGCTTCCATAAGCAAGCCATTAATTGGGTGAAAGTTGACTGAGAATACTTAGTCGGGAAATAGAGGTCCTTAAAATTTGGAGGAGGTATGCTCAACTCTTCAATCAAAGCATTGTTTCTCCTGAAAATCACAAAAATGTGTTTTCCCATCGACATCTTACAGGTTAATGGCAAGACTAAAAGACGGACCTCGATATATGCGATGAACCCACCTGTACAAATCTGAGTTCTTGTATAGATCAGAAAAATCGACACCTAAAGCGAGTTCTTGTGTTGGGCTTGTAACTTCGAGCATCCAAGTTGCTGGATTATAGCCATCTTTGATTTTACCAACTCCTTGGATTCCCTTCATTTTGAAGATACCATGGTGATTCATGTAGGGAAAGAAAAGTACAATTGAAGCCATATTATATGAGTGAACCATTCTGTACCTCAAAATACTCTATTAGATGAGAAGAATGACGACCCAGAGGGCCGACATATATCTCTTGTCCCCCTCGTTTCATTAAGAAAAGCTGCAGAGCAAGTGAAAATGCAATATCTTCTAAGTTTAAGTGTGCTACAAACAGACTTTTCGTATTTGGGATGTGTTGACATAATTCACCTCATCGAAAGCTTCAAATATATCAATGCTTGGTTGGTGAATTGTGCATACGACTGTTCTCCCTGTGTCCACTGTATTCCTAACTGTTCTCATGACAATAGCAGCAGCTCTTGCATCAAGCCCTGAGGTAGGTTCGTCCATGAAAATGATGGAGGGGTTTGCGACTAGTTCAACCGCAATGGTCAGCCTTTTGCGTTGCTCGATGGATAGACCATCCACACCAGGCAAACCAACCAAGGCCTGTCTCAGCGGATTTAGCTCCACAAGCTCCATAACTTCCTCAACAAACAGCTACAACATTTTTGTCCATTATGTGATTTGAATTAAATCGATCATCAATTAAACTACATAGCCAACAAAGCAGCAAGCACTTCTACAATTTATTTTAAGTTAAGAAGGCAATCCTGGTAGAAATATATTGTGGCATTAGAAGCAAACCTTTCTGGTTTGGTCGTCCACACCAGGAGGCAAACGCAGCCATGCCGAGTAAATTAAGGACTCGTACACAGTAATATGAGGTGAATGGATGTCGTTTTGTTCACAATATCCAGAAATCCGAGCAAATGTATCTTGATTCTTTGGATACCCAGAAATTGTTATGTTGCCCTTGATGTATCCTCCGGTTTTTCTCCCAGCCAACACATCCATCAGAGTAGTTTTACCAGCACCGCTAACGCCCATTAGAGCTGTAAGAACACCTGGCCTAAAAGCACCACTTACACCTTCCAAGAGCACCAATTTATCCTCAAGAGCACCTTGATTCTTCATTTCCTAATAAGATAACAACAAACACTTAATCATAATTTGGATGAACATTTGAGCTTTAACACTTAAGACATACTGTGATGATATATCGATGAAGTATTATCTTCAAATTTTTCATAACTTAACACAATTACCCGTGGCATATCAACTGAATAAGTTATTTCATCGAATGTAATTGAGTGCTGCTCAAATGGGAGTACCATTCCCCTTTTCCTATTGGCGGCAACAGCTGTCTCAGGCCATGGGGGTGTTGGCTCGGATGACCTCCCTACAAGAACCAATAGAAAAGATAGGCAAAGAAGTAACATGAGCCCCTAATGGACCAAAGCCTTTTGTTCACCCCTTTGAGGTCTTAACTACTCTAAATCATAGAAAATGAAAAGATACTAACTACTAGGACTTCATACCAGATCCATTTATCAGACTAGAGCCTTGAGATTGCAACTGAATTGATCCTTCTATTCTATTAACGTTCTTGTTGCCCTCAGGATCATCTGATTTTACTGTGTTGGATTTGCCAAAAGCTGCATTCACATGAAGCTTGAGTAGGCAAGCTCTTGTTGATAGAAACTTCAACAAGAAGAAAAGCAAAAAGCACTTACGATTAAGAAGAGCAAGAGCCACCGAAAACCCAAAGTTGAAGAGGATGATGAACCCAAACAATGCCCCAACTCCTATCCAATACCAATATGCTTCAGTAAAGAACCCACGAGACTTCAAAACTTGAATTCCTAGGGGTTCATTTGTTCTTGAATTTGGGGGAATCTATTATAAGGAATAACACGAGGAATTAATCAATTAGATATTTATATCTATGAAAGGTCATAATATTGGCATTAAGCATATACAAGACTTTACCTTATTCCAATTCGATCCTAAAAGTTCATTGACGACTATGGCGTTCTGCCCATACATTAAAGGAGATATCCAATATGCCCATATCCACCATTTCTTTACCTCCTCTACGATTCAAAGAAATCAAGATTAGTACTTAAGAAAAAGAAGCCGAACTCTAGTATTCGTAATACCTCGGGAAAGAACAACTCCGCCCAATGCAAAGAGTGCGAACAGCACAAATGACCCGAATGTGTTGGCAACGATCAAGTTTCTCCCAAGTGCCGCGATCAATCGAAACAATCCAGAGGCCATCTGATTAACGGCCACAAGCAAAAGATACTGCTTGAACAACCTATAACACAATATAAACAGTAGAATGTCTCAATCAAAGCAATGTGATTAGAGTTTCCATCTTACCACCAAAGAATAATCACAGTTCTTACCTTCCAACATTTGGATCATATCCAATGACGTAGTAGGTGATGAACACCCAAACTGCAACCTCCACAAATGTGATAGGGATTTTTAGAATCCAGGTTGGTAGAGCGTATGCCCATGCTGGATAGAAGAGGAGGTCTCTTTGCTTGTAGAAAATTGGGAGCTTGGCTATAGTCATTGAAAGCTCTGCCATTCCATTGAACATGATCGTGATCATGGTGAAGAACAAGGCACCAATGTAAACTCCTCCATCAGTTACGGTATCCCGATGCATCTTAGTCCGTAAGAATAGGGTCATCGAAATAAACGCCATAATTATGAGCTAATAAACAAATCATGTCAGTTTAAGTATATCAGACAATTCATGACTAAAACGAACTGAAAGAGCATGAAGTAGGTATTTACCTGAGTGACCTTGAAGATGTAGACAAAGGAGTTCCTTTTCATTAGCAAGTACTCTCTTAAAATGCAAGCTTTAAGCAAATCTTTCATTCCAACACCAAATCTTTTGGTAGTCAAAGCGGCTGGGTGGTTCTTGCTCTTATCAAATGGAGTGGAAAGTTCATCCCCGAGTTTTCTTCCCACGTGAAATGACTGGAATGCCTCCGCAAATTCCTGAACCGTGACAAAAGTGTAAGGCTCATCTTTGCGTACCCAATACTGATGCTGATCTTTTCTTGATGTTACCTATCGAAAGGTAGAAAAGTACGTTATTGCAAGACACTTCCTGCAAGTTGTTGAAATAAAATCTTCATATTTTTACATACTTCCTGCAAGAAATCAGCAACACCCTTCCTCCTAGGGCATTTGAATCCCATGGATTCGAAGAAATCTAGGACAAGTTCACGTGGGCCTTGATACACTATCTGACCATCAGATAGGATAATAATGTCGTCAAACAAATCGTAAGTTTCTGGAGCTGGTTGGAGGAGAGAGATAACTGCCGTTCCATCAAGAATGTGAATAAATTGTTTCAGGGAGTTTACAATTTGGTATGTCGTTGAGCTATCGAGCCCAGTTGATATCTCATCCATGAAAAATACCTTGGCAGGTCCAACCAGCATCTCACCTAGAAATTACAAGTAAGAGAATTTAAAATTTTCATTGACTAAAAGTTTGATATGCTTCTAGTTCTAACCTATGGTCACACGCTTTTGTTCTCCTCCAGAAATACCCCTCAACATTTCATCTCCGACCATTGTATCAGCACATTTTTCCAGCCCTAAAATCTGTGGAGAAAACATGTGCATTAAAGTTCCGCTACTTGTCAAGTGCTTGCATGATTTTGCGGTGATTCTTGTCATAGTTACCTTGAGTATATAATCAGTGACGACATTAGCCTCCTGACCTTCTGTCGCTGTTGCCTATGGGATTATACCCATTGCATTAGAAAAACCAAACACCCCCATTGTTCTAAGAATTCAAAAACAAAGTAACTACTTGCTGGAGTCCGACTCAAAACCATTACTTCCTCATCAGTTTCTTTTTATGGATTACTTAATTCATTTCCTTTCTTTAATTGAAAAACGAAAAACAACTCTAAGCTCTCCTTGTTTAATTACCTTCATGAAGATATCGATATCAGGATCTGGTTTTATATTTGCCGCTTTCTCTCTTCTTGACAACTCTGACAACATATCTGCCAATGCCGGCAAAAGAATCAGCATTTCTTATTTGAAAAGGAAAAATTGTCTAAGTCAAACTCAAATATGACTTTATAAAATATAAAAGTATCAAATCAAATTTGCTAACCATATCGTGATCCTATTCCCTGACATCTTGTAGAGAAGGCCAAAGTTTCTCTAACCGTCATTTCTCCTATGTGAAGATTGTGTTGACTTATGTAAGCCGCCGTTCTTTGGGGCACAAACTCATTCATGACATGTCCATTGTAAGTTACTCTTCCTGTTGTCTAAGGAACAATCTTCACTCTTTCAATATAATTGGATGATATTTTGATGTATCTTATAAAATTTGAAAATCCACAAAAGAAGGGCTTAAATTTGATAAAAGATGACTTGCATTTACCTCTAGTTTAGGATCAAGCTTGCTGGCCAAAGCTAACAAGAATGTGGTCTTTCCTGAATTAGGTGGACCAAGAAGCAAAGTCATCCTGCAACATTGTCCATCCAGATGAGAATAAACTTGCCAGAAAAGAAAAGTAAAGCTAATTTTGTACAGTTTTAATCGAAGGGAAAAGATGAATCCATATTCAGTTCAATTCGATTTTGTTTTCATTGAAAGAACGGAAATATATTAATTCCAAATCAAATTTGAATTGGTAATCCAATTGACATTTTTAAACTTCTTTCCAACAAGAATGTGACAATTTCTAGTTGGGACCTTTGATTAATTACATGACATGTAATGCATTTATAGAACATAGCGCCAAGCTTGGAGATGGAACCTAATCACACGTGCTAAAATAAAGTTCAATTCAATTCAATTTGGAGGCTTGAAGAACTAATTTTTGAGGTGGTTTAATTTGCTCACCTGCCAGGTTTGATGATCCCACTGACATCTTGAAGGATAGTCAAGTACTTCTTTCTAGGAAGTATGTGCATAAAATTCAAGAAGCCCTTGTAGAAAAGGAAAATAAGAAGAAGGAATGGTTAAAAAAAGAAACCAATCACAATATCCAATCATTTTTTTTTCTTGTCAAAAGAAATTTCCATTCATTAAGAAAATGATACCTGATGGGAAATCCCAAAAGTCACAATATTGAGACACGCTTATGGAGTTCTAAAACAAACCCAAAACTAGAAATCAAGGTGCATTATTAGAGCATGCTTGACAAAAATAATCACAGTCTTGTCCTTCAAAAATAGATCTATGACTGCATTCAAGCAAAAAGATTGACGGCTAATCACCAAGTCACATAGCATGATCAATGATAAGCACATGTCAGGATATCCATCCGTAGTTGCAAGTTTTCCTTTTAGCGATGGGTGCTTTGGTTTGGTGTCCTCAACACAATTACCATACAAAGACAACATTAACATGTTGAAGAAATTTAGATTTGATGCCTATGAAAGCAAGCCCTATAGCCAATGCGAAGCGCCAAAGGTTTGAAGTTAGACGTGTTGAACGAGCATAAACATCGAAGTTGCTATAAATACCATTGAAACTAGAGGTGGAATACTTATTCATTAAAATTCCAAAATCTAGAATTAGATCAAAGAGATAAGCTCTTAAATATAAAATTGGGAGAGTAACAAAAGAAATAAAAGGAAAAACAACTTGGAGGAAATAGAGAGATTTAGGTCAAATCCCTCCCCTCTATAAAAGGAAGAGATGAAGAAAGGCTGAGAGAGAGGGAGGGAGGCAGGGAAGGTGGAAGAGAGGTGGTTGGGAGAGGAAAGAAGCGAACATCCAACCAATTTACTAATTATCAAATTAGTCAAAAAAAAAACCAATATGATATTGATTGCAAGTTATGGTACTTAAAAGTATGATACTTGGACATGTGGTTTATATTTTATTGGGTTCCCCCACCTTGATAGCTAGCTTTTGGGCCATGGTTCTCCTAAAGTCAATATTGATTGATACAGCATCCATCTACCATCTCTCCCAATTGCAATCGAGTGGTGACATCAATATTGCAGTGTTTCCTCGTGACTTAAACAATTTGTAGAAAAGCATCCCTATTTGTGCACCAAGGTTGGGAGCATGGTTGATTGTGGTGATCCTAATTGCAAGGGATGGGATTCAAATCTCACATATATGATGTGGGGCTTTGATGTGTGATTTATATGACCTCGGGCTCTCTCCACACTTCAATAGCTAGAGAGCTGATGCCATATAAATCACATATCGAAGTCCATATTGACAAGGATCCAACTTGTATACTTGAATTTGGATCCTTACAAAAATAGAGCCGCCCTTTTGGCTTTTAAGTTCCACACTTTTAGATGGTTGCTAGCTTACCTCTAGAATACTAGTGCAGAAATTAATGACGGTGGGCAACGCTCTGCTTCCTTCATGAGTCTCTGCCTCCACGTTCAAATGCTCAAATCTGACTTCAATTGTAGGAAGTTCAATTCCAACTCTGCAACCAAATTCGCCAAAACCACAATTACTCAAACCTAAAACACATAAATAAAAAATGGGTAAAAGCCACACACAAAAAACCCCAACTTTACTTATGGTGATATATTTATCTCAAACACATTTTTTATTTTTTATTTTTTTTATGACCCAGGGAAACCCCATACGCCGGAAGCACGGCTGGACAAACCCTGGGGCCGCACGAGGGAACCACCACCCCGTGACAGAGGTTAAGGCGACAAGTGCCTCTGCTAGGTTTCGAACCATTCACCTTTGAGAAAATGATCAGTATGGTCTTATCTAGCGGAGACACCACGGCAGATGGTCATCTCAAACTTATTTTGGGATACAAAAAACCCAAAACTTGTATCCATGTGATACATTTATCTCAAATTTATATAGTGTTATACATTTACCTTAAATTTATGTTTTGTGAAACTACAATGACACCAAAAGACCACACATTTATATTTGTGTGACACATTTACCTCAAAAATTTGGAGTTTTTGAGGTAAATGTGTCACACAGGCAAAAGTTTGGACTTTTTTGTGTTACAAAAAAAGTTTTGAATAAATATATCATATAGGTAAAAGTTTGAGATTTTTGATATCACATGAAAAAAATTTACGATAAATATATCATAATGGATAAAGTTTATGATTTTTTATATTATAAAAAATATTTTAAGATAAATGTACCACCTGCACAAAGATTCGGGGTTTTTATAGCTTCTTCTCGTTAAAAATTACATCCTGAAAGTACTGGGAAAACCTTCTCGGGAAAAAGACAAAACATGTATGAGCTCATGAAGGCACAATTCCCACCATCCTGGACGAGAAAATTTTCACTGACAAGAGGTGGTCTGACATGATAAGGATTTTCCTGGGTAAAGATATGTCTCGGAACCAAACGGACTCTTTGCCGAGGCGTGGCAGAGTTGGTAAACAGAGGTTTCAGAAACAGAGCAGACAGAGACAGTACCTATCAATGCGGTTCCTGAGCTTCAGCAAGAAGCTCTCGTTGTCCTCCTCAGTGACCCTCACTAACCTCTCAATCAATCTCTTCCTCTCATGAAAGCCCAGGTTCCGGATGTCGATCTCATTAGCACCGCCGCCGGCTGTCAGAATCCCTTTCCGGAGGCGCTCGAAGGTGGGGAGTTTCTCGAGAGCAGCCCATCTGAGAGATTCTTCGTCGTCCTCGTCGCACGAAGACCTCGAGAACACGTCCATCGTCGTCGCATGGTACTTCTGCATGGTGGAGCTGGTCGCGCGCAGGCTGTTGCTCGCTCTGTATATATCTCCTCCTTCCATGGATGATGAGGGTGTCTGTTAAAGCGTTGCTCTTGCTCTATTTTCAAAACACAAGAAGTAGAAGAAGAAAAACAAGAAGCGCTAGGTGACAACGTTGTGCTCTGTTTAATGCCGACGTGGGCTTGTGTAATTACGTACGAATAGGCTCATAAGTTTCTGAGCATCGTGGTCCTAAGTAGTAGAGAGACAGAGGAGCGAGACGTGAAATCAGTTTCGACCAATGGACCATTAGACAAACGCGCATTAAGAGGAGCGAGACGTGAACGTCCATGTGAGAGTCCATGTTGGCTAAAATTTAATCCGCATTATACTCATGCTGCCGACATTTGCTAAATTTTCCCCATGCATTTTATTTGAATCACACTTTGTGTCACATAATTGGCCACATCAACTGAAATTAATTGGATTTAGTGTCAAGAAACTTGATTAAAATACTAGTGAAAGTAAAAGGATTTGAATAAACAAGATAAAATTATGAGAACTTAATTTAGAGAAAATATGAGAGTATAGAGAACAAAAGGCAAAATCAATTTTTTTTTTAAAAAGACAGGATAAATTGATTGGGATCTTGGGGATAATTGCAAAGTTATCTCCGTTATAATATTTGTTGACATATAAATTTTGACATCTGATTTCGTAATTCATTGCATAGAAAATTAGGGATCTACCTCAGTCTGACAAAATAAAACAATTGCATATAGATCAACCCATTAATTACATTTGCATTTGATCGACGATGCATGGTAAATGGATTTGAGCTTAATGAAGCACGGAAGCACAGACAACGTGTCCGTGCTTCATAGGCTCCCATTATCCTCGAGCCTGTTCTTTAAATAGCAAAAGTGAGGGACCACCCATCCCTATAAAGTCCAAGAAACTAGGCATGCCCTATAGTACCATCTCCACTAGATAGGTATCCTCTATTAAATAGGGGGGAAAAGTACCAAAAAAGTCATAAACCTATTGCATTGGTACCAATTCAGTCATAAACTTTACAATTGAACCAATTTAGTCCTAAACCTTTTGATATTGGTACCAATTCAGTCCATCCGGCCAATTTTGGCCGGCCGGCGCTAACGTGGATGTCGGCTGGTGACCGGACGCGACGTGGCAATTTTTCTAATTTTTTAATGATTTTTTTTCGATTTTTTTATTAATTTTTATTTCTTTTTTTTTCCTTTTTCCTTTTCTTTTCTGGCGGTGGCCGTGAAGCCCTCGCCTGCTGCCGGCGAGGGTCGCGGCCCTTGTCCAGCCTCTCCAAGGGCCCACGTCCGGCCTCTCCGAGGGCCGCCGGCGAGGCCATGGCGGCCATCGCCGGGGTGGAGGCGAGGGCCGCGTGGCGAGGGCTTCGTGGCCCTCGCCTCCGCCCTGGCGATGGCCACCATTGCCTTGCCAGTAGCGGGCAAGGTTGGCCTCGCCCTGGCCTTGCCGCGGGCGAAGGCGGCCCTGGGAGAGGCCGGGCGAGGGCCGCAACCCTCGCTAGCGGCAGGCGAGGGCCCGCGGCTCTCGCCCCGGTGGCCGGCGAGCCTCACCGGAGGCTCGCCGGCCACCGCCGAAAAAGAAAAGGAAAAATGAAAAAAAAAAAAAGAGAAAAAAATTAATAAAAAATAATAAAAAATCGAAAAAATAATCAAAAAATAATAAAAATTGCCACGTTAGTGTCCAGTCACCAGCCGACGTCCACGTCAGCGCCGGCCGACTAAAATTGACCGGATGGACTGAATTGGTACCAATATCAAAAGGTTTATGACTAAATTGGTCAAATTGAAAAGTTTATGACTGAATTGGTACCAATGCAATAGGTTTATAACTTTTTTGGTACTTTTCCCATTAAATAGGAGGTCATGAGGATGTTCACAAAGGGGCATTACAAAAGATGTTGAAAACATAATCAACAGAAACGTGAAAAAATCGACGGGTTGCTATAAAACTTGCAGTCCTTGGCATGACAAACCCCAAAAAGAGGTTCTATATGGCGTAGAATGCAGAGGAGACGATAGAAGCAATATGGTGGTTTGGGGTCATGCCCACGGTCATGATACCATAGTATGTGAAATACAATAATGTGAAGCACATGAAGAACAAATACCAGAAAAATTCACATCGGTCCATTTGATTTTAATCATTGCGTAAACTATGATACCATATGATATAGCTTCCCCGAGAACGTAATAGACTTCACTCAGAACCTACCAAATAAAAGTTGATCACAAAAGCAACTTTCCAATATTGATTCATGCACAACACTATTTAGAATAAGCGTACTCGGAATCATTTTAAAGCATTTTTACCTATGCTAATGCGTATGGCAAGGCCGAGTACATCCCTGCAGCTTGCTCTCTATAGAAAACCGCCACAGCTGGTTACAAAGAAGCTGCATTTTGGACCCCAAGGAAGACAAAAGCTGTATACATAGACTCCATTGCATTGACTAAATCTTGACTGCAGGTCCTGCAAACCTAACATTCAGAAACCCGTAACTTCGAGAATGAATGAGGGCAGATATTGACATTCTAAGCAGGACTTATGTTTAGAGTTGAGGTCCAAGAACATACTCCTAAACATTAAGGCAATGAACATACATCCCTGCAGCTTGCTCTCTATAGAAAACCGCCAGAGCTGGTTACAAAGAAGCTGCATTTTGGACCCCAAGGAAGACAACAGCTGTATACATAGATTCCATTGCATTATCTTGACTGCGGGTCCTGCAAACCTAACATTCAGAAACCCGTAACTTCGAGAATGAATGAGGGCAGATATTTGGACGCCGCAAATATTGACATTCTAAGCAGGACTTATGTTTAGAGTTGAGGTCCAAGAACATACTCCTAAACATTAAGGCAATGAACATACATCCCTGCAGCTTGCTCTCTATAGAAAACCGCCACAGCTGGTTACAAAGAAGCTGCATTTTGGACCCCAAGGAAGACAACAGCTGTATACATAGATTCCATTGCATTATCTTGACTGCGGGTCCTGCAAACCTAACATTCAGAAACCCGTAACTTCGAGAATGAATGAGGGCAGATATTTGGACGCCGCAAATATTGACATTCTAAGCAGGACTTATGTTTAGAGTTGAGGTCCAAGAACATACTCCTAAACATTAAGGCAATGAACATACATCCCTGCAGCTTGCTCTCTATAGAAAACCGCCACAGCTGGTTACAAAGAAGCTGCATTTTGGACCCCAAGGAAGACAACAGCTGTATACATAGATTCCATTGCATTGATTAAATCTTGACTGCGGGTCCTGCAAACCTAACATTCAGAAACCCGTAACTTCGAGAATGAATGAGGGCAGATATTGACATTCTAAGCAGGACTTATGTTTAGAGTTGAGGTCCAAGAACATACTCCTAAACATTAAGGCAGCGAAGATGGTGAAGAGGAACCGAACAGCCGTGTATAGGGCGAATTCCGCCAGTAAGACCCATGTTGCTTCCATAAGCAAGCCATCAACTGGGTGAAAGTCGATTGAGAATACTTAGTCCGGAAATAGAGGTCCTTAGAATTTGGGGGAGGTATGCTCAACTCTTCAATCAAAGTACTGTTTCTCCTGAAAATCACGAAAATGTGTTTTCGCAATGACATTTTAAGAGTTAATGGCAAGACTAAAAGATGGACCTCGATATATGCGATGAACCCACCTATACAAATCTGATATTTTGTGTAGATCAGAAAAATCAACACCCAAAGCGAGTTCTTGTGCTACGCTTGTAAGTTCGAGCATCCAAGTTGCTGGATTATAGCCATCTTTGATTTTACTAACTCCTTGGATTCCCTTCATTTTGAAGATATCATGGTGATTCAAGTAGCAAAAGAAAAGTACAAATAAGCCAGACTATATAAGTGAAACAGTTTGGACCTCAGAATACTTAATAAGATGAGAAAGATGAAGAACCAGAGGACCGACATACATCTCTTGCCCCCTCGTTTCATTAAGAAAAGCTGCAGAACAAGTAAAAATGCAATCACTTCTAAGTTTGAGTGCGCTCAAAACAGATTTCGTATTTTGAATTTGTTGACATAATTCACCTCATTGAAAGTTTCAAATATATCAATGCTCGGTTGATGAATTGTGCATACGACCATTGTCCCGGTGTCCATTGTATTCCTAACTGTTCTCATGACAATAGCAGCAGCTCTTGCATCATGCACTGAGCTTAGTTCGTCCATGAAAATGATGGTGGGGTTTGCAACTAGTTCAACCGCAATGGTTAGCCTTTTGCATTGCTCGGTGGATAGACCATCCACACCAGGCAAACCGACCAAGGCTTGTCTCAGCGGAGTTAGCTCCACAAGCTCCATGACTTCCTCAACAAACAGCTACAACATTTTTGTCCATTAGAAATTATTTAAATTAGATTGATCCTCAATTAGACTACATAACCAACAAAGCAGCAAGCACTTCCATAATTTGTTTTGAGTTAAGAAGGCAATCCTGGTAGAAATATATTGTGGTAGTAGATGCAAACCTTTTTGGTTTGGTCAATCCAGCTCCAGCGATCCCTGTTGCAGGCCACAACCCCACCCCGGCTGCTGCATATACGAATCAGCATCAGGGCCCAACTGTCTCCACTCCTTCGGCCCCTGCTGCCGATCCCATCCCTGAACCGGTTGTTGCAGAAGTTCAAGCTGATCTGAAACAGCCGTGGAAGCAAGTAAAAGGAAAATAGAAGAAGCACCAGCCTTTGAAAGAGGGAACATCCTCTCGCCAGGGCAATTCTAGCAAGGAGGGACAAACCAGACGGTTCAAAACCCCTGCTCCGTTTCAAGCTCCTCCTCTGGAAAAGGCTGTTCGTAAGCCTCAAAGGGGATCGAGCGCACCTCCAAAACGCCATCTGGAAGTGGTCCTACCGCTCGCCTCCTTAGAAGATGATTCCAGGCTAGGGAAAAGCCCTACACTGATCAGCGACCAAGGTGAGGAGTCAAAGGTTGCGGCCACCTTTTCGTGCTTTGAGGAGGATGATATCGAGTCTCCCGGCCAATCCAGCCCTCCCCCCGAAGGCTGGTTCGACAAAACTGGAGACTATCCAAGATAGATTGCAGGCTTTAATTCCAAATCCAATCCCAGTGGTGAAGCAAGGAGCACCGGCAAATCATCGCCGGAAGCATCCAAAACAGAGGTAGGCACCCTACCTTCCTCGGTAGCTCTTGTTGTTGCTTGATTATATTATATATACATGTATGTATGTATTTTGGTGTTTGGAACATTAGAGGTCTTATGAACCCGTTGAAGCGAGCCGAGGTTAGAAACCTGGTTAACTATAACGGCCTTTGTCTGCTTGGTTTAGTGGAGACTAAGGTGCCTGAGTATCTTTTTCGTTCCATATCTACTGGGCTTCTGTCAGGTTGGATGTGGACTACCAATTATGAATATTCTCATAGGGGTAGGATTTGGGTTGGTTGGGACCCGTCACTAGTTGAATTTCAAGTGATCTCTTCCAATAGTCAGGCGATCCACGACAGAGTGAAACTTCTCACGTCAGGATTGTATTGTTGCACTTCGGTGATTTATGCTAAACACTCATTTATTTCTAGAAGACCTTTGTGGGCGGACTTGATTCGGATTAGTTCTTGTGTACGGGACATGGCATGGATGGTGGCTGGTGACTTCAATGCCATTAGAGACGCATCAGATCAGATCGGGAGTTTGAATAGATGGCTACCCTCATTTGATGAGTTTAATCAGTGCATGATTCAGGCGGTGCTTGAGGACTTGAGGTATGTTGGATTTCGATTCACTTGGTCCACCTCTTCCAGGGCTAATTGCAAGGCTAGAAAGATTGACCGGTGTTAGTTAATGTTGAATGGAGTTTTCAATTCTCATACTCAGAAGCATCGTTTCTGCCACCGGGAATTTCGGACCACTCGCCAATGGTGGTTAAGGTTGTTCAACCAGTTTTACAAAGGAAGCCTTTCAAATTCTTTGAATTCTGGATGGAGCATCCTTCCTTTCAGGATATTGTTTCACAAGTGTGGAGTGAACCGATAGTAGGGGTCCTGATGTACAGATTGGTGAGCAAACTAAAGACCCTCAAAGGCCGTCTTAAGCAACTCAATAGGGAGTCATTCTCCAACATTTCCGAGAGGGTTGCAGACTCTAGGAATGCTTTGAGATTAGCCTAGGTTGGCCTGCAGCAGGACCCGACCAGTGAACTCTTTGCAAAGTTGGAAAGATCTCATCGAAGGACCTATATGGAGTTGAGGAGTCAAGAGGAGTTCTTCTTCAGACAAAAATCAAGGATCAGATGGCTCGAGAATGGTGATAGAAATACAAAGTACTTTCATCACTCCGTTAAGACAAGACAACTGAGGAACAAGATTTTCTCAATTCTTGACAGAAATGGTCAGTTGGTCTCTGAACCAAGCCTTGTGCAGGACACTCTTGTCTCTCACTTTCAGGAGCTATTCGCGCCACGTTCCCAGTCATCCAACCTTGCTCTATTGGATCTGCATCAAGTTATTTGATGCCTTCTCAACAAAGATCAGGTTAGATTTCTCTCTCGACCCTTCTCAGATAGTGAAATTCATGATACCTTCTTCTCCCTAGCCCATGGAAAGGCTCCTAGGTCAGATGGGTATGGATCTGAGTTCTTTAAGAGCAATTGGGAGCTGGTAGGGCCGCTGGTTATTGAAGCGGTAAAGGATTTTTTCGTCACAGGGCGCCTTCTCAGAGAGATTAATAACACAATCCTAGTGTTGATCCCTAAAGTGCCTAATGCAATCTCGGTGAATGATTACAGACCTATAGCCTGTTGCAACACAATTTACAAATGTATTACCAAGGTGTTAGCTAATCGAGTCGCTGTAGTTCTTCACGATGCTATCAGTCCTTCTCAGAATGCCTTCGTCAAAGGCCGACGAATCCGAGATAATATACTTCTTGCATAGGAATTATTTGCTGGTTTTCATCGTCAGCCATATATCCCTAAATGTGTAGTGAAAGTGGATTTTCAGAAAGCTTATGATACGGTTGACTGGGACTTTCTTGAATTGGTTCTATGTGCATTTGGATTTCCGGACCACCTCACTCGACTCATTATGGTGTGTTTACGCACTCCGAAGTTTTCTATCTCCCTCAATGGGGAACTCCATGGTTTCTTCCTTAGTGGCCGTGGAGTTCGTCAGGGCGATCTCATGTCTCCTTACCTCTTCACGTTGGTTATGGAGGTCTTCTCGGGAATTCTCAGCACTACTTAATTTCAAATTTTTCTTGGGATGTAAGGCTACAAGATTGTCTCATCTTTTCTTTATAGATGATGTCTTTCTTTTTTGCCGAGTGGACATTCCTTCGATCTCTCTCCTTAAGGAAGGTATGGATATCTTCTCAGCATGGAGTGAACTAAAGCCAAACAACAACAAAAGTGAAATATTTTTTGCTGGAGGATTAGTGGTGACAAGGAATGAGATTCTTCGTACCTTTCGATTTGTCGAAGGTAAGCTACCAGTACAGTACCTAAGGGTTCCTATCATCTCATCGAGGCTCGGCAAAGTGGATTGTGTGTCGCTAGTTGATTGCATAACAGCCAGAGTCCAATACTGGAATAAGAGATTTCTATCCTTTGCTGGTAGATTACAGTTAATAAGGTCAATTCTCCATGCAATCCAAGCTTATTGGGCGAGTGTTTGCACCATTCCTTTTGCAGTGTTAGATCATATTGAGCAAATCCTCAGACAGTTTCTATGAAGGGGACCGACACTTGGGAAGGCTGGAGTGAAAGTTTCCTGGGATGACGTATGCCTCCCAAAGGAGGAAGGGGGTCTTGGAATTCGAAGGCTGGGGGATTGCAACAAGGCTACGATGCTCAAACATATTTGGATTCTATTCACGGACAAAGAGTCATTATGGTGCAGGTGGATCCACTTAACCTTCCTGAAAAGGAATAGTTTTTGGGTGGTTGGGGTGCCATCCCTTTGTTCTTGGGCTTGGAAGAGAATCCTATACCTAAGAACCAAATTCCAGCTCTCTTTTCATTGGAAGATTAGAGACGGCCAATCAACTTCCCTTTAGTTTGATCACTGGCACATAAGAGGTCCACTTCATCTTATTTGCTCGGATCCAATGATGATGAGTTCGGGTTTATCCCGACATGCAACGGTGGCTGATTTTTTCTCACTGGCAGGACAATCCTTTAGGACGATGGTTGAATCCTGGGAGCAGCCTCTCCCTATCCTCTCTAGGGCACCGAATCGTTTTACTTGGACTGATAACACTTCTGGTCTTTTCTTGGTAGCCTCGGCGTGGCATACTCTTTAGAAGAAGGAAGGATAAGGTCATCTGGGCATCCTTCATCTGGAACAAGGCTATCACCCCAAGATATCAATTTAATCTCTTGCTCATTATCAAGAATTGTCTTCCCACCCAAACCTTGCTTATGTCGCATGGAAGAATTGGGAATGACGTTTGTGCTTTTTGCAAGCTAACGCTGGACTCCATCGACCATCTCTACTTCGGGTGTTGTATTACGGCCAGCATGGCTTTCTTTTAGGCAGCCAAATGCAATCTCCCCTAGTGGAATAGGACCTGGTCGGAGAACCTTCAATGGGCTATGAAGTTTCTCTCCGGTAAGGACTTTTATCACTCCATTGCCCTTTTTCTTTTGGTGCTCTTTCCCACATTATCTGGAGATACAAGAATGACGTCTAGTTCAGAAACCACCTTGTCACAGTCACCGCCGTCAAAATCATCTCGTCAAAGTAGTCAAGGATAAAGTTTTAACGTTCACAAATGCCAATAATAATCATAGGAACAGAAGACTCCAGCATAGTTGGGGGTTAGACCATTGCATTTTCTCTCCTTATTAAGCATAGCCTTACACATCCGTGGAGTGGTTTGTAGACTGCTTTTGGAAAGAGTCAAGTGCTGAACGGCAACACGTCTGCTGGTCATCTTCGGCGTTGGACCTGTTTTGTGGTCTTTGTTTGTTCTTTCTGTTCTTCTTTGCTGGTATGGTTAGTTTAGGAGTTTTTTGGCCCTATGTGGCTTTTTCCTTTCTCATATGTTCCTTTGCCAATTTTGGCTATTCTGTGCTTTGTTCCCCACTGTTGTGGTGCTTCTCTTGCTTTAGGTTCCCTTTCACTCACACTGACTTGTTATCTTGCTGAGTGTAAGTTTTATGGCGCTGGATTTTGTAATTATTGATTCAAAGCTCTATATATTATTATTTCCTACCAAAAAAAAAAAAAAAACCTTTTTGGTTTGGTCGTCCACGATAGGAGGCAAACGCAGTCATGTCGAGTAAATTAAGGACTCATAGATAGCAACATGAGGTGAATGGATGTCATTTTATTCACAATATCCGGAAATCCAAGCAAATGTATCTTGATTCTCTGGATACCCATAAATTGTTATGTTGCCCTTGTTGTATCCTTCAGTTTTTCTCCCAGCCAACACATCCATCAACATAGTTTTTACCGGTACGCTAATGCCCATTAGAGTTGTAAGAACACCTGGTCTAAAATCACCACTCACACATTTCGAAAGCACCAATTTATCCTCGAGAGCACCTCAATTCTTCATTTCCTGCCTAGAAAATAACAAACACTTAGTTATACTTCATATCAACATTTTAGTTTTAACACTTATGATCTACTATGATGATGTATTGATAAAGTATTATCTTCAAACTTTGCATAACTTAACATAGTTGCCTGTGTTATATCAACCGAATAAGTTATGTTGTCAAAAGTAATTGAATGCTACTCAAATGGAAGCACCATTCTTCTTTTCCTAATGGTGGCAATGGTTGTCTCAAATCGTGTAGGTGTACACTCAAATGACCTCCCTACAATAGAAAAGATAGGCAAAGAAGTAACATGATTGTGTCACGATCGGTGAATTCTCCCGTACCCGTGGACCCTTGGGAGTAAAGCTTGGGTTATTGAGTGAAGAGTGAGGAGGCAGAGGGGACGAACACAACTGGTCCCTGGGAGTGGCGTCAGGATGGTTGGTGCTAGGATTTTTTAGGATTGAAGAATTATATCACTTAGGGGCTCTGAAGGTGAGATTAGCATTCCGTGCACAAGCTGGTTGGGAGCTGATGTCACTCTCTTGATGAGACCAGGGTAGGTTGAAATCATTTATTGAGCCTAACGAGGGCTACCATCTCGCTCGATGGACTAGACGCCTGCGCAAAGCTGGACGTGGTACAATCTCGTATAAAAGGGGTATTCGTCGTATTATTTGGTGGAACAACTATAGAAGAAAGGCTGGCCTAGCAAGTTCCGCTCGTCAGGCGCCGCATGGGTTGATCCGCGGCCGAGGGATCTATCGACCCGTGACAAATGGTATCAAAGTGGGGATCCCTCCAGTAAGTGGGTAATTCGGGGAAAAACCTGTGGTCTTCCCGGTCTTATGAGGGCGGAGTGATCGTTGGGGCTAGGGGGCTCGGACAACGTGCGGCTCTCGTCTAGCTTCTAGGATGGCAATGGGGGCATAGGAAGGAACTGAATTGCTCGCTGAATGGGGATAATGTTCCTGGATCAATGGGTGAATCTTAAGAAGAGGTCTGCGATCACGTTTCCACCAAGGGGGCCCTCTGTTGGCTTGCTAAGATCACGAGGAGCTTAGTAGACGAAAGACGGTGCTGCCATAGGTGCAGTTGGCTAGGGGTGCCACACTTGTCGGGAAGCACAAGTGACTGGAGATTCGTGAAGAGCTTTGATCATGAGAAGCAAGCAATGGAGTGGTGAGATTGTTCTGTTGGTAGAGCACATACAATATAACGAAAATCGACATTAGCAACTTGGTATAACGCCAATTCGCCTTGCTACATAAGCAAATTAGCTAGGGATAGCACGTGTGCTGAGGAAGGTTCCATGGGCAATAGTGCCAAACGCCATGCATGTTGTCATCTGCGAATCGAAGAGTGATTGAAGGACCATGCCTTGCTTGTGTACTAGGAAGTACCGACACTCTCTAAGATTTTTCGTGTCATGTTAGACATTTCGACACGTGTCCCACATTCTTAGACACTTTCTAATACTTAGTCAACACGTGTCGAAAAATCTAACACCTGGTCAATTTTCCCAGCACTCTCTGACACTCAAGTTGGAATTCCGATATGTGAGCTTATTTCGATCCACGAGATCAATTTTAAAAATTTTCAATAAATGATGGGTCAAATGTGTGTATGCGTGTTTGTGTGTTATATATATATGAAAAAATAATAAACATAATAAATGGGGAAAGAATAAAAATTTACTCTTCTCTTCTCTTTTGACTCTCACTTCCCATGATACAAAATTCACACCCCAAGTTGTTTTCTCTTTTCTTCCAATAGGTCTGACACGTGAATCTAGAATGTGGATTGCTTGTTTTCCTTTTTTTTCTTATGGATTATCATAACTGAGTTAAATTTGTTAAATTGAAACAAAGAATGATAGTAATAAATGGTAGATTAAGATTTTTAATGTAAATTCATTCTAGACTTTTTATTATTATTTATTTATTTATGAATTTAAATCAAATTAATTTGATTGAAATATTCATAAAAATGATAATTTATTATGTATATATTAAAATATATATTTAATATATAATGTTTTCCAACGTGTTGAAATTCTCTGTTTTTTTTTTTTAAATGATGTGTCGCATGTCGTGTCGCGTTGTGTCGCGTGTCGCATGTCGATGCTATTTAACATGTGTATACGAATAAACGACTCAATTGAATTGAATGTAAAATTCAAGGCACAGCCTCCTATTATCGATAACCAAGAACGTCGTGCGTCTCTGCCTTACGTTAAGCACGAAAGGACAAAGAAGTCCTCTCATAGCGTCCAACGGCATAAGGAAAGAGTCCTTTCGTCAAACCAAGATAATGCAGCAACAACTTTCCTTATTTTTAAAATCGTAACAGAAGGCCCCTATTCTTGGTTTTCTTTTGTGCAGTGAACCTTGGATTTTTTTCCAACCCAGTAATGATAAATCTCAACATATGTAAGAGACTCATTAGATTTTTTTCCCACAGTTTAACACACCAATCTATGTTCCGTATACAAGCTTAAATTCGAGAGATAATTTAATAATTAATTCTTATAACTAGTGGAACCATTCATGCTATTATTGAAAATAATTTGGATCAAAGGAAACTAAACAAAGATCATATTATATCCCGTTGGTGATAACAAAATTAAAACCAACATTTATGCTACGTTTGTTTTGCGGAAAAAGAATTATTTAGAAAATATTTTCCTAAAAAAGATTACTTATATCGCTTAAAATAATTAGTTAATAAAAAAAATTTTCATTATTGGCAACAATTTATATCAAAAAGTTTCGTGGAAAATGACAAAATCACTCATTTTGTAAGCGATAAAAACGATCATTTTTAAAATAATATTTTTTAAATCATTCATTTTTTGCAAAACAACCAGAATTTTGAATGATTAAAATAGTGTCATCGACTTGAGCATGTACAGCATGACTGAAGCATAGGATGCCTATATAATGAAATCGAAATTAACAACTAGTATAAGAGTTCTAATATAACCGCCTTAATTTTCCATAACGGAAATACTGGGAAGCCAATTTGCCTTGTTACACGAGAAAAGTAGCCAGAGATAGCACACGGGGTCAGGCAGGTTCTGCGGACAACGGTGCCAAACGTTATGCATGTCGTCATCTGCAAATACAAGAAGCACTCAGAAATTCATGCCATGCATGCGTATGGTGTTTCAGTCGTTGTGCAACTGCATCTCCCAGAAGGAAGCAGAATAAAAAGACCAGAAGAAAAGTCTTGATCTGACTTTGCTGTTCCAAGGCTTACCCCCTCAACATGTGAAACGCACTTTGGACAAGAACCGGAACACTCGTATGACCAGGGATTTAAATAAATCTGGCAGAAGCCGACGGGGGTTCGCTTAGCTGGTAAGGATCGGATACTTTGTACTGGTCATGCTTAAGTTCCGTTCTCGCCGCTTGCGGTCTCCCATTAATAAGCGAAATGCGAGTCCACCACAAGTGCTTAAGGTAGGCCTGCGACGTGCGCTTATCTTGAAATGGAGTAATTCTCGCTTCCGCCTAAACTTTTTGTTACAGAATAAAACAAACCAATCAAAAGATAATTACAGTTTATGAGTTACAAGGCATGCAAAGAGATGGTAAATTGGTTAGGTTTAATCAGACTGTCAACGCATCCTAATTCTATTAGGGTTTTAATGGGGGTTTTCAACTCAAAATAAGGTCCATTGACAAATAACCTTATTGGACAGTGGGAAACTTAGACTTTTAGATTTAGGGAGTCGGCAAGAAAAAGAAAAAACTTAGGGATCAACGTACGTGAAAATGACTGGTAAAATCTTGGGGGAGAAATCAAGAAAATCAACATGAAACTTCACAAAATACAGTTCGTCATAATAAATTTAGCACTAAATATCCTTGGGCCCGCCTCTGCCCATAGATCTTAAAATGGATCTGGGGTTTTACCTAAATGTGACCCAAATCCGATAACTCGTTTACTAAAGTATGATTTAAGAACTTTAAATTACTTGGATAGTTTTGAACCCTCACAAAGAAAATTGGCAATAATAAACATGGTTCGTCAAACCCTAATTTCATATTTCCTGGTTACTTTCGACTAGTGTCCAACAACCAAGTATTACAAAATGGTTTTAAACACTTAGGGTCTGTTTCGTAACCGGCCAAATAGTAAAAATTTATATTCTTTTGTTCCCGAGAGTAGTTCTGGAATAGAATCGTGTTTAGTAAGAATTTTATTCTCGAGAACAAATTTCTAATTTTTTGTTCCGGAAAGTAGATTTGGAACATAATTAAGAATTAAAAAAAAAAAGGTTTATTCTTGTTCCTAGCAATAATTCCAAAATCAAGCTCATTTTTTTTTCTTGTTCTTCTTTCCTTTTCTTCTTCTTCATCTACTGCCACCGCCACGGTTGCTGCCCGCCACGGTTGCCGTCCACTGTCGCTAGTTGTTGGCGAGCTCACTGAAGGCTCGCTAGGCAAGGGCGAGGTCCAGCGAGCCTCGCCCAGCCCTAGCGAGGCCCACCTAGCCACTAGCGAGGCTCGATCGAGGAGGTCCGACCTCACCGAGGGCCGGTAACGCTCTGGTGAGGTTGCTAGCCCTTGTTTGGCCAATCACCAGCAGGCCAACCCTCTTCTGGCCTGCCGGCAACCAACCACTTGAAGAAGAAGAATATGAGAAAGAAAGGGAAAAAAGAAAAAAGTAATAAAATTATTTAAAAATTAAAAGAAAATGATTTGGCATAGAAATTTTAAACATGGTACCAAACGCAATTCGATTCTAGGAATTAAATTTTGGACAGTTACTAAACAGCTTAAAATGCTTAAAAATTGTTCTCAGGAATAGAATAAAAATCGAATTATTTATGATCATAATTTGTTCTCGGGAACATAAGTGTTATCAAACGTGCCTTACAATGCTTTATAGACACATCGAAAGTCTCGAGCTATTATTACGACTAGTGGAACCATTTATGCTGTTATAGAAAATAATTTGGACCAAAGGCAGCACAATAAAGATCACATAAAGAAAATTAAAATCAACAATTATTCAGGCTACGTTTATTTTACGGAAAATTAATGATTTGAAAAAATGATTTCCTAAAAAAAGTTACTTGTATTGTTTAGATAGACAATTAATAAAAAAATATTTTTATTATTGACAATAATTTATGTTGAAATATTCTCGTGAACGATGAAAGTATATTTTTTTTCTTATTTATTTTGTAAAGGATATATGCAATTATCTTTAGGAAAATAATTTTCAAATCATTAATTTTTCACTAGTTCATCGGATGAATAAAATGCCATCATTAACTTGAGCATGTACAATATGACTAAAAATTGGATGCTATGTAATAAAATCGAAATTAACAACTGATTATAGGAGTTCTGAAATAACCCATTTTATTTCCATAAAGCAATCCTAGAGAAGCCAATTTGCCACGTAAGCAAATTAGCTAGGGATAGAACGCGTGGTGAGGAAGGTTGCATGGACAATAGTGCCAAACGTCAAGCATGTCGTCATTTGCAAATCCAAGAGCGATGGGAGGATCACGCCGCGCCTGTGAATGGTGTTCAGTCGCTGCGCATCTCCAGAAGGGAAGCAGAATAAAGGACCAGAAGAAAAGTCTTCCTCTGACTTTGCTGGCACAAGCCCTACCCCCCCCCCCCCCAAAAAAAAAAAAAAAAACATGCGAAATGTATTTGGACAGGAACTGGAACACGCGTACGACCCAGGATTTAAATAACTGAAGACAAGCTGAAGGCAGTTGGCTTAGCTGGCAAGGATCGGACACTTTGTACTGATCATGCTTAGGTTTTATTCTCGCCGCTAATGGTCTCCCATTAATAAGTGAAATGCAACGGAGGAAATAGGTAGGAGAATCACCCTAGAGTGAAAGACCTCGTGTTGTCCTCATATTCGTTCTCTATCGGGAAGATAAAGATAGATAGGGAATTAAAGAGTCTCACGGTAGTGAAGGTAGACACCAAGTCAAGACTTCGGTTTTGGCTACTAGTATAGTGGCCTCCCACATCTGGAGTGAGTGAGAGTAGGTTAAATACTCACAGCTGGGTTGATATACCTTACGACACTATCTTCAACCACAGGTTGACCCAGTTCCCCCGGTTGAAGACAAGCTTAAGGTAGTTGGCTTAGCCGGCAAGGATCGGACACTTTGTCGTGATCATGCTTAGGTTTGATTCTCGCTGCTAATGGTCTCCCATTAATAAGTGAAATGCAAGTCCAATATATGTCCTCAAAGTAAGCCAGCAACATACCCTTATCCCCTTATCTTGAAAAGGAGTAATCTTCCTTTGGGTTAATGCCACGGAAAATTCCAAATTAATACATGTGATAAATTTATCTCAAGCTAATTTTTTTGACCACTAAAAACTTCAAATTAATATACTTACGACAAATTTTCGTTAAAGTTTACCATCAAATGATTGAATTAAATGACATGTAACAATTGATGAGTGTATTAATTTGGAGTTTTACCTGGTATTAATTTTTTTTCATTGTATTATTCAAATTTAACAAAAACTAACATTAGGTAAATTTATTACAAATGTTTCAATTTTTGGTTTTTTTGTAATAAAAAAAATGAGTAAATTTGTCTCATTTATACTAATTTGGGGTTTTCGGTAGTCAAAAATTAATTTTGGGTAAATTTGTTACAGGTGCATCAATCCCTCTCTCTTTCCTAAACTTTTTGCTAAAAAAAATAAAGTGACTCAAAAGATAATTATCATTTTTGAGGTACAAGACATGCAAAGAGATGATAAATTGATTCGGTTTAATGGGGCTGACAACCCATCCAAATTCAATTAGGCTTTCAATGGGGTTTTCAACACAGGACGGGTTTATGGTCCATTGACGAGTAACTTATTAGACAGTGGCAAACTTAGACTTTTAGATTTAGGGAGTCCTTGGGCAAAAAAACAAAAGACTGACATGAAATGACTTGTACAATCTTGGGGAGAAAAATCAAGAAAATCAAAGTGAAACTTCACAAAATATAGCTCGTTATAAATGAATTTGGCACTAAATACCCTTGGACCACCTCTGCCCGTGGAGCTTGAGATGGACTTGAGATTCAACATAATATTCATAATAAAAAATTTATTTTTCTTAAATAACAAACTTCTCAAATTAATAAAATTAAAATTATATTTCAATATAAATAATATTTGAGTTCTAATATAATAAATTCAAAATAACAAAAAAATAATAACAACTTATTTATAATTTAATCTTATTTTTATTTATATTCTCGATTTAATTTTTTATTATGATATAAATTCAATATATAAATACAAATAAATAAATACAAATTTTAGGTATTTTAGTATTTTAGCTATATTAGTACAATTTATTGTTTAATAAAATTTTATTAGAGAATGATGGAAGGGAAAAAGAAATAAATAAATAAATAAAGAGAGGAAAGAATAAAAATATGAATAAAAATGAAGTAGAAATTTTTACCATTTCCCTTTTCGCAACTTTTTGATTCATTTATATTGATATGCCATTTATACCAAACAATGTACACGATATGATATAAATATATCTGAATTTATCACTATAATTCACCAAATAATAGATAAGATATAACAAAATCTATGAATATATCTAGTCTAATCATAATTAAAAATTTAGACAACTAAACGTAACTTAAAATAATTTGACAATTTTCGTTATAGTGCATTTTACAACTGATTTTCTCGTTTGAAATTTGAAAAATGCAAATCTTTTGGAGCAATGATAATGGCAACTAATTCGAGATGGATGATTTTGATAATTAGTGGTAACATACTGCACGTTTCAAGAGTACTATGATGAGCACCCACTAAATTGCGATTTACTCCGAAAACCGTGATGCGATGTAAGCGAAAGATATCGAGACGAATTTGGAACCGGATGATTCATACCAAGCAGCTCCTACATGCAACGGTGAGAATAAATCGACAAAAAAGCAAGAGGGTATTGCTCAGATGGCACAACCAGTTTAATTACTAGAGATTTTTAATTAGAATTTAATTCTCATAGACAAACATTTTAGAGAACCAATGGGGAGATTATTCAAAAGTTCCCGCATATAAGCCATACCTCCACCTCCAAAGCCGAGGATTAAAGCCACAACACCGTCCATATTTACCGACTCGTTATCAAGTCTCTGCAAACTCTTGAGAGTTGACAAATTTAAAAAGGCTTTCCAATTTCCACCCACTTGGAAGAAAAATCAGGCTCAGGCTCAGCCTTAGGACATCGAAATATATTTTATTTTCCTTTTTACGGAACTTCATGGATAGTGATTACATTTTGTTCGATTTCTCTACTCTTACTCTTTCGTCTTTATATTCATAAACATTATCTATATAACTATAACTTATCAATGGCTTGATTTGCCTTCTTTGTCTATTTGCTTCTATAATGTTTGTTTTTTTTTTTTTTTTTGGTCAAAATAGAAGTGACTATTACTTGATTAAAGAGAAGTCTTACAAACCACAGAAGGGGAAAGATCTGTGCATAATATATTCCATAGGGGAAGAGGGGGGGAAGACACCCAATTTCGTGGTAGGGTGTTTTGTCGATGGTGTCGAGCAATCCAATCCGCCGCTGCATTGGTTTGTCGTGGGCTATAAATCACCGTGAAGTCGTTGTTTTGCTGAAGCCCATGCGTACACCTGTGGACGATTTCTTTAAGGTCCCATGTAGATGCGGCCCGGCCCATGACCATTTCTACCGCCGCATAACAATCACTTTCTATGAAGTAGCTTCCGCCGGCTTCCAAAGTCCCGCACGTGGTTCGTCTTGAGTTCGTGCATAAACGATATCCCGTGTGAAAGTGCTTGAGTTTCCGCTTCCCCTGCCGAGGAAACCCTAGCTGTGGCCGCGAAGCCGTCGAGAGCCCTTCCAGCTGCGTCTCGTACGATACCGGCGACAGAGCAGAGGAAATCGCCGGGTCTCCACGATGCATCTACGTTTAGCTTCAGATTTTGCCCTTCCGGAGGCCTCCAGTGAACGGGTGAGTTTTGGTTGAGAGATCGCTCGCCTTTTTTCGATCTACCCGTATTGAGCGTGTACTGTTGTTCCTTTGCTATTATCAACAGATCTGCTGGTTGGGGTTCCTTTGCACGAAAAATCCGGTTGTTTCTCGCCTTCCAGATGTTCCACAGGATCAGACTAATGATTTCACGATCGGGTGAGTTCTGATCTCTTCGGAATGCTTTTAAAATCCACTGATCCGTGCGATTGATACTGTTGTTTGGCCTGATCTGCTCAAAAATCGGGTCTTGCCATACTCGCTTTGTCCATTTGCAAAGAAACAGCAAATGCTCTGTAGTTTCCATACTCGAACAGCATACCGGGCATCGTGGGTCACTTACAATTTTTCTTCTGTATAGGTTTTCCTTCGTTGGGAGGGCATTTTGGCAGAGACTCCAGATGAAGAAACGAACCTTTGGAGGCACATCAAGACTCCAAATTTGTGTCCACAAGGTACGTGGCGGTTGAAAGGAACATGATGGCCGGTTCTGATCTGTTTGTTGAGTCTACTATTTATTTTGTATCACTGATTTTAGGAGCTATAGCCTCATCTATAGTCCCAACCTCTCTGAGGTCTCTAGAGTCTCCACTTGAACCTCCAACTCACTACCAACACTATGATTTGTTTGCTCTGCCATTGGTATCTCAAGACTCCTATATCAAAGCATAGCTTTCTTGTCAAAGATCACATCTTTGTTAGCTAGAAAATAGAGTGATCTAAGATCAATGCATCATAGCTAATAGATTTTCACACTACATGCATAACCTAGAAATATGAACTTTTTCGTCCTCGGCTCAAACTTACCATCACCTACATAAGCATACATAGAACATTCGAATACTTGTAATCCAAAGTCTTCCATATGCAAACGATAGAGATTGATTAACAAGGCAACGATTCCAATACTATAGCCCAAAATTCCTTGCCTAGACTTGTATGTGAAAACATGCATTGAGCTTGCTCAAGTTAAATTTTTGTTTGTTCATTCTGCAATTCCATTTGGCTGTGGTGTTCTAGGCATTGTGAAATGTCTCATACCCCCCCCCCCCTTCTCTACCTCTCTATGGTAGAGCTCAATAAAATCTTTACTACAAAACTCCATGTCATCATTGATTCTATGACACTTGGTTTGTTTATTCGCCTGCTTCTTAATCACTACCTTAAACTTCTTGAATCAATTTAATACATTAGATTTGTACTTCCCGAAGTATACCCATACCTTCCTTAAATGGTCATTAATGAACGTTGGCATATATCGAGCATCTCCTTTTGAAGGAACCGAAGATGGTTCCCAATTGTTTGAATGAATGCATTCAATCGGTTGCTTAATCAAATGAATAGTTGTGCTGAACTTAATCTAGTGTCGCTTCCCAAAAATGTAGTGCTTACACAAATTCAACTTTCCTATATTCTAACCCTTCAACAATGCCCTCTTGCTCAACATCATCGAATCTGCCTCACTTATGTGTCCCAACCGTATATGTTATAACCGAGTCAAGTCTTTGTCTAACTCACCTAATGAAATTGTAGTAGCTCTTGTCATGGTTTTTCATAGTAGATGATAGAGAGAATTTACTTCCCCTTCATCATTATCACGGCACACGAAGATCTTTAGCAGCTCCCCTTCAATGTGCTTACGCCTAATGTTATCGTGTGGTCCTCCCTCCAAAAAAATAGGTTCTTTTTTCGCTCCAATACATGTCCCCATGTCTTTCAGTGTACGTACTAGTCCATTGTTGACACCTAAATTTTGTCGACCCGTTTAGTCATTTATTGCATTAAAAAATTAAAGGTTAATTTTATCCTTGAAAAAATAGTCAATTGCATAACATATAGTTTTAGGTGCATTTATGTTTTAATTTGCATTTACATTGGGCCGGTGACAAATGGGTTCAAATTGATGGTTAAGAACTTTAACTTGATGAGTCGGGCTAAGCCCACGAAGAAAGCAAATCGGCCCAAGCCCATATCCTCGGAGAGATTTTATGGATTTATCTTTGTAAGATTTCAATTGAAAAAAGTAAATATTTCGTTTGGAAAAAAACAAATATTGCGTTTCGAAAAGAAATCTACGTGGAGATGAATTTGAAAAATTTTAAAACCCTAATCCGTGCCCTATAAATATGTAAAAAATACCCAGGGTTAAGGGAGAGGCCACAAAATTGAAACATTCGGCCACATTGAGAGGGGTCCCATTCCGTCGAGTAAAAAAAAAAAAAGAGAACACAAAAAGACAAAAGGTGAAAAGTGCAGCAGAAGAGAGGGAGAGCAGTAGGGGTGAGCATGGTCCGGGTTGGTCCGGGCCACCCCCTAACCCTAGGACCAACCCGTACAGTGTCGGTCCTCAATTTTTAGGACCGAGGACCGACCCTATTGAGCCTGGGACCAAGGACCGGACCGACCCAATGGGTTCGGTCCGGTTCCAGGGTCAACCCGGGACCGATCGATAATTTTTTTTTGTCTTATTTTTTATACTCCCTAAAAAAGCAAACCTACAAATTCAAATTACACATCCATCGACAATGCGGCATTGTGCAACTAAATTATAAATACCAATACATATTTAGCAAATTTAAGATGACACGATAGAAATTTCGTACTTGCTAACCGCTCATCAAGATATGGGATAAGATGGAAAGTTCTTGTAATCATCTATCTTTAATATTCATAACACCATATGCAAAAGCGTTTTCCTGCATTTGATCATGTAGAGTCCACTCAACCAAAAAAATGAGCTTCACACCACTTGACTAGCAAATCACCGTAGCAACTGCAATACTACTCTACTCTTCAAAAACTTCTACCATTTGACACAAATTGAAAAGTAAAGTGCAGCTGAAATTCATTAGTAAAATACAATTAAACTATAAAAAGTTCAAAATACTTAATATAAATCATGAATATATAACTTCACATATTGTTAATTCACTTAAACTTCTAAACACATGAAAACAAAACAAACGACACATAATTAATACTTAACAAAAGTTTTAAATTGAAATTACTATTAGTGTTATTGATAGAACATTTCAATATAATATAATATAACAGACATTTTACTTAGGTTTGAATATATAAAATAATTATATATAATATAATATAATATATAGGGTTGGTTCAGGGTTGAACCGACCCAAAACTCTTAGGACCGAGGACCAACCCGCACGGTGTTGGTCCTGGAATTTCAGGACCGAGGACCGACCCAGTCCCCTTGGGAACTGGACCAAGACCGGCAGGGTTGGGCCGGTCCAGGGTCGGTCCAGGGTCAACCCTAGACCACTGCTCACCCCTAGAGAGCAGAGAGTTGACGTGAGAGAAAGAAAAAAAAAGAAAGGAAAAGAAAAGCCCCCCCCCCCACGCGACTGTTCATCTTCCTCACGAGGGGGGGGTCTCCGCCGACGCCATTGCCGTCCGCTCCCTTCGCCGTCCGACTGTGCCGTCCCCGCTCGCCGTGCCGGCATCCGAGCCCCGACGTCCGTCGCCCGCACGCCGCTCCGCCGCAACCTCTCGCTGCTTCGCCCGCCAAACCCCACGCCGGTACGCGACCCACCCGTCGATCACGTCCGCAATCCGCCGCTGCAGCACCTCCGAGCGGCTCTTGCAACAGCTCGCCGCCACCGTTGCTGCGATCTGACGCCCAGCCGCGACCCGCTTCTGCTCCGCCTCGCCACAGCCGCTTCTACCACCCGACGCCGTTGCTGCCCACGCCTGCAACAGGAACCCCCGGACGCTGCTGCCCTTCCCCAATGCTACCACCGCTCCCTCTGGTCTCGCCGCCGCCGCCGAAGACCACCGCGCCTGCAAATCCGAGGCCCCCGCGGTAGCCCCGATCCGATCTCCGGAGCCTGTGTGACCGACGCCCGGAGACTCGAAGCCCCCGCTTCGCCCGCGACGCTACCCACCGGTTCCGCCGTGCCGCCCGCGTCGCCCCGTGGTGATTCCGAATCCCTCGGTGCCGCGCCGCCGCGCGCGCTCCCCGGTGCCCTCGCCGGAACCCTAGCCGGAGACTTCCCCGCGCCGAACCGGCCACCAGCTTTATTTTCCTTTTTCTTTTTTCAGAAAAAAAGAAAAGAAAAAAGAGAAAAGCAAAAGAAATTTCGGTATTTTCTTTATCTTATTTTTGTTTTATTATTTTTATTTTTATTTTATCTTTTTAGTGTAATTATCCTCTTATGCAAAATTGATAATTCCATGATATAAAATCGCCTTGAAATTAGTGATTTTCAGTCCGATTTTCGCGCCAAATCCGACTCGCAATTACTTAAAAAATTGCCAATCCGATCTCCCGCCCGAGATCCAATTCGTGATCTATGTGAAATTGGCCAACCCGATCTCATGCGCGAGATACGGTTCGTCAATTTTGGGTATCAATATTGCTTGATTTGTTGTGGTATTACTTAGGTTAGTTTTCTTTAAAAAAAAAAAAAATGTAGTTTTAGGGTTTGCATTCATAATAGGAATTTTATTTCGAATTTTCAAAAAAAAAAAAAAAAAAAAAAAGCAAATCAATTAATTTAGATTGCTAGTTCATTTTTTTTAACTTGGATTGCATGTTCAATTATTTGGCAATTATTAATTTCGAAATTTTGGAAAAAAAAAAAAGAAAACAAAAACACAAGAAAAATCATCATGCATATATCATGTAGAGTTAGGGTACATTTTGCACGTCATTGCATATTAGGATAAAAAATTGCATTTAGTTTAATTTAGATAATTTTTTAATTTATTATAAGTTTAGGTACTTTTTTTAGATATATTGCATTTTAGGATTATTTTGGTTAAGATAATATTTTAGTTTAAATTATGATATGGCTCAACCTAATTCCTAATATAAATTAAATAGGATCTTAATCTAATTGGGTAATTTTCACATTTCACCTAATTTCGAATTTCTTGAAAAATACAAAAAAAGTGTCATAGGTTAAATTAGTTTTATTATTTAGAATAAATTGCATGCTTATTTAAAAAAAAAAAAAAAAAACTTCATATGCACATCATTAGTGTTAGATTCATTGAGATGGGTGTCATTTAGTATTTTTGCTAGGCTCATTTAATTAGAAATTACATGTCATTAGAATTAGGTCATTTAGTTAATATTGCATTGCATATTGCATGATTTTCATTAAAAAAGTGAAAAAAAAAAATTGCGTGTTAATTAGAAACCATATCTAGGATTATTGATGTGGATTTTAATTTAACATTGCAGATGCTTTCGTTGCTTTGAGGTAAGTCTTTTTGCAATTTATTTATTGTTTATTTGGGTGTTAAATTTGTGGATTGTGCACCCGTATGACCACCTTACTTGTTAGTGAAATAGATTTAAAATCAATCCAAACTCCTTGCCAAACATTTTTCAAAACTAAAAGAATGGTACCGAAAGGGCATTAGAGAAATCTAGTGTAACTAAGTCCCCGTACCCATAATCTCTGGTTCGTAGAAGTAAAATAATTCTCCCATTATTTTACTTAGGTGCCTAATCGACCTACCATAAATTGATTAGTGGCGACTCCTAATTGAAAATCAATTGCATGTTAAAAACTTGAATCTAAGTCGCGAATTGGTATGGGCTTGGGAGAGCCCGCGTTAAGTCTAGGCTTAACAATCCATTAGCCAAACCTTAGGTGGTCCACACCCGAAAATTTGGTCGCGACATCCATCATGCATTCAAATCCAATCTCTGATCAAAACTCCACCACCATCTGCAATTTGATAAATCATATCATAAGAACACCTAAATCCAGCACTTATTAATCACCAAACAAGCCAGTAGTCACACACAAAATAGCCTATGCTCACCACACTGCTTGTGGAATTTTGCCTATCATCTTTGTTTCTCAATTTCAGTCAATCTCTTCTCATATGATCTTCATTGTGACACTCAAAGCACTTCATTTGACCCGTGGATTATTTATGGCGTGACTTCCATCTTCTTTTACCCCTGCTAATAGACCCCTTTGATCTCTACCTCGATTCACTAGTCCCTACACTACGTCTTATGCCATACCATAATCTCACAACTTTCTTTGTTACACCTTAGAAAACAAGGTAGATTTTACCTCTTCTAGAGTAACCATAGCATGTACCTGTAACAATGAATCAATAAAGTGCTCCCATGACTCCAGTAGGGATGCCAACAACATAATGCCATGTTTTCATCAACTAGGATCTTACCAATGTTTTTTAGATCCATCTTGAGTTATTAAACTCATCTAGGTGGGCTTCGATGGAATTTCCTTCCAGCATAATGAAACTGAAATATTCTCTTCAATATGTATAGGCGATTAATTAAAACCCTCCGTTGTATAAAGAGCCTGAAGTTTTGCCTACAACACAACAATATCATTTTCCTCAATCACTTCTATTAAATTTTAACTTGATAGATTCAACATGATTATACTCTTTGCTTTCTCCATCAACTCATCCTTATTAACATCTTTCATCTTTTCCAGCAACTTAGCACTGTCATCCAATGCCTTGGGAAAATTTTGGGTTGTTAATAATTTACTCATCTTGACACTCCACAGACCAAAGTTGTTTCTCTTATTGCACTCCTCAATTTCTACTTTCAGTAAACATAATTGCAATAACGAAATTTTCAAACAACAATCGGACAAGTAGAAAGCCCCAAATCAAATCCAAACGATTCTTTCATTAACTTTGAAACATTTTGTTGCAAAATTAATGTAGAAGCTCTCAGATCTTACAATTAAGTCAACATGAAATCACAAAAAAAAAAAATGAAAAACAATAAAGAATACCATAGATTTTTCTTGTCTAGTTCAAGTGTCGAAATTTACTCCACGATGAGAGCCAACTACAAATAATTTACTAATTAATTAGAGAATTATAAATTTACAATTGCTCACATACTCAAGTATTTTCTAGTCTTAGATATACCTAAACCCCTAGTGTTTACAAAAAAAATTTGACTATTCAAATGTATGACTCACAATACAAAATGCACTGTGTTCACAGCTCCTCCATGAGTTCAATGAAAGAGCTCCGCCGGCCGCTTTCTTCAAATATATATATATAATGATAGGGTGACGGCACTGTTACTCCTTGGAGAGTAACGGTGCTCCCCCATCCACAAAATTTTTCAAGGGAATCGGATAACTTATTTGTCATGTTTCTTGAGAAATCTAGTGGGATTCTTTAAATTAAATTGAAAAGAGCCTTATTGAAAGCATTATCAACATGAAATATTTTAAATTCCATGTAAAATGACTAGTTCAAACATTTTTATTATAAGACAAATAAATTTAAGATTTCTATTGACAACTTCACTATGTATAACATTTTTATCACTTGCAATCGTGAAATAAATATATTCATCATTCAGTAAAATGAACATAATTACCAAAATTTATAGTATACTATATTTTGCTTGGTTAAATTTTTTGCCTCACTTCCCCTTTTCAAATTTTGTATAGCCCAACTTTTTCATTGTGCTAGCCAAATTTCCATTCAACATATCTTGACTAGATAAGTATATATCATGTCTACTTTCAACAAATGCCACAACAAGACTCATTGTAGCGTACAAAATTTTTCACTGGTTTGACAATGTTTTGGTATCTCACTAAATTAGTGAAATACACATATGGATTACCATATATCAATAATGTGTGAAAATATTGTCACAAGCTAAGTAACACCAATATCGATACACAACACACGACATGAAACATGCGTATCAGAATCACATGTCGGAATTCCGAACTTGCATGTCGAAATTCCCGACTCAAGTATCGGAGAGTATCAAGAGAGTTGACCAAGTGTTGGATTTTTTAACACATATTAACGGAGTGTCGAAGAGTGTTAGAGAGTGTTGAACAAATATTGTGACATCTTGGATTTTACAGTTCTGCTTTCAATTAAATTAATCAGGCTTTTCATCGACGCACCTATAGTGTTGTTCTCAGAGCTAATCACTCTTGAGATAACTAGACTAACCAAGGAAGTCATTAAGGAATTTTAATGCAATAGACTTGAGGATTCAACCAAGAATCGATTACTCGACCGTACTCATCTGTAGAGATCATTATGGCATAGATATAAGTTGATTAGAAATTAGAAAGTCATTTTGACTGAGATGTATGGTTAAACGTGGGTGATGCCACCAAATTGAGAAATTCTCGTCGACCGGCATTAGATTGATTTTTATATTGTTTTCGTACCCTATATCCATATTTGAATCATCGAGATTTTCATGACAACCAAGAGTCGCCAATGTATCGAAGAGGTTCATTGTGACTCGAAAAAAATTGACCACGGGTCATTTGCACTAAAAATTTCTAAAAGCTACCCAGTAGCCTAGTTTACGCTAAAAACGCACCAGAGTGAAATTAACCGTGAATTTGAATCCGATTTTAGAAATTAAAAGTTCTTTCATGTCACAAATCATTTTAGGAATGTCGACTCAGTCTCCGAAGATTTTTCTGCAAACCGAGACTTTTTAGGAAAAAGTCATCGTAGGGTCACTTTTGTCTAGGAAATGTCAGAGACCGTTTTTGATCACGCAACTGGGATGCAAGATGGTTCAATTGGTGAGGAAAAATACCAATTAGATCATTGAGGTATTGGTTGAATTTATAGAGGCCGATTGATATTGATTTGAGAAGCATTTGGTGTCCAATTGGAGGAAGACCTATGCAAATTCATAACCTAAAGGCTTCTCAAAGGGGTAAATTGGTCTTGGAAGTAAGCTAGAAGGCCAGCTGGGTGTGGGGACCGATCAAGGGAACAAAAGAAGTGTGGAGACCAAGTGTGTCCCCCCTTGTTCCCTCTTTCCCTCTCTCTCCAGTCGACTACTTCCTCCTCCTTTCTTCTTGTTGTTCAACACCCAGAAACCGAAGAGAAGACCAGCTGAAGGTGCCAGAACAGCCCGCCCCATTGGACCATCGCTCGCCCACCGTCATGCCAGTCACGCCTCACGCCAGCCCTACTCATGTCTCCGCCGTTCCGGGCCGCCCTCCTGCTTCAACCATGCGCCCAAGAGATTTCTGGAGGTGTCTGAGCTCGCCTCACCGTCGCCATTGCCAGAGCTCCTACCGCCACCTCCTAGACTCGGTTCGGCCATCTTAGCTCGTTGCCACCTCAACCAGCATCGTTCAGCCCTTCCTCAACCAAGATAAGCGCATAACAGAGAGTAGGAAGAGTGGGTTTTTGAGCCACTGTTCAACCCGTTTTGGAGGTGTTCCCGACCCCGGTTGCCTATCCTTCTTTGGACTTTGTTGAGCTCCTCCGCGTCCCCGTCGTTTTGAACCGAGCAATACGTCAATCAAGTGAGTTTAACTCATTAATCATCGCTTAGTAGGCTAGTGAAGCTTAAGGATTATTTAGTTTAGACTAAGATTGGTTTAGTGGATAATTAGAACGGTTTAGTGAATTAGTTAATTACCGTTGTATGTTAGGTGGTTAGTTTCGTGTAATTAGCGAGTAAATAGACTATAATATTTATTTAATGAGTCTCGGAATTTTTCCGGGCCCATTCTGGCATATAATTAGGCTTTACGGGCCTAAGTATGCATTTTTGGTATTTATTGGCATTGTTTAATTATTTTCCGTAATTATTTATTTAATTATTTTTTTTTGAAAATTAAACTGTGATAGCCGGTGACCAGAATTTTATGCTGATTGTAGTGGTGTGATCTATTTATTTAATTGAGCTTTAATTTGTGCAAATTGAGGGTTATTGGTGATTGTGAGTATTTATTCCATAAATAATTAATTTCAGTAATTAATTAAAAAATCACCGAGCATCGGTTTACAGCGCCAAAAATATGTTTATGGGCTATTGAAACTAGTGGGATTTTCAAGGGTTAAAATGTTATATTTTGGTTAAGGCCGACCGTGTACCCACACACAATAAAATTTTATCGGGTATGATAAAAATGGTATTTTAATCAGCTTTGGGCGAGTAATAAATTATTAGCTTAGGGTGAGCTATACTATCTATCTTCAGGTTAGGGTAAACAGTCCTGATTTGATAAGACGTTATAAATAGTGATCATGGGAAGGTCATGATGACATGTAATCGACTAAGTCAATTGATTGATGGTTCGATCTGTCTTGTTATGTTGAAATGATTGGTTGAAAATGTCAATTATACTAACTTGCAGGAAGAGACTGAGGCTAAGGTAAGTTATTCGACCTTTGTTTGTGCTTAGGCAGCCCTTGGGACGTATTTTCTTCCTAGTCAGGTCTTAGGAGGTTGAACTTGCTGAGACACTGCCTCACTAGTTATTGTATAACCATTTTCTGATCCTTCGATGGTGTTGGTGGAGGAACAGAAGCCCCAGAGTTTAGGAGGTGAATCCCAAAGAATCGGCGATCATGTCCAACTAGCTAGTCATAGGACAATTCTCTTTCGTTGGGAGCCAATCCCTTTTGTGAACTTTTGTGTATAGATTTGTGTGTTTATAAAAAGGTATTTTGTGAAAAAATGGGTCCTACTTTCTTATCCCATTATGTTATTGTCTGTGAATTGTTTTATCTGCTTCCGCCTGCATATTAAAACGAAAGGGTCGGCGATGCGTCCTAGGACGTCGCTATTAATTAACTATAGAGGGATGGGCACGTGCTTGGAGGATCGGGGCGTGACAGATATCATAGCATCCGATACGACATGAAGGCTCCCGAAAAGTATTAGTGCTTTCTAGGTCGCAAGTATACTATGAAAGAATTAAGTTTTACATTTACATAGTTATACAAAGCTATTAAAAAAAAGTTCACAAGCATCAAGTATAGTTCTTTTTTGTTAGTTTCATTGTCTATCTAAAATAAGAATATTGTCCAAATTCTTTCTAAATTTGCTAGCAGGTTGCTAATATCCCCCTCAAAAATCATATGTTGTTGAAAGGCATTGTCCTATATTATTCTCTTGTGCGGCTCTTTCACAAAAGGTTGTTGTGTGGCCAAAAGTGAATTCCTTTTGTGCAACCATAAAGAAGGAAAGTCAAACCTTAATTGGTATCGTTTTTTATGTGGTCAAATATCTTTTTGGATAAGACTAATTAATTGGACATGAGCAAGTTTCTAAAATGTTTCATTTGAACTTTGAGACATAAACTCAAAAGTATTCCTTTCTAGACAAGGAAAAGAGATATCTTGGTCTCTGTGTTGAACTCCTCTTCATCATCTATGTTCATGACCTCCACCTTCATGATTGCATACTTCAAGACTAACTCAGACTCATCCTGGGACAATTTTTTGGTGCACTTTAGGAGTCCCTTGGACTTGTTTTTGTCGTCAATGTCATCACTTTTGTGTTATTTTTGGTCTAGAATTTCTTACTTTCCGTGACGAATTAGATCCAGTAATTGGGGGTCTATGGCTGATCGTTTTACCTAAGATACACTTGATGAAAAGTGGATAGGAATGAGGAAGCTTTTGCACCAAAAGCTCGAGAGCGAAGAGGACAAGAGAGTAAAGAGAGAGTGACGGAGGGGACGCTAAAAAGTAAGCCCCATGAGGACACATGTCAATCACTTAAGGGATAGGCTTATGGTCTGCATGACAGGTGTTGATACCTGATTTTTAATCGATGCGTCACAAAAGGTAAAATCTCAAAATTAGGGCTTTCAACTACGACAAAACTCGTTTCTTGATCAAAAATGTCATTTCTCAATTTTTTTTTTCATTGGCTTCATTTGTAAATAATTTTCTAGTCATTTTCCTTAAAAAGTCAAAAAGTCAAAAAATTGACTTTTTGATCAACCATTTAATTAAAAGTCAACCCTAGGTCAAAATTTGGCTTTTTGCTGAAAAAGTTTCCAATTGGTCATAATTTCACTTTAGCCACTATAGTTTTCCCAAAAAAAAAAATTGAAAATTAAAGTTTTGATCATAAAATTAACATTTTAATGATAAGTTACTAGTCAACTCATAGACCAAAAAAATTAAAAAAATGTAAAAACTCAAAAATCATCTTATTTTAGCTTCAATTTTTGACTTTGGTATTGTAAATTTTACAAAAAAAATGATTAAGAATCTCATTTTTTGAATCTTTCGTATTTAGATTCAAAATCAATCAATAATAAAAATATTTTCTTTCTAGTTGTATTTTGACTTAACTTCTTTTACAACATTTGATCTAGAGGCCATTTCAAGATCATTTGTGCAATCATTTCAGTGACTGGACAGGTTTTTCAAGCATGAGGGATTGGAGGCATTCAAGTGAGGGAGACGGCTAATACCATTGTTGCATAAAGCAAGCTTAAAGAGGGTAATGGAGGAGAGAGATGAAAAAAAAATGCCAATATTTTCTCTTCTTTTTCATTGAATAGTAGCCAAAAAAGTCCACATGGACTAATTTTTTAAAAATGCCAAGTCACATTAAATTTTTAATTATAAAAGTCTTGTAATTTTTTGGCCAAAATTTCTTGCCAAGGGCACTTAACTAATCATTTTTTCTCCACTTTGGCACTAAAGTAAACGCCATACACAACTTTCAACACTTCTACTATCCTTCTCCCAAACTCTAGGTATCCAAAATTCTATGCTCATACTCTTGCATTAATAAATATATATATATATATATAACGATAATAATATGTTATATGCTAATAGATAGACAAATGGGCAATTCAATTGAGTCCACTTAACTCTCGTTTTATACCATGATTCTATTGTAGATTCAAACTTTTTTATGAATCTTTCTCATGTCTCTCTAGAAGCTCGTTTGGTCTAACTATAGCTAAACTATAACTATGTTATGTCGTAACTGTTTTATGAAGTGTTGTAACTTTTATGTTCGGTAATACATATTTTAAAATTGAAATACCCCAAAACCGTGTGAAACAGCTTCTCAAAAGTTATTATAGCTTTGCTGGTACAACAATCGTGAGGTACCTGCCAAATACCTTGTGAAATCTAAAGCCCCAATTTTCATAACCGAAACGATGGAGGGTTCGAGTGCACTTCCAACAACCAAAAATGTATATGAAGAGAGAAAAATCCATTGTCCTTTGGTTAATATATATGAAGAGAGAAAAATCACGCATGAGAAGTTGTGAAACGTAGTTTGTTTGAATATGTTTCCTAATCTTATTGTGGTGTCAATATAGATAAATATGGATTTGTTCTTAATAAATAAACTAGTGGACCTATTCAGGTACTGTACTTGACTGGAACTCAAGTGGGTCCACGAATCTGTAGGATAGTTCCCAGTTATGGATTCTAGGGTGGGAAACGGCCCATCCTAAAATCGATCACCCCACTATTAATACTACATAATATGTCACACATTTTAGATCTCTTTCTTGTATATAAATGTATTGCTATCAATTTTCTCTTATGTAGAACTCAATTGTCTCGTAACATGAAAACACAAAATTTTTGCACATGCTAATGAATTCAAACAAAGGTGTTACTAAAAAAAAAAAAAAAAAAACTATGGTAAAAAGGACATATATTCTATTAGTGAAAAGAAAAAAATAAATTGAAGAAATCATATCATATAGAAAAAGAGGGATGTGTGTGGCCCGAAAATAATAAGAGTGACACGTGTCAATTAAAGAATCAGTAAAATTTTGTTTTGAGTGCTGTGAATAGATCTGGTCAATAGGAAGATTTGGATATGTCAGGTCAAGCATTGGGCTAAAAGTCTCGCCATGCCCACTATTAAGGGGCCCGCATGATAACGTTTCTATTTCTTCCGATTTGGTAACGCCAAACTTAATTTTTCTATTCCCTGGAATAGAAAAGTGGCTGGAGAATAGATTTGGAACAGAAATAAGAAATTAAAAAAAAAAGTAGCTTCTTGTTCCCCGGAACAATTTCTAGAAATAAGTATTTTTCTTCTTTTCTATTTTTTTTATTTTCTATAAAAAAGTAGCTTCTTTTGTTTTTCTTTTCTACCAACCGCCGGCCACCTCCGGCTGCTTGCAGCCACCGTTAGCCGACCGTTGGCAACCAACCGTAGCTGATTGTCACTAACGCTAACCTTCGGCGCCCGACTGCTAGGGACAGTTGTCACCGACCACACAGCCATCAATTGCCGTCATCACCGCCTGACCACCATCGCCGTCACCCAACCATCGGCAACCTATCGCTGCCATCAACCACCGCCTGCCACCGCATGATCGCTACCTACTGCCGCAGGACCACCAACTATCATCACCGATCACCAGGCAAATGGGTGGCTGCAAGAGGGGGCGGCAACCGATGGGCTATGAACAACGATCCCACGGCAGCAATTAGTGGTGACGGTCGACAGTGCTGCGGTGGTAGGCGACGGTCATGTGACATCCTGAATTTCAAGTTCTGTTTTCAATTTAATGAATTGGACTTTTCATCGACGCACCTATAATGTTATTCTTTAAGCTAATCACTCATGAGATAACTAGACTATCTGGGGAAGCTATTAAGGGATTTTAACGCAATAAACTTGAGAATTCGATAAAGAATTGATTGCTCGATCGTGCTCATCTGCAAGGGTCATTACAACACCGTGAAAATCGATCAGAGATCGTAGATAGGTTGATTAACTGAGATATGTGATTAGTGTGTTGGTGATTCCACCTAATTACAAAATTTCTATCGAACGACACTAGACCGATTCCTCTGTCAATGTGTCGAAGATATACAATTTGGCTCGAAAATAATTGACCATGGGTCAATTGCACTAGAAATTCCTAAAAGCTATCCAGTAGGTTAGGCCACGCTAAAATCGCGCCAGATTGAAATTAACTGCAAATTTGAACCCGATTTCAGAAATTGAAATTTTTGTCATGTCACGATTTATTGAAGGAACGTCAATTCATCATTTGAAGAATTTTCAGCGAGTACGGGATTTTTACGAAAAATCAATTCAGACGATTCGGAAAATAACAAAAATTGAGATGGGCCAAATTGTAGGGATTTTTGGCCTCCTTATCAAGCTATTTGGCGAAGGAGACCTGCAGAAATTGTATGGACTTCTTCTTCATCAAAATTGGACCTCAAATTGGAGAGATTGGGGATGAAATTGAAGTCCAAATTTAGTAAATTTAGAGCTAGGCATGGGGGAGCAACATTTGGTACCAAATTGTTTATTTGAGGGATTAAAAATACAAGCAAGTAATAGGGGGACCAAGCAATTAATTAAGGGGATATTTTTCTTTTACTCTCCCTCACCCGCAGCTTCTCTAGCAAGCCTTGCCAGCTGCTTCCCTCCTTCGGTCTCTCTCCCGTGCACGCCATCTTCATCAACTTCCCCCTCCGCAACTTCTGTTTTATTTTCATTCTCTGCACATTCCTCTGCAGCCCACGCTCTCTCTTTCCCCTCACCGAACTCCCCTCAGGCTCTGCCGAATTGCCAGCGGCAGCTCTATTCAGCCCACGATCGAATTTTCCCCCTCCGGCAGCTCTTCCACCGAATTTCCCTCTCTCTGTCGTGCCAGCTCATCCTAGCATCTGCTCCCCCATTGATCGTCCCTCTCCAGCGACCCTCCATTTCTCTTTTGCACTGCCCCACTGCTAGCGTTCATCCCACCACTGCCCCGCCCACGAGAAGTCTCACCGAGTCAAACTCTGGCAGAATTCTCCCCGGTGTTGACTAGCAAGCCCTATCGAAGCAACTCCTCTCCTTCTTCCATCTTCATTTCACTATCCGTAGCCCTTACAGCAGCTCCGTTCCAGCGACGTTCCCCGCGCCCAACAGCCTGTCAGCTCAGCTCGCGCATCTCAGCCCGTCTTCAGCCGCGTGCAGCCTGCTTCAGCCCAATTTTGTTCTTGCTCGATTCAAGAACGAATCTCAGCTTAGGCTGAGATTTGTTGGGCCATTTTCGAGCCCTCCCAAGCCTTTGTTGGCTCTGCCACAAGCCCAAGTTTCAGCTACCATCACGCTACCATCGCGTCGCCGTCACAGTGAATCGGTTTTTGCGCTAAATTGGTGAGTTTATGCACTAAACTCTACTTAGGATGCTAATGACGTTTAAGGGGTGTTTAATTTAAGTTAATTAGGGATTATGAGGTTAGTTAGATTAGATTAGTGATTTAATCAGTTAATTATGCATGTTAGGTGGTTAGAGTAGCATAATTAAAGACTAGATAAGTTGTATTATTTATCTAGATTGGTTCAGGAATTTTCCGGACTCATTTCGGTATTTAATTAGGCTTTTCTAGCCTAAGTTAGTATTTTTGGTATTTAAATTGAATTATTTAATTAATTTTTATAATTATTTAATTATTTATTATTTATTATTTTCCGGAAATTCGACTGAGATAGCTAGTGATCAAAATTTCATGCTAATTGCAATGGTGTGTTCAGTTTATGCAATTGAGTATTAATTTGTGCAAATTGAGTGCTGATTGGAATTTTGGTTAATTATTCCAAAATTTATGGATTTTGATATTTATTCAGAAAATCACGGGTGTCGGGTTTTAACACTAAAAATAGTTTTATATACTATATAAAACAGTGAGATTTTAAATTATGGAATATCAATTTTTCTGATTCGATCTGACCGTGTACCCACACACGACTATTTTACTGTGTATTTCTAATACGAAGAAAATATGCAAGATTCACCATTTTAATTGAGGTATTTGAGTGCAATGCATGATGTCTAGGGTTGAGATTGAATGGTCGTGTGTTGGTTAAGAAAAACCGTCCCAAGCTATTAAGCTGAATGTTACCCCTATATAGAACACCCCTAAACAACAGGAAGTCGGTCGCAGTAGATTCTGGACCCTTGCTCCTTCGTGAAAGCCGTCTGATAGAGACGTAACCGTGCTCAATGGGGTGAAATGACGCCTAGCAACGTCAGAAGACTGCCGAACAGAGAGTAGGCTATGCTATATGCCGAGATCAAAAACTAGGAACACATGATTAATTGAGTTGAATGTGTCGGATTATGGAACAAAATTGTGTGACACAATACGGGACGTGTTATAACGATTTGGCCTTATAATTAGGACCTCTGTGCTTATTTGAATTTCAAGTGTGGCATTCCAGTTAATAGAGTTTGATTGCTGCTCAGCTGTTTGTGATATGAACTGTACTGACCTGTAGGGTGGATTTGTGTGATTGTGTGGTTAGGACACCTCTGAGCGTATTACCCTCCTAATCAGGGTTTAAAGCGTGAACTCATTGAGATTTATATCTCACCCTGTCATGAGCTCATTTCTTTTCAAGGTCGTAGAGTGGAGGATCTAGAACCAAGCTGAGAGGATCCAAGGTGTAGGTCAGATAGGACAACCTCTTTTTGAGAACTAGTCTTTTGAAGTATTTTGGTTATAGACTTTTGTACATGACTTAGTATATTTATAAAAGCATGTTTTGTTTGTGAATCTGTTATCCTACTTTTCTATCCCGAGATGGTTACTGTCAGGCGATTTATTATTCTCGCTTCTACATGTGCAATAAAATGAAAGGGTTCGCGACTCATCCTAGGAAGTCGCAAAATTTTATCGACTGCCGAGGGATGGGCATGCACTCGAGGATCAGAGCGTGATAGGTCATGCGGCGACAAGTGGTGGTCAATGATCCATGAGTAAGAAGTAAAAACGAATAAATACAAAAATTTATAAATTGTACCAAACACATTTCTATTTTTTTCTATTCCAATAATAGAAATTTTGTATAGTTATCAAATACATTATTTTACTCCTAAAAGAATTATTTCTGAAAAGAAATAGTTCCCTCGAATAAAAACGTTGTCATGCGCACCACCCTAAATGAACATACAAAATTTCTTGGGCCTAAGTGGAGGCCCAACAATACATATGCTTGAAGCATCTGCAGCCCATGTACACAGATGGAAGACAATATTGCATAAGAAGGTTTGTTTGCTGCAGCATGATTCCCAATTTAATCGGTCTCCCAGGAAAGATCCATATGACCGAAAAAGATGTAGAGAGTTGCTAGAAAAGCAAAAAAATACATATACTTGCTATAGTAATTAGGATATCATTTTCTAATAGAGAAACACATTTGTTTTGCCGACGAGGTGATACTTGAAGTCTACCGCCTCTGGAAATTGAGTATCTTGATGGAAATGGCGAAAACGAATGCGAAAAGCATTGTGAATCCTATCATCGCCGCGGCAATTGCGCCCAAAAAATCGTGTCGATAACCGAAGTAATCTCTCATGTAATCTTCCACTGTGTCGCCAGTGTCTTCAAGCGTATTTGTCAAATCGCCGAATTGAGAGACCACCAATCCATATAAAGTCCAAGAAACGGGGCACACCCAGTAGTACCATCTCCACCAGATAGGTATCCTCTGTTTAAAAAGTAGTCATGAGGATGTTCACAAATAAGGCATCACACTTGATGTTGAAAACAAAATTAGCATAAACATGAAAATCAATAGGTTGCTATAGAACTTACAGTCCTTGGCACGACGAAACCTGAAAAGAGGTTCCATAGGGCATAGAATGCAAAAGAGATGATGGAAGCGATGTGGTGGTTTGGGGTCATGCCCACGGCCATCATACCATAGTATGTGAAATACAACAATGTGAAGAACATGAAGAATAGATACCAGAAAAATTTTGCAACGGTCCATTTGAATCCAATCATTGCATAAACTATGATACCATATGATATAGCTTGCACGAGGACATAAGGGACTTCAATTAGAACCTAGAAAATAAAGATGAATCTCATAAGCATCTTTCTAGTATTGATTCATACATAACACCATTTAGAATAAGTGTACCCGAAATTTTTTGGAAGCAATTTTACCTGTGCTAATGCATATGGTAGGGCCGAGTACATCCCTGCAGCTCGCTCTCTATAGAAAACCGTTCTCTCCACTGCAACAACTGGTTGCACAGAAGCTGCATTTTGGACCCCAAGGAAGATAACAGCCGCATACATAGATCCCATCGCATTCATCAAATCTTGACTCCGGGTCCTGCGAACTTAAGATTCAGAAACACACAACTTCGAGAATGAATGAGGCAGATATTGACACTCTAGGCAGAACTTACGTTTTAGAGCCGAGGTCCCAAAACATAGTCCCAAACGTTAAGGCAATGAAGATGGTGAAGAGGAACCGAACAGCCGTGTACGGCGGATTCCGCCAGTAAGACCAATGTTGCTTCCATAAGCAAGCCATCAATTGGGTGAAAGTTGACTGAGAATACTTAGTCGGGAAATAGAGGTCCTTAGAATTTGGAGGAGGTATGCTCAACTCTTCAATCAAAGCCTTGTTTCTCCTGAAAATCACAAAAATGTGTTTTCCCATCGACATTTTACAGGTTAATGGCAAGACTTAAAGATGGACCTTAATATATACGATGAACCCACCTGTACAAATCTGAGTTCTTGTATAGATCAGAAAAATCGACACCTAAAGCGAGTTCTTGTGCTGGGCTTGTAACTTCGAGCATCCAAGTTGCTGGATTATAGCCATCTTTGATTTTACTAACTCCTTGGATTCCCTTCATTTTGAAGATACCATGGTGATTCATGTAGGGAAAGAAAAGTACAATTGAAGCCATATTATATGAGTGAAACATTCTGTACCTCAAAATACTCTATTAGATGAGAAGAATGACGACCCAGAGGGCCGACATATATCTCCTGTCCTCCTCGCTTCATTAAGAAAAGCTGCAGAGCAAGTGAAAATGCAATATCTTCTCAGTTTAAGTGTGCTACAAACAGACTTTTCGTATTTTGAATGTGTTGACTGACATAACTCACCTCATCGAAAGCTTCAAATATATCAATGCTTGGTTGGTGAATTGTGCATACGACTGTTCTCCCTGTGTCCACTGTATTCCTAACTGTTCTCATGACAATAGCAGCAGCTCTTGCATCAAGCCCTGAGGTAGGTTCGTCCATGAAAATGATGGAGGGGTTTGCGACTAGTTCAACCGCAATGGTCAGCCTTTTGCGTTGCTCGATGGATAGACCATCCACACCAGGCAAACCAACCAAGGCCTGTCTCAGCGGATTTAGCTCCACAAGTTCCATAACTTCCTCAACAAACAGCTACAACATTTTTGTCCGTTATAAGTGATTTGAATTAAATTGATCCTCAATTAAACTACAGAGCCAACAAAGCAGCAAGCACTTCCACAATTTGTTTTAAGTTAAGAAGGCAATCCTGGTAGAAATATATTGTGGTATTAGAAGCAAACCTTTCTGGTTTGGTCGTCCACGCCAGGAGGCAAACGCAGCCATGCCGAGTAAATTAAGGACTCATAGACAGTAACATGAGGTGAATGGATATCGTTTTGTTCACAATATCCAGAAATCCGAGCAAATGTATCTTGATTCTTTGGATACCCAGAAATTCTTATGTTGCCCTTGATGTATCCTCCGGTTTTTCTCCCAGCCAACACATCCATTAGAGTAGTTTTACCAGCACCGCTAACGCCCATTAGAGCAGTAAGAACGCCTGGCCTAAAAGAACCACTTGCACCTTTCAAGAGCACCAATCTATCCTCAGGAGCACCTTGATTCGTCATTTCCTAACAAGATAACAACAAACACTTAATCATACTTTGGATGAACATTTGAGCTTTAACACTTATGATTTATTATGATGATATATCAATGAAGTATTATCTTCAAATTTTTCATAACTTAAGATAATTACCCGTGGCATATCAACTGAATAAGTTATTTCATCGAAAGTAATTGAGTGCGGCTCAAATGGGAGCACCATTCCTCTTTTCGTATTGGCGGCAACAGCTGTCTCAGGCCGTGGGGGTGTAGGCTTGGATGACCTCCCTACAAGACCCAATAGAAAAGATAGGCATAGAAGTAACATGAGCCCCTAATGGACCAAAGCCTTTTGTTCACCCCTTTGAGGTCTTAACTACTGCTAAATCGTAGAAATGAAAAGATACTAACTACTAGGACTTCATACCAGATCCAGTCCTCAGACTAGAGCCTCGAGATTGCAACTGAATTGATCCTTCTATTCTATTAACGTTCTTGTTGCCCTCAGGATCATCTGATTTTACTGTGTTGGATTTGCCAAAAGCTGCATTCACATGAAGCTTGAGTAGGCAAGCTCTTGTTGATAGAAACTTCAACAAGAAGAAAAGCAAAAAGCACTTACGATTAAGAAGAGCGAGAGCCACCGAAAACACAAAGTTGAAGAGGATGATGAACCCAAACAATGCCCCAAGTCCTATCCAATACCAATATGCTTCAGTAAAGAACCCACGAGACTTCAAAACTTGAATTCCTAGGGGTTCGTTTGTACTTGAATTTGGGGGAATCTATCATAAGGAATAACACGAGGAATTAGTCAATTAGAGACTTATATCTATGAAAGGTCATAATATTGGCATTAAGCATTTACAAGACTTTACCTTATTCCAATTCGATCCTAAAAATTCATTGACGACGATGGCGTTCTGCCCATACATTAAAGGAGATGTCCAATATCCCCATATCCACCATTTCTTTACGTCCTCTACAATTCAAAGAAATCAAGATTAGTACTTAAGAAAAAGAAGCTGAACTCTAGTATTCGTAGTACCTCGGGAAAGAACAACTCCGCCCAATGCAAAGAGTACGAGCATAACAAATGACCCGAATGTGTTGGCAACGATCAAGTTTCTCCCAAGTGCCGCGGTCAATCGAAACAATCCAGAGGCCATCTGACTAATGGCCGCAAGCAAAAGATACTGCTTGAACAACCTACAACACAATATAAACAGTAGAATGTCTCAATCAAAACAACGAGATTAGAGTTTCCATCTTACCACTGAAGAATAATCACAGTTCTTACCTTCCAACGTTTGGATCATATCCAGTGACGTAGTAGGTGATGAACACCCAAGCTGCAACCTCCACAAATGTGATAGGGATTTTTAGAATCCAGGATGGTAGAGCATATGCCCATGCTGGATAGAAGAGGAGGTCTCTTTGCTTGTAGAAAATTGGGAGCTTGGCTATAGTCATTGAAAGCTCTGCCATTCCATTGAACATGATCATCATCACGGTGAAGAACATGGCACCAATGTAAACTCCTCCATCAGTTACAGTATCCCGATGCATCTTAGTCCGTAAGAATAGGGTCATCGAAATAAACGCCATAAATATGAGCTAATAAACAAGTCACGTCAGTTTAAGTATATTAGACAATTCATGGCTAAAACGAACTGAAAGAGCATGAAGTAGGTACTTACCTGAGTGACCTTGAAGATGTAGACAAATGAGTTCCTTTTCATAAGCAAGTACTCTCTTAAAATGCAAGCTTTAAGCAAATCCTTCATTCCAACACCAAATCTTTTGGTAGTCAAAGCGGCTGGGTGGTTCTTGCTCTTATCAAATGGAGTGGAAAGTTCATCCCCGAGCTTTCTTCCCACATGAAATGACTGGAATGCCTCCGCAAATTCCCGAACCGTGACAAAAGTGTAAGGCTCATCTTTGCGTACCCAATACTGATGCTGATCTTTTCTTGATGTTACCTATCGAAAGGTAAAAAAGAACGTTATTGCAAGACACTTCCTGTAGAGAGTATCTTTTATCTCACAAAAGTTGTTGAAATAAAATCTTCATATTTTTACATACTTCCTGCAAGAAATCAGCAACACCTTTCCTCCCAGGGCATTTGAATCCCATGGATTCAAAGAAATCTAGGACGAGTTCACGTGGGCCCTGGTACACGATTTGACCATCAGATAGGAGAATAATGTCGTCAAACAGATCATAAGTCTCCGGAGCTGGTTGGAGGAGAGAGATAACCGCCGTTCCATCAAGAATGTGTATAAATTGTTTCAGGGAGTTGACAATTTGGTATGTTGTCGAGCTATCGAGCCCAGTTGATATCTCATCCATCAAAAATACCTCGGCAGGCCCCACCAGCATCTCACCTAGAAATTATAGGTCAAGAGAATTGAACATTTTCATCTACTAAAAGTTTGATATGCTTCTAGTTCTAACCTGTGGTCACACGCTTCCGTTGTCCTCCGGAAATACCCCTCAACATTTCATCTCCGACCATCGCATCAGCACATATTTCCAACCCTAAAATCTGTGGAGAAAACATGTGCATTAAAGTTCTGCTACCTACCAATTGCCTGCATGATTTTGTGGTAATTTTTGTCATAGTTACCTTGAGGATATAATCAGTGATGACATTAGCCTCTTGACCTTTTGTTACTGCTGCCTGTGGAATTAGACCCATTGCATTAGAAAAACTAGACACCCCGGTTGGTCTAAGAATTAAAAAACATATAAAAAAAATGCTTGCAGGAGTCCAACTCAAAATCATTACTTCATCGTCAGTTTCGTCTTATGGATTACTTAATTCATCTCCTTTCTTTAATTGAAAAGATGAAAAACAACTCCAACCTCTCCTTGTTTAATTACCTTCATGAAGATATCGATATCAGGATCTGGTTTTATATTTGCCGCTTTCTCTCTTCTTGACAACTCTGACAACATATCTGTAGATGCCGCCAAAGGAATCAGCATTGTTTATTCGAAAAAGAAAAATTGTCCAAGTCAAACTCAAATATGACATCATAAAATAGGAAAGTATCAATTTTGCTAACCGTATCGTGATCCAACTCCCTGACATCTTGCAGAGAAGGCCAAAGTTTCTCTAACGGTCATTTCTCCTATGTGAAGATCGTGTTGACTTATGTAAGCCGCAGTTCTTTCGGGCACAAACTCATTCATGACATGTCCATTGTAAGTTACCCTTCCTGTCGTCTAAGGAAGAATCTTCTCTCTTTCAGTATAATTGGATGATATTTTGATTTATAACAAAAGGAGGGCTTAAATTTGATGAAAGTTGACTTTCGTTAACCTTTAGTTTAGGATCAAGCTTGCCGGCCAAAGCTAACAAGAATGTGGTCTTTCCTGAACTAGGTGGACCTAGAAGCAAAGTCATCCTGCAAAATTGTCCACCCAAATGAGAAGAAACTTGCCAAAAAATAAAAGTAAAGCTAATTTGCCACCATTGTGATAAAGGAAAAAAGACAAATCCAATCAACATGTTGAAAACTTCTTTCCAACTAGAATGTGACCATTTCTAGCTGGGACCTTTGATTAATTACACGAAGTCTAATGCATTGAATACAGCACCTAGCTCAAAGATGGAACCAAATCACTCATGTTGAAATAAAATTAAGTTCAATTCGGTTGAATTTGGAGGCTTGAAGAACTTATTTTTGAGGTTGTATGATTTGCTCACCTGCCAGGTTTGATGATCCCACTGACATCTTGAAGGATGGTCAAGTGCTTCTTTCTACTAGGAAGTACGTGCAGAAAATTCAAGAAGCCCTTCAGGGGTAGAAAGAAACAAAAAGAAAAGTAAAGGTTAAATGAAGAAACCAATCAGAACATCCAATCAATTTATTGAATATCATTTTAGTCAAATGATCTTTATTACAAATTGTTTGACTCAATAGTATAGGACTTTGGATGTGTGGTCTATATTTTGCTGGGATCCCCCCTTCAATAGCTAGCTTCTAGGCTCTAATTCTCCTAAAGTCAATATCAATGGATACAAAAGCCATTTGTCATCTCCCCCAATTGCAACTGAGCGGCACGGGTGGTGACACAAGGATTGTAGTGTTTGCCTAAGACTAGCTAAAGGGCTAGTACAAAAGCTAACCCTTTATGTGCACCGCCATCGTTGAGCATGGTTGATCGTTATGATCCTAATTGCAAGAGACGGGGCTCAAATCTCACATATATGGTATGGGCTTTGATGCGTGGTTTATATGGTCTCGGGCTCTCTTCACACTTCAATGGATAGCTATCAAGGTGAGAGAGCCAAGCCATAAAAATCACATATTGAAGTCCATATCGATGAATTAGGATCCTAACCAAAATGGAGCTGCCATTTTGGGTTTTATATTCCACATATTTAGGTGGTTGCTAGCTTACCTCCAGAATACTAGTGCAGAAATTAATGACGGTGGGCAAAGCTCTGCTTCCTTCATGAGCCTCTGCCTCCACATTCAAATGCTCGAATCTGACTTCAATTGTAGGAACATCAATTCCAACTCTGCAACCAGACTCACCAAAAACCACAAATGGTCAAGCCTAAAATAAATAATTAATTAATTAATTACATCTTGACAGTACCAGGACAACTTTACCGCGAAAAAGACAAAACATGCATGAATCATGAAGGAACGATTCCCACCATTCTGGACGACAAAATTTTCAGGGGCATGATAAGGATTTTCCTTGGTAAAGATTTTTCTCGGGAATCAAACAGACTCCATGCCAAGAAAAGTGGCAAATTTGGTAAACATTTTCCTTTTTACTCAGAAAACACACGAACAGAGGTTCCAAAGACAGAGCAAACGGAGAGCGTACCTGTCAATGCGGTTCCGGAGCTTCAGCAAGAAGCCCTCGTTGTCCTCCTCAGTGACCCTCAATAACCTCTCAAGCAATCCCTTCCTGTCATGAAAACCCAGGTTCCAGATATCGATTTGGTTAGCACCGCCGCTGGCCGTCAGAATCCCTTTCTGGAGACGCTTGAAGGTGGGGAGTTTCTCGAGAGCAGCCCATCTCAGAGCTTCCTCGTCATCCTCATCGCGCGACGATCTCGACAAAACATCCGCCATCGATGCCTGGTTCCTCCACGAAGTGGAGCTGGTCGCGCGCAGGCTGTTGCCCGCTCTGTATATATCTCCTCCATCCATGGATGATGATGGTGTCTGCTAAAGCGCTGCTCTTGCTCTGTTTCAAAACACAAGAAGTGAAGAAGAAGAAGAAGAAGAAGAAGAAGAAGGGGGAGGTGACAGCGTTTCGTGTTCTGTTTAATGCTGATGTGCGCTTGTGTAATTACGTATGAAAATTGACTATTTTCATCGAGCTCGTAAGCAAGAGAGAGACGGGGTAGACACCGGCGTAAAGATGGAGTTTATATAGAGAGACTGAGCGAGTATTGGGCCCCAGTGGGGCGGCTTCTGGAATTTTTGACTCTGTAGATATTTTCCTGGGTTGGGAAAAAAGAAGCTAAAAATTCATTCTTCATTTCAATATTTACGCTTTTTTTTTTCAAGTGAACTTCTATATTTTCTATTTATACAATTAAATCCTTTAATTTTCACAAATCTTCTAATCGAATCCTTGGACCGCCCAGTCTAACCAAGTCCAATGGACGTGGCCCTTGGACAACGTCTTAGCGCAACACGCATAAAAAAATTTCAGGGTGGATGTCCATGTGAGAGTCTATATAGGCCAAAATTCATCCGTATTATACTCATGCTGCCTACATATGCTAAATTTTTCCACATACATCCACATGGAGATTCGCATTTTATCTGTATCACACACGTCAACTAAAATTAGTTGGGTTTTGTGTTAGATGGACTTGATTAAATTACTCGTGAAAGTATACGGATTTGAGTAGAAATTATAAGCAAGAGAAGAAACAAATCTTGACCATCCAATTGGTGCAACAGTAAGTTATCAAAGAAGGAGAAGCAATTTTAATTACGAGGACCCCAATTCCAAAATGGAAAGAGGCAAAAAAAAAAAAAAAAAACATTGACGGAGAATATGAAATATTCATTTCTTGGAAATTTAAAAACTCATTTTTATTTTTCCTAAAAATGAGATTGGAAATGATTGACATATCAAATTATAGAAGTATTTAGTTTTGCTGGCATTGGCATGACGTTATTGAGTTGTTTTAGGCTCCATTTGGTAAACGTTTATATTTCTCCCAAATTCTATATTTTTATTCCCTAGAAAGAAAAAAATATAACTCCATTTGGTAATGTCAATTAATTTTTTTATTCCCGAAATAGAAAAGTGGTTAGGGAATAGATTTAGAATAGAAACAAGAAATAAAAAAATTAACTTCTTATTATCAGGAACAATTTCTAAAAATAAGTAATTTCTCTTTTCTTTTTTTCTTTTCTTCTTCTTTGTCAATCGCCAACCCCCCGCTACTACTTGTTGCCACCCAACCACCATTGACTGCCAGTCCTTGCTGCTAGCCGGTGGGCTGACCGTTGCCGACCGACCCTAGCCGATAGTCACCAATTGTCGCTGCCAATCGTCGACCGCTACCACCGATCTGCGATAAAAATCGTCAACCGTCGTCACCCGCTATTGACAGCGCTATCACTTGCCATTGCTCACTGCCAATGACCACCACCACCACAACCAATTGACAGCGATGGTTGGTGGCGTAGGCAACGACAATGGTCAACGAAGCGACAGTGGGTAGCAATGGGCAAAGAAACGGTAAGAAAGAATAAGAAAAAAATTAAAAGAAAATTTATATTACAAAAATATTTGTGAATCGTACCATACTTATTCTTATTATTTTTTATTCCGAAAATAGAAATTTTGTGTAGTTACCAAACGCGTTCTTTTACTGATAAATTGTTTCGAATAATAAAAATAAAAATAGACTATTTAAAAAAATATATATTCTCCAAAATAGAAACATTATCAAACGGACCTTTAATGGCGCTAGTGGCTACGGTGCTTCTTTGGACAATGGTGCCAAGTGTGGTGCATCGTCATCTGCAGATACATGAACACTTGAAATAGTCTTTGAATTACATCTTCGCATCCGATCCCTGTGGCAAATATCATTTTGGCATCCTCTAATGTGTTCAACACTTTCAACAATTCAAGGTTGCCTTTGATTAGTGTCCACTGACAAAGTAGCACAGAAAGGTCTTAGACACCTACAATGGTGTATTGATACATCTAGAAGCTCAAACTATTCTTACAACTACTGGAACCATCTATTTTGTTATAGAAAATAATTTGGACCAGAGTAAGCACAACAAAGATCATATTTATATTCTATTGGTGATAAGAAAATTAAAATGAATGGTTGATTAGACTATTCTTGTTTTGCGAAAAATGAATAATTTAGAAAATATTTTCCTAAAAATAATTATTTTTATTGCTTAAAATAGCTAGTTAATGAAAAATATTTTCATCATCAACAATTATGTTGCCCAAATATTGTTGTGAATAATGAAAATATTTTTAATATATTCATTTTGCAAGTGATATAGACGATCGTTCTTTAAAAAATATTTTTAAAATTATTCATTTTTTTTAGAAAGGTTTTTTGTGAATTAAACTGAGCCTTAACCGAATAAAATGGTATCGATGAGACTGAAAAAATAGGATGAGTATGTAATAAAATTGAAATTAACAACTTAGTACAGGAGTTCTAAAATAACCATATTAAAGCCAATTTGCCTCGCTAAAGAAGCAAATTAGCTAGGGACAGCACACGTGGTGAGGAAGGTTCCATGGACGAGAGTGCCAATCAGTCATGCATGACGTCATCTGCAAATACAACAGCAACCCGAGGATCATGCCAGAATCGCGAAAGGTCCAGAAATAAAGTCTTGATCTGACTTTGACGAAAGGTAAGTGTGCCAAGTGCAACTCCCAGAAGGACGCCGGCAAAAAGGACCAGAAATAAAGTCTTGATCTGACTTTGACGTTCCTAGCCTTTCCCCCTCAACATTTGAAACTGGACCAAGAACGGGAACACTCGTACGACCGCGAATTTTCTTTTTTTTGAACAGATACGACCACGAATTAAAGTAACTCAAGCTAAAGGCGGTTGGCTTAGCTGTTAAGGATCGAATACTTTGTACAGATTATGCTTAGGTTTGATTCTCACCATTAGTGGTCTCTCGTTAATAAGCTAAATGCAGGTCTAGTATAAGTCCTCAAACTAAGCCAGCAGCATGCCCTTATCTTGAAATGGAGTAATCTACTTTTAGGATAGTATTGCGGAAAATCACAAATTTATATATTTATGATAAATTTATTTCTAAACTAATTTTTTGATCTAAAAAAAATCATAAATTGGTATATATGTGACAACTTTTCCCTCAATTAATTTTTCGTTAAATTTTTACCATCAAATTACTGAGTTAGATAACATGTAATAACTAACGGGTGTATCCATTTGAGGTTTATTAATCCAATTTAAAGAAAATTAATGAAAGGTAAATTTATCACAAATATATCAATTTGGAAATTTTGTGGTTAAGAATTTGTTTAGAATAAATTTGTCATATGTATACTAGTTTAGGATTTTTTTTTATCAAAAAATTAATTTTAGATAAATTTGTCAAGAATGTATCAATTTAAGGATTTTCGTGATATTAACCCTCTCCCTTTCACCCAAACATTTTGCTACAAAAAAAAAAAAGGCTCAAAAGATAATTGTCAATTCTAAAAGATGGTCCATTGACAAATAACCGATTTGGGCTACCGACCTGTCTGAATTCAATTAGGTTTCAATGGGTATTTCAAGGCAAAATGGTCCATTGACAAATAACTTATTAGACGGTGGCAAACTTAGACTTTTAGATTTAGGAAGTGCTTGGGCAAGAAAACGAAAGACTTACATGAAAATGACGAGTAAAATCAGAAATCAAGAAAATCAACGTGAAAGTTCAACAAAATACAGTTTGTCATAAATGAATTCGGCACTAAAGTACGATCACTATTTTAAAAACTTAAATTTACTTGGATAGTTTTGGAACCCTCAAAAAGAAAATTGATCGTAATAAAAAATTGTTTGCCAAACTCTAATTTAATATTTTGAGACTATTAGATCTTAAAGTTATAAGGTTATGTTTGACAGTTAGGATAAAATTCAAGATAAAATAAATTTTATCTTATCTTATGTTTGAGCTTACTTAAGATAAGATAAAGTCTTAGATTTAAGAGAGATATAATTTGAATAAAATTAACCCACGAGGAATGTAAAATAAATGTGGATAAGATTTATAATATTCATAATAAAAAAATTATTTTTATAAAATAACAAACTTCTTGTATTAATAAAAATTAAAGTCATATTTCAATATGAATAATATTTGAGTTCTAATAACATGAATTCAAAATAATAAAAAAATAAATTATTTTTTAATTTAATCTTATTTTTATTTATTCAATTTAATTCTACCTTCTAATATAAATTTAATATATAATAATTTAATATATATTTATATTTATTACATATTTTAGGTATATTAGTATAATTTATTATTTAATATAAATTTATTAGAGAATGATGGAAGGGAAAAATAAATTAACAAGAAAACAATTAAAAAAGAAAGGGAAAAAAAAGCAAATAAAAATGAAGTAAGTTAGAGTGTTGTGAGAAATTTTTACCATCTTTGTTTTACAACTATTACGTTCATTTACACTAATATGCCATTTATACCAAATAATATACATGATATGATATAAATATATATATATATATAAATTTTTTATAGTGATTCACCAAGATAGGAAATAGCAAAATATCTAGATTTCATGTCCTATTCTATATAGTCTATTCCCAATTAAAAATCCAAACAATCAAATGTAGCCTAAGATGATTTGACAATTTTCAAGAATCGCAAATCTTTTGAAGCAATGATCATAGCAACGAATTCGAGACTGTTGATTTTATAACTAATTGTACATATTGCATGTTTCAAGAGTCCTATGATGAACGCTGATTAAATTATGGATGCCCCACTGCATTATTTAGCCTGAATTGCAATTTATTCCCAAATTGTAATCTAAAGGTATTGCCTGAATTGCAATTTATTCCCAAATTGTAATCTAAAGGTATTGAGACAAATTCAGAGCCGGATAATTCATCCCCAGCAGCTCCTACACGCAACTATGAGAATAAATTGACAAAAAGCAGGAGTGTACTATTAAAATGGCACAACCACTTTAACCACTAGAGATTTTTAGTTAGAATTTAATTCTCATGCTCAACAAATTTAGTGAACAAATGGGGAGATAATTAGAAAGTTCCTGCATTTTAAGTCATACCTCCAAAACCTAAGATTAAAGCCACGACACCATGTTTGACTCGTAATCAAGTCCCTGCAAACTCTTGAGAGTTGACAAATTTTAAAAAAGCTTCCCAATTTCCGCCTACCAAGAAGAAAAATCGGGCTCAGGCTCAGACTTAGGACATGATCCCCACATATTTTATTTTCCTTTTTATCGAATTACCTGGCTCGTGTTCAGATTTTGTCGTTTGGTTTCTCTTTTCTTACTTTTTCATATGTCTTTGTATTCATAAGCATTAGATGTATAACCATAACCTATCGATAGTTTGATTTACCTCATTTGTCTTTGCTACTATACTGTCTTTTGAGTCTGTCATTTATTTTGTATCACCGATTTTAGGACCTACAGTCTCATTTGTAGTCTCAATCTCTAATGTCTCTGAGGTCTACAAAGTCTCCACTTGAAGTTCCAACTCACTACTGATACCATGATTTGTTTGGTTTGCGAGTAGTACCTCAAGGCTCCTCTATCAAAGCATAGCTATCTTGACTAGAAAGCCGAGTGGTATAGCATTAGTGCAATACGATAAATAGCCTTTCACACCATATGCATAACTTAAAAATACGTACTTTTTCATCCTCGGCTTAAGCTTTCCATCACCTACATAAGCATATGTAGGACATTTAAATACTCATAATTCAAAGTCTTCCACCAGATAGCAGGTAATAAAGATCAACCAGTAAGGTAATAGGTCCACTACTTCGGCCAAAAATTTCTTGCCTAGTCTTACATGTGAAAACATGCACCAAACTCACTCAAACTAAATTTTGGTTTGTTTATTTTGCAATTCCATTTGGATGTGGTATTCTAGGCACTGCATAATGTCTCATAACACCCCCCTCCTTTCTCTCTCTCTTAATTTGTTTACTTGTTTGCTTCTTAATAAGTACCTTAAACTCTTAAATAGATTGAATATGTCAAATTTGTGCTTCAAGAAATATACTCATACATTCCTCCAATTGTCGTTAATGAATGTCGGCATATATCGGGCACTTCCTTTTGAAAGAACCATAGATGGGCCCCAAATGTTTGGATGAATATATTCAATTGGAATTTTGGTCGAATGAATAAATGTACTGAATATAACTTGGTATTGTATCCAAAAAATGCAGTACTTACATGAATCCAACTTTCTTATCTTCTAACCTTCAGCAACCCCCTCTCGCTCAACATCGTCAAATCCACCTCGCTTGTGTGTCCCAATCGCATATGTCATAACCAAGTCAAGTCTAAGTTTGATTCACCTAATGAAACTGCAGTAGCTCTTGTCACAGTTTTTCATAGTAAATAATAGAGAGCATTCACTTAGGCGGTTGCTAGCTTACCTCTAGAATATTAGTGCAGAAAGATTAATGACGGTGGCCAAAGCTCTGCTTCCTTCACGAGCCTTTGACCCAGGTTCAAATGCTCAAATCTGACTTCAATGGTAGGAATATCAATTCAAACTCTGCAACCAGAGTCACCAAAAACCACAATTATTCAAGCCTTAAATAAATAAATGAATAAATATATACATCTTGACTGTACCGGAAAAACTTTATCGGGAAAAAGGCAAAACATGCACGAGTCATGAAGGAACGATTCCCACCATTCTGGACGACAAAAATTTCACTGGCATGATAAGGATTTTCCTTGGTAAAGATTTTTCTCGGGAATCAAACGGACTCCATGCCAAGAAACGTGGCAAATTTGGTAAACATTTTCCTTTGTACTCAGAAAACCCACAAACAGAGGCTCAAAAAACAGAGCAAACAGAGACCGTACCTGTCAACGCGGTTTCGGAGCTTCAGCAAGAAGCGCTCGTTGTCCTCCTCGGTGACCCTCACTAACCTCTCAAGCAATCTCTTCCAGTCATGAAAACCCCAGGTTCCAGATATCGATTTGGTTAGCACCGCCGCTGGCCGTCAGAATCCCTTTCTGGAGACGCTCGAATGTAGGGAGTTTCTCGAGAGCAGCCCATCTCAGAGCTTCCTCGTCATCCTCATCACGCGAAGACCTCGAGAACACATCCGCCATCGATGCATGGTTCCTCCACGTGGTGGAGCTGGTCGCACGTAGGCTGTTGCCCGCTCTGTATATATCTCCTCCATCCATGGATGATATGGCGTCTGCTGAAGCGCTGCTCTTGCTCTGTTTTCAAAACACAAGAAGTGAAGAAGAAGAAGAAGAAGAAGAAGAAGAAGAAGAGGAGGAGGGACGTGACAGCGTTTCGTGTTCTGTTTAATGCTGATGTGCGCTTGTGTAATTACGTATGAAAATTGGCTCTTTTCATCGAGCTCATAAGTAAGAGAGACGGAGACGACACAGGCGTGAAGATGGAGTTTAATAAGAGTCTGTGCGTGAATTAGGCCCCACGGGGTCGACATCTGAATTGTAGACTCTGTAGATGTTTTCCTGGGTTGGGAAAAAAGAAGTTAAAAATTCATTCTTCATTTCAATATTTACGCTTCTTTTAATTAAACTTCTATATTTTCTATTTGTCTAATTAAAACCTTTAATTTTCATTTGTCTAATTAAAACCTTTAATTTTCGCAAACTTTCTGATCAAATCCTTCGACCGCCAAGTCTGCCCAAGTCCAATGGACGTGGCCCTTGGACGACGCCGTAGCGTAACATGCATAATTTTTTTTTTTTTCAGAGTAGACGTCCATGTGAGAGTCGATATTGGCTAAAATTCATCCACATCATACTCGTGTTACCTACATTTGCTAAATTTTTCCACATACGTCCACAAAATCACAATTTGCATCATCCGATGGCCACAAAAAATGAAATTAGTTGGATTTGGTATCAAAAGGACTTAATTAAAATACCCGTGAAAGTAAAAGGTTTTGATTAGACAAATTGAAAATATGAGAATTTAATTAGAGAAAATGTAAGAGTGTAGAAAAGAAAATAAAAATCTTTTTTTTTTTTTTAAAGACAAAATAAATTGATTGGGATCTTAGGGACAATGATAATGTTATCTCCATGAATTTGTCCCCTAACACTATGTTTGGTCAACTCGAGATAGGACTAGATAAGATGGGATTGAAATTCAGGAACTTTATTATTAGTGAATTGTAGTAATAGAGTGGATACTTTCATATTCTACTTCAATCATTGTTTAGTATGAACTACTATGTGAATTAAATGCACAAACAGATTCTACTTTGTTCATTGTTTGGTAGGAATGCACAAACAAAAATTGTGAGAATTTGTCACAATTTATTGCCAAAATGGAAATACACAAACGGGGAAACGTCCAACAACCAATCCAATATTATGACAAGATCTAAACCTTAAATTTCAGGATCTCATTATAGCATTCCAGAGTTATAGAATCGACTATGAGTGGAAATGTAAACTAGATTCAATGTCATTGACAAGATAGATTAACCAACGAATGCTAGATCTAGTAGGAGAGAAAAAAAAATGACATAATTTTAAAAAGGATAGGGTTTCGACTCTTTTGCCGCTTTCATCAAACTTCGCTATGAATTAGATAATTATGGGAGAGAAACAGTTTTGATTTCTTTCTACTTTTGTAAATTTTCAAGAATTAGAGAGTTACGGACGAAAATGAATTTTGACATTCCGGCCACTTTTGCAAAGCTTCAATGCGAACTAAAGAGTCACAGAGGAGTCGTGGAGTTTCAACGTGAATTACAGCTAAAAGAGAAGGGGAAGGAAAAGGAAGGATCTTCCAAGAATTACCTTTGATACTATGGACATAAAAAGGTATAAAAGAAAATGGCCAAGAGCGGGATAGGAATCAAATCTTGACCATCCAATTGGGGTAACGATGAGTTATCAAGGAAGGAAGCAATTTTAATTACGAAGATCCCAATTCCAAAATGGAAAGAGAAAAAAGAAAAAACACTGGCGGGCAATATGAAATATTTGTTTTCTGGAAATTCTATTCCAACGTTAAAAAAAAAAAAAAAAAAAAAATCATTCTTATTTTTCTTGAAAATGAGATTTGAAATGATTGGCATATCATGTTATAAACTACTTTGTTTTGCTAGTGTTTGTATGACGTCCATTGACACCTAAATTTTACCAACTTGACCATTCATTTATTGCACATAAAATTAGGGATCAATTTTTAACCCCCAAGACAAGAAAAAAAAGTAGAATTGAATTGCATAATATATAGTTTTAGGAGCATTTTTTTTTATTACATTTGCATTGGACTAGTAATGGATGGATTTGACTTGATGGTTATAAGCTTAAAATTTTGCGAGTCAGACTAAGTCTGCGGTGAGAGGAAATTGGCCCAAGCCTACTATTCTCTTATGGCCAAGAATTGATTTGAAAATGACGAGTTGGAAGATTGATGAATATTTCAAAAAAGATTAATATTATTCTTCAAATATTCTGGAGTTTTTGTGTATTATGCAATTTATTCATATATTCTTAGTGAGGGCAAGCATAAGAATGAGATATTGCAAGCCCATTTTTGCAAGATTCGGAATTTGAGAAGATTCTATTACAATCTTGAATTTTTAGCATAATATTCGACCAATTTGCGGGCAAGTATTTGGTCGGAGAATACTCAATCTGCATAAGGACAGAAAAATGATATATTTTCTAGATCTTCCAACAAAAAAAAGATGAAAGCGTGCGGACAAAGATTTGGCCACAAGAGAGACCATCTTGAGCGCCCGTGAAATATTCTCAAAATCTTTAGACAATTCTCTTGGCCGTAATGCAAGGAGGAGGATCGGCAGATTTCGTATCTTCGTACAAAGGAAATCAACGAAAAAGGAAAGTGGGATTTAGTCTTCACATATCCATCGGTGTGGGCAGAAAGAAAAGACGCAAGAATAAGAAAGAAATCATGATGGGTGGTCGGCAAGACAAGTGAATAATACATGCAAGATTTCAAGAGAATATTCATGCAATGCAATAGAAGGAAATAAAGCCCCCAACAACCCTAATCCACTCACCTATAAAAAGGTTACTACACTACAGACAAAGAGAGTGGGGGCGGAAAAATAAGAATTTCAGAGCATAAAGAGACACGTGAGGGGGGAATAGAGAGAAAAAGCACAACAGAGGGGAGTCCCACCTTCTGCACGTTCGCGAAGCAAGAGGGAGATCAGAGAAAGAGAAGTTCTCTTTGATCCTTTTCTTATAGGTTACAAGGGGGCACACCCCCACCACTCCACTACGTCCAAGAGGAGAAAATATCTTGGCATGTCGGACACTTGGAGGACGTCCCTAGAATCAACATTATGCACATTGGAGGGCGCACTTGAGGTCTCCACGGAGCACTGCGGACTCTAAAAGGCTCGAACGTAGACACGTATACAAAAGAGAAGACGTATTTTGCAGCCTTGCCGAACCTACGTAGCAGCGAAGTAGTGGTGTTGAGCGCTGAGGATCCCTATCGTCGTGAACCGAAGTTGCACCATCCTTGACGTGCTGCCTTCCACTCGAGATCCACGTGTTGCTTCCGCCGTGTCCGAACCGGCCGCGACGACTCGCTACCGTTGCACCGCCCGTTGTCTTGCCTAGTTTATCTGATCGTCACCCATTGTTGTTCCCGACGTGTCCTATCCCATCGAGCTAACCGTGCTACGGAGCCCTGACCCGAGCTGCTGTCGAGCTTGTCCTTAAGTCGAGCTGATCCTTGAAGTTTCTATTCTTGTAGGTTCATTGGTCGTGAGCCCACTGTATTGACGAACCATTGTTCGTCAATCCTTCACACCAATCCCGTTTTGGAAATAAAATTCAAACAAGGTAATTTTCTTGAACTAAATTTCATCTCAATATTATTATCTAAACTGGAATATTTAATACTAATAGGGATTTCATTGACGCATTAGGCATTATCCAATAGGATATTATTGGCAAAAAATTAATATAATTACTAATTTGATCCGTAAGACTTCAGATCATTTTTTAATTATGTTGATTTTTTTCATTGACGACATTTTGTCTTTAAAATCATTATAATTATTAATTTGATCTGTGAGACTTCGGATCAATTTTTAATTATTTTGATTTTTCTTGAATGTTGTGATGTTTAGGGTTAGAATAATTGTTAATTTAATCCGTAAGATAACGGATTATTTTTTTCAATTATTTTAACCCTTTATTTGATGAATATCCTGAGTGAATTAGATATAATGCTTATATTTGGAAATTACTTGTTTTGGAAAACACCCAAAAAAAAATCAAATTGTGTATCAGATGGGATATATAAGATTTCTTGATAACATTGCTTAGTTTGAATAGGATTGCATGTTTAGGTAGTTTTGGAATAGATTAGAATAGATTCTAAATAACATTTACTTTTATAGATAGGGTCCTAGATAATGCTTAGATAATCTTGCATTTTTAAAATAGTTTTATGAGATGGGATAGGGTTTAAGTCAAATTAATCCCTCAAATAAATTAGAAAATTATTCATTTTAGATAGTTTAATTAGTTTTTTTTTACTTACGAATTTTAATAAAAAATAAAAAAATATTATGTGCATGTCAAATAGTTTGCATGTTAGGTTCATTTAATTAGAAATTGCTTGTCAATAGAATTAAGTCATGTAGTTAAAATGCATGTTATATAGGTAAGTTTTAATTTCAAGATAAGATAAAATACCAAAAGTAATTGCTTGCTTTACGTGTTTAATTCTTTTAGTCCAATTTATTTGATTCATTGAGTATTTAATAATTGTTGAGCATCCACGTGATCATCCCATTGCATGATAGTGATTTAGGCTAAAACCAATCCAAATTGCCTACAAAGATGTTTTTGAAAATAAAAAGAATGGTGCCAAAAGGGTATTAGAGAAATTTAGTGTAACTAAGTCCCTATACCTAAATTCTATATTTCGTAGGAGTAAAATAATTCTCCCGTTATTTTACTTATGTGTTTGATCGACTTACCATAAATTGATTAATGGCGACTCCTAGATAAAATTCATTTGCATACTAAAAACTTGAACCTAAGTTGTGAATTGATATGGGTTTGGGAGAGCCCGAGCTAAGTCTAGACTTAGTAGTCCATTAGCCAAATCCTAGATGGTGCACCTGAGATTAGATTGTGATAGCTTGGCGACTCTACTAGGGACTTGAGTTAAAATTCTTAGTGAACTTAGGTCAATTTCTCTTTTCTTTTCAAAAATTGTCTTTCTTTGACAGCAATAATACCAGGTACGTCCCTAATATCAAGTGTTAAATGTTATTGTAGATGGGAGGTATAAGGGGGAGTAGCCATTGCAAATCCTTGCCTTGTAGGGAGGTGTTGGAATGAATGATTTATATTATTTGATTATAAGTGTTGTTTACATTTAAATTGTTGTGCATGTTTTATTGCTTTCGCACTACACTATTGCACACATAACCATACTGCCGGACTTGGGCTACAACGCAATTTTAGGATGGTGTTGAAAAGGATAGCGAGATTGCTGTGTCGAGGTTGACCTTTTCTTTCCTAAAAATTTTTCATGGTGTCATTTGTATTTGTCCTTATCCACAAGACTACGTGATTATAGGCCATTACATTCGACTGAACCGGAGTTAAGAGGACCTAATACTTTGAATGCGAGACTATGACGGTTAGATAGAAATCGAGCATCGCACTTTATGTGTGTGTTTATGTGATTGACATCCCTTCCTAGTAAAAGTAAGTTGTCTAAACTCTCACTTTGCAATTTACTTACTCCGCTGCAATTTTGTCAATCCATGACAATAGGTTTTGTCGTCAGTCTCGTTTTATATGCGATGGGGAAAACTGACGTATAATTCATTTCACTCAAAAAAAAAAAAGCTCAAAATGTAGTTGGATCGGTTAAATTAAGAGGGCCAAAAATATGTGAAAACCAGGATTGCCCAACTTCTTCCATTGCTAGAGATCAATATCCACTTTGATGTTATGCAAGCGCTACCCCACTTTTGGTGTCCACAAGCTTTCACCTTTATATTTGGTGAGTACGAACTAACCCCAACATTGGAGGAATATAGTGTTGCCATTGAAATGCCTCTTGAAAAGGAACTTGTAAGGCCGCCGGCATATATTTTATTTTTTAATTATCATAGTTTTTAAGAATCAAAGCTGAAACGGTAAGGAAGGTTGTCAAAACTAATTATTGTGCATGCCCATTTTCATTTATGGTGGAGTGTTTTAAAAATCAACCAATGATTCCAAAGGTTGGGATTTTTATTTTAACATTTTTTTGACTAATTTTTTTTCCTTCTAAAAAAAATGCCATTAATCCTTCAATTTCATGGGTGGTTTTAGCTGAGTTTGCAACAGGTTAAATTATGTCAATATGATTTTAGCTGAAACATTTTTGTTATTAAACCGTTTCAAACTAAATGAAGAAAAGACCATGCGTGCCCTTCTTGAGCTTTGGCAAATATGGTTTTTCTCCCACATAATAGGGTTTGGATACCTTATATAATAATTTAAGATAGATTATTTTAGGCATCCCATACAAAAATTTGAGGTCTTAAAGCGTTTTTCCTCCAATAAACAATACTCATGTTGGATTATTTTTTTGAAAGATCCTAATCCTAAGGCATTCTTATGACACACCGAATGGTTCCATGTTGATGAGGCTCGTTTATCTCATAAGTATGATGAACCAATCCCACGGTGTTACTTTTTATTACCCATATAGGGTGGTCCGTCAGTATAGAGCTCTTCAAGAAATTCCTCCACCTCTCAAGACGGACTTGTTCCAAGTTCGTTTTACTCGTATGGCCTATGACTATTTCAAAGAGATCCAAATGATCATTGCCACATGGAATGAATGCCATCTGGAGAAGATTTTTGTGCCTAAGAGACTGGAAGGCAAGGAGGAGATTCACCATACGTTGGCATTCTACATCCAACAACTTGCATCTAGTAGTCTTTGATGTGACTAAGAAGCCCACTCAGCAAGTGCGAATTGAGCATCTTAAGCGGAAAGTGGAAATGATTGAACCTGAAAATAAGAAGCTTTGCAAGGCGTTGAGCTCTCGAAAGCATATAAAATGAGAGTTTTGGATTTTGATTTCAATTCTTAATTCAATGTTTGGGGAGTTTGATTTTAATTTTTAGGGAATTTCATTTTAGTTCTCAGTTCAACGTTTAGGGACTTTGATTTCAATTCTTAGTTCAATATTTGGAGAATTAGCTTTTTAGTTCAATATTTCGAATGTTAATAAGTTTTGAATAAAATGAGGAGATTAGACCATTGTCATGGACCATTTTCCTATCTTGTTCTTGGTTCTTACATTACCTCTTTTATTATTTTAGGTGATAACAGATCCACCAAGGTCGCCCATTATTACATGATCAAAAGCTAAAATGGCCTACTAAACTGAAATGCGTGATCATATTGCTAATGTGGAAGATTAGCTCAAACAACTGATCACTTGTATGCAACTCATGACAACCCACATCGAATCCCTCCGAGTGAAATCAATTCCCGCACCCGCTCTCCCTGAGTTAGTGATCCCGAAGAAGGCAAACAACACCCAAATGATTGATTAGGAAATGCTCGAGCTAGAAGATGATCCACTACTAGTCACCATTGAAAAGGTCAAGTTTGATAGTGCTCCTTAGATAGAGCAAGACAAACACTTTGCAAAGCTTGAGGAGAAAGTGAAGCATTTGCAAGAATCACAGAGCTCACTCTTGTTTGACCTGTCGATTTATGAGAAGGTTAAGATGCCAATCAAGTTCAAAATGCCGAAGTTCGAGAAATTTTATGGTACTTCTTGCCCGAAAGCTCACTTGCAGATGTACCATATGTGGACAACCCAACATGTCAAAAATGAGCCCCTCATGATCCAATTATTCCATCCGGTTTGGTCGGACCCACACTAAATTGGTACATCATGAGGAATGTAAACCTTCTCAACACTTGGAATAAAGTAGTCGATGCATTTCTCAAGCGGTATAATTTCAATATGGACATCACACCTTCTTGGGAAAATTTGGAGACATTGAGAACTTCAACCAACTTATTCCAATGGGGGAACAAATTGAAATGAGGATAAGAGAAGGGTGGCTTGCTGAACCATCTAACAAAAGGTTTTCCACTAACAAGGAGAAAGAAGCTATTGTAGATATGAATTTGACTTACAGCCAAGAAAATACTAATCACACCTCGACTATCTAGGTGAATGGAAGGCAACAACAAATTTCCGGCTATTAATATTCATCTAGTCGAATAATAGAAGGCAATTTTCTCATCTCCCCATATCTCCATTCCAAGTATTGGCAATTCTTTGAAAAAAAGGTTTGCTTACCAGCGAGCCGAAGCACCCTAATCGCGAGTACACTCGTGGTTATGACTCGACAAAGAAGTGTGACTACCACATCGGTGAATTAGGGCATTCAACTAATGAATGTTTCACCCTCAAGCATTGAATCCAAAATCTCTTGGACACAAAGCCTTTTCATTCTAAACTACTTAGCCAAATGTCCAAAAAAATCCATTGCATGAGCATGAAGGTAAGGTGAATGCTATATTGGAGCTTAACACCGGTCGAACCAAGAACCTGAAAATGCATGTTGTGGATGCCTATAATGGACTGGTGAGAGTTGGATATTATCCAAATCATGAAGTCATTCCCCTATCGCAGATGAAAAAAAGAGTTACCAAAATGGTGGATGATGGTATTATCGTATATGCTGACCACAACTGCATAGTCTCCACTATTTCTCATGTTGTTTTTGATTGAGAAGAGTGAGTTGCACTCAATCCTGATAAAGATGAAATTGATCCTTTGCTAGTGGATATGCCTCTACTAGAAGATGCAGGAAGATGCAGGACTATTTATCGAGATCCTTGCACTCGACGGAGGAATAGTGATCGAGATATCTCAACCTTATGAGTATGTCAACAACAAGGAAATGCCTTGGTCCTATGATCTAGATGTTGACATGGTTACAAGGTTTGGTCAGACCTATATTTAAGCTAATGCCCAACCCGCAAAGCTCATCATTGATAAAAAGGTTAAAGAATTTCTAACTGTGATCAAAGTAAGTGAGTATAATGTGGTCACAAATAATTCCTGCTTAGTTCTCTTTGCTCGAACTCTTGCTAACATCCCCTACACATCAAAAGGCTTTGATGAAGGTGATGAGTGAAGTTCGTGTACTAGAAACAATTGAGACAGACAAGTTGGAGGAATTCATGAGATCAATCCTTTTCAAAGACTTTATTGTTTTTATGATGAGGAATTCCCTATTGAAGGGAGGGGACACAACAAAGTGCTCTATATATCCATCAAACATAAGTCTTCTCATGTATTCCGAGTAGTCATTGACAACGGGTCCACTCTGAATGTATGTCTATTGGCCACTATTCATGGTCTCAAGATAGACTTGTCTAAGATACATGCTATGAAGACTTCTGTGCAAGCTTTTGATGGGACAAATAATGATGTGATTAGGAAAATCCATCTTGATGTGCAAATAGGGTTGGCCGTTTTTCACATCCCCTTTCAAGTGATGAATATCCTTACCGCATTTAATTTTCCACTAGGTCGTCCTTGGATACATATTGCTGGAGCGGTGCCATCAAATCTACATCAAAGTGTGAATTTCGTGGTTAAAAGGAAGCTAGTCACTATTTATGGCGAAGAAAATCATCGAATTTATCATGAGACGGCTATTCCCTATGTTGAGCCAGATTTCAAGTTTGAATCAAATTACCACTCATTTGAGTTAGCGTCCACCATACATACTTCTCGAGGTTTGTCGCCACCCACTCTCGAGGTTTCAAATGTTGCCCTTATGGTAGGAAGGGTGATTGTTGGAAATGGTTTTGTTTCTAGCCGTGGTCTTGGAAGAAAGGGTCAAAGCATTTGGAACCCTATTAAAGTCCCTCGGAGGTCCTGCTCTGCTAGATTATGGTACCATGGAAGAGGTGAAGAAAGTTCCAGAAGACAAAGATAAGAATGGCAAAACTTACCACCTGAGCAAGAGCAAGGGAGGCAAAACTCGCTACCTCCCAACATTTGCGAGACATTCTCTAGCCCTCCTAGAATGATGTAGGATAGAATAAAAGTAATGGATACCCTAAGACAGCCAAGTGGCAAATTTGACTATTATGTAAAGTACTCGGCTCCCCCTAGATTTTACATTGACTCTTATGACATTATCCCAAATGGATGGGGTGGCATGAATGATTTGACACCTTTAAAAACACAGAACCCTAATGATGCACTAGAAGGAATCACAAATCTGTTCGATAATCTCCTTATAGGGGCCATTGACGAAGGACTGCTAGAAGGAATAGGCCCTAGCCCACAAGAGCAACTCATTTATTGCTTTTGCACATTCTCCTGCGTGGGAATCTTTATTGCTTTCTAGGAATTGTTTTCGATTTCTTCTTTTTCATTTTCTTCTTAGGGCTTGCATATTGCATTTTCCATTCAATAAATGTAATTAACAGATGAATTTCAATAAAATTACAAATTTTATTTTGAGGGCATGATGAGGTACACCAAACCAACCCGCTGATGATATCCAATTGATAAAAAAAAAAAAAAAATCCAAGAAGAATTATGAGGTCTTGGCTTCATCATGCTTTCTCGTGTTAAAATGTTAAAAAAAAACTTTTGCAAAAGAGTTTCAAAAAAGAAAAAAGAAAAAATATAATTTACCCTATCTGTCTTTTTTATTCATCCACTTCTTGTTTCGAGAACAGTCTTATGGCATGCAAAGGCATGGGAATGGTCCAATCCAATGCGGTAAGTGCTGAAAATGATGATCTTGAAGACTCGATTGAAGATTCCATTAAGGTGAAGCATAGCTGGGAACAACATGAAAAAGCCAAGGCTCTTACATCTAAACAAACCGTCACTATTAATTTAGGTGATATAAAAGAAGCAAAGGAGGTGCAAATTGAGGCAAATCTCCCCAAGGACAGGGCCGAGTGCCTAATTTAGTTGCTGGAAGAATATCAAGATGTCTTTGCCTAGGCCTACACTGACATGCTAGTTTAGACCCATCAATCGTCAAGCATTGTTTACCTATTAATTTGGACAAGCCACCTAAGAAGCGGAGGTTGTGGAGAACTAAATCCGAACTCTCGAAAAAGATCGAGGAAGAAGTAATGAAGCTTTTGAAGGTGGGATTCATTGAAGTCTCACAATACCTAGAATGGGTGGCTAACACAGTACCGGTGATGAAGAAAGACGGTTGAGTATGGGTTTGTATTGATTATCACGATTTGAATAAGGCTAGCCCGAAGGATGATTTCCCGTTATCACATATAGATGTCATTGTGGATAGTACTGTTGAATTTGAACTATTCTTATTTATGGATGGTTTTTCCAGATACAATCAGATAAAGATGAAAGAGGAAGACAAGGAGAAAATTGCATTTATCACCTCGTGGGAAACCTTTCATTATAAGGTCATGACCTTCGAACTTAAAAATGCAAGAACAACTTACCAACGAGTCATGGTAGCACTATTCCATGATATGATGCATCAGGAGATCGAGGTTTATGTCGATGATATGATTGCAAAGACCCAACTTGGAAAAAGCCACGTCGAAACCTTGAAGAAGTTGTTCAATCGACTCTGTGAGTTCAAGTTTTGTCTAAATCCCACTAAATGCGTGTTCGGAACAACATTTGGTAAATTACTTAGATTCATTGTAACTAGTAAAGGTGTTACACCCCCATCTTCTGAGTACGTGCCCATCCTTTTATGGTCGATTAAATAGCGACGTCCCATGACGCATCGCCAACCCATTCATTTTTAATATGCATGCGGAAGTATATAAGTAATCCCTAGACAACAATTTAATATGATAGAAAAACAATGCCACATTTCCTTGAAAACCACAACACACCTTTTTACATATCGGGATAATTGATAGACATTACTATCCGTTATTTACAAGGTCTACCAAAAGGTTGATTCCCGAAACTAGTTGTCCTAGGACCAATTATTCAGACCCGATTGCTGAACCTTCAGAGTCCATGGGATTCGGGCAAGACGGCGGTTCCTCTAATACACCATTAGGTGGGTCTGCTGGATCCTCATCCTAGACAACATCAATTACTTTAGCAAGGATACCAAAACTTCTAAGGGGACATATCCTAAGACCGTGGGGAGTGGTGTGGAACCAAGCCCTGTATCGATTGGGTACCTCTTGGTGTGGGACCTCTTTCAACCCAGACTGTGGTCACAACCAACTCGTAAGTCCAATCACTTTTGGGATCAAGAAAAATAGAGACCTGCTCGGTTATTCTCACTGGACGACCAAGGCACCCAGGGGGGAGTCGCTATATGCAAACCTGAAAATGTTATCCCACAACGGGATGAGACGACATCTCAGCAAGTTCAACCCCCTAAGACCCGATTAGGAAGAAAATACGGCCTAGGGGCTGCCTAAGCACAACACATGTCAAATGACTTACCTTGGTCTCAATTCCTTCCTGTCAGACAATATAATTCAAACAGTTATTCACTCATATTGAATCATTGATCAATTGACTCGGTCGATTACATGTCACCACGACCTTCCCTTGGTTGATACATTCAATGCTATCTATAAAATCTGATCAAATCAAGACTACTCACCCAAAGCTAATAATATAATATACTGTATGTATGCTCGCCCAAAGCTAATAGATTAAGGCCTCTAGGCCAATTTAGTATACTATAAATGCTCGCCCAAAACTGATAATACGTACTCACTCAAAATTAATAATATGGTATACTGTATATATGCTCGCCCAAAGCTGATAGATTAGGGCCCCTTGGTCAATATTGTATACCACTTTCACCATACAACCAATTCATCATTTTATCATGCCCGATAAAAATAGTCATGTGTGGATACATGGTCGGCCTTAACCAAAATACCATAATTTTACTTTCACAATTCCCACCATTTTATATAGTCCACCAAAATATTTTTGGCATTATAAACCAACGCTCGGTTATTTTCCAAACAATTACCAAAATTACTTCATTTAGGAATAAAATCCTAAAATTACAATCAGACAAAAGTAGCACAAATTAAAGCTCAAATAAATAAACAGATTGCACCACAATAACCAGCATAAAATTCCGGTCACTGACTATCGTAATTTAATTTTCGGAATTAATTAATTAATTAATTATGAAAATTAATTAATAAATGCAATAAATGCATACTTAGGCCCGTAATGCCTAATTATATGCTGGAACAGGCCCGGAAAATTTTTGAGACTCGTTAAGTAAATATTAAGGTCTATTTACTCGCTAATTACACTAACTAACCACCTAATATGCATTGACAATTAATTAAATTTATTAATCTAATCTAATCTAACCACCTAAGACATTTTAGCCTAAACTAATCAACCACTAAATGTGATTAGTATACTAAATGAGGATTAATGAGTTAAACTCACCTATTTAATAATCCACTCAAATCAAAATAACCAGGAGGCGGAGGAGCTCGATAAACTTTAAAGTGGGACCGCCAAGCGGGGTCAGGATTGGCCCGAAAATGGCCTCGCAAGGCCCACAATTGATCTGAAAGGGCTGCTCCACTTCGGTGCAGTGAAAAATAGCAGCCAATTAGGGGTGGTTTGGACTGGCTTCGGTGGCCGCGGTGGTGGTGCAACCTCGGCTTAACGGCCGGAGCTCATGGGTAGGAGGATGAGAAAACGATGGGCTGCCTTTGTCAATTCTAGGGGGCTTTGTTGATGCTGAATCAGTGAAGCCGTGGACTAGGCCAAGCAATTGAAAATATGAGAGCCGTTGCTGAAGCTGCTAGGGACCATGTCATCAACGTGGGAGAGGAATTCGCTGAAGTGCTGGCCGAAAAAGATGGGGACGCGAGCAAATGGTGTGAAAGAAGAAGGGGAATCAGTGCTAGTGGGGGCAGAACACACGTGCAGGTGAGTAAAATGAAAGAAAAACAAAGGAACAAGGAAAATTGAAAGCAAAACAGAAGCGGTCAGAGGGGTCGTCGTTGGCTAGAGAAAAAGAATTAAAGGGAGAGGATAAGAAGAGATAAAAGTCAAGAGAGAAAGACAAGGAGGAGGTCAGCTGTGACAGAGAGAGAGTGATTGACAGGGGAAAGGTGGAAGAACTCACTCAATAGGGAAAGCATGTGCAGGAATGAGAGGCCAAAAGTGGAGAAAGGGGGGGAATAAAATCAAAGTCAAAATGCCTTAAACAAAGTTCATTAATTCTTAATTTTGGCTCAAATTCAAACAACTTTGTCAATTGGTCATCCCGGAGCCAATTTATTTACCATCTTGCACAATTTAAAGTCCAAAAGAAGATCAAGATAAGACGGTCCCTCTATCCCATGAATTTTCTTCAAATCTGAATTTCTATTTCATTTTTCTCAGAATCCAATTTTCTGAACAAATTTCTCCAATTGAGGCTCAATTTGTTGCGGAAAAAGCCCACAAAATTCCCTGTCTCCCACTCACTCACACCTGACACAAAAAATCCCTTCAAATTAGCCAATCCAAATTTCCGTTCGTTTTCTGAATCGTTCGTTTCGATTTTTCGTAAAAATCTCGAACTCGCCGAAAATTCTTCAAAAAGTGAGTTAACATTCTTAAAATGACTCATAACTCGACAAAACTTTCAATTTTTGAAATAGAATTCAAATTCATAATTAATTTCAATCAGGCACGGTTTTAGCGTGATCTAGCCTACTGGGTAACTTTTAAAAAATTTTGGTGCAATTAACCTGTGGTCAATTTTCTTCGTACCTCTTCGACACATTAGCGACTATCGGTGGTCGTGAAAATCTTAAGGTTTTAAATACAAACACAAGGTACCCAAAACGATAGAAAATCGGTTTAGTGTCAATCGACGATAATTTTGTAATTTGGTGGAACCACCCACACTTGATCACACATCTCAGTCGAATCAATCTATATCCGGTCTCTAATCAATTTTTAATTGTGCCATAATTTGACCCTTGTAGACTAGCACGGTCGAATAGTCGATTCCTAATCGAGTTCTTGAGTCTACTGCATTAAAATCCCTTAACAACTTCACATGATAGGTCAGTTATCTCATAAGTGGCCATCTCAGAGAAAACCACTATAGTCGATTTGATAAAAGGTCCAACTTATTCAATCAAAATCAGAACCTAAAAATCAAGATGTCACAAAAGAGATTGAGATCGACCCATATAAAGCCAAGGCCATATGCGAGTTGCAACCCCCGTCAACGATGAAAGAACTTCGGACCCTGTTGGGGAGATTGAATTACATTGCTCGATTCATTTCCCAATTTTCCAAAACTACCTAACCGTTCTTCAAGCTCTTAAGGAAAAATTCACAAGTCAACTAGAATGATAAGTGTCGAGAAGCGTTCAACAAGTTGAAGCAATACTTGATAAATCCACTAATTCTCGTCCCGTCATTGCTGGGGAATCCTTTGATTCTCTACCTCACCATTCATAGTGAATCATTGGGCGCAATGTTGGCTCAAGAAAGTCTCGTTGATGAAAAAGAATGAGCCATTTATTACCCGAGTAAGAAATTCACTGTCTCGAAATTGAAATATTCTGAAGTTGAAAGACTTGTGATGCATTAGTGTGGGTATTGCATAGATTGCGATAGTATACACTACATTACCGGACATTTCTCATGACTGAAAACAATCTTATCAAGTACTTACATGATCGACTAGCTTTGGTGGGTAAGTTGGCTAAATGACAAATTTTAATTTCAAAATTTGACGTGCAGTTCATGCCACAAAAGTCAGTTAAGGGTCGAGCAATCGCTGATATATTGGCTGAGAATCCAGGAGTCTCGAATAATGATGATCATTCCTTGGATGACCGCGTCTTGTATGTAAGTGAAGATTTATGGACCATATTCTTTGATGGAGCCATAAACTTGTCTAGTTCTAGTATTTAGGCAGTTTTGATATCTCCAGACAAACAAAATCATCCAATAGCTGCAAAATTGATATTCCCATGCACTAAAAATGTAGCCGAGTATGAAGCTTGTATCATCGGCCTTCAAGTTGCAATTGAGATGGGAATGGCTAAATTAAAAGTGTTAGGCAATTCCGCACTAATCATACTTTAGACCGTAGGTGAATGGAAGATCAAGGACGCCAAATTGCTCCCGTATCACGAGTATCTAAAAGATCTAGTGAAGGAATTCGATGAAGTTTCATTTGAATACTTATCGAGGTCTTACAATCAATTCGCTAATGCACTTGCAACTTTGTCATCTACGTTGCAAGTCATTGACAGATTAGAAGTCAAACCATCGACAATAGAAGTTTTGGCAAAGTTGGCTTATTGTATAGTCATGACTGAAAAATCTGATGGGAAACCATGGTATTACGATATCATAAACTACATTCAAAAACCAAAATTCCACGAGGGAAGTATTCTAGCCTATATGAAATACATCATGAAGATGGCCTCGAAATTCTTCACTAATGGTGAGAATTTATACAATAGATCTTATGGTTCAGTCTTGTTGCGGTGTGTCAATGCAGCTGAAGCTACTCAAATCATGCGAGAAGTGCACGAAAGAGTGTGTGGTCCACACATGAAAGGGCACATGTTAGCCAAGAAAAGTATGAGATTGGGCTATTACTGGCTTGCACTAGAATGTGACTACATTCAGCACATACGAAGTTGCCACCGTTGCCAAATTCATGGGGATAAAATAAATGTTCCCCCAACTGAGCTGCACCAGTTTTTTGAGCCATGGCCCTTCTCAATGTGGGGCATTGATGTCATTGTCCCAATAAATCCTAAAGCTTCAAATGGGCATCGGTTCATCTTGGTGGTAATGAATTACTTCTCCAAGTGGATTGAAGCTGCATCCTTTGCAAATGTCACCACTCACATTGTCGTGAAGTTTATCAGACATGACATAATCGCCTGATATGGTGTCCCTGGAGCAATTATCATTAATAACGGGACAAATTTGAACAACAAAGTTATTTAGTGAGTTCAAGATCAAGCATATGAATTCGTCCCCTTATCACCCACAAATGAATGGGGTTGTTGAAGTGGCCAATAAGATCATTAAGAAGATCCTGGCTAAGATAGCCAAGAATTATCGAGATTGGCACAACAAGTTACCCTTCGCATTAATGGCATACCTAATGTCGATTTGCACTTCTACTAGGGTAACCCATTTTGCTCTAGTGTACGGTATGAAAGGAGTTCTGCCTATGGAAGTGTAAATTCATTCTTTGAGAGTTTTATCCCAAGTGGAGTTGTTTGAGGCAGAATGGTCACACCAAAAATTTGAACAATTAAACCTAATTGATGAGAAAAGATTGAAGGCTCTTTGCCATGGCTAAACTTATCAACAGATAGTGGCCAAGTCCTTCAACCAAAAGGTATGGCCAAGACATTTCAAGATAAATGATCTAGTCTTAAGGAAGCTATTGCTGATTTTTCTGGATCCTAGGAGCAAGTTTGCTCCAAATTACAGTGGCCCGTATGTAGTGAAAAAGGTACTCCCTAGAGGCATCTTAATCTTAGCAGAAATGGATGGTCGTAAGTTTTCCAATCCTATCAACTCTAATGTTGTCAAGAAGTATTACCCATGATAGAATTTGCTATGTTATGTCTTGAATCACAAGCATTTTTATGATAAATAAATTGCATTGATTAGTTACAAATTGAATTGTTCAAATTTGTTGCAAATCTTGCATGGTTATGATTTCCCCGATGAATTGTGTCAAGTAAATTGAATGTGTCAAATGGGATACTTTGGAATGATGAAAGGCAAGTCTTATTCTGTACATTGTTTCATACACTGAACCCCAGTGAGTTAAGTATAAAAATTCGATGCCCATAAGGAAGAAGGGTTATCTCGCAAATGGTACGTCAACTGAAGTGATGAGAGACGGTTTCTTTGTTTATCCCAAACACTACAGGTATATCTATTGTTTAGCCCTTTTGAGCCCACACACGTGAAAAAATTTAAATTATCCCTATCAAGAATCACCCCACATTGGGGCAAACTATATGTAAATTTGTAGGGAATTTCTTGCTCACACTTGCTTCAATCTTCAAGTGTTGCTATTACATTGCAACTTATGCAGTAATTTAAGTGCTTTAAGGTGACAAAAAGCAGTTCTTTCTTTATCCTACACAGTTTTGCCCATTGCATAGCCCATTTGAGCTTGCAAATTCATTTCATATTGAACTCAGTTAGTAATCATCCCCCACACCGGGGCAAGGTAAAAGTTACCCCAAATTCAAGTAACATGATTTAGAGCGCAAAAATAAGACGAAATAGTCCAAATGTAGAATCATTTCATAAAAGAAACCAAAATATAGACAAGTGTGTTAAAAGTCTATAGGACTAAGAGCATGAAAAAGCAGTGTGCTTGGTAAAAGTAAAGCCGATGCCCATAGGCATAAGAAAAATGAAATAAAAACTAGGGGCTTAAAAATCAGTTTGCTTGGTAAAACAAGGCCAATGCCTATCGAAAAAAGAGTCAAGTAGACAATTATCAATTGTAGAAAGTTGTATCCCTAGTGAGATGATACTCAAAGAATTCAAATGCCAATGTGTTACAATGAACAGAGCTTTGATATAGAGAAAATCTTCGATGGTGAGGAAGAAGATTGGTGGCAATGTCAAGATGATCACCAACTCTAACCCCACTAAACACATTTTGAGCCTAACGATCCTTTCATTCCTCAAACTATGAACCTAGCCTATGTTACATCCCTTACGAATAAGATTAAGGCACTTGAATTAATGTAGAAGTTCATATGTTCATAAGTATCGCTCGAAGAAGTGTGAATAAGATTATTTCTATCTCATTTCGCAAGTTTCTTAACTTGTAAACCAAGAGATAATCGTGGAATATTATTCTTTCAATGGCCTCAACTCAAAGAGTTCCCTTTGTTAAGCTGTTGACTAAGCCCACATTACAGTTCCCGTTAAAGACCTCTCAGATTGGTAGGGTCATATCACTTGCAAGATTACTCAGACTCTTGTTTGACATGATAATAGTGAGATAGAGTGATTCTCAGGTTCTAGTATCAATGGTCGGGATGAAATAGCCTTTTTGATGAGGATGAGTGAAAAGTCATTTCAGATAAAAAATTCCTTCATTTGACACATCCATGACACTCATGTGAAAAATTTTCTAGTAAAAATTAGGTGATGCAGGATTGATAGAAATTATCATGCATGAACCTCACTTGAATTAATGATTATGTTGTCTATGACCACAAATGCATGTTACTTCTCTTATGACTAAGCTCTACATGAGACATATCCCCAAAGATCAAAGATGTTACTAGGTAAGCATATCTCTATTCATACTTTAAAATAATTATCATTACACAGGTATTTCCTCTTAAGTGCACTGACACGTGACTCATTTGAGTTGTCACCAAAGTTTTTCTCCAGATTTAATATGTTTAAGGCAACTGAAGAAAGATTCGGGTCCTAGTAGGCAAAACCTCATTTTAGGCGACAATAGAAAGGTATGGGTCCTAGACAATAGTTATTACTCTAATGGGTGATTGTAGAAACGTACGAGTCTTGGAAAAGCAATTTCCCATTTAAGCGACCGTAAAAAGTATAGGTCCTTTATCATTTGCATGAACATTCCTATATATTGCATTTCAAAATGGGATTCATTTTCCAACAAAAAATCATTTATTGCATGTGCATGGTCAAAATTTAGGTCTCATTTTATCTTTGAATGCAATCTTTGCGAACTCACCTTCAAAGAAAGGTAGCTATTGACACATATATTTTGCTGACTTGGTCATTCATTTATTGCACAAAAAATTAGATATTAATTTTTAACCCCTAAAACAAAACAAAAAAAAAGAATTAAATTGCATAATATATAGTTTTAGGAACATTATTTATTGCATGTGCATTGGACCAGCGACGGATGGATTTGACTTGATGCTTCTAAGCTTAAAATTCTATGAGTCAGACTAAGTACGTGGTGAGAGAGAATTGGCCCAAGCCTGCTATTCTCTAATGGCTAAGAATTGATTTGAAAATGACGAGTTGGAAGATTGATGTATATTTCAAAAAAGATTTATATTATTCTTCCAATATTCAAGGAATTTTTCGTGTATTAATGCAATCTATTCATATATTCTCAGTGAGGTCAATCATTGGAAGGAGATATTGTGAGCTCATATTTGCAAGATTCGGAATTTGAGAAGATTCTATTACAATCTTTAATTTTTAGCATAATATTCTACCAATTTGCAGGCAAGTTTTTGGTCGGAGAATATTCAATCTACATAGGGACAGAAAATGATATATTTTCTAGATATTCCAAGAAAAAAGAAAAGATGAAAGTGTGCGAACAAAGATTTGGCCACAAGAGAGACCATCTTGAGCACTCGTGAAATTGAGTCAATATTCTCAAAATCTTTAGACAATTCTCTTGGCCGTAATGCAAGGAGGAGGATCGGCAGATTTTGTATCTTCATACAAAGGAAATCAATGAAAAAGGAAAGTGGGATTTAGGCCCTGTTTGGTAACCATCCAAACAGGGCCAAATTCTGATTCTTTGTTCCCGAATCGCCGCCTAGAATCGCGTTTGGTAAAATTTTTGTTCCTGGGAACAGATTGGGAACAGAATCAAGAATAAAAAAAGTTGATTCTTGTTCCGGAACGAATTTGAGAATCAAAATCAATAAATTTTCTTCTTCCCTTCGGCCATCTTGCGACCGCCATCCACCACCGCCCGCCACCGTCCACCATCTGCCACCGCCGTCCGCCGCCGCCACCGCCGCCGGCCGCCGGAGGCTCGCCAGACCAGGGCGAGGTCCGGCTAGCTCGCCGGAGGCAAGAACAGCCACCGGCGAGGCTCGGCCTCCCCAGATCTGGCGAGGCCGAGCCTCACCGGTGGCCGCGGCCTCGCTGGGCCGGGCGAGGCCTCGCCGGTGGCCGCGGGCCTCGGGGGGCCGGGCGAGGCCTCGCCGGTGGCCGCGGGCCTCGGCCCGGGGCCGGGCAAGGCCTCGCCGGGGCCGGGCGAGGCCCGCCCGGCCACCGCGCGGCGGAGCCTCACCGGACCGGCGGGCCGGGCGAGCCTCGCGACCCCCGGCCCCACTAGTGGCCGGGCGAGGCTCGCCCGGCCCGCCGGTGGCCCGGGCAGCCTCGCCCAACCCCGACGAGGTCGGCCCGGCCACCGGCGGGGCTCGGCCTCGCCAACCTCGGCGAACCTCGCCGGTTGCCGGCGAGGCTCAGCCGACGAGGGCCGGCCTCGCCGAGGGCCGGCGACGCTCCGGTGAGGTTGCCGGTCCAGCGACCGGCAAGAAGAAGAAGAAGAAGAAGAAGAAGAGAAAAAGAAAAGAAAAAAAAGGAAAATGAAAAGAAAAAATTGAAAAATTGAAAAAAAGAAAAGAAAACAAATGAAAAAAGTAAAAAAATTATTTAAAAATTAAAATAAATTGATTTGGAACAGAATTAATGAACACGGTACCAAACGCAATTCTATTCCAGAATCAAAAATTTTGGACAGTTACCAAACGGCTTAAAATGCTTAGAATCAGTTCCCGGGAACAGAATAAAAAAGAATCAGTTCTGATCATAATCAGCTCCCGGGAACATAATCGTTACCAAACGCGCCCTTAGTCTTCACATATCCATCGGTGTGGGTAGAAAGAAAAGTCACAAGAATAAGAAATAAATAATGATGGGTGGTCGGCAACATAAATGAATAATACATGCAAGATTTCAAGAGAATATTCATGCAATGCAATAGAATGAAATAAAGCCCACAACAACCCTAATCCACTCACCTATAAAAAAGGTTACTACACTACAGACAAAGAGGGGGGCAAAAAAATAAGAATTTCAGAGCATAGAGAGACGCGTGAGGGATGAATAATTTGATTTGTAAGATTTCGAATCATTTTTTGATTATGTTGATTTTTTTTCCATTGTTGACATTTTGGCTTTAAAATCATTATAATTATTAATTTGATCCATGAGACTTCATATCAATTTTTAATTATTTTGATTTTTCTTGAATGTTGTAATGTTTAGGGTTTGAATAATTGTTAATTTAATCCATGAGACAACGGATTTTTTTTTCAATTATTTTAACCCTTTATTTGATGAATATCCTGAGTTGATTGGATATAATGTTTATATTTGGAAATTGCTTATTTTGGAAAACACCAAAAAAAAAATCAAATTGTGTATCAGATAGGATGGTTTCCTAAATTAGGATTGCATTTTTTTTTATTAGATTGTACGTTAGGATATATAGGATTTCTCAATAACATTGCCTAGTTTGAATAGGATTGCATGTTTAGATAATTCTAGAATAGATTAGAATAGATTCTAAATAACATTTTCTTTTATAGATAGGGTCCTAGATAATGCTTAGATAATCTTGTATTTTTAAAATAGTTTTCTGAGATCAGATAGGGTTTAAGTCAAATTAATCCTTAAAATAGATTAGAAAATTAATCATTTTAGATAGTTTAATTAGGTTTATTTTTAATTACGAATTTTAATAAAAAAAATATTATGTGCATGTCAAATTGTTTGCATGTTAGGTTCATTTAATTAGAAATTGCTTGTCAATAGAGTTAGGTCATGTAGTTAAAGTCCATGTTATATAGATAACTTTTAATTTCAAGATAAGATAAAATCCCAAAATTAGTTGCTTACTTCGTGTGTTTAATTCTTTTGGTGCAATTTATTTGATTCATTGAGTGTTTAATAATGGTTTAACATATGTGTGATCACCCCATTGCATGATAGTGATTTAAGCTAAAATCAATCCAAATTGCCTATAACGATATTTTTGAAAATAAAAGGAATGGTACCGAAAATGCATTAAAAAAATCTAGTGTAACCAAGTCCTCGTACCTAACTTCTCTGGTTCACTCATTCTTCCATTATTTTACTTAGATATCTAATTGACCTACCATAAATTGATTAGTGGTGACTTTTAGATAAAATTCATTTGCATGCTAAAAACTTAAACCTAAGTCGCGAATTGATATGAGTTTAGGAGAGCCAGAGTTAAGTCTAGACTCAGTAGTCCATTAGCCAAACTCTATATGGTACACCTAAGGTTAGGTCGTGACAACATCTTCGCTTTGTTGCAATGGCACTGGTGGTTAGGAAGGTTCTTTGGACAATGGTGCAAAACGTGATGCATGTCGTCATCTGCAAGTACAAGAATACTTGGACTATTCTTTCGATTACATCTTCGCATCCGATCCCTATAGCAAATATCATTTTGGTGTCCTCTAATGTGTTCAACACTTTTAACAATTCATGACTACCTTTGATTAGTGTCTATCAACCAGGTATTGCAAAAAGGTTTTAGGTACTTACAATGGTGTATTTACATTGAAAAGCTCAAGCTATTTTTACGACTATTGCAACCATCTATTTCATTATAGAAAATAATTTGAACCAAACTAAGTACAACAAAGATCATGTAAAGAAAATTAAAATCAACAGTTACTTAGGTTACGTTTGCTTTGTTAAATATAAATGATTTAGAAAAATATATATATTCTTTTTAAAAAAATAATTGTTTGTCATTTAAAATGAATAGCCACAGAAAAATATTTTTATTATCGACAACAATTTATATCTAAATATTTTTCATGAACAATGAAAAAAATGTTTTTGCTTATTCATTTTGTAAATGATATATACAATCATTTTTAAGAAAATAATTTTAAGTTATTCTTTATTTTACGAAACAAACGACGCGTTAGATGAATAAAATGACACCATCCACTTGAGCACATACAATATAACTAAAAATAGTATCCCTATGTAATAAAATCGAAATTAGCAACTTGGTATAACGCCAATTTTCCTTGCTACATAAGCATATTAGCTAGGGATAGCACATGTGCTGAGGAAGGTTCCATGGGCAATAGTGCCAAACGTCATGCATGTCGTCATCTACAAATCCAAGAGTGATTGGAGGACCATAACTTGCATGTGTACTAAGAAGCACATATATTCTCTGAGAACCTTTGTGTTGTGTAGGACATTTTGACACATATTTGACACTCTTCGACAGCTAGTCAACTTTCTTGACATTCTCCCTATTTTGACATACAAGCTTCCATTTAATTTTTAAAATTTTTAATAAATAAGGGGTCAAAATGTGTGTGTGTGTGTAATAAACATAATAAATGGAGAAAGAATAAAAACTAAGTCTTCTATTCTCTTTTGACTCACTTCCTATGATACAAAATTTACGCCCCAAATTTTTTTTTTCTCTTTTTTTTCCGATACGTCTAACACATGAATCTAGAATGTGGATTGCTTGTTTTCCTTCTCTATATATTATTATAATGGAGTTGAATTTGTTAAATTGAAATAAAGAATGATATTAATATATGGCAGATTAAGATTTTTAATGTAAATTCATTCTAGACTATTTATTTATTTATGAATTTGAATTAGATTAATTTTATTCAAATATTCATAAAAATGTATATATAAAAATATACATTTAATATATAACGTGTCAAAAAATTCTCTGTTTTTCTAGAAACGATATGTCGCATGTCATGTCGCGTCGTGTCTCGTGTCACCTATCGCATGTCAGTGCTATTTAGCATGTGTATACGAATAAACAACTCAATTAAACTATCACCGCCTACGGTGGCCGCGATGGTTAAAGCTTGGTACCCATCCTTCAGGGGGAAGAGTTCGAGACTCCGCGTCCGCGTTGCTTCAATGCAAAACACGCGATTTACCTGTGTCTAGGTCTGTGGTGGTGGCCCAATTCACCCCAGGGTTTACTCTCCGCCGCAAAGCGGCGCACGGAGGTTCCCTGGGATAAAAAAAAAAAAAAAACAACAACAACTCAATTAAACTCAATGTAAAATTCACGGCACAGCCTCCTACCATCGAAAACCAAGAACGTCGTGCGTCTCTGCCTTACGTTAAGCATAAAAGGACAAAGAAGTCCCTCTCATATCGTCCAACGGTATGAAGGAAAGAGTCCTTTCGTGAAACCCTTGAAGATAATTCAGCAACAACTTTCCTTATTTTTTAAATCATAACAGAAGGCCCCTGTTCGCGGTTTTCTTTGTGCAGTGAACCTTGGATTTTTATCCAACCCAGTAATGATAAATTTCAACATATGTAAGAGACTCATTGGATTTTTTTCCCACGGTTTAACAAACCGATCTATGCTCTATATAAGAGCTCAAATTCGAGAGATAATTTAACAATTAATTCTTATAACTAATGGAACCATTCATGCTCTTATTGAAAATAATTTGGATCAAAGGGAACTAAACAAAGATCATATTAGATCCCATTGGTGATAACAAAATTAAAACCAACACTTATGCTACGTTTGTTTTGCGGAAATAATTTCCTGAAAAAGATTTTTTATATCCATTGACACATAATTTTGACCATGCTACTTATTTGTTCATCATATAAAAATTACATTAAGCATTCCATAACATTGCATTTAGGTAATAATAACATTTAGGATCAAACTTATCTTTTAGAAAATAAAAATAAAATTATAGGATAATAAATAACATATAAAATAAAACATTTGATTGTGAAGGAGGATTTTGAAAGATTTTAGATTTTAGATTTTAGATAATAGAGCATTTTCAGAAGATTATTTTCAACGGTTGAGTGAATTATCTTGGAAAATCTTCACGAATAATTTTATATTTTGGAATCATTTTCTTGTTGAACGCATCTCTTCTTTTCGAATGATGATCTTCAGCGATTGAGCCAATTTATGTAAATCTTCGTCGGCGTAACAAACTGGTTTTTGCTCTATAAACAGAGAGTGCAAGGTTTCGAAATGACGGGGGGCTTTTGGACTGAGTTTCGAAACATTCACAATAGGAAATAGAGTTTTGGGATATGTACTGTAGAAGTCCTAAAACTTGTGCAAAAAGTGCAATTGAGTCCTAAAACTTACAAAGAGTTCAATCAAGTCCTAAAACTTGTCCAGAAAGTGCAATTAAGTCCTAAAACTTACAAAGAGTTCAATCAAGTCCTAAAACTTGTCCAGAAAGTGCAATTGAGTCCTAAAACTTACAAATAGTTCAATCAAGTCCTAAAACTTGTCCGAAAGTGCAATTAAGTCCTAAAGTTAACACCGTTAAGAAAGTTAACGGAAATTGCCGACGTGGCGCGCCGACGTCATATTTTAAATGATTTTTTTTAATTTTTTAATGGCTTTTTAAAATTATTTTTATTCAAAATATTTTAAAATTAGATTAAAAAATAAAAAGGAAAATCTAAATTTATTTAAAAAAGAAAAATCTTAATTTATTTAGAAAAAAAAATTATTCAAAAAAAAAAGGGCGGTGGACTTCCGCCGCCGCCCATCGCCGGAGGGGCCGGCGACCGTCGCCGTCCCTAGGCGGGTGGCGCGACGGTCGCCGGCCCGGGCGAGGCCTCGTCGGCCCGCTCGGGGCCGGCGAGGCTCGCCGCATCTCGGCGAGGCTTGCCTAGATCTGGGCGAGCCTCGCCGGCCCCGAGCGAGGGCCGACGAGGCCTCGCCCGGGCCGGCGACCGTCGCCGGCCCCCTGAGGGGGCCGGCCACCCCGCCCAGGGCCGGCGACGGTCGCCGGCCCCTCCGGCGATGGGCGGCGGCGGAAGTCCACCGGCCTTTTTTTTTTTTTGAACAATTTTATTTTTCTAAATAAATTAAGATTTTTCTTTTTTTAAATAAATTTAGATTTTCCTTTTTATTTTTTAATCTAATTTTTAAAGATTTTGAATAAAAAATAATTTTAAAAAGCCATTGAAAAATTTAAAAAATCATTTAAAATATGACGTCGCCGCCACGTCAGCAATTTCCGTTAACTTTCTTAACGGTGTTAATTTTATGACTTAATTGCACTTTCTGACAAGTTTTTGGACTTGATTGAACTATTTGTAAGTTTTTTGTGACTCAATCAGACTTTCCGGACAAGTTTTAGACTTGATTGAACTCTTTGTAAGTTTTTGGACTCAATTGTACTTTTTTCACAAGTTTGAGGACTTCTACAGTAAAAATCTCTAGAGTTTTTGTGAAAGGTTAACAAAGTTTTCTTTCCTTCTGCTGACTCAGCAGAAGACAGGAGACAGAGAAGGGACAGAGAAAGGTGAGGGGACGTGAGGGAGGCTTGAGGAGAGAGAGAGTAAAAGAAAAAAGAAAAAATCACTGTGCTTCTTCTCCGAGAGGTCCCCGCCGACTCCGCTGCTGCTCATTGTGCCTCCGCCGCTGCCGCGACCACCGTCTCCGGCCGCCCTGCTGTTCCGCGCCGCACCACCGCTCAACCACCGCGACCCCCTCGACCGACGCCCCCTCAGCCCAATCGACGCCGCCGTCTCTGCTCCAACGCCTCAGCCTCAGCCTTCGCCGCGCCGATCTCGCTCACCGACGCTCCCTGCAAACCACTGATCCGGCCATCGTTCGCCTCCGCCCGGAGCCAGAACCCGAACCTGCTGCGACACCGTTTTCCCCCTTCGCCGGAGCCCGACGCCACTGCTCACCACCACCGCAGCGACCCGCGACCCAGCTACTGTTCGTCGGTCACCGATGCCGCGCCTCCCTGTTGCTGCCAGTCGATCGAAGCTCCTCCCCGCTGGTCGCCGTACGCGAGGCCCGCGAAGCCGCCTCTGTTCCTGCTCCGGACGACGCCTGCTGAAGCCTCACCTCCCTGTTGCTCGCTGCCGCCGCGCGCTGATCTGTGAGTCGCCTGTGACACGCGCCCAACGCCGCCCCTATTCAGCACTGACGCCCAAGCTCTGTCGCCACATCTACATCGTCACCCTGTTCATTGCTGCCGAGCCATTCCTCAAGTCGGCCGTGCGCTGGACTAGGTAAATTTTTAGGTTAAATTTAGTTCAAGTATATGGATTCTTAGCTTGTGATCCTGACTTGATTTGTTTTGTCATATATAATCGTTATCCGATCAGGAAATTTGTCATATGAAGCCATAACAATCAAAAATATTGAGCCATGAGACGGCGGGTTAGATTTTTTATTATTTCAGCTTTTTATATATTTTGATGCATCATTGTTATTTGCTCATCACATATGATGCATCATATGTCATTCTAGAACTTTAGGTACTTAGGTCCATATGCAACGCATCTTGATTTTTAAGATTCATATAGAATTAGTATAATTTTCCTTTAATAAAACCAAAATAAAAAAGAACAAAAATGTTATTTAGGTCATATAGATTACATAATATGCACACCACATGTTGCGCTTTAGTTAGTGAGTCATAGTTTAATGTTTTAGTATTCCCATCGTGTAGTTTTTTAATCAAAAAAAGAGCCAAAGATTAGCATTGCATCATCATGCTGCTTTCTTTTTTAATAAAAATTATTGAGTCATTTAAAAAAAAGAGAGAAAAAAAAAAGAAGAAGAAGAAAGCACAAAGGTTATTTACTTGGTTAGTTAATAGGTTAGTTCATAATTAATCCCACTTCATGTCATCATTGTTTAGTGTAGGTTGCGCACGCGCGCGCACACACACATATAAAGAGAGAAAAATAGAATTTATCAGAGTTGCATTATTTTAAAAAGGAAAATTCATAAAAAGAACATGTATATAGAATTACCACATCATCCATCCCATATCATGTAACACATGCATATTTAGGATTATGTAAATTAGATTGCACAAATATTGTGATGGTTCAAGTTATGTCATATGAATTGCATCTCACATGTCATTGAAGTAAAACTCATGCATATCAAATTTAAATTAAGATTGCATATAATTAAGATTTTTAAAGAAAAAGAAAAATTAGGTATCATGTCATTTAGAAATCATGTTTAGGGCAATGCATTTTTATTAGCATTGTTGTAAGTTTTTTTTAGAGTAGACCTTAATAAGGTTGTAGTTTATAATTTCTTACAATCTATCACTTCAGTTTATTGAATGTTATTTTATTGATTGTGACCATCTTTTGCATATTAGTAGTTTAGATTAAAATTAATTAAGACTGCGTGCAAAATATTTTTGAAATTAAATTGAAAATGTACCGAAATTGCGTTAGATTAATTTAGCATGACCATATCCCTGGACCTATTGAATCTCTGGTTTGCAAGAGTAAAGTATCTCCCATACTTTACTTGGATTTCTAATCAATCCTAATTGGTTAGTGGGGGCTTCAAATTGAGTATAGTTGCATGTTTAAATGGGTTAATTCTTTAATATCAAGTTGCGATTGGTAGGACTTGGGAGGGTCCGTGCCAAGTCTTCGGACTTAGTAATTCATTAGCCTTGTTTGAGTAATTCACCCTTAAGAAAGTCGCGACAATATCGCTTAAAATAATTAATTAATAAAAAATATTATTATTATTGACAGCAATTTATATCAAAAAGTTTTGTGGAAAAGATGACAAAATCACTCATTTTGTAAGCGATAAAAACGATCATTTAAAAAAATATATACTTTTTAAATCATTCATCTTCCGCAAAACAAACAAACCTTTGAATGAATAAAATGGTGTCGTCAACTTGAGCATGTATAGCATGACTGAAGCATAGGATGCCTATGTAATGAAATCAAAATTAACAACCCAATATAGGTGTTCTAATATAACCGTCTTAATTTTCCATAAAGGAAATACTGGGAAGCCAATTTGCCTTGTTACACGAGCAAATTAGCTAGAGATAGCACACGGGGTCTGGCAGGTTCTGTGGACAACGGTCCCAAACGTCATGCATGTCGTCGTCATCTGCAAATACAAGAAGCACTCGGAAATTCATGCCATGCATGCGTCTGGTGTTTCAGTCGTAGTGCAACTGCATCTCCCAGAAGGAAGCAGAATAAAAAGATCAGAAGAAAAGTCTTGATCTGACTTTGCTGTTCCAAGGCTTACCCCCTCAACATGTGAAACGCATTTCGGACAAGAACCGGAACACTCGTATGACCAGGGATTTAAATAACTCTGGCAGAAGCGGACGGGGGTTCGCTTAGCTGGTAAGGATCGGATACTTTGTATTGGTCATGCTTAAGTTCCGTTCTCGCCGCTTGCTGTCTCCCATTAATAAGCGAAATGCGAGTCCACCACAAGTGCTTAAGGTAGGCCTGCGACGTGCGCTTATCTTGAAATGGAGTAATTCTCGCTTCCGCCTCAACTTTTTGTTACAGAATAAAAACAAACGACTCAAAAGATAATTATGATTTATAAGTTACAAGGCATGCAAAGATATGTTAAATTGTTTAGGTTTAATCAGACTGTCAACGCATCCTAATTCTATTAGGGTTTTAATGGGGGTTTTCAACTCAAAAAAGGTCCATTGACAAATAACCTTATTGGACAGTGGCAAACTTAACTTTTAGATTTAGGAAGTCCTTGGGCAAGGAAAAAAAAAACTTAGGGGTCAACGTACGTCAAAATGACTAGTAAAATCTTGGGGGAGAAATCAAGAAAATCAACATGAAACTTCACAAAATACACTTCGTCATAAATAAATTTGTCACTAAATATCCTTGGGCCCGCCTCTACCCATAGATCTTAAGATGGATCTGGGGTTTTACCTAAATGTGACCCAAATCCGATAAGTCGTTTACTAAAGTATGATTTAGAACTTCAAATTACTTGGATAGTTTTGAACCCTCACAAAGAAAATTGGTAATAATAAACATGGTTTGTCAAACCCTAATTTCATATTTCCTGGCTACTTTCGACTAGTGTCCAAAAACCAAGTATTACAAAATGGTTTTAAACACTTACAATGGTGTATAGACACATCGAAAAGCTCGAGCTATTATTACGACTAGTGGAACCATTTATGCTTTTATGGAAAATTAATGATTTGAAAAAATAATTTCCTAAAAATAATCACTTGTATCGTTTAAATAGACAATTAATAAAAAATATTTTCATTATCAACAATAATTTATGTTGAATATTTTCGTGGACAATGAAAATATGTTTTTCCTTATTTATCTTGTAAATGATATATGCAATCATTTTTAGGAAAATAATTTTCAAATCATTAATTGTTCACCAGCACATCAAATGAATAAAATGCCATCATTAACTTGAGCACGTACAATATGACTAAAAATTGGATGCTATGTAATAAAATCGAAATTAACAACTGAGTATAGGAGTTCTGAAATAACCCTCTTGATTTTCCATAAAGCAATCCTAGAGAAGCCAATTTGCCACGTAAGCAAATTAGCTAGGGATAGCACGCGTGGTGAGGAAGGTTGCATGGACAATAGTGCCAAACGTCAAGCATGTCGTCATCTGCAAATCCAAGAGCGATGGGAGGATCACGCCGCGCCTGTGAATGGTGTTCAGTCGCTGCGCATCTCCAGAAGGGAAGCAGAATAAAGGACCAGAAGAAAAGTCTTCATCTGACTTTGCTGGTCCAAGCCCTACCCCCCAACATGCGAAACGCATTTGGACAAGAACTGGAACACCCGTACGACCCGGGATTTAAATAACTCAAGTCCCATTAATAAGTGAAATGCAAGTCTCGTATATGCCCTCAAAGTAAGCCAACGACATGCCCTTATCTTGAAAAGGAGTAATCTTCCTTTGGGTTAATGCCACGAAAAATTCTAAATTAATACATCTGTGATAAATTTATCTCAAACTAATTTTTTTAACAACTAAAAATTCTAAATTAATATACTCACGATAAATTTTCGTTAAAATTTACCATCAAATGATTAAGTTAAATGATATGTAACAATTGATGAGTGTATCAGTTTTGAATTTAACTTGGTACTAGTTTTTGTTTTTCATAGTATTATTTCAATTTAACAAAAACTAATATTGGGTAAATTTATTACAAATGTATCAATTTTAGGTTTTTTGTAGTAAAAAAAATGAGTACATTTGTCGCATGTATACTAATTTAGGATTTTCAATAATAAAAAATTAATTTTGGGTAAATTTGTTACATGTGTATTAATCCTTCTCTCTTTTGCCTAAACTTTTTGCTAAAAAAAAATAAAGTGACTCAAAAGATAATTATCATTTTTGAGGTACAATGCATGCAAAGAGATGATAAATTGATTCAGTTTAATTGGGCTGACGAACCATCCGAATTCAATTAGGCTTTCGATGGGGTTTACAACACAGGATGGGTTTATGGTCCGTCAATAACTTATTAGACAGTGGCAAACTTAGACTTTTAGATTTAGGAAGTCCTTGGGCAAGAAAACAAAAGACTGACATAAAAATGACTTGTACAATCTTGGGGAAGAAATCAAGAAAATCAAAGTGAAACTTCACAAAATATAGCTCGTTATAAATGAATTTGGCACTAAATACCCTTGGACCCACCTTTGCCCGTGGAGCTTGAGATGGACCTAAGGTTCAACTTAGTATTCATAATAGAAAAGTTATTTTTTTTTTTAAATAACAAACTTCTCAAATTAATAAAGTTAAAATTATATTTCGATATAAATAATATTTGAGTTCTAATATAATAAATTCAAAATAACAAAAAAAAATAACAATTTATTTATAATTTAATCTTATTTTTATTTATATTCTCGATTTTATTTTTTCTTATAATATAAATTCAATATAAATATATAAATAAATACAAATTTTAGGTCTTTTAGTATTTTAGCTATATTAGTACAATTTATTATTTAATAAAATTTTATTAGAGAATGATGGAAGGGAAAAAGAAAAAAAAAGAAAACAATTAAAAAAGAGAGGAAAGAATCATAAAAAAAAAGTGAATAAAAATGAAGTAGGCAGGAATGTCGTGAGAAATTTTTATCATTTCCATTTTCGCAACTTTTAGATTTATTTATATTGATATGTCATTTATACCAAATAGTGTACATGATATGATATAAATATATGTTAATTTATCACTGTAATTCACTAAATAATAGATAGGATATAACAAAATCTATGAATATATCCAGTCTAATCCCAACTAAAAATTTAGACAACCAAATGTAACTTAAAATAATTTGACAATTTTCGTGATGGTGCATTTTACGACTGATTTTCTCATTCGAAATTTGAAAAATGCAAATCTTTTGGAGCAATGATAATGACAATGAATTCGAGATGGTTGATTTTATAATTAGTGGTAACATACTGCACGTTTCAAGAGTACTATGATGAGCACCCATTAAATTGCAATTTATTCCAAAAACCATGATGCGATGTAAGCGAAAGATATCGAGACGAATTTGGAACCGGATGATTCATACCAAGCAGCTCCTACATGCAACGGTGAGAATAAATTGAAAAAAAGCAAGAGTGTATTGCTCAGATGGCACAACCAGTTTAATTACTAGAGATTTTTAATTAGAATTTAATTCTCATAGACAAAGATTTTAGAGAACCAGTGGGGAGATTATTCAAAAGTTCCCGCATATAAGCCATACCTCCACCTCCAAAGCCGAGGATTAAAGCCACGACACCGTCCATATTTACCGACTCGTAATCAAGTCTCTGCAAACTCTTGAGAGTTGACAAATTTAAAAAGGCTTTCCAATTTCCACCCACTTGGAAGAAAAAATAGGCTCAGGCTCAGCCTTAGGACATCGAAATATATTTTATTTTCCTTTTTTATGGAACTTCGTGGATAGTGATACATTTTGTTGTTCGATTTCTCTTCTCTTCTCTTACTCTTTCATGTTTATATTCATAAGCATTATCTATGTAACTATAACTTATTGATGGCTTCCTTCTTTGTCTATCTGCTACTATAATGTCTATTGAGTCTACTATTTATTTTGTATCACTGATTTTAGGAGCTTTAGCCTCATTTGTAGTTCCAACCTCCGTTGCCTCTGAGGTCTCTAGAATCTCCGCTTGAACCTCCAACTCACTACCAACACTGTGATTTGTTTGCTCTGCCATTGGTATCTCAAGACTCCTCTATCAAAGCATAGCTTTCTTGTCAAAGATCACGTTTTTGTTAGCTAGAAAATAGAGTGATCTAGGATCAATGCATCACAGCTGATAGACTTTCACACTACATGCATAACCTAGAAATATGAACTTTTTCGTCACCGGCTCAAGCTTACCATCACCTACATAAGCATACATAGAACATTCGAATACTTGTAATCCAAAGTCTTCCAAATGATAGCAAATGATAGAGATTGATTAACAAGGCAACAATCCCAATACTATAGCCCAAAATTCCTTGCCTAGACCTGTATGCGAAAACATGCATTGAGCTTGCTCAAGTTAAATTTTTGTTTGTTCATTCTACAATGTCATTTGGCTGTGGTGTTCTAGGCATGGTGAAATGTCTCATATACCCGCCCTCTCAATGGTAGAGCTCAATAAAATCTTTACTACAAAACTCCATGTCATCATCGATTCTATGACACTTGGTTTGTTTATTCGCCTACTTCTTAATCACTACCTTAAACTTCTTGAATCAATTTAATACATTAGATTTGTACTTCACGAAGTATACCCATACCCTCCTTGAATGGTCGTTAATGAACGTTGGCATATATCAAGCATCTCCTTTTGAAAGAACCGAAGATGCTTCCCAATTGTTTGAATGAATGCATTCAATCAGTTGCTTAATCAAATGAATAGTTGTGCTGAATTTAATCTAGTGTCGCTTCCCAAAAATGTAGTGCTTACACAAATTCAACTTTCCTATATTCTAACCCTTCAGCATTGCCCTCTTGCTCAACATCATCGAATCTGCCTCGCTTATGTGCCCCAATTGTATATGTTATAACTGAGTCAAGTGTTTGTCTAACTCACCTAATGAAATTGTAGTAGCTCTTGTCATGGTTTTTCATAGTACATGATAGAGAGAATTTACTTCCCCTTCATCACTATTACAGCACACAAAGATCTTTAGCCGTTCACCTTCAATGTGCTTACACCTAATGTTATCATGTGGTCCCCCTCCCAAAAAAATAGGTTCTTTTTTTGCTCCAATACATGTCCCCATGTCTTTCAGTGTATGTACTAGTCCATCGTGCATTCAAATCCAATCTATGCATATTCCCAAAACTTTGCATGTTGCATTATTCCCAATCAAAACTCACCACCATCTGCAATTTGATAAATTGTATCATAAGAACACCCTAAATCCAGCACTTATTCATCACCTAACAAGCCAGTAGTCACACACAAAATAGCCTATGTTCACCACAATACTTGTGGAATTTTGCCTATCATCTTTGTTTCTCAATTTCTATCAATCTCTTCTCATATGACCCTCGTTGTGAAACTCAAAGCACTTCATTTGACCCGTGGATTATTTATAACATTACTTCCATCTTATTTTACCCCTACTAATAGATCTCTACCTCGATTCACTAGTCCCTACACTACGTTGTATGCCATACCATAATCTCACAACTTTCTTTGCTACACCTTAGAGAACAAGGTAGATTTTACCTCTTCCAAAGTAACCATAGCATGTACCTATAACAATGAATCAATAAAGTGCTCCCATGACTCTAGTAGGGATGCCAACAACATAATGCCATGTTTTCATCAACTAGGATCTTACCAATGTTTTTCAGATCCATCTTGAGTTATTAAACTCATCTAGGTGGGCTTCGATGGAATTTCCTTCCAACATAATTAAACTAAAATATTATCTTCAATATGTATAGGTGATTAATTAAAACCCTTAGTTGTATAAAGAGCCTGAAGTTTTGCCTAAAACACAACGATATCATTTTCCTTGATCACTTTTATAAAATTTTAATTTAATAGATTCAACATGATTATACTCTTTGCTTTCTCCATCAACTCATCCTTATTAACATCTTTCATCTTTTCCAGCAACTTAGCATTGTCGTCCAATGCCTTGGCAAAATTTTGGGTTGTTAATAATTTACTCATCTTCACACTCCACAGACCAAAGTTGTTCCTCTTGTTGCACTCCTCAATTTCTACTTTCAATAAACATAATTGTAATAACGAAATTTCCAAACAACAATCGGACAAGTAGAAAGAAGCCCCAAATCAAATCAAATCCAAACGATTCTTTCATTAACTTCGAAACATTTTGTTGCAAAATTAATGTAGAAGCTATCGAATCTTACAATTAAGTCAACATGAAATCACAAAAAAAAAAAAAAAAATGAAAAACAATAAAGAATGCCATAGATTTTTCTTGTTTCGTTCAAGTGTTGAAATTTACTCCACGATGAGAGCCAATTACAAATAATTTACTAATAAATTAGAGAATTATAAATTTACAGTTGCTCACACACTCAAGTATTTCCCAAACTTAGATTATATCTAAACCCCTAGTGTTTACGGAAAAAAAAAGACTCTATTTAGATGTATGACTCCCAATACAAAATCCACTGTGTTCACAGCTCCTCCGTGAGTTCAAAGAAAGAGCTCCACCGGCCGCTTTCTTCAAATATATATTATTTGAATAATGATGGGGTGACGGCACCGTTACTCCTTGGAGAGTAACGGTGCACCCCATCCACAAAATTTTTCAAGGGAACCGGATAACTTATTTGTTAGGTTTCTTGAAAAATCTAGTGGGATTCTTTTAATTAAATTGAAAAGAGCTTTATTGAAAGCATTATCAAAATGAAATATTTTAAATTCCATGTAAAAAGACTAGTTCAAACATTTTTATTATAAGACAAATAAATTTAAGATTTCTATTAACAACATCACTATGTATAACATTTTTTGACACTTGCAATCGTGAAATAAATATATTCATCATTTAATAAAATGAATATAATTACCAAAATTTATAGTATACTAAATTTTGTTTGGTTAAATTTTTTGCCTCACTTCCCTGTTTTTAATTTTGTATAGCCCAACTTTTTCATTGTGCTAGCCAAATTTCCATTTAACATATCTTGACTAGATAAGTATATATCATGTCTACTTTCAACAAATGCCACAACAAGACTCATTGTAGCGTACAAAATTTTTTCACTAGTTTGACAATGTTTTGGTATCTCACTAAATTAGTGAAATACACATATGGATTACCATATATCAATAATATGTGAAAATATTGTCACAAGCTAAGTAACATCCATACTGATACACGACACACGACATGAAACATGCGTATCGGAATCACGTGTTAGGATTCCGAACTCGCATGTCGAAATTCCCAACTCAGGTGTCGGAGAGTATCAAGAGAGTTAACCTAGTGTTGGATTTTTCGTCACATATTAACCGAGTGTCGAAGAGTATTGGAGAGTGTTGAACACGTATCAAAGTGTCTGATATGACACGAAGGCTCTCGAAAAGTATTAGTGCTTTCGAGGTCACAAGTATACTATGAAAGAATTAAGTTTTACATTTACATAGTTATACAAAGCTATTAAAAAAAGTTCACAAGCATCAAGCATAGTTGTTTTTTGTTAGTTTCATTGTCTATCTGAAATAAGAATATTGTCCAAAACTTTTCCAAGATTCTTTCTAAATTTGCTAGCAGGTTGCTAATATCCTCCTCAAAGATCATATGTTGTTGAAAAGGCACCGTTATTCATAGAGAATAACGGTGTGGTCAGCCTAGCATTGTCCTATATTATTCTATTGTGCGGCTCTTTCACAAAAAGTTGTTGTGTGGCCAAGAGTGAATTCCTTTTGTGCGACCATAAAGAAGGAAAGTCAAACCTTAATTGGTATCTTTCTTTATGCGTTCAAATATCTTTTTGGATAAAACTAAATAATTGGTTTTGAGCAAGTTTCTAAAAGGTTTCATTTGAACTTTGAGACGTAAACTCAAAAGTATTCTCTTCTGAACAAGGAAAAGAGATATCTCGGTCTCTATGTTGGACTCCTCTTCATCCTCTACGTTCATGACCTCCATCTTCATGATTGCATACTTCAAGACTAACTCAGACTCATCCTGGGACAATTTTTTGGTGCACTTTAGGAGTCCCTTGCACTTGTTTTTGTCGTCAATGTCATCACTTTCATGTTATTGTTGGTCTGGAATTTCGTACTTTTCATGACGAATTAGATTAAGTAATTGGGGGTCTATTGCTGATCATTTTACGTAAGATACACTCGATGAAGAGTGGATAGGAATGAGGAAGCTTTTGCACCAAAAGCTCGAGAGTGAAGAGGACCAAGAGAGTAAAGAGAGAGTTAGTGACGGAGGGGACACTAAAAAGTAGGCCACTTAGGACACCTGTCAATCACTTAAGGGATAGGCTCATGGTCTACATGATAGGTGTTGATACCTGATTATACATCACAAAAGGTAAAATCTCGAGATTAGGGCTTTCAACTACGACTAAACTTGTTTCTTGATCAAAAATGTCAATTTTCATTATTTTCTTTTTCATTGGCTCTTCATTTGTAAATATTTTTCTAATCATTTTCATTAAAAAGTCAAAAGTCAAAAAGTTGACTTTTAAATTGACTTTTTGATCAACTAAACCCTAGGTCAAAATTTAGCTTTTTGCTGAAAAAGTTTTCAATTGGTCAGAATTTCACTTTAACCACTATAGTTTTCCCAAAAAAAAAAAAAATCAAAGTTTTGATCATAAAATTAACCTTTTAATGATAAGTTACTAGTTAACTCTTTGACCATTTTTTTTTTAAATGTAAAAACTCAAAAATCATCTTATTTTAGCTTCAATTTGACTTTGGTGTTGTAAATTTTACAAAAAAATGATTAAGAATCTTATTTTTTGAATCTTTCGTATTTAGATTCAAAATCAATCAATAATAAAATTACTTTCTTTCTAGTTGTATTTTGACTTAACTTCGTTTACAACATTTGAACTAGAGGCCATTTCAAGATCATTTGTGCAATCATTTCAGTGACCATATAGGTTTTTCAAGAAAGAGGGACCGGAGGTATTCAGGTGAGGGAGACGGCTAATACCATTGTTGCATAAAGCAAGCTTACAGAGGGTAATGGAGGAGAGAGATGAAAAAAAAAATGCCAATATTTTCTCTTCTTCTTCATTGAATAGTAGCCAAAAAAAGTCCACATGGACTGATATTTTAAAAATGCCAAGCCACATTAAATTTTTAATTATAAAATCCATGTAATTTTTTGGCCAAAATTTGTTACTACAAGCATTTAACTAATCATTTTTTCTCCACTTTAGCACTAAAGTAAGCGCCATACACAACTTTCGACACTTCTAATATCCTTCTCCCGATCTCTAGGTATCCAAAATTCTACGCTCATGCTCTTGCATTAATAAATAAAAAAACATATAATGATAATAATATGTTATACGCTAATAGATAGACAAATGGGCAATTCAATTGAGTCCACTTAACTCTCGTTTTATACCATGATTCTATTGTAGATTCAAACTTTTTGTCAATCTTTCTCATGTCTCTCTAGAAGCTTGTTTGGTCTAACTGTAGCTAAACTATAACTATGTTATGTCGTAACTATTTTATGTAGTGTTGTAACTTTTATGTTTGGTAATACATATTTTATAATTGAAATACCCCAAAACTGTGTGAAACAGCTTCTCAAAAGTTATTATAGCTTTGCTGGTACGACAATCGTGAGGTACTTGCCAAATACCTTGCGAAATCTAAAGCCCCAATTTTCATAACCGAAACTGATGGAGGGTTTGAGTGCATTTCCAAGAACCCAAAATGTATATGAAGAGAGAAAAATCCATTGTCCTTTGGCTAATATATATGAAGAGAGAAAAATCACGCATGAGAAGTTGTGAAACATAGTTTGTTTGAATATGTTTCCTAATCTTATTGTGGTGTCAATGCAGATAAATATGGATTTGTTCTTAATAAATAAACTAGTGGACCTATTCGGTTATTATACTTGACTGGAACTCGAGTGGGTCCACGAATCGGTAGGCTAGTTCCCAGTTCTGGATTCATGGGTGGGAAACGGCCCGTCCTAAAATCAATCACCCCACTATTAATATTACATAATATGTCACACATTATAGATCTCTTTCTTGTATATACATGTATTGCTATCGATTTTCTCTTATGTAGAACTCTATTGTCTTGTAACATGAAAAACGAAATTTTTGTGCATGTTGATGAATTCAAACAAAGGTGTTATTATTACATAAAAAAAGAAAAAAGGAAAAAAGTAAACTATGGTAAAGAGGACATATATTTTATTAGTGAAAAGAAATAAAAATAATTGAAGAAATCATATCATATAGAAAAAGAGGGATGTGTGTGACCCGAAAATAATAAGAGTGACACGTGTCAATTAAAGAATGAGTAAAATTTTGTTTTGAGTGCTATGAGTAGATCTAGTCAATAGGAAGATTTGGATATGTCAGGTCAAGCACTAGGCTAAAAGTCTCGCCATGCCTACTATTAAGGGCCCGCATGATAACATTTCTATTTCTCCCAATTTATGTTCTTTTATTTTTCAGAATATTAAAAAAAAAAAGAATAGAAATCTATTTGGTAACACCAACTTATTTTACTATTCCTCGGAATAGAAAAGTGATTGGAGAATAGATTTGGAACATAAACAAGAAACAAAAAAAAGTAGCTTCTTATTCCCGTGAACAATTTCTAGAAATAAGTCTTTTTTTTTTCTTTTCTATTTTTCTTTTGTTATTCTTCCTTGTTGCGGCCACCGCCGGCCGCCTACCAACCACCGGCCACCTCTGGCCGCCCGTGGCCATCGTTGGCCGACCATCCCCGACCTCGACGCCGCCCGACCGCTAGGGACAATCGTCACCGTCGTCACCCACAATCCACTAGCCAACGACCACCACCAACTGCCGTCATCGCCGCCGATTGCCATTGCCATCGCCCAATCGTCGGCAGCTTGTCGCTGCCATCAACCGCTGCTCGTCGCCACATGACCACCACTTGTCGCCATAGGGCCGCCGACCGTTGCCGCCAATCGCCAGGCAAACGAGTGGCCACGGGAGGGGGCAGCAACTGATGGGCTATGAACAGGGCAGCGGTGGGCAATGACGGTCGGCAGTCCTACAACGGCAAGTGGCGGTCATAAATTGTACCAAACGCATTTCTATTTTTTTTCTATTCCAATAATATAAATTTTGTATAGTTACCAAACACCTTATTTTACTCATAAAAGAACTATTTCTAAAAAGAAATAGTTCCCTCTAATAAAAACATTGCCATGCACACCCTAAATGAACATACAAAATTTCTTGGGCCTAAGTGGAGGCGCAACAATACATATGCTTGAAGCATCTGCTGACCATGTACACAAACGGAAGACAATATTGCATAAGAATGTTCGTTTGCTGCAGCATAATTCCCAATTTAATCGGTCTCCCAGGAAAGATCCATATGATCGAAAAGATGTAGAGAGTTGCTAGAAATGCAAAAAAAATACATATACTTGCTATAGTAATTAGATATCATTTTCTAATAGAGAAACACATTTGATTTGCCGATTGAGGTGATACTCAAGTCTACCGCCTCTGGAAATTGAGTATCTTGATGGAAATGGCGAAAACGAACACGAAAAGCATTGTGAATCCTATCATCACCGCGGCAATCACGCCCAAAAAATCGTGTCGATAACCAAAGTAATCTCTCATGTATTCTTCCACTGTGTCCCCAGTGTCTTCAAGCCTATTTGTCAAATCGCCGAACTGAGAGACCACCAATCCATATAAAGTCCAAGAAACGGGGCACACCCAGTAGAACCATCTCCACCATATAGGTATCCTCTGTTTAAAAAGTAGTCATGAGGATGTTCACAAATAAGGCATCACAGTTCATGTTGAAAACAAAATTAGCATATACATGAAAATCAATAGGTTGCTATAGAACTTACAGTCCTTGGCACGACGAAACCTGAAAAGAGGTTCCATGTGGCATAGAATGCAAAAGAGACGATGGAAGCGATGTGGTGGTTTGGGGTCATGCCCACGGCCATCATACCATAGTATGTGAAATACAACAATGTGAAGAACATGAAGAATAGATACCAGAAAATTTTTGCAACGGTCCATTTGAATCCAATCATTGCATAAACTATGATACCATATGATATAGCTTGCACGAGGACATAAGGGACTTCAATTAGAACCTAGAAAATAAAGATGAATCGCATAAGCCACTTTCTAGTATTGATTCATACATAACACCATTTAGAATAAGTGTACCCGAAATCATTTGGAAGCAATTTTACCTGTGCTAATGCATATGGTAGGGCCGAGTACATCCCTGCAGCTCGCTCTCTATAGAAAACCGTTCTCTCCACTGCAACAACTGGTTGCACAGAAGATGCATTTTGCATTCCAAGGAAGAAAAGAGCCGCATACATCGATCCCATCGCATTGAACAAATCTTGACTCCGGGTCCTGCGAACTTAATATTCAAAAACACAAAACTTCGAGAATGAATGAGGCGGATATTGACACTCTAGGCAGAACTTACGTTTTAGAGCCGAGGTCCCAAAACATAGTCCCAAACATTAAGGCAATGGAGATGGTGAAGAGGAACCGAACAGCCGTGTACGGCGGATTCCGCCAGTAAGACCAATGTTGCTTCCATAAGCAAGCCATCAATTGGGTGAAAGTTGACTGAGAATACTTAGTCGGGAAATAGAGGTCCTTAGAATTTGGAGGAGGTATGCTCAACTCTTCAATCAAAGCCTTGTTTCTCCTGAAAGTCACAAAAATGTGTTTTCCCATCGACATCTTACAGGTTAATGGCAAGACTTAAAGATGGACCTTAATATATACGATGAACCCACCTGTACAAATCTGAGTTCTTGTATAGATCAGAAAAATCGACACCTAAAGCGAGTTCTTGTGCTGAGCTTGTAACTTCAAGCATCCAAGTTGCAGGATTATAGCCATCTTTGATTTTACTAACTCCTTGGATTCCCTTCATTTTGAAGATACCATGGTGATTCATGTAGGAAAGAAAAGTACAATTGAAGCCATATTATATGAGTGAAACATTCTGTACCTCAAAATACTCTATTAGATGAGAAGAATGACGACCCAGAGGGCCGACATATATCTCCTGTCCCCCTCGCTTCATTAAGAAAAGCTGCAGAGCAAGTGAAAATGCAATATCTTCTAAGTTTAAGTGTGCTACAAACAGACTTTTTGTATTTTGAATGTGTTGACTGACATAACTCACCTCATCGAAAGCTTCAAATATATCAATGCTTGGTTGGTGAATTGTGCATACGACTGTTCTCCCTGTGTCCACTGTATTCCTAACTGTTCTCATGACAATAGCAGCAGCTCTTGCATCAAGCCCTGAGGTAGGTTCGTCCATGAAAATGATGGAGGGGTTTGCGACTAGTTCAACCGCAATGGTCAGCCTTTTGCGTTGCTCGATGGATAGACCATCCACACCAGGCAAACCAACCAAGGCCTGTCTCAGCGGATTTAGCTCCACAAGTTCCATAACTTCCTCAACAAACAGCTACAACATTTTTGTCCGTTATAAGTGATTTGAATTAAATTGATCCTCAATTAAACTACAGAGCCAACAAAGCAGCAAGCACTTCCACAATTTGTTTTAAGTTAAGAAGGCAATCCTGGTAGAAATATATTGTGGTATTAGAAGCAAACCTTTCTGGTTTGGTCGTCCACGCCAAGAGGCAAACGCAGCCATGCCGAGTAAATTAAGGACTCATAGACAGTAACATGAGGTGAATGGATATCGTTTTGTTCACAATATCCAGAAATCCGAGCAAATGTATCTTGATTCTTTGGATACCCAGAAATTGTTATGTTGCCCTTGATGTATCCTCCGGTTTTTCTCCCAGCCAACACATCCATGAGAGTAGTTTTACCAGCACCGCTAACGCCCATTAGAGCAGTAAGAACGCCTGGCCTAAAAGAACCACTTGCACCTTTCAAGAGCACCAATCTATCCTCAGGAGCACCTTGATTGGTCATTTCCTAACAAGATAACAACAAACACTTAATCATACTTTGGATGAACATTTGAGCTTTAACACTTATGATTTATCATGATTATATATCAATGAAGTATTATCTTCAATTTTTTCAGAACTTAAGATAATTACCCGTGGCATATCAACTGAATAAGTTATTTCATCGAAAGTAATTGAGTGCGGCTCAAATGGGAGCACCATTCCTCTTTTCGTATTGGCGGCAACAGCTGTTTCAGGCCATGGGGGTGTAAGCTTGGATGACCTCCCTACAAGACCCAATAGAAAAGATAGGCAAAGAAGTAACATGAGCCCCTAATGGACCAAAGCCTTTTGTTCACCCCTTTGAGGTCTTAACTACTGCTAAATCATAGAAACTGAAAAGATAGTAACTACTAGGGCTTCATACCAGATCCATTTCTCAGACTAGAGCCTCGAGATTGCAACTGAATTGATCCTTCTATTCTATCAACGTTCTTGTTGCCCTCAGGATCATCTGATTTTACCGTGTGGGATTTGCCAAAGGCTGCATTCACATGAAGCTTGAGTTGGCAAGCTCTTTTTGATAGAAACTTCAACAAGAAGAAAAGCAAAAATCACTTACGATTAAGAAGAGCGAGAACCACCGAAAACCCAAAGTTGAAGAGGATGATGAACCCAAACAATGCCCCAAGTCCTATCCAATACCAATACGCTTCAGTAAAGAACCCACGAGACTTCAAAACTTGAATTCCTAGGGGTTCGTTTGTACTTGAATTTGGGGGAATCTATCATAAGGAATAACGCGAGGAATTAGTCAATTAGAGATTTATATCTATGAAAGGTCATAATATTGGCATTAAGCATTTACAAGACTTTACCTTATTCCAATTAGATCCTAAAAGTTCATTGACGACTATGGCGTTCTGCCCATACATTAAAGGAGATGTCCAATATCCCCATATCCACCATTTCTTTACGTCCTCTACAATTCAAAGAAATCAAGATTAGTACTTAAGAAAAAGAAGCTGAACTCTAGTATTCGTAGTACCTCGTGAAAGAACAACTCCACCCAATGCAACGAGTGCGAGCAGCACAAATGACCCGAATGTGTTGGCAACGATCAAGTTTCTCCCAAGTGCCGCGATCAATCGAAACAATCCAGAGGCCATCTGATTAATGGCCACAAGCAAAAGATAATGCTTGAACAACCTATAACACAATATAAACAGTAGAATGTCTCAATCAAAACAACGAGATTAGAGTTTCCATCTTACCACTGAAGAATAATCACAGTTCTTACCTTCCAACATTTGGATCATATCCAGTGACGTAGTAGGTGATGAACACCCAAGCTGCAACCTCCACAAATGTGATAGGGATTTTTAGAATCCAGGATGGTAGAGCATATGCCCATGCGGGATAGAAGAGGAGGTCTCTTTGCTTGTAGAAAATTGGGAGCTTGGCTATAGTCATTGAAATCTCTGACATTCCATTGAACATGATCGTGATCACGGTGAAGAACAAGGCACCAATGTAAACTCCTCCATCAGTTACGGTATCCCGATGCATCTTAGTCCGTAAGAATAGGGTCACCGAAATAAACGCCATAATTATGAGCTAATAAACAAGTCACGTCAGTTTAAGTATATCAGACAATTCATGGCTAAAACGAATTGAAAGAGCATGAAGTAGGTATTTACCTGAGAGACCTTGAAGATGTAGACAAATGAGTTCCTTTTCATAAGCAAGTACTCTCTTAAAGTGCAAGCTTTAAGCAAATCCTTCATTCCAACACCAAATCTTTTGGTAGTCAAAGCGGCTGGGTGGTTCTTGCTCTTATCAAATGGAGTGGAAAGTTCATCCCCGAGCTTTCTTCCCACATGAAATGACTGGAATGCCTCCACAAATTCCCGAACCGTGACAAAAGTGTAAGGCTCATCTTTGCGTACCCAATACTGATGCTGATCTTTTCTTGATGTTACCTATCGAAAGGTAGAAAAGTACGTTATTGCAAGACACTTCCCACAGAGAGTTTCTTTCATCTCACAAAAGTTGTTGAAATAAAATCTTCATATTTTTACATACTTCCTGCAAGAAATCAGCAACACCCTTCCTCCTAGGGCATTTGAATCCCATGGATTTAAAGAAATCTAGGACGAGTTCACGTGGGCCTTGGTACACAATTTGACCATCAGATAGGAGAATAATGTCATCAAACAAATCATAAGTCTCCGGAGCTGGTTGGAGGAGAGAGATAATCGCCGTTCCATCAAGACTGTGTATAAATTGTTTCAGGAAGTTGACAATTTGGTATGTCGTCGAGCTATCGAGCCCAGTTGATATCTCATCCATCAAAAATACCTCGGCAGGCCCCACCAGCATCTCACCTAGAAATTATAGGTTAGAGAATTGAACATTTTCATTTACTAAAAGTTTGATATGCTTCTAGTTCTAACCTGCAGTGACACGCTTCCGTTGTCCTCCGGAAATACCCCTCAACATTTCATCTCCAACCATCGCATCAGCACATATTTCCAACCCTAAAATCTGTGGAGAAAACACGTGCATTAAAGTTCTGCTACCTACCAAGTGCCTGCATGATTTTTTGGTAATTTTTGTCATAGTTACCTTGAGGATATAATCAATGACGACATTAGCCTCCTGACCTTCTGTTACTGCTGCCTGTGGAATTAGACTCATTGCATTAGAAAAACCAAACACCCCGGTTGGTCTAAGAATTAAAAAACATAAAAAAAATGCTTGCTGGAGTCCGACTCAAAACCATTACTTCATCGTTAGTTTCTTCTTATGGATTACTTAATTCATCTCCTTTCTTTAATTGAAAAAATGAAAAACAACTCCAACCTCTCCTTGTTTAATTACCTTCATGAAGATATCGACATCAGGATCTGGTTTTATATTTGCCGCTTTCTCTCTTCTTGACAACTCTGACAACATATCTACAGATGCCGCCAAAGGAATCAACATTTTTTATTTGAAAAAGAAAAATTGTCCAAGTCAAACTCAAATATGACATCATAAAATAGGAAACTATCGAATTTGCTAACCGTATCGTGATCCAACTCCCTGACATCTTGCAGAGAAGGCCAAAGTTTCTCTAACGGTCATTTCTCCTATGTGAAGATCATGTTGACTTATGTAAGCCGCGGTTCTTTGGGGCACAAACTCATTCATGACATGTCCATTGTAAGTTACCCTTCCTGTCGTCGAGGAAAAATCTTCACTCTTTCAAGTATAATTGGATGATATTTTGATGTATAACAAAAGGAGGGCTTAAATTTGATGAAAGGTGACTTGCGTTAACCTTTAGTTCAGGATCAAGCTTGCCGGCCAAAGCTAACAAGAGAGTGGTCTTTCCTGAACTAGGTGGACCCAGAAGCAAAGTCATCCTACAAATTGTCCACCCAAATGAGAAGAAACTTGCCAAAAAATAAAAGTAAAGCTAATTTTCCACCATTGTGATAAAAGAAAAAAGACAAATCCAAATTCAATTCAATTCGGTTTTGTTCTCATTGAAAGATGGAAATATATTAGTTCCAAATCGAATTTGAATTGGTAATCCAATCAACATGTTGAAAACTTCTTTCCAACTAGAATGTGACAATTTCTAGTTGGGACCTTTGATTAATTACACGAAGTCTAATGTATTGAATACAGCACCTAGCTCGGAGATGGAACCAAATCACTCATGCTGAAATAAAATTAAGTTCAATTCGGTTGATTTGGAGGCTTGAAGAACTGATTTTTGAGTTGGTTTGATTTGCTCACCTGCCAGGTTTGATGATCCCACTAACATCTTGAAGGATGGTCAAGTGCTTCTTTCTACTAGGAAGTACGTGCAGAAAATTCAAGAAGCCCTTCAGGGGTAGAAAGAAACAAAAAGAAAAGTAAAGGTTAAATGAAAAAGCCAATTGGAACATCCAATCAATTTATTGAATATCATTTTAGTCAGATGATCTTTATTGCAAATTGTTTGACTCACTAATATAGGACTTTGGATGTGTGGTCTATATTTTGCTAGGATCCTCCCCTTCAATAACTAGCTTCTAGGCTATAATTCTCCTAAAGTCAATATCAATGGATACAAAAGCCATTTGTCATCTCTCCCAATTGCAACTGAGCGGCACAGGTGGTGACACAAGGATTGTAGTGTTTGCCCGAGACTAGCTAAAGGGCTAGTACAAAAGCTAACCCTTTGTGTGTGCCGTGATCGTGGAGCATGGTTGATCGTTATGATCCTAATTGCAAGAGATGGGGCTCAAATCTCACATATATGGTATGGGCTTTGATGCGTAGTTTATATGGTCTCGGGCTCTCTTTACACTTCAATGGATAGCTATCGAGGTGAGAGAGCCAAGGCCATAAAAATCACATATTGAAGTCCATATCAATGAGTTAGGATCCTAACAAAAATGGAGCTGCCATTTTGGCTTTTATATTCCACATATTTAGGTGGTTGCTAGCTTACCTCTAGAATACTAGTGCAGAAATTAATGACGGTGGGCAAAGCTCTGCTTCCTTCATGAGCCTCTGCCTCCACTTTCAAATGCTCGAATCTGACTTCAATTGTAGGAAGATCAATTCCAACTCTGCGACCAGACTCACCAAAAACCACAATTAGTCAAGCCTAAAATAAATAATAATTAATTAATTACATCTTTGACAGTACGAGGACAACTTTACCGCGAAAAAGACAAAACATGCATGAATCATGAAGGAACGATTCCCACCATTCTGGACGACAAAATTTTCAGGGGCATGATAAGGATTTTCCTTGGTAAAGATTTTTCTCGGGAATCAAACAGACTCCATGCCAAGAAACGTGGCAAATTTGGTAAACATTTTCCTTTTTACTCAGAAAACCCACGAACAGAGGTTCCAAAGACGAAGCAAACAGAGATCGTACCTGTCAATGCGGTTCCGGAGCTTCAGCAAGAAGCCCTCGTTGTCCTCCTCAGTGACCCTCACTAACCTCTCAAGCAATCTCTTCCTGTCATGAAAGCCCAGGTTCCAGATATCGATTTGGTTAGCCCCGCCGCCGGCCGTCAGAATCCCTTTCTGGAGACGCTCGAAGGTGGGGAGTTTCTCAAGAGCAGCCCATCTCAGAGCTTCCTCGTCATCCTCATCGCGCGAAGACCTCGAGAACACATCCGCTATCGATGCATGGTTCCTCCACGTGGTGGAGCTGGTCGCGCGCAGGCTGTTGCCTGCTCTGTATATATCTCCTCCATCCATGGATGTGATGGTGTCTGCTAAAGCGCTGGTCTTGCTCTGTTTTCAAAACACAAGAAGTGAAGAAGAAGAAGAAGAAGAAGAAGAAGAGGAGGAGGAGGAGTAGGGAGGTGACAGCGTTTCGTAGCTGATGTGCGCTTGTGTAATTACGTATGAAAATTGGCTCTTTGCATCGAGCTCATAAGTAAGAGAGAGACGGGGTAGACAGGCGTGAAAATGGAGTTTATATAGAGACTGAGAGAGCACATAAATATTCTTCATTTCAATATTTACGCTTTTTTTTTCAATTGAACTTCTATATTTTCTATTTATAAAATTAAATCCTTTAATTTTCACAAATCTTCTAGTCGAATCCTTGGACCGCCCAGTCTACCCAAGTCCAATGGACGTGGCCCTTGGACAACGTCTTAGCGCAACACGCAGAAAATTTTTCCAGCGTGGATATCCATGTGAGAGTCTATATTGGCCAAAATTCATCCGTATTATACTCATGCTGTCTACATATGCTAAATTTTGTGCTTTCCACAAAAAATAAATAAATAACTAATGCAAGGCAATTAAATTACTTTTTTCTTTTCCAGAAAAACCTGCTCACAGTCAGCACCAAGCAGGTCGACCAATTTTTTTATGTAAATTCAGAAAGTCCTGCTCACAGTCAGGGTATTCAAGCATCTAATGCCGACCCTACCTTCCATTGCCATATCGATGTTCTGAGCTTCATTGGATAGGATTGATTCTTGTATCTGGGAAACCTCCCTCTCTAATGTGACGAATCTCTCTAGAACTTCAGGTGTCCTAACAAAACTTACAAATCTGCATGTAGACGAGAAAAGAAAAACGGAGAGAAAATTCAGTACATTCGACATTGATTACAACCGTCAAGCATATTTTCTTATTTAGTATCTTATCAATAGGTAAACTAATCCATAATCAGCAATCAGGTGTAACGGCATTCACCTTTTTCGCCCTTTCGATTTATCTCCTTGACACATTCCAAAGAGCATAACGTATTTAGAACAAACTTCCAGATTTTGCAAGTAGTAAGGAAATCAAATGCAATTCAATGCAGGGACAGTTTACTTGAAGCAATTGAAAGCGTGGATGCTTGCTAGATTACCCCTCCGGTTTGGTTCTCCGGTTCCTCCGGTTCCGGTTCTACCCGAGAATTGCGCTCACCCCTATAGTGCATGTCGTCATCTGTAGATACATACATGAACACCTAAAATAGTCTTTGAATTACATCTTCGCATCCACTCTCTGTAGCAAATATCATTTTGGCGTCCTCTAATGTGTTCAACACTTTTAAAAATCAGTGGCTACCTTTGATTAGTGTCCATCGACCAAGTAGCGCAAAAAGGTTTTAGACACCTACAATGGTGTATTGATACATCAAGAAGCTCAAACTATTCTTACAACTTGTGGAACCATCTATGCCGTTATAGAAAATAATTTGGACTAAAGTAAGCACAACAAAGATCATATTATATTCTATTAGTGATAAGAAAATTAAAATAAATGGTTAATTAGAGTATTCTTGATTTGCGAAAAATGCATAATTTGGAAAATATTTTTCTAAAAATGATTGCTTATATTACTTGAAATAACTAGTTAATGAAAAATATTTTTATCATCAACAATTATTTTGCCTAAACATTATCGTGAACAATGAAAATATTTTTAATTTATTCATTTTGCAAGCGATATAGATAATTATTCTTTTAAAAATATTGTTAAAATCATTCATTTTTTGAGAAAGATTTTTTGTGAAGTAAACCGAGCCTTAAAAGAATAAAATGGTATCAATGAGACTGAAAAATAGGATGCCTACGTAATAAAATTGAAATTAACAACTTAGTGCAGGAGTTCTAAAATAACCATATTAAAGCCAATTTGCCTTGCTAAAGAAGCAAATTAGCTAGGGACAGCACGCGTGGTGAGGAAGGTTCCACGGTCGAGAGTACCCAGAGTCATGCATGTCGTCATCTGCAAGTACAACAGCACTCCGAGGATCACGCCAGACACGCGAAAGGTGTTCGGTAGCCGTGCCAACTGCATCTCCTTGGAGGAAGCAGAAAAAATGACCAGAAATAAAGTCTTGATCTGACTTCATCGTCACTTTCCTAGCCTTGATCTGACATCGTCGTCACTTTCCTGGCCTTTCCCCCTCAACATGTGAAACGCATTTTGGACAAAAGAGAGGACCGCTCGTACGACCAGGAATCAAAATAATTCCAGCTGAAGTCGGTTGGCTTAGGGCGCGTTTGATAATGATTTTATTTCTGGAAGTAGATTCTGATCAGAATTAATTCTTTTTTATTCTGTTCCCGGGAACTGATTCTAAGCATTTTAAGTCATTTGGGGCTGTTTGGTAACCATCCAACAAAGGCCAAATTCGATTCTTTGTTCCGAATCGCTTTCGCCTAGAATCGCGTTTGGTAAAATTTTTGTTCCCGGAATAGATTGGGAACAGAATTAAGAATCAAAAAATAGTTGATTCTTGTTCCGAGAATCAATTTGAGAATCAAAATCAATAATTTTTCTTCTTCCCTTCGGCCATCTCACGACCGCCGTCCACCGCCGCCCGCCACCGTCCGCCATCCGCCACCGCCGTCCACCGCCCGCCGCCGCCGCCGTCCGCCGCCGGTCCGGCGAGCTCGCGGAGGCAAGCCCGGCCACCGGCGAGCTCGCCGGAGGCTTGGCCCGCCCACCGGCGAGGCTCGGCCTCCCGGATCCGGCGAGGCCGAGCCTCGCCGGGGCTGCGGGCCTCGCCGGCCGGGCGAGGCCTCGCCGGGCCGGGCGAGCCTCGCGACGCCCGGCCCCACCGGTGGCCCGGCGAGGCTCGCCCGGCCACCGGCGAGGCTCGCCCGGCCCGCCGGTGGCTCGCGAGCCTCGCCCAACCCCGACGAGGTCGGCTCCGCCACCGGCGGGGCTCGGCCGAGCCTCGGGCGGGGCTAGGCGAGCCTCGCCGTCGGCCGCGAGGGCCGCCGGCGAGGCTCGGCCGACGAGGGCCGGCCTCGCCGAGGGCGGCGACGCTACCGGTGAGGTCGCCGGCGAAGAAGAAGGAGAAGGTGAGAAAAGAAAAGAAAAAAGGAAAAAAAAAAAAAAGAAAAGAAAAAAAGGAAAATGAAAAGAAAAAAATGAAAAAATGAAAAAATGAAAAGAAGAAAAGAAAACAAAGGAAAAAAGTAAAAAAAAAAATTATTTAAAATTTAAAAGAAATTGATTTGGAACAGAATTAATGAATACGGTACCAAACGCAATTCTATTCCGAATCGAAATTTTGGATAGTTACCAAACGGCTTAAAATGCTAGAATCGGTTCCTGAACGAATCAAAAAGAATCGGTTACCGATCGAAATCGGCTCCGAACGAATCGTTACCAAACGCGCCCTTGGTAACTATCCAAAATTTCGATTCTAGAATAGAATTGCGTTTGTACCGTGTTCATTAATTCCGTTCAAAATCAATTTCTTTTCATTTTTAAATATTTTTTTCTTTTTTTCTTTTTTTCCTTTTTTCTTTTCCTTTTTCTCATCTTCTTCTTCTTCTTTTGGCCGGTCGCCGAACCGGCAACCGACAAAACAAGGGCCAGCGACCTCACCGGAGCATCGCCGACCCTCGGTGAGGCCGGCCCTCGACGGCCGAGCCTCGCCGGTAGCTGGGCGAGGCTCGCCAAGCCCCACCGGTGGCTAGGCCGGCCTCGCCGGGGCTGGGCGAGCCTCGCTGGTGGCCAGGCGAGGCTCGCCTGGCCACCGATGGGGCTAGGTGTCACGAGGCTTGACCGGCCCCTGCCCAGCTCCGGCGAGGCCCGCCTGGCCACCGGCGAGGCTCGGCCTCGCCGATGGCTAGGCTTGCCTCCGGCAAACGACGGTGGCGGCGACGAATGGCTGACGGTGGCGGGCGGTGGTGGACGGCAGTTGCGAGATGGCCGAAGGGAATAAGAAAAGTTCTTGATTTTGATTCTCAAATTCGTTCCCAAAACAAGAATCATTTTTTTTTTAGTTCTTGATTCTATTTCCAATCTGTTCCTGGGAACAAAAATTTTACTAAACGAGATTCTAGGCCCAAACTGATTATAAGAACAAAGAATCAGAATTTGGCCATGTTTGGATGGTTACCAAACAGAGCCTTAGCTGTTAAGGATCGAACACTTTGTACTGATTATGCTTAGAATTGATTCTCACTGTCAGCAGTCTCCCGTTAATAAGCTAAATGCAAGTCCAGTATAAGTCCTCAAAGTAAGCCAGCAACATGCCATCATCTTGAAATGGAGTAATCTACTTTTAAGATAGTATCGCGAAAAATCCCAAACTTATATATTTGTAACAAACTTATCTTCAAACTAATTTTTTGACATTAAAAAGATCATAAATTGATGTACATGTGACAGATATTCCTTCAATTAATTTCCATTAAACTTTTACCATTAAATTACTGAATTTGATGATACGTAACGGCTAACGGATGTATCCATTTAGGGTTTTACCATTTCATAGTATTAATCTAATTTAAAGAAAACTAATTGAAAGTAAATTTATCATAAATATATCAATTTGGAAATTTTGTGATCAAAAATTTATTTAAAATAAATTGTTCGCATATATACTAGTTTAGGATTTTTTGTAGTAAAAAAATTAGTTTTAGATAAATTAGTCAAGAATATATCAATTTAAGGAATTTAGTGATATTAACCCTCTCCCTTTTACCAAAATAAAAAAATAAAAACCCCTCCCCTTTCACCCAAACATTTTGCTATGAAAAAACAAAATGACTCAAAAGATAATTGTCAATTATGATAAGATGAGTCATTGACAAATAACTTATTCGAGCTATCGGCCTATTTGAATTCAATTAGGTTTCAATGGGGTTTACAAGACAAGATGGTCCATTGACAAATTACTTATTAGAAAGTGACAAACTTAGACTTTTAGATTTAGGAAGTGCTTGGGCAAGAAAACGAAAGACACGCGTTAAAATGAACAGTAAAATCTTGAGGGAGAAATCAATCAAATCAATGTGATAGTTCAACAAAGCACAGTTCATCATAAATGGATTCGGCACTAAATATCCTTGGACCCACCTCTGCCTATGGAACTTAAGTTGGATCTTGGGTTCAATTGAACATGTGATCCACGTCGATGAGTCATTCACTAAAGTACGATCACTATTTTAAAATCTTAAATTTACTTGGATAGTTTTGGAACACTCAAAAATAAAATTGATCATAATAAAAAAAAATTGTTGGCCAAACTCTAATTTAATATTTTGAGACTATTAGATCTTAAAGTCATAAGGCTATGTTTGACAGTTAGAATAAGATTCAAGATAAAATAAAATTTATCTTATCTTGTGTTTGTGTCTATTTAAGATAAGATAAAGTCTCGGATATAAAAGAGATATAAGGAATGTAAAATAAGGGTGGATAAAATTTTTAATATCAATAACAAAAAAAATTATTTTTCTAAAATAACAAACTTATTTTATTAATAAAATTAAAATCACATTTCAATATAAATAATATTAAATTTCTAATAAAAGGAATTCAAAATAAAAAAATAAAAATATATTTTTCAATTTAATCTTATTTTTATTTAGTTATTCAATTTAATTCTACCTTATAATATCATTTCAATATATAATAATTAAATATATATTTATATTTATACATATTTTAGGTATATTAGTATGGTTTATTATTTAATATAAATTTATAAGAGAATGATGGAAGGGAAAAAGAAATTAACAAGAAAACAATTAGAAAAGAGGGAAAAAAATCAAATAACAATTAAGTAGGCTAGAGTGTTGTAAGAAATTTTTACCATCTCTGTTTTTACAACCATTACATCCATTTACATTGATATGCGATTTATACAAAACAATATATATGATATGATATGAATATATCTAAATTTATTATAATGATTCACCAAGATAGGAAATAGCAAAATATCTAGATTTCATGTTATATTCTATCTAGTCTATTCCCGATTAAAAATCTAAACAATCAAATGTAGCCTAAGATGATTTGACAATTTTCAAGAATCGGAAATCTTTCGAAGCAATGATCATAGCAACGAATTCGAGGCTGTTGATTTTATAACTCTTCGACCACTCACCATCAATTTATGTGTTTATAAACATGATAAATAAAAATATCTAGTGTGGACTAAAAATATCTAGTGTGGACTTTCCTAGATGCATAATTGTTCAGAATATGAATAGTTCAACACGGCACTAAATGTGTAATTCGTGGCGCACGATTATTGCCTGGCGCAAAGCTATGGGGGGCTCAAATGTTAGGCCGGGCCAGCGTCCGGTTAGGCAGTGGAGGCCCAACGCTAGCTCGCACGTCTTCGGGACTGGTCGTGCCAGCCCGACGCATGCTCGGCGCCCATTTCATGCGATTTGCCTTTCCAACCCCCTCCGGCCCTTTTCAGCTTGTCTGTTCTATTTCTAGTTGATAGATTTTTCTATGTTACTCGAATCAGCCGATGGAAAGAAAAGATCAGCACGAAGGAAGAGTGGCGAATAATAGAATCCTTATTCCGGCATTTCTTAGTTATCTTTCTGTATGTATTGATACGTGGAGGGCGAATCTGGCATCTGATTTGGTTTTGGTTTTGGTTCAGGGTTGGTCCTTGGCAAGTTGAGTGCTCAAATGGAGGAAGCAAATTCAAAGACTTCCAAGAGAGGAAAGAGCATGGCAGAGGAGAGTGAGAGGGAGGTAGGAGAGAGAAAAAGGGATAGTTAGAAGTAAAGCTGTAAAGGTTACGTAGAGAAAAAAGAGAATCAAAACAAACTAAGGAATCGAGAAAGCGACCCGAACCGAATTGTGTGTTTCAGTTCGAGCACTATACGATGTATCGCAAACACACACATATCAAACATGTTCAAGTCATTTCAGGAATTATGGGAACCCAAACCTACTCAAACAATTTACACCCCCGCTATAGTAGTATCAAGATAATTAATTATCTTTTATGCCGACTCTTAAGAAGAAACTATAAACAGATAATTAATGACCGGTGAAAAATGGCATAAATGATCTTTAAGTTTTTGACTTAATGTGTAATATAGTCTCCGAATTTTTAACTTTTTCAATATGGTCCTTAAATTTTACCCAAATTTATTCAATGTAGTCCATCAAGTTTTAATTTATCAAATGTGATCCCTGAATAAATTAGCTTTTAGACTATGTGAAAATATTTAATGTTATTCTTCTATCAATTTAAGTCCGGAAAAAATATTAAACATCTTCATATAAGATAAATAGATCATATTGAACAAATTAAAAATTTCGAGATAATATTTCATATTAAGATAAAATTTAGATATCACATTGAAAAATTAAAATTTTAAATATCACATTGCACATTAAATTAATGTTGAACAATGATTTGCATCATTTCCTATGAATCTAAGTGCAAAGTAAACTCAATCCCACGTTCCTATTCGTCTAGTTTAACTACTATTGTTTGTGGACGCATGACCATTGTTCCAGTTTCCCTTCTCACACAATCCATCCGCGAAGTGACATGATGGGTTTTTTCTATGTGTTGATGGGCCTAAGAAGGCCCGTCCACCCATAATGGGCCTAAAAATCCGGCCCGCAAGTTAAGGGCCCATGAAGGAATGGTTGAGAAATGAAGATGCGTTTTACGTTGAGGAGTTATGTTTTTTGGAGAAGGTGTTTTAATAGATAGAAAAAAAAAAAGGGGGGAGGGGGAACACACTTTTACGTACGTATGTTTTCAAAAAACGCTCTCTTCCCCATAAACGAAAGAATAGTACGCTCTTAAACATAATTTTCTTCCCCTGAAAAGAATAGTACGCTCCGGTAGAACGGATCGGGATTCTTCCTCGAACTTCAACATTGGTGTTTAATCTGTGAAAGACAAGAGACGCTCGATTCTGTAGTGTATCTTTTGATCGGTGATACACGTGCTTCCTGGGCTCGCCTTCCGTATTTGTTGTTTTAAGGGTTCGATTGAATATCAGATCATTTTTAGGGAATCCGTTTCCCCCAACATTGGTATCAGAGTAATAGTTCATGTTTTCCAATCCCCTTTTCATGTATGTAAATTGTTTATTGGTTGAATTTCGTGAAACGCCGTCATCGCTCGATCGGGGACGGAAAAATCCCGACACCGCATATTGTTCACCCATGTTTGTGACTTTCTGTAAATTGAAGTTCATTTATGATAGCATAAGGTTGTAGTTCTCGTTGATACGAGAAAATTGAATGGCGGATCATTGCTGGACACGCTGCCACGTGCGGCCAGAAGGAACCGGCGTCATCGGCGCATGCAACGCTCGCACCAATTTGGTTCCCAAGTGTGTGCAACGCAAATGCGTGGTTGCTGGCTGTGCGGGGCACACGCCAGCTGACGTCATTGTGATGTCAGCCTGCGGTTGCCCACGTATGCGCATGGCACATGCTGGGTCAGTTGGTTCAACCCGACCCGACCCATCCGACCTCGACCCATCTGACAGTTGGCCTGTTGACTCCATTGACCATTAACCTGCATTGACTATCGTTGACCAAAGTTGACCACCACTGATCGGCATTGACCACCGTTGACTAGCAAAAAAAAAAAAATTGGAGGAAAATTATGTATTTTCTGTTGTTGTTCGTAGTGGATTATAAATAATCTCTTTTGTTCTGCATTTGTTGCAGGAACAATGATGCGTTAAGCACACATGCCTACATTTCTAAGAATGGACGAAGAAAAGGCAAGACTTAAAGAGCTAATGACAGAATTAGCTAATTATCGGTGAAATGACGGTGATGTAGTATTACACGTGGTTAGGGTCAATTAGATGATACACAAAATTGTCTGGAATGGTTATCTTATGCTGGATTTTGAAAATGTGCTGGCCTTAATAAACACTATTCCACCTAAATGGCAAGCAGTGTTAGATCGCCTATGGGAGGTCAACATGATCCCGAATTATAGGAGGCTTGCTATAGCTTTTGTATGAGAGTACTATAGAATCGAGTTAACCAAAACTTCAACCCTTGGGTTGAGTGTCGCATGGCGCAGAGTGAATGCGCCTTGGAGATGGCATGAGAGTTCTCCAAAGTTTTTTCCGTGGTTGGCCAATGTGCTTTCAACATTCTCAGAGAATTTTATTGAGAAATTAGAAAAGACTTTCCCAATTTATTTTTTCTTAGATTAGTTTGAGATGTTTTAGGTGTAAATATCTCTTTCTATGTTGATTTTTTCCCCTGAATATATTACTTAGTGTGATGGACATGTTTAATTATTGAAACTTCAATGTTATCTATCGTTGTAAATTAGTATGTTAATTTACAATTCTTTGTGAGAAGTTCAAGAAAGTTTTAGTAACTTTGCTGAACTTATTTTGCATAAAAGATTATATTAATAATAATTTTAAGTTATAATTTTTTGGATAATGATTGGAAACATAGCGACATTTTGATTCTGAAACTTTACTTATAATTATTCATTAATATGATGAGTTTGTGCAAAATGGATACATAAATGATAAGCATTAATAATTCGTGCAAATGTGTCTGATATGTTCAGATCGATGACTTTAGCCACTAAGAGCATAGTTGCTGAATTAAACAAAGGTGAGAAGCCTAACGGCGATAACTATGAAATATGGCATATGAAAATCCAATATGTGCTGGAAAAACAAGAGGCACTAGAAGCTCTTAACTTGACTATGGAAGAGCCTAAAGATAGGAACATTGCACAACATAAGAGAGATAATGATGCATTTGCTGCATGGAAGAGAAAGAATTCTCTTGCTCGCATTATGTTGCTGATTAGCATGGAGAATGATGTCATACATGAGTTCATGCGTTTTGAGAATGTTAAGGAAATGTGGGAAGCATTGGCAGTAGGAGTGTGCAAAATACGCGGGAACCACCCGGACTGCCCGGAACCGGACCGAAACTGCCCAGAACTAGCAGTTCTTGAGGGAACCGATCCGGTTTCCGGTTCCAATTTTTCGGAACCGGTGGGTACCGGTCCGGTTCCCCGTTCCATGGGCGGATCCGCCCACCCGGACCGGACCGGTACCTTTTTAATATTTAAAAAAAATTACTAAAAGAAACCCTAGATTAGATCTCATCTCCTCACTCCCTTCATCTTCGATTCTCTCTCTCTTTGTCTCTTCCTTGGTTCCTCATAATCCTATCGCCATTTCAATTCCTCCCTAAGCGTCGATGCTGCCACTGCTGCTCCTCCGCCGCTGCTATTCGCCCCCTCGCGTCGGCCACCACCCTCCACAACCGCGGAAAATTGTTTCGCGACCGTTCTATGTTGAAAACCCGACCATAGACCTCCTCCCCTCCTTCATAGACCCGACCATTCTATGTTAAAAACCAAAATTGTTTCGCCTCAAGATCAGTTCCATGGATCCATCTGGGAACCGGACCGAACCGTCGTACGAGAGATTGTACACTTTGCACATCATTCTTCATCATGCTCCCACCCATATTAGATAATGACGATATAATCTCATAATGTGGTTGTAATTGAGAGTGAATTAAATTAAATTCATCACTTCTCATATTACTCCTACTTGGACGAACTCCACTAAATTCATTATCTAGATCCAAAGTTTTAAATAGGAAGCAATCCTCACATATTTTACCATTTTTAGGAAATTTATTCTCTAAGAATGTGACATCCCGTGATTCGAATTCAGTTATACTTTCACTTTCCTACTTACTTATAAATACATATAATTTCGAGTGTTCAGAGTATCTTATGAAAATATTCTTCTTTCCTCTAGGATCCAATTTCCCAAACTTGTGAGACGACTCATAAGTATAGGCAGCACAATCCCATGGTTTAAGAAAACTCAAGTTCGATTTTTTACCTGTTCATAATTCATATGGAGTGAAAGTAACTATTAGCATGTGCCATCATGGACCTAACCATTTTCAGTAGGGTTCTGTTCTTTCTCTCCACAATACCATTTTGTTGAAAAGTATATGTAATAGACAACTGTCTTTCTATTTTTTTTTTCATCACATAATTTTCTAAACTCATCAGATAAATATTAACGACCTCGATCAGATCTCGATACTTTTATTTTCATGTCTAATTGATTTTCTACCAAATTCATAAACCTTTTAAAACAATTCAATGTCTTAGATTTATAAGAAATCAAATAGACATATCTAAATCAAGTATAATCATCTATAAATGTGATGAAATAAACAGTTTCATACATTCCTTTCACACATACGTCAAATGAATTAAATGTAAATGAAATTCAACTCTTTTACATTTTCCAAATGGTTTCCTTATCGTTTTCCCTACTAGGCAATACTCACATCTTGACAAATCTGACTTTTTCAATATTGCCCAACAAGCCTTCTTTGGTTAGTCTATTCATACGTTGTTGATCAATATAACCAAGTGTAGCATGCCACACATTTACATCATTATCATATGAATTTGAAGACGTGAAAATGGAATAACAAACATTGACATAATAACAGTTAACATTTAATGTAATAAAACCATCTAGAAAATAACCACAACCATAGTAGTTTGTACTTAAATACAAATCCACACAACTATTATGGAAGTTCATATTAAAACCAAGCTTAACCAACACAAAATAGATACTAAATTTCGACGAATCTCTGGAGCATATAAAACATCATGTATGAACAAAGTGCGTCAACCACGCATGTTTAATTGGCAGGTGTCAATTCCTTTTACTTTCGCTCTGGAGTTATTTCCTACATTTATCCACTTAATTCCAGTCGGTATTCATCAAAATTCCACGAAATATTCTCTATCCTTCGCTACATGGTCTGTTGCTCCCGAATCTACAGTCTACAAATGATTAGATACAGTTAAGAATACAGAACTTGACACATAAGCAAAGTTCTCAAAAGTGCAATTGGGCGTTTACCTTCTTTGGCTTGCGATAGTCGTGAGCACAGTAACCTTTCTTGTCACAATTGTAACATTTCACCCTTGACAGCTTCTTCATTCGATGACGCTTTTCTCTTTCATATTGGTCAACTTTTTTGGTTTCTTCCCTAAAGAACTCGCTCTCTTGCCTTTCCACCTTTTGAACCAATCAGGACGTTTGCAATTGGAGCTCAAAACTCCATGTGAGCTAGAATCAGTATAATAAATGTCAGTTTCTAGCTTAGCCGCTAGGAAGCGATCCTCTTCTAGCTTAAGATGGCGCACCACATCCTCAAAGGTTTTGATGTTCTCATTGTAGGTCAAGTGCACCTTCATATACTCCCAACTTTGAGGCAAGGAACAGATCATTGCTTGCACTTACTGCTCATCAGTCAGGACATGACCAGCATCCTTTAGCTTAAGTGTTTGACATCTTTCTCAAGTGTTGTTTCATGGTATAACCATAAGGCTTATTGTAAGAGTCAAACCTTATAGTGAATTGCCTCAATTTGGTCACCGATATATGACCAAATCTTGCTGCCAATTAGGGGTGTGCATGGTCCGGGTGGGCAGTTCCTGACCTAGAACCGGGAACCGCCCACTAAGGACCGGTTTTGAAAAAACATGAACAAACAGGTTGGGCCTAGAAAGGCACGTGAAATGTGGTTTTTGGCGAGGTTCTATACAGCTTCTGAAGCAGACAAGATGGGACTCGTTAATATTGTTGTGCCGGTGAGTTCATTCCACTGACTTCATTTTAGCTTCACCTGTCCTTAATTTTATTCCCGAGGAAAAACTGATGAAGATGGGAAAGGCTGCCGAACCGTGCTTGAATCTTGTTTACTAGGACAAATGTAGTGTGCAAAGTCCTTCTAATGGTAATCTCATCATGTTTTAGACTGCAACATGTTCAAAGACGAACTGGGCACATTCTCTCAGCCATCCGTTTTACCAACTTAAACAATGCTAATGATTTGTTGATCTTGTTCAGCTAGAGAATTTGGAGCAGGAAACAAGCAAGTGGTGCAGAGAGATATTGAGAAATAGCCCAACGGCAATCATGGTGCTCAAATCAGCCCTTAATGCAGTTGATGATGGCCACGCAGGGCTTCAGGTACCTTCAGTCCAAACATCTCATTACACGGCAATATATTTGTCTGTTCCAGTTGTTACCATCCACATTGTCAAGAGTCTGACGGCATTCCAATGTTGGGTTCGATAGGCCTTACATACACTTTTCACTCCCATCTAGCAATTGAACCTTTTAGAGCTATCTGCCCTCATCAACATGTCACCATAGCTAATCAAGTTTCGGATTCGCGTTCCTTGTTTTATCCTGTGTATTCCATTCGTGACACAAAATGCATTTCGATTTTGGCTATTCTGTGACCAATGTACATATGCTGAGGTTCCATTCGTCATCATGATGTTATCAAAGCTTCAATCAATTTCTGGGGAGCCCCTAGCAATTATTCATTGGACATAGATGATAATACTTACTGTTGTTTTTTATTCCTTCCCTTCGTTTAGGAACTAGCTGGAGATGCAACACTTCTATTCTATGGAACCGAGGAAGGGAACGAGGGCAAAACAGCATACATGCAGAAGAGGCGGCCGGATTTCTCTAAATTCCCTCGACTTCCATGGCACCCATATTTCTGTACTCGTTATATTTTGGCCAAGCGCGTACGAATAGTTCTCAGGTACGATGGTATTATCCTAAATTTGCTTATGATATTATTCTTCTCATGCCGCGTACAGGTTCATTCAGTAGCTGTAACTAGAGTGAAATCGAATCATAGCACAATGGGAATGATTATCGATATCGATAGGTTCAGGTTCAGGCCATGTTGTTGCTTCAGTGTGAATGTCAAAAAGCGCTTGCGGATCAAAGGAAAACTCAATGGAATTTCATTTTCAGTGTTGTTTCCTTCTAGCCCAACTTCCTTCTAGCCCAACCACGTTGATTGTATTTCCAATCTTTTCCTAATAATTTCTGGCCGAAAGGGAAAAGGTAAGGGTGTGTCCGGGACCGGATAGGACCGGACGGCTGGTTTGGGCATTTCCCACGGGACAAATCCATTCCTAGCTCCAAATTTTTGGAACCAGGAATAATTGGTTCAGTTCTTAGTTTCAAGTGTGGAATTGAACTGCTCAGATCAGACTTGACTGATATGTTTTTATTTTCCTTTTCTTTTAAAAGATAAAGAAACAAAATTTTCAGAATCTTAGGCTCAGTTTAATAACATTATTATTTCTCTCAATTTATGTTCTTTTCTTCCTCAAATTAAAAAAAAAAAGAATAAAAATTCATTTGGTAAGGTCAACTAATTTTTCTATTATTCAAAAAAGTAGCTGGGGTATAGATATGGAACAGAAATAAGAAGTAGAAAAAGTAACTTCTTATTTATGGAAACAATTTCCAGAAATAAGTAATTTTCTTTCTTTTTTTATTTTTTATTTTCTTCTTCTTCTTTGCCCCCGGCTGTCCATTGCCTCCCGTGGAAATAAACAATTTCCAGAAATATGTTATAACTGAGTCAAGTGTTTGTATAACTCACCTAATGAAATTGTAGTAGCTCTTGTCATGGTTTTTCATAGTACATGATAGAGAGAATTTACTTCCCCTTCATCATTATCACGGCACACGAAGATCTTTAGCAGTTCACCTTCAATTTGCTTACACCTAATGTTATCATGTGGTTCCCCTCCCAAAAAAAAATAGGTTCTTTTTTTGCTCCAATACATGTCCCCATGTCTTTCAGTGTATGTACTAGTCCATTGTGCATTCAAATCCAATCTATGCATATTCCCAAAACTTTGCATGTTGCATTATTCCTAATCAAAACTCCACCATCATCTGCAATTTGATAAATCGTATCATAAGAACACTCTAAATCCAGCACTTATTCATCACCTAACAAGCCAGTAGTCACACACAAAATTACCTATGTTCGCCACACTGTTTGTGGAATTTTGCCTATCATCTTTGTTTCTCAATTTCAATCAATCTCTTCTCATATGACCCTCATTGTGACACTCAAAGCACTTCATTTGACCCGTGGATTATTTATAACATGACTTCCATCTTATTTTACCCCTACTAATAGACCCCTTTGATCTCTACCTCGATTCACTAGTCCCCACACTAGGTCGTATGCCATACCATAATCTCACGACTTTCTTTGCTACACCTTAGAGAACAAGGTAGATTTTACCTCTTCCAAAGTAACCATAGCATATACCTGTAACAATGAATCGATAAAGTGCTTTCATGACTCTAGTAGGGATGCCAACAACATAATGCCATGTTTTCATCAACTAGGATCTTACCAATGTTTTTCATATCCATCTTGAGTTATTAAACTCATCTAGGTGGGCTTCGATGGAATTTCCTTCCAGCATAATGAAACTAAAATATTCTCTTCAATATGTATAGGCGATTAATTAAAACCCTTTGTTGTATAAAGAGCCTAAAGTTTTGCCAAAAACACAACAATATCATTTTCCTTGATCACTTCTATAAAATTTTAATTTTATAGATTCAACATGATTATACTCTTTGTTTTCTCCATCAACTCATCCTTATTAATATCTTTCATCTTTTCCAGCAACTTAGGTAGCGCATGGTAACGCTCCTGTTTCTCCCAATTTCTATTTTTTTGTTCTCCGGAACAAAAAAAGAACAGAAACCTGTTTGTTAAAACATTTGTCTCAAGAACAATTTCTCTAATTTTTTTGTTTCTGGGAACAGTTTTGAGAAGCAAAAAAAAGTTCATTCTTGTTCCCAGGAACAATTTCTAGAAATAAGCTAATTTTCTTTTTCTTTTGTTTCTCTCTTTTGCTGCAGCCACCTCCAATCACCTGGAGCCACCACCAGCCGCCAGCTGCTGCCATTACTGCTGCCACTGTCAATCGCCGACCGCCGCTACTCGTCGACCGCCATCGCCACCGGCCGCCGACCACCACCGACCACCGCCGACCACCGATCGCTAATTGCCGCCGCCCGCCGCCGCCGCTCGCCACCCGCTACCCGCCGACCATCGACCGCCCATCGCCCACGCCACCGCCCACCGCTAATCGCCGACCGCCGATCGTGCGCCGCCACCGACCACCGCTGTTGCCCGCCGCTAGCTATAATCACCGCCGACCGCCGACCATCGCTTGCGCATCGCCTTTGCCGCCCGCCACCCGTCGGCTGTTGGCCGCTATCACCCGATGATTGGCGATCCGTGAGCAAGAATAAAAAATGAATAAATATAAAAAAAGAAATTGTTGCGTTACCAAACACATTTCTATTCTTTTTCTATTCCAAGAATAGAAATTTTATGTAGTTATCAAACGGGTTCTTTTGCTCAGAAATTATTCCCGAACAGAAATAGAAAAGAACTATTTCTGAAAAAAAAAAAAAAAAAAAAATTCCCCGGAACAGAAGCGTTGTCATGCGTAGCCTTAGCACTATCGTCCAATGCCTTGGCAAAATTTTGGGTTGTTAATAATTTACTCATCTTGACACTCCACAGACCAAAGTTGTTCCTCTTGTTGCACTCCTCAATTTCTACATTCAGTAAACATAATTGCAACAATGAAATTTCCAAACAACAATCGGACAAGTAGAAAGAAGCCCCAAATCAAATCCAAACGATTCTTTCATTAACTTCGAAACATTTTGTTGCAAAATTAATTTAGAAGCGATCAAATCTTACAATTAAGTCAACATGAAATCACAAAAAAAAAAAAAAAAATGAAAAACAATAAAGAATACCATAGATTTTTCTTGTTTAGTTCAAGTGTCGAAATTTACTCCACAATGAGAGCCAACTACAAATAATTTACTAATAAATTAGAGAATTATAAATTTACAGTTGCTCACACACTCAAGTATTTCCCAGTCTTAGATTATATCTAAACCCCTAGTGTTTACGAAAAAAAAATGACTCTATTTAGATGTATGACTCACAATACAAAATCCACTGTGTTCACAGCTCCTCCGTGAGTTCAAACAAAGAGCTCCGCCGGCCGCTTTCTTCAAATATATATATTTGAATAACGATGGGGTGATGGCACTGTTACTCCTTGGAGAGTAACGGTGCACTCCGTCCACAAAATTTTTCAAGGGAGCCGGATAACTTATTTGTCAGGTTTCTTGAGAAATCTAGTGGGATTCTTTAAATTAAATTGAAAAGAGATTATTGAAAGCATTATCAACATGAAATGTTTTAAATTCCATGTAAAAAGACTAGTTCAAACATTTTTATTATAAGACAAATAAATTTAAGATTTCTATTAACAACATCACTATGTATAACATTTTTTGACACTTGCAATCGTGAAATAAATATATTCATCATTTAATAAAATGAATATAATTACCAAAATTTATAGTATACTAAATTTTGTTTGGTTAAATTTTTTGCCTCACTTCCCCTTTTTTAATTTTGTATAGCCCAACTTTTTCATTGTGCTAGCCAAATTTCCATTTAACATATCTTGACTAGATAAGTATATATCATGTCTACTTTCAACAAATGCAACAACAAGACTCATTGTAGCGTACAAATTTTTTTCACCGGTTTGACAATGTTTTGGTATCTCACTAAATTAGTGAAATACACATATGGATTACCATATATCAATAATATGTGAAAATATTGTCACAAACTAAGTAACACCAATACCAACACATGACATGAAACGTGCGTATTGGAATCACATGTCAGGATTCAGATCTCGCATGTTGAAATTCCCGACTTAGGTGTTGGAGAGTATCAAGAGAGTTGGCCAAGTGTTGGATTTTTCGACACATATTAACCGAGTGTTAAAGAGTGTTGGAGAGTGTTGAACACATATCAGAGTGTCTGATATGACACGAAGGCTCCCGAAAAGTATTAGTGCTTTCTAGGTCACAAGTATACTATGAAAAAAAAGTTCACAATCATCAAGTATAGTTCTTTTTTGTTAGTTTCATTGTCTATCTGAAATAAGAATATTGTCCAAAATTTTCCAAGATTCTTTCTAAATTTGCTTTGCTAGCAGGCTGCTAATATCCCCCTCAAAGATCATATGTTGTTGAAAAGGCACCGTTATTCATGGAGAATAACGGTGTGGTTAGCCTAGCATTGTCCTATATTATTCTCTTGTGCGGCTCTTTCACAAAAAGTTGTTGTGTGGCCAAGAGTGAATTCCTTTTGTGCAACCATAAAGAAGGAAAGTCAAACCTTAATTGGTATCTTTCTTTATGTGGTCAAATATCTTTTTGGATAAGACTAAATAATTGGACTTTAGCAAGTTTCTAAAAGGTTTCATTTGAACTTTAAGACGTAAACTCAAAAGTATTCCCTTCTGGACAAGTAAAAGAGATATCTTGGTCCCTGTGTTGAACTCCTCTTCATCCTCTACGTTCATGACCTCCATCTTCATGATTGCATACTTCAAGACTAACTCATACTCATCCTGGGACAATTTTTTGGTGCACTTTAGGAGTCCCTTGCACTTGTTTTGTTGTCAATGTCATCACTTTCGTGTTATTGTTGGTCCGGAATTTCTTACTTTTCATGACGAATTAGATCCAGTAATTGGGGGTCTATGGCTAATTGTTTTACCTAGATACACTTGATGAAAAGTGAATGGGAATGAGGAATCTTTTGCACCAAAAGCTCGAGAGCGAAGATGACCAAGAGAGTAAAGAGAGAGTTAGTGACGGAGGGGATACTAAAAAGTAGGCCCTACTTAGGACATATGTCAATCACTTAAGGGATAGGCTCATGGTCTACATGACAGGTGTTGATACCTGATTTTTAATCAATGCATCACAAAAGGTAAAATCTCGAGATTAAGGCTTTCAACTATGACTAAACTCATTTCTTGATCAAAAATGTCAATTTTCATTATTTTTTTTCATTGGCTCTTCATTTGTAAATGATTTTCTAGTCATTTTCATTAAAAGGTCAAGAGTCAAAAAGTCGACTTTTAAATTGACTTTTTGATCAACTATTTAATTAAAAGTCAACCCTAAGTCAAAATTTAGCTTTTTGCTAAAAAAGTTTCCAATTGGTCATAATTTCACTTTAACCACTATAGTTTTCCCAAAAAAAAAAAAAAATCAAAGTTTTTATCATAAAATTAACCTTTTAATGACAAGTTACTAGTCAACTCTTTGACCAAAAAAATTAAAAGAAAATTAAAAAAAAAACTCAAAAATCATCTTATTTTAGCTTCAATTTGACTTTGGTATTGTAAATTTTACAAAAAAAAATGATTAAGAATCTCATTTTTTGAATCTTTCATATTTAGATTCAAAATCAATCAATAATAAAATTACTTTCTTTCTAGTTGTATTTTGACTTAACTTCTTTTACAACATTTAAACTAGAGGCCATTTCAAGATCATTTGTGCAATCATTTCAGTGACCAGATAGGTTTTTCAAGCAAGAGGGACTGGAGGCATTCAGGTGAGGGAGACAGCTGATACCATTGTTGCGGAAAGCAAGCTTACAGAGGGTAATGAAGGAGAGAGATGAAAAAAATGCCAATATTTTCTCTTCTTCTTCATTGAATAGTAGCCGAAAAAAGTCCACATGGACTGATATTTTAAAAATGCCAAGTCACATTAAATTTTTAATTATAAAAGCCATGTAATTTTTTGGCCAAAATTTCTTACTACAGGCATTTAACAAATCGTTTTTCTCTACTTTGGCACTAAAGTAAGCGCTATACACAACTTTCAACACTTCTAATATTATTGCATTAATAAAAAAAACATATAATGGTAATAATATGTTATATGCTAATAGATAGACAAATGGGCAATTCAATTGAGTCCACTTAACTCTCGTTTTATACCATGATTCTATTGTAGATTCAAACTTTTTATTAATCTTTCTCATGTCTCTCTAGAAGCTCGTTTGATCTAACTGTAGCTAAACTATAACTATGTTATGTCATAACTATTTTATGAAGTGTTGTAACTTTTATGTTTGGTAATACATATTTTATAATTGAAATACCCCAAAACTGTGTGAAACAGCTTCTCAAAAGTTATTATAGCTTTGCTGGTATGACAATCGTGAGGTACTTGCCAAATAACTTGTGAAATCTAAAGCCCCAATTTTCATAACCGAAACTGATGGAGGGTTAGAGTGCATTTCCAACAATCCAAAATGTATATGAAGAGAGAAAGATCCAGTGTCCTTTGGCTAATATATATGAAGAGAGAAAAATCACGCATGAGAAGTTGTGAAACGTAGTTTGTTTGAATATGTTTCCTAATCTTATTGTGGTGTCAATGCAAATAAATATGGATTTGTTCTTAATAAATAAACTAGTGGATCTATTCGGTTACTGTACTTGACTGGAACTCGAGTGGGTCCACAAATCGGTAGGCTAGTTCCCAGTTCTGGATTCTAGGGTGGGAAACGGCCCATCCTAAAATCGATCACCCCACTATTAATACTACATAATATGTTACACATTATAGATCTCTTTCTTGTATATACATGTATTGCTATCAATTTTCTCTTATGTAGAACTCTATTGTCTTGTAACATGAAAACAAGAAATTTTTGCGCATGCTGATGAATTCGGACAAAGGTGTTATTATTACATATAAAAAATAAAATAAAAAAACTAAACTATGGTAAAGATGACATATATTCTATTAGTGAAAAGAAATAAAAATAATTGAAGAAATCATATCATATAGAAAAAGAGGGATGTGTGTGGCCCGAAAATAATAAGAGTGACACGTGTCAATCAAAGAAATAGCAAAATTTTGTTTTGAGTGCTGTGAGTAGATCTGGTCATGCACTGGGCTAAAAGTCTCGCCATGCCCACTATTAAGAGCTTGCATGATAACGTTTCTATTTCTCCCTTCTTTTATTTTCCGGAATAAGAAAATAATAGAAATCTGTTTGGTAACGCCAATTTATTTGTCTATTCCCCATAATATAAAAGTGATTGGAGAATAGATTTGGAATAGACACAAGAAACAAAAAAAAAGTAACTTCTTGTTCCTGTAAACAATTTCTAGAAATAAGTCCTTTTTTTTTCTATGTTTCTTTTATTCTTCTTCCTTGTTGCGGCCACCGCCACTCGCCTACCAACCGCCAACCACCTCCGACCGCCTGCAATCATCGTCAGCCATCGTCAGCTGACCATCGTCGACCGTCGCCAATGCTGACCTCCGGCGCCGCCCGACCGTTGGGGACGATTGTCGCCGCCACCGCCCACAACCCACTAGCCAACGACCGCCACCAACTGCCGTCATCATCGGTTGATCGCCATTGCCGTCGCCCAATCGCCGGCAGCATGTCGCTGCCATCAACCACCGCCTGCCACCGCATGACCGCCACCTGCCACCGTAGGACCGTTGATCGTTGCCGCCAATCGCTAGGCAAACGGGTGGCCGCGGGAGGGGGTGGCAGCCGATGAGCTGTGAACAACGGTCCTGCAGCAACGGTGGGTGGTAACAGTCAGCAGTCCTATGGTGGCACGCAGCAGTTATGCGACTACAAGCGACGGTTAGTGATCCGTGAGTAAGAAGAAAAAACGAATAAATATAAAAATTTATAAATTGTAACAAACGTATTTCTATTTTTTTTATTCCAAGAATATAAATTTTGTATAATTACCAAATACCTTATTTTACTCATAAAAAACTATTTCTAAAAAGAAATAATTCCCTCGAATAAAAACGTTGCCATGTGCACCCTAAATGAACATACAAAATTTCTTGAGCCTAAGTGGAGGCCCAACAATACCTATGCTTGAAGCATATGCAGACCATGTACACAGATGGAAGACAATATTGCATAAGAATGTCCGTTTGCTGCAGCATAATTCCCAATTTAATCGGTCTCCCGGGAAAGATCTATATGATCGAAAAGATGTAGAGAGTTGCTAGAAAAGCAAAAAAATACATATACTTGCTATAGTAATTAGATATCATTTTCTAATAGAGAAACACATTTGTTTTGCCGATTGAGGTGATACTGAAGTCTACCGCCTCTGAAAATTGAGTATCTTGATGGAAATGGTGAAAACAAACGCGAAAAGCATTGTGAATCCTATCATCACCGCGGCAATCGCGCCCAAAAAATCGTGTCGATAACCGAAGTAATCTCTCATGTATTCTTCCACCGTGTCCCCAGTGTCTTCAAGCCTATTTGTCAAATCGCCGAATTGAGAGACCACCAATCCATATAAAGTCCAAGAAACGGGGCACACCCAGTAGTACCATCTCCACCATATAGGTATCCTCTGTTTAAAAAGTAGTCATGAGGATGTTCACAAATAAGACATCACAGTTCATGTTGAAAACAAAATTAGCATAAAGATGGAAATCAATAGGTTGCTATAGAACTTACAGTCCTCGGCACGATGAAACCTGAAAAGAGGTTCCATATGGCATAGAATGCAAAAGAGATGATGGAAGCGATGTGGTGGTTCGGGGTCATGCCCACGGCCATCATACCATAGTATGTGAAATACAACAATGTGAATGAACATGAAGAATAGATACCAGAAAATTTTTGCAACGGTCCATTTGAATCCAATCATTGCATAAATTATGATACCATATGATATAGCTTGCACGAGGACATAAGGGACTTCAATTAGAACCTAGAAAATAAAGATGAATCTCATAAGCATCTTTCTAGTATTGATTCATACATAACACCATTTAGAATAAGTGTACCCGAAATCATTTGGAAGCAGTTTTACCTGTGCTAATGCATATGGTAGGGCCGAGTACATCCCTGCAGCTCGCTCTCTATAGAAAACCGTTCTCTCCACTGCAACAACTGGTTGCACAGAAGCTGCATTTTGGTCCCCAAGGAAGACAAGAGCCGCATACATAGATCCCATCGCATCGATCAAATCTTGACTCCGGGTCCTGCGAACTTAATAATTAGAAACACACAACTTCGAGAATGAATGAGGCAGATATTGACACTCTAGGCAGAACTTACGTTTTAGAGCCGAGGTCCCAAAACATAGTCCCAAACGTTAAGGCAATGAAGATGGTGAAGAGGAACCGAACAGCCGTGTACGGCGGATTCCGCCAGTAAGACCAATGTTGCTTCCATAAGCAAGCCATCAATTGGGTGAAAGTTGACTGAGAATACTTAGTCGGGAAATAGAGGTCCTTAGAATTTGGAGGAGGTATGCTCAACTCTTCAATCAAAGCCTTGTTTCTCCTGAAAATCACAAAAATGTGTTTTCCCATCGATATCTTACAGGTTAATGGCAAGACTTAAAGATGGACCTTACTATATACGATGAACCCACCTGTACAAATCTGAGTTCTTGTATAGATCAGAAAAATCGACACCTAAAGCGAGTTCTTGTGCTGAGCTTGTAATTTCGAGCATCCAAGTTGCTGGATTATAGCCATCTTTGATTTTACTAACTCCTTGGATTCCCTTCATTTTGAAGATACCATGGTGATTCATGTAGGGAAAGAAAAGTACAATTGAAGCCATATTATATGAGTGAAACATTCTGTACCTCAAAATACTCTATTAGATGAGAAGAATGACGACCCAGAGGGCCGACATATATCTCCTGTCCCCCTCGCTTCATTAAGAAAAGCTGCAGAGCAAGTGAAAATGCAATATCTTCTAAGTTTAAGTGTGCTACAAACAGACTTTTTGTATTTTGAATGTGTTGACTGACATAACTCACCTCATCGAAAGCTTCAAATATATCGATGCTTGGTTGGTGAATTGTGCATACGACTGTTCTCCCTGTGTCCACTGTATTCCTAACTGTTCTCATGACAATAGCAGCAGCTCTTGCATCAAGCCCTGAGGTAGGTTCGTCCATGAAAATGATGGAGGGGTTTGCGACTAGTTCAACTGCAATGGTCAGCCTTTTGCGTTGCTCGATGGATAGACCATCCACACCAGGCAAACCAACCAAGGCCTGTCTCAGCGGATTTAGCTCCACAAGTTCCATAACTTCCTCAACAAACAGCTACAACATTTTTGTCCGTTTTAAGTGATTTGAATTAAATTGATCTCAATTAAACTACAGAGCCAACAAAGCAGCAAGCACTTCCACAATTTGTTTTAAGTTAAGAAGGCAATCCTGGTAGAAATATATTGTGGTATTAGAAGCAAACCTTTCTGGTTTGGTCGTCCACGCCAGGAGGCAAACGCAGCCATGCCGAGCAAATTAAGGACTCATAGACAGTAACATGAGGTGAATGGATATCGTTTTGTTCACAATATCCAGAAATCCGAGCAAATGTATCTTGATTCTTTGGATACCCAGAAATTGTTATGTTGCCCTGGATGTATCCTCCGGTTTTTCTCCCAGCCAACACATCCATCAGAGTAGTTTTACCAGCACCGCTAACGCCCATTAGAGCAGTAAGAACGCCTGGCCTAAAAGAACCACTTGCACCTTTCAAGAGCACCAATCTTTCCTCAGGAGCACCTTGATTCGTCATTTCCTAACAAGATAACAACAAACACTTAATCATACTTTGGATGAACATTTGAGCTTTAACACTTATGATTTATTATGATGATATATCAATGAAGTATTATCTTCAAATTTTTCATAACTTAAGATAATTACCCGTGGCATATCAACTGAATAAGTTATTTCATCGAAAGTAATTGAGTGCGGCTCAAATGGGAGCACCATTCCTCTTTTCGTATTGGCGGCAACAGCTGTCTCAGGCCGTGGGGGTGTAGGCTTGGATGACCTCCCTACAAGACCCAATAGAAAAGATAGGCAAAGAAGTAACATGAGCCCCTAATGGACCAAAGCCTTTTGTTCACCCCTTTGAGGTCTTAACTACTGCTAAATCATAGAAAATGAAAAGATACTAACTACTAGGACTTCATACCAGATCCAGTCCTCAGACTAGAGCCTCGAGATTGCAACTGAATTGATCCTTCTATTCTATCAACGTTCTTGTTGCCCTCAAGATCATCTGATTTTACCGTGTGGGATTTGCCAAAGGCTGCATTCACATGAAGCTTGAGTTGGCAAGCTCTTGTTGATAGAAACTTCAACAAGAAGAAAAGCAAAAAGCACTTACGATTAAGAAGAGCGAGAACCACCGAAAACACAAAGTTGAAGAGGATGATGAACCCAAACAATGCCCCAAGTCCTATCCAATACCAATATGCTTCAGTAAAGAACCCACGAGACTTCAAAACTTGAATTCCTAGGGGTTCGTTTGTACTTGAATTTGGGGGAATCTATCATAAGGAATAACACGAGGAATTAGTCAATTAGAGATTTATATCTATGAAAGGTCATAATATCGGCATTAAGCATTTACAAGACTTTACCTTATTCCAATTCGATCCTAAAAATTCATTGACGACTATGGCGTTCTGCCCATACATTAAAGGAGATGTCCAATATCCCCATATCCACCATTTCTTTACGTCCTCTACAATTCAAAGAAATCAAGATTAGTACTTAAGAAAAAGAAGCTGAACTCTAGTATTCGCAGTACCTCGGGAAAGAACAACTCCGCCCAATGCAAAGAGTACGAGCATCACAAATGACCCGAATGTGTTGGCAACGATCAAGTTTCTCCCAAGTGCCGCGATCAATCGAAACAATCCAGAGGCCATCTGATTAATGGCCGCAAGCAAAAGATACTGCTTGAACAACCTACAACACAATATAAACAGTAGAATGTCTCAATCAAAACAACGAGATTAGAGTTTCCATCTTACCACTGAAGAATAATCACAGTTCTTACCTTCCAACATTTGGATCATATCCAATGACGTAGTAGGTGATGAACACCCAAGGTGCAACCTCCACAAATGTGATAGGGATTTTTAGAATCCAGGATGGTAGAGCATATGCCCATGCGGGATAGAAGAGGAGGTCTCTTTGCTTGTAGAAAATTGGGAGCTTGGCTATAGTCATTGAAATCTCTGACATTCCATTGAACATGATCATCATCGCGGTGAAGAACAAGGCACCAATGTAAACTCCTCCATCAGTTACCGTATCCCGATGCATCTTAGTCCGTAAGAATACGGTCATCGAAATAAACGCCATAATTATGAGCTAATAAACAAGTCACGTCAGTTTAAGTATATCAGACAATTCATGGCTAAAACGAATTGAAAGAGCATGAAGTAGGTATTTGCCTGAGTGACCTTGAAGATGTAGACAAATGAGTTCCTTTTCATAAGCAAGTACTCTCTTAAAATGCAAGCTTTAAGCAAATCCTTCATTCCAACACCAAATCTTTTGGTAGTCAAAGCGGCTGGGTGTTCTTGCTCTTATCAAATGGAGTGGAAAGTTCATCCCCGAGCTTTCTTCCCACGTGAAATGACTGGAATGCCTCCACAAATTCCCGAACCGTGACAAAAGTGTAAGGCTCATCTTTACGTACCCAATACTGATGCTAATCTTTTCTTGATGTTACCTATTGAAAGGTAGAAAAGTAAGTTATTGCAAGACACTTCCTACGGAGAGTATCTTTCATCTCACAAAAGTTGTTGAAATAAAATCTTCATATTTTTACATACTTCCTGCAAGAAATCAGCAACACCCTTCCTCCTAGGGCACTTGAATCTCATGGATTCAAAGAAATCTAGGACGAGTTCACGTGGGCCTTGGTACACAATTTGACCATCAGATAGGAGAATAATGTCATCAAACAGATCATAAGTCTCCGGAGATGGTTGGAGGAGAGAGATAACCGTTGTTCCATCAAGAATGTGTATAAATTGTTTCAAGGAGTTGACAATTTGGTATGTTGTCGAGCTATCAAGCCCAGTTGATATCTCATCATCAAAAATACCTTGGCAAGCCCCACCAGCATCTCACCTAGAAATTATAGGTCAGAGAATTGAACATTTTCATTTACTAAAAGTTTGATATGCTTCTAGTTCTAACCTGTGGTCACACGCTTCCGTTTTGTCCTCCGAAAATACCCCTCAACATTTCATCTCCGACCATCGCATCAGCACATATTTCCAACCCTAAAATCTGTGGAGAAAACATGTGCATTAAAGTTCTACTACCTGCCAAGTGCCTGCATGGTTTTGTGGTAATTTTTGTCATAGTTACCTTGAGGATATAATCAGTGAAGACATTAGCCTCCTGACCTTTTGTTACTGCTGCCTGTAGAATTAGACCCATTGCATTAGAAAAACTAGAGACCCTGATTGGTCTAAGAATTAAAAAAACATATAAAAAAATGCTTGCTGGAGTCCGACTCAAAACCATTACTTCATCTTCAGTTTCTTCTTATGGATTACTTAATTCATCTCCTTTCTTTAATTGAAAAAATGAAAAACAACTCCAACCTCTCCTTGTTTAATTACCTTCATGAAGATATCGATATCAGGATCTGGTTTTATATTTGCCGCTTTCTCTCTTCTCGACAACTCTGACAACATATCTACAAATGCCGCAAAAGGAATCAGCATTTTTTATTCGGAAAAGAAAAATTGTCCAAGTCAAACTCAAATATGACATCATAAAATAGGAAAGTATCGAATTTGCGAACCGTATCGTGATCCAACTCCCTGACATCTTGCAGAGAAGGCCAAAGTTTCTCTAACGGTCATTTCTCCTATGTGAAGATCGTGTTGACACAAAGCCACAGTTCTTTGGGGCACAAACTCATTCATGACATGTCCATTGTAAGTTACCCTTCCTGTCGTCTGAGGAAAAATCTTCACTCTTTCAGTATAATTGGATGATATTTTGATGTATAACAAAAGGGGGGCTTAAATTTGATGAAAGGTGACTTGTGTTAACCTTTAGTTTAGGATCAAGCTTGCCGGCCAAAGCTAACAAGAGCGTGGTCTTTCCTGAACTAGGTGGACCCAGAAGCAAAGTCATCCTACAAAATTGTCCACCCAAATGAGAAGAAACTTGCCAGAAAATAAAAGTAAAGCTAATTTTCCACCATTGTGATAAAGGAAAAAAGACAAATCCAAATTCAATTCAATTCGGTTTTGTTCTCATTAAGAGATGGAAATATATTAGTTCCAAATCAAATTTGAATTGATAATCCAATCCACATGTTGAAAACTTCTTTCCAACTAGAATGTGACAATTTCTAGTTGGGACCTTTGTTAATTACACGAAGTCTAATGCATTGAATACAGCAGCTAGCTCAGAGATGGAACGAAATCACTCATGCTGAAATAAATTAAGTTCAATTCGGTTGAATTTGGAGGCTTTGAAGAACTGGTTTTTGAGTTGGTTTGCTTTGCTTACCTGCCAGGTTTGATGATCCCACTGACATCTTGAAGGATGGTCAAGTGCTTCTTTCTACTAGGAAGTACGTGCAGAAAATTCAAGAAGCCCTTCAAGGGTAGAAAGAAACAAAAAGAAAAGTAAAGGTTAAATGAAGAAACCAATCAGAACATCCAATCAATTTATTGAATATCATTTTAGTCAGATGATCTTTATTGCAAATTGTTTGACTCAATAGTATAGGACTTTGGATGTGTGGTGTATATTTTGCTGGGATCCCCCCCTTCAATAGCTAGCTTCTAGGCTCTAATTCTCCTAAAGTCAATATCAATGGATACAAAAGTCATTTGTCATCTCTCCCAATTGCAACTGAGCGGCACGGGTGGTGACACAAGGATTGTAGTGTTTGCTCGAGACTAGCTAAAGGGCTAGCACAAAAGCTAACCCTTTGTGTGCGTCACGATCGTGGAGCATGGTTGATCGTTATGATCCTAATTGCAAGGGATGGGACTCGGATCTCACATATATGGTATGGGCTTTGATGCGTGGTTTATATGGTCTCGGGCTCTTCACACTTCAATGGATAGTTATTGAGGTGAGAGAGCCAAGGCCATAAAAATCACATATTGAAGTCCATATGGATGAATTAGGATCCTAACAAAAATGGAGCTGCCATTTTGGCTTTTATATTCCACATATTTGGGTGGTGACTAGCTTACCTCTAGAATACTAGTGCAGAAATTAATGTCGGTGGGCAAAGCCCTGCTTCCTTCATGAGCCTCTGCCTCCACTTTCAAATGCTTGAATCTGACTTCAATTGTTGGAAGATCAATTCCAACTCTGCAACCAGACTCACCAAAAACCACAAATATTCAAGCCTAAAATAAATAAATAAATAAATAATGACATCTTTATAGTACCAGGACAACTTTACCGCGAAAAAGACAAAACATGCTTGAATCATGAAGGAACGATTACCACCATTCTGAACGACAGAATTTTCAATGGCATGATAAGGATTTTCCTTGGTAAAGATTTTTCTCGAGAATCTAACAGACTCCATGCCAAGAAACGTGGCAAATTTGGTAAACATTTTCCTTTTTACTCAGAAAACCCAAAAACAGAGGTTTCAAAGACAGAGAAAACAGGATAAGTACACTATCAGTGTCATAAGTTGTGTACGATGCTCACTTTGATGCCAAAAGTTTCTATCAGATCACTTAAGTACTAAAATTTTTTAAAAAAGATCATTTTAGTGCCAACTTCAATTTGGTTGACCGGAAATCTAACGTGACACTTTTTTTATTATTAATTTTTGAAGTTGATGTGGCTCGCCGGAGAATATAGTTAACATTTAAATAACAAAATAACGCCGTTTAGTGTCTATTCCCCAATTCAAAACCCTAAATCTCCAAATTGAGAAAGAGAGAGAGAAGATAAGTCAACGGTGATGGGCCAGTCATTGTCCTCAATGGCCCCCGCGCTCAGCGGCCGTGGGTCCAACTCGACCCCGACCCCGACGACGACCACTTAGCAGCCAAGTCGAAGGTCGTGATCTGGCTGGTGCTTGAGGAGGCCGCCGACAAGTGCGCCGTCCCCGATCTCTCCCTCTGCATCTCTGATCTCGCCCAACAAGAGTGCCTGGCTTGCGTCTTCCAATACCTAGGCTCTAACGACCATAGCCGATGCTCCCCCGAGTGCCGCCACTGGCTTGCAATTGAAGGCCAAAGCCACTAGAGGCTCGCCCTCCACGCCCACTCGGAGCTGCTGGACGTGGTCCTAGCTCGAAGTATTTGAGGACGTTGAAGCTGATGAAATGTTACCGAGATTGGGACATGGTGCCACTACAATGGAGGCCAAGCGATGGCAACCGAGCGACGGAGGCTGAGCAATGGCAGCCGAGCGACGGCGGCCAGCATTGTGCGAGGATCGGACAAAAAAACCCTAATTTCAATCCAAAAAAAAAAACCCAAATGAGTTGTGCGACATCATTTTCTCGAGGCCATCAACTTAGGACGGCAAAACGATGTCATTTTCTTAAGGACTATGGAAAATGACATCATTATTTAAAGGCCTTGTCGATTTTTTTTTAATTATAAAAACCACGTAATCATTTTGACCGGAATCTCTCGCCAGTGGAACCAAAGTGATCATTTTTTCTCTAATTTGGCATTTAAGTGATCCGACGGAAACTTTTGACACTAAAGTTAGCACTATACACAACTTATGGTACTGATAGTGTACTTCTCCTCAGAGCAAACAAAGATCATACCTGTCAATGCGGTTCCGGAGCTTCAGCAAGAAGCCCTCGTTGTCCTCCTCAATGACCCTCACTAACCTCTCAAGCAATCTCTTCCTCTCATGAAAGCCCAGGTTCCATATATCGATTTGGTTAGCACCGCCGCCAGCCTTTCTGGAGACGCTCAAAGGTGGGGAGTTTCTCGAGAGCAGCCCATCTCAGAGCTTCCTCGTCATCCTCATCGAGCGAAGACCTCGAGAACACATCCACCATCGATGCATGGTTCCTCCACGTGGTGGAGCTGGTCGCGCGCAGGCTGTTGCCCGCTCTGTATGTATCTCCTTCATCCATGGATGATGTTGGTGTCTGCTAAAGCGCTGCTCTTGCTCTGTTTTCAAAACACAAGAAGTGAAGAAGAAGAAGAGGAAGAAGAAGAAGAAGAAGAAGAGGAGGAGGGAGGTGACAGCGTTTCGTGTTCTGTTTAATGCTGATGTGCGCTTGTGTAATTACGTATGAAAATTGGCTATTTTCATCGAGCTCATAAGCAAGAGAGAGATGGGGTAGACACAGGCGTGAAAATGGAGTTTATATAGAGAGACTGAGTGAGTGTTGGGCTCCAGTGGGGCGGCATCTGGAATTTTCGACTCCATAGATATTTTTCTGGGTTGGGAAAAAAGAAGCTAAAAATTCATTCTTCATTTCAATGTTTACGCTTTTTTTTTTTCAATTGAACTTCCATATTTTCTATTTATACAATTTAATCCTTTAATTTTCACAAATTTTGTAATCAAATCCTTTGACCGCCCAGTCTACCCAAGTCCAATGGACGTGGCCCTCGGACAACGTCGTAGTGCAACGCGCATAAAATATTTCCAGGGTGGATGTCCATGTGAGAGTCTATATTGGCCAAAATTCATCCGTATTATACTCATGCTGCCTACATATGCTACATTTTTCCACATACATCCACATGGAGATTCGCATTTTATCTGTATCGCACACGTCAACTAAAATTAGTTGCGTTTTTTGTTAGAGGGACTTGATTAAATTACTCGTGAAAGTGAAGAAACAATCTTGACCATCCAATTGGTGCAACGGTAAGTTATCAAAGAAGGAAGCGATTTTAATTACGAGGACCCCAATTCCAAAATGGAAAGAGGCACCAAAAAAAAAAAAAAAAACATTGGCGGAGAATATGAAATATTCATTTCTTGGAAATTTAATTCCAAAATGAAAAAAAAAAAAAAAAAAAAACTCAATTTTATTTTTCCTAAAATGAGATTGGAAATGATTGACATATCAAATCATAGAAGTATTTAGTTTTGCCAGCATTGGCATGACGTTATTGCGTTGTTTTAAGCTCTGTTTGGTAAACGTTTATGTTTCTTCCAAATTCTATTTTTTTTTTTGTTCCTCATAACCAAAAAAAAAAAAAAAAAAGAACTCCGTTTGGTAATGTTAATTAATTTTTTTATTCATCGGAATAGAAAAGTAATTAGGGAATAGATTTGGAGTAGAAACAATAAATTAAAAAAAAAATTAACTTCTTATTGTCGAGAACAATTTTTAGAAATAAGTAATTTTCTCTTTTCTTCTTTTCTTTTCTTCTTTTCTTCTTCTTTGTCGGCCGCCACCCCCCGCTACTGCTTGTCACCAACCAACCACCATTCACTGCCACTCCTTGCCGCTCGCTGGCGGGCCGACCCTAACCAATAGCCTCCAATTGTTGCTGCCAATCGTCAACCGCTGTCGACTGCTGCTATAAACCGTCGACCGTCATTGCCCGCTATTGACAACCACTACCGCTTACCATCGCTCACCTTCGATGACCGCGACCACCGTAGCTACAGCCAATTGATGGGGGTGGTCAGTGGCAACAAGTAGCAACAGCAGTTGGCAAGCGATAGCGACTCGGCAATGGGCGGCGATGGTAAAGAAGAATAAGAAAAAAATTAAAAGAAATTTGACATTACTAAAATATTTGTGAATCATACCATGTTCATTCATATTCTTTTTTCATTCAGAAAATATAAATTTTGTATAATTATCAAACGCATTCTTTTGCTAAGAAATTGTTTTGGAGAATAGAAATAAAAGAGACTATTTAAAAAAAAAAAAATTATTCTCCAGAATAGCCTTTTGCCGCATTTCGCTCAAAGGGTTGAAGGGAGATAGTGCATCAAGCTGTTCGCAAAGGCCAACTTGATCCTCTTCCCCAGGGATCCCAGATGAGGGAACCCTAAGAGAGCCGCCGGCTCCAACTACCGTCCAGCGTTATCAAACGGATCCTTAATGGCGCTAGTGGCTAGGGAGGTTCTTTGGACAATGGTGCCAAGCGTAGTGCATGTGGTCATCTGCAGATACATGAACACTTGAAATAGTCTTTGAATTACATCTTCGCATCCAATCCCTGTAGCAAATATCATTTTGGCATCCTCTAATGTGTTCAACACTTTTAACAATTCATGGCTGCCTTTGATTAGTGTCCATCGACCAAGTAGCGCAAAAAGGTTTTAGACACCTACAATGGTGTATTGATACATCAAGAAGCTCAAACTATTCTTACAACTAGTGGAACCATCCATGCCATTATAGAAAATAATTTGGACCAAAGTAAGCACAACAAAGATCATATTATATTCTATTGGTGATAAGAAAATTAAAATAAATGGTTAATTAGACTATTCTTGTTTTGGGAAAAATGCATAATTTGGAAAATATTTTCCTAAATATGATTGCTCATATTACTTTAAATAGTTAATTAATGAAAAATATTTTCATCATCAACAATTATTTTGTCTAAACATTATCATGAACAATGAAAATATTTTTAATTTATTCATTTTGCAAGTGATATAAATAATTATTCTTTAAAAAAATATTTTTTAAATCATTCATTTTTTTGAGAAATTTTTTTGGTGAAGTAAACAGAGCCTTAAAAAAATAAGATGGTATCGATGAGACTGGAAAATAGGATGCTTACGTAATAAAATTGAAATTAACAACTTAGTGCAGCAGTTCTAAAATAACCATATTAAAGCCAATTTGCCTTGCTAAAGAAGCAAATTAGCTAGGGACACCACACGTGGTGAGGAAGGTTCCATGGTCGAGATGCCAACAGTCATGCATGTCGTCATCACAACAGCACTCGGAAAATCACGCCAGACACGCGAAAGCTGTTCGGTAGTTGTGCCAACTGCATCTCCCAGGACGAAGCGGAAAAAAGGACCAGAAAAAGCGGAAGAAAGGACCAGAAATGAAGTCTTGATCTGACATCGTCGTCACGTTCCTAGCCTTTCCCCCTCAACATGTGAAACGCATTTTGGACAAAAGAGAGGAACGCTCGTACGACTAGGAATCAAAATAATTCCAGCTGAAATCGGTTGGCTTAGCTGTCAAGGATCGAACACTCTATACCGATTATGCTTAGGTTTGATTCTCACTGTTAGCAGTCTCTCGTTAATAAGCGAAATGTAGGTCCAGTATAAATCTTCAAAATAAGCCAGCAACATGCCCTCATCTTGAAATGGAGTAATCTACTTTTAATATAGTATCGCGGAAAATCCCAAACTTATATATTTGTCACAAATTTATCTCCAAATTAATTTTTTTTTTATAACCCAGGAAACCCCGTAAGCCGATAGCCGGCGAACAAACCCTTGGAGAGCGACTGCAAGACCCACCACCACAGTAATCCAAGTAATAATTCCTAACGACGCATCTCGATTCGAATTCCTCCACTTCATGAGGGGGAGAGAGCCTAAGCCAACTACGCCGCTGTGGGCGGTGGTTCCAAATTAATTTTTTGACATCAAAAAAATCATAAATTGATGTACACGTGACAAATATTCCTTCAATTAATTTCTGTTAAATTTTTACCATCAAATTACTGAATTAGATGATATGTAACAGCTAATGGATATATCCATTTAGGGTTTTACCATTTCATAGTATTAATCCAATTTAAAGAAAATTAATTGAAGGTAAATTTATCATAAATGTGTCACTTTGGAAATTTTGTGATCAAAAATTTATTTAAAGTAAATTTATCGCATATATATTAATTTAGGATTTTTTGTGATAAAAAAATTAGTTTTGAATAAATTAGTCAAGAATATATTAATTTAAGAATTTTAGTGATATTAACCCTCTCCCTTTCACCCAAACATTTTGCTATGAAAAATTAAAATGACTCAAAAGATAATTGTCAATTCTGATAAAATGGGTCATTGATTTCAATTAGGCTTCAATGGGGTTTTCAAGACAATATGGTCCATCGACAAATAACTTATTAGATACTGACAAACTTAGACTTTTAGATTTAGGAAGTGCTTGGGCAAGAAAACGAAAGACACGCGTGAAAATGAACAGTAAAATATTGATGGAGAAATCAATAAAATCACTGTGAAAGTTCAACAAAGCACTGTTCGTCATAAATGAATACAGCACTAAATATCCTTGGACCCACCTCTGCCTATGGAACTTAGGATGGATCTTGGGTTGGATTGAACATGCATCAATGTCTGATGGGTCATTCACTAAAGTACGATCACTATTTTAAAAACTTAAATTTAATTGGATAGTTTTGGAACTCTCAAAAAGAAAATTGATCATAATAAAAAGAATTGTTCACCAAACTCTAATATAATATTTTGAGACTATTAAATCTTAACGTTATAAGGCTATGTTTGATAGTTAGAATAAAATTTAAAATAAAATAAAAGAAAATATATCTTATTTTGTGTTTGTGTCTACTTAATGTCGCGACCAAATTTTCGGGTGAACCACCTAGAATTTGGCTAATGGATTGCTAAGTCTAAACTTAGTTCGGGCTCTTTTAAGCTCATACCAATTCATGACTTAAGTTTAAATTCTTAACATGCAATTGATTTTTAATTAGCAGTCATCACTAATTAGTTTATGGTAAGTCGATTAAACACCTAAGTAAAATAATTTGAGAATTATTTTACTTCTACGAACCAAAGATTTTTGGTACGGGGACTTGATTACATTAGATTTTGCTAACGCTCTTTCCGTATCTTTCTTTTTTATTTTGAAAAATTATTTGGCAAGCAGTTTGAATTAATTTTAATTTACTTTTTTAAAATGTAAGGTGATCACACGGGTACACAAACCATCAATTTAACATCCAAGAAAGCAAAAAAAATAAAATGCAAGACTTACCCTATAGTAATAAACACATCTGCAGTGTTAGATCAGAATTCACATCAACAATCCTAGATATGATTTCTAATTAACACGCAAGCACTTAAATTTTTTTTTTTTTCACTTTTTTAACAAGAATATATCCATGTGCAATGCAATTCTTCTAATATAATGTGAAATGATATAGCATGGCAACATGTTCTAAACTATATGAATGAGTAAAAATGTGTGAATTAAATATGCAATCTACATTAACCAAAATGACCCAATTCTAATAACGTGCAAATGACATTTTTTTCTTAAAAAAAAAACATGCAATCTATCCTAGAGATTGAAACTAATTTATCCTAGGACATTTTTTGTATTTTTCATGAAATTCGAAATTAGAAATTTATGAAAAATCAACTAACTAGATTAAGATTCTATTCAACTTGTATTAAGGATCAGGTCGAGCTAAACCCTAATTTAAACTGAGATATTATCTTAACTTAGCAATTTATAACCTAACATGCAATCTATCTAAAAACTTAATCTAAACTAAAAGTGAAACACTGCTCTAATTCTATATAATATATGCATGATAATTTTTTTTTTTTGTAAAATTCGAAATTAAACTTGCCAAATAATTAAACGTGCCATTAAAAAAAAAAAAAACTAACATCCTAAATGAATGCGTTTTTTTTTTTATTATTATTTTGAAAAAAATTCAAAATAAACTTCTATTCTAAATATGCAAGATAACCTAAGATGATAAACCTAATCTAACTCAATTCTTTTTTATTTTCTTTTTTATAATAACAAAGTCTACTCAAACGACACGCCATCAAATCCAACAAGATAAGATTGTTATCCAAAAATTGACGAATCATATCTCGCGCATGAGATCGGGTTGATCAATTTCAAATTAAATCGCGAATCGAATATCAGGGATGAGATCAAATTGTTGATTTTGTAAGAGATTATAAGTCGGATTTCGGGCGTGAAAATCGGACTATAATTTGAGGGACTCTATCATGTTAGAATTTCAAAGAAACATTAAGAGGTAATAATTCCACTAAAAAAACCAACTACAAAAGAAATAATAAAAATAAATAAGAAAACTACCTAATGTATTTTTCTTTTTGTTTTTTGTTTTTTTTTCCTTTCAAGCTTCGGCTCGTGGCAGGTCACTAAGGGCAGAGGTCATCGGTCCGGCAAGGGTGAACCGGCGGCGCGGGCAGCAAAACAAGGGCGGAGCTAGGAAGGCTCAAGCGAAGGGGAGTTCGGCGACCAGTCCTGGCGTCGCTCGGCGTAGGTGAAGCAGCAACTCGGACCACCGGCGAAGGGCGTCGCGGACAGAGGACTCCGAGTGCAGGCGTCGCGGGCGGAGGACTCGCTAAAACAAATCACCGGCAAAGGCGGGGCGGCGTTGCTGCGTCTGGGCGGACGGTTTGGGCAGCGAAGGGAGCAAGGGACTCGCGAGGGCGGCGAGGAGCTCGGCAAAGGGCGGCTCGAGTGCTTGTGTCGCGGCAGAAGGTGAGCGGCGCCCTGGCGCGGTGGTGGCAGAGCAGCTCGACTCGGGCTCGGGTTGCTGGTGGAGACCGACGATGTGAGCACAGCGCGGGTGAAGAGGAGCCGGCGATCGGGCCAGCGAATCTGGGGAAGACAATAAACAGTAAATGTCCAATCACTTCCCCCTCTCTACTGCTTCTGCTTTTACGTTTCCCCTGTCCCGGTTCTCTCTCTCCTTCTACTTTTCACTTTTCACTTTTTTTCTTCTTCCCCTCCCCTCTCATTCTAAACACGTACGGCCTTTTATAGGGGAAAGACCACATCCGCAATATTTCTTCACCAATTTTATTCTATATTGATAAGATTCCAGATTATATTAGAATTTTCCTCTAAATCAGAATCTTGTAAAGATAAACTGTAATATTTTTCTGTCGCTCCTGCCTTATCAAAAAAATTTATCATATCCCGGAAAAATTTCGAATTTCAATTTCTCACGAGATAATTTCCAATAAAAAAAAAAAAGGCTTGGGTCAATTTGCTTGTTTCGTGGGTTTAACCTGGTAGGTTAAAGCTCAAAACCACTAATTTCAACCCATCTGCCACCGGTCCAATAAATAAATGCACAAAATGCAATTAAAAATAAATGCACCTAAATTAATATGCTGTGCAATTAATATTTCTTTTTCAAGGATAAAATTAACCCATAATTTTCTATGCAATAAATAAATAACCAGATTGCCAAAATTTAGATGTCAACACTTAAGATAAGATAAAGTCTCAGATATAAGAGGGATACAAGGAATATACAGGATATGATATAGACATATCTAAATTTATTATAATGATTCACCAAGATAGGAAATAGCAAGATATCTAGATTTCATGTCATATTTTATCTAGTCTATTCCCGAATAAAAATATAAACAATCAAATGTAGCCTAAGATGATTTGACAATTTTCAAGAATCGCAAATCTTTTGAAGGAACGATCATAGCAACAAATTCGAGGTTGTTGATCTTATAACTAATTGTAATATATTGTACATTTCAAGAGTTCTATGATGAACACCAATTAAATTATGGATGCCCCACTGCATTATTTAGCCTGAATTGAAATTTATTCCCAAATTCATGATGCGATGTAATCTGAAGGTATTGAGACGAATTCGGAGCCGGATAATTCATCCCCAGTGGCTCCTACACGCAACTATGAGAATAAATTGACAAGAAGCAGGATTGTACTACTAAAATGGCACAGCCAGTTTAACCACTAGAGATTTTGAATTAGAATATAATTCTCATGCTCAACAAATTTAGAGAACAAATGGGGAGATAATTCAAAAGTTCCCGCATTTTAAGTCATGCCTCCAAAACCTAAGATTAAAGCCACGACACCGTGTTTGACTTGTAATCAAGTCCCTGCAAACTCTTGAGAGTTGACAAATTTAAAAAAGCTCCCCAATTTCCACCCACCAGGAAGAAAAATCAGGCTCAGGCTTAGCCTTAGGACATGATCCCCATATATTTTATTTTCCTTTTTATCGAATTCCTGGCTCATGTTCATATTTTTTCGTTCGATTTCTCTTCTCTTACTTTTCCGTACGTCTTTGTATTCATAAACATTAGATGTATAACCATAACCTATCAATGGTTTGATTTGCCTTCTTTGTCTACTTGCTTCTATACTATCTTTTGAGTCTGCGGTTTATTTTGTATCACCGACTTTAGGAACTACAATCTCATTTGTAGTCTCAATCTCTATTGTCTCTAAGGTATCCAAAGTCTCCATTTGAAGTTTCAACTCACTATTGACACCATGATTCGTTTGGTCTACAAGTAGTATCTCAAGACTCCTTTATCAAAGCATAGCTATCTTGTTGAAGATCACATCTTTGTTGACTAGAAAGCCGAGTGATCTAGGATCAATGCGTTATGGTTAATAGCCATTCACACCACATACATAACATAGAAATACTTACTTTTTCATCATCGGCTTAAGCTTTCCATCACCTACATAAGCATATATAGGACATTTGAATACTTGTAATTCAAAGTCTTCCACCATATTGCAAGTAATAAAGATCAATTAGCAAGGTAATAGGTCTACTACTTCGGCCCAAAATTTCTTGCCTAGTCTTGCATGCGAAAACATGCACCAAGCTCACTCAAGCTAAATTTTGGTTTGCTTATTTTGCAATTCCATTTGGTTGTAGTATTATAGGCACTGCATAATGTCTCATAAACCCCCCTGCTCTCTCTCTCTTAATTTGTCTACTTGTCTGCTTCTTAATCAGTACCTTAAACTCTTGAATAGATTGAATATGTCAAATTTGTGCTTCAAGAAATATACTCATACCTTCCTTGAATTGTCATGAATGTCGGCATATATCGGGCACTTTCTTTTGAATGAACCAAATATGAGCCCCAAATGTCTGAATGAATGTATCAATTGTTGGTCGAATGAATAAATGTACTTAATATAATCTGGTGTTGAATCCAAAAAATGCAATACTTACACAAATCCAACTTTCCTATCTTCTAACCATTCAACAACCCTCTCTTGCTCAACATCATCAAACCTACCTCGCTTGTGTATCCCAACCGCATATGTCATAACCAAGTCAAGTCTAAGTTTGACTTACCTAATGAAACGGCAGCACCTCTTGTCATAGTTTTTCGTAATAGATGATAGAGAGAATTCACTTCCTGCCATCACTATCATGGCACACTGAATATTTTTAGCAATTCACCTTATATGGTATGCTTACATCCAATGTTATCATGTGTCCCCTGAAAAATAAGGTTCTTCCTAAGCTCCAATACATGCCACCGTGTCTCTTATGTGTGCACGACTCCATCATACATTCAAATCTAAACTGTTCACATTCCCAAAACCTTGCAAATTAGGTTATTCCCCATCAAAACTCCATTACCATTTGTAGTTTGATAAGCCATATTTTAGGAACACCCAAATCTAGCACTCGTCCGTCACCTAATGAGCCGGTAGTCACATGCAAAATGGCATTTGCCTCACCGGTGCTCTCTTGGACAATGTCTACCACATTGCTTGTGGCATTTTTCCTATCATCTTTGTTTCTAGGTCTCAAACTATCTCTTCTCATATGTCCCTCATCATGACACTCAAAGCACTTCATTTGACTCTAGGATTATTTATGGAATGATTTCAATCCGCTTTAACCTCTATTGATAGAATCCTTGATCTCTATCTTGAATCACTAGTCCTTGCACTATGTCGTACACTAGACTATAATCTCACAGCTTTTGTCATCGCTCCTTAGAGAACAAGGTAGATTTTACCTCTTCCAAAGTAATCATAGCATTTACCTATAATAATGAATTAGTAAAGTGCTCCTATGACTCTGGTAGGAATGTCGACAAGCTAATGCCATATTTTTAGCGACTAGGATCTTACCTACATTCTTCATATCCATCTTGAGTTTGTTAAACTCATCTAGGTGGGCCTTGATGGAATTACCTTTAGCATAACCTAAAACACTCTCTTCAATACATATAGGCAATTAATAAAAACCCTTTGTTGTATAGAGAGCTTAAAGTTTTGTCTACAACATTGCAGTATCGTTTTTCCCTATCACTTCTATTAAAACTTCATTTGGTAGGTTCAACACAACTGTACTCTTAGAACATGACTATACTCTTAGCTCTCTCAATAATTTATCCTTGTTGACATCTTTCATCTTTTCCGTCAACTTAGTATTGCAATCCAACACCTTGGCCAAATTTTAGGTTGTCAATAGCCTACTCACTTGAACACTCCATAGCCCACAGTTGTTCCTCTCGTTAAACTTCTCAATTTCTACTTTCAATAAACATAATTGCAATAGCGAAATTTCCAGAAAACAATCAAGCAAGTAGTAAAAAGCCCCAAATCAAATCCAAACAATTCTATCATTAGTTTTGATGCTAATTATTGCAAACTTAATATAGAAGCTATAAGATCTTACAATTAAATGGACGTAAAAACACCAAAGAAATAAAGGAAAAGCAATAAAGAATACCATAAACAATAAATAGAAAAATACCATAAATCAACCTAGTTTGGTTTGAGTATTGGAATTTACTCCACAATGAGATCCAATTACAAATAATTTACTAATATATTGAAGAATTATAAATTTATAGTGGCTCACATGCTTCAAATGTTTCCCAGCCCTAGACTTACTCAAAAACAGAGTGTTTACGAAAAAAATAACTCAATTCATATGCATGACTCAATGGACAAAATCCATCATGTTCACAGCTCCTCCGTGAGTTCAAAGAAAGAGATCCGCTGGCGGCTTTAAATCCTTTTTTTTTTAATTCTCTTGTTCGGCTCCTTCACAAAAAAGCTGCTGTGTGGCTAGGAGTGAATTCCTTGTGTGCGCCATTAAGAAGGAAAGTCAAACCTCAACTAGTATCTTTCTTTATGCGGTCAAATATCTTTCTGGATAAGACCAAACCCCACGCGAATGTGTGGCCTTTGGGGAGAGGAATTCTAATTCAGTTAGAATTCTATGGATTCATGTCCTAAATATTCAGTTTAACAAACTGATCTACATCCTCCACTTGGATTGGGTCTTGTACAGGAACTTAAACTAGAGAATTTTTTTAACAATATACTCCTAGCACTATCCTTTATGTTAGAGAGAAATGCCAAGGCTTTGAGGTTTTAAACCTTAAAATTTTGTATAATCTCGCCAAATCACTTTAGTAGATGAGCTTACTAAAAATTCTAATATCCCTAGCCTTTTGCTTGGCTAAGATGGCACTAGTCAAGAAAAAGCTTAATTGCTCCATGATCTCTTACTAACACTAGAGTTAACTAGAGAAGCAAAATATTTTGACTTTGATTCTACAAGACCTAGCTATGAGACTGCACTGAATCATCACTCGGATAACAAGAAGTTTTTTCCTGGTCTCACAGGCATTTCAAGGCGGTTGCTCCTGCAAGGCTTGTGTTCCTTGTTGGGCCCATTTTTTTCCTGGGGTGAACACCATCGAAAACAATATTATGCTCCAGGGACAATAGAGCAAGAAAAATGAGGGCAAAAATAAAAGAATTATCCATTCTTTTGAATTAAGAAAAATGTATTCCTTAGTCAAGAATGAATTTCTGAGATGATACCCTTGCAATGTATCTAACACCACCTCGACTATCTTTTCCTTGATATTATTAGTGAAGATAGACATCCAAAAAAAGAAAACCTTTAGGTGAATTATCCGCATGAGAACGTCAATCAATTCCAGCGAACACTAACCCAGTCCGGTTTGAATATTTTTCGGCTAGATAGAACACTAGTCGCTCAACATTAATTATACTGGTAGCAATCGCCTTCGATGGCGGCTTCCCTCTCCTGACCCCACTCAAAATTTAGAAAATTTCACTTAGACAAATGATTTTGTAAGTATGTTTCAATTTGATCCCTTTTTTTTTTTTTTTTGTGTGTGTGTGTGTTCCTATTCGACTAGATTTATTAGCCAATATGACGCTAACTGGTCTTAAAATGTCCAAAATATAAATTCACTCGAATTTTCATATGCATAAATGGAAGGAAAGAACCACAGAATATTAATGCTCGTAGTCCATGAATTCTTATTTTTGTATGATTACGGTACCTAAATCCCATCATTCTTACATTTGACTCTAATTTCAAGTACATTTTTGGGTTTACTCATGAGTTCTTTGGGCGTAGTTACATTATGATTCAATCGCAAATATTCTGACTTTTTGAGTTCTCGTGTATTTTGATTTTCTTGAATTTTTTCGTACTTAATTTGGAAAGCAATGAATATCCTGAAGTCATTATAAGTTTATTTTTATACTGCTTTATCATGATTTAGTTTGGTTATGTGTATGAATTGTGAAGAATGTTAAGAAAAACTAGGTACATGCACTGCAAGAAAGTATATGTGAAAGTTTGGGGACTCGATTTTCATTTCAAATTTGGGGATTTGGCAGTAACTTTCCGAGCATATTACCGCTTTTGTTTCACCCACTGGTAAAAAGTTCTAGCTCTTCCACCACTCACCATCAATTTATGTGTTTATTATAAACATGATAAATAAAAATATCTAGTGTGTACTTTCCTAGATGCATAATTGTTCAGAATATGAATTGTTCAACACGACACTAAATGTGTAATTCGTGGCGCACGATTATTGCCTGGCGCAGAGCTATGGGGGGCTCAAATGTTAGGCCGGGCCAGCGTCCGGTTACGCCGTGGAGGCCCAACGCTAGCTCGCACGTCTTCGGGACTGGTCGTGCCAGCCCGACGCATGCTCAGTGCCCATTTTATGCGATTTGCCTTTCCAACCCCCTCCGGCCCTTTTCAGCTTGTCTGTTCTATTTCTAATTGATTGATTTTTCTATGTTACTCGAATCAGCCGATGGAAAAGAAAAGATCAGCACGAAGGAAGAGTGGCGAATAATAGAATCCTTATTCCGGCATTTCTTAGTTATCTCTCTTTCTGTATGTATTGATACGTGGAGGGCGAATCTGGCATCTGATTTGGTTTTGGTTTTGGTTCGGGGTTGGTCCTTGGCAAGTTGAGTGCTCAAATGGAGGAAGCAAATTCAAAGACTTCCAAGAGAGGAAAGAGCATGGCAGAGGAGAGCGAGAGGTAGGTAGGAGAGAGAAAAAGGGATAGTTAGAAGTAAAGCTGTAAAGGTAGAGAAAAAGAGAATCAAAACAAATTAAGGAATCGAGAAAGCGACCCGAACTGAATGGTGTGTTTTCAATTCGGGCACTATACGATGTATCGCAAACACACACATATCAAACATGTTCAAGTCATTTCAGGAATTATGGGAACCCAAACCTACTCAAACAATTGACACTCCCGCTACAGTAGTTTCAAGATAATTAATTATCTTTTATGCCGACTCTTAAGAAGAAACTATAAACAAATAATTGGCCACGGTGGCTCCACTGGATAAGACTCTGCTGATCCTCAATGAAAATGTGAAGGGTTCAAAATCCAGGGGAGGCGTTAGGTGTATTAAGTGTGACTCAGGAGTGGTGGGTCCTCTTGCTTAAGTATCACATCTGGGGTTTACCGAGTACCTCTCGCAAATTGTCACCGCTGCAAGCCGGTTCCTCCAAACCAAAATAATAATAATAATAATAATAATAATAATAATAATAATAATAATAATAATAATAATAATAATAATAATAATAATAATAATAATAATAATAATAATAATTAATGACCGGCGAAAAATGGCATAAATGATCTTTAAGTCTTTGACTTAATGTGTAATATAGTCTAAGAATTTTTAATTTTTTCAATATGGTCCTTAAATTTTACCCAAATTTATTCAATGTGGTCCAAATCAAGTTTTAATTTATTAAATATGAGCCCTGAATAAATTAGCTTTTAGACTATGTGAGAATATTTAATGTTATTCTTCTATCAATTTAAGTCCAGAAAAAATATTAAACATCTTCGTATAAGATAAACAGATCATATTGAACAAATTAAAAATTTTGAGATAATATTTCATATTAAGATTAAATTTAGAGATCACATTGAAAAATTGAAATTTTAAATATCACGTTGCACATTAAATTAATGTTGAACGATGATTTGCATCATTTCCCCTTAATCTAAGTGCAAAGTAAACTCAATCCCACGTTCCTATTCGTCTAGTTTAACTACTGTTGTTTGTGGATGCTCGACCACTGTTCCAGTTTCCCTTCTCACACGATCCATCCACAAAGTGACATGATGGGTTTTTTCTATGTGTTGATGGGCCTAAGAAGGCCTGTCTGCCCATGATGGGCCTAAAAACCCTGCCCGCAAGTTAAGGGCCCATGGAGGAAGGGTTGAGATATGAAGATGCGTTTTACGTTGAGGAGTTATGTCTTCTGGAGGAGGCGCTTTAAGAGATAGAAAAAGGGGGGGGGGGGGGACACACTTTTACGTACGTACATTTTCAGAAAATGCTCCCTTCCCCATAAACAAAAGAATAGTATGCTCTCAAACATAATTTTATTCCCTTGAAAAGAACAGTACGCTCCTCGGTAGAACAGGATCAGGATTCTTCCTTGAACTTCAACATTGGTGTTTAATCTGTGAAAGACAAGGTACGCTCAATTCCATAGTGTATCTTTTGATTGGTTTTCAACATTGGTGTACATTTTTGTGGTATCAGAATGAAGTTCAAGATTTGAGTGATAAGGAGCGATAGTTCATGGGATAGTAGTAGGATGACTTTTAAATTCATACTGGTGCATGTTTATGTTAGTTGAGTGCTAAAATTGCTTATCATTTGAATCACTTTGTTTCTAATTTGGTGTTGAATTGGAAACAAGTGTCAGTAGATTAAAGCAACACCATGAACGATCAGGAGCCAAGAACTCCTGCTAAGAGAGCTGGTAGGGTTGTGACTCGGGGTAGAACGCCGACTAGGGTAGGTGCCCGAGGAGGTTGTGGTAAAGCGCCAGCTGTGGCTAATGTTAGTGGTGAAGCACTACCTCCTGTTGGTGATGGGGTAGTAGCCCCTGATGATCCTAGGTTCAATGGGATCATGCGTGTACTTGAAGCCTTGGGTAACAGAATAGATCAACAAGCTGCTACAGTCGAAGCCGCCACTCAAGCCGCCGCTGCCGCTGAGGCTGCCCCTATTGCCACACCTACAATTGCACCTATTGTTGCTCCCATTGCAGTGAATGTTGAAGGTCCACCGGGGATTGTGGTCGCTGCAAGACCAATCCATAAGCTGGTGGAGCAATTCCTGAAAATTGAACCCACCGTTGTTCACCAGGACAGGAGATCTTGAAGCTACTTCTTAATGGGTTTAGAAGCTTGAGAAAGCGTTTGCACTGCTGATGTGCAACGAGACTAAGAAGGTAGTCTTAGCAACTTACTAGCTGGAGGGAGTTGCGAACACCTGGTGGATGACTACACGAGAAACAATCTTTCCAGAAGGCACTGTTCAGGAATGGAACACTTTCCTCGAAGCCTTCAATGATGAATATTTCTCTGAGACCACTAGGGAGGTGAATATGGCCTAATTTCAACATTTTCGCCAAGGTTCCCTAACCGTTGATGAGTATGAGGCGAAGTTCACCGAACTTTCACGGTATGCCTTTGAGCTAATTGAGAACCCTATAAACCGAGCAAGAAGGTTTAGAGATGGATTCAGACCGGACATGAGGAGTGCCTTAGTCATTCCAAATCTGAAGACTTACAATAATCTGTATCGGAGAGCTCAGAAAATTGAGAAGGATCAAAATGACAAAGCCGCCTCGTCTGGATCAAGGTTCAGTTCTCATAGAGACAACATCCGCCAAGGAAAGAAGCCTATGCTTGGAAATAGATTCCGGGTTCCGCCCAACAGGGAGGGTGGAATCGGAAAGACAGGGTCTAGCCAGAATGGTGTGTGTCACCTGTGTGGAAGGTAACACGGATCCGCCCCATACCATTCTAGACCGGGTACTTGTTTTGGGTGTGGCTAGCCGGGTCACATAGTCAGGGACTATCTTAGAAGACAGGGGAGACCGCATTAGTTGTCATCGCCGTCGTAGATGGACCAGATCAGAGGGTATGCCCCTTAGAATGTACCACAAGGAGGACAGCTGAGACCTCCAGTTCAGGGCACCGTGTATGCAATTACACAAGGTTAGGCCAAAGCTGTGCCTAATGTAATCACAGATATGGTTCCATTGAATGGACTGCCAGTTCAGAGATGAATCGAGTTATGCACTGTGCAGAAAGGGCAATGTCCCAGAACAATTATATCAGAGTGACGGGATAGAATTTTGGTTAAGTTTATAAAACTTTAGTTATTGTAATGAAGTCATATAAAGCAAAATCACAAGTTATAATTGTACCTGAATCCTCTGCCTATGTATAACTTTGATACCGTATATGAAAAGGTTTAACTCGATGAGCTTTTGTTGTAAGGAATTGTTGTTGCAATGTGATATAGTTTAATCGGTCGAAGGTAGTTATATTGAAGATAGCGTTATGAGTTAGGATTTTAGAAGAACAGTGATAGAGATGTCCTATATCACCCTGGAAAGACGCTTTAAGTCGCGGGTACACTGAGTCAAAAGTCTTCAGTTGCCCATAAGGTGATCAAGGAATGGAAGTTACTCGAGAGAGCTCAAGATTCGGTTTTCAAATTTGAGGTAGGCCACCTTTCAAACCTTATGGCCACCCTCAGAATTGAACCAAAGGTCCAGTTTAGGATCTGGACGTTTTAGTTGATGAACACAAATGTTCAAGAAATCTTGCAAGAGGATACCGATAAAAGATATGTTGACTTTCAAATTTCGAAAAAGGGAATGCCAAAGTATTGTGGGTGATGATAGATGTCAAACAGTACGAAACTTGAGGAAGAGACTTGGTCAAGAATTCACAGTGGCAGTTGCAGTATTCGACCATACAGTGTGAGGTAGGTAGACCGATATGAACATAGTTATCGTCGGATAGGTTACAAGTGTCAAATGTGCTAGTAAGTGAAAGTTCAGTAATGCAAGCCGAGAAGACATTTACAATCACTCAAGAGTCCCAAGTGGGAATGGAAGTATATCACGATGGAATATTGTGATAGGTTTACCAAGGAGTCAGAGGAATAATAACTCCAGTTGGGGTAGTGGTCGACAGATCGATGAAGTCGGCCCACTTTATCGTTGTATGGAAGGATATTGATTGGAATAGGCATGCCGAAGTGTATGTGTGTCAGACAGTTCGTCTACGTGGAGTACTAGTGACGAGCTTATATCATATCTAGTACCAAGGTTCACAATTTCAGCAAATCAATCAGATAGTTCCTTTTGAGGCAAAATAGAGCAGAGTGTGCATAACTTCAGTTTGTTGAGATGGGATCAGAGAAAGAAAGATCACAGGCCGAGGGTCAGTTCAGCAGTCAGTAGTTGCAATTGCCATGATCAGTGCCAGAGTACAAACCACTCAGAACTGTCAGAATAATTGAATTGTTGAGCATTGAAGACCGCAAAAGTTCTAAATTGGTGAGCACACATTTCTGAAGGTATCATCAATTAGGGATACATTGCGTTTTAGCAAGGAGGGAAAACTGAAATCGAAGTATGTAGGTCCCTTTGAGATTCTGAAAAAAATCGGGATCCTATCGTATCGTCTTGCATTGCCGCTGAGGTTAACGCAAGTGCATGACGTCTTTCACGTGTCGATGTTGAGGACATATGAACCTGACATGACCCACGTGTTAAATCTTGAAGAATTAGGCATGGACAACAGAGTGACAGTACATGAAAAGCTCAGTTTAGCTTGTGGATCAGAAAGATCAGTTTATGTGTATCAAGAAAGTTCCCTTGGTCAAAGTGGTCTAACAACACCACGGGACTGAAGAAGCAATTGGGGAAAGTGAGACTAGATGAGACGACGATACTCCCACCTTTTTGTTTAAGGATTGGTAAATGTTTAAATTTTGAGAACGAAATTTTTGTAAGAGGGGAAGAGTTGTGACATTCCAAATTTTCAACCATGTTTTCTACTGAATAAATCGGGCATTTCATTGACGCGCCTATAGGGCTGTTCTCAAAGCTGATCACTCTTGAGATTACTAAACTATCTGGGGAAGCCATTAAAGAATTTTAATACAATAGACTTGAGAATTCAACCAAGAATCCGCTTCTTGACCATGTCCATCTTTAGAGGTCATTATGACACAAATATAAATCAATTTGATATCAGAGATGGGTTGGTTCGACTGAGATATGTTGCTAATTGTGGGTGACACCACTAAATTGGAAAATTCTTGTCAACCAACACTAGACTGATTTTCTTATTGTTTTGATACCCTATGTTTGTATTTGGATTATCGGGATTTTCACGACAATCGAGAGTCGCCAATGAGTCGAGTGGGTTCATCGTGGCTTGAAGAAAATTGACCACGGGTTATTTGCACTTAAAAATGCCTGAAAGTTACCCGACAGCCTAAGTCACGCTAAAAACATGTCAAATGGAAATTAACCGTGAATTCGAGTCCGATTTCAGAAATTGAAGATTCTGTCATGTCATAATAAATTCGTATGGGCTGTAAGCGAGTTTGGACTTTCAAGCTAAGCCTTTGAGTGTCAGGGAATTACAGAAAATTATACGGGATTTTTCTTCGTCAAATTTGGACCTCGATTTGGAAAATTGATGAAGAATTGAAACCAAGTTAGTGAAATTCAAAATTGGAATGGGGCTGAAATTTGGGACTTTAATTTGAATCAATTATAGAAAATATGAGTCAAGAAAGTATTAGGGAACATGCAATTAAGGGAAGGGATAAGATTTGTTGTCCGTGAGCCCCCTTCCTTGGCTTCCTCTTCACGGTTTCTTGTTCCTTTTACCTTTTGTTTCCGTGTCCCCTCATCTCCGTTGAAGACGGTAGCTCTATCTCCTCGAAGACAGCCACCGAACCCATCTTCTTCGTCCCAGCTAATTCCCCCCACAGAAACAACCCTTCGCCACCTAGATTTTCTTTAGCTGCTCCACTACTTTTTGCTCCCCACAGAACTTATGCTAGCAAAGCTCTCCATCTTCAACCGAGTCAACAAAACCAGTAGCTCCTCCGTTTGGTTGACCGAAGCCAGCGAAGTTGAAGTCGCATGTGTCTAGCAACTTCGAGCTCATCCCACTGAAGACCAAAACCCATGATCGTATGCTCCTTCGCCGCACGAATCCAGTCAACCGAAGCTCCCTCTTTTGAAGACTTTGCTGCCCTTGTGCGTCTCTCCCAGCTTTGTCACGTTCAACCCACGTTCCATGGGGCCTCACGCCTGCATCGCTAGACCAAGCCCACCGATTCTCTCTCTCTCTCTCGTTGTCCCCATGCTGGTCAACGAACCAACTACTTCTCCCCATCTTTAACCGCGACACCCACCAACAGACGCCAGCAGCTGCTTCCACCGTCTTCAATCCTCCTGCCCAGCTTGCTGTCTCCATCTAGTCGTGTGAATTGCACAAAGTAAGCCGTGGATTCCAACATCTTCAGCCCACTAGCAGCCTAGTTGAGTGTAGAGAATTGACTCTTCAGCCCAGCATCTTCAGATCTTCGGCCTAGCTCCAACAAAGACAGGCCTAGTTCAACTTTATTTCAAGCCCATTTTCAGCAGGCCCAACTCAACTTTGGGCCTAGCCTATTTCCGACCCAGTTGAAGTCTTCAAGCCCAACAAAGTCAGCCCATCTTCAAAACAGAAAAGCCCAAGAGCGAGCCCAGTCCAGCGCAAGAACAAATCTCAATTGGGCTAAGATTTATTGGGCCAAGTTTAAGACTCAGTCCAAGCCCGCCGATGTTGTCAAAAGCCCGATTTTGGCTGCCGTCGTGGTGATTCAGTCTCCGCTTTTAATCAAGTGAGTTTTGCTCACTAATGCTTTCTTAGTTTGCTAATTATGCTTAAGGATTGATTATATTTAATTAAGTGTAATTAGGCCGTTAGATTATAGTAGATTAGTGATTATTAGAAATTTGTGATGCATGTTAGACAATTGAATTGGGCAATTAGCAAGTAGAGACGTACTATTATTTATTGAATGCATCTCGAGATTTTTTTCGACCTGTTTCAAGTTCCAATCAAGCATTACGGGCCTAAATTGGATTTTTAGTATTTATTTATTAATTTTTGAAATTATTTATTTATTTATTTTTCGGAAATTAGGCTGGGATAGTCGACAACCGAAATTCTATGCCGATTGTCGTGGTACAATCTGTTTATTTAATTGAGCACTAGTTTGTGGAAATTGAATGAGTTGATAAGTATGTGGGGATTTATCCCAAAATTGATCGGTGTCGGTATTCAATTAGAATTTGACTGTGAGAGGTTGTGAGTTGAACCTCGGAAGCTGCCGAAGTATGGCTATGCCAGTTGGGCCGAGATTTGCCACCGAATTTGGAGTTGGTCGCGCCCGTTGGGCTGTAAATTGCCACCCAATAGGGGTTACGCCTAATAAGGCGGTAATCTGCCACCTATTAAAGGTCATGCCTAATAAGGCCGTAATCTACCACCTAATAGAGGTCGCGCCTGTTGGGCCGTAAATTGCCACCCGATAGGGGTTGCGCCTAATAAGGCCGTAATCCACCACCAATTAAAGGTCACGCCCATTGGACCGTAATTTGCCACCTAAAGATAGATTGTGTCATTTGGACCATAATTTGTTGCAAAGAAAAGTGGTAGATTGTGCTCGTGAAGCCATGAGTAAGATTTGAGATTGAATAAGGGAGACAACCGGAGAATGGTTGGATTGACATGTAATCGACCGGGTCAATTGATCGAGATATCGATATGTGATGTGATTACTTGGGTGCCTATTGAACTGTGCTAATATGCAAGTGGAATCTGAGGCCAAGGTAAGTCTTCTGACCCGAGCATGCATAGACAGCTTGGTTAGTGTATTGGTTTACTAATCGAGTCTTAGGGGGTAGAACTTGCTAAGACGTAGTCTCATCCCGGTTGTGGGACAACATTTCAAGACCCTGATGAGGAGCCTAAGGAGAAAGAACCCGAAGAGGAGTACTTGGAGAAGAACCCCAATGATGATCCGAGCACGACTCGGATGAGGACTATAATCCCATCCTCTTTGTGAATCCTTTTTGTAGGTGGTTGAGTGTGAGACTAGACCTTTGTAAATAGTATGGTAAAATACGTTGAGGTGTGGTTGTATAAAAGTTTGGTTATGAATTTCAATATGAAAAATATGGCCCTACTTTTCTATTTCATTTTTTTTTAATTGTCTGAGGATTATAATTGCTTCCGCATGTGCATATTAAAATGAAAAGGGTCGGCGATACGTCATGGGATATCACTTTTAAATCGACTAAAGGTAAGGGATGTGTGCGTGCCTGAGGATCGGGGCGTGACAATAGGTGTTGATACTTGATTTTTAATCGATGCATCACAAAAGGTAAAATCTCGAGATTAGGGTTTTCAACTACGACTAAACTTGTTTCTTGATCAAAAATGTCAATTTTCATTATTATTTTTTTCATTGGCTCTTCATTTGTAAATAATTTTCTAGTCATTTTCATTAAAAAGCCAAAAGTCAAAAAGTTGACTTTTAAATTGACTTTTTGATCAACTATTTAATTAATAGTCAATCCTAGGTCAAAATTTAGCTTTTTGCTGAAAAAGTTTCCAATTGGTCATAATTTCACTTTAACCACTATAGTTTTCCCAAAAAAAAAAAAAAAAAATCAAAGTTTTGATCATTAAATTAACCTTTTAATGATAAGTTACTAGTTAACTCTTTGACCAAAATTTTTATTTAAAAAATGTAAAAACTCAAAAATCATCTTATTTTAGCTTCAATTTGACTTTGGTATTGTAAATTTTACAAAAAATGATTAAGAATCTTATTTTTTGAATCTTTCATATTTAGATTCAAAATCAATCAATAATAAATTACTTTCTTTCTAGTTGTATTTTGACTTAACTTCTTTTACAACATTTGAACTAGAGGCCATTTCAAGATCATTTGTGCAATCATTTTAGTGACCAGATAGGTTTTTCAAGCAAGAGGGACCGGAGGCATGCAGGTGAGGGAGATGGCTGATACCATTGTTGCAGAAAGCAAGCTTACAGAGGGTAATGGAGGAGAGAGATGAAAAAAAATGCCAATATTTTCTCTTCTTCTTCATTGAATAGTAGCCAAAAAAAGTCCACATGGACTGATATTTTAAAAATGCCAAGTCACATTAAATTTTTAATTAGAAAAGCCATGTAATTTTTTGGCCAAAATTTCTTACTACAGGCATTTAACTAATCGTTTTTTCTTCACTTTGACACTAAAGTAAGCGTCATACACAACTTTTGACACTTCCAATATCCTTCTCCCGATCTCTAGGTATCCAAAATTCTACACTCATGCTCTTGCATTAATAAAAAAACATATAATGATAATAATAGGTTATATGCAAATAGATAGACAAATGAGCAATTCAATTGAGTCCACTTAACTCTTGTTTCATACCATGATTCTATTGTAGATTCAAACTTTTTATTAATCTTTCTCATGTCTCTCTAGAAGCTCGTTTGGTCTAATTGTAGCTAAACTATAACTATGTTATGTCGTAACTATTTTATGAGGTGTTGTAACTTTTATGTTTGGTAATACATATTTTATAATTGAAATACCCCAAAATTGTGTGAAACAACTTCTCAAAAGTTATTATAGCTTTGCTGGTACGACAATCTTGAGGTACTTGCCAAATACCTTGTGAAATCTAAAGCCCCAATTTTCATAACCGAAAGTGATGGAGGGTTCGAGTGCATTTCCGACAACCCAAAATGTATATGAAGAGAGAAAAACCCATTGTCCTTTGGCTAATATATATGAAGAGAGAAAAATCACGCATGAGAAGTTGTGAAACATAGTTTGTTTGAATATGTTTCCTAATCTTATTGTGGTGTCAATGTAGATAAATATGGATTTGTTCTTAATAAATAAAATAGTGGACCTATTTGGTTACTGTACTTGACTAGAACTCAAGTGGGTCCATGAATCGGTAGGCTAGTTCCCAGTTATGGATTCATGGGTGGGAAACGGCCCATCCTAAAATCGATCACCCACTATTAATACTACATAATATGTCACACATTATAGATCTCTTTATTGTATATACATGTATTGCTATCGATTTTCTCTTATGTAGAACTCTACTGTCTTGTAACATGAAAAACGAAATTTTTGCGCATGCTAATGAATTCAAACAAAGGTGTTATTATTACATAAAAAAAAAGGAAAAAACTAAACTATGGTAAAGAGGACATATATTTTATTAGTGAAAAGAAATAAAAATAATTGAAGAAATCATATCATATAGAAAAAGAGGGATGTGTGTGGCCCGAAAATAATAAGAGTGACACGTGTCAATTAAAGAATTAGTAAAATTTTGTTTTGAGTGCTGCGAGTAGATCTAATCAATAGGAAGATTTGGATATGTCAAGTCAAGCACCGGGCTAAAAGTCTCATCGTGCCAACTATTAAGGGCCTGCATGATAACATTTCTATTTCTCCTGATTTTTGTTCTTTTATTTCCCAAAATTAAAAAAAAAAAAAAAAAAACCAGAAATCTGTTTAGTAACGCCAACTTATTTTTCTATTCCCTAGAATAGAAAAGTGGATGGAGAATAGATTTGAAACAGAAATAAGAAACAAAAAAGGTAGCTTCTTGTTCCCGTGAACAATTTATAGAAATAAGTCTTTTTTTTTTCTTTTCTATTTTTCTTTTGTTCTTCTTCCTTGTTGCGGCCACCGCCGGTTGCCTACCAACCGCTGGCCACCTCCAACCACCTGCGGCCTTCTTCGGCCGACCATCGCTAACCATCGCCAACGCCGACCTCCAACGCTGCTCGACCGCTGGGGACAATTGTCGCCACTGTTGCCCACAACCCACCAACCAACGACCGCCACCAACTGCCATCATCGCCGCCTGACCGCCATTGCCATCGCCCAATTGCCGGTAGCTTGTCACTGCCATCAACCGCCGCGGCCACTTGCCGCCGTAGGACCGCCGACTGTTGCCGCCAATCGCCAGGCAAACGGGTGGCCGGGGGATGGGGCGGCAGCTGATGGGCTGTGAACAACGGTCCTAGGGCAGCGGTGGGCAGTGACGGTCGACAGTCCTATAGCGGCAAGCGGCGGTTAGTGATATGTGAGTAAGAAGAAAAAACGAATAAATACAAGAATTTATAAATTGTACCAAACGCATTTCTATTTTTTTTCTATTCCAATAATATAAATTTTGTATAATTACCAAACGCCTTATTTTACTCATAAAAGAACTATTTCTGAAAAGAAATAGTTCCCTCGAATAAAAACTTTGCCATGTGCACCCTAAATGAACATACAAAGTTTCTTGGGCCTAAGTGGAGGCCCAACAATACATATGCTTGAAGCATCTGCAGACCATGTACACAGACGAAAGACAATATTGCATAAGAATGTTCGTTTGCTGCAGCATAATTCCCAATTTAATTGGTCTCCCAAGAAAGATCCATATGATCGAAAAGATGTAGAGAGTTGCTAGAAAAGAAAAAAAAATACATATACTTGCTATAGTAATTAGATATCATTTTCTAATAGAGAAACACATTTGTTTTGCCGATTGAGGTGATACTAAAGTCTACCGCCTCTGGAAATTGAGTATCTTGATGGAAATGGCGAAAACGAACACGAAAAGCATTGTGAATCCTATCATCACCGCGGCAATCACGCCCAAAAAATCGTGTCGATAACCAAAGTAATCTCTCATGTATTCTTCCACCGTGTCCCCAGTGTCTTCAATCCTATTTGTCAAATCGCCGAACTGAGAGATCACCAATCCATATAAAGTCCAAGAAACGGGGCACACCCAGTAGAACCATCTCCACCATATAGGTATCCTCTGTTTAAAAAGTAGTCATGAGGATGTTCAAAAATAAGGCATCACAGTTCATGTTGAAAACAAAATTAGCATAAACATGAAAATCAATAGGTTGCTATAGAACTTACGGTCCTTGGCACAACGAAACCTGAAAAGAGGTTCCATATGGCATAGAATGCGAAAGAGACGATGGCAGCGATGTGGTGGTTTGGGGTCATGCCCACGGCCATCATACCATAGTATGTGAAATACAACAATGTGAAGAACATGAAGAATAGATACCAGAAAAATTTTGCAATGGTCCATTTGAATCCAATCATTGCATAAACTATGATACCATATGATATAGCTTGCACGAGGACATAAGGGACTTCAATTAGAACCTAGAAAATAAAGATGAATCGCATAAGCCACTTTCTAGTATTGATTCATACATAACAACGTTTAGAATAAGTGTACCCGAAATCATTTGGAAGCAATTTTACCTGTGCTAATGCATATGGTAGGGCCGAGTACATCCCTGCAGCTCGCTCTTTATAGAAAACCGTTCTCTCCACTGCAACAACTGGTTGCACAGAAGCTGCGTTTTGGACCCCAAGGAAGATAACAGCCGCATACATAGATCCCATCGCATTGATCAAATCTTGACTCCGGGTCCTGCGAACTTAATATTCAGAAACACACAACTTCGAGAATGAATGAGGCAGATATTGACACTCTAGGCAGAACTTACGTTTTAGAGCCGAGGTCCCAAAACATAGTCCCAAACATTAAGGCAATGGAGATGGTGAAGAGGAACCGAACAGCCGTGTACGGCGGATTCCGCCAGTAAGACCAATGTTGCTTCCATAAGCAAGCCATCAATTGGGTGAAAGTTGACTGAGAATACTTAGTCGGGAAATAGAGGTCCTTAGAATTTGGAGGAGGTATGCTCAACTCTTCAATCAAAGCCTTGTTTCTCCTGAAAATCACAAAAATGTGTTTTCCCATCGACATCTTACAGGTTAATGGCAAGACTTAAAGATGGACCTTAATATATCCGATGAACCCACCTGTACAAATCTGAGTTCTTGTATAGATCAGAAAAATCGACACCTAAAGCGAGTTCTTGTGCTGAGCTTGTAACTTCGAGCATCCAAGTTGCTGGATTATAGCCATCTTTGATTTTACTAACTCCTTGGATTCCCTTCATTTTGAAGATACCATGGTGATTCATGTGGGGAAAGAAAAGTACAATTGAAGCCATAATATATGAGTGAAACATTCTGTACCTCAAAATACTCTATTAGATGAGAAGAATGACGACCCAGAGGGCCGACATATATCTCCTGTCCCCCTCGCTTCATTAAGAAAAGCTGCAGAGCAAGTGAAAATGCAATATCTTCTAAGTTTAAGTGTGCTACAAACAGACTTTTTGTATTTTGAATGTGTTGACTGACATAACTCACCTCATCGAAAGCTTCAAATATATCGATGCTTGGTTGGTGAATTGTGCATACGACTGTTCTCCCTGTGTCCACTGTATTCCTAACTGTTCTCATGACAATAGCAGCAGCTCTTGCATCAAGCCCTGAGGTAGGTTCGTCCATGAAAATGATGGAGGGGTTTGCGACTAGTTCAACTGCAATGGTCAGCCTTTTGCGTTGCTCGATGGATAGACCATCCACACCAGGCAAACCAACCAAGGCCTGTCTCAGCGGATTTAGCTCCACAAGTTCCATAACTTCCTCAACAAACAGCTACAACATTTTTGTCCGTTACAAGTGATTTGAATTAAATTGATCCTCAATTAAACTACAGAGCCAACAAAGCAGCAAGCGCTTCCACAATTTGTTTTAAGTTAAGAAGGCAATCCTGGTAGAAAGATATTGTGGTATTAGAAGCAAACCTTTCTGGTTTGATCGTCCAGGCCAGGAGGCAAACGCAGCCATGCTGAGTAAATTAAGGACTCGTAGACAGTAACATGAGGTGAATGGATGTCGTTTTGTTCACAATATCCAGAAATCCGAGCAAATGTATCTTGATTCTTTGGATACCCAGAAATTGTTATGTTGCCCTTGATGTCTCCTCCGGTTTTTCTTCCAGCCAACACATCCATCAGAGTAGTTTTACCAGCACCGCTAACGCCCATTAGAGCAGTAAGAACGCCTGGCCTAAAAGAACCACTTGCACCTTTCAAGAGCACCAATCTATCCTCAGGAGCACCTCGATTCTTCATTTCCTAACAAGATAACAACAAACACTTAATCATAATGAAGATTTGAGCTTTAACACTTATGATTTATTATGATGATATATCAATGAAGTATTATCTTCAAATTTTTCATAACTTAAGATAATTACCCGTGGCATATCAACTGAATAAGTTATTTCATCGAAAGTAATTGAGTGCTGCTCAAACGGGAGCACCATTCCTCTTTTCGTATTGGCGGCAACAGCTGTCTCAGGCCATGGGGGTGTAGGCTTGGATGACCTCCCTACAAGACCCAATAGAAAAGATAGGCAAAGAAGTGACATGAACTCCTAATGGACCAAAGCCTTTTGTTCACCCCTTTCAGGTCTTAACTACTGCTAAATCATAGAAAATGTAAAGATATTAACTACTAGGACTTCATACCAGATCCATTTCTCAGACTAGAGCCTCGAGATTGCAACTGAATTGATCCTTCTATTCTATCAACGTTCTTGTTGCCCTCAGGATCATCTGATTTTACTGTGTGGGATTTGCCAAAGGCTGCATTCACATGAAGCTTGAGTTGGCAAGCTCTTGTTGATAGAAACTTCAACAAGAAGAAAAGCAAAAAGCACTTACGATTAAGAAGAGCGAGAGCCACCGAAAACCCAAAGTTGAAGAGGATGATGAACCCAAACAATGCCCCAAGTCCTATCCAATACCAATATGCTTCAGTAAAGAACCCACGAGACTTCAAAACTTGAATTCCTAGGTGTTCGTTTGTACTTGAATTTGGGGGAATCTATCATAAGGAATAACACGAGGAATTAGTCAATTAGAGATTTATATCTATGAAAGGTCATAATATTGGCATTAAGCATTTACAAGACTTTACCTTATTCCAATTAGATCCTAAAAGTTCATTGACGACTATGGCGTTCTGCCCATACATTAAAGGAGATGTCCAATATCCCCATATCCACCATTTCTTTACGTCCTCTACAATTCAAAGAAATGAAGATTAGTACTTAAGAAAAAGAAGCTGAACTCTAGTATTCGTAGTACCTCGGGAAAGAACAACTCCGCCCATTGCAACGAGTGCGAGCAGTACAAATGACCCGAATGTGTTGGCAACGATCAAGTTTCTCCCAAGTGCCGCGATCAATCGAAACAATCCAGAGGCCATCTGATTAATGGCCACAAGCAAAAGATACTGCTTGAACAACCTATAACACAATATAAACAGTAGAATGTCTCAATCAAAATAACGAGATTAGAGTTTCCATCTTACCACCGAAGAATAATCACAGTTCTTACCTTCCAACATTTGGATCATATCCAATGACGTAGTAGGTGATGAACACCCAAGCTGCAACCTCCACAAATGTGATAGGGATTTTTAGAATCCAGGATGGTAGAGCATATGCCCATGCGGGATAGAAGAGGAGGTCTCTTTGCTTGTAGAAAATTGGGAGCTTGGCTATAGTCATTGAAATCTCTGACATTCCATTGAACATGATCGTGATCACGGCGAAGAACAAGGCACCAATGTAAACTCCTCCATCAGTTACGGTATCCCGATGCATCTTAGTCCGTAAGAATACGGTCATCGAAATAAACGCCATAATTATGAGCTAATAAACAGGTCACGTCAGTTTAAGTATATCAGACAATTCATGGCTAAAACGAATTGAAAGAGCATGAAGTAGGTATTTACCTGAGTGACCTTGAAGATGTAGACAAATGAGTTCCTTTTCATAAGCAAGTACTCTCTTAAAATGCAAGCTTTAAGCAAATCCTTCATTCCAACACCAAATCTTTTGGTAGTCAAAGCGGCTGGGTGGTTCTTGCTCTTATCAAATGGAGTGGAAAGTTCATCCCCGAGCTTTCTTCCCACATGAAATGACTGGAATGCCTCCACAAATTCCCGAACCGTGACAAAAGCGTAAGGCTCATCTTTGTGTACCCAATACTGATGCTGATCTTTTCTTGATGTTACCTATCGAAAGGTAGAAAAGTACGTTATTGCAAGACACTTGCTACAAAGAGTATCTTTCATCTCACAAAAGTTGTTGAAATAAAATCTTCATATTTTTACATACTTCCTGCAAGAAATCAGCAACACCCTTCCTCTTAGGGCATTTGAATCCTATGGATTCAAAGAAATCTAGGACGAGTTCACATGGGCCCTGGTACACAATTTGACCATCAGATAGGAGAATAATGTCATCAAACAGATCATAAGTCTCTGGAGCTGGTTGGAGGAGAGAGATAACCGCCGTTCCATCAAGACTGTGTATAAATTGTTTCGGAAGTTGACAATTTGGTATGTCGTGGAGCTATCTAGCCCAGTTGATATCTCATCCATCAAAAATACCTCGGCAGGCCCCACCAGCATCTCACCTAGAAATTACAGGTCGAGAATTGAACATTTTCATTTACTAAAAGTTTGATATGCTTCTAGTTCTAACCTGTGGTCACACGCTTCCGTTGTCCCCCGGAAATACCCCTCAACATTTCATCTCCGACCATAGCATCAGCACATATTTCCAACCCTAAAATCTGTGGAGAAAACATGTGCATTAAAGTTCTGCTACCTACCAAGTGCCTGCATGATTTTGTGATAATTTTTGTCATAGTTACCTTGAGTATATAATCAATGACGACATTAGCCTCCCCGACCTTCTTCTTACGCTTGTGGAATTAGACCCATTGCATTAGAAAAACCAAACACCCCAGTTGGTCTAAGAATTAAAAAACATTAAAAAAAAAAATGCTTACTGGAGTCCGACTCAAAACCATTACTTCATCAGTTTCTTATTATGGATTACTTAATTCATCTCCTTTCTTTAATTGAAAAAATGAAAAATAACTCCAACCTCTCCTTGTTTAATTACCTTCATGAAGATATCGATATCAGGATCCGGTTTTATGTTTGCCGCTTTCTCTCTTCTTGACAACTCTGACAACATATCTGCAGATGCCGTCAAAGGAATCAGCATTTTTTATTCAAAAAAGAAAAATTGTCCAAGTCAAACTCAAATATGACATCATAAAATAGGAAAGTATCGAATTTGCTAACCATATCGTGATCCAACTCCCTGACATCTTGCAGAGAAGGCCAAAGTTTCTCTAACGGTCATTTCTCCAATGTGAAGATCATGTTGACTTATGTAAGCCACGGTTCTTTGGGGCACAAACTCATTCATGACATGTCCATTGTAAGTTACCCTTCCTGTTGTCTGAGGAAAAATCTTCACTCTTTTAGTATAATTGGATGATATTTTGATGTATAACAAAAGGAGGGCTTAAATTTGATGAAAGGTGACTTGTGTTAACCTTTAGTTTAGGATCAAGCTTGTTGGCCAAAGCTAACAAGAGCGTGGTCTTTCCTGAACTAGGTGGACCCAGAAGCAAAGTCATCCTACAAAATTGTCCACCCAAATGAGAAGAAACTTGCCAAAAAATAAAAGTAAAGCTAATTTTCACCATTGTGATAAAGGAAAAAAGACAAATCCAAATTCAATTCAATTTGGTTTTGTTCTCATTGAAAGATGGAAATATATTAGTTCAAAATCAAATTTGAATTGGTAATCCAATCAACATGTTGAAAGCTTCTTTCCAACTAGAATGTGACAATTTCTAGTTGGGACCTTTGATTAATTACACGAAGTCTAATGTATTGAATACAACACCTAGCTTGGAGATGGAACCCAATCACTCATGCTGAAATAAAATTAAGTTCAGTTCGGTTGAATTTGGAGGCTTGAAGAACTGATTTTTGAGTTGGTTTGATTTGCTCACCTGCCAGGTTTGATGATCCCACTGACATCTTGAAGGATGGTCAAGTGCTTCTTTCTACTAGGAAGTACGTGCAGAAAATTCAAGAAGCCCTTCAGGGGTAGAAAGAAACAAAAAGAAAAGTAAAGGTTAAATGAAGAAGCCAATCTAAACATCCAATCAATTTATTGAATATCATTTTCGTCGGATGATCTTTATTGCAAATTGTTTGACTCACTAGTATAGGACTTTAGATGTGCGGTCTATATTTTGCTAGGATCCTCCCCTTCAATAGCTAGCTTCTAGGCTCTAATTCTCCTAAAGTCAATATCAATGGATACAAAAGCCATTTGTCATCTCTCCCAATTGCAATTGAGCGGCACGGGAGGTGACACAAGGATTGTAGTGTTTGCCCGAGACTAGCTAAAGGGCTAGTACAAAAGCTAACACTTTGTGTGCGCCGTGATCGTGGAGCATGGTTGATCGTTATGATCCTAATTGCAAGAGATGGGTTTCGAATCTCACATATATGGTATGGGCTTTGATGCGTGGTTTATATGGTCTTGGGCTCTCTTTACCCTTCAATGAATAGCTATCAAGGTGAGGGAACTAAGGCCATAAAAATCACATTTTGATGTCCATATCGATGAATTAGGATCCTAACAAAAATGGAGCTGCCATTTTGGCTTTTATATTCCACATATTTAGGTGGTTGCTAGCTTACCTCTAGAATACTAGTGCAGAAATTAATGACGGTGGGCAAAGCTCTGCTTCCTTCATGAGCCTCTGCCTCCACTTTCAAATGCTCGAATTTGACTTCAATTGTAGGAAGATCAATTCCAACTCTGCAACCAGACTCACCAAAAACCACAATTATTCAAGCCTAAAATAAATATTAATTAATTAATTACATCTTGACAGTACGAGGACAACTTTACCGCGAAAAAGACAAAACATGCATGAATCATGAAGGAACGATTCCCACCATTATGGACGACAAAATTTTCACTGGCATGATAAGGATTTTCCTTGGTAAAGATTTTTCTCGGGAATCAAACACTCCATGCCAAGAAACGTGGCAAATTTGGTAAACATTTTCCTTTTTACTCAGAAAACCCACAAACAGAGGTTCCAAAGACAGAGCAAACAGAGATCGTACCTGTCAATGCGGTTCCGGAGCTTCAGCAAGAAGCCCTCGTTGTCCTCCTCAGTGACCCTCATTAACCTCTCAAGCAATCTCTTCCTGTCATGAAAGCCCAGGTTCCAGATATCGATTTGGTTAGCACCGCCGCCAGCCGTCAGAATCCCTTTCTGGAGACGCTCGAAGGTGGGGAGTTTCTCGAGAGCAGCCCATCTCAGAGCTTCCTCGTCATCCTCATCACGCGAAGACCTCGAGAACACATCCGTTATCGATGCATGGTTCCTCCACGTGGTGGAGCTGGTCGCGCGCAGGCTGTTGCCTGCTCTGTATATATCTCCTCCATCCATGGATGATGATGGTGTCTGCTAAAGCGCTGCTCCTGCTCTGTTTTCAAAACACAAGAAGTGAAGAAGAAGAAGAGGAGGAGGAGGAGTAGGGAGGTGACAGCGTTTCGTAGCTGATGTGCGCTTGTGTAATTACGTATGAAAATTGGCTCTTTGCATCGAGCTCATAAGTAAGAGAGAGACGGGGTAGACAGGCGTTGCAATGGAGTTTATATAGAGAGACTGAGCGAGCACATAAATATTCTTCATTTCAATATTTACGCTTTTTTTTTTCAATTGAACTTCTATATTTTTTATTTATAAAATTAAATCCTTTAATTTCAAATCTTCTAATCGAATCCTTGGACCGCCCAGTCTACCCAAGTCCAATGGACGTGGCCCTTGGACAACGTCTTAGCGCAACACGCATAAAATTTTTCCAGGGTGGATATCCATGTGAGAGTCTATATTGGCCAAAATTCATCCGTATTATACTCATGCTGACCCATGAAAGTAAAAGGATTTGAGTAGATAAATTAAAATAACGAGAATTTAATTAGAGAAAATGTGAGAGTATAAAGAATAAAAGGCCAAATCTTTTTTAAAAAAGACAATAAACCGATTGGGATGCTAGGATCATTGTAAAGTTATGTTCGTTATATTATTCCATAAGACTATATTTGGTCATCTGAATTTCAAATAAGGATAGGACTAGATAATTTGAGATTGAAATTAATGGATTTTACTATTAGTGAACCGCAATAATAGAGCAGATGTTTTCATATTCTACCCCATTTATTGATTGTAGGAACTATCACATCGCTGTAAATGCACAAACAGAAATTGTAAGAATCTATCAGGATTCACTGCTAAAATCGAAATGCACAAATGGACAAACCTCCAATAATCAATCCAAGATTTTGAAATGATCTAAACCTTCAATATCAGAGAAGCTCATAAAATCGACTATGACAAGAAATCCAAACTAGTCAGAGTGTTGTTGACGGGATAGATTAACCGAAAAATGATTGATCTAGCAAGAGAGAAAAGGCATGATTATTCACATTCACAATCTTGCTACTACTTGTCACCAGCCAACCACCGTCGATCGCCACCCATCGCTACCTACCAACTGGCCAACCGTTGCTAGCCAACCTCAGTCGATCGTCACCAACTATTGCTACCAATCGTCGACCTTCGCCGAGAACTACAGCAAACCATCAACCGTCGTTGCTCGCCACCGACAACCGTTGCCGATTGCCATCACTCACCGCCGATGACTGCCGTTGCCACAGCCAATTGACGGCGACGGTCGGTGGCAAAAAGCTACAGCAACAATCGGTGGCAACAAGCTACGGCGGCGGTCGACGACCAGCGGCAAAGGCCGTCGGTGGTAAGCGACAGTAGGCAGCAATGGGCAGTGGCAATAAGGAAGAATAAGAAAAAAAAATTGAAAGAAATTTTACATTGCAAAAATATTTGTGAATCGTACCATACTCATTCTTATTCTTTCTCCATTCTGAGAACATAAATTTTGTATAGTTACTAAACGTGTTTTTTTACTGAGAAATTGTTTTGGAGAATAGAAATAAAAAGAGACTATTTCTAAAAAGAAATTATTCTCTGGAATAGAAGCGTTATCAAACGAACCCTTAATAGCACTAGCGGTTCTAGGTTCTGATTCGGTTCCGTCTGGAATCTAGAACCTACCCTCGGGTACAGGTTCCTCATTTTTTGGAATCTGAAACCTACCCGTCAGAACCAAGAACCTAGAACCTACCCTGTCATAGGTTCTAAGGTCGGTTTCACTAGGGTCGGTTCCAAGTTCCAATAGGTTCTTTCTTCTTCTTTTTTTTTTTTTTTTTTTTTTTCATTTTCAAATTTGAACTATAACGTACGTGCATACTTTACGGTAACTTCCACGTCTTAGCAAACAAAGGAGTCGTGCATTCCTCATTTTATGTCCGCATATCTCAGATAAGATGCCTTCTTCAATCGAATCGCTAGGGTAAAATTGACATCTTCATTTATTTTTGCATATAATAGACTTCTTTTTTAACCCATACCTCAAACGCAAAGTTCCAAAGGCCTCAACAAAATATATGAGATTATCTATATGCTCCAATTCAAACCTAGCAACTAGAGCACGAGCATAAGCCATTGCTTGCTCCTCGCGAAGCACTGCCTTTCGAGTCTCCAGAACCCGCTGGAGATGGACCCTGTCACCATCCAGAGTGAAATAGTCAATGAGCTCGGAAATGCTTTGACCAAATACTATTGACAAGGTAGTTTGCTTGGAATTTTCTTATGAGGCAGTGACGCATCATCAGCTCCATCATATTTTGCTTTGGACTGAGAAGCAACATCACAACACATGATATTCCATTAGTTGCTAGAACGATCACATACCTTATAGGACACAGATGACTTTGTGAAGTTTTCCTCAGAAACTGACGTATTTCCTGTCAAAAAGAGAGTACAGAGCTTTCAGCTTATCAGCAGCTAGGAATAAATTAATGCCAAAATCAATATGCAATTCATTAAGGCAAGGTTTGATTAAGAAAACTTTGTGCTTTCCACAAAAAATAAATAAATAAATAATGCAAGGCAATTAAATTACTTTTTTCTTTTCCAGAAAAACCTGCTCACAGTCAGCACCAAGCAGGTCGACCAATTTTTTATGTAAATTCAGAAAGTCCTGCTCACAGTCAGGGTATTCAAGCATGTAATGCCGAACCTACCTTCCATTGCCATATCGATGTTCTGAGCTTCATTGGATAGGATTGATTCTTGTATCTGGGAAACCTCCCTCTCTAATGTGACAAATCTCTCTAGAACTTCAGGTGTCCTAACAAAACTTATAAATCTGCATGAAGACGAGAAAAGAAAAACGGAGAGAAAATTCAGTACATTCGACATTGATTACAACCGTCAAGCATATTTTCTTATTTAGTATCTTATCAATAGGTAAACCGATCCATAATCAGCAATCAGGTGTAACGGCATTCACATATTATTCCTTTTTCGCCCTTTCGATTGATCTCCTTGACACATTCCAAGGAGCATAACGTGTCTAGAACAAACTTCCAGATTTTGCAAGTAGTAAGGGAATCAAATGCAATTCAATGCAGGGACAGTTTACTTGAAGCAATTGAAAGCGTGGATGTTTGTTAGATTACCCCTCCGGTTCGGTTCTCCGGTTTCCGATTCTACTCGGGAACCGCGCTCACCCCTATAGTGCATGTCATCACCTGTAGATACATGAACACCTAAAATAGTTTTTGAATTAAATCTTCGCATCCCCTCCCAGTAACAAATATCATTTTGGTGTCCTCTAATGTGTTCAACACTTTTAAAAATTCGTGGCTACCTTTGATTAGTGTCCATTGACAAAGTAGCACAAAATGGTTTTAGACACCTACAATGGTGTATTGATACATCAAGAAGCTCAAACTATTCTTACAACTTGTGGAACCATCTATGCCGTTATAGAAAATAATTTGGACTAAAGTAAGCACAACAAAGATCATATTATATTCTATTGGTGATAAGAAAATTAAAATAAATGGTTAATTAGAGTATTCTTGATTTGCGAAAAATGCATAATTTGGAAAATATTTTTCTAAAAATGATTGCTTATATTACTTGAAATAACTAGTTAATGAAAAATATTTTTATCATCAACAATTATTTTGCCTAAACATTATCGTGAACAATGAAAATATTTTTAATTTATTCATTTTGCAAGCGATATAGACAATTACTCTTTTAAAAATATTGTTAAAATCATTCATTTTTTGAGAAAGATTTTTTGTGAAGTAAACCGAGCCTTAAAAGAATAAAATGATATCGATGAGACTGAAAAATAGGATGTCTACGTAATAAAATTGAAATTAACAACTTAGTGCAGGAGTTCTAAAATAACCATATTAAAGCCAATTTGCCTTGCTAAAGAAGCAAATTAGCTAGGGACAGCACGCGTGGTGAGGAAGGTTCCACGGTCGAGAGTACCCACAGTCATGCATGTCGTCATCTGCAAGTACAACAGCACTCGGAGGATCACGCCAGACACGCGAAAGGTGTTCGGTAGCTGTGCCAACTGCATCTCCAGGAGGAAGCAGAAAAAATGACCAGAAATAAAGTCTTGATCTGACTTCATCGTCACTTTCCTAGCCTTTCCCCCTCAACATGTGAAACGCATTTTGGACAAAAGAGAGGAACGCTCGTACGAACAGGAATCAAAATAACTCCAGCTGAAGGCGGTTGCCTTAGCTGTTAAGGATCGAACACTCTGTACTGATTATGCTTAGGTTTGATTCTCACTGTTAGCAATCTCCCGTTAATAAGCGAAATGCAGGTCCAGTATAAGTCCTCAAAGTAAGCCAGCAACATGCCCTCATCTTGAAATGGAGTAATCTATTTTTAAAATAATATCATGAAAAATCTCAAATTTATATATTTATCACAAATTTATCTTCAAACTAATTTTTTGACATAAAAAAATCATAAATTGATATACACGTGACAAATATTCATTCAATTAATTTCCGTTACACTTTTACCATTAAATTACTAAATTTGATGACACATAACAACTAATTGATGTATCCATTTAGGGTTTTACCATTTCATAGTATTAATCCAATTTAAAGAAAACTAATTTAAAGTAAATTTATCACAAATGTATTACTTTGAAAATTTTGTAGTAAAAAATTTATTTAAAGTAAATTTATCGCATATATATATTAGTTTAGGATTTTTTATGATAAAAAAATAATTTTGGATAAATTAATCAAGAATATATCAATTTAAGAATTTTAGTGATATTAACCCTCTCCCTTTCACCCAAACATTTTGCTATGAAAAATTAAAATGACTCAAAAGATAATTGTCAATTCAGATAAGATGGGTCATTGACAAATAACTTATTAGATAGTGACAAGCTTAGACTTTTAGATTTAGGAAGTGCTTGGGCAAGAAAACGAAAGACAAGTGTGAAAATGAACAGTAAAATCTTGAGGGAGAAATCAATAAAATCACTGTGAAAGTTCAACATAGCACTGCTCATCATAAATGAATACGGCACTAAATATCCTTGGACCCACCTCTGCCTATGGAACTTAGGATGGATCCTAGGTTCAATTGAACATGCTATCCACGTCTGATGAGTCATTCACCAAAGTACGATCACTATTTTAAAAACTTAAATTTAGTTGGATAGTTTTGGAATCCTCAAAAAGAAAATTGATCATAATAAATAAATAAATAATTGTTCGCCAAACTCTAATTTAATATTTTGAGACTATTAGATCTTAACATTATAAGGCTATGTTTGATAGTTAGAATAAAATTTAAAATAAAATAAAATCTATCTTATCTTGTGTTTGTGTCTATTTAATGTCGCGACCAAATTTTCAGGTGAACCACTTATGATTTGGCTAATGGATTGCTAAGTTTAAACTTAGCTTGGGCTCTTCTAAATTCATATCAATTCGCGACTTAGGTTTAAGTTTTTAACATGCAAGTGATTCTTAATTATAAGTCATTACTAATTAGTTTATGGTAGGTCGATTAAATACCTAAGTGAAATTGTTTACTTCTATGAACCAGAGATTTTTGGTACGATGACTTGATTATGTTAGATCTCTATAACGCCCTTTCAATACCTTTCTTTTTTATTTTGAAAAATTATTTGGCAAGCAGTTTGAATTAATTTTAATTTACTTTCCTAAAATGCGAGGTGATCACACGGGTGCACAAACCACCAATTTAATACCCAAGAAAGCAGAAAAAAAAAAATGCAGGACTTACCCTATAACAATGAACGCATCTGCAGTGTTAGATCAGAATTCACATTAGCAATTCTAGATATTATTTCTAATTAACACGCTATCACTCAAATTTTTTTTTTTCACTTTTTAAACAAGAATATAATCCATGTGCAATGCAATGCTTCTAATCTAATATGAAACAATAACTATATGAATGAGTAAAAATTTGTGATTTCTTAATGAACATGCTATAATTAAATATGCAATCTAAATTAACTAAAATAACCTAATTCTAATGACGTGCAAATGACATTTTTTATTTTCTTAAAAAATATGCAATCTATCCTAGAGATTGAAACTAATTTATCTTAGGACATTTTTTGTATTTTTTATGAAATTCGAAATTAGAAAAATATGAAAATTAACTAACTAAATTAAGATTCTATCCAACTTGTATTAAGGATTAGGTAAAGCTAAAGCCTAATTTAAACTGAGATATTATTTTAACCTAGCAATTTATAACCTAAGATATAATCTATCTAAAAACTCAATCTAAAATTAAAGTGAAACACTGCTCTAATTCTACATAATATATGCATAATGATTTTTTTTTTATAAAATTCGAAATTAAACTTGCAAATAATTAAACGTGCCATTAAAAAAAAACTAATATCCTAAATGAATGCATTTTTTTGGATTTTTATTATTTTGAAAAAAAATCGGAATAAACTTCTATTTTAAATATGCAAGATAACCCTAAGATTATAAACCTAATCTAACTCAATTTTTTTTTTTTGATTTTCTTTTTTATAATAACAAAGTCGACTCAAACGACACGACATCACATCCAACAAGATAAGATTGTTATCTAAAAATTAACGAATCATATTTTGCGATGAGATCGGGTTGGTCAATTTTAAATTAAATTGCGAATTGAATATCGAGCATGAAATCAGATTTTGATTTTGCAAGAGATTATGAGTCGGATTTCGGCCGCGAAAATCAGACTGTAATTTGAGGGGCTCTTTCATGTTAGTATTTCAAAGAAACATTAAGAGGTAATAATTCCACTAAAAAAACCAACTACAAAAGAAATAATAAAAATAAATAAACTACCTAATGTATTTTTCTTTTTGTTTTTTTTTTTCCTTTCAAGCTTCGGCTCGTGGCAGGTGCAGAGGTCATCGGTCCGGCAAGGGTGAACCGGCGGCGCGGGCAGCAAAACAAGGGCGGAGCTAGGAAGGCTCAAGCGAAGGGGAGTTCGGCGACCAGTCCTGGCGTCGCTCGGCGTAGGTGAAGCAGCAACTCGGACCACCGGCGAAGGGCGTCGCGGGCAGAGGACTCCGAGTGCAGGCGTCGCGGGCGGAGGACTCGCTAAAACAAATCACCGGCGAAGGCGGGGCGGCGTTGCTGCGTCTGGGCGGACGGTTTGGGCAGCGAAGGGAGCAAGGGACTCGCGAGGGCGGCGAGCAGCTCGGCAAAGGGCGCCTCGAGTGCTTGTGTCGCGGCAGAAGGTGAGCGGCGCCCTGGCGCGGTGGTGGCAGAGCAGCTCGACTCGGGCTCGGGTTGCTGGTGGAGACCGACGATGTGAGCACAGCGCGGGTGAAGAGGAGCCGGCGATCGGGGCAGCGAATCTGGGAAGACGATGAACAGTTAATGTCCAATCACTTTCCCCTCTCTACTGCTTCTGCTTTTACGTTTCCCCTGTCCCTGTTCTCTCTCTCTCTCTTTTTACTTTTCACTTTTCAACTTTTTTTCTTCTTCGATCAAGAGAAGCAACCCCCCCCCCCCCCCCTTTTTCATTCTAAACACGTACGGCCTATTATAGGGCAAAGATTAGAATTTCAATTTTTCTTTGAATCCACGTCCGCAATATTTCTTCACCAATTTTATCCTATATTGATAGGATTCAAGATAATGATAGAATTTTTCTCTAAATCTGAATCTTGCAAAAATAAATCGTAATATTTTTCTGTCACTCCTACCCTATTAAAAAAATTTATCGCATCCCAAAAAAATTTCGAATTTCAATTTATCATGAGATAATTTTCGATAAAAAAAAAAAAACAGGCTTGAGTCAATTTGTTTGCTTTGTGGGTTTAGTCCAGCCTGCCAAGTTAAAACTCAAAATCACTAATTTCCGGTCCAATAAATAAATGCACAAAATGCAAATTAAAAATAAATGCACCTAGATTAATATGCTATGCAATTAATGTTTTTTTTTCAAGGATAAAATTGACCCATAATTTTCTACACAATAAATAAATGACCATATTGCCAAAATTTAGATGTCAACATTTAAGATAAAATAAAGTCTTGGATTTAAGAGAAATATAAGGAATGTAAAATAAATGTGGATAAGATTTCTAATATCCATAATAAAAAATTATTTTTCTAAAATAAAAAACTTCTTTTACTAATAAAATTAAAATCATATTTCAATATAAATAATATTAAAGTTATAATAAAAGGAATTCAAAATAAAAAAAATTATTTTTCAATTTAATATTATTTTTATTTAGTTATTCAATTTAATTCTACCTTATAATATAATTTCAAAATATAATAATTAAATACATATTTATATTTATTACATATTTTAGGTATATTATTACTGTTTATTATTTAATATAAATTTATAAGAGAATGATGGAAGGGAAAAAGAAATTAACAAGAAAACAATTAGAAAAGAGGGATAAAAATCAAATAACAATCAAATAATAATTAAGTAGGCCAGAGTGTCGTAAGAAATTTTTACGATCTTTGTTTTTACAACCATTACATTTGTTTACCATATGCCATTTATACCAAACAATATACATGATATGATATGGACATATCTAAATTTATTATAATGATTCACCAAGATAGGAAATAGCAAAATATCTAGATTTCATGTCATATTTTATCTAGTCTATTCCCGATTAAAAATCTAAACTATCAAATGTAGCCTAAGATGATTTGACAATTTTCAAGAATCGCAAATCTTTTGAAGCAACGATCATAGCAACGAATTCGAGGTTGTTGATCTTATAACTAATTGTAATATACTGCATGTTTCAAGAGTTCTATGATGAGCACCAATTAAATTATGGATGCCCCATTGCATTATTTAGCCTGAATTGAAATTTATTCCTAAATTCATGATGCGATGTAATCTGAAGGTATTGAGACGAATTCGGAGCCGGATAATTCATCCCCAGCAGCTCCTACATGCAACTATGAGAATAAATTGACAAAAAGCAGGATTGTACTACTAAAATGGCACAACCAGTTTAACCACTAGAGATTTTGAATTAGAATATAATTCTCATGCTCAACAAATTTAGAGAACAAATGGGGAGATAATTCAAAAGTTCCCGCATTTTAAGTCATACCTCCAAAACCTAAGATTAAAGCCACGACACCGTGTTTGACTCGTAATCAAGTCCCTGCAAACTCTTGAGAGTTGACAAATTTAAAAAAGCTTCCCAATTTCCACCCACCAGGAAGAAAAATCAGGCTCAGGCTTAGCCTAAGGACATGATCCCCATATATTTTATTTTCCTTTTTATCGAATTCTTGGCTCATGTACAGATTTTTTCGTTCGATTTCTCTTCTCTTATTTTCCGTACGTCTTTGTATTCATAAGCATTAGATGTATAACCATAACCTATCAATGGTTTGATTTGCCTTCTTTGTCTACTTGCTTCTATACTATCTTTTGAGTCTATGGTTTATTTTGTATCACCGATTTTAGGAACTACAATCTCATTTGTAGTCTCAATCTCTATTGTCTCTAAGGTATCCAAAGTCTCCATTTGAAGTTTCAACTCACTATTGACACCATGATTTGTTTGGTCTGCGAGTAGTATCTCAAGACTCCTTTATCAAAGCATAGCTATCTTGTTGAAGATCACATCTTTGTTGACTAGAAAGCCGAGTGATCTAGGATCAATGCATTATGGTTAATAGCCATTCACACCACATACATAACTTAGAAATACTTACTTTTTCATCATCGGCTTAAGCTTTCCATCACCTACATTAGCATATATAGGACATTTGAATACTCGTAATTCAAAGTCTTCCACCGGATTGCAGGTAATAAAGATCAATTAGAAAAGTAACAGGTCTACTGCTTCAGCCCAAAATTTCTTGCCTAGTCTTGCATACGAAAACATGCACCAAGCTCACTCAAGCTAAATTTTGGTTTGTTTATTTTGCAATTCCATTTGGTTGTAGTATTCTAGGCACTGCATAATGTCTCATAAACCCCCTTCTCTCTCTCTCTCTCTCTCTCTCTCTCTCTCTTAATTTGTCTACTTGTCTGCTTCTTAATCAGTACCTTAAACTCTTGAATAGATTGAATATGTCAAATTTGTGCTTCAAGAAATATACTCATACCTTCCTTGAATTGTCATGAATGTTGGCATATATTGGGCACTTTCTTTTGAAGGAACCAAATATGGGCCCCAAATGTCTAAATGAATGTATCAATTGAAAGTTTGGTCAAATGAATAAATGTACTTAATATAATCTGGTGTTGAATCCAAAAAATGCAATACTTACACAAATCCAGCTTTCCTATCTTCTAACCCTTCAGCAACCCTCTCTCGCTCAACATCATCAAACCTACCTCGCTTGTGTATCCCAATTGCATATGTCATAACCAAGTCAAGTCTAAGTTTGACTTACCTAATGAAACGGCAGCACCTCTCGTCACAGTTTTTGGTAATAGATGATAGAGAGAATTCACTTCCAGTCATCACTATCATGGCACACGGAATATTTTTAGCAATTCACCTTATACGGTATGCTTACATCCAATGTTATCATGTGTCCCCTGAAAAATAAGGTTCTTCTTAAGCTCCAATACATGCCACCACGTCTCTTATGTGTGCACTACCCCATCATGCATTCAAATCTAAACTATTCACATTCCCAAAACCTTGCAGATTAGGTTACTCCCCATCAAAACTCCATTACCATTTGTAGTTTGATAAGTCATATTTTAGGAACACCCAAATCTAGCACTTGTTTGTCACCTAATGAGCCGGTAGTCACATGCAAAATGGCATTTGCCTCACCGGTGCTCTCTTGGACAATGTCTACCACATTGCTTGTGGCATTTCTCCTATCATCTTTGTTTCTAGGTCTCAAACTATCTCTTCTCATATGTCCCTCATCATGACACTCAAAGCACTTCATTTGACTCTAGGATTATTTATGGCATGATTTCAATCTGCTTTAACCTCTATTGATAGAATCCATTGATCTCTATCTTGAACACTAGTCCTTGCACTATGTCGTACACTATACTATAATCTCACAACTTTTGTCGTCGCTCCTTAGAGAACAAGGTAGATTTTACCTCTTCCAAAGTAATCATAGCATTTACCTATAATAATGAAATAGTAAAGTGCTCCTATGACTCTGGTAGGAATGCCGACAAGCTAATGCCATATTTTTAGCGACTAGGATCTTACCTACATTTTTCATATCCATCTTGAATTTGTTAAACTCATCTAGGTGGGCCTTGATGGAATTACCTTCAGCATAACCTAAAACATTCTCTTCAATACATATATGCAATTAATAAAAACCCTTTGTTGTATAGAGAGCTTAAAGTTTTGTCTACAACATTGCAGTATCCTTTTTCCCTATCACTTCTATTAAAATTTCATATGGTAGGTTCAACACAACTGTACTCTTAGCTCTCTCAATAATTCATCCTTGTTGACATCTTTCATCTTTTCCGTCAACTTAGCATTGCAATCCAACACCTTGGCCAAATTTTAGGTTGTCAATAGCCTACTCACTTGAACACTCCATAGCCCACAGTTGTTCCTCTCGTTAAACTTCTCAATTTCTACTTTCAATAAACATAATTGCAATAGCGAAATTTTTAGAAAACAATCAAACAAGTAGTAAAAAGCCCCACAATGAGTATTGGAATTTACTCCACAATGAGAGCCAATTACAAATAATTTACTAATATATTGAAGAATTATAAATTTATAGTGGCTCACATGCTTCAAATGTTTCCCAGCCCTAGACTTACTCAAAAACAGAGTGTTTACGAAAAAAATAACTCAATTCATATGCATGACTCAATGGACAAAAATCCATCATGTTCACAGCTCCTCCGTGAGTTCAAAGAAAGAGATCCGCTGGCGGCTTTAAATCCTTTTTTTTTTTTAATTCTCTTGTTCGGCTCCTTCACTAAAAGGCTGCTGTGTGGCTAGGAGTGAATTCCTCGTGTGCGCCATTAAGAAGGAAAGTCAAACCTCAACTAGTATCTTTCTTTATGCGGTCAAATATCTTTCTGGATAAGACCAAACCCCACGCGAATGTGTGGCCTTTGGGGAGAGGAATTCTAATTCAGTTAGAATTCTATGGATTCATGTCCTAAATATTCAGTTTAACAAACTGATCTACATCCTCCACTTGGATTGGGTCTTGTACAGGAACTTAAACTAGAGAAAATTTTTAACAATATACTCCTAGCACTATCCTTTATGTTAGAGAGAAATGCCAAGGCTTTGAGGTTTTAAATCTTAAAATTTTGTATAATCTCGCCAAATCACTTTAGTAGATAAGCTTACTAAAAATTCTAATATCCCTAGCCTTTTGCTTGGCTAAGATGGCACTAGTCAAGAAAAAGCTTAATTGCTCCATGATCTCTTACTAACACTAGAGTTAACTAGAGAAGCAAAATATTTTGACTTTGATTCTACAAGACCTAGCTATGAGACTGCACTGAATCATCACTCGGATAACAAGAAGTTTTTTCCTGGTCTCACAGGCATTTCAAGGTGGTTGCTCCTGCAAGGCTTGTGTTCCTTGGTGGGCCCATTTTGTTCCTCGGGTGAACACCATCGAAAACAATATTATGCTCCAGGGACAATAGAGCAAGAAAAATGAGGGCAAAAATAAAAGAATTATCCATTCTTTTGAATTAAGAAAAGTGTATTCCTTAGTCAAGAATGAATTTCTGAGATGATACCCTTGCAATGTATCTAACACCACCTCGACTATCTTTTGCTTGATATTATTAATGAAGATAGACATCCAAAAAAAGAAAACCTTTAGATGTATTATCCGCATGAGAACGTCAATTAATTCCAGTGAACACTAACCTAGTCCGGTTTGAATATTTTTCGGCTAGATAGAACACTAGTCGCTCAACATTAATTATACTGGTAGCAATCGCCTTCGATGGCGGCTTCCCTCTCCTGACCCCACTCAAAATTTAGAAAATTTCACTTAGACCAATGATTTTGTAAGTATGTTTCAATTTGATCCCTTTTTTTTCTGTGTGTGTGTTCCTATTCGACTAGATTTATTAGCCAATATGACGCTAACTGGTCTTAAAATGTCCAAAATATAAATTCACTCGAATTTTCATATGCATAAATGGAAGGAAAGAACCACAGAATATTAATGCTCGTAGTCCATGAATTCTTATTTTTGTGTGATTACGGTACCTAAATCCCATCATTCTTACACTTGACTCTAATTTCAAGTACATTTTTGGGTTTACTCATGAGTTCTTTGGGCGTAGTTACATTATGATTCAATCGCAAATATTCTGACTTTTTGAGTTCTCGTGTATTTTGATTTTCTTGAATTTTTTCGTACTTAATTTGGAAAGCAATGAATATCCTGAAGTCATTATAAATTTATTTTTATACTGCTTTATCATGATTTAGTTTGGTTATGTGTATGAATTGAGAAGAATGTTAAGAAAAACAAGGTACATGGACTGCAAGCGAGTATATGTGAAAGTTTGGGGACTCGATTTTCATTTCAAATTTGGGGATTTGGCAGTAACTTTCCGAGTATATTACCGCTTTTGTTTCACCCATGGGTAAAAAGTTCTAGCTCTTCCACCACTCACCATCAATCTATGTGTTTATAAACATGATAAATAAAAATATCTAGTGTGTACTTTCCTAGATGCATAATTGTTCAGAATATGAATTGTTCAGCACGACACTAAATGTGTAATTCGTGGCGCAAGATTATTGCCTGGCGCAAAGCTATGGGGGGCTCAAATGTTAGGCCGGGCCAGCGTCCGGTTACGCAGTGGAGGCCCAACGCTAGCTCGCACGTCTTCAGGACTGGTCGTGCCAGCCCGACGCATGCTCGGCGCCCATTTTATGCGATCTGCCTTTCCAACCCCCTCCGGCCCTTTTCAGCTTGTCTGTTCTATTTCTAATTGATGGATTTTTCTATGTTACTCGAATCAGCCGATGAAAAGAAAAGATGAGCACGAAGGAAGAGCGGCGAGTAATAGATCCTTATTCCGGCATTTCTTAGTTATCTCTCTTTCTGTATGTATTGATACGTGGAGGGCGAATCTGGTATCTGATTTGGTTTTAGTTTTGGTTCGGGGTTGGTCCTTGGCAAGTTGAGTGCTCAAATGGAGGAAGCAAATTCAAAGACTGCCAAGAGAGGAAAAAGCATAACATAGAGAAAAAAAGGATAGTTAGAAGTAAAGCTGTAAAGGTTACATAGAGAAAAAGAGAATCAAAAGAAACTAAGGAATCGAGAAAGCGACCCAAACCGAATCATGTGTTTCAATTCGGGCACTATACGATGTATCGCAAACACACACATATCAAACATGTTCAAGTCATTTCAGGAATTATGGGAACCCAAACCTACTCAAATAATTGATACCCCCGCTAAGGTAGTATCAAGATAATTAATTATCTTTTATGCCAACTCTTAAGAAGAAACTATAAACAAATAATTAATGACCGGTGAAAAATGGCATAAATGATCTTTAAGTTTTTGACTCAATGTGTAATATAGTCTCCGAATTTTACATTTTTTCAATGTGGTCCTTAAATTTTACCCAAATTTATTCAATGTGGTCCATCAAGTTTTAATTTATTCAATGTGATCCCTCATTAAATTAGCTTTTAGACTATGTGGAAATATTTAATGTTATTCTTCTATCAATTTAAGTCCGGAGAAAATATTAAACATCTTCATAGGAGATAAAGAGATCACATTGAACAAATTAAAAATTTCGAGATAATATTTCATATTAAGATAAAATTTAAAGATCACATTGAAAAATTAAAATTTTAAATATCACATTGCACATTAAATTAATGTTGAACGATGATTTGCATCGTTTCCTATGAATCTAAGTGCAAAGTAAACTCAATCCCACGTTCATGTTCGTCTGGTTTAACTACTATTGTTTGTGGATGCACTACCACTATTCTAGTTTCCCTTCTCACACGATCCACTCGCGAAGTGACATGATGGGTTTTTTCTATGTGTTGATGGGCCTAAGAAGGCCCGTCCACCCATAATGGGCCTAAAAACTCAGCCTGCAAGTTAAGGGCCCATGGAGGAAGGGTTGAGATAAGAAGATGCGTTTTACGTTGAGGAGTTACGTCTTTTGGAGGAGGCGTTTTAAGAGATAGAAAAAAAAGGGGCGGGGGGACGCACTTTTACATACGTACGTTTTCAGAAAACGCTCCCTTCCCCAAAAATGAAATAATAGTACACTCTCAAACAGAATTTTCTTGGACAAAGTACACCCCCAAGTGCCAAAACTTGGCATTGAGGGACACTTAATTGCCAAAAGTTTGGAAAGTGACACTTAAGTGCCAAAATCAAAGCAAAATGAATCACTTAATGCCACTCCGGCCAAAATCCGGTCAAAATGCCAATGTGATGATTTTTCGGTAAAGGAAGTGTAAAACGACGCCATTTCGCACGCTAACGTGGCTAGACAATACAAAAACGACGTTGTTTTGGTGCTGACGTGGTAAAAAAATTAATATAAAAATTAATTAAATTGAATTTAAAACTAAATTTATTTAAAACATTAAAAATATTTAAAAAAACTAAAAAAAAAAAAGAAAAAAGGGCGGGGGCCGGGCCCGGCGACCCCAGCCAACCCTCCCCTCCGCCGCCGGCCCTTCCAGCAACGGCATTGTTTTGCACTTCCTTTGTCGGAAAATTACTATGTCGGCATTTTGGCCGAAGTGACACTTAAGTGATCTATTTTGCTCTGATTTTGGCACTTAAGTGTCATTTTTCAAACTTTTGGCATTTAAGTGTCCCCCGTGCCAAGTTTTAGCACTCCAGGTATTCGTACCTCCAATTTTCTTCCCCTAAAAAGAATAGTACGCTCCTCGGTACAATAGGATCGAGATTCTTTCTCGAACTTCAACATTGGTGTTTAATCTATGAAAGACAATATACGCTCGATTCTATAGTGTATCTTTTGATTGGTGATACATGTGCTTTCTGGACTTGCCTTCCGCGTTCATTGTTTTAGGGATTCGATTAAGTATTGGATCGTTTTTAGGGAATCTGTTTCCCCCAACATTGGTATCAAAGCAATAGTTCATGTTTTATGATCCCCATTTTCATGTACATAAATTGTTTTTCGGTTGAATTTCGTGAAACACCGTCGTCGCTTGATCGAGGACGGAAAAAAATCCCGACACCACGTACTGCTCATCCTGTTTTTGATTTTCTATAAATCAAAGTTCGTTTATGATAACGTAGGGTTGTAGCTCTTGTTGATACGAGAAAATCGAATGGTGGATCGCTGCCGGAGGCCGCTGAACGCGCCGCCACATGCAGCCAGAAGGAACTGGTGCCATCGACATGTGCAACGCACACACCGATTAAGTTCCCAAGCACGTGCAACGCACGTGCACGATTGCCGGCACGTGCACGGCACATATTAGCTAATGTTATCATGACGTCAACCCGCGGTTGCCCACGCACGCGCATGGTACGTGCTTGGCCGGTCGGTTTGACCCGACCCGACTTGTCCGACCTTGACCCATCTAACCATTAACCGTTGACTTTGATCGTTGACATGTTGACTCCGTTGACCGTTGACCGTTGACCTGCGTTGATCATCGTTGACCACTGTTGATTGGTGAAAAAAAAATTGAGGAAAAATATGTATTTTCCATTGTTGTTCGTAGTGGATTATAAGTAATTCGTTTTGTTCTACATTTGTTGCAGGAAAAATGATGTGTTATGCACACATGCCTACATTTCTGAAAACAGACGAAGAAAAGACAAGACTTAAAGAGCTAACGACAAAATTAGCTAATTATCGGTGGAATGACAGTGATGTAATATCACACGTGGTCAAAGTCAATCAGATGATACAAGAAATCGTTTGGAATGGTTATCTTATGCCGAATTTTGAGAAGGTAATGGCCTTAATAAACACTCTTCTACCTGAATGGCAAACAGTGTTAGATCGCCTATAGGAGGTCAACGTGGTCCTAAATTATAGGAGGCTTACTATAGCTTTTGTAAGAGAGTATTATAAAATCGAGTTAACCAAAACTTCAACCCTTGGGTTGAGTGTCACATGACACAGAGTGAATACGTCTTAGAGGTGGCATAAGAGCTCTCCAAAGTTTTTTTTTCCGTGGTTGGCCAATGTGCCTTCAACATTCTCAGAGAATTTTATAAAGAAATTAGAAGAGACTTTCCCAATTTATTTTTTCTTAGATTTTTTGTTTTTTGGTCGGTATTTTTTCTTAGATTAGTTTGAGATGTTTTAGGTGTAAATATCTATTTCTATGTTAATATTTTTCCCATGAATATATTACTTAGTGTGATGGACATGTTTAATTATTGAAAGTTCAATGTTATCTATCATTGTAAATTAATATATTAATTTACAATTCTTTGTGGGAAGTTCAAGAAAGTTTTAATGACTTTGCTAAACTTATTTTGCATAAAAGATTATATTAATAATAATTTTAAGTTGGGATTTTTTGGATGATGATTGGAAACATAGTGACATTTTGATTCTGAAACCTTACTTAAAATTATTTATTAATATAACGTGTTTGTGCAAAATGAATGCATAAATGATAAGCATTAATAATTCGTGCAAATGAGTTTGATATGTTCAAATCGATGATTTCAGCCACTAAGAGCATAGTTGCCGAATTGAACAATGTGAGAAGCTTAACGGTGATAACTATGAAATATGACATATGAAAATCCAATATGTGTTGGAAGAGCAAGATGCACTAGAAGCTCTTAACATAACTATAGAAGAGCTTGAAGATGGGAACACCGTACAACATAAGAGAAATAATGATGCATTTGCTGCATGGAAGAGAAAGAACTCTCTTGCTCGCATTACGTTGCTAAGTAGCATGAAGAATGATGTCATCCGTGAGTTCAAACGTTTTGAGAATGCCAAAGAAATGTGGGAAGCGTTAGCAGCAAAATTTGGTCATTTATCGATGACCAAAATGAGACGGCTCACTATAATATTTGACTCTTACAAGAAATCTCATGGTCAAACCATAAAACAACACCTAAGAAAGATGTCAAACATGATTAATGAGTTGAAGGATGCTGGCTATGTCCAAACTGATGAGCAGTAAGTGCAAGTAATGATCCGTTCCTTACCTCAAAGTTGGAAGATATGAAGGTACACCTGACCCACAATGAGAACATCAAAACCTTTGAGGATGTGGTGCGCCATCTTGAGTTAGAAGAGGACTGCCTCCTCTTCTGGCGACGAAGCTAGAAACTGGCATTTATTATACAGATTTTAGCTCACATGGAGTTTCGAACTCCAAGTGCAAATCAAAATGTGGAAAGGCAAGGGAGTGAGTTCTTTAGGGAAGAAACCAAAAGTTGACCAATATGAAAGATGAAAGCGTCATCGAATGAAGAAGCTGTCGAGGGTGAAGTGTTACAATTGTAACAAAAAATGTTACTATGCTCACGACTGTCGCAAGTTAAAGAAGGTAAACACCTCTTGCACTTTTGAGAACTTTTCTTATGTGTAAAGTTCTGTATTTTTAACTAAATCTAATCATTTATGGACTGTAAATTCAGAAGCAATAGACCATGTAGCGAAGGATAAAGAATCATTCATGGAATTTCAACAAATACCGACTGGAACTAAATGAATCTATGTGGGAAATAACTCAAGAGCCGAAGTAAAAAGGATTGACACCTGCCAATTGAACATGCATGGTAGACGCACTTTGTTCTTACATGATGTTTTATATGCTCCGGAGATTCGTCGAAATTTAATGTCTGTTTTAGTATTGGTTAAGCTTGGTTTTAATATGAACTTCCATAATAGTGGTATTGATTTGTATTTGAATATAAACTACTATGGTTATAGTTATTTTTTAGATAGTTTTATTGTATTAAATGTTGACTGTTAGGATGTCAATATTTGTTATTCCCTTTTCATGTCTTCAAATTCATATGATAATGATATGAATGTGTGGCATGCTAAAATTGGTCATATTAGCCAACAACGTATGAATAGACTAGCCAAAGAGGACTTGTTGCGCAATATTGAAAAAATCGATTTGTTCATATGTGAGCATTGCTTAGTAGGGAAAACGACAAGGAAACCATTTAGAAATGGTAAAAGAGTTTAATTTCATTTGTATTTAGTCCATTCTAACGTCTGTAATCCAATGAATGTGAGAGGAAGGCATGTGGCTGTTTATTTCATCATATTTATATATAATTATACTCGATTTAAATATGTTTATTTGATTTCTCATAAATCTGAGGTATTGAGTTGTTTCAAAATGTTTATGAACTTGGTAAAAAATCAATTAGACAAGAAAATAAAAATATTGAGATCTGATCGAGGTTAAGAATATTTATCTGATAAGTTCAAAAAATTATGTGATGAAAAATGAATAGAAAGACAGTTGTCTATTCTATTTACTCCTCAACAAAATGGTGTTGCGAAAATAAAGAACAGAACCCTATTGGAAATGGTTAGGTTCATGATAACACATGTTAACTTACCTATCACTTTTTGGAGTGATGCATTATTAACTGTTGTACTTAACCAAGTGTTTTCCAAATCAGTTACTTTCGCTCTATATGAGTTATGGACAAGTAAAAAAATGGACTTGAGTTTTCTTAAACCATAATGTTGTACTACCTATACTCATGAGCCCTCTTACAAGTTTGGAAAATTGGATCCTAGAGGAAAGAATAATATTTTCATAAGATACTCTAAATACTCGAAATAGTATGTGTTTATAAGTGAGTAGGAAAGTTGAAGTATAACTGAATTCGAATTACGGGATGTCACATTCTTAGATAATGAATTTCCTAAGAATGGTGAAATATGTGATGATTACTCTCTATTTGAAACTTTGGATCCAGATAATGAATTTAGTTGAATTCGTCTAAATGGAAGTAACATGAGAAGTAATGAATTTAATTTAATTCACTCTCAATTACAACTGCATGATGAGATGATATCGATATTATCTAATCCGAGTGAAAGCATAATGGAAAATGATGTGCAAAGTGTACAATCTCTCGTACGGCGAACAAGTCACAAAAGTATTACCCGTCGACATTTTGACATTGAAGAGGAAACTTTTATGGTTACTCCATAAGATGAAGATGAACCAAGAAATGTTAATGAAACTCTAAATTGCCTAGTAAGGAAAAATGAATGCATACAATAGAAGATGATGGAGTTAATGAAGTCAAACCATGTTTGAGAACTGGTTAATCTATCCAAAAAAAAAAAACGCAAAGCTATTGGGAATAATTGGATTCTCAAAATAAAGCATAAAGCTGATGGCTCAATAGAAAGACATAAAGCTCGTCTTGTCGTGGATGTGTATAATTAATATGAATGAATTGATTATGATGAAACATTTTCTCCTGTAGTGAGATTTACCTCAATTCGCATTATTCTGGTAATAGTAGATAGTATGAATCTTGAGTTACATCAAATGGATGTAAAGACTACTTTCCTCAATTGATAATTAGAGAAAAAAAAGATATATGGAACAATCTACTGGTTTTATTATGAAAGGTCAAGAAGAAAATGTATGTCGACTTTTGAGATCGATATATGGTCTTAAGGAATCATCAAGACAATGATATATACGTTTTCATAATACCATAATGGCATATGATTTTACAATGATTGATGAAGATCATTGTATATATATCAAAAGATCTAAAGATCAATTTATGATCATATCATTATATATTGATGATATACTAATTGCCAGAAGTAATTTGGAATTTGTTAATATTGTCAAGAGTTTGTTATCTTTCAATTTTGAGATAAAAGATATGGATGAAACTGCATACATTCTTAGAGTTAAGATTTTAAAAGATCGTTCGAAGATGTCATTATCTCTTTTACAATAAACATATATAAATAAAATTTTTGAACAATTTCGTATGCAAGATACTCCTATTGCAAAAGGTGAAGGATTGAGCCATAGACTGTGTCCAATGACTCTACAAGAGAATGAACAAATACAACATGTTCCTTATGCTAATGCTGTTGGAAGCTTAATGTGCGTTATGATGTGTACAAAACCCGATATATATTTTGCAGTTGGAATAGTAAGTAGATACTTATCCAATCAAAGTTAAGCACATTAGAAATCCTTTAAAAGAATACTAAGGTATCTGAAGGGAATTGCTGATTATACGTTGAGTTACCAAGGAAATAATCTGCGACTTGAAGGTTATTCAGATGCTGATTGAAGAGGAGATTTATATGAAATAAAATTTACCTCTAGCTTTGTTTTTTTACTTAATAATGCCAACATATCTTGGAGTAGTAAGAAACAAACGTGTATAGCATTGTTCACGATGGAAGCAAAGTTCGTAACATTATCAGCAGTGATACAAGAAGATGTTTGGCTAAGAGATCTTTGGATAATTTAGGTATTATTAAGAATGCTGAAAATTCATTATTGGTTAACTGTGATAGCCAAGCAGTAATAGTGTACACCAAAGATCCAAAATATCATGGCAAGACCAAATATATAGATACAAAGTATAATTTTGTTAAAAATATTGTTGCATGAAAAAATGTAAACTTATGCATAAAATTATAGCAAATTCTATGACAAAACTAATACCTAGAGATGTATTTTGTAGTTATGTAAAATCTCTAGAATTGTGTAGAAGCCGATGTACTGAATATTATAATTTTCCTGAAGTGTTCACATTTAATAAATTTGTGTTTTTCATTATTAATGCCTATGAATCTTTATTTGACGTTTATGCATCTCAGTGCTCTATCCATTATATAAAGTTAAGAAAATATGTCGGATAAATAAAAGATTAGCCCACTTACATAAGTAATTGCATTTATTTACTATGTAATAAATAGATATGAGACTTTTTTTAAGCTTATTATCTAGATGATAATCGAGAGCTAAAACTTAAAATATATATGTTACTTTAACTGAATATTAAAATGAGGACATAATATTTACTATGTCCAAAAGTAAAATAACCCATATATTTTATTTTATCTGTTTATGATGCCAGATGTGAGTTTTGATGAATTCCGTGAAAAAGTAGATACGTGAACTCAAGTTAGACATTATGTATGTCTAAACTATCATCTGTACGGTATTAAAAGTGTAGACATACGGTCCAAAGGAAAGGAGTTCATAACCGTAATACATATTTCATACTACGTATGCATAAGACGATTAATAAGAGTAGTAAAAGTTTTTATCTCCACTTTTATGCCATGTGAGACTATTAGGAAAAGAGTTCCTTAATTTAATGTCCTCATAACTCTTACTTATTCTCAAGATTTATATTTAGTGTTTATTATCTTAGAATGTTGCTAATGATTATAAATTGATTCGATCTAATAGGACATTTCTAGAAAAGCAAGTTGAATTGAAATTGAGAATTTCAAGGAAAGAGGAAGATCGAATTTGAAAAATCACATTATAGTTTTGTATTCACTGATCGACCAATTATTATTATTTTTAGAATAATCATAATTGTGAATACAATATATCATTATTTAAAAAAGAGATAAATAGAAATATAAATGTAATCGATCGATTTAGGATACTGCATACTAAATTTACTTAGAGTGTGATGCTCATTATAAGCTGTTATATATTCTTAATAGATGTATGTCAACAAACCCTCAAAATATACTTTTCGATCCTGATTATTCACCTGGTATTTAACGCTGAGAAAAGCCTAAAGAGGATCCTTTCGCTTCAAAGCCCATTTGCTCATTATGAGTCTAAAAACCCGGTTCGCAAGTTAAGGCCCGTGGAGGAAGGGTTAAGATATGAAGATACCTTTTACATTGAGGAATTACGTCTTTTGGATTAGACGTTTTAAGGGATAGAGAAAAAAAAAAAAGGGAAATGCACTTTTACGTGCGTATGTTTTCAGAAAATGCTTCCTTCCCCAAAAACGAAAGAACGACGCTTTCAAACTGAATTTTCTTCCTTGGAAAGAACAGAACGCTCCTCGATAGAACATGATCGAAATTCTTTATCATGTTTAATTGGTGAAAGATAAGGTACACACGATTTCTTTGATCAGTGATATATGTGCTTCCTAAGCTCGCGTCTGTTATTTTAGGGGTTTGATTGAATACTGGATCGTTTTAAAGGAAATCATTTCCCCAACATGATGACAAAAATCACCCAATCGAATCATCCAAAACCCACAAGACCAGCAGGTCGACAATGGCCTCCTTATCCATCCCTTTCACAGGAACCGCAGAGAGAGCGAGAGCGCTTCACTTGCTACTGCTTGCTTCCACCTCCCTCCTCCTCCAATGGCAACTACGTCGGACGAGGGGATGTACGCCGTCGCGAGGAGGGTCGCTGCCGTCGCCAACCACCTGTCCCCTCCCGACCCCGCCCCGAAGGCGGGCCAGTCCTCTGTCTCCGCTCGGCCCTGCGGCGGCGGCGGCGGCGGCGGCTCCATGAAGGACTCCTACCAGCGCATTCACGGCGAGGTCCCCGACCATCCGGTCGTGTGGAGGACCGCGGACGATGGGTCGGACCCGGAGTTCACCGACGTCATCTACGAGAAAGCTGTCGGCGAAGGAATCGCCAAGGTTCTTCGTTTGAGCAGAAGCCCGGTTTAAGCGTGTGGTCAACATTACTGCAATGAATGATCATGAATTCATTATGAATGCCCTTTCTCCTCCTTTATTAGTGTTGTGCAGATTACGATCAATAGGCCGGAGAGAAGAAATGCGTTCAGGCCGAAGACGCTCAGGGTGCTGAGCCGCGCATTTAACGATGCGAGAGACGATGTTTCGATCGGGGTCATCATTCTCACTGGAAAGGTACTCTTGTTTCTGTAATGTCTTGATTTCCTTCTTGTAATCTGCACTTTTCTGGAAAGTGATGGCAGAGCAGGCTGATGCTGCAAAAATTTTGGGTTTGCGGTTAAATTAGGCCAAGTAAACTAGCCTTCCTCATTCACGTCTTGAGAAAACTTGATGGGGTAGTCTTGAAAATAGAGATCAATTTTGAACTTTTGCAAATTCCATTGTCTTTTGTTCATGAAGTTAATGTCTCTCATGTAAGTAGAATCTGCATCAAAATGTTGGTGGCTCGTTTATTGAATGAATTTCAGGGTCGTGCAATGCCTTATTTTGTTTCTTCAACACATATAATGTTTAGGGAACCAAGGCATTCTGCAGCGGTGGTGACCAGGCTTGAGAACGAAGGATGGTTATGCTGATCCCGATGATGTCGGCAGGCTAAATGTCCTGGATTTGCAGGTATGATTTTAACTTGGCCAAATTTTGTCTAGCACAATATAGTCATTCTATGTCGGTGGAATTGCCTATCCTGCATCACCTTTCTCTCGGTCCATGAATCTTTCTGATACATATTTTTCTGTCCTAGTGTTCAAAAACTATGCATTTCTATACCTTTAACATAAATAAAATGGCCGCTAATGGAGCTTTTCATTTTTATGCAAAGCAAAACAAGGCACTCCCATTTCTTGAGTGCCACATGAAGCAGGCTTTCATTTTTTGGTTGCTTCCATTTGCAGGTCCAAATTAGGCGTCTCCCTAAGCCAGTAATAGCAATGGTAAATATTCTCCTTAGTTCACACTCACTGCACATAATAATTGCTGTGTTCTCTCCGGTGAATTTACTTGTGATGGGGTTTATAGATTATCCACCATTACCAATTCAGGTTGCCGGCTATGCCGTTGGAGGAGGGCATATACTGCATATGGTTTGTGATCTGACAATTGCTGCTGATAATGCTATTTTTGGTCAAACTGGTCCTAAGGTACTTATGACTTGTCTAAATGTTTTCTTATTCTAGCGAAAGAGTTTTCATTGAGGTTGAGGTGAGAAGGAGATACTACTGCAATTGCTTTTGATATAGGGTACCTGGTTGGTTCTGCCTTCCTTATGGTGCATAGCACAGTATGACCCATACAATTAGTCTAAGCCGAAACCCTTTCAACTGTTTCCATTTGTTCAATTTGCAGTCATGAAGTTATGATGTGATCTGTTCTTGTTGTTGTTCTTTTAAGGTTGGAAGCTTTGATGCTGGTTATGGAAGTTCAATCATGTCTCGATTGGTGAGCATTACAGATGAACTTGCCTTTGCTATCATGTGGCTCAAATTGCGGCGTGTCACGTCGCATTCTTTCTTCTTAATTTTGGATGGATTACTGTTAACTGTGTTCTACTTCCACGTAGTAAGAAACTTGTGGCATAAACATGAACAAACAGGTTGGGCCTAAAAAGGCACGTGAAATGTGGTTTTTGGTGAGGTTCTATACAGCTTCTGAAGCAGACAAGATGGGACTCGTTAATATTGTTGTGCCGGTGAGTTCATTCCACTGACTTCATTGTAGCTTCACCTGTCCTTAATTTTATTCCCGAGGAAAAACTGATGAAGACGGGAAAGACTGCCGAACCGTGCTTGAATCTTGTTTACTAGGACAAATGTAGTGTGCAAAGTCCTTCTAATGGCAATCTGATCATGTTTTAGACTGCAACATGTCCAAAGACGAACTGGGCACATTCTCTCGGCCATCCGTTTTACCAACTAGAGAATTTGGAGCAGGAAACAATCAAGTGGTGCAGAGAGATATTGAGAAATAGCCCAACGTCAGCGTGCTCAAATCAGCCCTTAATGCAGTTGATGATGGCCACGCAGGGCTTCAGGTACCTTCAGTTCAAACATCTCATTACACAGCAATATATTTGTCTGTTCCAGTTGTTACCATCCACATTTTCAAGAGCCCGACGGCATTCCAATGTTGGGTTCAATGGTCCTTACATACACGTTTCATTCCCATCTAACAATTGAACCTTTTAGAGCTATCTGCCCTCATCAACATGTCACCATAGCTAATCAAGTTTTTGATTCATGTTCCTTGTTTTATCCTGTGTATTCCATTCGTGACACAAAATGCATTTCGATTTTGGCTATTCTGTGACCAATGTACATATGCTGAGGTTCCATTCGTCATCATGATGTTATCAAAGCTTCAATCAATTTCTGGGTAGCCCCTAGCAATTATTCATTGGACATAGATGATAATACTTACTGTTGTTTTTTATCCCTTCCCTTCGTTTAGGAACTAGCTGGAGATGCAACACTTCTATTCTATGGAACCGAGGAAGGGAACGAGGGCAAAACAGCATACATGCAGAAGAGGCGGCCGGATTTCTCTAAATTCCCTCGACTTCCATGAGACCCATATTTCTGTACTCGTTATATTTTGGCCAAGCGCGTACGAATAGTTCTCATGTACGATGGTATTATCCTAAATCTGCTTATGATATTATTCTTCTCATGCCGCGAACAGGTTCATTCAGTAGCTGTAACTAGAGTGAAATCGAATCATAGCACAATGGGAATGATTATCGATATCGATAGGTTCAGGTTCAAGCCATGTTGTTGCTTCAGTGTGAATGTCAAAAAGCGCTTGCGGATCAAAGGAAAACTCAATGAAATTTCATTTTCAGTGTTGTTTCCTTCTAGCCCGACCACGTTGATTGTATTTCCAATCTTTTCCTAATAATTTCTGGCCGAAAAGGAAAAGGTAAGGGTGTGTCCGGGACCGGATAGGACCGGACGGCTGGTTTGGGCATTTCCCACAGGACAAATCCATTCCTAGCTCCAAATTTTTGGAACCGGGAATAATTGGTTCAGTTCTTAGTTTCAAGTGTGGAATTAGGCTGCGTTTGGATTTGGCTTTTCCAAGCCACTTTAGGCTTCCAAAGCCCTTTGGGCTAAAAATGGGTGTTTGGCAAAAAAATTTGCAAACACCTTTGGCTCCAAACTTGCCTTCTGAAGGCTTTCAGCTTTCTCGGTAAGCTCGGGGTACTGTTCATGTACTTTTTTTCCCGAAATTATCCTTACGAACTTTTTTCTTTTCCGTGTTTTGCCCTTGGGAGGAGTACTGTTCATCTTCTCCGTCGATGTGGCCTCGGCGGCAGCTGCTCGGGTCGCGCAACTGCCGGCGAGGTTGCGCGACAACCGGCGAGGTCGCACGACCCAGGCGCGGCCCTCGCCGAGGTCGCGTGACCTCAGGCGAGGGTTGCGTAGACTCGGCAACGGCCGATCGGGGTCACGCAACCCAGGCGCGACCCTCGCCGAGGTCGCGCGACCCAGGCGCGGCCCTCGCCGAGGTTGTGCGACCCAGGCGCGGCCCTCGCCGAGGTCCCCCGACCTCAGGCGCGGCCCTCGCCGAGGTCCCTTGACCTCAGGCGAGGTTGATTAGCCTCGCGACGGCCAACTGGGCTCTCGGAGGTCGAGGCGGCGTCGCGCAACGCGCGCGACCTCGCCGGCTCAGATCCGGGGTCGCTGGAGGTCGCGACGGCGTCGCGCAACCTCGCCAGCCCAGATCCGCGGTTGCGATAACCTTGCCGACCCAGATCCGGGGTTGCCGGAGGTCGCGATGGCGTCGCACGACGCCTGCGACCTCGCCGGCCCAGATCCGAGGTTGCCGGAGGTCGCCGGGGGTCGCCACTGGCCGCCGGATGCCGTCTGCCCTTGTTGGTTTTTATTTTTTTTATTTTTCTTTTGATAATTTTTTTTTTCACAAAAGTCCTTTGTCCCCCAAACACCATTTTGCTCAAAGATACTTCACAAAGGGCTTTTAAATTACAATTTACCAAACACAGTTTGTATTTTGGAAAACACATTTAACTCAAAGGTCTTTGCATTTTCCTAAAAACTTTCCCCAAAAGTCTTTCCAAACGCACCCTTAAACTGTTCAGATCAGACTGGATTGATATGTTTTTATTTTCCTTTTCTTTTAAAAGATAAAGAAACAAAATTTTCAGAATCTTAGGCTCAGTTTAATAACATTATTATTTCTCTCAATTTATGCTCTTTTGTTCCTCAATTTTTTTTTTTAAAAAAGAAATGAATAAAAATCCATTTGGTAACGTCAACTAATTTTTCTATTATTCAGAAAAGTAGCCGGGGTATAGATATGGAACAAAAATAAGAAGTAGAAATAAGTAACTTCTTATTTATGAAAACAATTTTCAGAAATATGTAATTTTCTTTCTTTTTTTTTCTTCTTCTTCTTTGCCCCCCGCCATCCTTGCCTCCCGTGGAAATAAACAATTTCCATAAATATGTTATAACTGAGTCAAGTGTTTGTCTAACTCCCTAATGAAATTGTAGTAGCTCTTGTCATAGTTTTTCATAGTACATGATAGAGATACTTCCCCTTCATCATTATCCCGGCACACGAAGATCTTTAGCAGTTCACCTTCAATGTGCTTACACCTAATGTTATCATGTGGTCCCCCTCCCAAAAAAAAATAGGTTCTTTTTTTTGCTCCAATACATGTCCCCATGTCTTTCAGTGTACGTACTAGTCCATTGTGCATTCAAATCCAATCTGCATATTCCCAAAACTTTGCATGTTGCATTATTCCTAATCAAAACTCCACCATTATCTGCAATTTGATAAATTGTATCATAAGAACACTCTAAATCCAGCACTTATTCATCACCTAACAAGCCAGTAGTCACACACAAAATGACCTATGTTTGCCACACTGTTTGTGGAATTTTGCCTATCATCTTTGTTTCTCAATTTCAATCAATCTCTTCTCATATGACCCTCATTGTGACACTCAAAGCACTTCATTTGACCCGTGGATTATTTATAACATGACTTCTATCTTATTTTACCCCTACTGATAGACCCCTTTGATCTCTACCTCGATTCACTAGTCCCCACACTACATCGTATGCCATACCATAATCTCACGACTTTCTTTGCTACACCTTAGAGAACAAGGTAGATTTTACCTCTTCCAAAGTAACCATAGCATTTACCTGTAACAATGAATCGATAAAGTGCTTTCATGACTCTAGTAGGGATGCCAACAACATAATGCCATGTTTTCATCAACTAGGATCTTACCGATGTTTTTCATATCCATCTTGAGTTATTAAACTCATCTAGGTGGGCTTCGATGGAATTTCCTTCGAGCATAATGAAACTAAAATATTCTCTTCAATATGTATAGGCGATTAATGAAAATCCTTTGTTGTATAAAGAGCCTGAAGTTTTGCCAAAAACACAACAATATCATTTTCCTTGATCACTTCTATAAAATTTTAATTTGATAGATTCAACATGATTATACTCTTTGCTTTCTCCATCAACTCATCCTTATTAACATCTTTCATATTTTCCAGCAACTTAGCACTGTTGTCCAATGCCTTGGCAAAATTTAAGTTGTTCCTCCTGTTGCACTCCTCAATTTCTACTTTTAGTAAACATAATTGCAACAACAAAATTTCCAAACAACAATCGGACAAGTAGAAAGAAGCCCCAAATCAAATCCAAACGATTCTTTCACTAACTTCAAAATATTTTGTTGCAAAATTAATGTAGAAGCTCTCGGATCTTACAATTAAGTCAACATGAAATCACAAAAAAAAAAAAAAAACAATAAAGAATACCATAGATTTTTTTTGTTTAGTTCGAGTGTCGAAATCTACTCCACAATGAGAGCCAACTACAAATAATTTACTAATAAATTAGAGAATTATAAATTTATAGTTGCTCACACACTCAAGTTATTTCCAATCTTGGATTATATCTAAACCCCTAGTGTTTACGAAAAAAAAAATGACTATTTAGATGTATGACTCACAATACAAAATCCATTGTGTTCACAGCTCCTCCGTGAGTTCAAAGAAAGAGCTCTGCCGGCCGCTTTCTTCAAATATATATATTTGAATAACGATGGGGTGACAGCACTGTTACTCCTTGGAGAGTAACGGTGCACTCCATCCACAAAATTTTTCAAGGGAACCGGATAACTTATTTGTTAGGTTTCTTGAGAAATCTAGTGGGATTCTTCAAATTAAATTGAAAAGAGCTTTATTGAAAGCATTATCAACATGAAATATTTTAAATTCCATGTAAAAAGACTAGTTCAAACATTTTTATTATAAGACAAATAAATTTAAGATTTCTATTAACAACATCACTATATATAACATTTTTTGACACTTGCAATGGCGAAATAAATATATTCATCATTTAATAAAATGAATATAATTACCAAAATTTATAGTATACTAAATTTTGTTTGGTTAATTTTTTTGCCTCACTTCCCTTTTTTTAATTTTGTATAGCCCAACTTTTTCATTGTGCTAGCCAAATTTCCATTTAACATATCTTGACTAGATAAGTATATATGATGTCTACTTTCAACAAATGCCACAACAAGACTCATTGTAGTGTACAAAATTTTTTCACCGGTTTGACAATGTTTTGTTATCTCACTAAATTAGTGAAATACACATATGGATTACCATATATCAATAATATGTGAAGATATTGTCACAAACTAAGTAACACCAATACCGACACATGACACACGGCATGAAACGTGCATATCGGAATCACATGTCAGGATTCCGATCTCGCATGTCGAAATTCCCGACTCAAGTGTCAGAGAGTATCAAGAGAGTTGGCCAAGTGTTGGATTTTTCGACACATATTAACTGAGTGTCAAAGAGTGTTGGAGAGTGTTAAACACATATCAGAGTGTTTGATATGACACGACAGCTCCCGAAAAGTATTAGTGCTGTCTAGGTCACAAGTATACTATGAAAAAAAAGTTCACAATCATCAAGTATAGTTCTTTTTTGTTAGTTTCATTGTCTATCTGAAATAAGAATATTGTCCAAAACTTTTCCAAGATTCTTTCTAAATTTGCTAGCAGGCTACTAATATCCCCCTCAAAGATCATATGTTGTTCAAAAGGCACCATTATTCTAACGATGTGGTCAGCCTAGCATTGTCCTATATTATTCTCTTGTGCGGCTCTTTCACAAAAAGTCGTTGTGTGGCCAAGAGTGAATTCCTTTTGTGCAACCATAAAGAAGGAAAGTCAAACCTTAATTGGTATCTTTCTTTATGTGGTCAAATATCTTTTCGGATAAGACTAAATAATTGGACTTGAGCAAGTTTCTAAAAGGTTTCATTTGAACTTTGAGACTTAAACTCAAAAGTATTCCCTTCTGGACAAGGAAGAGAGATATCTTGGTCTCTGTGTTGAACTCCTCTTCATCCTCTACGTTCATGACCTCCATCTTCATGATTGCATACTTCAAGACTAACTCAAACTCATCCTAGGACAATTTTTTGGTGCACTTTAGGAGTCCCTTGCACTTGTTTTTGTTGTCAATGTCATCACTTTCGTGTTATTGTTGGTCCGGAATTTCTTACTTTTTATGATGAATTAGATCCAGTAATTGGGGGTCTATGGCTGATCATTTTACCTAGATACACTCGATGAAAAGTGAATGAGAATGAGGAAGCTTTTGCACCAAAAGCTCAAGAGCGAAGAGGACCAAGAGAGTAAAGAGAGAGTTAGTGACGGAGGGGACACTAAAAAGTAGGCCCCACTTAGGACATATGTCAATCACTTAAGGGATAGGCTCATGGTCTACATGATAGGTCTTTGTCGCGACCTAATTTTCAGGGTGTGAACCACCTAAAATTAGGTTAATGGACTACTAAGCCTAGACTTAACTCGGGCTCTCCCAAGCCCATACCAATTCGCGACTTAAGTTCAAGTTCTTAACATGCATATGGATTTTATCTAGGAGTCGCCACTAATCTATTTTTTGGTAGGTCGATTAGAAACCCAAGTAAAGTAACGGGAGTTTCACTTTACTCCTACGAACCAGAGACTATGGGTACGGAGATTTGGTTACACTAGATTTCTTCAATGCCCTTTTGATACCATAATTCTATTTTCGAAAATGGTTTTGCAAGCAGCTTAAATTGATTTTAAATCTATTTTCCTAACATGTGAAGTGATTATGCGGGTGCGCAATCCACCAATTTAACACCCAGATAAACAATAAATAAATTGCAAAAACTTACCTCAAAGCAATGAAAGCATCTGCAATGTTAAATTAAAATCTACATCAACAACCCTAGATATGATTTCTAATTAACACGCAATTTCTTTTTGTTTTCACTTAATTAATAAAAATCATGCAATATGCAATGCAATATTAACTAAATGACCTAATTCTAATGTCATGCAATTTCTAATTAAATGGACCTAACAACAATCTCTAAATGACGTGCATTTCATGAATCTAATTTAAATGACATTTTTTATTTTTCCTAAAAATGCAATCTATCCTAGGGAATAGAACTAATTTACTCTAAGACATTTTTTGTATTTTTTCATGTAATTCGGAATTAAATAAAATGTGAAAATTATCTAATTAGATTAAGATCCTATTTGATTTGTATTAGGAATTAGGTTGAGCTAAATCCCAATTTAAACTAAAATATTATCATAACCCAAATAATCCTAAAATGCAATCTATTTAAGAAAATACCTAAACTTATAATAAATTAAGAAAATATTATCTAAATTTAAACTAAGTGCAATTTAACCCTAATATGCAATGACGTACAAAATATGCCATAACTCTACATGACAAATGCATGATGATTTTTTGTTTTTGTTTAATTTCGAAATTAATAATAATTAAACATGCAATCCAAATCAAAAATCTGGCAACCTAAATTGATTGATTTGATTTTTTTATAAAATTCGAAATAAAATTCCTATTCTAACTATGTGAACCCTAAATCATGCAATATTATAACTTAAACACATTTCAAGATAAATAAAGCAATCAAGACAAAATAGATCATCTAAAATCATCAAAAATATTACACATCATTCATATCAATGGGTAATATTCGCTTATAAAATCGATAAATTGATCTTAAGTCTTAAAGATCAAAATATCAATTTTATTCATGCTTAATTAATTATTTCATCTAAGGCCTTATAGATGAAATAAAAAAATCCTAGCGCGGTTGCGAATCAGGTGATATGTTGAAATTTCCAATCATATACTAAAGGCTAATTATACTAAAAAGAACAAGATAAAATAAAATAAAATAAAATAAAACAAACTAAAGAAAACTACCTAATGTGTTTTTCTTTTTCTTTTTTCAAAATTGGGCTTGGCAGCCGTGGGGTGCTGCAGGGACGGCAGGGGCGTCACGGTCGAAGCTCCGGCGAAGCTGGGCGGCGACAGGGAGCTCCAGCGTCTGGATCTCCGCCTGGCAGTGGCGGCAACTTCGCGGGCAGAGGAGGGGCGACGAAGCTGGGGGTGCGGATCGCGAACCGCGGGTCATTGGGTCATGGGCTTCAAACGGTGGGGTGTTGCAGGGACGGCAGGAGTGTCGGATCATAGAGGCAACTGTTGCAAGCGGCGAGGGGGCTGAAGGCGCTCGGGTGCTCATGTTGGGCGCGCAAGCAGAGGATGGTGTGGTCTCTAGTGCTGCAAATCGGCGACGGCAGAGGCGGAGCTGGGGCGCTCGGGTTGCGGAGGCGGCTGGTGTCGCAGCGGCGCGGTGGCGAGCGGCTGAAGGCCTGGCTGATGCAGTCGTGGCGACGATGTCGGGTTCCGGGCAAAAAGGCTGCAACCGGGGACGCAGCTGCAAACGTCGACGCCAGTGCAGCATCGGCAAGGCAAAGAGGGAGGCGCGACACAGAAGTGCGGTGGTCGGTGGCTTGGTTGCCGGTGTGGGTGGTGCTAGTGCAGTGCTCACGGACAGAGGAGGTGTGACGCGAGCGTGGACAGGGGCGTCCATGCGAAGAAGATGAACAGTTGCTGCTGCTACCTTTTTTTTTTTTTTTTTTTTTTTTCTGGCTATACGTCACTTCTCTGCACTTTTTCTCTTTCTTTTGCTGACTTTTCCCTTTCTTTTCTTCTGCAGGTTGTTAGAAGGGAAAAAAGAAAAAGACTCTTGGACGAGAAAATGAGTTTCCTCTCTTTTATTTTTTTACTTTCACGAATCCTCTCAGCTCCTTTCATGAAATTTTTTAGCGGATTCTCCCCCTGCGGCTCACGAAAATTATGGCTCCTTATATAGTGATTTTCATATGGCTATTTTTATAGCAACTTTCGACTTTCCATCTTCTATTACATTAAATTAAGCCTACAAATCAGAACGTGATTTCGCAATCAGCTCGATTCTGCTCAGATTTCTTCCATTTTGCAAAATTCTTGCCCCTTATTCACTTGATTTTTAAACTGCTTCTGCATTTAACGAAATCCCGAATGATCATCAAAATTTCAAATTTCCATGCATAATCAATTAATTAATTTCCCCCATTTTTTTTCATTTGTTCCAATGCAATTTTTATTCTCCTTATTTTCCTAGATTTGCTAAAAATAGGTGTCAACAGTCTTGATACCTGATTTTTAATCGATGCATCACAAAAGGTAAAATCTCGAGATTAGGGCTTTCAACTACGACTAAACTCGTTTCTTGATCAAAAATGTCAATTTTTATTATTTTTTTTCATTGGCTCTTCATTTGTAAATGATTTTCTAGTCATTTTCATTAAAAAAAACCAAAAGTCAAAAAGTTGACTTTTAAATTGACTTTTTTATCAACTATTTAATTAAAAGTCAACCATAAGTCAAAATTTAGCTTTTTGCTAAAAAAGTTTCCAATTGGTCGTAATTTCACTTTAACCACTATAGGTTTCCCAAAAAAAAAAAAAATCAAAGTTTTGATCATAAAATTAATCTTTTAATGACAAGTTACTAGTCAACTCTTTGACCAAAAAATAAAAAAAAATAAAAAACTCAAAAATCATCTTATTTTAGCTTCAATTTGACTTTGGTATTGTAAATTTTACAAAAAATGATTAAGAATCTCATTTTTTGAATCTTTCGTATTTAGATTCAAAATCAATCAATAATAAAATTACTTTCTTTCTAGTTGTATTTTGACTTAACTTCTTTTACAACATTTGAACTAGAGGTCATTTCAAGATCATTTGTCCAATCATTTCAGTGACCAGGTAGGTTTTTCAAGCAAGAGGGACCGGAGGCATTTAGGTGAGGGAGACGGCTGATACCATTGTTGCAAAAAGCAAGCTTACAGAGGGTAATGAAGGAGAGAGATGAAAAAAAAAATGCCAATATTTTCTCTTCTTCTTCATTGAATAGTAGCTGAAAAAGTCCACATGGACTGATATTTTAAAAATGCCAAGTCACATTAAATTTTTAATTATTAAAGCCATGTAATTTTTTGGCCAAAATTTCTTACTACAAGAATTTAACTAATCGTTTTTTCTCCACTTTGGCACTAAAGTAAGCGCCATACACAACTTTCAACACTTCTAATATCATTATCCCGATCTCTAGGTATCCAAAATTCTATGCACATGCTCTTGCATTAATAAGAAAAACATATAATGATAATAATATGTTACATGCTAATAGATAGACAATTGGGCAATTCAATTGAGTCCACTTAACTCTCGTTTTATACCATGATTCTAGTGTAGATTCAAACTTTTTATTAATCTTTCTCATGTCTCTCTAGAAGCTCGTTTGGTCTAACTATAGCTAAACTATAACTATATTATGTCGTAACTATTTTATGAAGTGTTGTAACTTTTATGTTTGGTAATACATATTTTATAATTGAAATACCCCAAAACTGTGTGAAACAGCTTCTCAAAAGTTATTATAGCTTTGCTGGTACGACAATCGTGAGGTACTTGCCAAATACCTTGTGAAATCTAAAGCCCCAATTTTCATAACCGAAACTGATGGAGGGTTCGAGTGCATTTCCAACAATGCAAAATGTATATGAAGAGAGAAAAATCCATTGTCCTTTGGCTAATATATATGAAGAGAGAAAAATCACGCATGAGAAGTTGTGAAACGTAGTTTGTTTGAATATGTTTCCTAATCTTATTGTGGTGTCAATGCAGATAAATATGGATTTGTTCTTAATAAATAAACTAGTGGACCTATTCGGTTACTGTACTTGACTGGAACTCAAGTGGGTCCACAAATCAGTAGGCTAGTTCCCAGTTCTGGATTCTAGGGTGGGAAACGGTCCATCCTATAATCAATCACCCCACTATTAATACTACATAATATGTCACACATTATAGATCTCTTTCTTGCATATACATGTATTGCTATCAATTTTCTCGTATGTAAAACTCTATTGTCTTGTTACATGAAAACAATAAATTTTTTAGCATGCTGATGAATTCGAACAAAGGTGTTATTATTACATATAAAAAATAAAATAAACAAACTAAACTATTGTAAAGAGGACCCACTGGCCAACGACCGCCACCAACTACCATCATTGCCGCTTGACCGCCATCATTGTCACCCAATCACCGTAGCCTGTCGCTGCCATCAACTGCCGCCCGCCGCCGCATGACCGCCACCTGCCACCGTAGGACCGCTGATCGTTGCCGCCAATCACTAGGCAAACAGGTGGTCGCAGGAGGGGGCAACAGCCGATGGGTTGTGAACAACGATCTTGCAACAATGGTGGGTGGTAACAGTCAACAATCCTACGGTAGCAAGTGGCAGTTATGCGACAACAAGCAGCGATTAGTGATCCATGAGTAAGAAGAAAAAACGAATAAATACAAAAATTGATAAATTGTACCAAATGCATTTCTATTTTTTTTATTCTAAGAATATAAATTTTGTATAATTACCAAGTACCTTATTTTACTCATAAAAGAACTATTTCTAAAAAAAATAATTCCCTCGAATAAAAACGTTGTCATGCGCACCCTAAATGAACATACAAAATTTCTTGGGCCTAAGTGGAGGCCCAACAATACATATGCTTGAAGCATCTGCAGACCATGTACACAGACGAAAGACAATATTGCATAAGAATGTTCGTTTGCTGCAACATAATTCCCAATTTAATCGGTCTCCCAGGAAAGATCCATATGATCGAAAAGATGTAGAGAGTTGCTAGAAAAGCAAAAAAATACATATACTTGCTATAGTAATTAGATATCATTTTCTAATAAAGAAATGCATTTGTTTTGCCGATTGAGGTGATACTGAAGTCTACTGCCTCTGGAAATTGAGTATCTTGATGGAAATGGCGAAAACGAATGCGAAAAGCATTGTGAATCCTATCATCACTGCGGCAATTGTGCCCAAAAAATCGTGTCGATAACCGAAGTAATCTCTCATGTATTCTTCCACCGTGTCCCCAGTGTCTTCAAGCCTATTTGTCAAATCGCCGAATTGAGAGACCACCAATCCATATAAAGTCCAAGAAACGGGGCACAACCAGTAGTACCATCTCCACCATATAGGTATCCTCTGTTTAAAAAGTAGTCATGAGGATGTTCACAAATAAGGCATCACAATTCATGTTGAAAACACGATTAGCATAAACATGAAAATCAATAGGTTGCTATAGAACTTACAGTCCTTGGCACGACGAAACCTGAAAAGAGGTTCCATATGGCATAGAATGCAAAAGAGACGATGGAAGCGATGTGGTGGTTTGGGGTCATGCCTACGGCCATCATACCATAGTATGTGAAATACAACAATGTGAAGAACATGAAGAATAGATACCAGAAAAATTTTGCAACGGTCCATTTGAATCCAATCATTGCATAAACTATGATACCATATGATATAGCTTGCACGAGGACATAAGGGACTTCAATTAGAACCTAGAAAATAAAGATGAATCTCATAAGCATCTTTCTAGTATTGATTCATACATAACACCATTTAGAATAAGTGTACCCGAAATCATTTGGAAGAAGTTTTACCTGTGCTAATGCATATGGTAGGGCCGAGTACATCCCTGCAGCTCGCTCTCTATAGAAAACCGTTCTCTCCACTGCAACAACTGGTTGCACAGAAGCTGCATTTTGGACCCCAAGGAAGACAAGAGCCGCATACATAGATCCCATCGCATTGATCAAATCTTGACTCCGGGTCCTGCGAACTTAATATTCAGAAACACACAACTTCGAGAATGAATGAGGCAGATATTGACACTCTAGGCAGAACTAACGTTTTAGAGCCGAGGTCCCAAAACATAGTCCCAAACATTAAGGCAATGGAGATGGTGAAGAGCAACCGAACAGCCGAGTACGGCGGATTCCGCCAGTAAGACCAATGTTGCTTCCATAAGCAAGCCATCAATTGGGTGAAAGTTGACTGAGAATACTTAGTCGGGAAATAGAGGTCCTTAGAATTTGGAGGAGGTATGCTCAACTCTTCAATCAAAGCCTTGTTTCTCCTGAAAATCACAAAAATGTGTTTTCCCATCGACATCTTACAGGTTAATGGCAAGACTTAAAGATGGACCTTAATATATACGACAAACCCACCTGTACAAATCTGAGTTCTTGTATAGATCAGAAAAATCAACACCTAAAGCGAGTTCTTGTGCTGGGCTTGTAACTTCGAGCATCCAAGTTGCTGGATTATAGCCATCTTTGATTTTACTAACTCCTTGGATTCCCTTCATTTTGAAGATACCATGGTGATTCATGTAGGGAAAGAAAAGTACAATTAAAGCCATAATAATGAGTGAAACATTCTGTACCTCAAAATACTCTATTAGATGAGAAGAATGACGACCCAGAGGACCGACATATATCTCCTGTCCCCCTCGCTTCATTAAGAAAAGCTGCAGAGCAAGTGAAAATGCAATATCTTCTAAGTTTAAGTGTGCTACAAACAGACTTTTCGTATTTTGAATGTATTGACTGACATAACTCACCTCATCAAAAGCTTCAAATATATCAATGCTTGGTTGGTGAATTGTGCATACGACTGTTCTTCCTGTGTCCACTGTATTCCTAACTGTTCTCATGACAATAGCAGCAGCTCTTGCATCAAGCCCTGAGGTAGGTTCGTCCATGAAAATGATGGAGGGGTTTGCGACTAGTTCAACTGCAATGGTCAGCCTTTTGCGTTGCTCGATGGATAGACCATCCACACCAGGCAAACCAACCAAGGCCTGTCTCAGCGGATTTAGCTCCACAAGTTCCATAACTTCCTCAACAAACAGCTACAACATTTTTGTCCGCAATAAGTGATTTGAATTAAATTGATCCTCAATTAAACTACAGAGCCAACAAAGCAGCAAGCACTTCCACAATTTGTTTTAAGTTAAGAAGGCAATCCTGGTAGAAATATATTGTGGTATTAGAAGCAAACCTTTCTGGTTTGATTGTCCACGCCAGGAGGCAAACGCAGCCATGCCGAGTAAATTAAGGACTCATAGACAGTAACATGAGGCGAATGGATATCGTTTTGTTCACAATATCCAGAAATCCGAGCATATGTATCTTGATTCTTTGGATACCCAGAAATTGTTATGTTGCCCTTGATGTATCCTCCGGTTTTTCTCCCAGCCAACACATCCATTAGAGTAGTTTTACCAGCACCGCTAACGCCCATTAGAGCAGTAAGAACGCCTGGCCTAAAAGAACCACTTGCACCTTTCAAGAGCACCAATCTATCCTCAGGAGCACCTTGATTCGTCATTTCCTAACAAGAGAACAACAAACACTTAATCATAATGAAGATTTGAGCTTTAACACTTATGATTTATTATGATGATATATCAATGAAGTATTATCTTCAAATTTTTCATAACTTAAGATAATTACCCGTGGCATATCAACTGAATAAGTTATTTCATCGAAAGTAATTGAGTGCTGCTCAAATGGGAGCACCATTCCTCTTTTCGTATTGGCGGCAACAGCTGTCTCAGGCCATGGGGGTGTAGGCTTGGATGACCTCCCTACAAGACCCAATAGAAAAGATAGGCAAAGAAGTAACATGAACCCCTAATGGACCAAAGCCTTTTGTTCACCCCTTTCAGGTCTTAACTACTGCTAAATCATAGAAAATGAAAAGATATTAACTACTAGGACTTCATACCAGATCCATTTCTCAGACTAGAGCCTCGAGATTGCAACTGAATTGATCCTTCTATTCTATCAACGTTCTTGTTGCCCTCAGGATCATCTGATTTTACTGTGTGGGATTTGCCAAAGGCTGCATTCACATGAAGCTTGAGTTGGCAAGCTCTTGTTGATAGAAACTTCAACAAGAAGAAAAGCAAAAAGCACTTACGATTAAGAAGAGCGAGAGCCACCGAAAACCCAAAGTTGAAGAGGATAATGAACCCAAACAATGCCCCAAGTCCTATCCAATACCAATATGCTTCAGTAAAGAACCCACGAGACTTCAAAACTTGAATTCCTAGGGGTTCGTTTGTACTTGAATTTGGGGGAATCTATCATAAGGAATAACACGAGGAATTAGGCAATTAGAGATTTATATCTATGAAAGGTCATAATATTGGCCTTAAGCATTTACAAGACTATACCTTATTCCAATTCGATCCTAAAAATTCATTGACGACTATGGCGTTCTGCCCATACATTAAAGGAGATGTCCAATATCCCCATATCCACCATTTCTTTACGTCCCCTACAATTCAAAGAAATCAAGATTAGTACTTAAGAAAAAGAAGCTCAACTCTAGTATTCATAGTACCTCGGGAAAGAACAACTCCGCCCAATGCAAAGAGTGCGAGCATCACAAATGACCCGAATGTGTTGGCAACGATCAAGTTTCTCCCAAGTGCCGCGATCAATCGAAACAATCCAGAGGCCATCTGATTAATGGCCGCAAGCAAAAGATACTGCTTGAACAACCTACAACACAATATATACAGTAGAATGTCTCAATCAAAACAACGAGATTAGAGTTTCCATCTTACCACTAAAGAATAATCACAGTTCTTACCTTCCAACATTTGGATCATATCCAGTGACGTAGTAGGTCATGAACACCCAACCTGCAACCTCCACAAATGTGATAGGGATTTTTAGAATCCAGGATGGCAGAGCATATGCCCATGCTGGATAGAAGAGGAGGTCTCTTTGCTTGTAGAAAATTGGGAGCTTGGCTATAGTCATTGAAAGCTCTGCCATTCCATTGAACATGATCATCATCACGGTGAAGAACAAGGCACCAATGTAAACTCCTCCATCAGTTACCGTATCCCGATGCATATTAGTCCGTAAGAATAGGGTCATCGAAACAAACGCCATAATTATGAGCTAATAAACAAGTCACGTCAGTTTAAGTATATCAGACAATTCATGGCTAAAACGAACTGAAAGAGCGTGAAGTAGGTATTTACCTGAGTGACCTTGAAGATGTAGACAAATGAGTTCCTTTTCATAAGCAAGTACTCTCTTAAAATGCAAGCTTTAAGCAAATCCTTCATTCCAACACCAAATCTTTTGGTAGTCAAAGCGGCTGGGTGGTTCTTGCTATTATCAAATGGAGTGGAAAGTTCATCCCCGAGCTTTCTTCCCACGTGAAATGACTGGAATGCCTCCACAAATTCCCGAACCGTGACAAAAGTGTAAGGCTCATCTTTGCGTACCCAATACTGATGCTGATCTTTTCTTGATGTTACCTATCGAAAGGTAGAAAAGTATGTTATTGCAAGACACTTCCTACGGAGAGTATCTTTCATCTCACAAAAGTTGTTGAAATAAAATCTTCATATTTTTACATACTTCCTGCAAGAAATCAGCAACACCCTTCCTCCTAGGGCATTTGAATCCCATGGATTCAAAGAAATCTAGGACGAGTTCACGTGGGCCCTGGTACACAATTTGACCATCGGATAGGAGAATAATGTCGTCAAACAAATCATAAGTCTCCGGAGCTGGTTGGAGGAGAGAGATAACCGCCGTTCCATCAAGAATGTGTATAAATTGTTTCAGGGAGTTGACAATTTGGTATGTTGTTGAGCTATCGAGCCCAGTTGATATCTCATCCATCAAAAATACCTTGGCAGGCCCCACCAGCATCTCACCTAGAAATTATAGGTCAGAGAATTGAACATTTTCATTTACTAAAAGTTTGATATGCTTCTAGTTCTAACCTGTGGTCACACGCTTCCGTTGTCCTCCGGAAATACCCCTCAACATTTCATCTCCAACCATTGCATCAGCACATATTTCCAACCCTAAAATCTGTGGAGAAAACATGTGCATTAAAGTTCTGGTACCTACCAAGTGCCTGCATGGTTTTGTGGTAATTTTTGTCAAAGTTACCTTGAGGATATAATCAGTGACGACATTAGCCTCCTGACCTTCTGTTACTGCTGCCTGTAGAATTAGACCCATTGCATTAGAAAAACCAGACACCTCAGTTGCTCTAAGAATTAAAAAACATAAAAAATTCTTGCTGGAGTCCGACTCAAAACCATTACTTCATCTTCAGTTTCTTCTTATGGATTACTTAATTCATCTCCTTTCTTTAATTGAAAAAATGAAAAACAACTCCAACCTCTCCTTGTTTAATTACCTTCATGAAGATATCGATATCAGGATCTGGTTTTATATTTGCCGCTTTCTCTCTTCTCGACAACTCTGACAACATATCTACAAATGCCGCCAAAGAAATCAGCATTTTTTATCCGAAAAAGAAAAATTGTCTAGGTCAAACTCAAATATGACATCATAAAATAGGAAAGTATTGAATTTCCTAACCATATCGTGATCCAACTCCCAGACATCTTGCAGAGAAGGCCAAAGTTTCTCTAACGGTCATTTCTCCTATGTGAAGATCGTGTTGACTTATGTAAGCCGTGGTTCTTTGGGGCACAAACTCATTCATGACATGTCCATTGTAAGTTACCCCTCCTGTCATCTGAGGAAAAATCTTCACTCTTTCAATATAATTGGATGATATTTTGATGTATAACAAAAGGAGGGCTTAAATTTGATGAAAAGTGACTTGTGTTAACCTTTAGTTCAGGATCAAGCTTGCCGGCCAAAGCTAACAAGAGCGTGGTCTTTCCTGAACTAGGTGGACCCAGAAGTAAAGTCATCCTGCAAAATTGTCCACTCAAATGAGAAGAAACTTGCCAGAAAATAAAAGTAAAGTTAATTTTCCACCATTGTGATAAAGGAAAAAAGACAAATCCAAATTCAATTCAGTTTGGTTTTGTTCTCATTAAAAGATGGAAATATCTTAGTTCTAAATCGAATTTGAATTGGTAATCCAATCCACATGTTGAAAACTTCTTTCCAACTAGAATGTGACAATTTCTAGTTGGGACCTTTGATTAATTACACGAAGTCTAATGCATTGAATACAACACCTAGCTCAGAGATGGAACGAAATCACTCATGCTGAAATAAAATTAAGTTCAGTTCGGTTGAACTTGGGGGCTTGAAGAACTAATTTTTGAGTTGGTTTTCTTTGCTCACCTGCCAGGTTTGATGATCCCACTGACATCTTGAAGGATGGTCAAGTGCTTCTTTCTACTATGAAGTACGTGCAGAAAATTCAAGAAGCCCTTCAAGGGTAGAAAGAAACAAAAAGAAAAGTAAAGGTTAAATGAAGAAACCAATCAAAACATCCAATCAATTTATTAAATATCATTTTAGTCGGATGATCTTTATTGCAAATTGTTTGACTCAATAGTATAGGACTTTGGATGTGTGGTCTATATTTTGTTGGGATCCACCCCTTCAATAGCTAGCTTCTAGGCTCTAATTCTCCTAAAGTCAATATCAATGGATACAAAAGCCATTTGTCATCTCTCCCAATTGCAACTGAGCAGCACAGGTGGTGACACAAGGATTGTAGTGTTTGCCCGAGACTAGCTAAAGGGCTAGTACAAAAGCTAACACTTTGTGTGCACCACGATCATGGAGCATGGTTGATCGTTATGATCCTAATTGCAAGAGATGGGGCTCGAATCTCACATATATGGTATGGACTTTGATGCGTGGTTTATATGGTCTCGGGTTCTTTTTACACTTCAATGGATAGCTATCAAGGTGAGAGAACCAATGCCATAAAAATCACATATTGAAGTTCATATCGATGAATTAGGATCCTAACAAAAATGGAGCTGCCATTTTGGCTTTTATATTCCACATATTTAGGTGGTTGCTAGCTTACCTCTAGAATACTAGTGAAGAAATTAATGACGGTGGGCAAAGCTCTGCTTCCTTCATGAGCCTCTGCCTCCACTTTCAAATGCTCGAATCTGACTTCAATTGTAGGAAGATCAATTCCAACTCTGCAACCAGACTCACCAAAAACCACAATTATTCAAGCCTAAAATAAATATTAATTAATTACATCTTGACAGTACCAGGACAACTTTACCGCGAAAAAGACAAAACATGCATGAATCATGAAGGAACGATTCCCACCATTCTGGTCGACAAAATTTTCACTGGCATGATAAGGATTTTCCTTGGTAAAGATTTTTCTCGGGAATCAAACAGACTCCATGCCAAGACACGTGGCAAATTTGGTAAACATTTTCCTTTTTACTCAGAAAACCCACAAACAGAGGTTCCAAAGACAGCAAACGGAGATCGTACCTGTCAATGCGGTTCCGGAGCTTCAGCAAGAAGCCCTCGTTGTCCTCCTCAGTGACCCTCAATAACCTCTCAAGCAATCCCTTCCTGTCATGAAAGCCCAGGTTCCAGATATCGATTTGGTTAGCACCACCGCCAGCCGTCAAAATCCCTTTCTGGAGACGCTCGAAGGTGGGGAGTTCCTCGAGAGCAGCCCATCTCAGAGCTTCCTCGTCATCCTCATCGCGCGAAGACCTCGAGAACACATCCGCCATCGATGCATGGTTCCTCCACGTGGTGGAGCTGGTCGCGCGCAGGCTGTTGCCCGCTCTGTATGTATCTCCTCCATCCATGGATGATGATGGTGTCTGCTAAAGCGCTGCTCTTGCTCTGTTTTGAAGAAGAAGAAGAAGAAGAAGAAGAGGGAGGTGACAGCGTTTCGTGTTCTGTTTAATGCTGATGTGCGCTTGTGTAATTACGTATGAAAATTGGCTATTTTCATCGAGCTCATAAGCAAGAGAGAGATGGGGTAGACACAGGCGTGAAAATGGAGTTTAATATAGAGAGACTGAGTGAGTGTTGGGCTCCAGTGGGGCGGCATTTGGAATTTTCGACTCCATAGATATTTTTTTGGGTTGGGAAAAAAGAAGCTAAAAATTCATCCTTCATTTCAATATTTACGCTTTTTTTTTCAATTGAACTTCTATATTTTCTATTTATACAATTTAATCCTTTAATTTTCACAAATTTTCTAATCAAATCCTTTGACCGCCCAGTCTACCCAAGTCCAATGGACGTGGCCCTCAGACAACGTCGTAGCGCAACGCGCATAAAATATTTCCAGGGTGGATGTCCATGTGAGAGTCTATATTGGCCAAAATTCATCCGTATTATACTCATGCTGCCTACATATGCTAAATTTTTCCACATACATCCACATGGAGATTCGCATTTTATCTGTATCACACACATCAACTAAAATTAGTTGGGTTTTGTATTAGAGGGACTTGATTAAATTACTCGTGAAAGTATACGGATTTGAATAGAAATTATAAGCAAGAGAAGAAACAATCTTGACCGTCCAATTGGTGCAACAATAAGTTATCAAAGAAGGAAGCGATTTTAATTACGAGGACCCCAATTCCAAAATGGAAAGAGGCAAAAAAAAAAAAAAAAAAAAAAAACATTGGCGGAGAATATGAAATATTCTTCTTGGAGATTTAATTCCAAAATGAAAAAATAAAAATAAAAAAATAAAAACTCATTTTTTCCTACAAATGAGATTAAAAATGATTGACATATCAAATCATAGAAGTATTTAGTTTTCCCAGCATTGGCATGACATTATTGCGTCGTTTTAGGCTCTGTTTGGTAAACGTTTATGTTTCTCCCAAATTCTTTTTATTTTTGTTCCTAAAAAAAAAAAAAAAAAAACTCCGTTTGGTAATGTCAATTAATTTTTTTATTCATTGGAATAGAAAAATGGTTAGGGAATAGATTTGGAATAGAAACAAGAAATTAAAAAAAAAATTAACTTCTTATTATCGAGAACAATTTTTAGAAATAAGTAATTTTCTCTTTTCTTTTTTTCTTTTCTTCTTTTCTTCTTCTTTGTCAACTGCCACCCCCGCTACCTTGCTTGTCGCCAACCAACCACCATTCACCGCCACTCCTTGCCGCTCGCCGGCAAGCCGACCCTAGCCGATAGTCTCCAATTGTCGCTGCCAATCATCAACCGCCGCCGACTGCTGCTATAAATCGTCGACCGTTGTTGCCTACTATTGATAGCCACTACCACTTACCATCGCTCGCCTCCGATGATCGCAACCACTGTAGCTGCAGCCAATTGATGGTGGTGGTCGATGGCAGCAATGACAGCAATTGACAGCCAACTGCAGAAACTGTCAACAGCAAGTGACAATGGCTCGGCAATGGGCGGCAATAGTAAAGAAGAATAAGAAAACAATTAAAAGAAATTACAAAGATATTTGTGAATCATACCATGTTCATTCTTATTCTTTTTTCATTTTGAAAATAGAAATTTTGTATTGTTACCAAACGCTTTCTTTTACTAAGAAATTATTTCAGAGAATAGAAATAAAAGAGACTATTAATGAAAAAAAAATTATTCTCTAGAATAGAAGCGTTATCAAACGAACCCTTAATGGCGCCGGTGGCTAGGGAGGTTCTTTGGGCAATGGTGCCAAGCATAGTGCATGTGGTCATCTGTAGAGACATGAACACTTGAAATAGTCTTTGAATTACATCTTCGCATCCGATCCTTGTAGCAAATATCATTTTGGCGTCCTCTAATGTGTTCAACACTTTTAACAATTCATGCCTACCTTTGATTAGTGTCCATTGACCAAGTAGCGCAAAAAGGTTTTAGACACCTACAATGGTGTATTGATACATCATGAAGCTCAAACTATTCTTACAATTAGTGGAACCATCTATGCCATTATAGAAAATAATTTGGACCGGAGTAAGCACAACAAAGATCATATTATATTCTATTGGTGATAAGAAAATGAAAATAATGGTTAATTAGACTATTCTTGTTTTGCGAAAAATGCATAATTTGGAAAATATTTTCCTAAAAATGATTGCTTATATTACTTGAAATAATCAGTTAATGAAAAAATATTTTCATCATCAACAATTATTTTGTCTAAACATTATCATGAACAATGAAAATATTTTTAATCTATTCATTTTGCAAGCGATATAGACAATTATTCTTTAAAAAATATTTTTAAAGTTATTCATTTTTTGAGAAAAAAATTTGGTGAAGTAAACTGAGCCTTAAAAGAATAAAAAGGTATCGATGAGACTGAAAAATAGGATGCCTACGTAATAAAATTGAAATTAAAGCCAATTTGCCTTGCTAAAGAAGCAAATTAACTAGGGACAGCACACGTGGTAAGGTTCCGTGGTCGAGGTGACGACAGTCATGCTTGTCGTCATCTGCAAATACAACAGCAACTCGGAGGATCACGCCAGACGCGAAAGGTGTTCGGTAGCTGTGCCAACTGCATCTCCCGGGAGGAAGCAGGAAAAAGGACCAGAAATAAAGTCTTGATCTGACTTCGTCGTCACTTTCCTAGCTTTTCCCCCTCAATATGTGAAACGCATTTTGGACGAAAGAGAGGAACGCTCGTACGACCAGGAATCAAAATAATTCCCGCTGAAGTTGGTTGGCTTAGCTGTTAAGGATCGAACACTCTGTATTGATTATGCTTAGGTTTGATTTTCACCGTTAGCTGTCTCCCGTTAATAAGCGAAATGCAGGTCCAGTATAAGTCCTCAAAGTAAGCCAGCAACATGCCCTCATCTTGAAATGGAGTAATCTACTTCTAAGATAGTATCACAGAAAATTTCAAGCTTATATATTTGTCATAAATTTATCTCCAAAATAATTTTTTGACATAAAAAAAAATCATAAATTGATTTACACGTGACAAATATTCCTTCAATTAATTTCCGTTAAACTTTTATCATCAAATTACTGAATTGAATAACACGTAACAGCTAATGGATGTATCCATTTAGGGTTTTAACCATTTCATAGTATTAATCCAATTTAAAGAAAACTAATTGAAGATAAATTTATCACAAATATATCACTTTGGAAATTTTGTGATCAAAAATTTATTTAAAGTAAATTTGTCGCATATATTTTAGTTTAGGATTTTTTGTGATAAAATAATTAATCTAGAATAAATTAGTCAAGAATATATCAATTTAAAAATTTTAGTGATATTAACCCTCTCCCTTTCACCCAAACATTTTGCTATGAAAAATTAAAATGACTCAAAAGATAATTGTCAATTATGATAAGATGGGTCATTGACAAATAATTGATTCGAGCTATCGGCTTGTCTGATTTCAATTAGTCTTCAATGGGGTTTTCAAGACAAGATGGTCCATTGACAAATAACTTATTAGATAGTGACAAACTTAGACTTTTAGATTTAGGAACAAGAAAATGAAAGACACACGTGAAAATGAACAGTAAAATCTTGAGGGAGAAATCAATAAAATCACTGTGAAAGTTCAACAAAGCACTATTCGTCATAAATGAATACGGCACTAAATATCCTAGGACCCACCTTTGCCTATGGAACTTAGGATGGATCTTGGGTTCAATTGAACATGCGATCCTCGTCTAATGAGTCATTCACTAAAGTACGATTACTATTTTAAAACTTAAATTTACTTGGATAGTTTTGGAACCCTCAAAAAGAAAATTGATCATAATAAAAAAAATTGTTCGCTAAACTCTAATTTAATATTTTGAGACTATTAGATCTTAACGTTATAAGGCTATGTTCGATAGTTAGAATAAAATTTAAAATAAAATAAAATTTATCTTATCTTGTGTTTGTGTCTACTTAATGTCGCGATCAAATTTTCGGGTGAACTACCTAGGGTTTGGTTAATGGATTGTTAAGCCGGATTGCTAAGCCTAAACTTAGTTCAGGCTCTCCTAAGCTTATACTAATTCGCAACTTAGGTTCAAGTTTTTAACATGTAATTGATTATTAATTAAGAGTCGCCACGAATCAATTTATGGTAAGTTGATTAAACACCTAAATAAGTTGATTGGAAAATTATTTTACTTCTACGAACCAGAGATTTTTGGTACAAGGACTTGATTGTGTTAAATCTCTCTAACGCCTTTTCGGTACCTTTCTTTTTTATTTTGAAAAATTGTTTGGCAAGTAGTTTGAATTAATTTTAATTTACTTTCCTAAAATATGAGGTGATCACACAGGTGCGCAAACCACCAATTTAACACCCAAAAAAGAAAAAATAAAATAAAATGCTGGACTTACCTTATAGCAATGAACGCATCTGCAATATTAGATCAGAATTCACATCAACAATCCTAAATATTATTTCTAATTAACACGGCATCACTCAATTTTTTTTTTTCACTTTTTTAACAAGAATATAATTTATATGCAATGCAATGTTTCTAATCTAATATGAAATGACATGGCATGGCAACATGTCCTAAACTATATGAATGAATAAAAATTTGTGATTTCTTAATGAACATGCTATAATTAAATATACAATCTAAATCAACTAAAATGACATAATTCTAATAACGTGCAAATGACATTTTTTTTTTTCTTAAAAAAAAAACATGCAATCTATCCTAAAGATTGAAACTAATTTATCCTGGGACATTTTTTTTTGTATTTTTCATGAAATTCGAAATTAGAAAAATATGAAAATTAACTAAGTAGATTAAGATTCTATCCAACTTGTATTAAGGATCAGATCAAGCTAAACCCTAATTTAAACTGAGATATTATCTTAACCTAGCAATTTATAACCTAAGATGCAATATATCTAAAAATTCAATCTAAACTTAAAGTGAAACACTACTCTAATTCTACATAATATATGCATGATGATTTTTTTTTATTTTTTTAATAAAATTCGAAATTAAACTTGCCAAATAATTAAACATGCCATTAAACAAAAAAAAAAACTAACATCCTATATGAATGCATTTTTTTTTTTTTTTGGAATTTTATTATTTTGAAAAAAAATTCGAAATAAACTTCTATTCTAAATATACAAGATAACCCTAAGATGATAAACCTAATCTAACTCTTTTTTTTTTTTTTATTTACTTTCTTTTCTATAATAACAAAGTCGACTCAAACGACACGACATTACATCCAACAATATAAGATTGTTATTCAAAAATTGACGAACCATATCTCGCGCATGAGATCGGGTCGGCTAATTTCAAATTAAATCGCGAATTGAATATCGAGCATGAAATCAGATTGTTGATTTTGCAAGAGATTGTGAGTCGGATTTTGGGTGCAAAAATCGGACTGTAATTTGAGGGGCTCTTTCATGTTAGAATTTCAAAGAAACATTAAGAGGTAATAATTCCACTAAAAAACCAACTACAAAAGAAATAATAAAAATAAATAAGAAAACTACCTAATGTATTTTTCTTTTTGATTTTTTTTTTTCCTTTCAAGCTTCGGCTCGTGGCAGGTCACCAAGGGCAGAGGTCATCGGTCCGGCAAGGGTGAACCGCCGGCGCTGGCAGCAAAACAAGGGCGGAGCTAGGAAGGCTCAAGCGAAGGGGAGTTCGGCGACCAGTCCTGGCGTCGCTCGGCGTAGGTGAAGCAGCAACTCGGACCACCGGCGAAGGGCGTCGAGAGCGGAGGACTCGCTAAAACAAATCACCGGCGAAGGCGGGGCGGCGTTGCTGCGTCTGGGCGGACGGTTTGGGCAGCGAAGGGAGCAAAGGACTCGCGACGGCGGCGAGGAGCTCGGCAAAGGGCGGCTCGAGTGCTTGTGTCGCGGCAGAAGGTGAGCGGCGCCCTGGCGCGGTGGTGGCAGAGCAGCTCGACTCGGGCTCGGGTTGCTGGTGGAGACCGACGATGTGAGCACAGCGCGGGTGAAGAGGAGCCGGCGATCGGGGCAGCGAATCTGGGGAAGACAATGAACAGTTAATGTCCAATCACTTTCCCCTCTCTACTGCTTCTGCTTTTACGTTTCCCTGTCCCTGTTCTCTCTCTCTCTCTTTTTACTTTTCACTTTTCACTTTTTTTCTTCTTTCGATCAAAAGGAGCGCCCCCCCCCCCCCCCCCCCCTCATTCTAATAATCTTTGAATTCACATCCTCAATATTTCTTCACCAATTTTATCATATATTGATAGGATTCAAGATTATGATAGAATTCTCCTCTAAATCTGAATCTTGCAAAGATAAATCGTAATATTTTTTTGTCACTCCTGCCCTATCAAAAAAATTTATTATATCCCGAAAAAATTTCGAATTTCAATTTCTCACGAGATCATTGTAGATAAAAAAAAAAAAAAGGCTTGGGTCAATTTACTTACTTCGTGAGTTTAGTCCAAATTTGCCAAGTTAAAGCTCAAAATCACTAATTTCAATCCATCTGCCACCGGTCCAATAAATAAATGCACATAATGCAATTAAAAATAAATGCACCTAAATTAATATGCTATGCAATTAATATTTTTTTTCAATGATAAAATTGACCCCTAATTTTCTATGCAATAAATAAATAACCAGATTGCCAAAATTTAGATTTCAACACTTAAGATAAGATAAAGTATTGGATATAAGAGAGATATAAGGAATGTAAAATAAAAGTGGATAAGATTTCTAATATCCATAACAAAAAATTTATTTTTCTAAAATAACAAACTTCTTTTATTAATAAAATTAAAATCATATTTCAATATAAATAATATTAAATTTCTAATAAAAGGAATTCAAAATAAAAATAAAAAAATAAAATATTTTTCAATTTAAGCTTATTTTTATTTAGTTATTCAATTTAATTCTACCTTATAATATAATTTCAATATATATTTAATATAATTTCAATTTATAATAATTAAATATATATTTATATTTATTACATATTTTAGGTATATTAGTACTGTTTATTATTTAATATAAATTTATAAGAGAATGATGGAAGGGAAAAATAAATTAACAAGAAAACAATCATAAAAGAGGGAAAAAAAATCAAATAACAATTAAGTAGGCTAGAGTGTCGTAAGAAATTTTTACCATCTTTGTTTTTACAAACATTACATTCGTTTACATTGATATGCCATTTATACCAAACAATATACATGATATGATATAAACATATCTAAATTTATTATAATGATTCACCAAGATAGGAAATAGAAAAATATCTAGATTTCATGTCATATTTTATCTAGTCTATTCCCGATTAAAAATCTAAACAATCAAATGTAGCCTAAGATGATTTGACAATTTTCGAGAATTGCAAATCTTTCGAAGCAATGATCATAGCAACGAATTCGAGGCTGTTGATTTTATAACTAATTGTAACATACTGCATGTTTCAAGAGTTCTATGATGAGCACCAACTAAATTATGGATGCCCCACTGCATTATTCAGCCTGAATTGAAATTTATTCCCAAATTCATGATGCGATGTAATCTGAAGGTATTGAGACGAATTCGAAGCTGGATAATTCATCCCTAACGGCTCTTACATGCAACTATGAGAATAAATTGACAAAAAGCAAGATTGTACTACTAAAATGGCACAACCAGTTTAACCACTAGAGATTTTGAATTAGAATATAATTCTCATGCTCAACAAATTTAGAGAACAAATGGGGAGATAATTCAAAAGTTCCCGCATTTTAAGTCATACCTCCAAAACCTAAGATTAAAGCCATGACACCGTGTTTAACTTGTAATCAAGTCCCTGCAAACTCTTGAGAGTTGACAAATTTAAAAAAGCTTCCCAATTTCCACCCACCAGGAAGAAAAAGCAAGCTCAGGCTCAGCCTTAGGACATGATCCCCATATATTTTATTTTCCTTTTTATCGAATTCCTGGCTCATGTTCATATTTTTTCGTTCGATTTCTCTTCTCTTACTTTTCCGTACGTCTTTGTATTCATAAGCATTAGATGTATAACCATAACCTATCAATGGTTTGATTTGCCTTCTTTGTCTACTTGCTTCTATACGGTCTTTTGAGTCTGTGGTTTATTTTGTATCACCGATTTTAAGAACTACAATCTCATTTGTAGTCTCAATCTTTGTTGTCTCTGAGGTATCCAAAGTCTTCACTTGAAGTTTCAACTCACTACTGACATCATGATTCGTTTGGTCTGCAAGTAGTATCTCAAGACTCCTCTATCAAAGCATAGCTATCTTGCTGAGTGATCTAGGATCAATGCATTATGGTTAATAGCCATTCACACCATATACATAACTTAGAAATACTTACTTTTTCATCATTGGCTTAAGCTTTCCATCACCTACATAAGCATATATAGGACATTTGAATACTTGTAATTCAAAGTCTTCCACCAGATTGCAGGTAATAAAGATCAATTAGCAAGGTAACAAGTCTACTACTTCAGCCCAAAATTTCTTGCCTAGTCTTGCATGCGAAAACATACACCAAGCTCACTCAAGCTAAATTTTGGTTTGTTTATTTTGCAATTCCATTTGATTGTGGTATTCTAGGCACTACGTAATGTCTCATAAACCCCCCTTCTCTCTCTCTCTCTCTCTCTTAATTTGTCTACTTGTCTGCTTCTTAATCAGTACCTTAAACTCTTGAATAGATTGAATATGTCAAATTTGTGCTTCAAGAAATATACTCATACCTTCCTCAAATTGTCATGAACGTTGGCATATATCGGGCACTTGCTTTTCAAGGAACCAAATATGGGCCCCAAATGTCTGAATGAATGTATCAATTGGTAGTTTGGTTGAATGAATAAATGTACTTAATATAATATGGTGTTGAATCTAAAAAATGCAATACTCACACAAATCCAGCTTTCCTATCTTCTAACCCTTCAGCAACCCTCTCTCGCTCAACATCATCAAACCACTTGTGTGTCCCAACCGCATATGTCATAACCAAGTCAAGTCTAAGTTTGACTTACCTAATGAAACGGTAGCACCTCTTGTCACAGTTTTTCATAGTAGATGATAGAGAGAATTCACTTCCCGTCATCACTATCATGGCACACGGAATATTTTTAGCAATTCACCTTATATGGTATATTTACATCCAATGTTATCATGTGTCCCCCGAAAAATAAGGTTCTTCCTAAGCTCCAATACATGCCACCACGTCTCTTATGTGTGCACTACCCCATCATACATTCAAATCTAAACTGTTCACATTCCCAAAACCTTGCAAAGTAGGTTATTCCCCATCAAAACTCCATTACCATTTGTAGTTTGATAAGTCATATTTTAGGAAAACCCAAATCTAGCACTCATCCGTCACCTAATGAGCCCGTAGTCACATGCAAAATGGCATTTGCCTCACCGGTGCTCTCTTGGACAATGTCTACCACATTGCTTGTGGCATTTTTCCTATCATCTTTGTTTCTAGGTCTCAAACTATCTCTTTTCATATGTCCCTCATCATGATACTCAAAGCACTTCATTTGACTCTAGGATTATTTATGGCATGATTTCAATTTGCTTTACCCTCTATTGATAGAATCCCTTGATCTCTATCTTGAATCACTAGTCCTTGCACTACGTCGTACACTAGACTATAATCTCATAACTTTTGTCGTTGCTCCTTAGAGAACAAGGTAGATTTTACCTCTTCCAAAGTAATCATAGCATTTACCTATAATAATGAATTAGTAAAGTGCTTCTATGACTCTGGTAGGAATGCCGACAAGCTAATGCCATATATTTAGCAACTAGGATCTTACCTACGTTCTTCATATCCATCTTGAGTTTGTTAAACTCATCTAGGTGGGCCTTGATGGAATTACCTTCAACATAACCTAAAACATTCTCTTCAATACATATAGGCAATTAATAAAAACCCTTTGTTATATAGAGAGCTTAAAGTTTTGTCTACAATGTTGCAGTATCATTTTTCCCTATCACTTCTATTAAAATTTCATCTGATAGGTTCAACACGACTATACTCTTAGAACATGACTATACTCTGAGCTCTCTCAATAATTCGTCCTTGTTGACATCCTTCATCTTTTCCGTCAACTTAGCATTGCAATCCAACACCTTGGCCAAATTTTAGGTTGTCAATAGCCTACTCACTTGAACACTCCATAGCCCACAGTTGTTCTTCTCGTTAAACTTCTCAATTTCTACTTTCAATAAACATAATTGCAATAGTGAAATTTCCAAAAAACAATCAAACAAGTAGTAAAAAGCCCCAAATCAAATCCAAACAATTCTATCATTAGTTTTGATACTAATTATTGCAAACTTAATATAGAAGCTATAAGATCTTACAATTAAATGGATATAAAAAAACCAAAGAAATAAAGGAAAAACAATAAAGAATACCATAAACAATAAAAAAAAATACCATAAATCAACCTAGTTTGGTTTGAGTATTAGAATTTACTCCACAATAAGAGCCAATTACAAATAATTTACTAATATTAAAGAATTATAAATTTATAGTGGCTTCGAATGTTTCCCAGCCCTAGACTTACTCAAAAACAGAGTGTTTACGAAAAAAATAACTCAATTCATATGCATATGCATGACTCAAAGGACAAAATCCATCATGTTCACAGCTCCTCCGTGAGTTCAAAGAAAGAGATCCGCTGGCGGCTTTAAATCTTTTTTTTTTTTTTTTTTTAATTCTCTTGTTCGACTCCTTCACAAAAAGGCTGCTGTGTGGCTAGGAGTGAATTCCTTGTGTGCGCCATTAAGAAGGAAAGTCAAACCTCAACTCGTATCTTTCTTTATGCGGTCAAATATCTTTCTGGATAAAACCAAACACCACGCGAATGTGTGGCCTTTGGGGAGAGGAATTCTAATTCAGTTAGAATTCTGTGGATTCATGTCCTAAATATTCAGTTTAACAAACTTATCTACATCCTCCACTTGGATTGGGTCTTGTACAGGAACTTAAACTAGAGAAATTTTTTAACAATATACTCCTAGCACTATCCTTTATGTTAGAGAGAAATGCCAAGGCTTTGAGGTTTTAAACCTTAAAACTTTTGTATAATCTCGCCAAATCACTTTAGCAGATGAGCTTACTAAAAATTCTAATATCCCTAGCCTTTTACTTGGCTAAGATGGTACTAGTCAAGAAAAAGCTTAATTGCTCCATGATCTCTTACTAACACTAGAGTTAACTGGAGAAGCAAATATTTTGACTTTGATTCTACAAGACCTAGCTATGAGACTGCACTGAATCATCACTCGGATAACAAGAAGTTTTTTCCTGGTCTCACAGGCATTTCAAGGTGGTTGCTCCTGCAAGGCTTGTGTTCCTTGTTGGGCCCATTTTGTTCCTGGGGTGAACACCATCGAAAAAAATATTATGCTCCAGGGACAATAGAGCAAGAAAAATGAGGGGAAAATAAAAGAATTATCCATTCTTTTGAATTAAGAAAAGTGTATTCCTTAGTCAAGAATGAATTTCTGAGATGATACCCTTGCAATGTATCTAACACCACCTTGACTATCTTTTCCTTGATATTATTAGTGAAGATAGACATCCAAAAATTAATTATACTGGTAAAACCTTTAGGTGTATTATCCGCATGAGAACGTCAATCAATTCCAGGGAACACTAACCCAGTTCGGTTTGAATATTTTTCGGCTAGATAGAACAGTAGTTGCTCTGACCGGTCCCCTGGGCCGAACTGATTGTCTCCAACATTAATTATACTGGTAGCAATCGCCTTCGATGGCGGCTTCCCTCTCCTGACTCCACTCAAATTTTAGAAAATTTCACTTAGACCAATGATTTTGTAAGTATGTTTCAATTTGATCCCTTTTTTTTTCTTTGTGTGTGTCTACTACTAAGTGTTTGCGTTGTAATCTCTTGTTGATTGCATAGTGGAATCCAGCGTGTTCCTATTCGACTAGATTTATTAAACAGCCAATATGACGCTAACTGGTCTTAAAATGTCCAACATATAAATTCACTTGAATTTTCATATCTCGGATGGAGATGTCCAAAGAGAGCGCTTGATGCGAAAGCAATTTATTCTTTATATTGCGCTTTATCTCTTGCTGAATATAACAGAATTTCTTCATGTGAAACAGCAAAAGAAGTTTGGGATAAACTTCATGTTACATATGAAGGGACCGATCGTGTAAAAGAGACAAAAGTAAACTTCTTGCTTGGCCAATATGAATCCTTCAAGATGAAGCAAGGAGAGTCAATTGGAGATATGTTTAGCCGTTTTACAGAAATCGTAAATGGTTTAGCATATCAAGGTCAGCAAATTTCTGCCCCGATGAAGGTTAACAAACTCTTGCGAGGTCTCTCAAAAGATTGGAATCATGTCAAGACCTCAATCCGGAGACTCGGAGGATTATGCCACTCTCCGTTGATGAATTGATTGGCACTCTTCAATCCTATGAAGTTGAACAACTTAATGACGAAGATCCCGAAGGTAAGAAGTCCATTGCTTTAATATCTAATGCTGTTTTTGATGAAACAGGACTCAGAAAATGACATGGACAATGAAGAACTTGCCTTTATGGTCAAGAAATTTAAAAGTTGAGTAGAAAAGGAAGGAAATTCGATGGAAGAAGTCAATACAAGCATAATGGCCAGAAAGAATCATGAAAGAAGATGATGATCAAGAAAATATATCTTGATGGCACATTCAAAATCTGAGTCTGATTCGGACGGACTCGAAATCAAAGTCGATTGAGACACGACTCGAATCAAAGTCTCACTCAGGACATAGACTCAGAATCGGAGTCGATTGAACAGACTCGAATACGATGAGGAAATCAAGGTAAGCAATTCAAAAATTCCTCTCAAAGCTTCAAAGTATATAAATGAGCTTTGTTCAAATCTCAAATATTCTCTTAAAAGGATTTTCGAACTAAAAAGGAGAATTCTCGACTTAGGCAACAAGATCTTTCTCAAGTCTGGAGACCTATTAAGAAAAATTGGATAAAAGCAACATATTCTGCTAACTCTCATGGAGCATAAATGGAAGAAAGGGATCATAGAATATTAATGCCTGTAATCCACGAATTCTTATTTTTGTGTGATTATGGTACCTAAATCCCATCATTCAAGTAAAGTCTGAGCGACCTTCTTATATACTTGCAATTGACTTTTAATCTCTTGATTGCATTGGAATCCAGCCAGAAAAGGCTGTGAATTTTGGATTAAGCAAGTTCATACTAGCACTATCAATAAATGGAAGAAAGGGATCATAGAATATTAATGCTTGTTTGGGTTTACTTATGAGTTCTTTGGGCATAGTTACATTATAATTCAATCGCAAATATTCTGGCTTTATGAGTTCTCATGTGATTTTGATTTTCTTGAATTTTTTTCATACTTAGTTTGGAAAGCAATGAATATCCTGAAGTCATTATAAATTTATTTTTATACTGCTTTATCATGATTTAGTTTGGTTATGTGTATGAAGTGTGAAGAATGTTAAGAAAAAATAGGTTCATGGACTGCAATTGAGTATACATGAAAGTTTGGGGACTCAATTTTCAATTCAAATTTGGAGATTTGGCAGTAACTTTCTGAGCATATTACCGCTTTTGTTTCACCCACTGGTAAAAAGTTCTAGCTCTTCCACCACTCACCGTCAATTTATGTGTTTATAAACATGATAAATAAAAATATCTAGTGTGTACTTTCCTAGATGCATAATTGTTCAGAATATGAATTGTTCAACACGACACTAAATGTGTAATTCGTGGCGCACGATTATTGCCTGGCGCAAAGCTATGGGGGGCTCAAATGTTAGGCTGGGCCAGCGTCCGGTTACGCAGTGGAGGCCCAACGCTAGCTCGCACGTCTTCGGGACTGGTCGTGCCAGCCCGACGCATGCTCGGCGCCCATTTCATGCTATTTGCCTTTCCAACCCCCTCCGGCCCTTTTCAGCTCGTCTGTTCTATTTCTAGTTGATTGATTTTTCTATGTTACTCGAATCAGCCGATGGAAAGAAAAGATCAGCACGAAGGAAGAGTGGCGAATAATAGAATCCTTATTCCGGCATTTCTTAGTTATCTTTCTGTATGTAATGATACGTGGAGGGCGAATCTGGCATCTGATTTGGTTTTGGTTTTGGTTCGGGGTTGGTCCTTGGCAAGTTGAGTGCTCAAATGGAGGAAGCAAATTCAAAGACTTCCAAGAGAGGAAAGAGCATGGCAGAGGAGAGCGAGAGGGAGGTAGGAGAGAGAAAAAGGGATAGTTAGAAGTAAAGCTGTAAAGGTTACGTAGAGAAAAAGAGAATCAAAGCAAATTAAGGAATCAAGAAAGCGACCCGAACCGAATGGTGTGTTTTCAATTCGGGCACTATACGATTTATCACAAACACACACATATCAAACATGTTCAAGTCATTTCAGGAATTATGGGAACCCAAACCTACTCAAATAATTGACATCCCTGCTACAGTAGTATCAAGATAATTAATTATCTTTTATGCTGACTCTTAAGAAGAAACTATAAACAAATACTTAGGGGGTGCATGATAAAAATTATTTATGTTCAAGAAATGATTTTTCTGTTCCAGACCAATTTCTAGAACAGAAACTTGTTTGATAACGCTTATCAAATTTTCTATTTCTGGAATAGATTTTTATTCCAGAAATAGAAATGGAGGAGAAATCAAAAATAGAAATTTTCTATTTCTGATTTCTTCCAGAAATCAATTTCTGATTTCTCCCAATCCTAATTTCACTCTTCTCTCCCTCGTACGCGTCTTCTTTGCCTCCTCCTCCTCCTCCGCCTCTGCCTCTCCTCCGCCTCTGCTCCGCCTCCGCCTCCACCTCCGCCTCTCCTCCGCCTCTGCTCCGCCTCTCCTCCGTCTCCGCCTTTGCTCCGCGTCTCCTCCACCTCTCTGCTCCGCCTCCGCCTCCACCTCCGCCTCGCCTCCGCCTCTGCTCCGCCTCCACCTCCGCCTCCGCCTCTCCTCCGCCTCTGCTCCGCCTCTTCTCTTGCTCATCCACATCTACTCGCGAATCCACCCCCTCGCCGCAACCCACTGTCCCCGCTTGTTGTCCGAGCACCCCTCGGCAACAAATCTCCTCCGCCTCTGCTCCGCCTTCGCCTCCACCTCCGCCTCCGCCTCTGCTCCGACTCTTCTCTGCCTCTCCTCTTGCTCATCAAACGAATTTCTATTTTTGAAATAGAAATTTTATTAAGTTATCAAACATATTTTTTTCCTCAGAAACTCATTCAGAAATAGAAATAGAAAAATTCATTTATGTTCCAGAAACTATTTCTGGAACAGAAATGTTCTCATGCACCCCCTTAATGACCGGTGAAAAATGGCATAAATGATCTTTAAGTTTTTGACTTAATGTGTAATATAGTCTCCGAATTTTTAATTTTTTCAATGTGGTCCTTAAATTTTACCCAAATTTATTCAATGTGGTCCATCAAGTTTTAATTTATTAAATGTGATCCCTGAATAAATTAGCTTTTAGACTATGTGAAAATATTTAATGTTATTCTTCTATCAATTTAAGTCCGGAAAAAATATTAAACATCTTCATATATGATAAACAGATCATATTGAATAAATTAAAAATTTCGAGATAATATTTCATATTAAGATAAAATTTAGAGTTCACATTGAAAAATTAAAATTTTAAATATCGCATTGCACATTAAATTAATGTTGAACGATGATTTGCATCATTTCCTATGAATCTAAGTGCAAAGTAAACTCAATCCCACGTTCCTATTCGTCTAGTTTAACTATTGTTGTTTGTGGATGCACGACTACTGTTCCAGTTTCCCTTCTCACATGATCCATCCGCGAAGTGACATGATGGGTTTTTTCTATGTGTTGATGGGCCTAAGAAGGCCCGTCCATCCATGATGGGCCTAAAAACCCGGCCCACAAGTTAAGGGCCTATGGAGGAAGAGTTGAGATATGAAGATGCGTTTTACGTTGAGGAGTTATGTCTTTTGGAATAGGCGTTTTAAGAGATAGGAAAATGGGGGGGGGAGGGAACACACTTTTACGTACGTACGTTTTTAGAAAATGCTCTCTTCCCCATAAACGAAAGAATAGTATGCTCTCAAACATAATTTTCTTCCCCTGAAAAGAATAGTACACTCATCGGTAGAACAAGATCGGAATTCTTCCTCGAACTTCAACATTGGTGTTTAATCTGTGAAAGACAAGGTACGCTCGATTTCGTAGTGTATCTTTTGATCGGTGATAAGCAATTTCAACATTGGTGTACCTTTTTGTGGTATCAGAGCGAAGTTCAAGATTGGAGTGATAAGAAGCGATGGTTCATGGGATAGTAGTAGGATGGCTTTTAAATTCATGTTGGTGCATGTTTGTGTTAGCTGAGTGCTAAAATTGCTTATCATTTGAATCGCTCCATTTCTAATTCAGTGTTGAATTGGAAACAAGAGTCAGTAGATTAAAGCGACACCATGAGCGATCAGGAGCCAAGAACTCCTGTTAAGAGGGTCGGTAGGGCCGTGACTCGGGGCAGAACGCTGACCAGGGTCGGTGCTCGAGGAGGCTGTGGTAAAGCACCAGCTGTGGCTAGCGCTAGTGGCGAAGCACCACCTCCTATTGGTGCTGGGGCAGTAGCCCCTGATGATCCTAGGTTCAATGAGATCATGCGTGTACTTGAAGCCTTGGGTAACAGAATAGATCAGCAAGCTGCTACAGTCGAAGCCGCCACTCAAGCCGCCGCTACCGCTGTTGCTGCCGCCGTTGAGGTTGCCCCTATTACCGCACCTGCAGTTGCGCCTGCAGTTGCACCTGCTGTTGCTCCCGCCGCAATGAATGTTGAAGGTCCATCGGGGATTGTGGTTGCTGCAAGACCAATCCATAAGCTGGTGGAGCAATTCCTGAAATTGAACCGACCGTTGTTCACCGGGACAAGAGATCTTGAAGCTGCTTCTTAATGGGTTCAGAAGCTTGAGAAAGCATTTGCACTGCTGATGTGCAATGGACTGAGAAGGTAGTCTTAGCAACTTACCAGCTGGAGGGAGTTGCGAACACCTGGTGGATGACTACACGAGAAACAATCTTTCCAGAAGGCACTGTTTAGGAACGGAACACTTTCCTCGAAGCCTTCAATGATGAATATTTCTCCGAGACCGCTAGGGAGGTGAAGATGGCCGAATTTCAACGTCTTCGCCAAGGTTCACTAACCGTTGATGAGTATGAGGCGAAGTTCGCCGAACTTTCGCAGTACACCTCTAAGCTAATTAAGAACCCTGTAAACCAAGCAAGAAGGTTTAGAGATGGATTCAGACCGAACATGAGGAGCGCCTTAGTCCTTCTAGATCTGAAGACTTACAATAATATGTATTGGAAAGCTCAGAAAATTGAGAAGGATCAGAATGACAGAGCCGCCTCGTCTAGATCAAGGTTTAGTTCTCATAGAGACAACATCCGCCAAGGAAAGAAGCCTATGCTTGGAAATAGATTCCGGGTTCCGCCCAACAAGGAGGGTGGAATCGGAAAGACAGGGTCTAGCCATAATAGTGTGTATTGCCTGTGTGGAAGGCAACACGGATCCGCCCCATGCCATTCTAGACCGGGTACTTATTTTGGGTGTGACCAGCCGGGTCACATAGTGAGGGACTGTCCTAGAAGACAGGGGAGACTGCATTAGTTGCCACCATCACCACAGATGGACTAGATCAGAGGGTATGCCCCTCAAAATGTGCCACAAGGAGGACAGCTGAGCCCTCCAGTTCAGGGCACAGTGTATGCAATTACATAGGGTTAGGCTGAAGTTATGCCTAACGTAATCACAGATATGGTTCCGTTGAATGGACTGTCGGTTCAGAGATGAATCGAGTTATGCACTGCACAGAAAGGGCAATGTCCCAGAACAATTATATCAGAGTGGCGCAGCAAAATTTTGGTTAAGTTTATAAAACTTCAGTTATTGTAATGAAGTCATATAAGGCAGAATCACTAGTTATAGTTGTACTTGAATCCTCTGCCTATGTATAACTTTGATACTGTATATGAAAAGGTTTAAGCTCGAGGAGCTTTTGTTGTAAGGAATTGTTGTTGCGATATGATATAGTTTAATCCGTCGAAGGAAGTTATATCAAAGATGGCGTTATGAATTAGAATTTTAGAAGAACGGTGATTGAGATGTCCTATATCACCCTAGAAAGATGCTTTAAGTCGCAGGTACACTGAGTTGGAAGTCTTCAATTGCCCAGATGGTGATCAAGGAATGGAAGTTACTTGAGAGAGCTCAAGATTCGATTTTCAAATTTGAGGTAGACCACCTTTCAAACCTTATGGCCACCCTCAAAATTGAACCGAAGGTCCAGTTTAGGATCTGCATGTTTTAGTTGATTAACACAAATGTTCAAGAAATCCTACAAGAGGATACCGGTAAAAGAAAGGTTGACTTTCAAATTTCGAAAAAAGGGAATGCCAAAGTATTGTGGGTGATGATAGATGTCAAACAGTATGGAACTTGAGGAAGAGACTTGGTCAAGAATTCACGGTGGCAGTTGCAGTATTCGACCATACAGTGTGAGGTACGTAGACTGATATGAAGATAGTTATCGTCGGACAAGTTGCAAGTGTCAAATGTGCTAGTAAGTGAAAGTTCAGTAATGCAAGCCAATAGGACATTTACAATCACTCAAGAGTCCCGAGTGGGAATGGAAGTATATCACGATGGAATGTTGTGATAGGTTTACTAAGGAGTCAGAGGAATAATGACTCCAGTTGGGGTAGTGGTCGATAGATCGATGAAGTCGGCCCACTTTATCATTGTATAGAAGGATATTGATTGGAATAGGCATGTCGAAGTGTATGTGTGTTAGATAGTTCGTTTGCGTGGAGTACTAGTGACGAACTTATATCGAATCTAGAACCAAGGTTCCCAATTTCAACAGATCAATCAGATAATTCCTTTTGAGGCAGAACAGAGCAGAGTGTGCAAAACTTCAGTTTGTTGAGATTGGATCAGAGAAAGAAAGATCACAGGCCGAGAGTCAGTTCAGCAATCAATAGTTGCAATTGCCGTGAACAGTGCCAGAGTACAAACCGCTCAGAACTGCCAGATTAATTGAATTGTTGAGCATTGAAGGCCCCAAAAGTTCTAAATTGGTGAGTACACCTTTATGAATGTGTCACCAATGAGGGATACCTTGCATTTCAGCAAAGAGGGAAAACTGAAATTGAAGTATGTAGGTCCCTTTGAGATTCTGAAAAGAATCGGGATCCTATCGTATCGTCTTACATTGCCGCCGAGGTTAGCGCAAGTGCATAACGTCTTTCACGTGTCGGTGTTGAGGACATATGAGCTTGACATGACCTACGTGCTAAATATTGAAGAATTAGGCGTGGACGACAGAGTGCCGTACATTAAAAGCTCGGTTCAGCTTGTGGATCAGAAAGATCAGATTCTGTGTATCAAGAAAGTTCCCTTGGTCAAAGTGGTCTAACAACGCTACGGGACTGAAGAAGCAATGGGGGAAAGTGAGACTACATGAGACGACAATACCCCCACCTTTTTTGTTTAAGGATTGGTAAAGGTTTAAATTTCGAGGACGAAATTTTTATAAGAGGGGAAGAGTTGTGACATCCCAAATTTTCAATCATGTTTTCTACTGAATAAATCAAGCATTTCATTGATGCGCCTATAGGGCCATTCTCAGAGTTGATCACTCTTGAGATAACTAGACTATTTGTGGAAGCCATTAAAGAATTCTAATGCAATAGACTTGAGAATTCGACCAGGAATCGGCTTCTTGACCGTGTCCATCTTTAGAGGTCATTACGGCACAGATATAAATTAATTCGAGATCAGAGATAAGTTGGTTCAACTGAGATGTATGGCTAATCGTGGGTGACACAACTAAATTGGAAAATTCTCGTCGACCAACACTAGACTGATTTTCTTATTGTTTTGATACCCTGTGTCCATATTTGGATCATCGGGATTTTCACGACAATCGAGAGTCGCCAATGAGTCGAGTGGGTTCATAGTGGCTAAAAAAAAATCCACCACGGGTCATTTGCACTTAAAAATGCCTGAAAGTTACCTGGTAGCCTTGGTCACGCCAAAAATGCGTCGAATGAAAATTAACCGTGAATTCAAGTCCGATTTCATAAATTGAAGATTTTGTCATATCACAATAAATTCTAGGAACGTCAACTCAGTCTCATAAGATTTTTTTCAGAGATTTAGGGATTTTTACGGAAAATCGTATGGACGTTGTGGAAAATTAACGAAAATTCGTATGGGCCGAATTTAAGTGAGTTTGGACTTTTCAAGCCGAGCCTTTGAGTATCTGGGAATTACAGAAAATTATACGGGATTTTCCTTCGTCAAATTTGGACCTCGATTTGGAAAATTAATGAAGAATTGAACCAAGGTAGTGAAATTCGAAATTGGAATGGGGCTGAAATTTGGGACTTTAATTTGGATCAATTATAGAAAATATGAGTCAAGAAAGTATTAGGGAACATGCAATTAAGGGAAGGGATAAGATTTGCTTTCCTTGGGCCCCTTTCCTTGGCTTCCTCTTCACGGTTTCTCGTTCCTTTTACCTTTTGTTTCCATGTCCCCTCATCTCTATTGAAGATGGTAGCTCCATCGCCTCGAAGACAACCACCGAACCCATCTTCTCTGTCCCAGCTAATTACCCCACAGAAACAACCCTCCGCACCTAGATTTTCTTCAGCTGCTCCACTACATTTTGCTCCCCACAGAACTTATGCTAGCAAAGCTCTCCATCTTCAATCAAGTCAACGAAACCAATAGCTCCTTTGTTTGGTTGACCGAAGCCAGCGAAGTTGAAGTCGCACGTGTCTAGCAAGTTCAGGCTCATCCCACCGAAGGCCAAAACCCACGATCGTCTGCTCCTTCGCCGCACGAATCCAGTCAACCGAAGCTCCCTCTTTCGAAGACTTTGCTGCCCTTGTGCGTCTCTCCCAGCTCTACCACGTTCAGCCCACGTTCCACGGGGCCTCACGCCTGCATCGCCAGACCAAGCCCACCGATTCTCTCTCTCTCTCTCTCTCTCTCTCTCTCTCTCTTGTTGTCCCCACGCTGGTCAACGAACCAGCTACTTCTCCCCATCTTTGACCGCGACACCCACCAACGGACGCCAGCAGCTGCTTCCGCCATCTTCGATCCTCCTGCCCAACTTGCTGTCTCCATCTGGCCGTGTGAATCGCACAAAGCAAGCTATGGATTCCAACGTCTTCGGCACACCAGCAGCCCAGTTGAGTTCAGAGAATGGACTCTTCAGCCCAGCATCTTCAGATCTTCGGCCCAGCTCCAACAAAGGCAGGCCTGGTTCAACTTTATTTCAAGCCCATCTTCAGCAGGCCCAACCCAACTTTGGGCCCAACCTGTTTTCGGCCCAGTTGAAGTCTTCAAGCCTAGCGAAGTCAGCCCATCTTCAAAACAAAAAAGCCCAAGAGCGAGCCCAGTCCAGCACAAGAACAAATCTCAGTTGGGCTGAGATTTATTAGGCCAAGTTTAAGACCCGGTCCAAGCTTGCCGGTGTCGTCGAAAGCCCGATTTCGGCCGTTGTCGCAACACCGTCACGATGATTCGATCTCCGCTTTTAATCAAGTGAGTTTTGCTCACTAATGCTTTCTTAGTTTGCTAATTATGCTTAAGGGTTGATTAGATTTAATTAAGTGCAATTAGGTTGTTAGATTAGAGTAGATTAGTGATTATTAGATATTTGTGATGCATGTTAGACAATTGAATTGTGCAATTAGCAAGTAGAAACGTACTATTATTTATTGAATGCATCTCAGGATTTTTCCCGACCTGTTTCGGGTTCCAATCAGGCATTACGGGCATAAATTGGATTTTTAGTATTTATTTATTAATTTTTGAAATTATTTATTTATTTATTTTTCGAAAATTAGGCTGGGATAGCCGACGACTGAAATTCTGTGCCGATTGTCGTGGTGCAATCTATTTATTTAATTGAGCACTAGTTAGTGGAAATTGAGTGAGTTGATGAGTATGTGGGGATTTATCCCAAAATTGATAAGTATTGGTATTCAATTAGAATTTCACTGTGAGAAGTTGTGAGTTGAACCTTGGAAGCCGCCGAAGTATGGCTATGCCAGTTGGGTCGAGATTTGCCACCGAATTTGGAGTAGGTCGCGCCCATTGGGCCGTAAATTGCCACCCGATAGGGGTCGCGCCTGATAAGGTCGTAATCTGCCACCTATTAAAGGTCGTGCCTAATAAGGCCATAATCTGCCACCTGATATAGGTCGCGCCCGTTGGGCCGTAAATTGCCACCCGATAGGGGTCACGCCTGATAAGGCCGTAATCCAGCACCTATTAAAGGTCGCGCCCATTGGGTCGTAATTTGCCACCTAAAGATAAGTCATGTCCTTTGGACCCTAATTTGTTGCCAAGAAAAGTGGTAGACTGTGCTCGTGAAGCCGTGAGTAAGATTTGAGACTGAATAAGGGAGACGACGAGAGAATGGTTAGATTGACATGTAATCGACTAGGTCGATTAATCGAGATATCGATCTGTGATGTGATTGCTTGGGTGTCTATTGAACTTTTCTAATATGCAAGTGGAATCTAAGGCCAAGGTAAGTCCTTTGACCCATACATGCATAGGCAGCTCGGCTAGCGTATTGGTTTCCTAATCGAGTCTTAGGGGGTAGAACTTGCTAAAACGTAGTCTCATCCTGGTTGTGGGATAACATTTCAGGACCCTGATGAGGAGCCTGAGGAGAAAGAACCCGAAGAGGAGTACCTGGAGGAGAACCCCGATAATGATCCGAGCATGACTCGGATGAGAACTATGATCCCATCCTCTTTGTGAACCTTGTTTGTAGGTGGTTAAGTGTGAGACTAGACCTTTGTGAATAGTATGATAAAATACTTTGAGGTGTGGTTGTATCAAAGTTTGGTTGTGAATTTTAATATGATAAAATACGGCCTACTTTTCTATCCCATTGTTTTATTGTCTGGGGATTATAATTGCTTCCGCTTGTGCATATTAAAATAAAAAGGGTTGGCGATACATGCTGGGATATCACTTTTAAATCGACCAAAGGTAAGGGACGTGTGCGTATCTGAGGATTGGGGCGTGACAATAGGTGTTGATACTTGATTTTTAATTGATGCATCACAAAAGGTAAAATCTCGAGATTAGGGCTTTCAACTACGACTAAACTTGTTTCTTGATCAAAAATGTCAATTTTCATTAATTTTTTTCATTGGCTCTTCATTTGTAAATAATTTTCTAGTCATTTTCATTAAAAAGCCAAAAGTCAAAAAGTTGACTTTTAAATTGACTTTTTGATCAACTATTTAATTAAAAGTCAATCCTAGGTCAAAATTTAGCTTTTTGCTGAAAAAGTTTCCAATTGGTCATAATTTCACTTTAACCACTATAGTTTTCCCAAAAAAAAAAAAAAATCAAAGTTTTGATCATAAAATTAACCTTTTAATGATAAGTTACTAGTTAACTCTTTGACCAAAAAAATTTTAAAAAAATGTAAAAACTCAAAAATCATCTTATTTTAGCCTCAATTTGACTTTGGTATTGTAAATTTTACAAAAAATGATTAAGAATCTCATTTTTTGAATCTTTCGTATTTAGATTCAAAATCAATCAATAATAAAATTACTTTCTTTCTAGTTGTATTTTGACTTAACTTCTTTTACAACATTTGAACTAGAGGCCATTTCAAGATCATTTGTGCAATCATTTCAGTGACCGGATAGGTTTTTCAAGCAAGAGGGACCGGAGGCATTTAGGTGAGGGAGACGGCTGATACCATTGTTGCAGAAAGCAAGCTTATAGAGGGTAATGGAGGAGAGAGATGAAAAAAAAAATGCCAATATTTTCTCTTCTTCTTCATTGAATAGTAGCCAAAAAAAGTCCACATGGACTGATATTTTAAAAATGCCAAGTCACATTAAATTTTTAATTATAAAATCCATGTAATTTTTTGGCCAAAATTTCTTACTACAAGCATTTAACTAATCGTTTTTTCTCCACTTTGGCACTAAAGTAAGTGCCGTATACAACTTTCGACACTTCTAATATCCTTCTCCCGATCTCTAGGTATCCAAAATTCTACGCTCATGCTCTTGCATTAATAAAAAAAAACATATAATGATAATAATACGTTATACGCTAATAGATAGACAAATGGGCAATTCAATTGAGTCCACTTAACTCTCGTTTTATACCATGATTCTATTGTAGATTCAAACTTTTTATTAATCTTTCTCATGTCTCTCTAGAAGCTCGTTTGGTCTAACTGTAGCTAAACTATAACTATGTTATGTCGTAACTATTTTATGTAGTGTTGTAACTTTTATGTTTGGTAATACATATTTTATAATTGAAATACCCCAAAACTGTGTGAAACAGCTTCTCAAAAGTTATTATAGCTTTGCTGGTACGACAATCGTGAGGTACTTGCCAAATACCTTGTGAAATCTAAAGCCCCAATTTTCATAACCGACACGATGGAGGGTTCGAGTGCATTTCCAACAATGCAAAATGTATATGAAGAGAGAAAATCCATTGTCCTTTGGCTAATATATATGAAGAGAGAAAAATCACGCATGAGAAGTTGTGAAACATAGTTTGTTTGAATATGTTTCCTAATCTTATTGTGGTGTCAATGCAGATAAATATGGATATGTTCTTAATAAATAAACTAGTGGACCTATTCGGTTACTGTACTTGACTAGAACTCGAGTGGGTCCACGAATCGGTAGGTTGGTTCCCAGTTCTGGATTCATGGGTGGGAAACGGCCCATCCTAAAATCGATCACCCCACTATTAATACTACATAATATGTCACACATTATAGATCTCTTTCTTGTATATACATGTATTGCTATCAATTTTCTCTTACGTAGAACTCTATTGTCTTGTAACATGAAAAACAAAATTTTTGCGCATGCTGGTGAATTCAAACAAAGGTGTTATTATTACAAAAAAAAAAGAAAAAAGGAAAAAAGTAAACTATGGTAAAGAGGACATATATTTTATTAGTGAAAAGAAATAAAAATAATTGAAGAAATCATATCATATAGAAAAAGAGGGATGTGTGTGACCCGAAAATAATAAGAATGACATGTGTCAATTAAAGAATGAGTAAAATTTTGTTTTGAGTGCTGTGAGTAGATTTGGTCAATAGGAAGATTTGGATATGTCAGGTCAAGCACTAGGCTAAAAGTCTCGCCATGCCTACTATTAAGGGCCCACATAATAATATTTTTATTTCTCCCAATTTCTGTTCTTTTATTTCCTAGAATAAAAAAAAAAGAATAGAAATCTGTTTGGTAACGCCAATTTATTTTTTTATTCCCAGGAATAGAAAAGTGATTGGAGAATAGATTTAGAACATAAATAAGAAACAAAAAAAAAAAAAAAGTAGCTTCTTGTTCCCGTGAACAATTTCTAAAAATAAGTCTTTTTTTCTTTTCTTTTCTATTTTTCTTTTGTTCTTCTTCCTTGTTGCGGCCACCGCCGGCCGCCTACCAACCATCGGCCACCTCTGGCCGCCCGTGGCCATCATCAGCCGACCATCGCCGACCATCGCCAATGCCCACCTCCGACGCCGCTCAACCGCTGGGGAATCGTCACTGTCGTCGCCCACAACCCACCGGCCAACGACCACCACCAACTGCTGTCATCGCCGCCTGACCGCCATTGCCATCACCCAATCACCGGCAACCTGTCGCTGCCATCAACTGCTGCCCACCGCCACATGACCGCCACTTGCTGCTATAGGACCGCTGACCGTTGCCACCAATCACCAGGCAAACGGGTGGCCGCGGGAGGGGGCGGCAACCGATGGGTTATGAACAACGGTCCTGGGGCAGCGGTGGGCGGTGACGGTCGCAGATCTACAACAGCAAGTGGCGGTCATAAATTGTATCAAACACATTTCTATTTTTTTTATTCCAAAAATATAAATTTTGTATAGTTACCAAACACCTTATTTTACTCATAAAAGAACTATTCCTCTAATAAAAACATTGCCATGCACACCCTAAATGAACATACAAAATTTCTTGGGCCTAAGTCGAGGCCCAACAATACATATGCTTGAAGCATCTGCAGACCATGTACACAAACGGAAGACAATATTGCATAAGAATGTTTGTTTGCTGCAGCATAATTCCCAATTTGATCGGTCTCCCAGGAAAGATCCATATGATCGAAAAGATGTAGAGTGTTGCTAGAAAAGCAAAAAAATACATATACTTGCTATAGTAATTAGATATCATTTTCTAATAGAGAAACACATTTGTTTTGCCGATTGAGCTGATACTCAAGTCTACCGCCTCTGGAAATTGAGTATCTTAATGGAAATGGCGAAAACGAACACGAAAAGCATTGTGAATCCTATCATCACCGCGGCAATCACGCCCAAAAAATCGTGTCGATAACCAAAGTAATCTCTCATGTATTCTTCCACTGTGTCCCCAGTGTCTTCAAGCCTATTTGTCAAATCGCCGAACTGAGAGACCACCAATCCATATAAAGTCCAAGAAACGGGGCACACCCAGTAGAACCATCTCCACCATATAGGTATCCTCTGTTTAAAAAGTAGTCATGAGGATGTTCACAAATAAGGCATCACAGTTCATGTTGAAAACAAAATTAGCATATACATGAAAATCAATAGGTTGCTATAGAACTTACAGTCCTTGGCACGACGAAACCTGAAAAGAGGTTCCATGTGGCATAGAATGCAAGAGAGACGATGGAAGCGATGTGGTGGTTTGGGGTCATGCCCACGGCCATCATACCATAGTATGTGAAATACAACAATGTGAAGAACATGAAGAATAGATACCAGAAAATTTTTGCAATGGTCCATTTGAATCCAATCATTGCATAAACTATGATACCATATGATATAGCTTGCACGAGGACATAAGGGACTTCAATTAGAACCTAGAAAATAAAGATGAATCGCATAAGCCACTTTCTAGTATTGATTCATACATAACACCATTTAGAATAAGTGTACCCAAAATCATTTGGAAGCAATTTTACCTGTGCTAATGCATATGGTAGGGCCGAGTACATCCCTGCAGCTCGCTCTCTATAGAAAACCGTTCTCTCCACTGCAACAACTGGTTGCACAGAAGATGCATTTTGCATTCCAAGGAAGAAAAGAGCCGCATACATCGATCCCATCGCATTGAACAAATCTTGACTCCGGGTCCTGCGAACTTAATATTCAAAAACACACAACTTCGAGAATGAATGAAGCGGATATTGACACTCTAGGCAGAACTTACGTTTTAGAGCCGAGGTCCCAAAACATAGTCCCAAACATTAAGGCAATGGAGATGGTGAAGAGGAACCGAACAGCCGTGTACGGCGGATTCCGCCAGTAAGACCAATGTTGCTTCCATAAGCAAGCCATCAATTGGGTGAAAGTTGACTGAGAATACTTAGTCGGGAAATAGAGGTCCTTAGAATTTGGAGGAGGTATGCTCAACTCTTCAATCAAAGCCTTGTTTCTCCTGAAAGTCACAAAAATGTGTTTTCCCATCGACATCTTACAGGTTAATGGCAAGACTTAAAGATGGACCTTAATATATACGATGAACCCACCTGTACAAATCTGAGTTCTTGTATAGATCAGAAAAATCGACACCTAAAGCGAGTTCTTGTGCTGAGCTTGTAACTTCGAGCATCCAAGTTGCTGGATTATAGCCATCTTTGATTTTACTAATTCCTTGGATTCCCTTCATTTTGAAGATACCATGGTGATTCATGTAGGAAAGAAAAGTACAATTGAAGCCATATTATATGAGTGAAACATTCTGTACCTCAAAATACTCTATTAGATGAGAAGAATGACGACCCAGAGGGCCGACATATATCTCCTGTCCCCCTCGCTTCATTAAGAAAAGCTGCAGAGCAAGTGAAAATGCAATATCTTCTAAGTTTAAGTGTGCTACAAACAGACTTTTTGTATTTTGAATGTGTTGACTGACATAACTCACCTCATCGAAAGCTTCAAATATATCGATGCTTGGTTGGTGAATTGTGCATACGACTGTTCTCCCTGTGTCCACTGTATTCCTAACTGTTCTCATGACAATAGCAGCAGCTCTTGCATCAAGCCCTGAGGTAGGTTCGTCCATGAAAATGATGGAGGGGTTTGCGACTAGTTCAACCGCAATGGTCAGCCTTTTGCGTTGCTCGATGGATAGACCATCCACACCAGGCAAACCAACCAAGGCCTGTCTCAGCGGATTTAGCTCCACAAGTTCCATAACTTCCTCAACAAACAGCTACAACATTTTTGTCCGTTATAAGTGATTTGAATTAAATTGATCCTCAATTAAACTACAGAGCCAACAAAGCAGCAAGCACTTCCACAATTTGTTTTAAGTTAAGAAGGCAATCCTGGTAGAAATATATTGTGGTATTAGAAGCAAACCTTTCTGGTTTGGTCGTCCACGCCAGGAGGCAAACGCAGCCATGCCGAGTAAATTAAGGACTCATAGACAGTAACATGAGGTGAATGGATATCGTTTTGTTCACAATATCCAGAAATCCGAGCAAATGTATCTTGATTCTTTGGATACCCAGAAATTGTTATGTTGCCCTTGATGTATCCTCCGGTTTTTCTCCCAGCCAACACATCCATTAGAGTAGTTTTACCAGCACCGCTAACGCCCATTAGAGCAGTAAGAACGCCTGGCCTAAAAGAACCACTTGCACCTTTCAAGAGCACCAATCTATCCTCAGGAGCACCTTGATTCGTCATTTCCTAACAAGATAACAACAAACACTTAATCATACTTTGGATGAACATTTGAGCTTTAACACTTATGATTTATTATGATTATATATCAATGAAGTATTATCTTCAAATTTTTCATAACTTAAGATAATTACCCGTGGCATATCAACTGAATAAGTTATTTCATCGAAAGTAATTGAGTGCGGCTCAAATGGGAGCACCATTCCTCTTTTCGTATTGGCGGCAACAGCTGTTTCAGGCCATGGGGGTGTAAGCTTGGATGACCTCCCTACAAGACCCAATAGAAAAGATAGGCAAAGAAGTAACATGAGCCCCTAATGGACCAAAGCCTTTTGTTCACCCCTTTGAGGTCTTAACTACTGCTAAATCATAGAAACTGAAAAGATAGTAACTACTAGGGCTTCATACCAGATCCATTTCTCAGACTAGAGCCTCGAGATTGCAACTGAATTGATCCTTCTATTCTATCAACGTTCTTGTTGCCCTCAGGATCATCTGATTTTACCGTGTGGGATTTGCCAAAGGCTGCATTCACATGAAGCTTGAGTTGGCAAGCTCTTTTTGATAGAAACTTCAACAAGAAGAAAAGCAAAAATCACTTACGATTAAGAAGAGCGAGAGCCACCGAAAACCCAAAGTTGAAGAGGATGATGAACCCAAACAATGCCCCAAGTCCTATCCAATACCAATACGCTTCAGTAAAGAACCCACGAGACTTCAAAACTTGAATTCCTAGGGGTTCGTTTGTACTTGAATTTGGGGGAATCTATCATAAGGAATAACGCGAGGAATTAGTCAATTAGAGATTTATATCTATGAAAGGTCATAATATTGGCATTAAGCATTTACAAGACTTTACCTTATTCCAATTAGATCCTAAAAGTTCATTGACGACTATGGCGTTCTGCCCATACATTAAAGGAGATGTCCAATATCCCCATATCCACCATTTCTTTACGTCCTCTACAATTCAAAGAAATCAAGATTAGTACTTAAGAAAAAGAAGCTGAACTCTAGTATTCGTAGTACCTCGTGAAAGAACAACTCCACCCAATGCAACGAGTGCAAGCAGCACAAATGACCCGAATGTGTTGGCAACGATCAAGTTTCTCCCAAGTGCCGCGATCAATCGAAACAATCCAGAGGCCATCTGATTAATGGCCACAAGCAAAAGATAATGCTTGAACAACCTATAACACAATATAAACAGTAGAATGTCTCAATCAAAACAACGAGATTAGAGTTTCCATCTTACCACTGAAGAATAATCATAGTTCTTACCTTCCAACATTTGGATCATATCCAGTGACGTAGTAGGTGATGAACACCCAAGCTGCAACCTCCACAAATGTGATAGGGATTTTTAGAATCCAGGATGGTAGAGCATATGCCCATGCGGGATAGAAGAGGAGGTCTCTTTGCTTGTAGAAAATTGGGAGCTTGGCTATAGTCATTGAAATCTCTGACATTCCATTGAACATGATCATGATCACGGTGAAGAACAAGGCACCAATGTAAACTCCTCCATCAGTTACGGTATCCCGATGCATCTTAGTCCGTAAGAATAGGGTCACCGAAATAAACGCCATAATTATGAGCTAATAAACAAGTCACGTCAGTTTAAGTATATCAGACAATTCATGGCTAAAACGAATTGAAAGAGCATGAAGTAGGTATTTACCTGAGAGACCTTGAAGATGTAGACAAATGAGTTCCTTTTCATAAGCAAGTACTCTCTTAAAATGCAAGCTTTAAGCAAATCCTTCATTCCAACACCAAATCTTTTGGTAGTCAAAGCGGCTGGGTGGTTCTTGCTCTTATCAAATGGAGTGGAAAGTTCATCCCCGAGCTTTCTCCCCACATGAAATGACTGGAATGCCTCCACAAATTCCCGAACCGTGACAAAAGTGTAAGGCTCATCTTTGCGTACCCAATACTGATGCTGATCTTTTCTTGATGTTACCTATCGAAAGGTAGAAAAGTAAATTATTGCAAGACACTTGCTACAGAGAGTATCTTTCATCTCACAAAAGTTGTTGAAATAAAATCTTCATATTTTTACGTACTTCCTGCAAGAAATCAGCAACACCCTTCCTCCTAGGGCATTTGAATCCCATGGATTCAAAGAAATCTAGGACGAGTTCACGTGGGCCCTGGTACACAATTTGACCATCAGATAGGAGAATAATGTCATCAAACAGATCATAAGTCTCTGGAGCTGGTTGGAGGAGAGAGATAACCGCCGTTCCATCAAGACTGTGTATAAATTGTTTCAGGAAGTTGACAATTTGGTATGTCGTGGAGCTATCCAGCCCAGTTGATATCTCATCCATCAAAAATACCTCGGCAGGCCCCACCAGCATCTCACCTAGAAATTACAGGTAAGAGAATTGAACATTTTCATTTACTAAAAGTTTGATATGCTTCTAGTTCTAACCTGTGGTCACACGCTTCCGTTGTCCCCCGGAAATACCCCTCAACATTTCATCTCCGACCATAGCATCAGCACATATTTCCAACCCTAAAATCTGTGGAGAAAACATGTGCATTAAAGTTCTACTACCTACCAAGTGCCTACATGATTTTGTGATAATTTTTGTCATAGTTACCTTGAGGATATAATCAATGATGACATTAGCCTCCTGACCTTCTGTTACTGCTGCCTGTGGAATTAGACCCATTGCATTAGAAAAACCAAACACCCCGGTTGGTCTAAGAATTAAAAAACATAAAAAAAAAAAATGCTTACTGGAGTCCGACTCAAAACCATTACTTCATCGTCAGTTTCTTATTATGGATTACTTAATTCATCTCCTTTCTTTAATTGAAAAAATGAAAAACAACTCCAACCTCTCCTTGTTTAATTACCTTCATGAAGATATCGACATCAGGATATGGTTTTATATTTGCCGCTTTCTCTCTTCTTGACAACTCTGACAACATATCTACAGATGTCGCCAAAGGAATCAACATTTTTTATTCGAAAAAGAAAAATTGTCCAAGTCAAACTCAAATATGACATCATAAAATAGGAAAGTATCGAATTTGCTAACCGTATCGTGATCCAACTCCCTGACATCTTGCAGAGAAGGCCAAAGTTTCTCTAACGGTCATTTCTCCTATGTGAAGATCATGTTGACTTATGTAAGCCGCGGTTCTTTGGGGCACAAACTCATTCATGACATGTCCATTGTAAGTTACCCTTCCTGTCGTCTGAGGAAAAATCTTCACTCTTTCAGTATAATTGGATGATATTTTGATGTATAACAAAAGGAGGGCTTAAATTTGATGAAAGGTGACTTGCGTTAACCTTTAGTTCAGGATCAAGCTTGCCGGCCAAAGCTAACAAGAGCGTGGTCTTTCCTGAACTAGGTGGACCCAGAAGCAAAGTCATCCTACAAAATTGTCCACTCAAATGAGAAGAAACTTGCCAAAAAATAAAAGTAAAGCTAATTTTCCACTATTGTGATAAAGGAAAAAAGACAAATCCAAATTCAATTCAATTCGGTTTTGTTCTCATTGAAAGATGGAAATATATTAGTTCCAAATCGAATTTGAAGTGGTAATCCAATCAACATGTTGAAAACTTCTTTCCAACTAGAATGTGACAATTTCTAGTTGGGACCTTTGATTAATTACACGAAGTCTAATGTATTGAATACAGCACTTAGCTCGGAGATGGAACCAAATCACTCATGCTGAAATAAAATTAAGTTCAGTATGATTGAATTTGGAGGCTTGAAGAACTGATTTTTGAGTTGGTTTGATTTGCTCACCTGCCAGGTTTGATGATCCCACTAACATCTTGAAGGATGGTCAAGTGCTTCTTTCTACTAGGAAGTACGTGCAGAAAATTCAAGAAGCCCTTCAGGGGTAGAAAGAAATAAAAAGAAAAGTAAAGGTTAAATGAAGAAGCCAATCGGAACATCCAATCAATTTATTGAATATCATTTTAGTCAGATGATCTTTATTGCAAATTGTTTGACTCACTAATATTGGACTTTGGATGTGTGGTGTATATTTTGCTAGGATCCTCCCCTTCAATAGCTAGCTTCTAGGCTCTAATTCTCCTAAAGTCAATATCAATGGATACAAAAGCCATTTGTCATCTCTCCCAATTGCAACTGAGCGGCACAGGTGGTGACACAAGGATTGTAGTGTTTGCCCGAGACTAGCTAAAGGGCTAGTACAAAAGCTAACCCTTTGTGTGCGCCGTGATCGTGGAGCATGGTTGATCGTTATGATCCTAATTGCAAGAGATGGGGCTCGAATCTCACATATATGGTATGGGCTTTGATGCGTAGTTTATATGGTCTCGGGCTCTCTTTACACTTCAATGGATAGCTATCGAGGTGAGAGAGCCAAGGCCATAAAAATCACATATTGAAGTCCATATCGATGAGTTAGGATCCTAACAAAAATGGAGCTGCCATTTTGGCTTTTATATTCCACATATTTAGGTGGTTGCTAGCTTACCTCTAAAATACTAGTGCAGAAATTAATGACGGTGGGCAAAGCTCTGCTTCCTTCATAAGCCTCTGCCTCCACTTTCAAATGCTCGAATCTGACTTCAATTGTAGGAAGATCAATTCCAACTCTGCGACCAGACTCATCAAAAACCACAATTAGTCAAGCCTAAAATAAATAATAAATAATTAATTAATTAATTACATCTTTGACAGTACGAGGACAACTTTACCGCGAAAAAGACAAAACATGCATGAATCATGAAGGAACGATTCCCACCATTCTGGACGACAAAATTTTCAGGGGCATGATAAGGATTTTCCTTGGTAAAGATTTTTCTCGGGAATCAAACAGACTCCATGCCAAGAAACGTGGCAAATTTGGTAAACATTTTCCTTTTTACTCAGAAAACCCACGAACAGAGGTTCCAAAGACGGAGCAAACAGAGATCGTACCTGTCAATGCGGTTCCGGAGCTTCAGCAAGAAGCCCTCGTTGTCCTCCTCAGTGACCCTCACTAACCTCTCAAGCAATCTCTTCCTGTCATGAAAGCCCAGGTTCCAGATATCGATTTGGTTAGCCCCGCCGCCGGCCGTCAGAATCCCTTTCTGGAGACGCTCGAAGGTGGGGAGTTTCTCGAGAGCAGCCCATCTCAGAGCTTCCTCGTCATCCTCATCGCGCGAAGACCTCGAGAACACATCCGCTATCGATGCATGGTTCCTCCACGTGGTGGAGCTGGTCGCGCGCAGGCTGTTGCCTGCTCTGTATATATCTCCTCCATCCATGGATGATGATGGTGTCTGCTAAAGCGCTGGTCTTGCTCTGTTTTCAAAACACAAGAAGTGAAGAAGAAGAAGAAGAAGAAGAAGAAGAAGAAGAAGAGGAGGAGGAGGAGGAGTAGGGAGGTGACAGCGTTTCGTAGCTGATGTGCGCTTGTGTAATTACGTATGAAAATTGGCTCTTTGCATCGAGCTCATAAGTAAGAGAGAGACGGGGTAGACAGGCGTGAAAATGGAGTTTATATAGAGACTGAGAGAGCACATAAATATTCTTCATTTCAATATTTACGCTTTTTTTTTTCAATTGAACTTCTATATTTTCTATTTATAAAATTAAATCCTTTAATTTTCACAAATCTTCTAGTCGAATCCTTGGACCGCCCAGTCTACCCACGTCCAATGGAAGTGGCCCTTGGACAACGTCTTAGCGCAACACGCAGAAAATTTTTCCAGCGTGGATATCCATGTGAGAGTCTATACTGGCCAAAATTCATCCGTATTGTACTCATGCTGTCTACATATGCTAAATTTTTCCACATACGTCCACGTGGAGATTCACATTTTATCTGTATCACACACGTCAACTAAAATTAGTTGGGTTTGGTGTTAGAGGGAATTGATTAAATTACTCATGAAAGTAAAAGAATTTGAGTAGATAAATTAAAATAACGAGAATTTAATTAGAGAAAATGTGAGAGTATAAAGAATAAAAGGCCAAATCTTTTTTAAAAAGAAGACAATAAACCGATTGGGATGCTGGGATCATTGTAAAGTTATGTTCGTTATATTATTCCATAAGGCTGTATTTGGTCATCTAAATTTCAAATAAGGATAGGACTAGATAATTTGAGATTGAAATTAATGAATTTTACTATTAGTGAACCACAATAATAGTGTGGATGTTTTCATATTCTACCTCATTTGTTGATTGTAGGAACTATCATATCGATGTAAATGCACAAACAGAAATTGTAAGAATCTATCAGTATTCACTGCTAAAATCGAAATGCACAAATGGACAAACCTCCAATAATCAATTCAAGATTTTGACATGATCTAAACCTTCAATATCAAAGAAGCCCATAAAATCGACTATGACAAGAAATCCAAACTAGTCAGAGTGTTGTTGACGGGATAGATTAACCAAAAAATGATTGATCTAGCGAGAGAGAAAAGGCATGATTATTCACATCCACAATCTTGCTACTACTTGTCACTAGTCAACCACCACCGACCGCCACTCGTCGTCGCCTGCCAACTGGCCAACGTTTGCCAGCCAACCTCGGCCAATCGTCACCAACTATCGCTGCCGATCGTCAACCGTCACCGACAACTACCGCAAACCATCAACCGTTGTTGCTCGCCACCGATAGCCGTTGCCACTTGCCATCACTCATCGCCGATGACTGCCGTTGTCGCAGCCAATTGACGGCGACGGTCGGTGGCAACAAGCTACGGCGACAGTCGGTGGCAACAAGCTGCGGCGGCAGTCGACGACCAGCAGCAAAGGCCGTTGGCGACAAGCGACAGCAAGTAGCAATGGGCAGTGGCAATAAGGAAGAATAAGAAAAAAATTGAAAGAAATTTTACATTTACAAAAATATTTGTGAATCGTACCATACTCATTCTTATTCTTTTTCCATTCCGAGAACATAAATTTTGTATAGTTATCTAACGCGTTCTTTTACTGAGAAATTGTTTCGGAGAATAGAAATAAAAAAAGACTATTTCTAAAAGAAATTATTCTCTGAAATAGAAGTGTTATCAAACGAACCCTTAATAGCACTAGTGGCTAGGGAGGTTCTTTGGACAGTGGTGCCAACCCTTAATAGCACTAGCGGTTCCAGGTTCCGGTTCGGTTCCATCTGGAACCTGAAACCCACCCTCGGATACAGGTTCCTCATTTTTTGGAACTTGGAACTTATTCGTCAGAATCATGAACCTAGAACCTACCCTGTCGCAAGTTCTAAGGTCGGTTTCACTAGGGTCAGTTCTAGGTTCCAACAAGTTCTAAGGTCGGTTTCACTAGGATCAGTTCCAGGTTCCAACAGGTTCTTTCTTCTTCTTTGTTTTTTTTTTTTTCTTTTTCAGATTTGAACTATAACGTACATGCATACTTTACGGTAACTTCCACGTCTTAGCAAACAAAGGAGTCGTGCATTCCTCATTTTATGTCTGCATATCTCAGATAAAATGCCTTCTTCAATCGAATCGCTAGGGTAAAATTGGCATCTTCATTTATTTTTTGCAGATAACAGACTTCTTTTTTAACCCATACCTCAAACGCAAAGCTCCAAAGGCCTCAACAAAATATATGAGATTATCTACATGCTCCAATTCAAACCCAGCAACTAGAGCACGAGCATAAGCCATTGCTTGCTCCTTCCGAAGCACTGCCTTTCGAGTCTCCAGAACCCGCTGGAGATGGACCCTGTCACCATCCAGAGTGAAATAGTCAATGAGCTCGGAGATGCTTCGACCAAATACTATTGACAAGGTAGTTTACTTGGAATTTTCTTCTGAGGCAGTGACGCATCATCAGCTCCATCATGTTTTGCTTTGGACTGAGAAGCAACATCACAACACAGATGTCCACCATCATAATCTGATGTTACCGCATGATATTCCATTATTTGCTAGAACGATCACATACCTTATAGGACCCAGATGACTTTGTGAAGTTTCCCTCAGAAACTGACGCATTTCCTGTCAAAAAGAGAGTACAGAGCTTTCAGCTTATCAGCAGCTAGGAATAAATTAATGCCAAAACCAATATGCAATTCATTAAGGCAAGGTTTGATTAAGAAAACTTTGTGCTTTCCACAAAAAAAATAAAAATAAAAATAATAAATAATGCAAGGCAATTAATTTATTTTTTTCTTTTCCAGAAAAACCTGTTCATAGTCAGCACCAAGCAGGTCGACCAATTTTTTTATGTAAATTCAGAAAGTCCTGCTCACAGTCAGGGTATTCAAGCATGTAATGCCGACCCTACCTTCCATTGCCATATCGATGTTCTGATCTTCATTGGATAGGATTGATTCTTGTATCTGGGAAACCTCCCTCTCTAATGTGACGAATCTCTCTAGAACTTCAGGTGTCCTAACAAAACTTACAAATCTGCATGAAGACGAGAAAAGAAAAACGGAGAGAAAATTCAGTACATTCGACATTGATTACAACCGTCAAGCATATTTTCTTATTTAGTATCTTATCAATAGGTAAACTAATCCATAATCAGCAATCAGGTGTAACGGCATTCACCTTTTTCGCCCTTTCGATTTATCTCCTTGACACATTCCAAAGAGCATAACGTATTTAGAACAAACTTCCAGATTTTGCAAGTAGTAAGGAAATCAAATGCAATTCAATGCAGGGACAGTTTACTTGAAGCAATTGAAAGCGTGGATGCTTGCTAGATTACCCCTCCGGTTCGGTTCTCCGGTTCCTCCAGTTCCGGTTCTACCCGAGAACTGCGCTCACCCCTATAGTGCATGTCGTCATCTGTAGATACATACATGAACACCTAAAATAGTCTTTGAATTACATCTTCGCATCCACTCTCTCTGTAGCAAATATCATTTTGGCGTCCTCTAATGTGTTCAACACTTTTAAAAATCAGTGGCTACCTTTGATTAGTGTCCATCGACCAAGTAGCGCAAAAAGGTTTTAGACACCTACAATGGTGTATTGATACATCAAGAAGCTCAAACTATTCTTACAACTTGTGGAACCATCTATGCCGTTATAGAAAATAATTTGGACTAAAGTAAGCACGACAAAGATCATATTATATTCTATCGGTGATAAGAAAATTAAAATAAATGGTTAATTAGAGTATTCTTGATTTGCGAAAAATGCATAATTTGGAAAATATTTTTCTAAAAATGATTACTTATATTACTTGAAATAACTAGTTAATGAAAAATATTTTTATCATCAACAATTATTTTGCCTAAACATTATCGTGAACAATGAAAATATTTTTAATTTATTCATTTTGCAAGCGATATAGACAATTATTCTTTTAAAAATATTGTTAAAATCATTCATTTTTTGAGAAAGATTTTTTGTGAAGTAAACCGAGCCTTAAAAGAATAAAATGGTATCAATGAGACTGAAAAATAGGATGCCTACGTAATAAAATTGAAATTAACAACTTAGTGCAGGAGTTCTAAAATAACCATATTAAAGCCAATTTGCCTTGCTAAAGAAGCAAATTAGCTAGGGACAGCACGCGTGGTGAGGAAGGTTCCACGGTCGAGAGTACCCAGAGTCATGCATGTCGTCATCTGCAAGTACAACAGCACTCCGAGGATCACGCCAGACACGCGAAAGGTGTTCGGTAGCTGTGCCAACTGCATCTCCTTGGAGGAAGCAGAAAAAAGGACCAGAAATAAAGTCTTGATCTGACTTCATCGTCACTTTCCTAGCCTTGATCTGACTTCGTCGTCACTTTCCTGGCCTTTCCCCCTCAACATGTGAAACGCATTTTGGACAAAAGAGAGGAACGCTCGTACGAACAAGAATCAAAATAACTCCAGCTGAAGGCGGTTGCCTTAGCTGTTAAGGATCGAACACTCTGTACTGATTATGCTTAGGTTTGATTCTCACTGTTAGCAATCTCCCGTTAATAAGCGAAATGCAGGTCCAGTATAAGTCCTCAAAGTAAGCCAGCAACATGCCCTCATTCCGAAATGGAGTAATCTACTTTTAAGATAGTATTGCGAAAAATCCCAAACTTGTGTATTTATCACAAATTTATCTCCAAACTAATTTTTTGAGATCAAAAAAATCATAAATTGATGCACATGTGACAAATATTCCTTCAATTAATTTCCGTTAAACTTTTACCATTAAATTACTGCATCTCCTAGGACGAAGCGGAAAAAAGGACCAGAAAAAGCGGAAGAAAGGACCAGAAATAGTTTTGATCTGACATCGTCGTCACGTTCCTAGCCTTTCCCCCTCAACATGTGAAACACATTTTGGACAAAAGAGAGGAACGCTCGTACGACTAGGAATCAAAATAATTCCAGCTGAAGTCGGTTGGCTTAGGGCGCGTTTGATAATGATTTTGTTTCCGGAAGTAAATTCTGATCAGAACTAATTCTTTTTTATTCTGTTCCCGGGAACTGATTCTAAGCATTTTAAGTCATTTGGTAACTGTCCAAAATTTCTGATTCTAGAATAGAATTGCGTTTGGTACCGTGTTCATTAATTCTGTTCAAAATCAATTTCTTTTCATTTTTAAATAAATTATTTTCTTTTCTTTTTTTCCTTTTTTATTTTCCTTTTTCTCATCTTCTTCTTCTTCTTCTGGCCGGTCGCCGAACCGGCAACCGACCAAACAAGGGCCAGCGACCTCACCGGAGTGTCGCCGGCCCTCGCCGGCCGGGCGGGCGAGGCTCGCCAAGCCCCACCGGTGGCTAGGCCGGCCTCGCCGGGGCCGGGCGAGGCCTCGCTGTGCCACCGGCGGGGCCGGGCGAGCCTCGCCGGTGGCCGGGCGAGCCTCGCCCGGCCACCGATGGGGCCGGGCGTCGCGAGGCTTGCCGGCCCCCGCCCGCCCCGGCGAGGCCCGCCCCGGCCACCGGCGAACCGGACGGCGACGGCGGATGCGGTGACGGATGGCTGACGGTGGCGGGCGGTGGTGGACGGCAGTTGCGAGATGGCCGAAGGGAATAAGAAAAGTTCTTGATTTTGATTTTCAAATTCGTTCCCAGGACAAGAATCAATTTTTTTTTAGTTCTTGATTCTATTCCCATTCTGTTCCCGGGAACAAAAATTTTACTAAACGAGATTCTAGGCCCAAACTGATTCTGAGAACAAAGAATCAGAATTTGGCCATGTTTGGATGGTTACCAAACAGGGCCCTAGCTGTTAAGGATCGAACACTTTGTACTGATTATGCTTAGAATTGATTCTCACTATCAGCAGTCTCCCGTTAATAAGCTAAATGCAAGTCCAAAATAAGTCCTCAAAGTAAGCCAGCAACATGCCATCATCTTGAAATGGAGTAATCTACTTTTCGATAGTATCGCGAAAAATCCCAAACTTATATATTTGTAACAAACTTATCTTCAAACTAATTTTTTGACATTAAAAAGATCATAAATTGATGTACATGTGACAGATATTCCTTCAATTAATTTCCATTAAACTTTTACCATTAAATTACTGAATTTGATGATACGTAACAACTAACGGATGTATCCATTTAGGGTTTTACCATTTCATAGTATTAATCTAATTTAAAGAAAACTAATTGAAAGTAAATTTATCATAAATATATCAATTTGGAAATTTTGTGATCAAAAATTTATTTAAAATAAATTTTTCGCATATATACTAGTTTAGGATTTTTTGTAGTAAAAAAATTAGTTTTAGATAAATTAGTCAAGAATATATCAATTTAAGGAATTTAGTGATATTAACCCTCTCCCTTTTACCAAAATAAAAAAATAAAAACCCCTCTCCCTTTCACCCAAACATTTTGCTATGAAAAAATAAAATGACTCAAAAGATAATTGTCAATTATGATAAGATGAGTCATTGACAAATAACTTATTCGAGCTATCGGCCTATTTGAATTCAATTAGGTTTCAATGGGGTTTACAAGACAAGATGGTCCATTGACAAATTACTTATTAGAAAGTGACAAACTTAGACTTTTAGATTTAGGAAGTGCTTGGGCAAGAAAACGAAAGACACGCGTGAAAATGAACAGTAAAATCTTGAGGGAGAAATCAATCAAATCAATGTGAAAGTTCAACAAAGCACAGTTCATCATAAATGGATTCGGCACTAAATATCCTTGGACCCACCTCTGCCTATGGAACTTAAGTTGGATCTTGGGTTCAATTGAACATGTGATCCACGTCTGATGAGTCATTCACTAAAGTACGATCACTATTTTAAAATCTTAAATTTACTTGGATAGTTTTGGAACACTCAAAAATAAAATTGATCATAATAAAAAAAAAATTGTTGGCCAAACTCTAATTTAATATTTTGAGACTATTAGATCTTAAAGTTATAAGGCTATGTTTGACAGTTAGAATAAGATTCAAAATAAAATAAAATTTATCTTATCTTGTGTTTGTGTCTATTTAAGATAAGATAAAGTCTCGGATATAAAAGAGATATAAGGAATGTAAAATAAAGGTGGATAAAATTTTTAATGTCAATAACAAAAAAAAAATTATTTTTCTAAAATAACAAACTTATTTTATTAATAAAATTAAAATCACATTTCAATACAAATAATATTAAAGTTCTAATAAAAGGAATTCAAAATAAAAAAATAAAAATATATTTTTCAATTTAATCTTATTTTTATTTAGTTATTCAATTTAATTCTACCTTATAATATAATTTCAATATATAATAATTAAATATATATTTATATTTATACATATTTTAGGTATATTAGTATGGTTTATTATTTAATATAAATTTATAAGAGAATGATGGAAGGGAAAAAGAAATTAACAAGAAAACAATTAGAAAAGAGGGAAAAAAATCAAATAACAATTAAGTAGGCTAGAGTGTTGTAAGAAATTTTTACCATCTCTGTTTTTACAACCATTACATCCGTTTACATTGATATGCGATTTATACAAAACAATATACATGATATGATATGAATATATCTGAATTTATTATAATGATTCACCAAGATAGGAAATAGCAAAATATCTAGATTTCATGTTATATTCTATCTAGTCTATTCCCGATTAAAAATCTAAACAATCAAATGTAGCCTAAGATGATTTGACAATTTTCAAGAAACGGAAATCTTTCAAGCAATGATCATAGCAACGAATTCGAGGCTGTTGATTTTATAACTCTTCGACCACTCACCATCAATTTATGTGTTTATAAACATGATAAATAAAAATATCTAGTGTGGACTAAAAATATCTAGTGTGGACTTTCCTAGATGCATAATTGTTCAGAATATGAATAGTTCAACACGGCACTAAATGTGTAATTCGTGGCGCACGATTATTGCCTGGCGCAAAGCTATGGGGGGCTCAAATGTTAGGCCGGGCCAGCGTCCGGTTACGCAGTGGAGGCCCAACGCTAGCTCGCACGTCTTCGGGACTGGTCGTGCCAGCCCGACGCATGCTCGGCGCCCATTTCATGCGATTTGCCTTTCCAACCCCCTCCGGCCCTTTTCAGCTCGTCTGTTCTATTTCTAGTTGATTGATTTTTCTATGTTACTCGAATCAGGCGATGGAAAGAAAAGATCAGCACGAAGGAAGAGTGGCGAATAATAGAATCCTTATTCCGGCATTTCTTAGTTATCTTTCTGTATGTATTGATACGTGGAGGGCGAATCTGGCATCTGATTTGGTTTTGGTTTTGGTTCGGGGTTGGTCCTTGGCAAGTTGAGTGCTCAAATGGAGGAAGCAAATTCAAAGACTTCCAAGAGAGGAAAGAGCATGGCAGAGGAGAGCGAGAGGGAGGTAGGAGAGAGAAAAAGGGATAGTTAGAAGTAAAGCTGTAAAGGCTACGTAGAGAAAAAAGAGTATCAAAACAAACTAAGGAATCGAGAAAGCGACCCGAACCGAATTGTGTGTTTCAGTTCGGGCACTATTCGATGTATCGCAAACACACACATATCAAACATGTTCAAGTCATTTCAGGAATTATGGGAACCCAAACCTACTCAAACAATTTACACCCCCGCTACAAAGTAGTATCAAGATAATTAATTATCTTTTATGCCGACTCTTAAGAAGAAACTATAAACAGATAATTAATGACCGGTGAAAAATGGCATAAATGATCTTTAAGTTTTTGACTTAATGTGTAATATAGTCTCTGAATTTTTAATTTTTTCAATGTGGTCCTTAAATTTTACCCAAATTTATTCAATGTAGTCCATCAAGTTTTAATTTATCAAATGTGATCCCTGAATAAATTAGCTTTTAGACTATGTGAAAATATTTAATGTTATTCTTCTATCAATTTAAGTCCGGAAAAAATATTAAACATCTTCATATAAGATAAATAGATCATATTAAACAAATTAAAAATTTCGAGATAATATTTCATATTAAGATAAAATTTAGATATCACATTGAAAAATTAAAATTTTAAATATCACATTGCACATTAAATTAATGTTGAACAATGATTTGCATCATTTCCTGTGAATCTAAGTGCAAAGTAAACTCAATCCCACGTTCCCATTCGTCTAGTTTAACTACTATTGTTTGTGGACGCATGACCATTGTTCCAGTTTCCCTTCTCACACAATCCATCCGCGAAGTGACATGATGGGTTTTTTCTATGTGTTGATGGGCCTAAGAAGGCCCGTCCGCCCATAATGGGCCTAAAAATCCAGCCCGCAAGTTAAGGGCCCATGAAGGAATGGTTGAGATATGAAGATGCGTTTTACGTTGAGGAGTTATGTCTTTTGGAGAAGGCGTTTTAATAGATAGAAAAAAAAGGGGGGGAGGGGGAACACACTTTTACGTACGTATGTTTTCAAAAAACGCTCCCTTCCCCATAAACGAAAGAATAGTACGCTCTTAAACATAATTTTCTTCCCCTGAAAAGAATAGTACGCTCCGGTAGAACTGGATCGGGATTCTTCCTCGAACTTCAACATTGGTGTTTAATCTGTGAAAGACAAGATACACTCGATTCTGTAGTGTATCTTTTGATCAGTGATACACGTGCTTCCTGGGCTCGCCTTCCGTATTTGTTGTTTTAAGGGTTCGATTGAATATCGATCATTTTTAGGGAATCCGTTTCCCCAACATTGGTATCGAGTAATAGTTCATGTTTCCCAATCCCCTTTTCATGTATGTAAATTGTTTATTGGTTGAATTTCGTGAAACGCCGTCATCGCTCGATCGGGGACGGAAAAATCCCGACACCGCGTACTGTTCACCCATGTTTGTGACTTTCTGTAAATCGAAGTTCATTTATGATAGCATAGGGTTGTAGTTCTCGTTGATATGAGAAAATTGAATGGCGGATCATTGCTGGACACGCTGCCACGTGCGGCCAGAAGGAACCGGCGTCATTGGCGCATGCAACGCTCGCACCAATTTGGTTCCCAAGTGTGTGCAACGCACGTGCGTGGTTGCTGGCATGTGCGGGGCACACACCAGCTGACGTCATTGTGATGTCAGCTCGCGGTTGCCCACACATGCGCATGGCACATGCTGGGTCAGTTGGTTCAACCCGACCCGACCCGTCCGACCTCGACCCATCTGATAGTTGACCTGTTGACTCCATTGACCATTAACCTGCGTTGACTATCGTTGACCAAAGTTGACCACCACTGATCAGCATTGACCACCGTTGACTAGCAAAAAAAAAAAAAAAATTGGAGGAAAATTATGTATTTTCTGTTGTTGTTCGTAGTGGATTATAAATAATCTCTTTTGTTTTGCATTTGTTGCAGGAACAATGATGCGTTAAGCACACATGCCTACATTTCTAAGAATGGACGAAGAAAAGGCAAGACTTAAAGAGCTAATGACAGAATTAGCTAATTATCGGTGAAATGACAGTGATGTAGTATTACACGTGGTCAGGGTCAATTAGATGATACACGAAATTGTCTGGAATGGTTATCTTATGCTGGATTTTGAAAATGTGCTGGCCTTAATAAACACTCTTCCACCTAAATGGCAAGCAGTGTTAGATCGCCTATGGGAGGTCAACGTGATCCCGAATTATAGGAGGCTTGCTATAGCTTTTGTAAGAGAGTACTATAGAATCGAGTTAACCAAAACTTCAACCCTTGGGTTTGAGTGTCACATGGCGCAGAGTGAATGCGCCTTGGAGATGGCATGAGAGTTCTCCAAAGTTTTTTCCGTGGTTGGCCAATGTGCTTTCAACATTTTCAGAGAATTTTATTGAGAAATTAGAAAAGACTTTCCCAATTTATTTTTTCTTAGATTAGTTTGAGATGTTTTAGGTGTAAATATCTCTTTCTATGTTGATTTTTTCCCCTGAATATATTACTTAGTGTGATGGACATGTTTAATTATTGAAAGTTCAATGTTATCTATCGTTGTAAATTAGTATGTTAATTTACAATTCTTTGTGAGAAGTTCAAGAAAGTTTTAGTAACTTTGCTGAACTTATTTTGCATAAAAGATTATATTAATAATAATTTTAAGTTATAATTTTTTGGATAATGATTGGAAACATAGCGACATTTTGATTTTGAAACCTTACTTATAATTATTCATTAATATGATGAGTTTGTGCAAAATGGATGCATAAATGATAAACATTAATAATTTGTGCAAATGTGTCTGATATGTTCAGATCGATGACTTTAGCCACTAAGAGCATAGTTGTTGAATTAAACAAAGATGAGAAGCCTAACGGCGATAACTATGAAATATGGCATATGAAAATCCAATATGTGTTGGAAAAACAAGAGGCACTAGAAGCTCTTAACTTGACTATGGAAGAGCCTAAAGATAGGAACATTGCACAACATAAGAGAGATAATGATGCATTTGCCGCATGGAAGAGAAAGAATTCTCTTGCTCGCATTATGTTGCTGATTAGCATGGAGAATGATGTCATACATGAGTTCATGCGTTTTGAGAATGTTAAGGAAATGTGGGAAGCATTGGCGGTAGGAGTGTGCAAAATACCCGGAACCGCCGGACCGCCGGAACCGGACCGAAACCGCCCAGAACTAGCAGTTCTTGAGGGAACCGATCCGGTTTCCGATTCCAATTTTTCGGAACCGGTGGGTACCGGTCCGGTTCCCTGTTCCATGAGCGGATCCGCCCACCCGGACCGGACCGGTACCTTTTTAATATTTTAAAAAAATTACTAAAAGAAACCCTAGATTAGATCTCATCTCCTCACTCCCTTCGTCTTCGATTCTCTCTCTCTTTGTCTCTTCCTCGGTTCCTCATAATCCTATCGCCATTTCGATTCCTCCCTAAGCGTCGATGCTGCCACTGCTGCTCCTCCGCCGCTGCTATTCGCCCCCTCGCGTCGGCCACCACCCTCCACAACCGCAGAAAATTGTTTCGCGACCGTTCTATGTTGAAAACCCGACCATAGACCTCCTCCCCTCCTTCATAGACCCGACCATTCTATGTTGAAAACCAAAATTGTTTCGCCTCAAGATCGGTTCCATGGATCCACCCGGGAACCGGACCGAACCAGCGGTCCGGTTCCCGGGTGGATCCATGCAACAAACGGGTGGATCCTGGTTCTAATTTTTCAAAACCGGTCCTTAGCGGGCGGTTCCCGCTTCTAGGTCGGGAACGGCCCGCCCGGACCATGCACACCCCTAATTGGCAGCAAGATTTGGTCATATATCGGTGACCAAATTGAGGCAATTCACTATAAGGTTTGACTCTTACAAAAAGCCTTATGGTTATACCATGAAACAACACTTGAGAAAGATATCAAACACTTAAGCTGAAGGATGCTGGTCATGTCCCGACCGATGAGCAAAGAAGTGCAAGCAATGATCTGTTCCTTGCCTCAAAGTTAGGAGTATATGAAGGTGCACTTGACCTACAATGAGAACATCAAAACCTTTGAGGATGCGGTGCGCCATCTTAAGCTAGAAGAGGACCGCTTCCTGGCGGCTAAGCTAGAAACTGACATTTATTATACTGATTCTAGCTCACATGGAGTTTCGAGCTCCAAGTGCAAACGTCCCGATTGGTTCAAAAGGTGGAAAGGCAAGAGAGCGAGTTCTTCAGGGAAGAAACCAAAAGTTGACCAATATGAAAGAGAAAAGCGTCATCGAATGAAGAAGCTATCAAGGGTGAAATGTTACAATTGTGACAAGAAAGGTCACTGTGCTCACGACTATCGCAAGCCAAAGCAGGTAAACGCCCAATTGCACTTTTGAGAACTTTGCTTATGTGTCAAGTTCTGTATTCTTAACTGTATCTAATCATTTGTAGACTGTAGATTCGGGAGCAACAGACCATGTAGCGAATGATAGAGAATATTTCGTGGAATTTTGACGAATACCGACTGGAATTAAGTGGATCAATGTAGGAAATAACTCCAGAGCGAAAGTAAAAGGAATTGACACATGCCAATTAAACATGCGTGGTGGACGCACTTTGTTCATACATGATGTTTTATATGCTCCAGAGATTCGTCGAAATTTAGTGTCTATTTTGTGTTGGTTAAGCTTGGTTTTAATATGAACTTCCATAATAATTGTGTGGATTTGTATTTAAATACAAACTACTATGGTTGTGGTTATTTTATAGATGGTTTTATTACATTAAATGTTAACTGTTATTATGTCAATGTTTGTTATTCCATTTTCACGTCTTCAAATTCATATGATAATGATGTAAATGTGTGGCATGTTACACTTGGTCATATTGATCAACAACGTATGAATAGACTAACCAAAGAAAGCTTGTTGGGCAACATTGAAAAAGTCAGATTTGTCCAGATGTGAGTATTGCCTAGTAGGGAAAACGACAAGGAAACCATTTGGAAAATGTAAAAGAGCTGAATTTCATTTACATTTAATTCATTTGACGTATGTGTGAAAGGAATGTATGAAACTGTTTATTTCATCACATTTATAGATAATTATACTTGATTTAGATATGTCTATTTGATTTTTTATAAATCTAACACATTGAATTGTTTTAAAAGGTTTATGAACTTGGTAGAAAATCAATTAGACAAGAAAATAAAAGTATCGAGATTTGATCGAGGTCGAGAATATTTATCTGATGAGTTTATAAAATTATGTGATGAAAAAAAAATAGAAAGACAGTTGTCTATTACATATACTTTTCAACAAAATGGTATTGTGGAGAGAAAGAACAGAACCCTACTGAAAATGGTTAGGTCCATGATGGCACATGCTAACAGTTACTTCCACTCCATATGAATTATGTACAGGTAAAAAATCGGACTTGAGTTTTCTTAAACCATGGGATTGTGCTGCCTATACTCATGAGTCGTCTCACAAGTTTGGGAAATTGGATCCTAGAGGAAAGAAGAGTATTTTCATAAGATACTCTGAACACTCGAAATTGTATGTATTTATAAGTAAGTAGGAAAGTGGAAGTATAACTGAATTCGAATCACGGGATGTCACATTCTTAGAGAATAAATTTCCTAAAAATGGTAAAATATGTGAGGATTGCTCCCTATTTAAAACCTTGGATCTAGATAATGAATTTAGTAGAGTTCGTCCAAGTATGAGTAATATGAGAAGTGATGAATTTAATTTAATTCACTCTCAATTACAACCACATTATGAAATTATATCGTCATTATCTAATATGGGTGGGAGCATGATGAAGAATGATGTGCAAAGTGTACAATCTTTCGTACGACGAACAAGTTGCAAAAGTATTCCCCGTCGACGTTTTGACATTAAGGGGGAAACTTTTATGGTTGTTCCACAATATGAAAATGAGCCAAGAAATGTTAATGAGGCTCTGAATTACCTTAATAAGGAAAAATGGATGCATGCAATGGAAGAGAAGATGTAGTCAATAAAGTCAAACCATGTTTGGGAACTGGTTGATCTTCCAAAAGGATGCAAAGCCATTGGGAACAAGTGGGTTCTCAAAATAAAGCGTAAAACTGATGTTTTAATAGAAAGACATAAAGCTCGTCTTGTCACGAAGGGGTATAATCAACAGGAATTAATTGATTATGAGGAAACATTTTCTCCTGTAATGAGATTTACCTCGATTCACATTATTATGGTAATAGTAGCTAATATAGATCTTGAGTTACATCAAATTGATGTAAAAGCTGCTTTCCTCAATAGAAAATTATAGAAAGAAATATATATGGAACACCCTACTGGTTTCATTATGAAAGGCCAAGAAGAAAATGTATGTAGACTATTGAGATCGATATATAACCTTAAGCAGTCATCGAGATAATGGTATATACATTTTCATAATACCATAATAGCATATGATTTTACAATGATTGATGATGATCATTATGTATATATCAAAAGATCTAAGGATCAATTTGTGATCATATCCTTATATGTTGATGATATACTAATTGTCGAAAGCAATATGGATTAACAATAGTTGATTATCTTCCAACTTTGAGATGAAAGATATGGATGAGGCTGTATACATTCTTGGAGTTAAGATTTTAAGAGATCATTCAAAGAGGTCATTATCTCTTTCGCAAGAAACATACATAAATAAGGTTTTTGAACAATTTTGTATGCAAGATTGTAAACCAATAAATACTCCTATTGCAAGAGGTGAAAGATTGAGCCATAGATTGTGTCTAAGGACTCTACAAGAGAATGAATAAATGCAACATGTTCCTTATGCTAGTGCTGTTGGAAGCTTAATGTACATTATGATGTGTACAAGACCTGACATATGTTTGGAATGATGAGTAGATACCAATCCAATCTAAGTCAAGCACATTAGAAAGCTGTTAAAAGAATACCGAGGTATTTGAATGGAACTGCTGATTATATGCTAAGTTATCGAGGAAAGGATCTGCGACTTGAAGGCTATTCAGATGCTGATTGCAGAAAAGATTTAGATGAAATGAAATCTATCTCTGGATTTGTTTTTTTACTTAATAATGGCGCCATATCTTAGAGAAATAAGAAACAAATGTGTATAGCCTTGTCTACGATAGAAGCTGTGTTCGTGGCATTATCAGCAACGATACAAGAATGTGTTTGGTTTAAGAGATTTTTGGATCATTTAGGTATTATTGAGAATGTTGCAAATTCATTATTGGTTAACTGTGATAGCCAAGCAGTAATAGCGTACACCAATGATCCAAAATATCATGGCAAAACCAAACATATAGATATCAAGTATAATTTTGTCAAAGATATGGTTGCACGAAAATATGTGAACTTACAGTACATATCTACGCATATAATGGTAGCAGATCCTATGACAAAACCAATACCTAGAAATGTGTTTTGTGGTCATGTAAAATCCTATGAATCTTTGTTTGATATTTATGCATCTTAGTGCTCAGTGCATTATATAAAATTAAGAAAGTATGTCAGAAAGATAAAATATTAGCCCACTCACACGGGTAATCGTCTTTATTTACTATGTAATAAATAGAGATGAGACAGATTTTAAGTTTATTATCTAGGTGATAATCGAAAGTTGAAACTTAAAAAATATATGTCATATTAACTGAGTGTTAAAATGAGAACATAATATTTACTATATCCGAAAGTAAAATAACCTACATATTTTACTTTTTAGTCTATGATGACAGATGTGAGTTCTAATGAATTCCGTAAAATAGTAAATACGTGAACTCAAGTTAAACATTAGGTATGTTTGAACTATCATTTATATGGTATTGAAAGTGTAGACATACGCTCCACAAGAAAGAAGTTTCATACCGTAATACGTATTTCATACTACATATGCATGAGACAACTAATAAAAGTGGCAAAAGTTTTTATCTCAACTTTTATACCGTGTGAGACTCTTAAGAAAAAGAGTTTCTCAATTTAATGCTCTCATGACTCTTACTTATTCTCAAGATTTTTATTCAGTATTTGCTATCTTAGAATGTTGCCAATGATCATGAATTGATTCGATTTAATATGACATTTATAGAAAGTCAAGTTAAACTGAAATTGACAGTTTCAAGGAAAAAGGAAGATCGAATTTGGAGAATCGCATTATAGTTTTGTATTTATTAGTCGACCAATTATTATTATTTTTGGGATAATCATAATCGTGAATACAATATATCATTATTTAAAAATAGATCAAGAGATATATAAATGTGATCGATCAATCTAGAGTACTGCATACTAAATCTATTCAGAGTATGATGCCCATTATGAGCTGCTATATATTGGCAACGAGCTCTCAAAATATGCTGATCGCACATATTATTCACTGATATGAATGTTGCAGAGAGCTAAAAATTATCATGTTCGGCCCACCATGTACAAGTAAGAGATGATAAGCTTTTTCTATGTGTTGATGGGTCTAACCTAAAACCCGCCCGTCTATCCACCCATGATGAGATTTGAAAATGCCTAAAAATTTTAAGAGATAGAAAAAAAAAGGGGGGACCCACTTTTTTATACCGTACGCAAGTTAAGGGCTCATGGAGGAAATGTTGAGATTTGAAAATGCAATTTACGTTGAAGGTTGAGATTTGAAAATGCGTTTTGCGTTATTTTTTGGAGGAAGCATTTTAAGAGATAGAAAAAAAAAATTTTTTCATTTTTTTCTTTTCATTTTCCTTTTTTTCTTTTTCTTTTTCTTTTTTTTTCCTTTTTTCTTTTCTTTTTCTCACCTTCTCCTTCTTCTTCTGGGGGGACCACACTTTTTTATACGCGTACGTTTTTCAGAAAACGCTCTCTTCCCCAAAAAGGAAAGAGTACGCTCTCAAATAGAATTTTCTTCCTCCGTAAAAAAACAATACGCTTCCCAGTAAAATAGGATTGGATCAGATTCTTCCTCGAACTTCAACAAATTAGTGTTTAATATGTGAAAGACAAAATACATTTGATTCCTTAATGTATCTTTTTTTATTGATGATACATGTGCTTTTGGACTCGCCTTCCGCATTCATTATTTCAGGGTTCGTTTGAATATCCGATCGTTTTTAAGGATTGCGTTTCCCGAAACATGATGACAAAAATCACCCAAACGAATCATCCAAAACCCACAAGACAGCAGGTCGACAATGGCCTCCTTATCCATCCCTTTCACATAAACCACAGAGAGAGCGGGAGCGCTTCACTTGCTACTGCCTGCTTCCACCTCCCTCCTCCTCCAATGGCGGATACGTCGGACGAGGGGATGCACGCCGTCGCGAGGAGGGTCGCTGCCGTCGCCAACCACCTGTCCCCTCCCGACCCCGCCCCGCAGGCGGGGCAGTCCTCTGTCTCCGCTCGGCCCTGCGGCGGCGGCGGCGGCGGCGCCTCCATGAAGGACTCCTACCAGCGCATTCACGGCGAGGTCCCCGACCATCCGGTCGTGTGGAGGACCGCGGACGATGGGTCGGGCCCGGAGTTCACCGACGTCATCTACGAGAAAGCTGTCGGCGAAGGAATCGCCAAGGTTCTTCGTTTGAGCGGAAGCTCGGTTTAAGCGTGTGGTCAACATTACTGCAATGAATGATCATGAATTCATTATCAATGCCCTTTCTCCTCCTTTATTGGTGTTGTGCAGATTACGATCAATAGGCCGGAGAGAAGAAATGCGTTCAGGCCGAAGACGGTCAAGGAGCTGAGCCGCGCATTTAACGATGCGAGAGACGATGTTTCGATCGGGGTCATCATTCTCACTGGAAAGGTACTCTTCGTTTCTGTAATGTCTCGATATTCTTCTTGTAATCCGCACTTTTCTGGGATGCTGCAAAAATTTCGGGTTTGTGGTTAAATTAGGCCAAGTAAACTAGCCTTCGTCATTCATGTCTTGAGAAAACTTGATGGGGGTAGTCTTGAAAATAGAGATCAATTTTGAACTTTTGCAAATTCCATTGTCTTTTGTTCATGAAGTTAATGTCTCGCATGTAAGTAGAAGCTGCATCAAAATGTCGGTGGCTCGTTTATTGAGTGAATTTCAGGGTCGCGCAATGCCTTATTTTGTTTCTTAAACACATATAATGTTTAGGGAACCAAGGCATTCTGCAGCGGTGGTGACCAGGCTTTGAGAACGAAGGATGGTTATGCTGATCCCGATGATGTCGGCAGGCTAAATGTCCTGGATTTGCAGGTATGATGTTAACTTGGCCAAATTTTGTCTAGCACAATATAGTCATTCTATGTTGGTGCAATTGCCTATCCTGCATCACCTTTCTCTCGGTCCATGAATCTTTCTGATACATATTTTTCGGTCCTAGTGTTCAAAAACTATGCATTTCTATACCTTTAACCTAAATAAAATGGCCGCTAATGGAGCTTTTCATGTTTATGCAAAGCAAAACAAGGCACTCCCATTTCTTGAGTGCCACATGAAGCAGGCTTTCATGTTTTGGTTGCTTCCATTTGCAGGTCCAAATTAGGCGTCTCCCTAAGCCAGTAATAGCAATGGTAAATATTCTCCTTAGTTCACCCTCACTGCACATAATAATTGCTGTGTTCTCTCCGGTGAATTTACTTGTGATGGGGTTTATAGATTATCCACCATTACCAATTCAGGTTGCCGGCTATGCCATTGGAGGAGGGCATATACTGCATATGGTTTGTGATCTGACAATTGCTGCTGATAATGCTATTTTTGGTCAAACTGGTCCTAAGGTACTTATGACTTGTCTAAGTGTTTTCTTATTCTAGCAAAAGAGTTTTCATTGAGGTTGAGGTGAGAAGGAGATACTACTGCAATTGCTTTTGATATAGGGTACCTGGTTGGTTCTGCCTTCCTTATGGTGCATAGCACAGTATGACCCATACAATTAGTCTAAGCTGAAACCCTTTCAACTGTTTCCATTTGTTCAATTTGCAGTCATGAAGTTATGATGTGATCTGTTCTTGTTGTTGCTCTTCTAAGGTTGGAAGCTTTGATGCTGGTTATGGAAGTTCGATCATGTCTCGATTGGTGAGCATTACGGATGAACTTGCCTTTGCTATCATGTGGCTCAAATTGCGGCGTGTCACGTCGAATTCTTTCTTCTTAATTTTGGATGGATTACTGTTAACTGTGTTCTACTTCCACGTAGTAAGAAACTTGTGGCATAAACATGAACAAACAGGTTGGGCCTAAAAAGGCACGTGAAATGTGGTTTTTGGCGAGGTTCTATACAGCTTCTGAAGCAGACAAGATGGGACTCGTTAATATTGTTGTGCCGGTGAGTTCATTCCACTGACTTCATTGTAGCTTCACCTGTCCTTAATTTTATTCCTGAGGAAAAACTGATGAAGATGGGAAATACTGCCGAACCATGCTTGAATCTTGTTTACTAGGACAAATGTAGTGTGCAAAGTCCTTCTAATGGCAGTCTCATCATGTTTTAGACTGCAACATGTTCAAAGACGAACTGGGCACATTCTCTCGGCCATCCGTTTTACCAACTCAAACAATGCTAATGATTTGTTGATCTTGTTCAGCTAGAGAATTTGGAGCAGGAAACAATCAAGTGGTGCAGAGAGATATTGAGAAATAGCCCAACGGCAATCAGGGTGCTCAAATCAGCCCTCAATGCAGTTGATGATGGCCACGCAGGGCTTCAGGTACCTTCAGTCCAAACATCTCATTACACGGCAATATATTTGTCTGTTCCAGTTGTTACCATCCACATTGTCAAGAGCCCGACGGCATTCCAATGTTGGGTTTGATAGGCCTTACATACACTTTTCACTCCCATCTTGCAATTGAACCTTTTAGAGCTATCTGCCCTCATCGACATGTCACCATAGCTAATCAAGTTTCGGATTCATGTTCCTTGTTTTATCCTGTGTATTCCATTCGTGACACAAAATGTATTTCGATTTTGGCTGTTCTGTGACCAATGTACATACGCTGAGGTTCCATTCGTCATCATGATGTTATCAAAGCTTCCATCAATTTCTGGGGAGCCCCAAGCAATTATTCATTGGGCATAGATGATAATACTTACTGTTGTTTTTTATTCCTTCCCTTCGTTTAGGAACTAGCTGGAGATGCAACACTTCTATTCTATGGAACCGAGGAAGGGAACGAGGGCAAAACAGCATACATGCAGAAGAGGCGGCCGGATTTCTCTAAATTCCCTCGACTTCCATGACACCCGTATTTCTGTTCTTGTTATATTTTGGCCAAGCGTGTACGAGTAGTTCATTTAGTAGCTGTAACTAGGGTGAAATCGAATCATAGTCACAATGGGAATGATTATCGATATCGATAGGTTCAGGTTTAGGCCATGTTGTTGCTTCAATGTGAATGTCAAAAAGCGCTTGCGGATCACAGGAAACTCCATGGAATTTCATTTTCAGTGTTGTTTCCTTCTAGCCCAACCACGTTGATTGTATTTCCAATCTTTTCCTAATAATTTCTGGCTGAAAAGGTAAGGTGTGTTCGGGACCGGACAGGACCGGACGGCTGGTTTGGACAGTTCCCACAGGACAAATCCAATTCCTAGCTCCAAATTTTTGGAACAGGGAATAATTGGTTCAGTTCTTAGTTTCAAGTGTGGAATTGAACTACTTAGACTGGATTGATATGGTCTTATTTTCCTTTTCTTTTAAAAGATAAAGAAACAAAATTGCCAGAATCTTAGACTCCGTTTGATAACATTATTATTTCTCTCAATTTATGTTCTTTTGTTTCCCGGATTTAAAAAGAAGAACAGAAATTCATTTGGTAACATCAATTAATTTTTCTATTATTCGAAATAGAAAAGTAGCCGGGGAATAGATATGAAATAGAAATAAGGAGTAGAAAAAAGTAAATGAGTTGAAAAATATATATATTTTAAAAAGATCGCTTATATCGTTTAAAATAATTAATCAATGAAATATTTTTATTGTTCATAACAATTTATGCCTAGGTATTTTCATGGACAATTAAAATACTATATATTTATTTATTTTCGTAATTGTTACAAGTGATCATTTTTAGGAACAATTTTCATAAATAAGTAATTTTCTTTCTTTTCTTCTTCTTTGCCACCCGCTGTCCACCACCTCTTGTTGCCGGTCGCTAGCCTTCAGATGTCATTGCTTGACACAGAATGTTGCCGCTGCTGGCTAGAGGAGGAGCAATAAGAAAAAGATAAAAATTATTAAAAAATTAAAAGAAATTCTATATTATAAAAAAATTTGTGAGTCATACCAAGCGTATTCCTATTCTTTATTTTTATTTCTTTTTATTATAGTTGTTAAACGCGTTCTTTTATTAAGAAATTATACCACGGAATAGAAATAAAAAAAAAATTGTCTCTAAAAAGAAATTGTTCTGCAGAACAGAAATATTACCAAATAGACCCTTAAATCTCAATCTGATCTATAGTTCTAGGGTGAGACTGGACTAATCCGGGAGTTAATCACTCCCCAAAAAAGACCTTGCTGGTTGTAATTCCCATCTCTACAAAAAAAGAATAGTTTGCAGTTGGTATAAAAGAATTCAGCAACGATAAATAAATAAATAAATATTTTTTTATTCCGTTCGGGAGCAACGACAGCGAATAGTGGTATTATTGCATAATGAGAACTATTTCACTAAGTAACCCCGTGCATTCGGCATAATGAGAAAGCTAAGCTAAGTTTCTTCTAAAATTAACGAAGTTATGTCAAAAGTCATCTTATAATATAATAAACATCGAAAATGCACGAAATAGTAGGTAATTGTATGAAGGACAACAGCCACAAAAAAAAATTCTAAATTATGTCCACATATTTACTCAAAAGTTTGTTTTGTGACACAAAAAATTTTAAACTTGTACCTACATTATAATTCCCTCCTTCAAAATTCTGTTTTAGGACTTGTAAAAATCTGGCCTAGAGGGACTACAGTGTTAACATGACATCCACGTGACTTAAGTGAAATAAAAACGACATAACTAAAAAATCACTTTGACCAGAGTAAATGGGTTGCATATGTAGTATGTACACATTTGGGATTTTTAAGGTCACAATTTTGTTTTTTTAAAGTAAATGTGTTGTGGCGAATATAGTTTGGAGTTTTTAATATCATAAAAAAAGTTTAGAGTAAATGCATCATAATAAGCATAGTTTGGAGTTTTTTCGGTGTCTTTCTTCCTACTATAAAACGTGCTTATCGTCCTTCGTCCGACAGTGTTTGGAAGTTTATAGCAATTTGTCATGCTTACTCTCTTTTTAACAAGATTAATGGACTTGCGTTGAGCATATCCTCTTTTTAATCTTTGTGAACACGCAATCTTGCAAACACGTTAGCAAGAGTTTCTTCTAGATCACGATTGCTATCTACGGTCACTCCATGCTCTAGGCCGTTTATTAGTTTTTTTTTTGGGTGACCCAGGGAACCTCGCACACAGCCGACAGCTGGGAAGCCTCCTGCTTCGCAGGGGATTCGATCCAGGGCCTCCTCGGTGGACGTCACCTTTCTCTACCATCAGTGCTGCCACGACGGGTGGTTAGGCCGTTTAGGGCGCGTTTAGTAACGATTACGTTCTCTAGATTCGATCGAATTAATTCTTTTTGATTACTGTTCCCAAACCGATTCGAAAAAGAACGCGTTTAGAATCGTACAAAATTTCGATTCTAGAATAGAAAAAGAACAAAATGTGTTTGGAATCGCTGATAAAATTTCTATTCAAATTCTTTTTTAATTACCTTTTTAGATAAATATAAATTTGATATTGAATTCTCATAAACCCCTCATTGATTAATTATATTTATACTAAGTAATAAAAATATTAACTAATCAATTTTTATTAAATAGTTAATAATAAACCATAGTATAAATTATACTAATATACCTAAAATATGTAATAAATATAAATACTAAATTATAAAGCAAAATTAAATATGTATTCTATATATAGCAAATATATATTTCAGAATAGGACGAAATTAAAATAAAATATAGAAATAAATAAAAATAAAAACGAAAATTGTTGTTATTTTAATTTTTTTCTTATTAGAATTTCAATATCATTTATATTTAAATATGAGTTTTTTTTTTATCATGGTGATTTCTCATTTTCAATAAATATTTACATTTTCTATGATTAAATATCTAATCCATTTTGAATTCAATATGGATGGATGTTAATTTTAATTTAACGTGGAGCATGAGAGGGCGTTGATGAGCAGAATGCTTTTTTTTGATTCTTTTTTCTGATTCGAATCAAGAATCACATTTTTTCGATTCTAAATTCTTGTCCAAAACTGATTTTGGGAACAAATTTGTTCTAACAAAAAATTTACCAAACGATTCTCAAAATAAACTGATTAGGAACAAAGAATCATAATTTACTGCTGTTTGGATGGTTCAAACATGGCCTTATTAGTTAGTCATGATAAAGCCCGAAATGATGTAATGGTTGGAAATGAAGCGCCTAGTAACACGACATGAAGACTCCTTTATTTATGAAATATCATAAACGAGAGGTAAAATTTGAACTTAATAAATGAATGAATAAATAAATAAGGCAAAATAAACAGAGGTCCGAATTTGTTCTCTCGAAATAATTCTTTAATTTTGGAGAGACATTATCATCGTGAGGAAAATCAAAACAAATATAGAAAAAGCAAGCTATCGTAATTGAACCAATGATTACTGAATAATGCGATTTTCATAAGATAATTTTTATAAAGTTCAAGAGATCGTTTGTTAAAATTCATATTACATAACAGTTGTTTCCCATAATTCGATTTTTAAAATATAAAAATCACAGCCGGCTTACGTCATCAATTTGGACAAACACAAGTAACTCGATTGACACCAAATCAACATAGGGTCGACAACATTTTCTTAATTTAATATTTAGAGATTAATAACGCAGGCGTCATAGATAAAAGTTGAATTAAGCGAGGATATGCATACGTCCCACAAATATGATGAGTATGAATTCAAGTATGCTAATTTTTTTAGGGATAAATAAATTGTAAATTTTAAAATTTATAAAAATTATAATTAAATAAAATTTATCACAAAAATGCAAAAATACAATCGAATTTTAGAACTTGTCGAATTAGTTTAAATAAGTTCTTTCATTTGATTGTACTACTTGTGATGAGTAATATGACTTAATTATACTTTTTGATAGTTTTAGAATTTCATCATATATTCGTGATAAATTTCAAGATTTAATTATACTTTTTTGTTTTAGATTTAAAGCTGGAGTGCACTATATTCGTTTCCAGGGCTCATCCGTTCATCCCAATTTTTCATGGAGGTCGAGTCGTATTCTCAGGAAGAAATTAAAACCATCTGATTTGGCGTGCGTGGCACTTCACTCCCTGAACCGAAGCAACCTCGGGAGGCAAACTCGATCTTGCTCAGAACCAGCAAGAACACACGCCTCGTTCGGATCACGCTGTCCGAATCCGAGGTATTGGGGGAGGGGCGGTCCTCTGCTTGCCATGAAGAGGAGGATTCGCGTGCTCTGACCCGGCGAAGACGAAGATGAGTGTGAGCGGCGGCAACGAGTTCCGGTTCTTCCTGTCCTGCGACATCAACCTCCCCGTCACCTTCCGGGTCGAGAACTTGGAGGGCGCTCTGCCCGCCAAGCACTCTCCGAACTCAGCGGGTACGATTAATTCTTCTTCTTTTTTTTGGGTTCTTTCGCGAGGGAAAAGGATGGCAAAGGAGGATCCTTTTGATTTCGTTCCGGATTGCGATGGGCGTCAGTGATGGAATTTGGGAGTTTTGGAGTCTGAAGTGGTGAAAAATCTTTCTGGGTCAGCTCGGCGGTTGTCGGATCTGAACTGGGTCTTCTTTGTATTTTCAATTTGATGGAGGGGTTGAGTGCGGTGGTGAAGTCGTGTCGACTTGATTGAATTGATTGCGGATTCGAAGAGTGTTGTCGTTGATTGTAGATAGACGGACTATGTGATGGTGTAAGGAGAGTTCTCTCTCTTAAGATGGTGTGAATTTTCAGGGAAAGGCAGAATCTTGGTGGTATTAAGGTTCAGTAATTCTGGTTTTCCCCTTTATATGTTGACATCTATGTTTTCAATTATTGGGCGATGGTTTAGCGGCCAAAATTCTGTTTTGATTATGCTTTCGCTTGTTATATGGCATCTCTGTTGAATCCTTCTGCAGAGATTGATCATACTGCAGACGAGAGACAGTCGGAGCTGTACGTTGAATGCTCTCTGTACATTGATGGTGCTCCTTTTGGTCTTCCCACTAGAACAAGGTGCTTTCTTAATTTAATCCTTGCTTCGTGTCCTAATTTTTTCCCCCATTTGTTCCTTTTGTTGTCTGTTAGGCCAAACGCTACTTCCCAATGACAGTTTCTTCCATTGTGTCTTGTTTTACCATTTTAGTCATGTAAAAAATATTTATTGTTTTGAGGAGACGTCAAAGATGATTATGAGATAATCTGGGGTAAATTCCAACATTTATAGTTACTTATGAAAAGGTTTACCATATATGATAATAAATCTGGGGAAGGAGGTTTATGGTCCTGTGGTGAGTAGCGGATTAGAGCTAAGAATGAATAATAGATCTTTGTTATGTTCCAGTGTATTAATGTCCATGTTTGTTTCAAGGAGATGAGAGAATGCGGGTGACTGAAACGGGTAAAATGAGTGTGGCCCATGTTGATGGTAAGGAATGCAGCATATACTTACTTTGACCGCTCATTTTAGGGTAATAATTGATGTTGCATATTTTTATGGCACAATCTGGTGCGTTGAGCTTTGAGACTTTGATCTTTCAGGTAGGACTTAGGAGGGGTATTGTCGGGTTCAAAAGTAGCCCTGAAGAACATTTTGATTATGAGCATGACTTCAATGGACAGAATTTTAAATTTCTCAATTATTAGTGCTAAAATCATCTGTCACTTGGTCAGTGTTTCATAACTGTATTTGACTTAGTCTGCTGGAGTTATAACTTTCAATTCCGGTTTACTGGTGACATTGAATATCTGGAGCTTAAAGTGTCATCTGAAGGTACCTTTTAGCTTTACTTTCCATAGAAGGTGTTGGACTCTGGTGCTGCTACTGGGTTCCTTGGAAAGACGTTCACCTGTAGTTAGAATACTCACGAGGATTTATAGCTCGTGATCCTTAGAGAAAATCCTTCTGTCTTGTTAAAGATTAATGGAATATTGAAAGTATATGTTGGGGGTAAATATTGAAAATGATGCTTATAAGTGTGTTTTCTGCTGGTCATGGAGATCCAAGATGACTTAAACATAACGGTCCAGAGTCAATGGCCAGGAACATGTGAAATATTGAAACAGAACTCTTCAAGATCTTTGTATACAGCTGGCTGCCCTGAAAAGTTTGTGGTTTTCATCCTCTTTATCAAGACTAAAACTTGCAATTAGTTTTTCTTTTTGTTACCACTTTTTACTGTTATTTATCTACTTAGTGCCGTTTATGATTTTACAATGAACATGCTGAGGAAATAATCTATGAGAGACATTCAATTTATTATTCAGTTAGGTTAGGGCCAATCGGTTCCTTGGTGGGTAGGTTCCTGATCAGAAACCTTGGAACCCACTTGTCAAAGTTGATTGCCGATTCTAAAAATCAGGAACTGAACCAGTTCACTTAGGAACCGGCCTAGAACCAAACTTACTGGTTTCAAGGTCAATCAGGAATTGGGACTAACTTTAAGTTACAACTATTGTTATAGGAAAAGAAACCATATGAACAAATTGTGGCATATTGGTTAAGGTATTGATGGATTTTGTAGGGCCCAGGTTTCCTATCTCTAACATATCATCTTTTTCTTGAGCAAAATGAACAAAAGAAGCTAAAAATTGGTTCAAAATCGGTTCAAAATCGGTTCGACCTGCAGTCCAAAACTGGTTCCACCAGAGAACTGGCCATGAGTAGAACCAAGGGTTCACGTTATAAAATTGGGAACAAAACCAGTCAAGGCCAGTTCCCCTTTTAACCTAGGAACCTACTGGTCGCCATGTGAAATGGCCAGGTTCCTCACCCTTAATTCTGGTTATGTATGTAGCAATTTCCACAATTTGAAGGTAACCATTGCAGTTAAGTGTGATGGTTTCTCTAATGGTAATTGACTAAATATAGCTTGTTCTTAAATCTTTCAAAATGAGTGTCAGAAATAGGGACTTAGGAGGTTCAGATCCTACTGAATCTTTTATATATCTAAAATCTGCTTGTGTTAATGTCAGGTTGGAATCTGCAGGGCCACCATACTGTTGGAATGAACTCATCACGCTGAGTACGAAATATCGAGACTTAACTGCTCACTCGCAGCTTGCTTTGACGGTGAGTGTGATGGTTCTTCGCTTGTATTTTAGGTAAAAGTTAACTGGAGATTTAAATCGGTGACTAATAACATTACATGCATAGTTTGACTAATATCACTGACACAATTATATATCCTCATTCATTTTTACCTTTAATGTTTAAGTGGATCTTCATTGTTACATGTAGTCCCTATCACTTTCTGATAAAGGTCATTCTTAGGCAGAGGTCTGTTTACTCAGAGCTAATACTAGGGCATATGTCCTCCTTTATGTTCATTAGCATCTTGCATCCACTTCTATGAATTTGTGTAAGCATATCTTGTCAAGGTTTTTTAGCTTCTATGTAGAAGCATGACCTGTGAATGGATGCTGACCATTTGAATGTTTGCTTGAGAGAATATCATCACACCCCTCAAAATTTTCTGTTGGGCTCCTAAGTGATGAGCCTATGTTTCATCTTTCACCAACATTATCCTCTTGAGTGTAGTTCAGAAAAAATTTGATGTGTGCACATTTGGTGCTGATATTTATTACAGCTAGGTCGAACTGTTACTCTAATATCTCCAATAAAAGTGGAAAATCATGTTTTGACATATAATTTTAGATGATGTAGGATAATGAGTCCTGTGTGCCAAGTGCAATTTAGAAGAGAATTTGAATGAGAAATTACTATGGAAGGTGACACCAAGAGTAAATATCTCTAAGTGTCTCATTTAAAGCATCCTAGGCATCACAACTATAGCCTCCTAAGCATCAGATTATGGTTTCTTAAGCATCACACTTAAAAGGAGAGCTGTCACACCATTTAAAAGCAAATACTCTGCTTAATTTACAATAATTGTCATAGAAGTTAATGGATAGAAATAATTGTGACCATATAAAAATCCTAGTTATAGTTGTAATAGGAAACTTGTAAACAAGAGACTAATTGAAGGGAAACCGCATATATCAGAAGGAAAAGTAGGGACTTATTAAATTCTAATAGAACTGAAATAGTATCAGATAAGGCTATAATTCAATTATGAGAAGAATCTTAGTTCTTCATGTCTCTTATTGGACTGTGGACCCATAGCCGATCTTGATCATAGCTTGAAAAATTCATGTTACTTGGTCTACAAAAAAGCTTGTTTGATCTTGTGGGATGCATCGCTAGGTCTGGGATGTTTCTTGTGGCAAAGAGGAGGGATTGATTGGTGGGGCTACAATTCTTCTATTTAGCAGCAAAAAGCAGCTCAAAACGGGGAAGCAGAAACTTAGACTCTGGCAAGGAAAGGAAGCTGATGGCTCATTTCCAACAACTACGCCTGGCAAGGTTTCTGCTTGTTTGTACCGTGCTGGTGAACATGAGACATTTGGCCATGAATGACAATTTTTCTACATAATATGGTTGCAGGTCCCTAAGCATGAGCGTGGTGAATTGGAGCGGTTGGAAAAGCTTTTGAATAAGTACGAAAGAGGACAGATTCAACGTGTTGATTGGCTGGACCGTCTTGCATTCAAAGCTATGGACAAGGTCAAGGAACGAGAGAGCAATAAAGCTGGAAATTCTCACCTATACCTGGTTGTTGACTTCTGTAGCTTTGAACATCGAGTTGTTTTCCAGGTAAACAACTAGGAAGAATGAGAGGAGGAATTATTTTCTCCGTTGAATAATGAGAACACATATTGCATATATTAATTGAGTACTTGTACACAGTTTGACATTTTTTATCAATTTTTTATTTTTCCTGATGGACGCACTCTGCATGGTATATCTGTTTTCTTTTCCTTTTCATTTGGCTAGTTGTTGCAATTGGACAAACTTATAGGCATCTCATTTTTTGAGATGTGGCTTCTCGTTGTAATTTTCTAAAGTAGCAACCAGTTTAGTAATCAGACGTTTTGCTGGGATGTGAAGAACTGCAATCATCAGCTTTCATGAGCAATCGCTAAAGTCAAATTTTTGTTGATGCATAGTTATTTTCTTTATGGGTGGTTGAACACACGCTTTGTTGACCAAAGATTATTTGAAATGGAATCTAGTCTAGTAAATTAATGCTTACTTGTAGTTTTAGCTAGTGCCATCCTTTTCTCTTCCTGGCTAAGTTCATACTCTAGGTCAGCAGTAGGAATCCAAGAGGTGATGGCATTTTTTTTCTTTTCTTTTTTTTTTTGCTATTGGTAATCTCATCAATATAGCTAGTATTGATGTGAAGTAAAATTTTTTGCCAAATTTTGTTTGGATGGAGGGAAGGGGGATATATATTTCCTGTGTTTGGATAGTTAAAATGATGAAGGAAAAGGGTGGAAATGAGAGGAAACAATACCTTTGGACCACGCGGAACTTTGTTATTGCTTCTATCTCTTCGTTTGTTGGGCTGAATGCATTCATGCTGCTATACTTTTTTGGCAAGGTTTTGTTTGCTTATGCATAACTAGTAGGTTGACCTTCTAAATATAATATCCTCTTTCTGTAAATAAATTGTGTAGTATGCTGGACTTGTAGGAATCTGGAGCAAATTTCTTACCTCCACCAATAGTTTCAACAAATGAACTTGTCATTGTGTGGGACCCTGAAGTGGGAAAAATAAATCCATCTGAGCACAAGCAACTGAAGCTAGCGAGGAGTTTAACCCGTGGCATTATTGACAAGGATCTCAAACCAAGCTCTACCGAAAGGAAGTAAGCCTGATTTTGTTATATCGTTGAAATTCAGTTACAATTTTGACAGTATTAGGGAAAATATCTCAGTTCTTTTCCTCTTCCAACTACTGTTTTCATTTTGATAACGTTAATCTTTTAATTTGTCGCAGTAATGATGTTTGCTTTGGTTAATTTAATTGGCCTTATATCAGTTAATCTTTTAATTTCCCTTCAATTTTGGTATCATGTCCTGGACAGCATTATTTTGCATTTTTAATGGGTCTCTGATTTACTTGAGGATCCTTGTTTTTCGCGCACACTTTTTTGTTTTTTTAAATAACATTATAAAAGATGGATTAGACCAAAGTAGGTAGAGAGGTGTCAGCCAATTGAAAAAATGTTAAATTGAGTGACGCTGCCTCCTTGATGGCCAACTTCACCTGGGCTGAGTATCCTCATATAAATCTTTGTAGTTCAGCAAGATTATATTCTATAGTCTTCATTGAGTTCTGATTTTTAATGGTTAAATTCTTACTGCTAGCAATGTAATTTTGCTCTTCCTTTTTGGCCAGTTATACTTACCCTACCTTTTGACAAATGCAAGGTCAATACAAAGAATACTTAAATATCCCCCTACAAGGACTTTGAATGGAGATGAGAGGCAGCTCCTTTGGAAATTCCGTTTTTCTTTGATGTCCGAGAAGAGAGCTCTCACAAAGTTCCTTCGATGTGTTGAATGGAGTGATGTTCAGGTCAGCACTGTCTCCACATGTCTCTTATGTAGTCTTTGTATACCTACTAAGGGCAACTGACCCAACCACATCATTTTGTTCTACCTTTACCCTGAGTTTCTCCATTATTTTTGCTCTTTTCAGTGTATACTCTTTAATTAAGAAATCTTCCATATGCCCACTTTCGATTTTATGGTCAGATCATGCATGTGGTTAATAGGGCATTTCACATCCTTTAGGCTCGCTAACGAAGATTGAGCATATCGCAGCATGGGATCTTTTATTATGTGTTTCTTGATCCTAGAAAGGCTGTTTTTCCTAGCAAAATGCTGAAAAAACTAGAGAATCTGATTGACTACTCATAAATATCACTAAATCATAATCCTTGTTCTACTTTTTTACCCTTGCAGGAAGCTAAGCAGGCATTAGAGTTAATGGGAAGATGGGAGACAATTGATGTATGTGATGCTCTGGAGCTTTTATCTCCTGTGTTTGAGAAGGAGGAGGTAGGAGTTTTGTAAGATACGTTTTGTTTGTTGTGATTCTAATTATTTCCTTATTTTTAATGCGAGTGAGTTGGAAAATTTTATACTTTTGGTCTGTCTCATGGATAAGACATTATGATTGTAGACTGGATCATTGGTACTTGGTTTAGGATGATTTAGGGTTTCCATTAGATTCTTTGGTGTTATAATGCACCGAGGGGAGAAATGATAGGAAAGAAGTTTGGTGATATGTTTGATATCCATTTGGGCATGATCTTAAAACCTTAAGTTTTTATCATGCAGGGTTGTCTAACATGGTATCTAAGGTTTAGGCTAAGAGTTCAAATATTGGCGTTTCCTCTTGTTGGCATTATTTCCCAGTTAAATTTCTTTGACCTCTGGTTATTTGATGTGGTCATGTCCACATGAAATTTCACATGAGGTCCGGTTTACAAGTGAGAAAAAAAAAAACCGGGGGGGGGGGGGTGTTTAAGAGATGCATTTGGTGTACATTTGAGTATGTTTCCGATGGATTAAACTTTTGTGGAGAAACGGTCGTTCAATGGAGTCATAAGTTTGAAGGCACTGATGGTTTAACAAATTAGACACGGTCACAAGCTTATACCTTTGTCCAAATAGAATGCCATGTGCAATTTAACTTGACTGTTCCATATAAATGGATGCGGATGAATTAGTCTGTTGCATGAAGTTTGTTGACATCATAAGTTTAGTGTGTGTAGCTCATGCATTACAAAAGAGGTAGAGGTTGTTGATGTCATAGGAAGTGAGCATTGTTCTGATGCTGTTATGTCTTGTGATTCCTTCACTGCAGGTTCGCGCATATGCAGTTAGTGTGCTTGAAAGAGCCGATGATGAAGAGCTGCAGTGCTACTTGCTTCAGTTGGTGCAGGCTCTTCGCTTTGAACGATCTGATAAATCTCGCCTTTGTCAGTTTCTTGTGCAACGATGTATGCCTTCTTTTCCACTTTGGGAATCCATGGATATTTCATGAAATCACTTTCTTGCTTATGATGGAAACCTTTATGACAGCATTGCGTAATATCGAGCTTGCCAGCTTTCTTCGGTGGTATGTTGCTGTGGAACTTTATGATCCTGCATTTGCCAAACGCTACTACTGTACTTATGAGATCTTGGAAGAGAATATGATTAAGGTTTGAGTTTTTCAAAGTTTCTATATTTGGTATTTTGGTTTTCCTGGAGGGCCTTTGTGACATAACATTCAGGATTGAGCATGTCTGCTTGCCCATTTTTCTTCTTGTGGATGACTAACAAAAAGAGAAAGAAAAGAAAAAACAAAGAAAATCTGTCCAAATTATTATATGCTTTTTTTCAGCGAGAAAATGGTGCAGTTTCATAAACTTATCTTGAGCTTCTTATGATGAAGTTCTGGAAAGGGTGTCTCTGTTAACTATAGCAATTATCTGATGGAGTAGTGGCGACGTAGTATTTATTTTCCTGAAAACCTAAGTTGGAAAATGATCAAATCTGGTTCTGCATATCAGTTATTAAGTTGTACTCTGTACAGTTGGCATCTGGTGTCAATGGCAATGACCATGGATTCAAACTCTGGCAAAGTTTGGTGCGTCAGACAGAGTTGACTGCTCAGTTGTGTTCCATAATGAGAGATGTTAGGAATGTACGTGGCAATACCCAGAAAAAGATCGAGAAGCTTAGACAGCTTCTTTCTGGTCTTTTAAGTGAACTTACATATTTCGAGGAGGTATGTCTTATTCTTCTTTGTATCTGCCTTTTTAACTCCTTTTACCCTATAATGGAAACTTCAATGTGATTAGATTCTTACTATTTCATCCTCATACATTTGGTTTATGTTATTTAGCCCTTTTAACTCCTTTTATCCTATAATGGAAACTTCAATGTGATTAGATTCTTACTATTTCATCCTCATACATTTGGTTTATGTTATTTAGCCGATACGGTCGCCGCTCTCTCCTGGGATCCTCATCACTGGTATCGAGCCTTCAGAGTCATCAATATTCAAAAGTGCACTTCATCCTTTGCGTTTAACTTTTCGAACAGCTAGTGGTGGAAGTTGCAAGATTATATTCAAGAAGGGAGATGACATTCGACAAGATCAATTGGTAATCAAACCTCTCTTTGATGCATTGATAATTGTTTTCTAGAGCTTTCACTTTCTGACTTTATGGAACTTTTTTCTTATAATGAAGCTTTACTAATTTATAAAGAATAAATCCTTGATTTTATGAAAAGTAAGAACGAGCTTTAAATTATGACTCGCCTTAGTTATCGATAGACTCTTCCTTTAGCTCTCTTGCTTTGTGCCTTGTTAGTCATCCTGGAGGTGTGAACAAGCTTTCTTGGACTTCATAATTCCATGTGTCATTGATGTGCCTGTAAGAGAAGTGGTTGGATATGCACGACAAATATATTTCTGATGCCACAATTTTCTGTTATCTGTAGGTTGTCCAAATGGTCTCTCTCATGGATCGATTACTGAAGGCGGAAAATCTAGATCTGTGCTTGACTCCATATATGGTGCTTGCCACTGGACAAGATGAAGGCATGCTGGAGTTTATACCATCTCGCTCTTTGGCACAGGTATCATATTGTAAGGGCATCTCATCCCCCAGTCCTCTTGAAGTTGAGTTAGGTGGCTTCAGAAATGGGTAGCTTAGTTCTTATAAACAAAGATGGAAGTGCCAATATCTGTCCTCTAGCAAGTTCAGTTGCTATAATGGATTCATAATGAAATGGGTTGTTATGCATTTGAAAAAACAAAGGAAATATCCTGACTTTTCAAATTATTTATACCAGTTTTTTTTTTGAGATGATGAATTTCAGTTGCCTGATTATCTTTCTTTACCAAATTGAACTAGGGAAAGTCGTAGTTAGTTAAAGTGTTGCTTCTCTTTTTACAGCTGTGATTTCATGTCTAACAAGGCAATGGTCATTTCTTTGGGGTTTCTGGAGATAGTTGCTTGTTATATGTAACAGTTGAAAGAAATTCTTTTATAACCAATTCCAACATTTAATGCCCAAGCTGCTATTAAGCATTGCTTTTGGTGTGTACTGTTTTATGAACTGTTAGACATTGTTATTGGCGTGCAGATTCTCTCAGATCATAGAAGCATCATAAGTTATCTACAGAAGTTTCATCCTGATGAGCATGGACCATTTGGAATTACAGCTACATGTCTTGATACCTTTATTAAAAGCTGTGCTGGATACTCTGTTATCACATATATACTTGGTATCGGAGACAGGTGATTGGAGAATACAATTATTATGTGTTGATTTCCGTTATTTGTGATATTGACGTGTTTTATTAAAATTTGTTGCTGTAGTGCCTTTCCTTTTTAAATGCCAAAGTAGCCGTAGTGTTGGAGCTGGTGCTGTTCTTTTAAATCATGCTATTTTTGACTGTTTGATTCATATGTATTTATTCTCTTCCTATTTCTTGTCATGGACGTTACCTCAGTAAAATGTGACTTTGGGAAGAGTGAACTTGTGCCTTAGTCTTCTTCTGTGCAGATATCCTTGGCTTGGGATGATATATGGTGCTAGATGATCCTGATAGGGTTTGGAGAAGTTCCAGTCCTTTTTCTTTCTGTGAATTATACTATCTACAAGAAGTCTTTTATCATGACATTATTGATTATGTCTAACAATAATTCCATTTGATTAGAGCATGATGATTGAAGGTTGGCAGACCTTCAGAATACACATCACCATAAGTAGTTTGTCTTGCGACATCTCGTCCAATTCCACATGTCTCATCCTTATCGTAGCCTTTGTCTCTGTGATAGCATTATGCTTTCTGAGTTGATTTAGTTGTTTCCAAACTATTCTGATATTAATGTTTCTGGTCTGTAGACACCTGGACAACCTTCTTCTCAGGGATGATGGACGTCTTTTCCATGTGGACTTTGGTTTTATTCTTGGCCGAGATCCTAAGCCATTTCCACCCCCAATGAAACTCTGCAAAGAAATGGTAGAAGCTATGGGTGGAACAGAAAGGTAGCTTTCTATCTGATCTTATTTAATATCAGAGTACATGCCAATGTATAAATAGCATTTTCATTCTGTAAAAATGACAAGAATTGGGGCAATATAGTTGATGTCCTGCATGAGGTAATGGGCAACACTTTTCTTCTACAGCCAGTACTATACGAGATTCAAGACATATTGTTGTGAAGCATACAACATTCTTCGGAAATCAAGTAACCTAATTTTGAACCTTTTCCATCTGATGGCGGGTTCCAACATCCCTGACATTGCTTCTGATCCTGAAAAAGGAATCCTTAAGGTGAGATGAATTTCTATGCATTAACTTTCCATCCGGAGAGAAAGTTTTGCATTTAGTCACAACTGAGATTATCTGTCCATGCTTACAGCTTCAGGAGAAGTTCAATTTGGACCTGGACGATGAAGCCTGCATACATTTCTTTCAGGGTCTCATCACAGATAGCGTTAATGCATTGTTCCCTCAGATGGTGGAAACTATTCATCGGTGGGCTCAGTATTGGCGATGATTCAAAAATATATTTGGAGCTTCAGATCTGAAGATTCAGGTGACATGTGATTTCCCTTGTATTTCCGCTTAGATAAATATTCTGCCACCAGGGGGGTGGGGGTGGAGACACAGTACATCCTAATCGATGAAAAAGCCCTTTCTAGCAGATGATTAAGAAAGACAAAAAAATAAAATAAATTGAAAACATATTATTTGTGCTGGGATGTGATTGGGGATAATTTTTTCCTTTTGGTCCCTCCTTGCATTTGAAAACACAGTAAATTTGCTTTTCTGCTTCTTAATTCTTTTTGAATAGGGGCTTCTTCCTCGACTGACTTGTTTTGACAAGAGTCAGTGCCTTGCTAGTGTCCAAGCCAAAAGTTGATGGCTATTCTAGCCTAAATACGCCAGTATATGGGTTCCTGATCCTGGAAGGCTCTTTAGACACGTGCAAGTTTTTACTGAATCCGGGGGTGAAAGTTTGATCTCTGGCAATCAAGCTAGCTCGAGAGCAATGGTTACATTCCGTTGCCGCAGAAATCAAGTGTGCTCGAGGAAAGGGGCAGGGGAAAATTATCTGTCCTCCCTTTTGTAAGATATGTCTATTTCTAACTAGGATCTTGTCTTTCCCCTGGTTCTCTCTCCCCTTGTTCCTTTTTATATATGCATGTCGTCTGCTTGGGAGCTCAGAAATGGTAATTATCTGTACATATTTGTCATGCTTCAATGAAGGTAATAATCAAATTACTTTGCATTTATGTGCCTGTATTGATTCAAGTTTCGATGATGAATACCGTCACGGTACTTGCTTTCCATTTGAATGTATATGTTGTGCGGTCAAAAGAATTGGGTCCAGATCGTTTATTCTGCATCAGACCATTCTACTGTTGTGGCATTTCCAGTTTTTCCCAATTCGAGTTTGTCGCTAGCGAAAGAGCGCGAAGACGCGCGCCTGATTGAGTTGGTATATTTTCATTCTACCCCAGTTTACGTTTTCAAGAACAGAGGCATCATGGAGTTTTGCTAGAAAAAGGATTGTTCTCTTCTTCTTACCATTTAGCATGGGCAGCAACGGTGCTCATACCGCAGCTGCTGTGGTTGGTTTAGTACTCCGGAACTTGATTTGCAGATCGAAGATTACAGGTTCTCAATTTGTATCAAGGGTGGGGTATGGGTGATGGGCTTGCTAAGTGGCTGAGAATGTATTTTATATGACGGCTACACGATGTTATAGAGGCGTGTAATATACATATAAAATGTAACAAGTCAATCAAAAGTAAAGAGTATATCTTACGAGGCGTCAAGTTTGATGAGATGTATCTCACTTGAACAACGTAATTGGATGGTTACGTCATGTAAGGTGATCATCACATTAAACACTTTTGCCCGATTGGTGTTAGTATGCGAACAAATCTGTCAGTTTGCCAATGCTGCACCTTTTTAGGGTGAGCAAAATCTCGACACTCATGTTATTTGTGAAGATTTTTAAGCCTTCCAAAATTAACTTTGTAATCACCGTTGACAGTGCTGACCCAAAGGAAAAAAAAAAAAAAAAATACCATTGAGGGTGAACGTGCTTGTTCCTCGAAAATTAGATGAAGATTCAATCCATCAATACGTTTATTGGTAATTGTCAAACCTTAGTTACCTCAATCTTCGTCACAATAGTGAATGCTGGTCATATATATCGCCTTGATAAAATTTTACATGACTTATGTAAATGCCTAGAAGAAACATAAAAGTTTTACATTGTCGGGAAAAGTACAAAAAAAGTCATAAACATATTGTATTGATATAAATCTGGACATAAACTTTTTAATTGAATTAATTTAGTTATAAATATTTTCACATTTGTACTAATTCAATCTATTCAATCAATTTAGATAGGAAATCACGACGTTAACATCGATTGTCCTGCGTGGCATGACTAGTGGCGACATGGGCATTTTTAAATATATATTTTTTATTTTAAATTATTTTTAAATTTTTTTCCTTTTTTCTTATTTTTCCTTATTTTTTTTTTTTTTATGTTCTTTCTTTCTCCTTTGCCCCGAGCCATGGTCGGCCACAAACACCACCCATAGCCAAGGGCTGGCGAGGGTGTCATCGCGGATCTAGCGAGGGCACAACCCTTGCGGCTTGGGCAAGGGCGACCCTCGTCGGAAGCCACGAGGGCGAGGGCTGGTAGGCTGCTAGGGTCAAGCCCTTGCCCAGGCCATGGAGGTCGTGCCCTAGCCAAATCCGACAAGGGCCGCGATGCCCTTGTTAGCCCTTGGCTATGGCTAGTACTGGCCACAGGGCAAATGAGAAGTAATATAAAAAGAGGAAAAATAAGAAAAAAATTAAAAAAATTAAAAAAAATTAAAAAATGTCCATGTCAGTGCTAGCCGTGTCAGAATGGCTATTCTCAACTTTAGCGATTTCCAATCTAAATTAGTTGGATGGACTAAATTTGTACTAATGTGAAAGGATTTAGGATTAAATTGATTTAATTAAAATACTTAGGACTGAATTGGTACCGTACAATAGGTTTAAGACTTTTTTTTGATATTTTTCCCATTTTACATCTTAATCAATAGAATTCAACCAGCTTTTTAGATTCGTCAAAGTTACATTTTACTCCTTGAAAACGATAATTTGCAAAGGATATTTAGAAAATACACAGATCATGATGTACTAAACTCTTCTGTCATTTAGTTCTAAAGTACATAAAGCACAAGAACAAACAATAGTCTAACTGTGGATTAGACTTGCTATTACAATTATTATTCTGTTTTCGGTTTGTTATCATCAGAGTCATCATATTTGTAGTTCACTTCGTAACATTAAGAAGATTTGGGCTTCTTTTTCTAAATTTTTCAAAAATCAGGTACTTTCATGGCAGTACGTTCTCCGTTGCAGCACTTCTTGTGAAATCAAGTATCTGCTGCTGTTATGGACCGACGAGTTCCTGTTTAAATTGTAATTCATTTCCTCAATCGACAAGTCTTGAAGACTGCAAATCACTCCCAAACATCAACGTAGGAAAGAAAAACTTCGCAAAAAAGCGTGTGACAACCATCACACAAAGGAGATCTTTGAATGATTTTTTGAAAATTCAACATGACAGGATATTTTAGACATCATAATTAGGAGAATTTATTGCAATTTCAAGTAACATAGTTTCCATATTTTAATTTCTCAATATAGTCTAGATAATTTTAAAATGATAGTGTTTATCATTAAAAATATGTATCATTTATTAACTCATAAATTTAATAAAGTGATCTGAGCTACCCATAAATCTGAGAACTGGAAGCGCACAAAGCTAAACTGATCAGAGTTCAACTGGGAAGATAAGCAATCTGAGCACATGAAACTGCTCCAATAAATGACAAGGAACATGACAAATTATTGGGCATCTGCTTTTGAGGAATAAATTGTCAATTAGATTCCAAAATCGCATGTTCATGAGAGTTGATCCATTGTCACAAAACAAGGCAACATCAATCGAGCTTCAATATCCCAAATAGAGTTCAATCTCAAAGGCACATCACTAGACTCCAGCGACTTTGTTCATCACATCAAAAACTGTTATGACAATGCGGAAACTATAATGAAATTAAAATTGAGAAAAATAAAAGAACACATAAGTTTATGTGGAAAACCCTCACGAGAAAAACTAAGGGGAGAGAAGTAAAATCCACTGTGAAAATTCAAGGATTACAAAAGGTGATTTAAAAATCTCGAGACTCTTTTTTGTCTCTATTTCTTAACCTAATAACTCGAGGAAAACAATATTTATATTGCTCCCAAGTCCTAACTTTGGCTCAAATGTATAGAGAATTCAAGACATACACAACAGAACCATTTCAAATCTTCAATGACAACCTCATCATTCTAACATCAAAATCAACTGCATTAAGATCTCAACCTCACAACAACTTTGATTCCCAGACTTCCAACCGCAGTGGATACATCTATTCCAAACCAACTCTGACTGCAGCTTCCAAAAGTAGAACCTTTAAGTTCTTTATCAGCCCAACAAAGTTCAGCAGGCAAACATCGAATGGCTCTACTTATGAAACAAAGCTGTAAAACCTGTCAGCATAACGTATAGGAGTGAGAATTCACATTATATTATTTGCTCTTATGATCATAATTAGGAAGTCTATTGAGGATCAGTAATCAAGTCCGTGCCAATACATTTCAAAGCTCCTGCAACCAACATTCTTCCAAGCATCAACAGTAGATAAAGAGCCCATTCAAGGAAGTTGCGCCAAACAATACTATCATCAAAGGCAGCATTAACTTGAAAAATTGCACTCAAATGACAGAAGGCCACACCCTTTCAAATTCACAAATTACAGCTTCTGCTTTAGAATGAAGATCCAAACCTGAATCACGAACAGCTCTCTTTGAATAAAGACCCAAAAGACCTCTGTGCACGTGCTAATTGTGATACCAACTTAAAATACAATCGTCCAAATTATTGGGCACTATATCAAACCTCTTTAAGTCACAGAGTTTCAGCTCTTCAAAGCTTCTGTTGAATATAATTAGTGCAATGTGGGACAACAATATTCAAATATCTTTTACCGTTTGAGAAGGATGCGTGGTCAGTGTTTGAAGAAGTCCAAGAACCATCGAGCTCCTGGTCCTTTGTGATTTTGTTTCCCTTTAAATGCCTTCAGAAACTTTTCAAGGTACTTCAGCTTTTCATCACAACCAGAGTAATAATATCCAAATCCTGTCAGTGAATTATGAAATTAATTTAGCAACTAGCATCAGCGAACTACGTACTAATAATACCCAAAATTTACCGATCCTTGTTTGTCAAACTTGGAATTAATTTTCATTTTGAGATCTTTCAATCCAATTAATAGGCATCTAACATAATTAATCACAGAATCTTTGATCAAGTTAGTTTAGCAAATTCAACTTATGTTGTTTTCTTTTGTCGGATATAGTATGATTATTTTCCTTATCATTATGTTCTTTTCATATAACAGAATGAGATTTCAAATGGCATATAGGATAGGGAAAGTTTCCTCAAAAAACTTAAAAAGACGCTTCTGGTGTTTTTCTTTTCAGCAAGTAAATGCCCTAATAATAGGTTATGCATAATATAAGGGATTATTTCGCAGTGTAGTCAATTATACTAGAAGACATTCTCATTAAAATCTGCCATCTTGATTATTTGCTGGACTTAAGTTCAGGTAAATGACAGATGACCTTACTAACTCTATAAACATTAAGAAGTATCAATAGGACTAATCTATTATTTCCTTTGGACTTTTAGGTATATCCCAGATTTAAAACATATGAACATGGATTCATACTTCAGCAAAATTTGACTTGCAATTTTCTCGAGCAATCTAAACAATTCACTATGGTTTGCTTGTAGCCTGCTTGCTAGATGATTCATGTCCACACCACTAGCAGAAGAGTCTGTTCTTGCATTTAGCGTTTCTCGACTGATATGATTACCTTAATCAGTTAATGCAGACAATTCTATGAGATAAAATGTGTGGAACATGATGGTTGGAAAATTTTGTCCCAAGTTAGTAGCGTATGCATAGTAAGGGATGCCCTGTCAACATCTTCCTTTTGCACCGTAACTTCATAGTAGGCGTTCTTTAGTAACATGCAGTCATGAACTGCATGGTGAGCACCGAGCAAACTCAAACCTCAAATCAGAAGGACCTCCATATAGGGCCGTTTTTCTAGCATTTCTCAACCTATATAATTACCTATGGCACGCTATCAAATGCCCATATACATGAGGTTTCTGCATAGGATGAAGAATATTACCCAAAAGCTAGCAATAAATGATGCCCTTACAAGGCCTTTCGATCTATTCCGATTACTGTAATAACGAGCAGAAACATTTTGCCAAAGCATCACTTTAACTTCCAGGAACATCTCCCACGGATTCCTTGAATTACAGTAAGAAAAAAATAACACCTCAACTAGCAAATATTGATGAAAAGGTAATAAATCTGAAAGAAATTGCAAACAGGAAATATAAAAGAACTTCTCTCTTTCTCCAGTTCCCTTTCTTTCCCTGGTCAGTGACCATTGAATTTTACATTCAATATTTTTACTATGGTCAAAGACCTAACCTTTCACTGTTGTATTGAACCACGGGTGAAGACAGGAGAAGATCCACAAAAATATAATGGAAATGCTGACAATGCTTGAAGATTATTGCGGACATTGCCTTTGGTAGCGTTGCTCACTGGATGAGCTTCATAGAGGAGGTGTTGGGATTGAAGCTATTTAATGCAGAAAAGTTCAGGCGCTTGCAATGTTGTATGGAGAATTTCAAGAAAGTGCCAATGATACGTGAGAACTTACCTGATCATGAAAAGCTTTTGGCATGCCTGAAGCGTTGAAGGGAGTGATTATTTGGAAGTCCATGAAGATCTTGTATGAATTCAACTCTGTCTTTTCCTCCATTTACTATTAGTCTTTCTTTTTTTGTGAAAAATAAATTGTATTTCATAACAAGTCCAAGTGCTACTTTTATGGTGAAAAAGAGTTGGGACTTTTTTCTGCTATCATATCTTCAATTCTACCTTAACGTATGTTGTGTCGTGAGGACCCAAATGGGATCACCAGAAAATGATAGTGCCTCAAGTGATTATATGCTTAATTTACTTTTGTTCTTTTTCAAAAGAAGCCATCCAGTATGCACCCAATCGGCAACGCAGGCTCATTACCTGTAGAATTTAAGGATCAAACGCATTTTGCTGCTAATGGCAGGAATTCCATGTTTTTCTCTTTATTCTAAAAAATCTGTTGCTCGTGACCAGACCTCAGTCTATGGATTCATCTGGGACGAGTGGGGTAAGGTGATTCATGAATCCATTACCTCCACTCAGGTTGAATTGTCCAAGTGACGGTTCTCGGTCACACACCTAAAATTCCTAGGAAAATGAATTTTCCAAGAATATGGCAAACTTCTCAGGAAAAACAGAAATCTTCGGGATTTCATGGATTAAGGAAACAAAATCTCTGAAAGTGTTAACCTATGTCAAAGTTCTCTAGAGTCAGGGGGAGGTTAGTTTGCTAGAGCAGCCAAAGACTATTTATCTTGAGAGAACTCTCCAAGCAGCATGTTTGCCGAGTGGATGAATAAATTTAGTCAGAGTAACGAGGATGGAAGAGCTAAATGGAGAGGATAGCATTCGTGATGCTTTGAACTGGATTCATCCATACTATGGGCAAACAATTGATAAGGTTAGATCCATTTAATTTCCTTAATTTTGCCAAAGCTGACATTGCATAGAGTTTGTTTTCCTCAGCGATGCAAAAATTGGTGTAACATTTGACATTTGAGACACTCTCTATCTCTGGTTCGTCTTTCGTGCCACCTTTTTAATATTCTTCCTGGTTTACCATATCCCACTAGGTCTTAATTTTCGCCAGGAGCACGTTTATTTTTTTACTTATTTGTAAACAGCGGCAGTCTATATATGTAGCAGGAATCGAACCACTTCCTGTTTTTTCACTTTCTGGGTTGGTGGCCAGCCATTTTGGACAATATACTTGGCATTTCGAAGAAACGTCCTAAAAGTAGGACCACAAATAATGATCTGAAAGTTGCAGTTATGAAGAATCTACAAGAAAATTCGTAAGTAATTTTTCCAGCATTTTCGTTCCTCACAGTTGCATACGTTCAACAAGGAAATGGGCAGAATTGACTGGTGAGGCTAAAACTTTTAATTCCTGTTTGTTTTAAGCTGCAACTTTGGCCAAGACTTTTCTTGTCGATATTATCCTTCTCATGTGATTTTCTTCTCCAGAGTCATGATCTCTTCAGTGGGTCCTTAAAGCAACAGCCTTTTCAAAGATGCGTGTGATGGCTTTTCTCTTTGGCTTGTCCAATGTAGTTGCCAAGTTGGACCGGAGTTTATCATTTGTCAAAAGACGGGTTGTCGACTTTAGAAAATAATTTACACAGTTGCTTTCATCTCCACCGTGTGATCGGAGTGTGATTGGGACAATTTATACGTGCTACAAGGCAGAGAACCATATCCATATTTCCCTGGTTTCACCAATCTTCTCTACTGTACATAAAGCGAGCACTTTTCGCACCCTCTATTGATTAGGTTCTCTTAACTTTATCTTTCGTCTTCGGCAATGGAAAAAGTGAAGTTGCATGGTTTCTGGCCAAGTCCGTACAGTCACAGAGTGATATGGGCTCTGAAACTGAAAGGCGTGGAATATGAGTACATTGAAGAAGATCTCTCCAACAAGAGCCAATTGCTTTTGCAGTACAACCCAGTTCACAAAAAGATTCCAGTCCTCGTTCATCGTGGGAAACCGATCATCGAGTCCCTTGTTATTCTGCAGTATATTGAAGAAGCATGGCCTGAGCCTCCCTTGCTGCCTAAAGATGCTCACGAGAGAGCCTCATCTCGGTTTTGGATAAACTTTATGGCGGAAAAGGTGAGTGTTAGTACGCAACTTTTGCATCTTCAGCAGTAGATCTTCAAGTAATTGATTAGAAGAAGAAACCTAGTCAACCACTATCATTGCAAATATTGCATTGATTTTGTTTTTCATGCTATAACCAAAAGTCTGTCGTTTTTCAAGTTAATGTGGTTATATCTTTAATCATAGATGTCCTCAAGCATACTTAATCCAAGTGGTCTGCTGCCCAAGCAAAAAAAATTATTGCTCCGGTTCGTTTCCCTTTTTGTGTTGAAAAATTGTTGGATTTTCTTCTTGCCACCTTCCGATTTCAGCACTGTTCTCCTTCTCCTCTGGGAAACTTCTACTCTATTTAACCTGTGAATATCCAAGAACTTCATCTTCTCGCACAATCTGATCTACAAAAACTGATTCCCACTTTAATTACTCTACCCAAACGTTAGTCCACTTAATCAAGATGCCAAGTATCTACATAATTGCAATGATCCTGTGAGAATAGCTAACATCAGATATTTTCTTTTCCCTTTTTGTTTTTGTTTTTCATTCTTGTAGGGTCCTACCCTTTCCAAGTTCTTGAAAATGTCCCGAGGAGAAGAGAGAGAGAAGGCAACTGAGGAAGTACTTGAAGTCTTGAGGACTTTAGAACATGAAGCTCTCGCGGACAAGAAGTTCTTCGGAGGAGACAACATAGGACTGGCAGATATTACCTTCGGATGGTTGGCTTATTGGTTTGAATGTATGGAAGAAGTCGTCGATGTGAAATTGCTAAGTCCCACCACTTTCCCTCGTTTACATTTATGGGTTGAGAATTGGAAGGAAGTTGATGTGGTCAAAGAAAACCATCCTGACCCTGAGAAATTGTTGGGCCATTTTAGAAGGCTCAGGGAGAGGTTCACTTCTCCAAGCTGAAAAGAGAATAAAATAAAGTCATGGTAGTATAATGATGTTGGCAGAAGAGGTTGAACGAATGTGGAAAATACTTGTTTGGTCGTGTGAGATCCTCTCGTTTGATATGTGATAGATTTTTCGCACTGTTTGGCTCAGTATTTAACCCGTTATTATCTTTCTCTTGATTTCTCTCATTCAAAGGGATATTTCCTGTAAGAATAGATTACCATCAGTGAGTTGATTCCTGAAAATTAGGAAATCTTTACAGCATAAAAGGCAACACCATTCCATATTTGCTCAGGGCGGTTTTTTTTTTTTTTTTCCCACATGAACGCTAAATATTGGAGAGAACAAGAAATGCAGAGGAAGTAGAATGAGGCATCTTAAACGAGGGAAGCTTGTGTATTGGTGCTCAGAAAGAAAATTAGCATATGTATCTGTCTTCATAGTCAGAAAACCGCTAAAAAAATGATGGAATTCTGGAAATGCTTATATGCACATCAAACTCGGCATGTCAGATACAAAATTTTCCAACTATTTACTAGACAAGGATCACATTTTCTTCTTGCTGTCTTCAGAGATTTCATCCTTACCCTCCTTTATCTTAATTAGAATTACAAAACCAAATCTGTAGCCATACTTTGGTAATACCAAACCAAATCAGTAGACCCAGAAGCATCTGCCTCGGGTACAAGTCTCTACAGCTATACTAATACCGATCGTCTTACTTTTATCTGCTCAGAAATTTGCTGGAAGCATTCCTACTTCTCAAAGTATTATCTGAAATGGGTGTCTGTTCGTCATTCACAGGCAAGGCTCCTCTGGCCAAGGGTGCTCCGCTTCAACATTTGTAGCTTGGCCTTGGTCACGTTCCCCCTGATGTCACGGGCAGTGGCTACCCCCTGATCGCCACGGCTTTGGGGCCAGTGGGGCTTTCACTTGCAAAGCTACCACGTGGGTCACATGCGATTTGGTGGCCGATATGACGGTGGATTCTGGCAAAAGCACGACCTTGACTTGGGTTGCCTTTGAGTTTGCGAAGAAACCTTGAAATTCTTCGACTTATTCTGATTCTGGTATGGGAATAAATCTTGGAGACGACAATGGCTCGTCGTTGTTGTATCAGCATTTCGAACCGGCTTGAGTTCGGCATCCTAGGTGAGGACGACTGAATCATCACCTTCCTGTCTTCTACGACCACGTCGTCCTCTTTGTTGGTGCTCTTGTGGATAGCGAGTAACCAGACGTCTTTCCAAGCCTACGCATGCCATGTGGAATCCCTGGTTGCACTCCGCCGTGTAGATGGTCGTGCCTTGGCCTTCAAGCTGTTCGAGCAAATGCCGCAACCACTCCGCAACAACCAGACAGCCACCACTTTTAAATTCATCAGTCAAAACATATACAAAAACGCCCTGGTGCTCTCCTCGCCCACAATGAGGTCGCCCTAACTTGGGCAAGGGTGTGGGCCTCGCTAAATCTAGTGAGGGAGCCCTCGTCCAGCTAGGCCTCACCTGTGGTGGACGACGGTGACCCTCGCTTAGGAGAGGTTAGCCTACCAAGCCATGGCTGATGACCGTTCATCCACAAAAGGAAAAAAAAAAGAAAAAAAAAAAAAAAAAAAAGAATCCAAAAAATGTTAAATATTATTAAGAATTGTCTTCTTTAGTGCCGGCGTGTAACGTAAGTCGATCAGTGTCCACGCTAGTAATATTCGGCCAAAATTAGCTAGAAGAACTAACTAGACACAAAGTCAAAATATTTAGAATTAAATTGATGCAATTAAAAGGTTTAAAACTAAATTGGCATAAATGCTATAGATTTAGGACTTTATTGACACTTTACTCCAATACTACCCTCTTTAATGTGTTTAGCAACCCTTAAATTATAATTCAGGCAAGAGTATATCAACCGTGGAACTTATGCAATTCTCCTTCTTAAATTAAAAGAAATTAACTATTATTGTCATTCACAGCCTATATACTTTTAAATTAGATTTTCTCATCTTTGACAATATGTAATATAATTATGACAAGTAGAACTTCTCTAATGAAAATATCTTAGGCTTACAATATCATTTATATGGATTTCTTTCACTCAAACCTCTCATATGCCAGGAAAGAAAAGGACATTAGCCCTATATTATCTACATTTTAAAGCTCAAACTAAGATGATATAAACTAAACCTGTTAAAATGTGTCATAAATCCATTTCTTAACTCCTATTTGATGATTAAATTATTATATGGGTTAATTATATTCAATAAATGGGTTATTTATAATGGCAAACCCCTTCCCCCCCCCTTCCCCCCATAAAAAAAGGGTGTTAAATGAGCTTATAGTTTACCCAAATATAACCTGCCTTTATGACTTTCCAAGTTCAAAGAAGTCTTGGCAAGCTTGCAAGATGGGCCCAACTTCACCCTTATTAAAAATATCAAGATGACTTGGAAAGATAAACTACTAATGCCATTTTGCTCTAGACATATTGAATTTGAGTGCGCAACTAATTCATTTAATAAACTCAAACTACCGGAAACCCAATAGACAAGTATAAACAAAGGGATACACATTATTAGGTGAAAGGAGGCACGACGAATTGAACCAAGAGGCACGACGAATTGAACCAAGAGAAGAGCAATGCTAGAACTCACTATAATTGTTTGACAAAGTTGATTTACTAATCCATGTGCAGACTATTATTGGTTTTTGAATTTGGCCCATTTGTTTAATGCCACTCACAATCTTGACATGAAATAGACCAAAATTTTGAACCGGTTTAATAAATCTAGCATTGCCCGTACTTTTGATAACATATTGAAAATCCAGGCGAAATCCTTTCTTCTAAAGACTCAAGTTATCCAGAGAAATGCGATAGCTTCACCGGAAAAAAGCTACACCAGGTAATACCTCAATACATGTGGAGGTTGGAACTTTAGCAAACGCATGATGTTAATATAACCAATCCTGGACCGGCACGACTGGCGTGTTTGACCTTTCTTCGAATTATATTTAAATGTCTTTATCATGTGCATTGCAATTTAGGTTATCCAAAAACAAAGATATGATTTAAATTCTACCTTCTGAGTTAGTTTGACCAGAAGCCCGAAACGTAATGCCCAAGCAACACAGACTCCATTACACACCCTTTAAATTGAGCTCACAAAAGCACAAAGCCGTACTATCACGCTGTTGAGAGACATGGATATAGTGAAGTTGCATGGATTTTGGGCGAGTCCGTTCAGCAGCAAAGTCATTTGGGCATTGAAGCTCAAGGGCATACCATTTGATTACATTGAGGAAGACCTCCCCAACAAAAGCGCCTTGCTTTTGCAATACAACCCGGTTTACAAGAAGATTCCTGTGCTCGTCCATGGCTCGCGACCTGTTTGCGAGTCCATGGTCATTGTCGAGTACCTCGAGGAAACGTGGCCACAGTACCCGCTGTTGCCCATCGATCCTCACGAGCGAGCCGTGGTGCGTTTCTGGGTCAAATTCATCGAGGAAAAGGTTTGCTAATCTAATGTTATTCTTCTTTGGTAATTCATCTTTTGTAAAGTCAATCATTCAATGCATAGATTCCATTTGTTTCAATACCCAACTCAAAATTGGGGCGAGACAAACGTAAGGCCGACTTGTGTTGCATCTCGTTTATGTTTCCGGTGCTCGTGCTGCAGAGTCCTAATATTTGGATCGTGTATCGGAGCGTTGGCGAAGAGCAAGAGAAGGCCGTGAGAGATAGCGTGGAGATGCTGTCGATCCTAGAGCAACATGGTCCGAACAGAGGAAAGAAATTCTTTGGAGGAGACGGCATCAACATTGTGGACATTGCATTTGGTGGGGTGGCACTTTGGGTGGGAGCCATAGAAGAGGTATCGGGACGCAAGTTGTTCGACGCCGGGAAGTTCCCTCGCTTGAACGCTTGGATGGCCAACTTCGAGAGCTTGCCCATGATCGCCGAGAACTTGCCTGATCAAGAGAAGTTGCGTGAGCACCTCGCTCGCCTAAGAGAGAAAAGGTTGTCATCATCCACATGCGAGTGATGCGCGGCCTTCGCGTCTTTATTAATCGTGGGTACTATATAAAAGTACTATATAAAAGTACTGATAATAAGAATTGATGTGCAGTACGTACTTTGGTCGGAAGCTTCAAGATGAAGCTTACTAATTAGTATATGCAATAAAGTTAAATGAATTTGCAGGCCTTGGAATATTGTCCCCTGAGGCGTGTATTGTCTTAGTTTCATAACGTCATAAATCTAAAATTCTTCATGGTCATGGAAATATGACACTATACGGGGAGAATCAATGCGTCAATATTTTGGGCTACGTTCCTCATCTAAGTTTATCAACACCTTCATGAATTCTATTTTATTTTTTTCTTCTCATTTTAACTGATAAATATTGTTTTAGATTGTAAAATGGAATTAATAGAGTTGTTGGAAATTGTGATCAATTTTCTCTAAAATTATCAAGAAACTACTAACTCAATGGAGAAGGAACAAGTCGGCAACAGTGAACGTGAAATGCAAGAAAAGGCAAGTCAAGTCAAAAAGTGAAGACTCTCATATTGGAGAAGTTTCTGGAACTACGTGGGCAGCAAGATAAACATGAATGAAAATTAAACAATAGTGGCTGAATAAGAAACTTGAACGTGGGCAGCAAGAAGTCAAGCAAATAAGAAGTAAACTAAAGTCAACAAAAGTGGTGAGCAGCCGCACAAAGAATAGAAAAATGGAGAATAAGGAAGAATCAACGAGAAATATGAAAGAAAGAAAAAAAGGAAAGCAAAGTCCAACCTGGACTTCGACTAGCCACAACAAGTAGGAGATACAGAAGCAAGCTGAAATTTTATATTATTTTATGTACCCTTAAGTCGGTAGAATAAGGCGGTAACTCACACGTAATTCATCATTTGAGCACATGAGGTGAACCCTCCACCATGAGAGGTCTTAGACCTCCACTGTGTTGGGAGGGGGGGGGGTCAAATTAGTTTGTTCAACTAATGAAATTATTTTCTCATATCCCATTTCCTACATCCTTCAATTATTCTAGTTTATCCCTTGTCCATTTTCTACAAACTATACCACACGCTTACACACATCACTAATTAAAAACTATCATCAATACTAAAATCATGCTTCCACACGCACACATCCAAATTTTTAACAAGAGTATTCTCATAGGTTTCTTCGTGACCAGCGTAAAGCAAAATATTGTATTTACAAAAAATAATGGATGTACCAGTTCTATGAATTTTTATTGAATCTTGTTCAATGGTGACAATATCATTAAGCGACGAACTTGGAGGAAATAGAAGATATTTTAAAAAGGAGGAGATGAATTGTGCCACAAGCCAAAAGTTTTCTAATTGTGAACAAGCTTGTGCCGTATTTGTGAGCTAGAATACTGGAATAGCCTCTCTTTAATAGATAATTTTTTTGGACGCATTCTCATAATTGATTGTATTTCATGCAAGCTATCCGATGTCTTAAAAGGGATATATATAGATCACTTTGGCATTGTATTTAATTTTTGCTTATAACTATAATTTAATTTTAACGGATTAGGAATTTTTTTTGGTACATTTAACATTGGGATATAAAAGATGATTTGACATGCATTTCCATATACACCAAACTCTCTCTTTCCTCAGTGAAAGAGTCCTTGATTTAAATGACCGAAATACAGTCGCCTTTTGCAAGAAGCGCACGCCGTTTTGCCGTGCTGACATGGGATCACAGTCAAATGTTAGGTTAGACTAGGGATCCGGCCATTTTGCGTGAAGTGAAAACGGATTTATGCCTCTTTCATCTAGAGAGCTCTAAAAATGCAAGTCTTGTCTATGTCTTCTTGAATGTTTGAGTTTATTATTTATTACTACGAGACTTAATATCCCTCCTTTGACATTAGCGTTCTGGAACTTGAAAAGTAAAAACATGGACCCCTTCAAGTGTATCTCCTAGATAGATTTTCCAACATTTTCAACTAACGTAAATCACGGATTCCATGTGAGTTCCCGCATGACCAAATGGTCGATGTTCATTTTAAATCATTACTTGATTCGTTGAATAAATTCTACTTTGTTGTTGAAGATTGTTATCATGGATGCTTCTCATTTACGTCTTGGAGGACCGTGATTGCATGATTGGAGGGCAATCTATAATGGCTTCGAAAACACCTATCCATTTGTCAAATGTCGGGTCAAGATCACTCCGGGCCTTTGCAAGATAGAGAGAGTTTATAAACCTACTCAAGCAATAAATAAATAAATACAAAAGCAATCTTCTCTCAAAGTCTCACTTTCCTAAAGCAATGGAGGATTCTTGCAATGCTTATACTCTTGTTATGGTGGAAGAAAATAGAGCAAAAGAGGAGACTCCATCTATTTCTCAGCCTTTACTTAATGAGTTTCATGCATTGCATTAATTTTGTGTCCATATCCCAACCAAGGCGACATATATCGAATGACTCCTAAGGATTCAATATTCGAGAGGAAGATCAAATCGAGAGCCTCCGGTCCATTCCAAGTCTTGAAGGGAAATGGTGAAGAATTATCTCAAGAAGAGTATTTTGAGAATTGCTTGGGGATAAGTTCAATTCTGCCCACAGGATTTTAAGAGTCAGTATTTTGATGAGGATTTCGAGCTCTAATATGAGGGAGGAGTATAGCTCAAGTGCCAAAACTTGGCACGGAAGGACACTTTTGTGTCAAAAGTTAGGAAAGTGACACTTAGGTGTCAAAATCGGAGCAAAATGGATCACTTTGTCACTTCGTGAAAATCTGCCAAAATGCTAACGTGACGATTTTCTAGCAAAATAAGTCAAAAACGGTGTCGTTTTTGGTGCTGACATGGTAAAAATAATATAAAATTTAATTTAATTAAATTTAAAAATAAATTTATTTAAAATATTAAAAATAAAAATACAAACATTTTTTTTTTTTTTTTTAGAAAGGGGGTGGCCGAGGGCCGAGCCCTCGCCGCCACCCGAAGGGCCGATGACGAAGGGGGGAGGGTCGGCAACCCCGGGCTGACCGACGGCAAGGGCTCATAAGCCCTTGCCCGATCCGGCGGGGTCAATAGCCCTCGCTCGGGCTGGGCCAAGGGCCGCCACCCGTTGAGGCGACCCTTAGCGGAGAGCGGCGGTAGGGCCAAGGGCGTTGACCCTCACCGGATCTAGGTGAGGGCCGCAACCCTTGCTCGGATTGGGGGCGAGGGCTTGTGCGCCCTCGCCACCGGTCGGCCGATGTCGTCGACCCTTAGCCAGGGCTCAACGACCTTGGCCGGGGCTCGGCGACCTTGGCCGACCCTCCCCCTCTATCACTGGCCCTTTCCAGCGGTGGCGATGAGGGCTCAACCTTTAACGACCCCTTCCCCCTTTTTATTTATTTATTTAAATTTATTTAATATTTTTATTTTTATTTTAAAATAGGACCATTTTGTCTGGAAAATTCAGAGGACCGTTTTTTATTGCGTTTTTGGGATGCAAGTTAATTCTATTGGTGTGGAAACATGTCAATTTGATCAATGATACCTCGGTGGATTTTATAAGGTCGAAATTGGCTTCTTTTGAAGGAAGATGGGTTTAATTTGAGGGATATGGTGTTGTGTGCCATGGCCACCACCAACTTTTGGACCAATTGGGAAGTTTGTTGAGGAAGCTAGGGAGGGGAAAGTGGTTGTGGATGACAGCCTTGGCTGGTGGGGCAGCCACTTGAGCCCTTTAGAATAGAATGAAGACTCTTAAGGCTTTGGTGGCCCCCTCCAATCTTCAGCTCACTCATTCTTCTTCCTTAGCCCACCTTTTTCCATGGGTATCTATTTTGAATCTTAGGAAACTAGAGAAACCGGCTAGCAAACCCCCCTGCCCGTCGACCACCAATTGAGGCCGTCCGAGCAGCCGCACGTCTGCTGGAGCCGACTCATCGTGCCCGTTTCCCCCTCTCTTGCTCTTCTCATTCCGCAACTCCAAGCTGTTCCTCGAGCATCCCTGGAATGCCGTCAGGGTCAACTAGAGCCTAGTGGACGTCGTCCTGCCACTGGAACTGCCACCGTCAACCGTCGTAACCCATTGTTGCCTTTGCCTCATTCCCTAAGCCTTTTTAGCCGTTAGTTCTAGCCCCTCTCAGCCCAAGCAAAATCGAAGTCCAGCTAGAAACTCTGGGCTTCAAGGCCCATTTCAAGCCATTTTCGGGCCTCGCTTGATGCCCCGCTTTAGAGTTTATCATCCATCTCCGCCTCGCCGTCCTAGTGAACTCATCGGATTTCAAAACTAGTGAGTTTACTTACTAATCTCCACTTATGGAGTTAATTATGCTTAAGAATTGATTAGTTTAAGTTAAGCATGGATTATGAGGTTAGTTAGAATAAATTAGCAATTTAATTAATCGTTATTGTATGTTAGGTGGTTAGAGTAGTATAATTAGAGACTAGATAAACTATAGTATTTATCTAGATAGGTTCGGAAATTTTCCAGGCACGTTTCGGTATTTAATTAGGATTTTCCGGCCTAAGTTGCATTTTTGGTATTTATTTAATTAATTTTCGTAATTATTTAATTAATTATTATTTTCCGGAAATTAGACCAAAATAGCCAGTGACCGAAATTTTGTGCTGATTGCAATGGTGTGTTTGGTTTATTTATATGGATAATAATTTGTGCAATTTGTGTGTCGATTGTAATTTTGGTATTTATCTCAAAATTTATTTATTTTGGTATTTAATTAGAAAATTACCGGGCGTCGGTTTACAATGCCAAATTTTTTTTATTGACTATATAATTAGTGGTATTTCATAAAATAAAGATATTATATTTTTGGCTAAGGCCTACCGAATACCCACGCACAATTATTTTATCGGGTATTATGAAAATGGTGAAATTGTCGGTGGATGAGTATATTATACATAAACCAACTTCGGTGAGCACAAATTAGCTTTGGTGAGCACAAATTAGCTTCGGCGAGCTATACTATATATCTAAATCAGCTTCGGTGAGTTATACTATCTATCTATATCAGATTCGGTGAGCTATACTACTATCATTGTCAACTTAGGCGAGCATTCATTCATATCAGCTTAGGTGAGCAATGTAATCGTATCTAGGAAACGACTTGATAGATAGTATTGTTGATAGATAGTAATGATGGGTTGATCGAGAGATGGTCTTGATGACATGGAATCGACTGGATCGATTGATCGATGGCTTGATACGACTTGATGAATTTATTTGTTGAAGTGATTCAGTGAATATATGAATTGTACTCACTTGCAGGAATGGACAGAGGTAAAGGTAAGTCCTTTATTTCGTGTGTGACTAGATAGCTTTTGGACGTATTTTTTTCCTAGTCGGGGCTTAGGAGGTGAACTTGTTGAGACATTGTCTCATCTCGTCGTGTGCTTAATTTTTTAGGTTCTTAGATGGCGAATCCCCCTGAGCGTCATGGTCGTCCCATGAGGGTTACATAGTAGGTTTCTAATTTCCCCGATCCCGGGAGTTTTTGGGTCTATGAGCTTGTTGTAACCATTGTCTGGGTCGAAAAGGTTCCACATTAGGAGATACCTAATCAATTCAGAGCGTGGTTCCACGACGCTCCCAACGCTGTTAGGCTAGGTCCCCTTAGGACTTTTGATATCCCCATTGTGGTGATTGATGCTGCTCTGGACGAGGATCTAGCTGACCCTCCTAATGGCATAGTAGAAAACCCATCGTCACGCCTGGCTCCTAGGGACACTGAAGAATCGGCAAACAAGTCAGACTAGCTGGTCATAGGATAGCTTGTTTTGAGAATCGTCCTTTTTGTAGGTCCTATGAATATCGGCTAGTAATATATATGAATTAGTCTGATATGTAAAAATGTGTGATTTGGTTTTTGAAAATTTGCGGTCCTACTTTCCTGTCCAATCTCGTTGTTGTCTGGAGATTTATTTATTTGCTTCTGCATGGGTATTAAAATGAATGGGTCAGCGACGCATCCTAAGACGTTGCTATTTAATCAACCACCAAGGGATGGGCACACGCTCAGAGGATCGAGACGTGACACTCTTATGTGCAGTCTCAGAGTTCTCTTTTCTCTCGGCCACCAAGGACTTAGCACAATTCTTGTTGAATGTCTCTCACTTTCTTTTTAATGCAAAAGAGAAAATGCAAGAATCATCTTGCTTTGTGCAGCTAAAGCAAAGAAGTCTTCGAGAGTTAATGAAAAGGATAAAAGAAGTCCACACCATTTTTTTTATTATTAATTCCATGAAAACTCAAAAATAGTATACTTGTGATAAATTTACCCTAAACTAATTTTTTGACCACCAAAAATCCTAAACTGATACACCTTTGATGAATCTACCTCAAACTGGTATACTTATAATAAATTTACCATTTGTTAGTTTTTGTTAAATTTTACTGTCAAATTGCTAAATTATATGACACGTGACAGTTGACTAGAAAATTTTACTCTCCATTTGTTATAGTTTCACCAGTTTTGTGATATTAATCTAATTTAAGGAATGGTGTACTTATTACAGAATTTAACAGTTTGGAGTTTTTGGTAGTAAAAAAATTAGTTTGGGGGTAAATTCGTCATAATTGTACAAGTTTGGAGATTTTTGTAATCATATGAATTACCTCTTAAAGCTTGCTTTAAATGACTTGATTCAAATGTTCTTCAGTTTGAGCCCTACAAAGTCGGACCTTTAGTTCATACACACTGCCAATGTAGGTAATCGCCATTTTCATTGTGCTAGATCATGCACATGGTTAGCAACCATAGCTAACCATGTAATTCTCTCTCTAACTCACCCTCTTTTTGCTCTATGTATAATGTCCTCGTAAAGTCAAAAGTTAACTTCTTCCAAAAGATGGTCTCTAACCTATCAAAGAAGTTAAATGATGAAGCTGGTTTTTAACCTCTCAAAGTAATAAAATGATTACTTCCTTAAGAAGCCAAGTGAGCAAGAGAATAGCTTTTATGAGTGGGTTGTGTCCGTAAGAGATGAGTGACTTGGTTATGGTGTATGACATCCCTAAATTCATCACTGAATTGGTAGTAAGATTTGCACTAGCATAGTAGTACTCCCTAGATAATTGATTGTCCCGATCAATCATTAGGTCCTACAAGGCGTGATTAACATCTAACAATATGTCACGACTATCCAGATAATGTGAATGCTTTAAGAACATAGTGAACATGTCAACTTTCACTACAATGTAATTCAATTCCCCTATCTTATTATGTCCTAATCGAACAAAGACCTTGGAATATTTGTCAAGTCACTAATTTGATCTTATGTAGAAACCTATGTGACTTGCATTTTATACGAGACATAAGCAACTCATTCTCGGTTACAATCTCGATTGAGGATTTCAATATAATGTCATAATTAGATTGCATATGATATCATTACTATACCTTGTATGTAGCAAGAAGACAGATTCCATGATGTACACACATATAACTTCTTATATGAAAGTGTTGGAGAAATCTTTCCAGAATATTTTGAAGCTGACAAAACGTCTCTATCAGTCTAGTCTGGATAAATGCAGACCTTCTGTTTAGAGTCTGAAGACTTTCAGATCACCAGACTCAAGACTCAAGACTCAAGACTATTCTCATTGACAGTTCTTCTAATCCAGTGACGAAGGCAATCTAGAGCCGAAGTATTTGGTTGAGGATTTAGTCCTATCCTCTGGAGAAGATCTCTTGGCTGGATAATTATAACGGATTCTTCTATTCGTAATCAAGATCGTTTGAAGATCCGATGGTCGACGAAATATTCTTGGAAGGTTCTATTCTTGGAAACCAAGATCCTGATTGTATGGGCGAACATGATTGATGGGCTATCGTCAGGTTCCTTTAATAGCTCGAATGATCTTCTTGATTGATTCCGTCCAACGGGTAGATTGGAGGAATTCCTTTGGTAAGTGCCAACGGGTATGATGGCATAAATGAGTATAAAAGGAAGACGTTCTAGTTGCTTTAGTGCATGATCGATAGACAAATTCCAGAGTCTGAAGCACCTTGATTATTAGTCGATACATTTTGAGCGAAGTTGTAATACACAAAGAGTGTCTATACTTAGTGATACCTTGAGCAAGTGTGGTAGATTGTCTACACTGAGAAATCAAGGAAGAACAACGCTGTAACATATCTTTGTTCATAGTGGAATCCAGCCAATAGGCTATCAGTGCAGAAGAGTGGACGTAGGCTTGAATCAAGCCGAACCACTATAAACCGCGTGTTCAATTTTCTCTTCTCTCAGTCTTACTTTGATTATTGTTTGTCTCAAATCTTTTAATTGTCTAGTATTGTGGAATTATTGAGAAAAATCGTTTATATACCTATTCACCCCCCTCTAGGTACTTATTCTAGCTATATCAGAAAGAACTATAACCATCAAGTATAAAAATGGATAAACGAGTCGACAATGTGTGCACCCATGAACCATAGTTGTTTAACACACAAGTCAATACTGTCTCTCAAGTCTAAGGATTGTTTACATAAGACTAGAGTCTATCAATTGTAGAACTTACACAATTCTCCTTGTTAAATTAAAAGAAATTAACTATTATTGTCATTCACAACCTATATACTTTTAAATTAGATTTTCTCATCTTTTACAATATGTAATAGAATTACGACAAGTAGACCTTGTCTAATGAAAATATCTTAGGCTTACAATATCGTTTATGTAGATTTCTTTAATTCAAATCTCTCATATGCCAAGAAAGAAAAGGACATTAGCTCTATATTATCTACATTTTGAAGCTCAAACTAAGATGATATAAATTAAACCTGTTAAAATGTGCCATAAGCCTCTTTCTTAACTTATATTTGATGATTAAATTATTAAATGGATTAATTATATTCAGTAAATGGGTTGTTTATAACGGCAAAACCCAAAAAAAAAAGGGTGTTAAATGGGCTTATAGTTTACCCAAATTATTACCTGCCTTTATGACTTTCTTTTTATCATCCATGAGAAAATAATGGATTCATCAGACTTTTCCAAGTTCAAAAAAGTCTTGGCAGGCTTGCAAGATGGGCCCAACTTCACTCTTATTTAAAAATATCAGGATGACTTGCAAAGATATACTACTAATGCCATTTTGCTCTAGACATATTGAATTTGAGTGTGCAACTAATTCATTTAATAAACTCTAACTACTGGAAACCCAATAGACGAGTATAAGCAAAGGGACACTCATAATTAGGTGAAAGGAGGCACGACGAATTGAATCAAGAGAAGAGCAATGCTAGAACTCACTATAATTGTTTGACAAAGTTGATTTACTAATTGATGTGCAGACTATTATTGGTTTTTGAATTTGGCCCATTTGTTTAAAATGCCACTCACAATCTTGACGTGAAATAGACCAAAATTTTGAACCGGTTCAATTAATCTAGCATTGCCCGTACTTTTGATACCATATTGAAAATCCAGGCGAAATCCTTTCTTCTAAAGACTCAAGTTATCCAAAGAAATGCGATACCTTCACCGGACGAAAGCTACACCAGGTAATACCTCAATACATGTGGAGGTTGGAACTTTAGCAAATGCATGATGTTAATACAACCAATCCTGGACGGGCACGACTGGCACGTTTGACCTTTCTTCGAATTATATTTAAATGTCTTTATCATGTGCATTGGAATTTAGGTTATCCAAGAACAAAATTATGATTTGGATTCTACCTTCTGAGTTAGTTTGACCAGAAACCCGAAACGTAATGCCCAAGCAACGCGACTCCATTACACACCCTTTAAATTGAGCTCACAAAAGCACAAAGCCGTATTATCACGCTCTTGAGAGACATGGATGGAGTGAATGGAGTGAAGTTGCATGGATTTTGGGCGAGTCCATTCAGCAGCAGAGTCATTTGGGCATTGAAGCTCAAGGGCATACCATTTGATTACATTGAGGAAGACCTCCCCAACAAAAGCGCCTTGCTTTTGCAATACAACCCGGTTTACAAGAAGATTCCTGTGCTCGTCCATGGCTCGCGACCTGTTTGCGAGTCCATGGTCATCATCGAGTACCTCGAGGAAACGTGGCCACAATACCCGCTGTTGCCCATCGATCCTCACGAGCGAGCCGTGGTGCGTTTCTGGGTCAAATTCATCGAGGAAAAGGTTTGCTAATCTAATGTTATTCTTCTTTGGTAATTCATCTTTTGTAAAGTCAATCATTCAATGCATAGATTCCATTTGTTTCAATACCCAACTCAAAATTGTGGTGAGACAAACATAAGGCCGACTTGTGTTGCATCTCGTTTATGTTTCCGGTGCTCGTGCTGCAGAGTCTTAATGTTTGGACCGTGTATCTGAGCGTTGGCGAAGAGCAAGAGAAGGCCGTGAGAGACAGCGTGGAGATGCTGTCGATCCTAGAGCAACATGGTCCGAACAGGGGAAAGAAATTCTTTGGAGGAGACGACATCAACATTGTGGACATTGCATTTGGTGCGGTGGCACTTTGGGTGGGAACCATAGAAGAGGTATCGGGACGCAAGTTGTTCGATGCCGGGAAGTTCCCTCGCTTGAACGCTTGGATGGCCAACTTCGAGAGCTCGCCCATGATCGCCGAGAACTTGCCTGATCAAGAGAAGTTGCGTGAGATTTTCGCCCGCATAAGAGAGAAAAGGTTGTCATCGTCCACACGCGAGTGATGCGCGGCCTTCGCGTCTTTATTAGTATGATTGATGTTATAATCGTGGGTACTAAATAAAAGTATTGATAATAAGAATTGAAGTGCAGTACGTACTTTGGTCGGAAGCTTCAAGATGAAGCTTACTAATTAGTATATGCAATAAAGTTAAATGAATTTCTAGGCCTTGTAATATTGTCTCCTGAGGCGTGTATTGTCTTAGTTTCATAACGTCATAAATCTAAAATTCTTCGTGTTCATGGAAATATGACACTAAACGGGGAGAATCAATGCGTCAATATTTCATGCTACGTTCCTCATCTAAGTTTATCAACGCCTTCATGAATTCCATTTTATTTTTTTCTTCTCATTTTATCTGATAAATATTGTTTCAGATTGTAAATTGGGAATAATAGAGTTGTTGGAAATTTTGATTTATTTTCTCTAAAATTATCAAGAAACTACTAACTTAATGGAGAATGAACAAGTCGGCAACAGTGAAATGCAAGAAAAGGCAAATCAAGTCAAAAGTGAAGACTCTCATATGTTGGAGAAGTTTCTGGTACTACGTGGGCAGCAAGAAAAACTTAAATGAAAGTTAACAAAAGTGGCTGAAGGAGAAACTTGAATGTGGGCAGCAAGAAGTCGAGCAAACAAGAAGTAAACTAAAGTCAACAAAAGTGGTGGGCAGCGGCAGAGAATAGAAAAATGGAGAATAAGGAAGAAGTAACAAGAAGATCTAAAAGAAAGAAGAAAAAGGAAAGCAAAGTCCAACTTGGACTTTGACTAGCTGCACAAGCAGGAGATAAAGAAGCAAGCTGAAATTTTATATTATTTTATGTACTCTTAAGTCTCCACCTTGTGTGGGGTGGACCTCCACCGTTAGAGGTCTTAGACCTCCGATGCGGGGAGGGAGGGGGGGTTGAACACGTCCATCAAATTATTTTATTCAACTAATGAAATTCTCATATCTCATGTCCTATATCTTTCAATTATTTTTGTCCATTCTCTACAAACTATACCACACACTTACACACATCACTAATTAAAAACTATCATCAATACTAAAATCATGCTTCCACATGTACACATCCAAATTTTTAACAAGAGTATTCCCATAGGTTTCTCTGTTACCAGCATAAAGCCAACTATTGTATTTACAAAAAATAATGGATGTACCAGAATTGTTATTAAATCTCGTTCAATGGTGACAATATCGTTAAGCGACGAACTTGGAGGAAAGAGAAGATATTTTAAAAAAGTGGAGATGAAAAGTGCCACAAGCCAAAAGTTTTCTAATTATGAACAAGCTTGTGCGGTATTTGGTGAGCTAGAATACTTTTTTTTTATAACAAAACTAGAATACTTGAATAGGCTCTCTTTAATAGATCATTTTTAAGGATAGTATGACGAATCACATTCTCATAATTGATTGTATCTCATGCAAGCTATCTGATGTCTTAAAAGGGATATACAGATCACTTTGGCATGGTAATTAATTTTGGCTTATAACTATAATTTTATTTTAACCGATTAGGAATTTTTTTTTTGGGTACATTTAACATTGGGATATAAAAGATGATTTGACATTGATATTGCTAGTACGAGTATCTAGAGGGGGGTGAATAGGTATATAAAAGATTTTTCTTGATGATTGCACAATACTTCGATAGTTAAAGGATTTGCAACAATTAATAATCAATCGTAAGACTGAGTAAAGGAAAGAGAGAATTGAACACGCGGTTTATAGTGGTTCGGCTTGATTCAAGCCTACGTCCACTCTTCTGCACTAACAGCCTATTGGCTGGATTCCACTGTGAACAAAGAGATGTTACAGTGTTGATCTTCCTTGATTTCTACGTGTAGATGATCTACCACACTCGCTCAAGGTAACAAGTATAAACACTCTCTGTGTATACAATTTCGCTCAAACTGTATCGACTAATAATCAAGGTTCTTCAGACTCTGGAATTTCCCTATCAATCACGTTCTTAAAAAAAAACTAGAACGTCTTCCTTTTATACTCCTTTACTTACCCAAAGAATTCCTCCAATCTACCCGTTGGACGGAATCAATCAAGAAGATCATTCGAGCTATTTAAGGAATCTGACGATAGCCCATCAATCCTGTTCGCCCATACAATCGGGATCTTGGTTTCCAAGAATAGAACATTCCAAGAATATTTCGTCGACCATCGGATCTTCAATCGATCTAGATACGAATAAAAGAATCCGTTATTTTTATCCAACCAAGGGATCTACTCCGAGAGGATAGGATCGAATCCTCAACCATATACTTCGGCTCGATTTCCTTCGTCACTAGATTAGAAAGACTGTCGGTGAGAATAGTCTTAAGTCTTGAGTCTTGAGTCTGGTGATCATAAAGTCTTCAGACTTTAAACTGTGAGTTTGCAAATATCCAGACTAGACTGATAGAAACATTTTGTCAGCTTCAAAATATTCTGGAAAGATTTCTCCAACAATCTCCCCCTTTTTGATGGTGACAAAACTTTCTTGTAGATTTGAACGACTTTGTCCTGCAAATACATTTCTCAAGCAATATGGCTAACTTATAAAGATTAATAAAACAACCGACTCGCATCCACAGATAATTGGTTAGTCTTTCATGAGTAATACCATATAACAACACTTGATATAAATGCAACCAGTCAAGCATCTAAATCCACAGCCAATTCAGTCAAATTCAAATTCACACCCAAGTTCACTCAAGTCAAACTCAAAAACAAACATAACCACAAAAACAAATTTAAAGTCAAAGTTTAAGAGTTGTTGGTTGTTGGTTCAAATTGGTTCTCCCCCTTTTTTTCATCATTAAAAAGGATGAGAAATGAGTCAGGTTTGGTTGGGAATGCGTACGATCTGGAAATCTCCCATAGACTGGACTATGCCTTCTAGCCTCTTCACGTCTTCCCTTAGTTGAGCTACCTCCTCTCCTTTGGCATTGGCTTGAAGTTGTAGAGCGAGGTCTTTCATTTTGTCCTCCGGGGTAACTCAAGATTCTTGTCCAACTTTCTTCATGGTTTGAATTTCACGTCTAGAGCATAAATTTGTCCCCGCATTTCCAGAAAATATCAAGAATACGACGAAAATCTGCTGAGTTGACCGTCTGTGTACTTGCATGAGCTTTCTCAGATGGAGTGAATGCAGACGATGGTGCTTTTGTATAATCTTGCAGATTTGGAGTCGACGTATCATGTCCTTCTTCAGGCAATTGAGAAACCTGAACTTCTTCTGGGTCTGTTGGAGATTGTCTTAGACCTTCACTATCGGCAGCATGATGTGTAGATTTTTCTTGCTCGCCAACTCCCCCTGTCTCTAGGTCATCAAAAGGGGAAGAGTGATGATCACGCTCTTCTGTATCTTGATTTCCTTTTTCTCCAGATTCAGCGGCAGACTTTTCTTTCTCTCATTCTCTTTCTTCTTCAGCTTCTTTCTCCTTCTCTTTTTGCTCTTCTTCTTCTCTGTTCTTGGCTTGCTCCTCTTCTTCTCTCTGTTTCTTCTGAAGTTCTGTCGGTTGAGGCACAGAACGTCTGGTTCTTGTCAATGCATGGATAGTGGGATCTTCATCCTCTTCATCTTCATCCTCCAGGATGAGAGTTCTTTTCTTCTTTTTCGATGGGGCTCCAATGGCCTCCTTTCCTTTTCTCTTTGAAGCAGACGGAATTGGAGACTTAACTATGAATTTCTCCATTGCCTTGGCCATCTTATCGCACGGTCGAACACAAAGTGTATGTGGCGGTTCAATATTCATGTGTCTGAAGATCTTGGTCACCAGACCTGGATAAGGCAATTGTCCCTTGTCTTTCGACATTGCTCTGTACATGTGGAAGAAAATGGTGTGAGGGAGAGAGAACTTCCGTCTTGAGTTGATCGCGAACATCAATTTTGCTTTAGAATTAGACACGGCAGTCTTTGATGTAGACTTCGGTCTGAGACAGTTGATCACAATTTTATGAAGCACGATGTTGATGGCATTCATCCTTGAGTAGGTAATTTTCTTCTCTCGTATCCCTATCTTTGACAAGCTCCGAGTAGTACGAGTAGTTGAGACTTTGATTGGATGATAATGTCCTCGTTCAACTCCAACTATGTCCGCCAACATGTCCACATCTACCACGTAGACTTGGTCTCTAACACTGAATGAAATTCTATTCGCATCTAAAAAGCTGAGATTCGAATAGAAATATGCGGTTAGTTGTGCATAACCGTCCGTGATGTCGGAGCAAAATTTTTCAAGTTGAAGCAAATTGAACTTTTCTCTTAAGTTCATGTTGATGGCATCCAAGAAGTCAAAATCGACACTTCTAGGGTTTATCACCCCTCTTTTCAACAGTCTGAAATACACATTCTCCTGATCCTTCGATTTGAACAAATCCATCCGATTTCCTTTCACCTTTGCTGCCACGCCCATTCTAGGTTGGAATTCAAGGAACATTATGTCATCATCGTTCCCTTCAATCAGATTTTGTCCTGGTACACGAGGATCACTTGGAATATTCGCAAGTGCGTCCTCTGCCTTTCCTTTCGGAGCAACTCCCAATTCCTCCATTTTCCGCAGAAAAAGATACTCATTCCCATAATTTTTGTCCTTAAGGTATTCATCTATATAGTTCAATGGAGTACCGGTGCTTTTCAACGCACGATAAAACTTATAGATAAAGGAGGGTTTTTGGACTCTTACAAGGTCGGCGTCCTCGATTATCTCTTCCTCCAGATGTTGACTTGCACCTTGTGGGGTAGAAGGCGATGAATGACGTGGATGAGAGTGAATCGGGCTTTGTTGCTAACTTGATAAGTCTTCCTCCTTGGTGAGATCGAAATGTGTCGGTCCCTTCTCCATTCTTTGTGGTCCCCTGCTTGCGATTCTTGATGATTTCCTCGAAGAAGACATCTTTCTTTGTCGTTTGGAAGATTCCTTCACTTGCTTTCCCAAGCAAAGATGACCACTTTCTCTAAGATGAACAAGAAGTAAAAACAGGATCGGGAGGAGAGTGTCTTTTTAGGGTTTTGAAGATTGGGAAAAAGAAAACTCAGTTTTGAAAAGGGAAGTTCAATCGGCACCGGGAAAGTGTACGAACACTTCTTTTTAAAATCAATAACTGCCAAAATTAATCCCCCCCCCTTTTTTTTAAAACAAGTTTTCAATCTTTACATAGATTAGATCGTACATTTTCAAGTTTAGATAAAATAGCAACTTACAGTCTATAGCCATGAATGTCTGAGTCTAAGGTCTAAGGATTTAGAGTCTAAGAGATTAGAGTCTCTAGACTTTAACTTCTTCAAGCTTCAAAATGTTGAGTTTGGAATGGATAAAGTCGAATTGATTTTTCTCCAAAGGTTTTGTGAATATATCCGCTAGTTGACTCTTTGAATCAACAAATTGAATCGAGATTTCTCCATTTTGAATATGATCTCTAATGAAGTGATGTCGAATCTCTATATGCTTTGCTCTTGAATGAAGGATTGGATTTTTGGTGAGATTGATCGCGCCGGTGTTGTCACATCTGATTTACGTGCATGAGTCTTCAATCCCAAAGTCTTGTAGCTGTTGTTTTATCCATAGAATTTGCGAACAACAGCTTCCAAGAGCTACATACTCGCTTCGTCGTTGAGAGAGCCACGTTGCTTTGCTTCCTTGAAAACCGAGACACCGTCCTATTTCCAAGCAGTTGACAAGTTCCAGAAGTGCTCTTTCTATCCACTCCGCAACCGGCCAGATCTGCGTCTGAGTATCCTATGAGATTAAAGTCTCCCTTCTTAGGATACCAAAGACCAATGCCTGAAGATGAGGCAACGCATTTGATAATACGTTTCGCAGCACTGAGATGAGATTCTCTAGGATTTGATTGAAACCTAGCACATATGCAAACACTCAACAAAATATCAGGTCTAGAAGCGGTAAGATAAAGAAGTGATCCGATCATGCTCCTGTATAGCTTTTGATCTACTTTCTTCCCTTCTTCATCCTTGTCTATCTTCAGAGAACATGACATTGGTATGTCGGTCTTTTTGCACTTTTCCAGTCTAAACCTTTTGACAAGATCATTTGCATACTTTTCTTGATGAATGAAAGTTCCTTCCTTCATTTGTTTCACTTGGAGTCCAAGAAAGAATGTTAACTCTCCCATCATACTCATTTCAAACTCATCCTGCATAGACTTGGAAAATTTCTTGCATAGACTTTTATTAGGCGATCCAAAAATAATATCGTCAACATATAGTTGAACAAGTAAAAAGTTTTTGTTTTCCTTTTTGATAAATAAAGTAGTATCCACTTTACCTTTGACAAAACCATTATGTATTAGGAACTTACTTAGTCTGTCGTATTAAGCTCGAGGTGCTTGCTTTAAACCATACAAAGCCTTTTTCAGTCTGAAGACTGAGTCTGGCTTCTTTGGGTCTTCAAACCTAGGTGGTTGTTCCACATAAACTTCCTCATGGATAAATCCATTTAGGAACGCACTTTTGACGTCCATTTGGAATAACCTGAAATTTTTATAACAAGCAAACGCAAGTAATAGTCGAATAGCTTCTAACCTTGCTACTGGTGCGTAAGTCTCGTCATAGTCTATTTCTTCTTCTTGCGTATATCCTTTGGCCACGAGTCTTGCTTTGTTTCGTACGACTTTTCCTTTCTCATTCATCTTGTTCCTGAATACCCATTTGGTTCCAATAACAGTTTTACCTTTTGGTTTAGATGTCAATTCCCAGACATCATTGATGTTGAATTGTCTGAGTTCTTCTTGCATAGCTTCGATCCAACTTTCATCAGATAAAGCTTCTTCTATGCTTTTTGGTTCAATTTCAGAAATGAGAGCCACAGCACTAGATTCTTCACGCCTTTTTGATCTGGTGCGGATTCCTTCATTGATTTTGCCGATAATGAGATCTTTGGGATGACTGGACTTATGCTTCCAGTTGCTGGTTGATTTGCCTGGTTGATGATCTATTTCTTTATTTGAATCTTCATGAACATTTGGATGCTGGACTTCCAGAGTCTGAGATGCTTCTTGAGTTGTAAGCCTTGGAAGGTCTAGAGCAGGTTCAAACTCTTCATACTGAGTCTGACTGGATTCATCTTGCGTTGAGTCTTGGAATTTGATATTCATTGATTCCTCCACAGACTGACTCTTCTTGTTATAGACTCTGTAGACTTTGCTTGATGTAGAATATCCAAGGAAGATGCCTTCATCTTATCTTTCTTCAAACTTACCAACTCGATCATTTGCATTTTTCAAAATAAAGCATTTGCAACCGAACACATGAAAATATGAAACAATAGGCTTCTTACCTTTGAACAATTCATAGGGGGTTTTCTCTAGAATAGGTCTTAGGAAGACTCTATTGATGATATAGCATGCTGTTGAAATAGCTTCAGCCCAAAATCGTGAAGAAATTTTACTTTCAATTAAAAGAGTTCGCCATTTCTTGAAGAGATCTATTCTTTCTTTCCACAACTCCATTTTGTTCGGTGTATGGAGAAGAAAACTCATGATTAAAGCCATATTTATCACAAAATCTTGTAAAATCTTGATTTTCAAATTCACTTCCATGATCTGTTCTTATACTCGAGATAGCACACCCTTTTTCATTTTGAACCTTTTTAGCAAATTTTTAAAAGTACGAAAAGGTTTCTGACTTACTTGTAAGAAAATATACCCAGGTAAAACGAGAGTAATCATCCACAATTACTAGACAATATTTCTTACCTCCAATGCTCTGGGTTCTTGTTGGTCCGAAGAGATCCATATGTAGCAACTGTAGTACATGATTAGTAGAGACATGATTTATTGGCTAAAATGAATTTCTTACCTGTTTTCCCGAATACATGGAGTGCATGAATCGACTTTTGGTATGGCAATTTAGGTAGACCTCGAACAAGCTTCTTTGATGAGATTTTGGCTAATTGCTTCATGTTGACATGGCCAAGCTTTCTGTGCCATAAGACCGCTTCATCTTGAATTGAGATTAGGCATTGTGTTTCATTTGGTTTTACATCAAGGAGGTAGATATTTCCATGCCTTCGACCCATGAAAGACTGAGTCGAGTCTTTACTAATTCCAGAACATATGCCTTCTTGAAAGGAGATCTTGAAACCGGTATCACACAATTGGCTAATGCTGAGAAGATTGTAGTTGAGTCCTTCCACTAGAGAGACATTGCTTATTGTGAGATTTCCAATTTTCACAGTTCCAAATCCCACAATGCTTCCTTTGCTGTTTCCTCCAAATGAAACTTTTCCACCATTTACTTGAATAAGCTTTATGAAGCAATTTGAGTCTCCTGTCATGTGTCTTGAACATCCGCTGTCAAGATACCACTTACCTTCTTTTTGACAGACCTCTGCATTCAAAAGAGAGTCTCAAGCTTTCTTTGGTACCCAAATTTTCTTGGGTCCTTTGGCGTTAGTAGGATAAGCATTATTAGGCCATATTTTCTTAACAGCTTCCAAACCATAGGACACTCTTTTTCAAAGTGATCCCGATCACACTTTAAACACCTTAGAGCATTTCGACCTACAGATTTTACAAAAACTTTCAAGCCTCTCTTGACGGTCTTTTCTTAATTCTTTCTTTTACTTTCGGAAAATCAATCAAGGGGATTGTTTCTACTGTCATACCTAGACCAGACTTATTGAAGTAAGGTCTTTGCACTGAAAGAACTTTTTCAAGTTTTTCAGACCCTATTGAGAATTTCTTTGAAATATTTGATAAGTCAGTTTTTTAAGAGAGCATTTTCTTTCGAAAGATTATCTTCATTCTCTTTAAGAGTAGAAACATTTAAGTCTAAACTTTTCACTCTTTCTTCTAAAATGTTTTCCTTTTGTTTTAGAGCTGAGTTTTCCTTTTTAAGTTCGGAAATTTTTTTGAGAGAAGTCTTAAGACTAAAACACAGTTCATCAATGTATTTAGAGACTTTGACAGGGATTTTAAAATCACTTACCTCAAATTCACTGTCTGAGTCTGATCCAGAGTCTGAGTCTGATTGTGCCATCAGACATAGGTTGGCATATTCCTCATCACTTTCTTCACACTCAGTACGCTCCGTGCTTCGGCTTTGAGTTCTTTTCGAGACTTTTCAGGTTTTCCTCTCTTCTTCTTTAAAGAGGATAGTTGGGTCCGATGTGTCCTTTTTTCTTACATTCGAAGCAGACTACATCTTTATTTGGTTCCTCATTATCAACAAACTTGGTTTGCTGTTTTTGAAAACTTTGTTTCTTTGAGTTGAACATTCTTCCTTTTCTATTCAGCTTTCTGAATCTTCTTATCATAAGAGCAAGCTCCTCATCGTCCAGATCTTCTTCAGAATCTGTATCATCGAATCATCATTAGATTTTAATGCAATGGATTTCTTACCTCTTGGATCTTCGTCTTCATTAATTCGTTCCACTTCGTAAGATCAAGAGTTCCAATCAGCTCGTCGACATATAGTGGCATAATTCTTTGCGTCTCTCTTATTGAAGTCTTTATATGATTCCAATCCTTGGAAAGTCCACGCAGTAGCTTGTTCACCTTCATTAGATCGGAAATTTTTTGTCCTTGATTCTCAAGACCATTGACAATATCTGTAAAACGGCTAAACATGTCAGTTATAGATTCTCCTGGTTTCATTTTGAAGGCTTCATATTGATCAAGGATAATGTTAATTCTGGTCTCCTTCACTCTGTCTGTCCCTTCATAGGTGATATGTAATCTATCCCAGACTTCTTTTGCTGTAACACAAGAAGATATTCTGTTATATTCAATTGATGACAAAGTACAATATAAAGAGTAAATTGCTTTTGCATCGAGTGCTTGTCTCTTATTTATCTCTTCTTGAGACATTCCGCTGTCTCAACAGTTTCTTTCCCTCTTTCGATATTGATGCAGCGAGGAGTGATTCATCTTTCCACAACGTCCCATTCCGAGGATTCTTTGACCGTAGGAAAGCTTTCATCTTGTTCTTCCAGATGTTGTAATCATTTCCATCAAAGTAGGGTGGTTTGGTATTGCTTTGCCCTTCCACCAGCCCTGGTGCTAGCATACTAGCTATGGATCTTTTACTCTGAAGTAAAACACTTCAAATAAAGTAAGAACACGAGCTCTGATACCAATTGATATTGCTAGTACAAGTACCTAGAGGGGGGGTGAATAGGTATATAAAAGATTTTTCTTGATGATTGCACAATACTTCGACAGTTAAAGGATTTGCAACAATTAATAATCAATCGTAAGACTGAGTAAAGGAAAGAGAGAATTGAACACACGGTTTATAGTGGTTCGGCTTGATTCAAGCCTACGTCAACTCTTCTGCACTAACAACCTATTGGCTGGATTCCACTATGAACAAAGAGATGTTACAGTGTTGATCTTCCTTGATTTCTAGGTGTAGATGATCTACCACACTCGCTCAAGGTAACAAGTATAAACACTCTCTGTGTATACAATTTCGCTCAAACTGTATCGACTAATAATCAAGGTTCTTCAGACTCTGGAATTTCTCTATCGATCACGTTCTTAAAAAAAAACTAGAACGTCTTCCTTTTATACTCCTTTATGCCATCATAGCCGTTGGCACTTACCAAAAGAATTCCTCCAATCTACCCGTTTGACGGAATCAATCAAGAAGATCATTCGAGCTATTTAAGGAATCTGACGATAGCCCATCAATTCTGTTCGCCCATACAATCAAGATCTTGGTTTCCAAGAATAGAACATTCCAAGAATATTTCGTCGACCATCGGATCTTCAATCGATCTAGATACGAATAAAAGAATCCGTTATTTTTATCCAACCAAGGGATCTACTCCAGAGGATAGGATCGAATCCTCAACCATATACTTCGGCTCTGGATTTCCTTCGTCACTGGATTAGAAAGACTGTCAGTGAGAATAGTCTTGAGTCTTGAGTCTTGAGTCTGGTGATCATAAAGTCTTCAGACTTTAAACTGTCGGTTTGCAAATATCCAGACTAGACTGATAGAAACGTTTTGTCAGCTTCAAAATATTCTGGAAAGATTTCTCTAACAGGCATGCATTTCCATATACACCAAACTCTCTTTTTCCTCAGTTAAAGAGTCCTTGATTTAAATGACTGAAAAACAGTCGCCTTTTGCAAGAAGCGCACGCCGTTTTGCCGTGCTGACATGGGATCACAGTCAAATTTTAGGTTAGACTAGGGATCCGGCCATTTTGCGTGAAGTGAAAACGGATTTATGCCTCTTTCATCTAGAGAGCTCTAAAAATGCAAGTCTTGTCTATATCTTCTTGAATGTTTGAGTTTATTATTTATTACTACGAGACTTAATATCCCTCCTTTGACATTAGCGTTCTGGAACTTGAAAAGTAAAAACATGGACCCCTTCAAGTGTATCTCCTAGATAGATTTTCCAACATTTTCAACTAACGTAAATCACGGATTCCATGTGAGTTCCCGCATGACCAAATGGTCGATGTTCATTTTAAATCATTACCTGATTCGTTGAATAAATTCTACTTTGTTGTTGAAGATTGTTATCATGGATGCTTCTCATTTACGTCTTGGAGGACCGTGATTGCACGATTGGAGGGCAATCTATAATGGCTTCGAAAACACCTATCCATTTGTCAAATGTCGGGTCAAGATCACTCCGGGCCTTTGCAAGATAGAGAGAGTTTATAAACCTACTCAAGCAAAATAAATAAATAAATAAATAAATAAATAAATACAAAAGCAATCTTCTCTCAAAGTCTCACTTTCCTAAAGCAATGGTGGATTCTTGCAATGCTTATACTCTTGTTATGGTGGAAGAAAATAGAGCAAAATAGGAGACCCCATCTATTTCTCAGCCTTTACTTAATGAGTTTCATGCATTGCATTAATTTTGTGTCCATATCCCAACCAAGGCGACCTATTGAATGAATCCTAAGGATCCAATATCCGAGAGGAAGATCAAATCGAGAGCCTCTGGTCCATTTCGAGTCTTGAAGGGAAATGGTGAAGAATTATCTCAAGAAGAGTATTTTGAGAATTGCTTGGGGATAAGTTCAACTCTGCCCACAGTATTTTAAGAGTCATTTTCTTCTGTATTTTGATGAGGATTTCGAGCTCTAATCTGGTTTCACACTATATGTTTGCAAACTTTCTATGTATCTAGTTAGTTTCTAATGGGGAAAAGAATATTACAAATGTCATAACTTTCATATGTTACTCACTTAAATGCCGTAACTCTTTTTTCCTGATCATTTGAATATCATAACTTAATATGACGCTCAATTGAGGGCCATAATTTTTCTTCGATTGCTGAAGTGCTATGTAACTTTTCAATTAATAACTTTCTTTACAAAAGTGAGATGTCACATCGAATTTCCGGCACTTGAATGAACATTTTAAAAAGTTGTGGCACTCAAATGATCAATTAAAATTATAGTATTTAAATTAACATTCTTTTATAAGTTATAGCACTCAAAAAATTAGGAAAAAGTTAAGGTTATGAAGTGAGTTTCTTGTGAAAGTTATGACACTTGGGGTTGTTATCTTTTCTAATACATCAAATATTCACGCTATTTGAAGTTTTCTAAAAGAAGTTGTGCTTAGTAAGCGCCGCTCAATTTACCCAAGAATGAGATTTTTGTGTCTTTTCATGAGTATGATCCTATGCATAATATTTTGTTTCTAGAGTCATCTTCAGTCAAAAGTCTTACTTCTTGTTTGAGTTTTGTCTATGGATTGTTATTGTGTTAGAAAATACAAGAAAATTATGTTGTACAAAAATTTTGTGTACACTTGGAGGGTTGTTCCAAGTTGAGTCTATTTAAATTCATATAAGGTTTCTACGAGGATTATAGTGCTTTCACTAACGAATTTCATAATTTAACTCCTGGATCATAATTTCATCTGAATTCACCATATCTTTGATGGATTCCATTGAATCGTGAGTTACACGTACCATAATATTGTTCCAATTCGCTTAGCACATGAAATGATAAGTTGCGAAGTCAGTCAAGAAAGTAAGTCAAGCTTCCCCAAGTCGAGTTTTACTAAGTCGAGTTCAATCAAAATCGAGTCAATATCTCGCGATTTTGGACCGGGCCTCAATAAACAATCGGCTTGATTCTAACCATGGTACGATGTCACACTGTAAAATTGCAGACCAATGATTCATGTGCTAATAGGCATGTGGTAAAAATGGGTACTAGCACATTATTGCTCTTCATGGCCTTTGGGAAAAAGTAAATAGATTAAAACTCTCTCCTACACTTTCACCAATATTTTTTCCTTAATAGCCTAAAAAATTCCAGGGAATCTAAAGAAATTGGGGCTTCTTTTTATTATATATATAAAAATTTTGGTCGTGCAATATTCTTAATTATGAAGCAACTCTCAAAGAGAGATACATTTTCTTATGTCCTTTTAGTAAAAATGGTCAACAATGTAATATCTTAACCAAGCTGAGGAATGCAAGAAAAGTATATTAAAAAAAATCCTAAACTTATTACGTTTGAATAAAGCATGAGCAATTAGATATTGACCATGCTAGAGGCTTCCATGTCGTTAATCGTTTTATGCATGTCACGTTCAATGAACTTGTCTAGTACAAGTATCCGTGTTCTAACTCGAGCATCACAATATACAATGACTTGTGACTCATCATTCGCTTAAATATCCAATACTTGATGGTGAAGTTAAGAATACACCGATCTCAATAGGATCATTAATATCCACTTAATAATCCATCAATCAGGAACATTTTAAATAGTTGGTTTGATTGTACCAATCACACATATTCTTAATGTCTCAAAAATAGATTGGGTCACAACTGATTTTATGGAATCATATATATATATATGTATATGTATGTATGTATGTACGTACGTACATATGTATGTATGTATTAATAATTGGACAAATGAATGAAAATTTCGTTGCCATTAATTAAATAATAAGATTGATAGTATAACTGAAATCTCTAACATGTAACTATTACACGATAACTTTAGGGCATACATCCAATAATCTCCCACTTGTACTAAAGCTAACTTGTTTGGTACCTCAAATCCATTTTGTCAATGTGTCTTTAAAAAAAAGATTGAGGCGTGGCCTTGATAAAGGGATCTACCACATTTTCCATTGAGGTAATTTTTTACGAGGTGATATCACCTCTCCCAATAATTTCTCCGATGAGATGGAAATGTCTCTTAACGTGCTTGGATTTCTGGTGAGACCTTAATTCCTTAGCTTGAGCTATTGCCCCATTATTGTTACAAAACAATAAATTGGTTGTTTAGTTGAAGGAATGACTCCAAGTTTAGAAATGAACTTCTTCATCCAAGCAACTTCTTTTGCAACTTTAGAAGCGGCTACATACTTTGTTTCAATGGTAGAATTAGATATTATGTTCTTTTTGAAATTTTTCCAACTAACTGTGCCACCATTGAACGTAAAGACAAACCCAAATGTAGACTTATAATTATTAGGATCCAATTGAAAATCGAAATCGGTATAAGCTATAATTTTAAACTCTCATTCTCCATATATCAATAATAAATTTTTAGTCATACTTAAGAATATTCTTGACTACTATCTAGTGCTCTTTCCTTGGATCATACTGACATATGCTAGTAATGCTTACAACATGCACAATATCATGTCTTGTACATAGCATAACATATATTATGCTTCTAATAGTAGATGCTTAAGGTACCTTCGCCATCCTTCGGCATCTGCTCTCTTTCTTCAAGAGTGTTGGGACACATCTCCTAAGAAAGATGAATTCCATGCCTAAAAGGCAATAATTCTCTATTAGAACATTGCATGTCAAAATGTGTTAACATTTTATCTATGTATGTAGATGGTGAGAGACCAATCAATTGTCTCGATCTATCTCTATAAATATAGGTTACCTCTCCTAAATCTTTCATGAAGAATTTTTGTGACAAGAATAGCTTTATCGATGATATCATCAGTACATCATCCTCAATCAAAAGTATATCATCGTCTCACCAAACTAGAAACACAATGGCGCTCCCACTGATCTTAGATACATAAGGTTCATCCCGGTTTTTTATGAAGCCAAACGATTTGATTACGTCATCAAAACGGATGTTCTAACTTGAGAAGGCTTATTTGAGTCCATAAATGAATCTCTTAAGCCTACACACCTTTTGACTTTCACTATTGGATTCAAAACCCCATGGTTGTTCCATATAGATGTCCTCCTTGAGAAAGTCATTTAGAAAATCCGTTTTGACATCCATCTGCAATATCTCATAATCAAGGTGTGTAGCTGTAACTAACATAATATGAATGGATTTTAATATGGCTACACATGAGAGTTTCATCATAATCAATTCATTCTTTTTGATGATATTCTTTCGCCACTAGCTGTTCTTTGTAAGTTTTAACTTGACCATTGGCGTTCATTTTCCTCTTGAAGATCTATTTATAGCCAATTAGTATGATACAATCAAGCAAGTCAACTAATGTCCAAACATTGTTGGAATACATTGAATCCATTTTGGATTTCTTGGCTTTTAGCCATTTACCAGAATGGACGTCCGATATTGCCTCATCATAGGTGTTAGATTACTTGGTTGATCACTATCATTCACAATGAATAGTAGTTCTATATGTTCAACCAAGTGTCTATAATGAGCAAGTGGATGAGACTCTCTTGCATTAGGAGGTTGTGTTTCAGAAGCTCTCACTAAATTAGAGATCGATATCTAAACTTGGTTACTTGGAACTTCATTATTTTTTTTCTTGTAAGACTATTTTCCATCCAGCACTACCTTCCTAGACGAATTGACTTTTATGTCATCGTCACATCACTTATCATAAGGGATGTGCTCCTCTTGGGTCCTACTCTCAAGAAGGAATTTTCTATCTTTTCATCAAGCATATATATGATTTTCTATGAATTTAGAATAATTCTCAAATTCCTCATCCGGTTAATGAAATTGGGTCTAGTCAAACAAATTTTGTCAAGTATAGAAGTAAGTGGGTTTGTAGTCACCATTTTTTGTTGTATTTTAAAATAAATCATTATGTAGGTAATCACCACTATGATTATGCTAGTAATTTTGTGGAGACAATCCTGTGCACGTGGTCAGCAATTGTTGCTAACCATGTAATCCTCTCTTTAAGCCACTCACCCTCTTTGTGCTCTATATATATAACGTCCCAATGAAGTTGCATTTAACTTCCTCTAGAAGCAAATTTCTAACCTCTTAAAGAAGTTAAATGATTACTTACTCCAAGAGCTTATCTCTAACCTCTCAATGAAGTTAAATGATTACTTCCTTAGAAGTTGGGTGAGTGAGAGAACAACTCTCGTGAGTGGGTTGTGTCCGTAAGAGAATGAGTGAATTTGTTATGGTATGTGACATCCTTAAGTTCATCATTGAGTTAGTAGTAAAACTTGCACTAACACATTTGTACTCCAAAGAGAATTGATTATCCCAATCAATATCTAAGTCCTACAAGCCATGATTGATCTAACAATATGCCATGGCTAATGCTTCAAGAACATTATAAATTTGTCAACTTTGACTATAATGTAATTCAATTATTCCATCTTACTAGGTTCCGCTTGAACAAAAACCATGAAATATTTGTCAAGTCACCAATTTGATCATATGCGGAAACCTAATTGACCTATATTTTATACGAGACATAAATAATTCATTCTCGGTTACAACCTCAGCCGAGAATTTCAATACAGTGTCATAATTAGATCACATAAGACATAATTATTGTACCTTGCATATAACAAAGAGAAAGATTCCATGTTACACACATGTAATTTCCTATGTGAACAAACTATGATCATCAGGTACAAAGACAGAAATGAGCCGGCAATAATTGAATTGTTAACATTGTGCCTCATGTCGAAGGATTATTTACAGAAGACCAAAGTATGAACAATCAGACATTGACCAAGCGAAAGGCTTCCATGTCACTCATTGCTCCATGCGTGTCACATTCTATGAACTTGTCTAGTACAAACACTTGTGTTCTAACTCGTGAATCACAATACCCATTGACTTGTGACTCGTCATTCTCTTAAGTATTCAATAGTTGATGGTGAAAACACACCAATCTCAATAGGATCCACTTAATGATCCATCGACTGGAAACAATTTAAAGATTCAATTTGACTATGCTGCCGTCATGCATATTCTTAACGTTTCAAGAATAGGTCCAGTCGCAATTGATCTTATAAAATCATTATATATATTAATAATTGGATAAATAAATGAATACATTTTTGCCATTAATTAAATAATAAGATTGAAAGTACAAATGAAATCTCTAATATGTAACTATTGCATGGTGACTTGAGGGTATGCATTCAACAGTCCATTGGGAGGTCACTTTGGTTCCCTAGAGGATACTGTATAAGATAATATAAAACATACAAAAATAAATGGGTTGAGGCATACGAGGTAAGGAAGTTGCCTTTCTTTGTTTTTCCTCTTGTTTTTAGTTAAGGTCGGAGCATAGAAGGCTAAACTTAGGTCTTGGGCATCCTTTGATTTCCTAAAAGTTCTTCGGTTTCCTTAATCTTTGGTGCTTTGGATATGACCTTAATTCCTTGCCTGGACGATTCCTCTTGAACCGCTTGGTCAATGACTTTCTTTTTGGCGAAAGGATTGCGTGTTTTTATCTTCTTAAAAACAGACTCAATGGCCTTGCGGAAGTGTTCAAAAGTATATAACATCCACCATTGGGTGAATTCATGTGTTGTTCATAGGGGCATATATAATTCCAAAGTAGATACTGAAACTGAAGAATCAAACCAGTAAAACTCTAGAAAAGAAGAATCGGTCCAGTTCTAGATTCCGAGATATGCATGATAGATTCGATGTTAAAAAAATTAGAGAACTTGTTTTGACATATAAGTTCTAGGTTCTAGGTAGGTGGAACTTGGATCCTGAACTTAGAATAAGTTTTTGTGTTTTCTTGGTTTGTGTTTTCATGTGATCCTGGGGTGTTCCATGGTATCCGATAATGAGTATATAATATGGAAGCATTAATCTAAACTTCTATTTTATGATTGAGACTTTTACTTGTTAATATTTCATATTCTTTATGTGTCTAGATATAAGTCGTGGTTAATGGATTAACAGTAAGCGATGGTCATTAAATATAGTAATTTACTGCAATCATTCGACTAATGATATATGTGGGACCTAAGTAGAACCTAGAACCAATCTTGTAACTTGTGATAGGGTACGTTCCATGTTCCAAGGTATGCAGAGAAGGTTTTAGGTTTATAAAAATAAGGAACATGTTCCAACGGATAGGTTCTGGGTTCTAGATGAACCTGTTCAAAACCTTGGAACCTCTCACTCCCAATGGCTCGTGGGTTTGGGTTGAACTCAAAGATAGAATGTCGAGCATGAAGCACTTTGGTGATTTTGAAAGCATTTGAAGGGATCATTGTCAGTCGACTTGTATTTCTTCTTTTTATGAAAGGAAATTCTCGTGAATACAAGACAGGCATAGGCACATCTAATGTTAATCCAAATTGCCTAACGCATTTTAGGGAGAATATATTTCAATCCCATTGTAGAATATAACCTTCATTGATAGCCTCAATAGATCAACAGGAGTGAGCACACTGAGCTGAAAATCGGCAAGACTTTCCCCGAGGAATAAAACAAAGAGGTGAAGATGGAGTGCTTAAAAGGAGAAATGTTTCTTGAAGTCAATAAGAGAGGACGACTTAATAATCAACAACCAATGGAATTGGGGAAATGAGGTTGGAGATCCAGGGTGCAAATGATAACTATTATTTTCCATTATTGGATGAGTTTTGAGCAAAAATACGCGTTCGATAACAACAAATTTTTTTTTAATCTCTCTTGGACGGCCAACGGTGGGTGGTGGACAGCAGATGGTGGCCAACGGACAACGGACAGCAGGGTTGAACGGTGGTGGATGGTGATCGACGGTAGTGAGGATGAGCTTTGAGAAAAAATTTTTATTTTTCATTTCTATTCTTACAAATAGAAACGTAGAAATTTTTAATTTTGATTTCTATTTTAAACCTATTTCTAAAGTAATAATTTGTTTTAGAAATACAATAATGAAATTGCACTATTAAACGAGTTTTTGTTCCATACCTATTCTTGGGAGCAGAAAAATAATTCTAGTTAGAAATAAAATGATTACCTATGGGCCTCTAGTCTACATTGTATTACGGTAAAGTACGAGTACGAATCTGGTTGGAAAAAAGGAAAGCGAAATACAGAGCGATCCAAGCCCGGAAAAACCAAAAGGGCCAAAGAAAGTATTAGATTCCTCTTGATACACGGAAAAAAGAAGCATGTGTGATACCTCTGAAAAAAAAAAAAAAAAAAAAAAAGCAGGAAAAATAAGTGGGCCTGAAGCAATCGAAGTACCTTCTGCTGGACTGGAAGCGATACTGAGAAGATCCCTTAAAAGTTAAAACTCTGAGAGAAGAATAGAAAAATGCATATTTGGAGAGCAACCGTAACAAAAAGGCCACACGTTTGACGTCAGTGACTCTAAGAGACATTCGACGGAATCTAATTAGGAAATTTTCATAGCAAAGAGGACTATCATCAATGGACTTAAAGGTTTTTAGGAGGACCAATGTCTTTCACGGGTATACAGAAGGAAGAAAACCAGCAATAACATAAGTCTAGGAGAGTAATCGACTTTGGTCCGTAAGGGAAAAAGATGCAGTTAGTTACGGAGACCAGAAACTGATCACGGCGACCAAAAGGCCTAAATTCAGATCCTAATCAAAGCAGCGAAATTGGCAACTGCGTCAATATTGGCCTCCTCCCAAGCAGAAGATATTTTAATGTTAGGACTTCACCCTAAGATACCACTCATAAAAGTCGACGTCGAAGGAAGGGAAACCTTTGAATCGTTGAAATTCAACAAACCACACGTATTCTATGATGGATGACTTCTGGAAAGGGAGCTTTTTTCCTCTCAAACGGGAAAAGAAACATTGAAGAGACTACGGAATCTTGGAGTCCCGCATGAAATTAAAAGTTCGAGAAGGCAATTCTCACGGCTTTCATTTTCTCGCAGCTTATCAAAACGAGCAAGATAAGCAGCAGACGAATATATGGGAGTTCTAGGAGCCACTGAAGCAGTAGAGTGAGAAGAAGTGAAACCTTGAAATCAACAGAGATCAAAAAAGGATGACTACTATGGCCTGTTCTTCTAGTTCTTACCCAAAAAAAAAAAGAAAAGGATGACTACGGATCTAGGTTGAAGATGAAGGTATTGCAGAGATAAAAATCAAATCTTGCCGAGCTTTTATACCCTTCGAAAAGAAGTGACGATTTCGATATAATGATCCATAAATCCATGGCTCACATGACAGTGATTCCTGAACCGTCTTGATTGAAGTGACGTGCTGGAACGTTGTAAGGTAAGGGAAAGTAGCCATCAGAGCGCAAAATACGAAGCGTAAAAAGTACAATATGGACGCTATATCCAGAAAATGGGGATTCACACTTCCTTAAATGCTTAAAAGAATTAAAAGATATGTTCGCATAAAAAATTGGCTAGGTCATCGGCATGATACTGATTCAAATAAGCACGTGACTTCGTCAAGGTGCATTGATTCATGAGACACATATATGTAAACCTCTATCCATGGCCACATCGACTGCAAGAACTCCTGTCGAGGGCCATGCCTTATCAATGACCATTCGATTGCCAATTAGCAAAATATGGTTGGGGAAGTTACTCATGAAAAAGTGTAGATGAACATTCAATGGAAGAGTCAGTTGAAAGTTAACTGCTTGAAGAGTAAGGTTAGCGTGAAATCTAGGTGCGATAATACTCAAAAACTGTCGTGGATAAGACAATGAAGCACAATGCATTGTGAGGAGAGAGCGAAATAGATAAGGCAACCATTCAGATGAAACTCGAGGTGGCGACGAGTAGAAGAGGAGAATGCGATTTTAAAGAATAACCACCCAGGGATGAGAACTTGAGATGGAATGTGATGGGGCCAAAATTTCTAACATAAAACCACACTCCATGTTTTTAGAATTCAATTTCGAATTATAACAGCCCTAAAAACTAGGTCTAAGGATGAGGCTTTCCAAAGCCCAATAATATATTCCTCTCACATCAGGCTTAGGTTGAAGCATCAACAATTCTCTCCTAGTGACTATTAGGTCTAGACTTACCTGGCTTTGATATTAATGTTTTATAGTTTTGGGTCTCTTTCATCTCAAAAACTAGCTTAAAGGATGATTTTTTCTCTCATGTTTATGAACTAACTACCTACTTCTTCCATAACCGATATGAAATAAATCCCAATAAAAGCATGCATTTTTTGAAACATTTTGAACAGCCAGCAAAGTGACACATTCTAGATCTCGAGATTTGATTTGGGCATTTCAACGGCCTAATGAAGTGTGTTTTTTGACTTGTCAAATGGGCATCATATTGATGTACTTTTGAATTTAAGATATAAAATGGACATTATGACATCTTAATATGCAATTCTATTCCAAATCCAAAGAGAGACGGTCGAGAGCTTACCTCTTGACAAGCGAGCCGACGAACCCTACAAAGAAGGTAGAAAAACACGCGGAAAGAGAAAAATAAGAACGATTTAAAAAGGAGAGACAAACACGCGGAAGGAGGTGGCACTGGCGCCTATGTAGGCAAGCAGGTATGCCTCAAGTCGAGGCATGGCTGCCTGCCTCGACGGGAGGCATCTACCTCTTGAGTTGGGGCTTGCGTAACTCAGGTCTAGTGTTGCGCGTGACTTTCATGTTTGATTTGCGTGATCTTTGTGCTGTTGAGCTTTCCAATGAGTCCAATATGCTAGGGTAAATCGCAAAATCATGAATCCGAGATTTTGGCCTATATCGTCACCGAAGCTCCGGTGAATGAAAGTATGTTTCAGCGGCTTAACATTTTCAGAAATGTTTAGTTACCGTTCTTATAGATTTGGAAAGTTTCATTCGATTTTGAGACCTCCAGATATGGTTTTGAGCTATCTAATCAAAGATCTAAGGATACAAATTTCATTATATGTAGATTTCACAACTCAAAACTTTTCAGGTATTGAGAAAGAAGTAAAAGAATTAGCCCTAGATCATTTACATTCTAAAGATCAAAGATAGTATAGACTTCAAAATTGATGTAATTTGTTGAGGTATTGAAGGATTTTCAGCTTAGTAACCGAAGGTAGCTCGTTTGAATTTGACCAACGAGAAAAGTACAAAAAAAGTCCAAAACATATTGTATTGATATAATTCATTCTTAAATATTTTTAGTTTGACCAATTTAGTCCATTCGACTAATTTTGGCCGGTTGGTATGGGCGTAAGTATCAGCTAGTGTTGGTCGTCGGTGGTAATTTTCAAATAATTTTTTGAATTTTTTAATTAATTTTTTGCTTTTTTTTCCATTTTCATTTATTTATTTATTTATCTTCTTCTTCCTTGGGTTTCTTTCCTCACAGTGGCCAGCAAGGCTTAGATGAAGCTCGTTGGCCATTGAATGAGGCTTGAGGGCCGGGCCCGGGCAAGGCTATGGCAACCTTCGCTTGAGCCTTAGCGAACACCGCCATGGCCTCACTAGTTATGGGCAAGGCTGCCTTTGCCTACAGCAAGGCCATGGCGAGGTTGGCCTCACCTAGATTTAGGCAAATGCAAGGCTAGCCTCGCCCACGGCCCTAGCAAGCTAGGTGAGGGCTGTGACCCTCACTGGGCACTATGGGAAGAAGAAGCCCAAGGAAGAAGAAGAGAAAAAAGAAAAGGAAAGTAAAAAGAAAAAGAAAAAAGTAATAAAAAATTCGAAAAAAATTATTTAAAAATTGTGATGTTAGCATTAGTCAGACGGTTGGTCTCTACATTAGCATTGACCTGTCAAAATTGGCTGGATGGACTTTATTGGTGCTAATGTGAAAATGTTTAAAACTAAATTAGTCCAATTGAAATATTTAGAACTAAATTGATATAATTACAATAAGTTTATGACTTTTTTGGTACTTCTCCCTTTGACAAATTGTATGCAAACTTCAAAAAAAATGCTACATGTACATGCTAAATGTTTGGATTTGACTAGGAGACTTGCAAGATATTTCATGAATCTCCTTGAGTCTCAATGCCTATATCCTTGGATTATAAAAAGAAAGAGGAAGAAGAAAAAAAACCAAGGTGAGATTTTGGACAGTTTGGTGCTCCATGATGCGTGATAATTAATATGGTCTAGAGTCTCTAGTGATATTGTGGTTCAGATTAGAACAAATCGTGAATTAAAGAAAGAAAATTTGTCGTTAGGAAAGTCTCTACTTGATCAACACGTCTATGACGTGTTAATTAGGATAAGCTAAAAAAATGTTGGACGGATAGGGGAGCGAAGTTTTTAAAATTAGATTAGGTACTAAGAAAAATTGAACATCATGAGACATTGCCACCAAATTCTACAACCACCTATTAAGAAGTTGGTCGCGGTTGAAGTCGACATCTTCAGTATCAGTTATAACGCACAATTACCTTTTCTTGACCTAAGAAGGCACATTTGATCGACAAAGATGGCTGTTTTCCAGAAAGAAACTATTAATACAATTTTGAATTAGACATCTTGAACTTGAATAAAAAATTGTTTCATTTTAAACTTAAACTATCCAAGACCCGATAGACACGTATACAACAAGGGATACACATTATTAGGTGAAAGGAAGTGAGACAAATCAAACTAGAGAAAAGAGCAATGCTAGAACTTATCATGATTATTCTACAAAGTCAATTTATTAAGCGATATGTTGGATTGCTATTGGTTTTTGAATTTGCCCCCTTTGTTTAAAGGATCACTAACAATCTGGCACACCACGGAGTGAATTATAATACTCTTGCACCAAATTAATAAATCTAGCAATCTCGTACTTTTTATACAACATTGAAATTTAGGGGAATCCATTCTTCTAGAGGCTAAGCTATTCAAAGAAATCTGATTCGGAAAGCTACACCAACCAACACGTCACGAATCTAGAGAAACTTTAAAAATAGCTGGATGCCAATACAGTTAATTTTGGATTGGCAGGACTGGCGTGTTTGACCTTTCTTCGAAAGAAATCTAATTGTTTTGTCGGTTGCAACTTAGGTTATCCACAAATTTTCCTGACCATGTACAAATTTAACAAATGATGTTTGAAATTGAGTGCCACTTATGTCACCATAGTAATTTTTATAAAAAAAAAAGAAGTATTTTAAAATAAGGAGGCAAATAGGGGTTTGAAAGGATTTGAACCTAAATTCTCCTGCTCCCTTGAATATTATATAAAATAACTGAGACCACTACCAACTATTTCAAAAGTTTAAACTATAAAATGAATGTGTAATTTATTATATAAATATTATAATGCTGAGTTTGTTTGACCAAAAAACCAAGATATGGCCAAGCAATATGACTCCCCTAAGCACCCTTTAAATTGGGCTGACAGTAACACAGAGTCATATCATCCCATTTTTGAGAGACACGGATGGAGCGAAGTTGCATGGAACTTGGGCAAGTCCATACAGCACCAGAGTTAAATGGGCATTAAAGCTGAAGGGCATATCATTTCAATACATTGAGGAACACCTCTACAACAAAAGTGCCTTGCTTTTTTGATACAACCCAATGCACAAAAAGATGTTATAATTATGGTTAATGGATCAATGAAAACCAACAAATTAATGTCTTTTATGTTCACGTATCTATTGAATTCATGAATTTCCTAGATTTACCTATCTTTTTAATTTATATATTTATTGAGTTCACGAATCTCTTAAATTCACGTGTCTTTGAATTCATGAATTTCTTGGATACATGCATCTATTTGAATTCATATATCTCTTATGTACATGAAGTTTAAAGTTCTATAAATAGATAAAAGCATAAAGCTTCATTAGAGGGGTTTTTCGATAGAAAATCTGAGACAACGATTCCAAAAGAGATTTGAAATACTACTCTACTCTTCTGATTTTTCTGGGTGAGCTGGTTCAATTAAATAGTTTAACTAAGTCCTGTTTGCATGTACTAATCTAAACAAGTTTAAGGTGTTGTATTTAGAGAGGCATAGTTCGTGAATTTACAGAGCACCATTGGTAGAAACTAATTGCCTTAAGAAGATTCGAATATCTGAATTTCACCTCCAATTTTATGTTATTTTTCTAGTGATATTTTATTTTATTCTTCTCCCAAATTTGTAAGTTTACATAAAAAGAAAGATATTATAAAGTTGTTATCGTATTCTTTACATTGATGTTATGATTACAACAAACTGTTTGCTTTCTCTAGATTATATTCCAACAAAAATTCTTGTGCTCATCCATGGCCAACAATCCGTTTGCGAGTTCATGGTCATCATTGAGTACCTTGATGAAATGTGGCCCCAATACCCTCTGTCGCCCATTGATCCCTACGAGCGATCCGTGGCACGTTTCTGGGTCAAGTTCATCGAGGACAAGGTTGGTAAATCTAAGATTCTCTACTGGTATCTATAACAAAAGTCAGTCATTCAATTCATGAGTTCCACGTGTTTCAATACCCAATTGAAACTTGCTATGAGACAAGTTGCATCTTATTGATATTTCGAGTTTGGATGGTGTATCGGACACTCAGCGAAGTGCAAGCTGGAGAGTAAGCACTCGTCGGGGCATTGGGAGAGCAGCATGGATGATGAGCACTATAAGGCACTGCATCTATGGGAAGCAACACCGAGTTATGTTTACAACAGCTATTCATTCAACCAAACGACCTGTCGAATATATTCATTCAGACGTCTGGGGCCCGTCTTCAGTTCCTTCGAAAGGAGGTGCCCGATATATGCTGACTTTTATCGACGATTATTCGAGGAATGTATGGGTATACTTTTTTTTTGGTAAAGAATGTATAGGTATACTTTCTGAAGCACAAATATAAAGTGTTTGATCGGTTCAAGAAATTTAAGGCATTGATTGAGAAGTAGTCAGATAAGCAGATCAAGTGCCTGAGAACTGATAATGGCATGGAGTTATGTGGTAAAGATTTTACTGAGTTCTGCGAGAAAGAAGGTATTGTAAGACACCGTATAGTACTTGAGACACCACAGCAGAATGGCGTGGCAGAACGGAAGAACATAATCTTGCTTGAGCGAGCTCGATGCATGCTTTCGCATGCAGGACTTGGCAATGAATTTTGGGTTGAAGCAGTGAATATGTCATGTTACCTGGTAAATCGATCTCCATCGTTTGCTATCGAGTGGAAGACTCCTGAGGAAGTATGGTGGGGGAAACTTGTTGATTATTCCGGATTATGAATATTCGGATGTGCTGCGTATGCTCATGCGAGTGATGGTAAGCTTGAGCCGAGGGCGAAGAAGTGCATATTTCTGGGTTATGCACATAGGGTGAAAGGCTATCGGCTGTGGTGCACCGATCTCAGATCACTCGGTTTTCTAATCAACAGAAATGTGATCTTCGACGAGACTACAATGCTTCAACAGAGGAGTTCTGAGACACAACCAGTAGAGAAGACAGATCATGGTGTCATAAGTGAGGTGGAGCTTCAGGTGGAGACTCCAAAGACCTCGAAGGTAATAGAGGTTGAGACTGCAGATGAAGCCGCAATTCCTGAAGTCGGTGATAGTGAACAACCAGCAAAGCCGCAGCAGACTATAGCCGCAGATAGAGAGAGAAGGCAAATTAAACCACCGGTACGTTATGGTTATACATATATTGCTTATGCACTGATTGTAGGTGATGAGGTGGACTCAGATGAGCCTTCGTCTTACTCTGAGGCGATGGCTAGTTCGGAGTCGTCGCAGTGGCTAGGGGCTATGAGTGAAGAGATGGAATCTCTCCATCGAAATCAGACATGGGAGCTAGTCAAAGTACCAAAGAGCCAAAAGATTGTCGGAAGTAAATGGGTCTTCAAACAGAAAGAGGGCATTCCTGGTGTCGAGGTAGTGAGGTATAAGGCGAGACTTGTGACGAAATGATATACACAGTGTGAGGGCATTGACTACAATGAGGTGTTCTCTCTTGTGGTAAAACATACTTCTATTCGTGTTTTACTTGCCTTAGTTACTTTGCAGGATCTCGAATTAGAGCAGCTAGATGTGAAAACTGCGTTTCTTCATGGTGAGTTGGAGGAGCAGGCAAGCGAAGGCCATGAGGGATAGCTTGGAGATTTCTTTTTGGCGTGCGATTGTAAACTCTGATTCTCCGATTTTAATCCGAGAGGAACATGGTCCAAACAAGGGAAAGAAATTCTTTGGAGGGGACACCATTAACATCGTGGACATTGCATTTGGTGGGTTGGCACATTGGATGGGAGTCGTGGAAGAGGTATCAGGAAGGAAGATGTTCGATGCCGAGAAGTTCCCTCGCTTGCACGCTTGGATGGGCAACTTCAAGAGCTTGCCCTTGATCGCCGAGAACTTGCCTGATCAAGGGAATTTGTGCCAGTACCTCGCCCGCCAAAGAGGGAAATTGTTTTCATCGTCTACACACAAATGATGCACGGACGTCGCTTCTTTTTTCGTGAGCCTCCATGATTGACGCGGTGATCTAGGATTCTATATGAAAGTACCGACCATCATTTGCATTTTTGTTGCCGTTTCTTTGTAGTGAGAGGGAAGCGTGTACTGTGGTCTGAAGTTTCAAGCTGAAGCTTCTAATTAGCATATGCAGTAAAGTAAAATGTATCTCTAGGCATCAGAATCTTGTCTCCTGAGGCAGGTATTATCTTAGTTTGATGAAGTCCTACATTTAGTCGTGATTATGGTAATATGACACTAATACGGAGATTACTAATGCTTCAATGTTCTGTGCTATGTTCCTAACCTATAATTTATTTCATTTTTCTTCCTTTTCATTTTATCTGATGAATACTGTATTGTAAAGCGAAATAATTGAGTATACTTTCTTGTCACAAGTATAAAGCCTGATGTTGTATTTACAAAATAAAATGGATAGACTGAATCTTTCGATTTTTTTATAGACATGGTCAGTAAAGACGATATGGTTAGCCAGTGAACTTGGAGGGAAGAGAACAAATTTCATAAGGAGAAGTAGGCAAATGTCATGTGCCAAATGTTTTCTTGTTGAGGACAAGCCCATGCGATGTTTGGTCAGCTTGAACATCAGGCTGCCTTCCCTCAGTAGATCATTCCCAAAACAGTATTGTGAATCACATTCTCCTAAGCTCAATTTAACTCAATCATCTAGTCTCTCGACTGAGACATATAGGTCACTTTAGCACAACTGCTGATTTTGGCTTGTCATGACTCATCTGAAAAGTAGTATTGACTCTCGACCAGTTTATGCCTAAGAGGTCGACATTGCCAAATATTAGTTGTATCAACACTTATGCATCTCTCATTCTTCATCTGATGCCACGAAGCCCCATTTTCAGCTTGGTATGTGAGCCACGACATTCTCTCCCATCCAATTTCAACATCACCCTCGTTGGGGCTATTCTATCAGCATCCTTCAATCATCACAGTCCCTTCCTTGAGACCATGAAAAATAATGCTTCTCCCAACAGATCAGGCTACTCTAGTCCAACGGTTACTTCCCCCAGAGCAAGTTATTAGCAAATGTGGTGTCCTGAGCCAAATGTGCCCTTCAGCAGAACTTTCCTTCACTTACTAGCTTATCCTGATCTTAGCAAACCAATTACAATCTTGTTAGAAACATGGCAATAGATTTATTATCAATATCTGCCCATATGATTTGGGAAACCTTGCTCTAATACCATTTGTCAAGGCTGAAAATTTTCTGGCAAATACGACATCAGGCTTTAGTCAACAGATACTGTCTTACTGGGCAAGACCGAAGTTTTGAAACAAACTTCCCTATTATTTCATGAAATTCCTCAACGTTTTGCCCAATCAATTTGACTCAACTAAGAGTAAATAACTAACCGTGCATTATGGCCCAACATGGTGCAATGATCTGTCTTCAGACTCTCAAGGCACGGAAGATCTGAAGCTTCATGGCGCATGGACAAGCCCGTACGGTCAATATGTGTTATGGGCTCTGAAGCTCGAGGGAATTCCATTCGAGTACATAGAGGAGCATCTCTCCAACAAGAGTGACTTGCTGTTGCAGTACAATCCGGTGCACAATAAGATTCCTGTGCTTGTCAATGGTGGAAGACCCATTTGTGAGTCCACGGTTATCATCGAATTCCTTGAAGAGAAGTGGCCACAACATCCTCCAATGCCAAGTCACACTCAGGGGAGAGCCATGGCATGGTTCTGTGCCAAATTAGCCCAAGAAAAGGTCTCTCTCCCTCTTCCCTTGTGCACATATGCGTACAATATTTGGTGATGAAGTAGGTTCATAAAACTTATGTACCTAAAAGTTAAAGACGAGCGGCAGAAGAAATCGAGGGGGACAGTGATGTACAAGTGTCAATGTTGCGAAGTGCAAAAAGAAATGGTAAAACAAACAGACACTGTGTTGGTTATGTTAGCAATTGGATAGATCAGAAATTAAACAGGCTTATCCATGAGGGCGTTCTAAGTGTTTTTCCTTGTGGAGTTGTATTATTACGTTTTGAATTTAGTTAGCAAGCAATTCCGTGTTACTGCATTAAGTGGACATTAATGTCCCGGCAGTTTGGATAGGCTTGATCCCTTTGTAATAACATTTCGTGAAGACTTATGCTTTAACATGCCTATGGCAGGTTCTTGGGTGGTCAAACATTACCTGTCGCGGCAAAAGTATCACGTCGTCTGTCTCCTTCATCTAAAAACAAATCAGAAACACCGCATGACTTGCGAAGTAAGATTGGTCTCATATGATTTTGATTATGGAGACTTAAGATGTTTGCTTTCAAGGAGTGGATATGATCATCTGGAGTAAAATCTGTTCCAGGGGAAGCTTTTTTGAGTTTTAAGTGAAACAAAAGAATAGCTCGTGGCTGGAAAATCTAACTTGGGCCAACAAATTCCTATCTGGCAATGAGTTCCATCATAGTATTGCTCGGTTCACCTTTGGGGCCCTGTGTCACCTAATATGGAAGACGAGGAACAACATTTTCTTCTGGGACTAGATCTTGTTTGTGCCTGCTTTGAAGAAGCATCTCATCAAAGCCGTGAAGGACAAGGTTGTGTCGTTCAGCCTCGTTGCGGACACGCCAAGGAACAGGAGGATTCAAAGAAGTTGGGGGCTCGATCCCTCTATTTTCTCTTCCGAGGTGTCACATCTTTCCTTGTAAAGTTTGATTGAGGGTTGCCTCCTTTTGGTTCCCCCCCTTCCCTTTTTACTCTCGGCACCCTTTCACTCTTTCTGCCTTGTTTGTCTCCAAGAGTGCAAGCTTTTTGGTGCAAGATCTCTTTCTTGTAAAGTTCCGTTTGGTTAAAAGTTAATACTAATCTTACTTTACCAAAAAAAAGAAAAAGAAAGAATGACCAGAGTCCAATATTCTGTCCAAAAAGAACTTCTCTCCTTCTCCAGTTCCCTTTCTTTCCCTGGTCAGTGACCATTGATTTTTACATTCAATATTTTTACTATGGTCAAAGACCTAAACTTTCATTGTTGTATTGAACCACGGGTGAAGAACAGGAGAAGATCCACAAAAATATAATGGAAATGTTGACAATGATTGAAGATTATTGCGGACATTGCCTTTGGTAGCGTTGCTCACTGGATGAGCTTCATAGAGGAGGTATTGTAATTGAAGCTATTTAATGCAGAAAAGTTCAGGCGCTTGCAATGTTGGATGGAGAATTTCAAGAAAGTGCCAATGATACGTGAGAACTTACCTGATCATGAAAAGCTTTTGGCATGCCTGAAGCGTTGAAAGGAGTGATTATTTGGAAGTCCATGAAGATCTTGTATGAATTCAACTCTATCCTTTTCCTCCATTTACTATTAGTATTTCTTTTTTTGTGAAAAATAAATTGTATTTCATAACAAGTCCAAGTGCTACTTTTATGGTGAAAAAGAGTTGGGACTTTTTCTGCTATCATATCTTCAATTCCTACCTTGTGAAGACCTGAATGGGGTCACCAAAAAATGATAGTGCCTCAATGGCCACCCTTCTAATATGGAAGGGGGAGGTGGAGGTTCGAATCCCCACTTTCTTAGGGAAGGTTGGGGGTAGGGACAAATTAGTTTCAAATGTGGGTTTTGACTCCCACGCATTGCAAGTAGGCATGGCAAAAGTTTGAAAATGAGTGTTAAAATAGGAGTAGTGGAGTAGGACCAACCAAAAAAAAAAAAAAAAAAAAAGTATACGCTTAATTTACTTCTGTTCTTTTTCAAAAGAATTCATCCGGTATACACCCAATTGGCAACGTAGGCTCATTGCCTGTAGAATTTAAGGATCAAACGAATTTTGCTGCTAATGGCAGAAATTCCATGTTTTTCTCTTTATTCTAAATCATCTGTTACTCGTGACCACACCTCAGTCTATGGATTCATCTGGGACGAGTGGGGTAAGGTGATTCATGAATCCATTGCCTCCACTCAGGTTGAATTGTCCAAGTGACGGTTCTCAGTCACACACCTAAAATTCATAGTAAAATGAATTTTCCAAGAATATGGCAAACTTCTCAGGAAAAACAGAAATCTTCGGGATCTCATGGATTAAGGAAACAAAATCTCTGAAAGTGTTAACCTATGTCAAATTTCTCTAGGGTCAGGGGGAGGTTAGTTTGCTAGAGCAGCCAAAGACTATTTATCTTGAGAGAACTCTCCAAGTAGCATGTTTGCCGAGGGGATGAATAAATTTAGTCAGAGCAACGAGGATGGAAGAGCTAAATGGAGAGGATGGCATTCGTGATGCTTTGAACTGGATTCATCCATACTATGGGCAAACAATTGATAAGGTTAGATCCATTTTTTCTTTTTGTCGGTAAAACACCAGTATATATTAATACGAGTAACCCATACAACCGGCAGCTATAGCATCCGCACAGAGCAAATTCATGAGAGGAAAAGGCGGAAGAAGAGCCCAACTACGAGTCAAAGGAGTTCTATTATGGGCCTTGCAGGCCCAGTCGGCTGCCGCGTTTGCCTCCCTTCGACAGAACCCTAGTGAGAGATTAGAGAAAAAGGGTTAACATGAAGGCTGCCTCAGAGAAGAGAGCGCGATCCGTCCATGGCAGCTGTGTCCGACGATTCAACGTTTCCACCGGAGTGAGATTATCAGATTCCACCTGGAGCTTTGCATTTTGGAGCCCTTGATCAAGAAGATGCCGAAGCGTCAAGGAAAGGGCTTGGATCTCAACCTGCATAGCGGAGGACGCAGCTACGCCTTTGGAGAAACCATCAGTAAGTCTGCCCTGGTGATCCCTGCAAATACAAGCTATTATGCCTTCATTGCTACCCTGTTGATAAGATCCATCAATATTCACCTTCAGAACCCCTGGATCTAGGGGACGCCATAGATGTTCCCTATTTTTGACCGAGAGAGCCTTTTGTGTGCAGGAGGGCATAGACAACCGATCGACCTGGGTATGAGTCAGTGCTGCCTCTACAACCTGGATCGGATTTGGAAAAGTTCCTCTAAAAAGGAAACCATTCCGAGCTTGCCAGATCTGCCATAGTACATTAGAGATAACCGCCAGTTGAGGTAATTGGTTGCTATTCCCTATAGTGAACACAATTCATGAGTCCAGACGCTGGATATTGTTGGGATTGATGGGGATACCGATCTGGGGGTGAGACCACACCCTGTGAGTCCACGAACAGAGTAAGGAAAAATGTTCTAAAGTTTATGGGACCTGTTTTTTACACAGTGAGCAACAAGGGTTGTCAATAATATGCTGTCGATGCAGGTTGTCTCTCGTCGCTAAGGAGTTGCTGCAAATGGACCAGAGAAATATGCGGATCTTGGGAGCTACAGGCATCTTCCATAGGTTTTCGCCAAAATCAGGTAGGAATTTGATACGATGTAGAAGCACCAGTTGTTGGAATACCTGATGTAGTCTTTGTGATTGCATGATATGCTGATTTGATCGTAAATGTGCCTTGATTAGTAGCTGTCCATATGAGTGCATCTCTGGTGAAGGTAGGTCTGATCTGAATGTTTGTGATTTGTTGAATGATCGGCAAGTCAAAAAATTTGTGCAGTAAATCTATCTTCAATGAGCTGGTAGACTGATCAATAAGATCAACTACTAGTAGGAGTTCTTCTTGGGCCTTTGGTCCACCTAGAATGCCCATAGGTAGCCATCTGTCTTCTCTAATGTTAATGCACTTTCCATCCCCAACTGACCAACGAACGTTGGTTATAATGGCTTCCCTCTCGCTCAAGAGACTCTGCCAACCCCAAGATGGGCGAGAGCCCTTAACAGCTTTAAAAAAAGTGGAAGAATGAAAATATAAACCTCTAAAAAATTTTCCCCATAAAGATAAAGGTTGTTGAAGAAGGCGCCATGCTTGCTTGCCAAGCATGGCTTGATTGAAACTGATCAAATCTCTAAAGCCTAAACCCCCTACTTCCTTTCAGTTCTGTAGCCCCTTCCAACATTGTCAATGAATTCCAGACTTGCTTGTATAATTGTTCCACCAGAATTTAGCCATACGCTGTCTATAACTTTGCATAATGAAATAGGAATCTTAAAAACAGACATGGCATATTGAGGAATAGATTGAATCACAGTCTTAAGCAAAACTTCCTTCCCTCCCTTAGATATGAGTTTCTCCTTCCACCCCTCCAATTTCGACTGAACTCTACTCATAAGCCAAGAAAACATATCCCTTTTAGAGCGTCCCCAATCAGTAGGTATCCCTAAATACTTACCACATCGCTGTAAAACAGGTATCCTTAATTCACGAGCCAAATTATCCTGGAGAGAAATAGGACAAGATGGACTAAAGAAAATTCCAGATTTGTTTCGATTGATAGTTTGTCCAGTGGCCAGACAATACTGGTTTAATATATTAGATAGATTCTGGCACTCCATCAAGGTACCATCAAGAAAGAACACAGCATCATCAGCAAAAAATAAATGTGATAAAGTAGGACACCATTGATTCAACTTAATGCCTTTGAGTAAGCCCATATCCATAGCATTCTGGATTAGAAAGGATAATAGGTTGGCAATGAGAATAAATAAGTAAGGGGATAAAGGATCACCCTGCCGAAGCCCTCTTGTGGGATGAAAATTCTGTAGAGACTCACCATTCATTTTGATGCACAAAGTTGTTGTTGAGATGCACTGCATAATTAACTGGACCCAGTGAGAATGAAAGCCTAATCTGAGTAAATAGTCCTAAAGGATAATAGGTTAGATCCATTTACTTTCCTTAATTTTGCCAAAGCTAGCATTGCATAGAGTTTGTTTTCCTCAGCGATGCAAAAATTGGTGTAACTTTTGAGACACTCTCTATCTCTGGTTCGTCTATCGTGCCACCTTTTTAGTATTCTTCCTGGTTTACCATATCCCACTAGGTCTTAATTTTCGCCAGGAGCATGTGTATCTTTTACTTATTTGTAAACAGCGGCAGTCTATATATGTAGCAGGAATCGAACCACTTTCTGGGTTGGTGCCCAGCCATTTTGGGCAATATACTTGGCATTTTGAAGAAACATCCTAAAAGTAGGACCACAAATAATGATCTGAAAGTTGCAGTTATGGAGAATCTACAAGAAAATTCATTAGTAATTTTTCCAGCATTTTCGTTCCTCACAGTTGCATATGTTCAACAAGGAAATGGGCAGAATTGATTGGCGAGGCTAAAATTTTTATTTCCTGTTTGTTTTAAGCTGCAACTTCGGCCAAGACTTTTCTTGTCGAAATTATCCTTCTCATGTGATTTTCTTCTCCAGAGTCATGATCTCTTCAGTGGGTCCTTAAAGCAACAGCCTTTTCAAAGATGCTTGTGATGGCTTTTCTCTTTGGCTTGTCCAATGTAGTTGCCAAATTGGACCGGAGTTATTATTTGTCAAAAGACAGGTTGTCAAGTTTAGAAAATAATTTGCACGGTTGCTTTCATCTCCTCCGTGTGATCGGAGTGTGATTGGGACAATTTATGCGTGCTACAAGGTAGAGAACCATATTCATATTTCCCTGGTTCCACCAATCTTCTCAGCTGGACATAAAGCGAGCACTTTTCGCACCCTCTATTGATTAGGCTTCTCTTAACTTTTTCTTTCGTCTTTGGCAATGGAAAAAGTGAAGTTGCATGGTTTCTGGCCAAGTCCGTACAGTCACAGAGTGATATGGGCTCTGAAACTGAAAGGCGTGGAATATGAGTACATTGAAGAAGATCTCTCCAACAAGAGCCAATTGCTTTTGCAGTACAACCCAGTTCACAAAAAGATTCCAGTCCTCGTTCATCGTGGGAAACCGATCATCGAGTCCCTTGTTATTCTGCAGTATATTGAAGAAACATGGCCTGAGCCTCCCTTGCTGCCTAAAAATGCTCACGAGAGAGCCTCATCTCGGTTTTGGATAAACTTTATGGCGGAAAAGGTGAGTGTTAGTACGCAACTTTTGCATCTTCAGCAGTAGATCTTCAGGTAATTGATTAGAAGAAGAAACCTAGTCAACCACTATCATTGCAAATATTGCATTGATTTTGTTTTTCATGCTATAACCAAAAGTCTGTCGTTTTTCAAGTTAATGTGGTTATATCTTTAATCATAGATGTCCCCAAGCATACTTAATCCAAGTGGTCTGCTGCCCAAGCAAAAAAAATTATTGCTCCGGTTCGTTTCCCTTTTTGTGTTGAAAAATTGTTGGATTTTCTTCTTGCCACCTTCCGATTTCAGTACTGTTCTCCTTCTCCTCTGGGAAACTTCTACTCTATTTAACCTGTGAATATCCAAGAACTTCATCTTCTCGCACAATCTGATCTACAAAAACTGATTCCCACTTTAATTACTCTACCCAAACGTTAGTCCACTTAATCAAGATGCCAAGTATCTACATAATTGCAATGATCCTGTGAGAATAGCTAACATCAGATATTTTCTTTTCCCTTTTTGTTTTTGTTTTTCATTCTTGTAGGGTCCTACCCTTTCCAAGTTCTTGAAAATGTCCCGAGGAGAAGAGAGAGAGAAGGCAACTGAGGAAGTACTTGAAGTCTTGAGGACTTTAGAACATGAAGCTCTCGCGGACAAGAAGTTCTTCGGAGGAGACAACATAGGTCTGGCAGATATTACCTTTGGATGGTTGGCTTATTGGTTTGAATGTATGGAAGAAGTCGTCGATGTGAAATTGCTAAGTCCCACCACTTTCCCTCGTTTGCATTTATGGGTTGAGAATTGGAAGGAAGTTGATGTGGTCAAAGAAAACCATCCTGACCCTGAGAAATTGTTGGGCCATTTTAGAAGGCTCAGGGAGAGGTTCACTTCTCCAAGCTGAAAAGAGAATAAAATAAAGTCATGGTAGTATAATGATGTTGGCAGAAGAGGTTGAACGAATGTGGAAAACACTTGTTTGGTCCTGTGAGATCCTCTCGTTTGATATGTGATGACAGATTTTTCGCACTGTTTGGCTCAGTATTTAACCCGTTATTATCTTTCTCTTGATTTCTCTCATTCGAAGGGATTTTTCTTGTAAGAACAGATTACTATCAGTGAGTCGATTCCTGAAAATTAGGAAATCTTTAGAGCATAAAATGCAACACCATTCCATATTTGCTCAGGGCGGTTTTTTTTTTCTTTTTTCTTTTTTCCCACATGAACGCTAAATATTGGGAGAGAACAAGAAATGCAGAGGAAGTAGAATGAGGCATCTTAAACAAGGGAAGCTTGTGTATGTATATGTATCTGTCTTCATAGTCAAAAAACCGCAAAATAGAATTCTGGAAATGCTTATATATGCACATCAAACTCAGCATGTCAGATACAAAATTTTCCAACTATTTACTAGACGAGGATCACATTTTCTTCTTGCTGTCTTCAGAGATTTCATCCTTAACCTCCTTTATCTTAATTAGGATTACAAAACCAAATCTGTAGCCATACTTTGGTAATACCAAAACCAAATCAGTAGACCCAGAAGCATCTACCTCAGGTACAAGTCTCTACAGCTATATTAATACCGATCGTCTTACTTTTATCTGATCAGAAATTTGCTAATGCCAATTTGCTTGAAGCATTCCTACTCCTCAAAGTATTCTTTGAAGTGGGTGCCTGTTCGTCATTCTCAAATTTGTCCTCCTTTTCAAGGTTAAGCTTGTCACGTGCACGTTTCACACGATTTTCCTTCTCAATTGGGGGAATGGATTTTTTCTGGACACAAATTTGATAAGTATTGACACCTAAATTTTACCATTTTATTTCAGATTTAATCGTATACAAAATTAGGAATTAATTGCTAAAACAAAAGAAGTAAAGAGTAAATTAAATAATTTTCATTAAAATGCATCGTGTATGTTCTCATTAAAATCTATTACGCGTAGACATTACGAGCATTTACATAACTATCACTAATTATTAAAATTAAAGATTAATTTATTTAAAAAAACGAAAAAAAAAAAAAAAAAAACAGCCAGCCGGCCAGACTAGGCCCAGTCCTTTTCCATTCTCCTCTGTTCTGCATCTTTTTCTGTCTGGGCCCAAGCCCAACCTCTTTTTTTCTTTTCCCTGAGCCCGGCCCCTTCTCTCTTTCCCCTCTCCCTCACGCCCTCACGCCGGTTTGCTCTTGCAGGAAATGAGCGTACAAAGCAGGGGAAGAGGCAGGGGATGGCGAGGCAGGTGAGCCTGATCCCAGGGTCGGAGATCAAGCTGGCCGCGACAGGCTGGCGGTGGTAGAAGCCATGCGCGCCTGTCGCTGGCCGTTAAAAGGAAGAGAGCTGGGGATAGGTTGGGAGGAGGAGGGGGGAGAGATCGGAGGGGAAAAGGAACCGAGAGAGGGAGAGCCAGAGAGAAAGAAGTCCTCTGGCCGTCCGGCCACGCCCGAAGCTCGCTCGATGGCTCCCGGACGCACCCTCAGGCCTGCTGTCCCTGTTTTCCCCGAGCCACATCCGAGGTAGGCCGTATGCTTGAGTCTTGTTTGTCTTCTCTCGGGCACGTCAAGTCCCCGAGGACTCCGGCTTGGAGGAACGCGAGGCGACCGGACCTAGTCCGATCCAGGTTTGATGAAGGCATGAAGAAGGAGTGCAGGGAAATGGGACATTATAGGGAAAAGACAAAAAGAGGAAAAAGAAAGAAAAAATAGAAATTTTTTTTTTTAAAACGAAAAATTTCATTTTTTTTTATCGGATCCGGGTTTGGGTCGGGTTAGGGAATTAGATCGGGTTTATACGTCCGAATCCGCTCCTCGAATATTATAATATTAAATATTAAAAATATATTAAATTTTTTCAAAAAACTAAAATATTTTTAAAAAATCGAAAAATAATAAAAATTCAAAAAAAATTCCGAAAATTCAACAACTTTCAGAGAACCTTAAAAAATTCAAAAATTTTCAGAAAATAGTGAAAATTCTATTTTAAAAAATTAATTAAAAAATAAAAAAAATAGAAAATTAAGGAAAATTCAAAAAATTCTCAAAAAAAATCCAAAATTCAGAAAAGTATAAAAAATTAGTAGTAATTAGAAAGACACCGAGAAAAAAATCAAAAAGATTAAAAAAATGTTTTCGAAAATTTGAAAATTCAAATTTTCCAAAAAATCCAAAAAATTCTAAAAAATTTAAAAATATTAAAAAATGTTTAAATTAATCTCTTGGGTTATTTTCTCCTAAAAAATGGAAGTCTTCCAATTTATAATCCTACTTAAGGTTGACCAAGCCATTAAGGCTCTACCTAAAGGTTTTAGTTGTCCTTAAAGGTGAATACCCTTTGATTGCGCAATTTTGGTACATTGATTTTGGCTCCCCTTTAGTTTAGTTGGGATTAGTATTTATTTTTTCCTTCGTGTTAAATATTTGCTCTCTTATGAAATGTATTTAATGCTTCCCTTGGTTGCTAATTGGTACGTTAATGATGGTGTACCCAGCGGATAGGTATAAAATCAATTCAAACCGTTTAACAAAAACATCAATCTTTTGAAAATGAATAGGATTAGGTGCCGAAAGAGCACTATTTGGTTAATTAGTGTAATCAAATCCCCGAACCTAGATTTTCTGGTTACATATGAAGTGAGGTAATACTCATATGTCTCACTTGGTTTTTAGTTGACCATAATAGACTAATGGCAACTCTTTACTACAAAATTCTTATGGACCTTCCAATGTCGCATGAGGTATGGGCTTGGGAGAGCCCGTGCCTGATCATGGGTCATAGGCCCGTCTTTTAGGAAATACCTCTTAACCTATATTCCCTCCCTCGAGTGGTAGGTCGTGACAATAAGAAAAAGAAAGAATTACTCGTCCAGATTGGTGAGGCTCAAATTAAAACCAAGTGCGATATTTGCAACCCACGACCTAAAAGTTGGCCTAAAAACCCCATGTTCGGTGAATGCTAGCCTAAAACTATCCCCCGCTGAATTGCTTTTAGAGTAGGATGATGGGTGCGTTTGGGAAGACTTTTGGGGAAAGTTTTTAGGAAAATGCAAAGACCTTTGAGTTGAAGGTGTTTTTCAAAATGCAAACTGTGTTTGGTAAATTGTAATTTAAAAGCTCTTTGTGAAGTACCTTTGACCAAAATGGTGTTTGGGAGACAAATGACTTTTGTAAAAAAAAAAATTATCAAAAAAAATAAAAAAAATGAAAATCAGCAAGGGCAGGCGGCATCCGGCGGCCGGCGACGACCCTCGGCGACCTCCGGCGACCTCGGATCTGGGCCGGCGAGGTCGCCGCGTCGCACGACGTCGTTGCAACCTTCGGCGACCTCGGATCTGGGCCGGCGTCTTGCAACGCCGTCGCGACCTCCGGCGACCCCGGATCCGGGCGCGGCGAGGTCGCGCGACGCCATCGCGACCTTCGGCGACCCCGGATCCGGGCGACGAGGTCGCGCGACGCCATCGCGACCTCCGGCGACCCCGGATATGGGGCGGCAAGGTTGCGCGTGTCGCGTGACGTCACCTGGACCTTCGAGAACCGTCCGTTGGCCATCGCGAGGCTACGCAACCCTCGTCGGAGGTCGGGGGACCTCGGTGAGGGCCGCGCTTGAGTCGGCGACCTCGGCGAGGGTCGCGCCTGTGTCGCGCGACCCCGATCGGCCGTCGCCGACGCTGCAACCCTCGCCTGAGGTCACGCGATCTCGGCGAGGGCTGCGCCTAGGTCGCGCGACCTCGCCGGTGGTCGCGTGACTCGAGCAGCTGCCGCCGGGGCCACCTCGCCGGAGAAGATGAGCACTGACCGGAGCAGCTGTGGCCGACGCCACCCTCGATGAAGAAGATGAACAGTTCTCCTCACAAGGGCAAAACACGGGAAAACAAAATGTTCGTAAGGATAATTTTGGAAAAAAAAATAATGAACAGTACTCCGACTTGCATGCCGAAAAAGCCGAAAGCCCAAGGCAGGTCCTCCCCTGCCTTGGGCTTTCAGCCTTCACAAGGCTGGCCTTCTCCAAATGGGGCTTCAAATGTTTTTGCCAAACACCCCCACTTTAGCCTAAAGATCTTTAGGGGTTCAAAGATACTTGGCAAAGTGGTTGCCAAACGGAGCCGATGTATGTGGTAGCAGTTATGGCCTGAGAGCGGATCCCATCCCATAGGTTTTTCGATAGGGGCAGCACAAGTCGAGGGCCAAGTTGTTCCCAACCTCATGCTCACTCAAAGCTTCTTGGGTCTCCTTCCTACCTTCTTCTCCTTCCTCTCTGCCGTTGCACCATCCGCAACACAAAAATAAGCTCTTCTTATGAATAGAGACATCAACAAAATCACCTCTATTTTGTCATTTCTTGCTTAAGAAACAGAGCAGCTCGAGACCTGAATAACTAAAATCAGAATTGACTCTCCATTTCGGGTTGTTATTCGGGGGTCAAAAGACTCGTTTTACGAGCACAGTCCGCCTTTGATGTTTAAAATGTGTGTCGAGCCTTGTTTATCGTTGGTGAAACCTTGGTAAGTTAAACTTAAGGATTATTTGAAAATGGGGGAAAATTGGAGGTGTGCAGCCACATTTGTAATTTGCTATTTGAAAATGAGAATTGGATACTCTAGCCAGACTGTTCGTAACTGGGTAGTTTCCTTAAGCTAGATGTGGACATGAAAAAATTCATATTTAAGACATGATGGCAAAATAACATAATATGTTAATATTCACATACGACATAACATAGCAAGTCAAGTTCAAAAATGATAACCAAACAACATGACATGGCAAGATTCACATATAACATGACAGTACAAATCAAATTTCAGAACATGATGACAAAATAACATGGCATGATAAATAAAATTCACAAGATGACGGCATGACGTAAAATGATGGCAATATCCACATGTGACGTGACATGACAAATATAATTTCAAATCGTGATCAAGAAGAGGCATGACATGACAATAAGGAGAAAAATAAAAAGAGTCTTAATATATATTTTAATTGTGTCAACTCAGTCTTCAACATTTTATTGTTACTAATTAAGTTCTAAACTTTAAGTTTTTATGCCAATTCAGTCAATTCAATCAATTTTGACAGGAAATCGCTAACATGGACGCTAGCCCCTACATGGCGTAATTGGTGCTAACGTGAACAATTTTGATAACATATTTATATATATTTTTTCGAATTATTTATTTATCTATTTATTCTTTTATGTTTCCTTTTTTCCTTCTCTCTCTCTCTCTCTCTCTATAGCAGCTTCCTCTAGCAGGGAAAAAAAGAGAGAAAAAAAGAAAAAGGCAATAAATAAATAAATTTCAAAAATATTAAATTTAAAAAATTTCCACGTTAGTATTGATTGTACCGCATAGGATGATTAGTGTTTAGGTTAATGATTTCCAGTCAAAATTGACCGAATTGATTGAATTGACACAAATATAAAAAGTTTTAGAACTAAAAATAATTTGTCTATGACTGAATGTATAAGTCTTTTTGGTAATTTTCACCATGAGAATAATCACAAGCAATATGTCAAAATTCGATTCTCGAAACCAAATTTGACGGACGATGAGACAGGATCCTAAAAATGAATTGTGACACGCTTGAATATTCGATTCCCGAAACCAAATTAAATTTCATGGTTAGAATCAATCAGATGTGATTTTGTCCAATCCAACTAATTAAGTAGCTTTTAGGGATTTTACTGTAGATACATTCATTAACGGCTTCACCCAATAGGTTAGTTAACTCGCGAGTGATCAGCTCAGAGAAAAAGGACCATAGGCACATCGACGAAATGCGTATTTCACTTTATTGAAACGGGGTCGAATTTCAAGATGTCACAACTCTTCCCATCTTATAAAAATTTTGTTGTCGAAATTTAAACCATTATACACTTTGATCAAAAAGGCGGGGGTACAATTGTCTCATCGACTCTTCAGTCTCCCAAGTCGCTCCTTCAGTGCCGTGGTGTTGCCAGACCACTTTGACCAACTGAATGGTCTTTGTACACAGAACTTGTTCTTTGCGATCGACAATCTGAACCGGGCTTTTGACGTATGACACACGGTCATCCACGTCCAATTCCTCGAAATTGAGCACGTGGGTCGGGTCAGGCTCGTACTTCCTTAACATCGACATGTGAAAGATGTCATGCACTTGCGCCAATTTTGGTGGCAACGCAAGACGATACGCTAGGTTTCCGATTCTTTCAAGAATCTCGAACAGACCTACGTACCTCGGACTCAGCTTGCCTTTCTTACCAAAGCGTGAAGTTCCCCTCACTGGTGACACTTTTAGAAAAACGTGATCACAAACTTGGAATTTCAAAGACCTTCGACGCCTATCTGAATAACTTTTCTGCCTGCTCTGCGCTGTCTCTGATCACTGCCACAACATCTACTGATTGCTGAACCAACTCTGGGCCTGTGATTTTCCTTTCCCTGATTTCATCCCAATATACTGGAGTTCTGCACGCTCTGCCATACAACGCTTCAAAAGGAGCCATCTTGATGCTCTGCTGATAACTGTTGTTGTAGGCGAATTCCACCAGATGAAGCTGATCTTCCCAACCTCTTTTGAAGTCTATTATACACGCTCTCAGCATGTCTTCAAGAGTTTGAATTGTCCTTTCAGACTGGCCATCCGTCTGAGGATGATATGCCGTACTATACTGAAGCTTTGTACCTAAAGCACTCTGCAAGCTCTTCCAAAAAGCAGCAGTAAACCTTAGGTCTCTATCGGATGTTATCGTAACCGGCACTCCATGCATACAAACCATCTGACGCACATACAGGTCTGCGTGTCTATCCAGACTCAAGTTCTTTCGAACTGCAATGAAGTGAGCCGACTTTGTCAGCTTGTTGACCACTACCCAAATTGAATTATTTCCTCTTTGACTCATTGGTAGTCCAGTCATGAAATCCATTGTGGTATGCTCCCATTTCCATTTTGGGATTGCGAGAGGTTGCAGAAGTCCTTCCGGCTTGCAATGCTGGGCCTTTACTTGCTGAAAAGTCAAACACTTGGCGACATGCTTGGCAATGTCCGCCTCCATACCTGACCACCAATAGTGTTGACGTAGATTCCGATACATCTTAGTGCTTCTAGGATGAAAGCTATAATTGCTACGATGTACTTCAGATAAAATTTCTTCTCTAAGCTCTATATCGTCAGGTACAACAAAACGTCCACGGAGCCTCAGTACCCCATCATCAAAAACCTGAAAATCAGCCTTTCTTTTATCGGTATCCTCTTGAAGAATTCTCTGTACATCTGGATCTGTTGGTTGGAGTTGTTTAATTCTGACCTGGACATTCGGCTCAATTCTGAGGCTGTCCATAAAACTTGAAAGGTGGCCTATCTCAAATTTGAATTCCGAATCCCGAGCTCTCTCGATTAAGTTCAACTCCTTAACCAAGATTTGCGCTATTGAAAACTTTCGACTCAATGCATCGGTGACCTTGTTCGCCTTTCCCGGGTGATATAGAATATCACAGTCGTAATCCTTCAGCAATTCCATCCATCGGCGCTGTCTCATGTTCAACTCCTTCTGAGAGAACAAATACTTGAGACTCTGATGGTCTGTGAAAATCTGAAACTTTTCTTCGCACAAGTAGTGCCTTCAAATCTTCAACGCAAATATGATGGCTGCGAGTTCTAAGTCATGCGTCGGATAATTCAATTTATGAGGTCTCAACGACGGAAGCGTATGCAACGACTCGCCATGTTGCATCAAAGACGCAACCCAATCCCCTGAATGACGCATCACTATAGATCTCGAATCCTCTAGGACCAGATGGAATCGTTAACACAGGTGCGGTAGTTAGCTTTTCCTTTAGCTCTTGGAAACTACGCTCACACTTGTTTGACCATACAAATTTCTCTTCCTTCTTTAGGAGCTTTGTCAGAGGCAATGCTAATGATGAGAACCCTTCCACAAAATGACTGTAATAACCTGCTAATCTCAGAAAACTTCTGATCTCTATCACTGTCGATGGTCTCGGCCACTTGATCACGGCTTCTATCTTGCTCAGGTCGACGGAGATTCCTTCCCCGGAAATCACATGACCTAAGAACGCAACACGAGTTAGTCAAAACTCGCATTTGCTAAACTTAGCAGACAACTGATGAGTTCTTAAGGTCTGAAGCACTAATCTCAGATGATTCTCATGCTCTTCATCACTTCTCGAATAGACCAAGATGTCATCAATGAACACGATCACAAACTAATCTAGATATTCCTTGAACACTATGTTAATCATATCCATGAATGCAGCTGGAGCATTCGTCAATCCAAACGTCATCACTATGAACTCATAATGCCCATACCGGGTACAAAATGCTAACTTAGGAATATCCTCTTTCCTAATCCTCAGCTGATGATATCCCGTCTTCAAGTCGATCTTCGAGAATATTGATGCTTCTTGTAGTTGATCAAACAAGTCATCTATCCTTGGCAATGGATACTTGTTCTTGATTGTTATCTGATTGAGCTGCCAATAGTCAATGCACAAACGCAACGAACCATCTTTCTTCTTAACAAATAGAACTGGTGCTCCCTAAGGTGATGCACTAGGACGAATAAATCCTTTATCCAGTAATTCTTGCATATGCACCTTCAGTTCTTTCAACTCAGATAATGCCATTCGGTAAGGTGCCTTTGAAATCGGTTTTGTCCTTGGTGCTAGCTCAATTACAAATTCAATCTCTCTTTCTGGCAGTAACCCTGGCAATTCTTTTGGAAAGACATCTGGAAACTCCTGTACCACTGCACTATCTTCCATTTTTAGCTCATCAACTTTCGTATCTACGACAGTTGCTAAGTACCCACGGCAACTCTCGTCTAACAAACGAGCTGCTTCCGGCAACAGGATTAAGGAAATCCAGGGTCCTCCTTGATTCCCAACAAACTCAAAGCTCTTACCTCGTAATGGGTCAAAATAAATCGCCTTGCGATAGTAGTCAATTTTAGCTCATTGATTGGTGAGCCAATCCATGCCAATTATCAAATCAAAATCATACATGGCTGGGACTAACAAGTCAATTTTCCTCACTCGCTCACCAATCTCTAACTTGCACCCCGAACATCCCAAAGCAGCAATAACTTTATCTTTCAAGGGTGTAGATATGCAAATTGCCAACTCTAACAATACATGACTCAACCCTAGCATTCTAACATATTGCTCGGCAATGAAGGAATGGGTTGCTCCCGAATCAAACAAAGCATAAACAGGTTGGTCGTTGAGCAAGATTGTACCTGTAATCACGTCAGGCGTAGCTTCTGCCTGACCTTATGTAATTGCGTACACGGTGCCCTGAACTGGAGGTCTTTGCTGTCCTCCTTGCGGTGCATTTTGAGGGGCATACCCTCCTATCTGTCTCATCGGTGGCGGCGGCGGCAACTGAGGTTGTCCTCTTTGCTTCTTTGGAAAATATCTGGCTATGTGGTCCTATTGGCCACATTCAAAACACGCACCCGTCCTAGCTGGGCACGGTGCTATCCCATGTCTTCTCCCACACAAACGACACGCATCACTTCTAATAGGTCTTGACCTATTAAATCCACTCATCTTGCTAGGCGGGTCTTGGAATCTATTTCCAAACATCGGCCTCTTTCCTTGGCGGATGTTGTCTCTATGAGAGCTAAACCTCGATTCAAATGAGGCAGCTTTATCGTCTTGATTTTTCTCAATCTTCTGAGCTCTCCGGTATATGTTGTTATAAGTCTTTAGATCCAGAAGGACTAAGGCGCTTCTCAAATCCTATCTGAATCCATCTCTGAACCTCGCTCGATTAACAGGATTCTCAATTAACTCGGGGGCATATCGCGAAAGTTCAGCGAACTTCGCCTCATACTCATCAATAGATAGGGAACCCTGGTGAAGACATTGAAATTCTGCCATCTACACCTCTCTGGCAGTCTCAAAGAAAAAATTATCATTGAAGGCTTCACGGAAAGTGTTCCAGTCTTGAACAGCGCCTTCTGGAAAGATCGTTTCACAAGTAGTCATCCACCAAGTGTCCGCAACTCCCTCCAGCTGGTAAGTTGCTAACATTACCTTCTCAGCCTCATTGCACATCAGCAGTGCAAACACCTTCTTGAGCTTCTGAACCCATGAAGAAGCAGCTTTGGGATCTCCAGACCTGGTGAACAACAGTGGATTTAGTCTTAGGAAATGCTCCACTAGCTTATGGATTGGTCTTGCAGCGACCACTATCCCCGGTGGACCTTCAACATTCACAGTGGCTGGAGCAACGGCAGGTGCGGTAGCAGGGGCGGCTCTAGTGGTAGCGGAGGCAGCGGCAATTGCAGCGGCTTGAGTAGCGGCTTCAACAATAGCGGCTTGCTGATCAATTCTAGTATCCATCGCTTTCAGAAAACGCAAGATCCCATCCACCCTAGGATCATTAGGGGCTGCTACCCCGACATCTACAATAGGTGGAATCATTCCACTTGCGTTAGCCTGTGCTGGCGCTCGACCACGTCCGCCTCGGGTTCCGACACAAGTCGGAGCTCTACCCCGAATAACGGCCATATTTGTCCTCTTTGCAGGAGTTCTTGGCTCCTGATCGCTCATAGTGTAGCTTTACTCAACTAACACATATTTCCAATTCAACACCGAATTAGAAACAGAGCAATCTAAACAACAAACAATTTTAGCATCCAGCTAACACAGACATGCACTAGCATGAATTTAAAGGCATTTCCTACTAACAATCCCATGGTTAACACTCCTTATCACTCCAATCTTGAACTTCACTCTGATACCACAAAAAGCTACCGTCACGCCCCGATCCTCGGGCACGCACACATCCTTCTTACTTAGTCGATTTATAATGCGATATCCTAGGACTATGTATCGCCGACCCTTTCATTGATTAAGCACATCCGGAAGCAATTATAAATCCCCAGACAGTAAATCGATGGGATAGAAAAGCAATGCCATATTTTTCATATTGAAACTTATAACCAAACTTTTATAAAAAACACAAATCAGAGTACTTCACAACTATTCACAATTTTTTACTCTAACTCTATTCACATCAAAATGGAATTCTCAAAAGAAGATAGAGTCTTAGTTCATCCATTTGTACTCAAGATCCCTCTCGGTATTATCTTCTTCTTCCAAAAATTATTTTCCTCAGAGTTCTCATTCTCATATTCCTCCTCCTTAGCTCCTCATCGGGGTCCTGAAATGTTTTCCTCAAACCGAGATGAGATTATGTCTCAGCAAGTTCTACCCCACTAAGGCCCGATTAGTAAACCATTATACTATAGGCTGCCTAAACACGCACAGGTCAGAGGACTTACCTTGGCCTCAGGTCCCACCTGCAAGTCAGTACAATTCATAATAGGCACCGATTTACTCAAAACAAATCGAACCAGTCGATTATATGTCACACAAATCATTCCCCACTGTGGGATATCTAAAAGCTAGGCCACGTGCATTCTCCAGGACGACATCCCAGGTCTTTGAGCCACGTGCCTCAAGCCTTGGGCCCACGTGCATTCTCTAAGGCGACCTCTTCACCAAGGTGGTACATTAAGTCACCGAGTCACGTGCCCTTTTAGATGTTATTCTTGAAAATTGGACCCACGTGCATTCTCTAAGGCACTAGTTCGCCAAAGTGACACATCAGATCGCCGAGCCACGTGTCCTTTTTACGATGCCCAGGCCCACGTGCCTTCTCTTAGGTGCTAACTCACCAAAGTGATGCATCAATTCACCAAGCCACGTGTCTTTTTAGATGCCAAACTCTGTCACCGAACCACGTGCATTCTCTAGGAGGACATACCGAGTCTTCGAGCCACGTGCATTCTCTTAGGCGACCTCTTCGCCAAGATGACATATTCAACCAATGAACTCACTCGCATTCTCCAGGTGATATTCCAATTCACCGAGCCCACATATTTTCTTTCAGGTGATAACCAGTACCCAACGATTTCTTAATCAAATAATCAAATCAACTCAATAATGACATACCCCAAAATTGACAATTTAAATCAATTCCATACAAATTGCAGCTCAATTAAATAAACAGACTGCGCCATGATGATCAACACGAGATTTCGGTCATCAGCCATCTCAGTCTTAATTTCCGAAAAATAAATAAATAAATAATTAATTTCGAAAATTAATTAATAAATATTAAAAATTCAATTTAGCTCAAAGTAAAGCCCAATTAAATAAACAAACTTCACCACAATCACCAGCATAAAATTCCGGTCACGGGCCATCCTAGTTGAATTTTCGGAAAATAAATAATTATTTAATTTAATTCCAAAAAATAATAGTTAAATACCAAAAATTCCACTTAGGCCCGAATTGTCAAATTGAAGCCCGATAAAGGGTCGGAAAAATCCCGAGCTACCCTCATTAAATAGTAGACCATGTCTACTTGCTAAATACACATTCAATTTGTCTAGTTTGTATCACAATTAACTAATAAACACTAATCTATTCTAATCTAACCACCTAATTGCATTTAATTAAACCTAACCAACCCCTAAGTATAATTAGACAACTAAGTAGGGATTAGTGAGATTACTCACCGGAATCGCGCGCAAATCGGATAAATCCAATGGGGGCAACGCGAGCAACAATACTTCCCAAAGCGACTCTCGGGATCGTTGCCCGGAAATGGCCCAAAAGCGGGCCCGAAGAGGGCTGAAAACCCACTGACCAGTGGCCGTTCTAGGTTGGTCGGGGCTGGATCGAAGGCTAAGGCGGCGAAGCAAGGCCGGGGGAGGGCGAATGAAGCTCCGGCGAGTTCGGATGGTGGCCAGACGGAGCTGGGCGGCGGTCGGAGGTGGCTAAACGCGGTTGGACAAAGGCTGGATCACACGGGGGAGGACGCGTGGGCATGAGGGGTGGCGACTGAACGCGCGGCGTCGCGCTGGTGGTGCGGACGGTGGAACGGCAATAAGCGGTGGGCGTGCGGGCGGCGGTGTGGGCAGCGGCGACGGCTTCGGCGAGCTCTTCCTCTTCTTCGCTTCAGCTTCTGTTCGAACAGCGAAGGAGAGAGAGAGAGAGAGAGTTGAGAGAGAGAGAAGAAGAGATAAGGGGGTTGACTAGTCAAAAAGAGGAGAGAGAGAAGAGGAAACCAATTTGAAATTGGCAAGGGAAAGTGTTTGGTGGGGGTGTCCGCACGAAGGGGGGAGGGGAGGAGAGAGAGGAGAGAGAGAAAAAAGAGAAAAAGGAGAGAGAAAAGAAATAATATAATAATATTATTCTTATTTTTCTTTTCTCTTTCCCTTTCTATTTTCTTTTGGTCTTCAATTTTTCCTCCGATAATTTCTTTCCCGAAATTTCAAACTCGTCAATAATTTGATGGACGATGAGATAGGATCCTAAAAATGAATTGTGACACGCTCGAATATTCAATTCCCGAAACCAAATTAAATTCCATGGTTAGAATCAATCAGATGTGATTTTAGTCTAATTCAACCAATTAAGTAGCCTTTAGGGATTTTACTGCAGATACATTCCTTAATGGCTTCACCCAATAGGTTAGTTAACTCATGAGTGATCAGATCAGAGAAAAAGGACCATAGGCACGTCGACGAAATGCCCATTTCACTTTATTGAAACGGGTTCGAATTTCAGGATGTCATATATTGGCCCTTGCCAGTTGCCGACAAGGGTCACGGCCCTTTTTTGGCCTTGCCTAAGGTCACAAGCAAGGTGGCTTCACCTAGATCTGGGTGAGGGGCCTTGTTGTGGCAAAAGGCGACCTCACCCGCAATTGGCATTGGCCACCATGTTGAGGCTATGGCAACCATCGCCAAGCCGGAGGCTCGCCAAGCCCTCGCCTACTTCCATGCCTAGCCTGGCCCAGGGCCACAGGAGAGGTGGCTTCGCCCAGATCTAGGTGAGGCCAGCCTCACCCTGGCCTTGCCGCAGGCAAAGGCGGCCTCGCCCGTGGCTAGCGAGGTCATGGCGGCCATTGCCAAGCCAAAGGCTGCGGGCGAAGCCACCTCTTCTGCAACCCTAGGTGAGGGCTGCAACCCTCGCCAGCAGCCGACGAGGGCTTGGTGCTCCTAGCCGGCCATCGTGGGAACAGCCCAAGGAGGAAGAAGGGAGAAAAGAAAAGTAAAAAGAAATTAAAAAGAAAAGAAAAAAATTCAAAAATTTTTTTTAAAAAAATTGCTACGTTAGCGTCCGGCCATTGCCCAGCCTTCACGTTAGCATCCAATCACTAGCCGACGCCCATGTCAGCACCGACCGACCAAAATTGGTTAGATTGACTGAATTGCTACCAATGTGAAAATGTTTAGAACTGAATTGATTCAATTGAAAAGTTTATGATTGAATTGATATCAACACAATGAATTTAAGACTTTTTTGGTACTTTATCTGCTGGAAAATCATGATGAAAGCTTTCCAATAAACCCAATTTTGTTGGGTTTAAATGCAAAATTGCTAATCCCAGATTTTTGGCCCATATCGAGTCCTAGATTGGATTATTGATTAAAAACAAGACAATTTTCAAGACGCAAAAGGCTATGATATTCAGTCATCCTTATACAAGTACCTCCCTTAAGGTAATCCCCTACAATTAGAGCAAGCAAACCTATCCTTTTCTTCCACTTTATGGAGGTTGGATTACTTAACTGTGAGATTATAGATCAGAGCTATACTAGTGGGCAAGCATGCTCAAGCTCTAGGGCCACAGTTTTTCAAACATAGTTAGTTACCATGTCTTAGAACTCTGCAAAATTCCATTTAATTCTGAGATCTCTAGGTGTGGTTTTGGGCTCCAGGACCTTTTTCAAGTATCATAGGGTTAGAAGATATTTAACCGGTCATAACTTCCTTATCCATCAACTGATTGACCCGATTTTTGTTGCATTGCAATTCTTCCAAATAGTTTCCTGATGTGGAAATGAAATATCAAAATCCCAAACTGCCTGACATTGCAGAAAATAGGCGATTGTTTTCTAAGTGTAAAATAACTCTCAGACTCGAGTTAAAATATGAGTATCAAAAGACTCGTCTTGACAAGCACAACCACAATTGATATTTGAAATATGTTTCAAGTCCTGTATAGCATTGATCAAATCTTTATTGTACTTTGCTCTACTAACTCGACGGTATGTGACGGGGCAATAAGTCAACCACTTCATCCCACTTCTTCCATTCATGCTGGGTGCACGAAGTACGTACCTACAACATCCGGAGTAAGTTTGAGCCGATGAATCGGATGCGTCCCGTGTAAAGCCTACATGCATGACAGCTCACGTTGAAAACTACAAGAACGTTTGGTAATGGGGCTATTCATCTTTGGTTCATTTGAAAAAATTGTTGCACAGATTCATGACTATAATTCCGTTAAGTGAAGCGCATCTTTGTTTCCACATTTAACAACCCCAGTTCATGTGATCCACCCTGTTCTTTGTTTTAGGTTATAAACCTATTGAGGACAATTTGTGGGACCCGTCGGGCCAATTAATTTCTCGTCATGTGGTTCTGATTGTGTCATAGTTTCTGTTCCGCAAATGGGTCTTCCCCTTGTGATGCACTTTTGGTTATGAATGAAGTGATTTTTCTAGCCAAAGGACAAAGGGACTATGGCCGAGCAGGGTCAGTCCATATTCCTATACAATGACGACAACAACGTCAAGGACGAAAGCCCGAGCAAACATTAGGACCAAGGGACTGCGTACTTGTTCACCTCTTCTAAGCTATGCTTTGGCATTTTCCGTTTGGAATTCCCGGAGAAAGAACCCAATGGAGCCACAGGAGAAACAAAGTAATAAGCAATACTATTGGCAAAAGTATTAGAGAAGTCCTAAACCTATTATAGTCAAATGTAGTCCTAAATCTTTTGACATGTTACCAATTCAATCCTTCTTATTAATTCCGGCAGGATATTGCGAGCCACTGGTGAGCCTACGTGGAATTATTGGTGCTCACATGGATAATTTTTTATAATATTTGATTTTTTTTTTCTGTTTTTTTTCCTTTCTTTTTCCTTTTACCGGTGACTAGCCATTGACTACTGGCCATCGCCAGTCAAGCTAGCCTCACTTGGGCAAGGGTCACCGTTGCCTGCCACAGGCAAGGCTCCTCTGGCCAAGGGTGCCCCGCTTCAACATTTGTAGCTTGGCCTTGGTCATGTTCCCCCTGATGTCACAGCCACGGCTTTGGGGCCAGTGGGGCTTTCAATTGCAAAGCTACCATGTGGTCACATGCGATTTGGTGGCCGATATGACGGTGGATTCTGGCAAAAGCATGACCTTGACTTGGGTTGCCTTTGAGTTTGCGAAGAAACCTTGAAATTCTTCGACTTATTCTGATTCTGGTATGCGAATAAATCTTGGAGACGACAATGGCTCGTTGTTGTTGTATCGGCATTTCGAACCGGCTTGAGTTCGGCATCCTAGGTGAGGACGACTGAATCATCACCTTCCTGTCTTCTACGACCACGTCGTCCTCTTTGTTGGTGCTCTTGTGGATAGCGAGTAACCAGACGTCTTTCCAAGCCTACGCATGCCATGCTGTGTAGATGGCCGTGCCTTGGCCTTCAAGCTGTTCGAGCAAATGCCACAACCACTCCACAACAACCAGACAGCCACCATTTTAAAATTCATCAGTCAAAACATATACAAAACACCCTGGTGCTCCCCTCGCCCACAATGAGGTCGCCCTAGCTTGGGCAAGGGTGGGCCTTGCTAAATCTAGTGAGGGGAGCCCTCGTCCAGCCGGGCCTCACCTGTGGTGGGCGACGGTGACCCTCGCCTAGGAGAGGTTAGCCTACCAGGCCATGATTGATGATGAAAAAAAGGAAAAAGAAAAATAAAATAAAATAAAATAAATATTAAAATATTATTAAGAATTGTCTACGTTAGTGCCGGCATGTAACATAGGTCAATCAGTGTCCACACTAGTAATATTTGGCCAAAATTAGCCAGAAGAACTAACTAGACACAAAGTCAAAATATTTATAATTAAATTAACGCAATTAAAAAGTTTAGAACTAAACTGGCATAAATGCTTCTTGACACTTTACTCCAACACTACCCTCTTTAATGTGTTTAGCAACCCTTAAATTATAATTCAGGCAAGAGTATATCAATTGTAGAACTTACGCAATTCTCCTTGTTAAATTAAAAGAAATTAACTATTATTGTCATTCACAGCCTATTTACTTCTAAATTAGATTTTCTCATCTTTGACAATATGTAATATAATTACAACAAGTAGACCTTCTCTAATGAAAATATCTTAGGCCTACAATGTCGTTTATGTAGATTTCTTTGACTCAAACCTCTCATATGCCAAGAAAGAAAAGGACATTAGCCCTATATTATCTACATTTTGAAGCTCAAACTAAGATGATATAAACTAAACCTGTTAAAATGTGTTATAAACACATTCCTTAACTTATATTTGATGATTAAATTATTATATGGGTTAATTATATTCAGTAAATGGGTTGTTTTTTTTTTTTTTTTGGGTAAAAGGTAAGTATTATAGATAGACTTGTGAACCAGGAAGCTATACATAGTACAACAGAGAAGAGCTGGCACCAAAAAACTTGCACTTAGAAGGTTAGAGAAATACCAATCGAGTGGAAGGGTGCCAACCCAAGCTACAGAGAAAGATACAAGAAACGGGAAAACAAGCAGCTAGATGAAGGCTAACGAACAGCATAGCTAGGGCAGAAAGCAAGATAAGAACAAACGAAAAGGGAGGGCAGAAATACAACCCAACAAAACCAGGTTACAACCAAACCAAAGCAGCAGCCGAGTGAACTGGAACCAACAACATCAGCGACTAAAAGACCCAGGGAAAAACGAGGTAGAGAACCTCTCAAGCAAGGGGGAAGAGGGGGCGACCCATGAGCATCTTCAATGCAAGGAAAAACACGAACGGGGCACAAAAATGAACGGCCATATGATCACTTCAGTAGTAGGCCAAAACACGTACTCAAAGATAGAAGGGTGGATACCCCAGCTAAGTTGAAGATGTCTGTTGTGAGGGTTATCCGGGATCTTTGAGAATGTAAGGGCCTTGTCTTTAACAGCTTTGATTAGATGGGCTTTCAAAGCTGGGAGGAAAAGTTGTTGGTTGTGGAAGATGATATTGTTTCTCTCCTTCTAGACAAGATAACATAAGGCACCAATGGCAAACTGAGCCATCGATTGGTGGAACCCTGAATCAGATAAGTGCTTAATAGCCCACAAAAGGTTCGCTTTCTAAGCCTGGTTTCTCCAAGGAAGATTAAACTTCGCCGCCTAAAAGGCCACAGGGCCGCGAGTAATGGAGTAGCCAAAAAAAAAGGTGATCGATTGAATTCGGTCTAATCAAACAAAATGCACAAGACACATCCGGGATTCTTTCATGGGAGAGTAACCTCACTTGAGTTGGTAGATGATTGTGAGTAATCAACCACAGGTGAGTTTGATATCGAGGAGGGAGAGAGGGGCTCCAAATAAACCTGAACCAGTGACTTAAGGGCTTCCTCAACCTCAGGAGATTCCAAGCAGAAGCTGAAGAGTAGATGCCAAAGGGGTGGCCCAGCCAAACCAGTCGGTCATTTTCCCCATTAAGGTTCGGGAGGGGCTCCTCCCGGGTCACAATAACATTCGCAAACGTAGACAGGGTGGTCAGGGCTGCCAAACCAGTTTTGATTGATGCAAGTTGTGGAATACCGGAGCGATAGATATCACGATTAGAGAAGAGTTCAGTAAATGGGTTGTTTATAATGGCAAAACCCAAAAAAATGGGTGTTAAATGGGCTTATAGTTTACCCAAATATAACCCGCCTTTATGACTTTCTTTTTATCATTGGTGAGAAAATAGTGGATTCATCAGACTTTTCCAAGTTCAAAGAAGTCTTGGCAGGCTTGCAAGATGGGCCCAACTTCACCATTATTAAAAATATCAGAAGGACTTGCAAAGATAAACTACTAATGCCATTTTGCTCTAGACATATTGAATTTGAGTACGCAACTAATTCATTTAATAAACTCAAACTACCGGAAACCCAATAGACAAGTATAAACAAAGGGATACACATTATTAGGTGAAAGGAGGCACGACGAATTGAATCAAGAGAAGAGCAATGCTAGAACTCACTATAATTGTTTGACAAAGTTGATTTACTAATTGATGTGCAGACTATTATTGGTTTTTGAATTTAGCCCATTTGTTTAAAATGCCACTCACAACTTGACGTGAAATAGACCAAAATTTTGAACCGGTTTAATAAATCTAGCATTGCCCGTACTTTTGATACCATATGGAAAATCCAGGCGAAATCATTTCTTCTAAAGACTCAAGTTATCCAGAGAAATGCGATACCTTCACCGGACAAAAGCTACACCAGGTAATACCTCAATACATGTGGAGGTTGGAACTTTAGCAAATGCATGATGTTAATACAACCAATCCTGGACCGGCACGACTGGCGTGTTTGACCTTTCTTCGATTTATATTTAAATGTCTTTATCATGTGCATTGCAATTTAGGTTATCCAAAAACAAAATTATGATTTGAATTCTACCTTCTGAGTTAGTTTGACCAGAAACCCGAAACGTAATGCCCAAGCAAAACGACTCCATTACACACCCTTTAAATTGAGCTCACAAAAGCACAAAGCCGTATTATCACGCTCTTGAGAGACATGGATGGAGTGAAGTTGCATGGATTTTGGGCGAGTCCATACAACAGCAGAGTCATTTGGGCATTGAAGCTCAAGGGCATACCATTTGATTACATTGAGGAAGACCTCTCCAACAAAAGCGCCTTGCTTTTGCAATACAACCCGGTTCACAAGAAGATTCCTGTGCTCGTCCATGGCTCGCGACCTATTTGCGAGTCCATGGTCATTGTCGAGTACCTCGAGGAAACGTGGCCGCAATACCCACTGGTGCCCAGCGATCCTCACGAGCGAGCCGTGGTGCGTTTCTGGGTCAAATTCATCGATGAAAAGGTTTGCTAATCTAATGTTATTCTTCTTTGGTAATTCATCTTTTGTAAAGTCAATCATTCAATGCATAGATTCCATTTGTTTCAATACCCAACTCAAAATTGGGGCGAGACAAACATAAGGCCGACTTGTGTTGCATCTCGTTTATGTTTCCGGTGCTCGTGCTGCAGAGTCTTAATGTTTGGACCGTGTATCGGAGCGTTGGCGAAGAGCAAGAGAAGGCCGTGAGAGACAGCGTGGAGATGCTGTCGATCCTAGAGCAACATGGTCCGAACAGGGGAAAGAAATTCTTTGGAGGAGACGGCATCAACATTGTGGACATTGCATTTGGTGCGGTGGCACATTGGGTGGGAACCATAGAAGAGGTATCGGGACGCAAGTTGTTCGACGCCGGGAAGTTCCCTCGCTTGAACGCTTGGATGGCCAACTTCGAGAGCTCGCCCATGATCGCCGAGAACTTGCCTGATCAAGAGAAGTTGCGTGAGATTTTCGCCCGCCTAAGAGAGAAAAGGTTGTCATCATCCACATACGAGTGATGCGCGGCCTTCGCGTCTTTATTAGTATGATTGATGTTATAATCGTGGGTACTAAATAAAAGTACTGATAATAAGAATTGAAGTGCAGTACGTACTTTGGTCGGAAGCTTCAAGATGAAGCTTACTAATTAGTATATGCAATAAAGTTAAATGAATTTCTAGGCCTTGGAATATTGTCTCCTGAGGCGTGTATTGTCTTAGTTTCATAACGTCATAAATCTAAAATTCTTCGTGGTCATGGAAATATGACACTAAACGGGGAGAATCAATGCGTCAATATTTCGTGCTACTTTCCTCATCTAAGTTTATCAACGCCTTCATGAATTCTATTTTATCTTTTTCTTCTCATTTTATCTGATAAATATTGTTTCAGATTGTAAAATGGGATTAATAGAGTTGTTGGAAATTGTGATCCATTTTCTCTAAAATTATCAAGAAACTACTAACTTAATGGAGAAGAAACAAGTCAGCAACAGTGAACATGAAATGCAAGAAAAGGCAAGTCAAGTCAAAAGTGAAGACTCTCATATGTTGGAGAAGTTTCTGGTACTACGTGGGCAGCAAGAGAAACTTGAATGAAAGTTAGCAATAGTGGCTGAAGAAGAAACTTGAACTTGGGCAGCAAGAAGTCAAGCAAATAAGAAGTAAACTAAAGTCAACAAAAGTGGTGGGCAGCCGCAGAGAATAGAAAAATGGAGAATAAGGAAGAAGCAACAAGAAGATATGAAAGAAAGAATAAAAGGAAAGCAAAGTCCAACTTCGACTTTGACTAGCTGCACAAGCAGGAGATAAAGAAGCAAGCTGAAATTTTATATTATTGTATGTACTCTTAAGTCTCCACCTTGGGTTGGGTGAACCCTCCACTGTGAGAGGTCTTAGACCTCTACCGGGGGGAGTGAGCATGAACACCTCCATTAAATTAGTTTGTTCAACTAATGAAATTATTTTCTCATATCCCATGTCCTATATCCTTCAGTTATTCTTGTCCATCACCTACAAACTATACCACACACTTACACACATCACTAAGTAAAAACTATCATCAATACTACAATCATGGTTCCACACGCACACATCCAAATTTTTAACAAGAGTATTCTCATAGGTTTCTTCGTGATCAGCGTAAAGCAAAATATTGTATTTACAAAAAATAATGGATGTACCAGAATTGTTATTGAATCTCGTTCAATGGTGACAATATCATTAAGCGACGAACTTGGAGCAAAGAGAATATATTTTAAAAAAGAGTAGATGAAAAGTGCCACAAGCCAAAACTTTTCTAATTGTGAACAAGCTTGTGCGGTATTTGGTGAGCTAGAATACTTTTTTTTTTTTTTTAACAGAACTAGAATACTTGAATAGCCTCTCTTTAATAGATCATTTTTAAGGACAGTATGACGAATCACATTCTCATAATTGATTGTATGTCGTGCAAGCTATCCGATATCTTAAAAGGGATATACAGATCACTTTGTCATGGTAATTAATCTTGGCTTATAACTATAATTTTATTTTAACCGATTAGGAATTTTTTTGTGGTACATTTAACATTGGGATATAAAATATGATTTGACATGCATTTCCATATACACCAAACTCTCTCTTTCCTCAGTGAAAGAGTCCTTGATTTAAATGACTGAAAAACAGTCGCCTTTTGCAAGAAGCGCACGCCGTTTTGCCGTGCTGACATGGGATCACAGTCAAATTTTAGGTTAGACTAGGGATCCGGCCATTTTGCGTGAAGTGAAAACGGATTTATGCCTCTTTCATCTAGAGAGCTCTAAAATGCAAGTCTTGTCTATGTCTTCTTGAATGTTTGAGTTTATTATTTATTACTACGAGACTTAATATCCCTCCTTTGACATTAGCGTTCTAGAACTTGAAAAGTAAAAACATGGACCCCTTCAAGTGTATCTCTTAGATAGATTTTCCAACATTTTCAACTAACGTAAATCACGGATTCCATGTGAGTTCCTACATGACCAAATGGTCGATGTTCATTTTTGTTGGGAATAACGGATCCCCGAAAAATGGATTCGACACTAAATCGAACCCCTAAATCAATGCGGAAGACAAGCTCGGGAAAACAAACACGTATCACCGATCCTAAAGCACACCACGGATTCGAGCGTACCTTTTTGTCCACAGATTAAATACCGACGCCAATGGAGGAAGAGAAACTAGGCCCTGTTCAATTCGAGGAGGCAAAATCCTTCGAGCGCTTCACTGGTTTCGCTTTGAAGAAAAAAAACGAGAGAGAGAGAGAGTACGTAGAGAGAAAATGTACGTCTTTTTCTAAAAACAAAACGGTACCTTTTTCTCTCTCTCTCCTCCCTTTTATACCTCTCCCCTTCCACGGGCCCTATTCCCGTGAGTTGGGCTTTTTGGGCCCAACTTGGGCGGACGGGCCTTAAGCCCTATACTAATAAAGCCTTCATCTCCCACTCGCACATGGTGGGCTGAACATGATTCTCTTTACCTCTCTTCAACATTCATACCGATGAATAATCTATGCGACCAGCATACTTTGAGAGCTCGTTGATATACATCTGTTAGGAATATATAGCAGCTCATAATTGGGCGTCACACTCTGAGTAGATTTAGTATGCAGTACCCTAGATCGATCGATCACATTTATATATTTCTTGATCTCTTTTAAACAATATATATATATATATATATATATATATATATATATTGTATTCACAATTATAATTATCACAAAGACAGTCATAATTGGTCGACCAGTGAATACAAAAGTACAATGTGATTCTCCAAAATCGATCTTCCTCTTCCCTTCAAACTCTTAACTTCAGTTCAGCTTGCTTTTCTAGAAATGCCCCATTAGATCGAATCATCTCATGACCATTGGCAACTTCCTAAGATAGCAAACACTAAATAGAAATCTTGAGAATAAGTAAGAGTCATGAGGGGACTAAAAATTGAGGAACTCTTTTCCTCAAGAGTCTCACATGTCATAAAAGTTGAGATCAAACTTTTTGCCACTCTTATTGGTCGTCTCATGCATACGTAGTATGAAATACATATTACGGTATTAACTCCTTTCCCATGGAGCGTATGTCTACACTTTTCAATACCGTACAGATGATAGTTCAGACATACCCAATGTCTAACTTGAGTTCACGTATCTACTCATTTACAAAATTCATCAGAACTCACATCTGGCATCTTAGACAGATAAAGTAAAATATGTGGGGTATTTTACTTTCGGACATCGTAAGAATTATGTCCTCATATTAACACTTAGTTAAGGTGACATATGTATTTTAAGCTTGAGCTCTCGATTATCACCTAGATAATAAGCTTAAATACAGTCTAATCTCTATTTATCACACAGTAAACAGAGGCGATTATCCGTGTGAGTAGGCTAATCTTATATCTGTCCGACATACTTTCTCAACTTAAAGTAATGTACTAAGCATTAAGATGCATAAATATCAAACAAAGATTCATAGGCATTAATGATGAAAACAACACTAGTTCATAAATGTGAACAACTCAGGGAAATTACAATTTAGTACATCAGACTCTACGCAATCCTAGAGATTTTACATGACCACAAAACACATCTCTAGGTATTGGTTTTGTCATAGAATCTGCTACCATTCTATGCGTAGATATGTACTGTAAGTTCACATCCTTTCGTGCAACCATATCCTTGACAAAGTTATACTTAATATCTATATGTTTGGTCTTGCCATGATATTTTGGATCTTTGGTGTACGTTATAGCTGCTTGGCTATCATAGTTAACCAACAATGGATTTGCAGCTTTCTCAATAACACCTAAATGATCCAAAAATCTCTTAAGCCAAACTCCTTCTTGTACCGCTACTGATAATGCCACGAACTCAGCTTCCATCGTGGATAAGGCTATACACGTTTGCTTCTTACTACTCCATGATATGGCGCCATTGTTCAGTAAGAAAGCAAATCCAGAGGTAGATTTTCTTTCATCTAAATCTCCTCCCCAATCAGCATATGAATAGCCTTCAAGTCGCAGATCATTTCCTTGGTAATTCAACTTGAAATCAGCAATTCCCTTCAGATACCTCAGTATTCTCTAAACGGCTTCCTAATGCGCTGGACCTGGATTGGATTGGTATCTACTCACCATTCTAACTGCAAAACATATGTCGGGTTTTGTATACATCATAGCGTACATCAAGCTCCCAACAGCACTAGCATAAGGAACATGTTTCATTTGTTCCTTCTCTTGTGGAGTCCCTGGACACAGTCTATAGCTCAATCCTTCACCTTTCGCAATAGGAGTGTCTATGGGTTTACAGTCTTGCATACGAAATCGTTCAAGAACCTTATTTATATATGTTTCTTGCGAAAGAGACAACGATCTCTTGAAATCTTAACTCCAAGAATGTATGCAGCCTCACCCATATCCTTCATCTCAAAGTTGGAAGATAACCAACTCTTGACGACAAGATTAACAAACTCCATATTGTTTCCGGCAATCGCATATCATCAACATATAATGATATGATCACAAATTGATCCTTGGATCTTTTGATATATACACAATGATCCTCATCAATCATTGTAAAATCATATTCCATTATGGCATTATGAAAACGTATATACCATTGTCTCGAAGACTGCTTAAGGCCATATATCGACCTCAAAAGTCGACATATCTTTTCTTCTTAGCCTTTCACTATGAAACCAGCAGGTTGTTCCATATATATTTCTTCCTCTAATTCTCCATTGAGGAAAGCAGTCTTTACATCCATCGATGTAACTCAAGATCCATACTAGCTACTATTGCCAGAATAATGCGAATCGAGGTAAATCTCACTACAGGAGAAAATGTATCTTCATAATCAATTCCTTCCTGTCAATTTACTCTTTATATTGTGCTTTGTCACCAACTGAATATAACAGAATATCTTCTTGTGTTACAGCAAAAGAAGTTTGGGACATATTACATATCACCTATGAAGGAACAGATCGAGTGAAGGAAACCAGAATTAACATTCTCCTCGGTCAATACGAAGCCTTCAAAATGAAACCAGGAGAATCTATAACGACATGTTTAGCCGTTTTACGATATTGTCAATGGTCTTGAGAATCAAGGACAAAAAATTTCTGATCCCATGAAGGTAAACAAGCTACTGCGTGGACTCTCCAAGGATTGGAATCACATAAAGACTTCAATAAGAGAGACGCAAATAATTATGCCACTATCTCGACGAGCTGATTGGAACTCTTCAGTCTTATGAAGTGGAACGAATTAATGAAGACAAAGATCCAAAAGGTAAGAAATCCATTGCATTAAAATCAAATGATGATTCTGATGATACAGATTCTGAAGATGATATGGACGATGAGGAGCTTGCTCTCATGATAAGAAGATTTAGAAAACTGAATAGAAAAGGAAGAAGGTTCAACTCAAAGAAACAAAGTTTTCAAAGACAGCAGACCAAGTCTGTTGATGATGAGGAACCAAACAAATATGTAGTTTTCTTTGAATGTAAGAAAAAGGGACACATCGACCCAACTGTCCTCTTCTGAAGAAGAAGAGAGGAAAAGCTGAAAAGTTTCGAAAAGCTCTCAAAGCCGAAACCCGGAGTGATACTGAGTGTGAAGAAAGTGATAATGAATATGCCAACCTATGTCTGATGGCACAATCGACTCGAGACTCGATTGGATCGACTCAAACAGTGAATTTGAGGCAAGTAATTTTAGAATTCCTGTCAAAGTTTCTAAATACATTGATGAACTGTGTTTTAGTCTTAAGACTTCTCTCAAAAGAATTTTCGAACTTAAAAAGGAAAACTCAGCTCTAAAACAAAAGGAAAATGTTTTAGAAGAAAGAGTTAAAAGTTTAGACTTGAATGTTTCCACTCTTAAAGAAAATGAAGATAATCTTTTAAAAGAAAATGTCTTTTTAAAAACCGACTTATCAAATATTTCAAAGAAATTTTCAATAGGGTCCGAAAAATTTGAAAAAATTCTTTTAGCTCAAAGACCTTACTTTAATAAGTCCGGTCTAAGTATGTTAGCGAAACAATTCCCTTGATTGATTTTCCTAAAGTAAAAGAAAGAATTAAGGAAAGACCCTCGAGAGAGGCTTACAAAAATCATTTCAAGAAAGTTTTTGTAAAGTCTGTAGGTCGAAATGCCCTCGCACGTTCAAAGTGCAACAGTCCGGATCACTTTGAAAAAGAGTGTCCTATGGTTTGGAAACCTGTTAAGAAAATATGGGCTAATACTGTTTATCTTACTAACACCAAAGGACCTAAGAAAATTTGGGTACCAAAGAAAGCTTGAGACTCTCTTTTAAATGCAGGTCTTCGTCAAGAAAAAGATAAAGTGGTATTTTGACAGTGGATGCTCAAGACACATGACAGGAGACTCAAATTGCTTCATAAAGCTTATTCAAGTAAATGGAGGAAAAGTTTCATTCGGAGAAAACAGCAAATGAAGTATTGTGGGATTTGGAACTGTGAAAATTGGAAATCTCACAATAAGTAATGTTTCCCTAATGGAAGGACTGAATTACAATCTTCTCAGCATTAGCCAATTGTGTGATACTGGTTTTAAGATCTTCTTTCAAGAAGGAACATGTTCGGAACCAAGAAGACTCTACTCGGTCTTTCTTGGGTCGAAGACATGGAAATATCTATCTTTTAGATGTGAAACCAAATGAATCGCAATGCCTAATCTCAATTCAAGACGAAGCAAGCTTATGACACGAAAGCTTGGTCATGTCAACATGAAGCAATTAGCCAAAACCTCATCAAAGCAACTTGTTCGAGGTCTACCCAAATTACCATACCAAAAGTCTGATTCATGCACTCCATGTATTCTCGAAAGCAGTAAGAAATTCATTTAAGCCAATAAATCATGTCTCTACTAATCATGTACTACAGTTGTTGCATATGGATCTCTTCGGACTAACCAGAACCCAGAGCATAGGAGGTAAGAAATATTGCCTAGTAATTGTGGACGATTACTCCCACTTTACTTGGGTATATTTCCTTGCAAGTAAGTCCGAAACCTTCTCGTATTTTGAAAAATTTGCTAAAAAGGTTCAAAATGAAAAATGATGTGTTATCTCAAGTATAAGAACAGATCATGGAAGAGAATTTGAAAATCAAGATTTTACAAAATTTTGTGATGAATCTGGCTTTAAGCATGTGTTCTCCTCTCCATATACTCCTCAGCAAAATGGAGTTGTGGAAAGAAAGAATAGATCTCTTCAAGAAATGGCTAGAACTCTTTTAATTGAAAGTAAGATTTCTTCACGATTTTGGGCTGAAGCTGTTTCAACAGCGTGCTATATCATCAATAGTCTTCTTAAGACCTATTCTAGAGAAAACCCCTTATGAGTTATTCAAAGGTAAGAAGCCTATTGTTTCATACTTTCATGTGTTCGGTTGCAAATGCTTTATTTTGAAAAATGCAAAAGATCGAGTTGGTAAGTTTGAAGAAAGATTAGATGAAGGCATCTTCCTTGGATATTCTACATCAAGCAAAGCCTACAGAGTCTATAACAAGAAGAGCCAGTCTGTGGAGGAGTTAATGAATGTCAAATTTCAAGACTCTACGCAAGATGAATCAAGTCAAACTCATCATGAAGAGTCGAACCTCGCTCCGACCCTCCAAAGCTTTCAACTCAAGAAGCATCTCGGACTGAAGATCAGCATCAAGCTGTTCGTGAAGATTCAAATAAAGAAAGAGATCATCAACCAGACAAATCGACCAGTAATTGGAAGCATAAGTCCAGTCATCCCAAAGATCTCATTATCGGCGAAATTAATGAAGGAATTCGCACCAGATCCAAAAGGCATGAAGAGTCTAGTGTTGTGGCTCTCATTTCTGAAATTGAACCAAAGAGCATAGAGGAAGCTTTATATGATGAAAGCTGGATTGAAGCTATGCAAGAAGAGCTCAGACAGTTCAACATTAATGATGTTTGGGAATTGACATCTAAACCAAAAGGTAAAACTGTCATTGGAGCTAAATGGGTGTTTAGGAACAAGATGAATGAAAAAGGAAAAGTCGTACGAAACAAAGCAAGACTCGTGGCCAAGGGATATACGCAAGAAGAATGAATAGACTATGATGAGACTTACGCTCCAATAGCAAGGTTAGAAGCTATTCGACTATCACTTGCGTTTGCTTGTTATAAAAATTTCAGGTTATTCCAAATGGACGTCAAAAGTGCCTTCCTAAATAGATTTATCCATGAGGAAGTTTATGTGGAACAACCACCAGGGTTTGAAGACCCAAAGAAGCCAGACTCAGTCTTCAGATTGAAAAAGGTCTTGTATGGTTTAAAGCAAGCACCTCGAGCTTGGTACGACAGACTAAGTAAGTTCTTAATACATAATGGTTTTGATAAAAGTAAAGTAGATACTACTTTATATATCAAAAAGGAAAACAAAAGCTTTTTACTTGTTCAAATATATGTGAATGATATTATTTTTGGATCCTCTAATGAAAGTCTATGCAAGAAATTTTCTAAGTTTATGCAGGATGAGTTTGAAATGAGCATGATGGGAGAGTTAACATTCTTTCTTGGACTTCAAGTAAAACAATTGAAGGAATGAACTTTTATTTATCAAGAAAAATATACTAATGATCTTGTCAAAAGGTTTGGACTGGAAAAGTGCAAAAAGACCGACATACCGATGTCAAGTTCTTTGAAGATAGACAAAGATGAAGAATGGAAGAAAGTTGATCAAAAGCTGTACATGAGCATCATTGATTCACTTCTCTATCTTACTGCTTTTAGACCTGACATTTTGTTGAGTGTTTGCATCTGTGCTAGGTTTCAATCAGATCCTAGAGAATCCCATCTCAGTGCTGCGAAACGTATTATTAAATACATTGCTTCATCTTCAAGCATCGGTCTTTGGTATCCTAAGAAGGGAGACTTTAATCTTATGGGATATTCAGACGCAGATCTGGCCGGTTGCAAAGTTGATAGAAAGAGCACTTCGGGAACTTGCTAGTTGCTTGGAAGCAGGACAGTGTCTTGGTTTTCAAGGAAACAAAGCATTGTGGCTCTCTCAACAACAGAAGCAGAGTATGTAGCTCTTGGAAGTTGCTGTTCGCAAATTCTATGGATAAAACAACAGCTACAAGACTTTGGAATTGAAGACTCATGCACATAGATTAGATGTGACAACACTAGCGCAATCAATCTCACTAAAAATCCAATCCTTCATTTAAGAGCAAAGCATATAGAGATTCGACATCATTTCATTAGAAATCATGTTCAAAATGGAGAAATTTCGATTCAATTTGTTGATTAAAAAAATCAACTAGCGGATATATTCATAAAGCCTTTGGAGAAGAATCAATTCGATTTTATCCGATCCAGACTCAACATTTTGAAACTTGAGGAAGTTAAAGTCTAGAGACTCTCCAACCCTCAAACTCAGACATTCATGGCTATAGACTGTAAGTTGTTATTATATTCAATCTCGAAAAGGTACGATCTTTAGTTAATTTATAATTTCCATGAAAAACGGAATCTTGTCTTTTCAAAAAGATTAACTTCTATTTGGCAGTTATCGATTTTAAAAGAGGCGTCTGTTCACTTTCCTTTGTGCCGATTGGTTTTTCCTTTTTAAACTGAGTTATATATATAGTTTTCCTCGCTTAATCTTCAAAACCCTAAAAATGCATTCTCCTCCCAATCTTGTCTCTACTTCGTGTTCTTCTTCGAGAAAGTTGTCATCTTTTCTTGGGAAAGCGAGTAAAGGAATCTTTCAACGACAAGGAATGATGTCTTCTTCGAGAAAGTCTTCAAGAATCGCGAACAGGGGACCACATAGAATGAGGGAGGGGCCTACCCATTTCGATCTCACCGAAGAGGAAGATTTACCGAGTCAGCAACAGAGCCCGATTCACTCTCCACCGAGTCACTCTTCACCATCTACCCCACAAAGTGTGGGTCAACATCTGGAGAAAGAAATAATTGAGGACGCAGACCGTAAGAGTCCAAAACCCTCTTTTATTTACAAGCTCTATTGTGCGTTGAAGAGCACTGACTCCGCTGAACTACGTAGATGATTTCCTTAAAGATAAGAATTATGGGAATGAGTATATCTTTTTGCGACGAATGGAAGATTTGGGAATTGCTCCCAAAGGAAAGGCTGAGGAAGCACTTGCGAACATTCCAAGTGATCCTCGTCTATCGGGACTGAATCTGACTAACGGAAACGATGATGATAAAATGTTCAGTGAATTTCAACATAGAATGGGTGTTGCTGCGAAGGTGAAGGGAAAAATGATGGATTTGTTTAAATCGAAGGAACAGGATAATCTGTTCTTCAAACTGTTGAAACGAGGGGTAATAAACCCTAGGAGTGTTGATTTCGATTTCTTGGATGCCACTAATGTGAACTTAAGGGAGAAGTTCAATCGCTTCAACTTGAGCAATTTTACTCCGATACCACGACGGTTATGCGCAATTGACAGCATACTTCTATTCGAATCTTAGCTTTTTAGATGCGAATAGAATATCCTTCGATGTTCGAGACCAAGACTATGTGGTAGATGTGGACATGTTGGCGGATATAATTGGAGTTGAAAGAGGACGCTATCAACCGATCAAAGTTTCGATTGCTCGTACCACACGGAGCTTGTCAAAGACAGGATACGAGAGGAAGAATTACCTACGAAGAATGCGTGCCATCAACATCTTGCTTCACAAAATTGTGATCAACTGTATCAGGCCAAAGTCTACATCCAAGACTGACGTGTCTAACTCCGAGGCGAAATTGATGTACGCGATCAATTCAGGGAAGAAGTTCTCTCTCCTTCACACCATTCTCTTTCACATGTACAGAGCAATGGTGAAGGACAAGGGCCAATTGCCTTACCCAGGTCTTGTGACCAAGATCTTCAGACACTTGAACATTGAACCTCCACATACTCTTTGTGTTCGACCATGCGATAGAATGGTGGTGGGTTTTAAAATGCTGACAAAAATGCGTCTGAAAGAGCTTAATAAGGAAATGGAGAAGTTCAAAGTGAAGACTCAAGTATCTTCTGCATCAAAGAGAAAAGGGAAGGAGCCCATGGGTGCTCCATCCAAAAAGAAAAGAACTCTTATCTTGGAGGATGAAGATGAAGAGGAAGATCTTACTATCTCTGCATTGAAAAGGACTAGGCGTTCTGTACCTAAAACAACAGAACGACAGAAGAAAGGAAAAGAAGCAGAGGAAAAAGAACAGGGAGAAGCAGAGGAACAAGCAAAGAACAGAGAAGCAGAGGAGCAACAAGAGAAAGAGAAAGAAGACGAAGAGAAAGAAGCTGAAGAAGAAGAAGCAAAGAAAGAAAAGTCTCAGATGAAGCCGGAGAGAAAGGGAATCAAGACGCTGAAGAGCATGACCATCACTCTTCCCCAATTGAGGTCCTAGAGACAAGGGGAGATGGCGAGCAAGGAAGGACTACACCACATGCTGTCAACAAAGTGAAGGTGTGAGTCGCTCACCAGCAAATCCGAAGATTTTCAGGCTTCTCAAATGCCTAAGGAAGGACATGATACATCAACACCAAATCTGCTCGATTTCACCGGTTCCATCGTCCGCCTTCACTCCATCCGAGAGAGCAAATGCGAGCACACGACGGACAATACAGCAGATTTTCGTCGTATCCTTGATGTTCTTCTGGAAATGCAGGGTCAAATTTATGCTCTAGACTGTGAACTTCAAGTCCTAAAGAATGCTGGACAAGCATTTTCTGTCATCCTGGCGGATCAACTGAAAGACCTCACTTTTCAAATTCAAGCCAATGCCAGAGGAGAAGAGGTGGCTCATCTACGGGAAGACTTGAAGAGGCTGTAAGGCATCGTACGATCGATGGGAGATTTCCGATTGTGCGCATTCCTGCGAGACTTGACTCTTTTCTCACCTTTTTAATGATGACAAAAAGGGGGAGAATTGCAATTTGAACTCTTTAAACTTTGACTTTAAATTTCTTTTTGTGTGGTTGAATGTTTGTTTTTGAGTATGACTTGGGTGTGAACTTGAATTTGACTGACTTGGGTGTGGATGTTGATGCTTGACTCTTTGCATTTATATCAAGTGTTGTTGTATGGTCTTACTCATGAAAGACTAACCGATTTTCTGTGGATGTAGAGTCTGGTTGATTTATTAATCTTTATGAGATAGCCAAAATTCTTGAGTAATGTTTTGCAGGTCAAAGTTGTTCAAATCTACAGGAAAGTTTTGTCACCATCAAAAAGGGGGAGATTGTTGGAGAAATCTTTCCGAATATTTTGAAGCTGAAAAAACGTTTCTATTAGTCTAGTCTCGGATAATTGCAGACCTTCGTTTAGAGTCCGAAGACTTTCAGATCACCGAGACTCAAGACTCAAGACTCAAGACTATTCTCATTAACAGTTTTCTAATCCGAGTGATGAAAGCAATCCGAGTCAAGTATTTGGTTGAGGATTTAGTCCTATCCTCTAGAGAAGATCCCTTGGCTGGATAAATATAACGGATTCTTTTATTCGTAATCAAGATCGTTTGAAGATCCGATGGTCGACGAAATATTCTTGGAAGGTTCTATTCTTGGAAACCAAGATCCTGGTTATATGGGCGAACAGGATTGATGGGCTATCGTCAGGTTCCTTTAATAGCTCGAATGATCTTCTTGATTGATTCCGTCCAACGGGTAGATTGGAGGAATTCCTTTAGTAAGTGCCAACGGGTATGATGGCATAAAGGAGTATAAAAGGAAGACGTTCTAGCTGCTTTAGTGTATGATCGATAGAGAAATTCCAAAGTCTGAAGCACCTTGATTATTAGTCGATACATTTTGAGCGAAATTGTATACATAAAGAGTGTCCATACTTAGTGATACCTTGAGCGAGTGTGGTAGATCATCTATACCGAGAAATTAAGGGAGAACAACGCTGTAACATCTCTTTGTTCATAGTGGAATCCAGCCAATAGGCTGTTAGTGCAGAAGAGTGGACGTAGGCTTGAAATAAGCCGAACCATTATAAACCGCGTGTTCAATTTTCTCTTCCCTTCTCTCAGTCTTACTTTGATTATTGTTTGTTTCAAATCTATCAACTGTCTAGCATTGTGCAATTATCAAGATGAAATCGAGGGGGACAGTGATGTACAGGTGTCAATGTTGCGAAGTGCAAAAAGAAATGGTAAAACAAACAGACACTGTGTTGGTTATGTTAGCAATTGGATAGATCATAAATTAAACAGGCTTATCCATGAGGGCATTCTAAGTGTTTTTCCTTGAGTTGTATTATTACGTTTTGAATTTAGTTAGCAAGGAATTCCGTGTTACTGCATTAAGTGGACATTAACGTCCCGGCAGTTTGGATAGGCTTGATCCCTTTGTAATAACATTTCGTGAAGACTTATGCTTTAACATGCCTATGGCAGGTTCTTGGGTGGTCAAACATTACCTGTCGCGGCAAAAGTATCACGCCGTCTGTCTCCTTCATCTAAAAACAAATCAGAAACACCGCATGACTTGCGAAGTAAGATTGGTCTCATATGATTTTGATTATGGAAACTTAAGATGTTTGCTTTCAAGGAGTGAATATGATCATCTGGAGTAAAATCTGTTCCAGGGGAAGCTTTTTTGAGTTTTAAGTGAAACAAAAGAATAGCTTGTGGCTGGAAAATCTAACTTGGGCCAACAAATTCCTATCCAGCAATGAGTTCCATCATAGTATTGCTCGGTTCGCCTTTGGGGCCCTGTGTCACCTAATATGGAAGACGAGGAACAACATTTTCTTCTGGGACTAGATCTTGTTTGTGCCTGCTTTGAAGAAGCATCTCATCAAAGACGTCAAGGACAAGGCTATGTCGTTCAACCTCGTTGCGGACACGCTAAGGAACGGGAGGATTCAAAGAAGTTGGGGGCTTGCTCACTCTATTTTCTCTTCTGAGGTGTCACATCTTTCCTTGTAAAGTTTGATTGAGGGTTGCCTCCTTTTGGTTCCCCCCTTCCCTTTTTACTCTTGGTACCATTTCACTCTTTCTGACTTGTCTGTCTCCAAGAGTGCAAGCTTTTTGGTGCAAGATCTCTTTCTTGTAAAGTTCTGTTTGGTTAAAAGTTAATACTAATCTTACTTTACCAAAAAAAAGAAAGAATGACCAGAGTCCAATATTCTGTCCAAAAAGAACTTCTCTCCTTTTCCAGTTCCCTTTCTTTCCCTGGTCAACGACCATTGATTTTTACATTCAATATTTTTACTATGGTCAAAGACCTAACCTTTCATTGTTGTATTGAACCACAGGTGAAGAACATGAGAAGATCCATAAAAATATAATGGAAATGTTGACAATGATTGAAGATTATTGTGGACATTGCCTTTGGTAGCGTTGCTCACTGGATGAGCTTCATAGAGGAGGTATTGAAATTGAAGCTATTTAATGCAGAAAAGTTCGGGCGCTTGCAATGTTGGATGGAGAATTTCAAGAAAGTGCCAATTGTTGGAGAAATCTTTCCAGAATATTTTGAAGCTGACAAAACGTTTCTATCAGTCTAGTCTGGATAATTACAGACCTTCTGTGTAGAGTCTGAAGACTTTTAGATCACCAGACTCAGCACTCAAGACTCAAGACTCAAGACTATTCTCATTGACAGTTTTTCTAATCCAGTGACGAAGGCAAATTCAAAACTTTGGAATGCCTAAGGAAGGACATGATGAAGTCGGAGAGAAAGGGAAGGACATGAGGAAGGACATGATGAAGGACATGATGAAGCTGAAGAAGAAGAAGCAGTGAAAGAAAAGTCTGCATATGAAGCCGGATAGAAAGGGAATCAAGACGCTGAAGAGCATGACCATCACTCTTCCCCAATTAAGGTCCTAGAGACAGGGGGAGATGGCGAGCAAGGAAGGACTACACCACATGCTGTCAACAGTGAAGGTGTGAGTCGCTCACCAGCAAATCCAGAAGATTTTCAAGCTTCTCAAATGCCTAAGGAAGGACATGATACGTCAACACCAAATCTGCTCGATTTCACCGAAGTTCCATCGTCTGCCTTCACTCCATCCGAGAGAGCAAATGCGAGCACACAGACGGACAATACAACAGATTTTCGTCGTATCCTTGATGTTTTTCTGGAAATGCAGGGTCAAATCTATGCTCTGGACTATGAACTTCAAGTCCTGAAGAATGCTGGACAAGCATCTTCTCATTACCCGGCGGATCAAATGAAAGACCTCGCTCTTCAAATTCAAGCCAATGCCAAAGGAGAAGAGGTGGCTCATCTACGGAAGACTTGAAGAGGCTGGAAGACATCGTACGATCGATGGGAGATTTCCAGATTGTGCGCATTCCCAAGCAAACTTGACTCTTTTCTCACATTTTTAATGATGACAAAAAGGGGGAGAATTGCAATTTGAACTCTTTAAAGTCACTTTAAATTTCTTTTGTGTGTTTGAATGTTTGTTTTTGACTGACTTGGGTGTGGATTTTGATGCTTGACTATTTGCATTTATATCAAGTGTTGTTGTATGGTCTTACTCATGAAAGACTAACCGATTTTCTGTGGATGCAGAGTCTGGTTAATTTATTAATCTTTATGAGATAGCCATATTGCTTGAGTAATGTTTTGCAGGTCAAAGTTATTCAAGTCTACATGAAAGTTTTGTCACCATCAAAAAGGGAGAGATTGTTGGAGAAATCTTTCCAGAATATTTTGAAGCTGACAAAACGTTTCTATCAGTTTAGTCTGGATAATTGCAGACCTTCTATGTAGAGTCTGAAGACTTTCAGATCACCAAACTCAGCACTCAAGACTCAAGACTCAAGACCATTCTCATTGACAGTTTTTCTAATCCAGTGACGAAGGCAATCCAGAGCCGAAGTATTTGGTTGAGGATTTAGTCCTATCCTCTAGAGAAGATCTCTTGGCTAGATAAATATAACGGATTCTTTTACTCGTAATCAAGATCGTTTGAAGATTCGATGGTCGACGAAATATTCTTGGAAGGTTCTATTCTTGGAAACCAAGATCCTGGTTATATGGGCGAACGGAATTGATGGGCTATCATCAGGTTCCTTTAATAGCTCGAATGATTTTCTTGATTAATTCCGTCCAACGGGTAGATTGGAGGAATTCCTTTGGTAAGTGCCAACGGGTATGATGGCACAAAAGAGTATAAAGGAAGACGTTTTAGTTGCTTTAGTGCATGATCGCTAGGGAAATTCCAGAGTCTAAAGCACCTTGATTATTAGTCGATATATTTTGAGCGAAATTGTATACACAAAGAGTGTCTATACTTAGTGATACCTTGAGTGAGTGTGGTAGATCATCTACACCGAGAAATCAAGGGAGAACAACGATGTAACATCTCTTTGTTCTTAGTGGAATCCAGCCAATAGGGTCTGTCAAAAAAAAAGAATGGACGTAGGCTTGAAATAAGCCGAACCACTATAAACCGCGTGTTCAATTTTCTCTTCCCTTCTCTCGCCTTACTTTGATTATTGTTTCTCTCAAATCTATCAACTGTCTAGTATTGTGCAATTATCGAAAAAAATCTTTTATATACCTATTCACCCCCCTCTAGGTACTTATACTAGCTATATCACCAATGATATGTGAGAACTTACCTGATCATGAAAAGCTTTTGGCATGCCTGAAGCGTTGAAGGGAGTGATTATTTGGAAGTCCATGAAGATCTTGTATGAATTCAACTATATCCTTTTCCTCCATTTACTATTAGTATTTCTTTTTTTGTGAAAAATAAATTGTATTTCATAACAAGTCCAAGTGCTGCTTTTATGGGGAAAAAGAGTTGGGACTTTTTCTGCTATTATATCTTCAATTCCTATCTCAATGTTGTTAAGGAAATCCCTTATGATGTTTTGAAGATGACAAAATAAATCAAAGGCTACTAACATGTTTAATGGTTAAGTAATAGACCATGCAGATAATAGAATATGTAAAGGATATTGTCAAAGTCTGAAGACGACTAGAAGACTGAACGTAACATATGTCCAAAGTATATTATGAAGATTTCCAGACTTCTGTGTCAAAGTCTGTTTTACATCAGAAGTCTGTCAACTCTGACTAATTCCAGACTGAACGTGAATGCTGAACCAGAACATTTACTCTATGCTGAAGCCGAACCGGAAATTTACTCTATTTTGAAGCTGAACCGGTACAAACCTTAAAGCTAAATATGTTCAGAAGCAGATATGTTCAAATCAAGATTGTAAAGTCTATTGCACTCAGACTCAGATTGTAAAGTCTATTGCTCTCAGACTTTACATCTAGATTCGACAGAACGTAACTCAAGCTCAATCATATAACGGCTAGTGATCTGGTTTGGATTCCACATCAAAATTGATTTGATTGACTCAATCTATTTGATTGAAGATTGGATCTTGAAGACAAGAACTTTCTATATGAAGAAGCTTTACTTATGGAAACCAAGATTCCGTTTGTATGAGCGATCGGAATCAATTTGGGAATTTGGGATTCTACCTTTGTCACTCAACGGCTACCAAATCTTCTAGATATAGAGCTGTCGAATGGGTATATTGGAAGACGATTCTCTGGGATACTGTCCAACGGGTAGTTTGGAAGTGGATGAGTATTTAAGGAGATCATGGACCAATGAGCAAGTAAGAGATAGAGTATAGAATTTATAATTCCAAAGTTTAAGCGACCTTCGATCATACACTTGTCTTTGGAGAGCTTAAACGTTTGTGATCATGAGAGAAATACCAAAAGAGTGACTTAGTGAGATAGTGTGATCTACTACTAAATGTTTGCACTCAAAGTTGTAATCTCTTGTTGACTGCATAGTGGAATCCAGCCAAGAAGGCTGTTAGCGTGGGAGAATGGACGTAGGCTTGAATTAAGCCAAACCACTATAAATCTTGTGTTCTTATTCTCTTCCTTAACTCTTTTATTTTACTCGAAATTTATTTTATTCCGCATATATTTGCCAAGGTTTATTTTATACACCTATTCACCCCCTCTAGGTGTTCATACTAGCACTCTCAATTGGTATCAGAGCTAAGTGCTCGGTTTATAAAAGTATTTTTACTTTTGAGCTAAAGATCTTTTATGGTTAGTATCTTGGCACCAGGACTTATGGAAGGACAAAGCAACACAAGGCCATCATATTTTGAGGGAAATGAATACAACGTGTGGAAGAACAAAATGAAAGCATTCCTAAGATCCAAAGATCCCTTGTAATGGGATGTTATGGAAAAATGAATCAATCCTACTGCTGTGTCTACATCAAATAAGAATGGCAAAGACAAAGAAACAAAAGAAGTTTGGGATAGACTTCATGTTACATATGAAGGGACCAATCGTGTAAAAGAGACAAAAGTAAACTTCTTGCTCGGCAAATATGAATCCTTCAAGATAAAGCAAGAAGAGTCGATTGGAGATATGTTCAATCGTTTTACAGAAATTGTAAACGGTTTGGCATATCAAAGTCATCCAATTTCTTCCCCAATGAAGGTCAAAAAATTCTTGTGAGGTCTCTCAAAAGATTGGAACCATGTCAAGACCTCAATCTGAGAGACTCAAAGGATTATGCCACTCACCGTTGATGAATTGATCGGCACTCTTCAATCCTATGAAGTGGAACAAATCAACGATGAATATCCCGAAGGTAAGAAGTCAATTGCTTTAATATCTAATGTTGTTTTTGATGAAACAGACTCAGAAAATGACATGAACGATGAAGAACTTGCCTTTATGGTCAAGAAATTCAAAAAGCTAAGTAGAAAATAAAGGAAATTCGATGGAAGAAAATACAAGTAGAATGGCCAGAAAAGAACAATCAAAGAAGATGATGAGCAATGAAATTTATGCTTGATGGCACATTCAGAATATGAGTCTGACTCAAACACAGACTTAGAATCAGAGTCTGACTTAGACACAAATTCAAAATCCGATGAGGAAATCAAGGTAAGTCATTCAAAAATTCCTCTCAAAGTTTCAAAGTATATAAAGAAGCTTTGCTCAAATCTCAAATCTTCTCTTAAAATGATCTCCAAACTTAAAAAGGAAAATTTTCGGCTTAGGCAACATGATCTTTCTCAAAAAGAAAATTTTGAAATTTTGCAAAAAGATTTTCTACAATAAAAAGAAAGTCAAGATTTACTTATCAAAGAAAATGATTCTTTGAAGAAAGAATTTTCAAATATTTCAACAAGATTTTCAAATGGATCAAAAACATTAGAGCATATCCTTTCTATACAAGTTCCTTACTAAGTCGGGACTTGGTTTCATTAAGGAAAATGATTCTCTAATTGATTTTCCCAAAGTTAAGGAGAGACTTAGACAAAGACCTCATAAACTTGCGTACAAGAAGCATTTTCAAAATATCTTTACAAAACCTGTTGGTCTAAATGCCCTTAAGTGTTCAAATTGTGAAGATTTGGAACATTTTGAGAAAGATTGTCCTAAAATCTGGAGACCTATTAAGAAAAATTGGATAAAAGCAGCATATTCTGCTAATTCTCATAAACCCAAGAAAAAATGGGTACCAAAGAAAAGATGAGTTATTTTTGCAGGATATAAAGAAGAAAGAAGAAAGAGGATTTGGTAAGGAATTTTTTATTCTCAATTTGGTTTGAGTACACAATTTAAAATTTCTCATTATACTTGATATTCGATATATTCTTGGTTGATTGAGACTTTATAATAATCATATTCTCTAATTTGTTTTATTGAAGAAAGAATTGTGTGATTTATTATTCGTGAATTGAGATTTGATATAATACGTGTAATTATTTTTTGAGACAAATGAATTTATTTGGTTTGATTTTATACTCTAAGATTTTATCATATTTTGCCAAATAAAAATCTGTTTTACATGATATTAATTTATGATGCAAGAAATTTTTAGACACTCAAGGAATTTTATTCTCTCTGTTTTTATCATACTATGACCAAATGAGAATTTATTTTTCAAAATATCATTGCGCATAATATTCTTTCTATGAGTACTCTGTTATGATGAATTAAGAAAGAATATTTGGTGATTATATATTTTTCTCTAACGTCATGGAAGGATCCAAATTGATGGATACCAAAAAGGAAAATGAGTTGATTGCAGGAAATTCAATAAAGCAAGAATGATTGCAAATCTACACAGATTTTTGTGCAATAAGAAAAGAGTCTCAGGCAAAGATTGGTAATGATTTTTCTTTTTCAATGGTATATTACAAATATATATCATGGGTAAGAGAATTCTTTTTTTTCATCCAGCCTTGCAAATTTCTACGTGCATTTATCATGATTTTGGATAATTGTTTATTATATTGCGAATATCTTTTGTCATAAATATAAGGTTTGCAATTTTGGCACGTGACAGAAATATCTATTTTCCTTTTGCAAAATGCATATCTAAAATTTCTGCTCAGGGAAATCTCTTTGATCTTGAAAGATATTACTGCATATTCATGGATATTCTTGCTATATTCTTAGAATATATATTATATCTAGCAAGTTTGATCTGCAAATAAAAGGAATATATCAAGTGACATTTTTGCAAAGACTATTATCTGTTATATAAGAATTTGCAGGTCACAAAAGAATCTTCCATATGGATTTTGGAAAACTCAATCAGAAAATTATAGAGATTCTATACTATCTTTTTGAGGATAAAAAATTCCCTTCTTTGTGCAGAGTTTTTGCAAATTGTTAAGGAAATCCCTAATGTGTCGTACAAAAAGTTGAATAGTTCTGAATTTTAATAATCGATAATTTTATATATGCTATTCAATTTATTTTTTCAAGGACATTATATATTATATGGATATTATTACAGCTTATTTATGGAAAAAGTTTGTTAAGTTGATGCATGTTGAATTCAAGATGAGCTTGGTTAAAGAAAATAAATTTTTGCCCCGAATTTCAAAATGCAAGTGATCGTTGATGTTGTTGCTACAAAGGAAATACTGAAAAAAAAAATTGTTCAACAAGCAGCAATTATTTATATTTGCAAATATTGTCATAATCACAGGGGGGAAATCAAATCCAAAAGAAAAGGAAAAGAATCGTAATCATCTAAAAAATACAACAAATTGAGGGGGAGCTTTGATCAATTATGGAAAAATCTTTTTGGATTGATCATGATTTTGTTATGAATGAAATGAAAGGTAAATGTGTTAGAATTTGTTTTTAAAAAATTCGGTTAGTGCATCTTTTATACCTTTTGTCATTAACAAATCTTTTATTAATATTATCATTTTATTATGACAAAAAGGATAAATGAATTTTATGATGCATCAAAGAATTTTATTGAATATTTGCTTATATATATTATCGAAGTGAGCTATATTGCATATCTTTAATATTCGATTTGCTTTATAAAAGCTGATTTTTGGAAATTGTAATTCATGCGAGATATTTGTTATAATTCTCTACGTGATACTTTTTTCCATTATTATCGCTTTTTGATCATGACAAAAAGGGGGAGAATATATGAATATGCATATGTGTTGATTTGTTGATATTATTTATTGCATAATATTGAGCTGTGATTATTTTTCTATATATTGTTATGCTCAATCTATTTGCTATCTTCTGATATCCTTTGATTTAAATTAATATCTTTAAAAGTATGTTTACAAATCTGCATATTCAGAGATTGTTTTGTCATCATCAAAAATGGGGAGATTGTTAGGAAAATCCCTTATGATGTTTTGAAGATGACAAAATAAATCAAAGGGTACTAACATGTTTAATGGTTAAGTAATAGACTATGCAGATAATAAAACATGTAAATGATATTATCAAAGTTTGAAGACGGCCAGAAAACTGAACGTAACATATGTCCAAAGTATATTATGAAGATTTCCAGACTTTTGTGTCAAAGTCTGAAGACTGCCAGACTTTAGTGTCAAAGTATGTTCTACATCGAAGTCCGTCAATTCGACTAATTCTAAACTGAACGTGAATGCTTTGAACCGTAATATTTACTTTGAAAGTTCGAACCAAAGATAGACTCTATTCGTTCGAACCGGGTACATACCTTAAAGCTAAATCTGTTCAGAAGCAGATATGTTCAGACCTAGATTGTAAAATCTATTACACTCAGACTTAGATTGTAAAGTTTATTACTCTCAGACTTTACATCCAGATTCGACAGAACGTAACTCAAGTCCAATCATATAACGGCTAGTGATCTGGTTTGGATTCCACATCAAGATTGATTTGATTGACGATTGGATTTTGAAGACAAGAACTTTCTATATGAAGAAGCTTTACTTCTAGAAACCAAGATTTTGTTTGTATGGGCGATCGGAATCAATTTAGGATTCTACCTTTGTCACTCAATGGCTACCAAATCTTCTAGATATAGAGTTGTCCAATGGGTATATTGGAAGACAATTCTCTGGGATACTGTCCAACGGGTAGTTTGAAAGTGGATGAGTATTTAAGGAGATCATGGACCGATGAGCAAGTAAGAGATAGAGCGTAGAATTTATAATTCCAAAGTCTGAGCAACCTTCGATCATACACTTGTCTTTGGAGAGCTTAAACGTTTGTGATCGTGAGAGAAATACCAAAAGAGTGACTTAGTGAGATAGTGTGATCTACTACTAAGTGTTTGCACTCAAAGTTGTAATCTCTTATTGATTGCATAGTGGAATCCAGCCAAGAAAGCTGTTAGCGTGAGAGAGTGGACGTAGGCTTGGATTAAGCCGAACCACTATAAATCTTGTGTTCTTATTCTTTTCCTTAACTCTTTTATTTTACTCGAAGTTTATTTTATTTCGCATATATTTGCCAATGTGTCGTGAGGACCCGAATGGGGTCACCAAAAAATGATAGTGCCTCAAGTGATAGTGCCTCAGTGGCCACCCTTCCAACATAGAAGAGGAATGTGGATGGTTCGAATCTCCACCTTCTTAGGGAAGGTTGGGGGTAGAGACAAATTAGTTTCAAGTGTGGGTTTCGACTCCCACGCCTTGCAAGTAGACATGGTAAAAGTCTGAGAATGAAAGTTAGAATAGAAGTAATGGAGTAGGACCAACCAAAAAAAAAAGTATACGCTTAATTTACTTATGTTCTTTTTCAAAAGAATTCATCCAGTATACACCCAATTGGCAACGTAGTCTCATTACCTGTAGAATTTAAGGATCAAACGCATTTTGCTGCTAATGGCAGAAATTCCATGTTTTTCTCTTTATTCTAAATCATCTGTTACTCGTGACCACACCTCAATCTATGGATTCATCTCGGACGAGTGGGGTAAGGTGATTCATGAATCCATTGCCTCCACTCAGGTTGAATTGTCCAAGTGACGGTTCTTAGTCACACACCTAAAATTCCTAGGAAAATGAATTTTCCAAGAATATGGCAAACTTCTCAGGAAAAACAGAAATCTTCGGGATCTCATGGATTAAGGAAACAAGTGTTAACCTATGTCAAAGTTCTCTAGGGTCAGGGGGAGGTTAGTTTGCTAGAGCAGCCAAAGACTATTTATCTTGAGAGAACTCTCCAAGCAGCATGTTTGCCCAGGGGATGAATAAATTTAGTCAGAGCAACGAGGATGGAAGAGCTAAATGGAGAGGATGGCATTCGTGATGCTTTGAACTGGATTCATCCATACTATGGGCAAACAATTGATAAGGTTAGATCCATTTACTTTCCTTAATTTTGGCAAAGCTGACATTGCATAGAGTTTGTTTTCCTCAGCGATGCAAAAATTGGTGTAACATTTGACATTTGAGACACTCTCTATCTCTGGTTTGTCTTTCGTGCCACCTTTTTAATATTCTTCCCGGTTTACCATATTCCACTAGGTCCTAATTTTCGCCAGGAGCGCGTGTATCTTTTACTTATTTGTAAACAGCGGCAGTCTATATATGTAGCAGGAATCGAACCACTTTCTGTTTTTTTCACTTTCTGGGTTGGTGGCCAGCCATTTTGGACAATATACTTGGCATTTCGAGGAAACATCCTAAAAGTAGGACCACAAATAATGATCTGAAAGTTGCAGTTATGAAGAATCTACAAGAAAATTCGTTAGTAATTTTTCCAGCATTTTCGTTCCTCACAGTTGCATATGTTCAACAAGGAAATGGGCAGAATTGATTGGTGAGGCTAAAACTTTTAATTCCTGTTTGTTTTAAGCTGCAACTTCGGCCGAGACTTTTCTTGTCGAAATTATCCTTCTCATGTGATTTTCTTCTCCAGAGTCATGATCTCTTCTGTGGGTCCTTAAAGCAACAGCCTTTTCAAAGATGCTTGTGATGGCTTTTCTCTTTGGCTTGTCCAATGTAGTTGCCAAATTGGACCGGAGTTATTATTTGTCAAAAGACAGGTTGTCAACTTTAGAAAACAATTTGCATGGTTGCTTTCATCTCCGCCGTGTGATCGGAGTGTGATTGGGACAATTTATGCGTGCTACAAGGCAGAGAACCATATCCATATATCCCTGGTTCCACCAATCTTCTCAACTGGACATAAAGCGAGCACTTTTCGCACCCACTATTGATCAGGCTTCTCTTAACTTTATCTTTCGTCTTTGGCAATGGAAGAAGTGAAGTTGCACGGTTTCTGGGCAAGTCCGTACAGTCACAGAGTGATATGGGCTCTGAAACTGAAAGGCGTGGAATATGAGTACATTGAAGAAGATCTCTCCAACAAGAGCCAATTGCTTTTGCAGTACAACCCAGTTCACAAAAAGATTCCAGTCCTCGTTCATCGTGGAAAACCGATCATCGAGTCCCTTGTTATTCTGGAGTATATTGAAGAAACATGGCCTGAGCCTCCCTTGCTGCCTAAAGATGCTCACGAGAGAGCCTCATCTCGGTTTTGGATCAACTTTATGGCGGAAAAGGTTAGTACACAACTTTTGCATCTTCAGCAGTAGATCTACAAGGAATTGATTAGAAGAAGAAACCTAGTCAACCATTATCATTGCAGATATTGCATTGATTTTGTGTTTCATGCTATAACCAAAAATCTGTCGTTTTTCAAGATAATGCAGTTATATCTTTAATCATAGATGTCCCCAAGCATACTTAATCCAAGTGGTCTGCTGCCCAAGCAAAAATTTTTATTGCTCCGGTTCGTTTCCTTTTTGTGTGGAAAATTGTTGGATTTTCTTCTTGCCACCTTCTGATTTCAGCACTGTTCTCCTTTTTCTCTGGGAAACTTCTACTCTATTTAACCTGTGACTATCCAAGAACTTCATCTTCTCGCACAATCTGATCAGCAAAAACTGATTCCCACTTTAATTACTCTACCCAAATGTTAGTCGACTTAATCAAGATGCCAAATATCTGCATAATTGCAATGATCCTGTGAGAATAGCTAACATCAGATATTTTCTTTTCCTTCTTTGTTTTTGTTTTTCATTCTTGTAGGGTCTTACCTTTTTCAAGTTCTTCATGATGTCCCGAGGAGAAGAGAGAGAGAAGGGAACTGAGGAAGTACTTGAAGTCTTGAGGACTTTAGAACATGAAGCTCTCGTGGACAAGAAGTTCTTCGGAGGAGACAACATAGGACTGGCAGATATTACATTTGGATGGTTGGCTTATTGGTTTGAATGTATGGAAGCAGTCGTCGATGTGAAATTGCTAAGTCCCACCACTTTCCCTCGTTTGCATTTATGGGTTGAGAATTGGAAGGAGGTTGATGTGGTCAAAGAAAACCATCCTGACTCTGAGAAATTGTTGGGCCATTTTAGAAGGCTCAGGGAGAGGTTCACTTCTCCAAGCCAAAAAGAGAATAAAATAAAGTCATGGTAGTATAATGATGTTGGGAGAAGAGATTGAACCAATGTGGAAAATACTCGTTTGGTCGTGTGAGATCCTCTCGTTTGATATGTAATGGCAGATTTTTCGCACTGTTTGGCTCAGTATTTAACCTGTTATATCTTTCTCTTGATTTCTCTCCTTTGAAAGGGATTTTTCCTGTAAGAACAGATTACTATCAGCGAGTCGATTCTTGAAAATTAGGAAATCTTTACAGCATAAAATGCAACACCATTCCATATTTGCTCAAGGCGGTTTTCTTTTTCCCACATGAACGCTGAATATTAGGAGAGAACAAGAAATACAGAGGAAGTAGAATGAGGCATCTTAAACGAGGGAAGCTCGTGTATTGGTGCTCAGAAAGAAAATTAGCATGTGTATCTGTCTTCATAGTCTGAAAACCGCCAAAAAAAAAAGATGGAATTCTGGAAATGCTTATATGCACATCAAACTCAGCATGTAAGATCCAAAATTTTCCAATTATTTACTAGACAAGGATCACATTTTCTTCTTGCTGTCTTCAGAGATTTCATCCTTACCCTCCTTTATCTTAATTAGGATTACAAAACCAAATCTGTAGCCATACTTTGGTAATACCAAAACCAAATCAGTAGACCCAGAAGCACCTGCCTCAGGTAAAAGTCTCTACAGCTATATTAATATCGATCGTCTTACTTTTATCTGATCAGATTTTTGCTAGTGCCAATTTGCTGGAAGCATTCCTACTTCTCAAAGTATTCTCAGAATACATGAAGAAACATCGGCAGAGAGTACTGCAAAATGAGCATGCAATTAGTGAGATTTTCTTGTGATAGTTTTCGTTTCGAGTACCAAAGCCGCTTGCACGCACTCATTAAGAGACACCCTCTTAAAATTTCAACTGAACCTGCATACAGCATAAGAATGGGACAGCCTAGGAACAAAAAACCATGAGAGCATCCCTATGGTATTGACTCACAGATAGGACTATTCAGAATTTAGGTCTTGACCTTGTTCATCAAGTATCGTATTTTCTTGTCAGCAGCTAGCTCGAAGGATGGTTCTAACTGATCCGTGCCTCGGGGATTATATATTTTCGTACCTCAACAATTCTCAGGTTCAGAAAGCACTCCACACCAATACGACGAAGCTGCCATCGGTTTGGAAATTTTGTTCAGGGTCTTTCTGCCCACCTCTGCCGGATTACCTTCCTGATTCAGTCGGAACCACACATTCTGTTTCTAAATGTTGTTTCATGTGGAAGGTGGCAGGCCTCTTTCTTATCATGACGTCGATATAGGCATCAACATCACACCTCTTTTATCGGCCTTAATCAAGAAGCATCTGCGAGTCCTCCTCTTTAGGTAAGTCATGGATGTGAATCGCGTTACTCCAACATGTTCCGTTCCATGACAACATCTTCCCGCTGGGAGTATCACTGTCTGTGTTGTGGAAACATGCCTTCAATTCATGAACATAAACATCAGTGTCGCATTACTCATGTCAACTGATAACATGAAATTGGACTGCATGTTGCAGTGGCGATCAAGATTCGAAAATACCATTGACGCAGACGAGGATCATCGCCAACTTGATTGCTCGAGACTTGAAATTCACATCCTTGGGAAAATACGCACCTTGGTACAACAAAAAGCAGGTTCGGCTCCCTTCTTGTCTAGGTTCTTTTTTAACTCGACACGCCACGGTGCAAAGGAAAGAGAATGTTTCTGTCCATTGTTGAATCTGCTTTGAAACTTTCGGATGACCATAATATATTCTCAACAATATCAGTGACATTCAATGTCATAAATCAGGTTGGTGGATGGACTGAGTCATTTGGTAGGTCGAGAGAAGGGAAGAACGCGACTCATTTGACATTCGCCACGGTCAGAGGAGCAGCTCACGAGGTCCTGATATCCAAAGCATAAGAAGGAAGAACCAATGTCTTCACATAACATTAGGAATTAATCCTTAAAAAAAAGGAAGTAAAGAGTAAACTAAATAACTTTCATTAAAATGTATCGCGTATGTTTTCATTAAAATTCATTACTCGTAGACATTAGGAGCATTTACACAACTATCACTAATTATTAAAATTAAAGATTATTTTTTTAAAACGAATATTAAAAAAAAAGAAAAAAAAAAAGAACAGCAGACCGGACTAGGCCCAGTCCTTTTCCATTCTCCTCTGTTCTGCATCTTTTTCTGTCTGGGCCCAAGCCCAACCTCATTTTTCTTTTCCCTGAGCCCGGCCCCTTCTCTCTTTCCCCTCTCCCTCACGCCCTCACGCCGGTTTGCTCTTGCAGGAAATGAGCGTACAAAGCAGGGGAAGAGGCAGAGGATGGCGAGGGCAGGTGAGCGTGATCCCATGGTCGGAGATCAAGCTGGCCGCGATAGGCTGGCGGGATAGGCTGGCGGTGGTAGAAGCCATGCGCGCCTGTCGCTGGCCGTTAAAAGGAAGAGAGCTGGGGATAGGTACGGCCCTCACCATGCCCCATTTCCGCCCCTAGTTTGGGGTTTGCCGAACCAGACCACTGTGCCCGTTTCGTGTGAGTCTCCACTCTCATTTATGACGTATCTTGCTGTTGTTGGATCATTATATGCTCATTGTCATGCATCTCGTCCTCGTCCGAAATTCCATCGTGTTCTTGTTCGTTCCTCAAATAGCGTATGCCGCGTGTTTGACGAAATGCCTCAAAGAAAGCCAAGAGTCAGTTCTTGCTTAAACTCGAGATTGACGTATCTTGCTTCTCTACTCGTGAATCGTGCTTGTTTTGATCATGTTTGTGGTGTTTTTATATGGCTTTCGCCCGAGAATCGTGTATTGTCGAATGGGTGTATTTTTTCTTCGTTCCGGCAGGTGAATTAATGGCCGCCATCATTTGTGGCCGTCGGTGGTCAATGCTGGTCGGGATGGACGACCGGCGGAAGGCGGTGGCTCGGTGGTGGAAGGGTCGTTGTTCGTTCCGGGCCATATCGTTGTTTGGGTGAGTTCCGGTGAGGCCATGTTTTGGGGAAGGAGGAGCTTCGGGCGTGTAGAAGGTACGTGGGGAAGAAGACCAGAGAAGAAGGAAAGTAAAAGGAAGGGAAAATGTCACTATTAGTCTCTGAAGTTTTACGTAACGTTCAATTTTGTCCCTGTACTTTTGATTAGCTTTAGTCTCTGAACTATTAAGAAAAGTTCAGTTTAGTCCTTCCGTTACTGTTTTTTTCCTCCTTCTTCTTCTCTCTTCCCTCCACCGGCCATGGCGGAGCCAGTGGGGAAGCCGACGTTGGGTGAGGGCCGCCCCTGCCAGTGTCGGGCGAGGGGTGCCCTCGCCAGAGCTGGCGAGGGTCGTCCTTGCCCGACGCAGGCTAGGGCCACCCTCACTGGCCCACAGGAGGGACCTCGATGCCTCCCCCTGCTACGGCTCACCAAGCCCCACTGCATGAGGCCACGAGATAAGGACGCCGATCGCATGGCTCCTCCACCAAGTCTGTACTTCCTCAGCCTCCCTCTTCTCTTCTTACCACAGCTCTAGTGACGCCAGCACCCAATCCCCCTGCACCCGCTTAGAACCTCGACCTCCCTTCGTCGACACCACCACAATCCCCTCCGACCTATGCGCCATGCCTTGCACTCCCCTGTGGCGCGACTTGTGAACCTAGCAACTTAGTGAGGGCACCCCTCACCCGACGCCGACGAGGGTCGCCCTCGCCGTGTCGGGCGAGGGCCGCCCTCGCTAGATGCCGGCTTCCCTCTGCCGGCTCTGCCATGGCTAACAGAGGGAAGAGAGAAGAAAAAGATTTAAAAAAAAAAAAAAAAATAAAAAAAGATTAAAAATATAAAAATACCAAAATGCCCCCATTTCGTTAAGTTTAACTAACGGAAAGTTAATGAAAGGACAAAATTGATCAATTTTCAAATAGTCAAGGATTAGATCGAACATTTATCAATAATTCAGGGAGTAAATTGAGCCAATCAAAAGTACATGGGCGAAATTGAACATTATATAAAACTTTAGGGACTAAATGTGTCATTTTCCCGAAAAGGAAAAGAAAAGGAAAGGAAATAAAAAAAGGAGTAATGAAAAGAAATGGGAAAAGACAAAAGGAAAGATAGGACGGTCGATGGAGACGTTTGATGAAGGCATGAAGAAGAAGGAGTGCAGGGGAATGGGACATATAATAGGGAAAAGAGAAAAAGAGAAAAAGGAAAGAAAACATAGGAATTTTTTTTTTTTAAATGAAAATTTTCATTTTTTATCCGACTGGGTCAGATCCGGGTTTGAGTCGGGTCAGGGAATTAGATCGGGTTTATCTGGTCCAAATCCGCTTCCTCGAATATTATAATGATAAATATTAAAAATATATTAAAAATTTTCAAAAAAATAAAAAAATTCCGAAAATTCAACAACTTTCAGAGAACATTAAAAAATTCAAAAATTTCAGAAAATACTGAAAATTCGATTTTAAAAAAATAATTAAAAATAAAAGATAGAAAATTAAGAAAAATTAAAAAATTCTCAGAAAATTCCAAAATTCAGAAAATTCTAAACACTTCAGTAGTAATTAGAAAGAAACCAAAAAAAATCAAAAAGATTAAAAAACAAACTGTTTTTGAAAATTCGAAAATTTAATCTTTCCAAAAAAATCCAAAAAATTCTAAAAAATATTCAAAATATTCAAAAAGGTTAAAATTAATCTCTTAGATTATTTTCTCCTAAAAAATGGAAGTCTTCCCATTCATAATCCTACTTAAGGTTGACCAAGCCATTAGAGCTCTACCTTAAGGTTTTAGTTGTCGTTAAAGATGAATACCCTTGATTGCGTAATTTTGGTACATTGATTTTGAATTCCCTTTAGTCTAGTTTGGATTAGTATTTATTTTTTCCTTAGAGTTAAATCTTTGCTCTATTGTGAAATGTATTTAATGCTTCCCTTGGTTGCTAATTGGTACGTTAATGATTGTGTACCGGTATGATCACCTCACATGTTAGTGGATATATATAAAATCAATCCAAATTGCTTAACAAAAACATCCAAAAAAGATTAGGTACTGAACAGACACTATTTAATTAATTAATTAATGTAATCAAGTCCCCAAACCTAAATTTTCTAGTTGCGTAGGAAGTAAGGTATACTCTTATGTCTCACTTGATTTTTAGCTTACCTTAATAGACTAATGGCAACTCTTTACTACAAAATTCTTATGGACCTTTCAATGTCATGCGAGGTATGGGCTTAAGAGAGTTCATATCTGATCATAGGGATCATAGGTCGTAGGCCCGTCTTTTAGACAATACCCATAAATCTATATTTCCTCTTCTGAGGGATAGATCGTGACAATAAGGAAAAGGAAGAATTACTCATCCAGATTAGTGAGCCTCAAATTAAAACCAAGTGCGATATTTGCAACCCACGACCTAAAAGTTGGCCTAAAAAATGTTCGGTGAATGCTAGCCTGAAACTGTTCCCCGCTGAATTGCTTTTAGAGTAGGATGATGTATGTGGTGACTAGCGAAGCTTGTAGTAGCAGTTATGGCCTGAGAGCGGATCCCATCCCATAGGTTTTCCGAAAGGGGCAGCACAAGTCGAGGGCCAAGTTGTTCCCAACCTCATGCTCACTCAAAGCTTCTTGGGTCTCCTTCCCACCTTCTTCTTCTTCCACTCTGCCGTTGCACCATCTGCAACACAAAAATCAGCTCTTCTTATGAATAGAGACATCAACAAAACCACCTCTGTGTTGTCATTTCTAGCTTAAGAAACAGAGCAGCTCGAGACCTGAATAACTAAAATCAGAATTGACTCCATTTCGGGTTGTAATTCGGGGGTCAAAAGACTCGTTTTAACGAGCACAGTCCACCTTTGATGTTTAAAATGTGTGTCGAGCCTTGTTTATCGTTGGTGAAACCTTGGTCCCTCATAAGTTAAACTTAACGATTATTTGAAAATGGGGGAAAAATTGGAGGTGTGCAGCCACATTTGTAATTTGCTATTTGAAAATGAGAACTGGATACTCTAGCCAGACTGTACGTAACTGGGTAGTTTCCTTAAGCTAGATGTGGACATGAAAAAGATCATATTTAAGACAAGACGGCAAAATAACATAATATGATAATATTCACATGCGACATAACAGGGCAAGTGAAGTTCAAAAATGATAACCAAGACATGGCAAGATTCACATATAACATGACAGTACAAATCAAATTTCAGACCATGGTGAGAAAATAACATGGCATGATAAATAAAATTCACAACAGATGACGGATTGACGTAACATGATGGCAATATCCACATGTGACATGACATGACAAATATAATTTCAAATAGTGATCAAGAAGAGACATGACATGACAATAAGGAGAATAATAAAAAGAGTCTTAAACCTATTCTAATTATGTCAATTCAGTGTTAAACATTTTATTGTTACTAATTTGGTTCTAAATCTTATGTATTTATGTTAATTCAGTCAATTCGATCAATTTTGATAGGAAATTATTAACATAGACGCTAGCTGTTCTACATGGCGTGATTGGTGCTAACATAAACAATTTTGATAACATCTTAATATTTTTTCGAATTATTTATTTATCTATTTATTCTTTTTTGTTTCTTTTTTTCCTTCTCTCTCTCTCTCTCTCTCTTTGTGCTTTCCTTCCTTCTTCCTCTAGCAAGGACAAAAAGAAAGAGAGAGAAAAAAAAAAAAAGACAATAAATAAATAAATTTGAAAAAATATTAAATTTCAAAATTTTCCACGTTAGTGTTGATTGTGCCATATAGGATGACTAGTGTTCATATTAACGATTTCCACTCAAAATTAATCGAATGGACTGAATTAACACAAATACAAAAAGTTTTAGAACTAAAAAATAAAATGGTCTATGACTGAATTGATACAATTGTAATATGTATAAGACTTTTTGGTAATTTTCACTATGAGAATAAATACATGCAATATGTCAAAATTCATAATGCGATGACGAAATAACATGGCATAACAATAATTAAGTATAGTATGACATGATAAATCAGATTTCAAAATATAATGACAAAATGACTAAGGATAGTGATATTCGCTTTCAACAAGACATAGCAAATAATATTGAAAGTACAATAATGATGTGAGGTATGATACTTACACTAAGTGAGGAGTTATTTTCATTCAATTTACAACTTTACTTGGACCACGGTAAGGTTTATATAGAAACACACATCCTTTCGGCTGAGCTGAATTGGAGTCATTATTCAATTAAAATCATGAATTGAATGTCCAAATGCATGAGATCTCAGTTCATTAGTTTGAATCGCGATGGCTATTAGCTTTTGACCTTTAGTTGTATTGTCATAACCTATCTTACACAGGAACCCAATCAATTCAGGATATGACATATGGGTTTCTCACAAATAAAATAGGTGTCTAATGTAATCCTTCAATATATTCACCACCTTATATATCCTCAAAATTGCAAGGTTTATCTAATGAACTGATGCGGGAGCAATCAACTTAGCTCTATCAGCTCACTTAGCATCATCATTGCTCATTCAAGCCAATATAGAATTTGCGCATAATGTGCTTCAATAGGTCAAAATTGAAATTTCCAACTAAAGTAGTATCTAAACATTTTTACCAAAGTTATCGATATTGATGATTAATGAGTTATTGAAATTATCAATACCAATGATTAATGAGTTATAGAATTCTCGGTATGATATATTAGGTGCTAATTTCTCGATACACTTTATTAGTTGTTGATCTCGAAATTTAATATCGATGGGAGGCCATTTCGAATAATTTCCTTAGTTATTTGATAAAGTCTTGGGATATTTATTTTCTGGTCAAGGTGGGAGCACGAATTTTGTTTGCCAAGCTAAAGAATCAAATGCATCTCTATTTTCCTAGGAGTCTTTATTGTTATGTAAGTTTCAAAAGTCAAAGTTTTGAGTTTCAATGTCTTTAATGTTAGGCTAGTTCCCATGTCTACTTATTACTTTGCTATTTCCTAAACTGTATTCCTCCTATAACTAGAGGAAGCCTCTCAATTGTAAGAGATTAGATTTGATGAATGAAAATACTTAAGATTTCCTTTGCGTGAGTGAATATCTTTAGAGAGTGGACAACTCCTATTTCAGTCTCTTTATTCTTGGAGTGTTGATTATTTATCGGTGGTGAGCCAAAAAGCCCTTTATCATCGGCTAGTCGATTTTTCTTTAGGCCTTGATGGTGAATTTCTCTTATCCCAAAGTCCTTTATCTTTGGTGAGTGATTCGTCCTTTAAGCTTTAGTGGTGAATTTCGTTTGTCTCGATCTTTATCTTCAGTTGGTGGCACGTCATTTAGACCTTGGTAGGATCATAATCTATCCTTTATTCTACAATTCATCATTTGATATTCATCCCCATACACCCCATTCTATCATGCTTTTATATTTACCCATCGAAACCATCCTCATAAACACTATTTCCTAAAACACTTAACCAAAAAAGTCCTACATTGTGGAATCACTTGCCCACGCATGCATCATCAACAACAACATCAATAGCAACAACAACACGCATTCTAGCATATTTTCAACACAAATAGTATAAAGGCTTAAATTTGATGACATAACAGCCTAATGCAAATATGTGATTCAAAACAATCACTACGATAGCTTGGAAGCAAGTATAATTTCTTGCATAACAACGCATTCTATGGTTCGACATTTCATTTTGTCATTACAACGACCTAAAAGCATGTATTTTCCAAATATTTTTTCAAACGGGTAGTATAATGACCCATTATACATTCTAAAAGTAATGTACATTACGATATGCTAATGTGCATTTCAATTTGAAATCGAAAGGGACGGCATCAAAAACTTACCGAGAGGCAACCGGGCCAACAAACACCTACAAGTACAAGAAAAACACATGGAAAGAAAGAAACGCAAGAATGATTTCAAAATGAGAGAACTTCAAGAGAGTGAGAGCAAGAAATCAAGTCTCCATGAATTGAAAGTGACGGAGATGGCGCCTGCGTAGTTAACGAGGCATGCCTCAAGGTGAGGCAGTGCCTTGACCGGAGGCATGCACGTCTTGACTCAAGGCTTGCACACCGTAGGTCAAGCCTTACATCTATCAAGTCTCGTGACTTTTGTGTCAAATGTCTGATTCACGTATCTTCATACCACGAAAATGGGATAAGTATCAAAAAAGTCATAAACATATTGCATTGGTATCGATTTAGTTCTAAACGTTTCAATTTGACTAATTTAGTCCTAAACATTTTTACATTAGTACTAATTCAAACCATTTGCTCAATTTTGGTCAATTAGTGTTGACATGGATGCCGGTCAGTGGCTAGACGCTACATGGCGATTTTTAATATTTTTCTTTTCTTTTCCTTTTTCTTTTCCTTTTACTTTTCTTTTTTTTGCCTTTTCTTCTTCTTCCCTTCTTCCTCCTTGGACTGTTCTTGTAGTGGTTGGTGAGCCTCTAGTGAGGACTTAGTGGCCCTTGCCAGTTGCTAGTGAGGATCACGGCCTTTGCCTGGCCTCACCTAAGGCTGCGAGCAAGGTGGCTTCACCCAGATCTAGGCGAGGGGCCTTGCCGCGGCCAAAGGCAACCTCACTCGCAATTGGCGATGGCCGCCATGTCAAGGCCATGGTGGCTATCACCAAGTCGGAGGCTTGCAGCCATTGGGCAAGGGTCGCCAAGCCCTCACCCACTCCTTTGCCTAGGCTGGCCCAAGGCCACAAGAGAGGCGGCTTCGCCCATATCTAGGCGAGGCCAGCCTCACCCTGGCCTTCTAGCAAGCAAGGCGGCCTCGCCTGTGACTGGCGAGGTCATGGTGGCCATTGCCAGGCCAAAGGCCGTGAGTGAGGCCGCCTCTCTCATGGCACTAGGTGAGGTCGGGTGAGGGCTGCGACCCTTACCAACGGCCGACGAGGACTTGGTGGCCCTAGCTGGCCATCGTGGGAACAGCCCAAGGAGGAAGAATGGAGAAAAGAAAATGAAAAATAAATTAAAAAGAAAAGAAAAAAGTCCTAAACATTTTGCCTTTGTGCTGATTTAGTCATAAATTTTTTTTTGGTGTCGATTTAGTCCTAAACATTTTTACGTTGTGCCAATTCAGTCATTTTCAGCCAATTTTGGCCGTTTGTTGACTGGACGCCAAATGCTGGCTGACGTGGCCTGATCGACGCTGACATTGATAACTTTTAATATTATTTATTCTTTTTCTTTTTCTTTTTTTCTTTTTATTATTTTTTTTTCTCCTCTTCTTCCTCCAGCTGGTCGCCGGACCTCAGGCGAGCCCATGGCCGGTGAGGCTCGACCTCGCTAGATCCGGCAAGGGCGAGCCTCACCTGCTTGGCGCAAGGCCGCCCTCGAGGCCTGGGCGGCGAGGCTTGCCCTCGTCGGATCTGGTGAGGGTGGAGCCTCGCCCATGGCCGGCAAGGGCGAGCCCTACCAGCTTAGCGCGATGATGCCAGCTCGATTCGTTAGCTCCCAAAGCCGATTCCCGATGGAGCCGACAGCTCTAACCCTAGCCGGATCGACCGACGCTGCACTGGAGTCAGTGCTCCCCGAGGATCTCCAGCATCTGATGGTCCGGCCCCAGAGAGCACCAGTTCCTTCCTGACGCTCCTCGGGCTAGCCTCGACCCGAGCCATCGAGCTCCTCCACTCTCCTTGGCAGCGTTGAGGGTAGCTTCGCTTTCACTGCGGATTCCAACCTTGCAATGAGGTACCCTACCTTCTTCGGAGAGAAGAATGACTCCTTAGAGACAAGCTCATAGAAGGTGAAGAGCAAGCCGTTGATAGAGTCTGACTTGAACCCCAACTCGTCACTAGATCTGGTGAGGCCGAGCTTTGCCGCCCAGCCTCGAGGGCGACCTCGCCTCAGGCGAGCGAGGCTCGCCCTTGCTGCCTCACGCGAGGCCGCCCTCGCGGCCACTATTGAGGTGGCTGACGAGGTCAACCTCGACTTGGTCGGTCGTTGCCTCTGGCCGGTTGCCGAGGTTCGCCAATCGGCTGGAGGAAAAGGAGGAGAAAAATACATAAAAAAGAAAAAGAAAAAAGTAATAAAAAGTCCAAAATATTATTAAAATTTGTTCACATTAGCGTCGATTATGCCATGTTAGCTGGCCGGTGTCCAGTCAGCAAAATCCAGCCAAAATTGGCTGAAAGGACTGAATTGGCACAACGTAAAAAGGTTTAGGACTAAATCGGCACCAAAAAAAGGTTTATGACTAAATCGGCATAAAGGTTTAAGACTTTTTTGGCACTTTTCCCGTGTCCAGCCATTGGCCAACCTTCATGTCAGCATCCAATCATTAGCCGATGCCCATATTAGCATCGACCGGCCAAAATTGGTCAGATTGACTAAATTGATACCAATGTGAAAATGTTGAGAACTGAATTAGTTCAATTGAAAAGTTTATGACTGAATTGGTACCAATGCAATGGGTTTAAGAATTTTTTGGTACTTTTCCCTATGGAAAATCATGATGATAAATGCAAAATTGCTAATCCGAGATTTTTGGCCCATATCGAGTCCTAGATTAGATTATAGATTAAAAACAAGACAATTTTCAAGACGCAAAAGGCGATGATATTCAGTCATCCTTATACAAGTACCTCCCTTAAGGTAAGCCCCTACAATTAGAGCAAGCAAGCCTATCCTTTTCTTCCACTTTATGGAGGTTGGATTACTTGAGTGTGAGATTCTAGATCAAAGCTATACTAGTAGGCAAGCATGCTCAGGCTCTAGGGCCAAAGTTTTTCAAACATAGTTAGTTACCATGTCTTAGAACTCTGCAAAATTCCATTTAATTCTGAGATCTCTAGGAGTGGTTTTGGGCTCCAGGACCTTTTTCAAGTATCATAGGGTTAGAAGATATTTTACCGGTCATAACTTCCTCTTCCATCAACTGATTGACCCGATTTATGTTGCATTGCAATTCTTCCAAATAGTTTCCTGATGTGGAAATGAAATATCAAAATCCCAAACTTCCTGACATTGAAAAAAGTAGGCGATTGTTTTCGGAGTGTAAAATAACTCTCAGACTCAAGTTAAAATATGAGTATCAAAAGACTCGTCTTGACAAGCACAACCCACAATTGATATTTGAAATATGTTTCAAGTCCTGTATAGCATTGATCAAATCTTGATTGTACTTTTCTCTACTAACTAGATGGTATGTGACGGGTAGTAAGTCAACCACTTCATCCATTCATGCTGGGTGCACGAAGTACGTACCTACAACATCCGGAGCAAGTTTGAGCCGATGAATCGGATGCCTCCCGTGTAAAGCCTACATGCATGACAGCTCACGTTGAAATCTACAAGAACGTTTGGTAATGGGGCTATCCATCTTTGGTTCATCTAAAAAAATTGTTGCACAGATTCATGACTATAATTCCGTTAAGTGAAGCGCATCTTTGTCTCCACATTTAACAACCCCAGTTCATGTGATCCACCCGGTTCTTTGTTTTAGGTTATAAACCTATTGAGGACAATTTGTGGGACCCGTCGGGCCAATCAATTTCTCGTCATATGGTTCTGATTGTGTCATAGTTTCTGTTCCGCAAATGGGTCTTCCCCTTGTGATGCACTTTTGGTTATGAATGAAGTGATTTTTCTAGCCAAAGGACAAAGGGACTATGGCTGAGCGGGGTCAGTCCATATTCTTATACAATGACGACAACAACGTCAAGGACGAAAGCCCGAGCAAACATTAGGACCAATGGACTGCGTACTTGTTCGCCTCTTCTAAGCTATGCTTTGGCATTTTCCGTTTGGAATTCCCGGAGAAAGAACCCAATGGAGCCCCAGGAGAAACAAAGTAATAAGCAATAATATTGGCAAAAGTATTAGAGAAGTCCTAAACCTATTATAGCCAAATGTAGTCCTAAATCTTTTGACATGTTATCAATTCAATCATTCTGATTAATTTCGGCAGGATATTGCGAGCCGCTGGTCAGCCTACGTGGAATTATTGGTTTTTGAATTTGGCCCATTTGTTTAATGCCACTCACAATCTTGACATGAAATAGACCAAAATTTTGAACCGGTTTAATAAATCTAGCATTGCCCGTACTTTTGATAACATTGAAAATCCAGGCGAAATCATTTCTTCTAAAGACTCAAGTTATCCAGAGAAATGCGATACCTTCACCGGACAAAAGCTACACCAGGTAATACCTCAATACATGTGGAGGTTGGAACTTTAGCAAATGCATGATGTTAATATAACCAATCCTGGACCGGCACGACTGGCGTGTTTGACCTTTCTTCGAATTATATTTAAATGTCTTTATCATGTGCCTTGCAATTTAGGTTATCCAAAAACAAAGATATGATTTAAATTCTACCTTCTGAGTTAGTTTGACCAGAAACCCGAAACGTGATGCCCAAGCAACACGACTCCATTACACACCCTTTAAATTGAGCTCACAAAAGCACAAAGCCGTACTATCACGCTCTTGAGAGACATGGATGGAGTGAAGTTGCATGGATTTTGGGCGAGTCCGTTCAGCAGCAAAGTCATTTGGACATTGAAGCTCAAGGGCATACCATTTGATTACATTGAGGAAGACCTCTCCAACAAAAGCGCCTTGCTTTTGCAATACAACCCGGTTCACAAGAAGATTCCTGTGCTCGTCCATGGCTCGCGACCTGTTTGCGAGTCCATGGTCATCGTCGAGTACCTCGAGGAAACGTGGCCGCAATACCCGCTGTTGCCCATCGATCCTCACGAGCGAGCCGTGGTGCGTTTCTGGGTCAAATTCATCGAGGAAAAGGTTTGCTAATCTAATGTTATTCTTCTTTGGTAATTCATCTTTTGTAAAGTCAATCATTCAATGCATAGATTCCATTTGTTTCAATACCCAACTCAAAATTGGGGCGAGACAAACATAAGGCCGACTTGTGTTGCATCTCGTTTATGTTTCCGGTGCTCGTGCTGCAGAGTCCTAATATTTGGATCGTGTATCGGAGCGTTGGCGAAGAGCAAGAGAAGGCCGTGAGAGACAGCGTGGAGATGCTGTCGATCCTAGAGCAACATGGTCCGAACAGGGGAAAGAAATTCTTTGGAGGAGACGGCATCAACATTGTGGACATTGCATTTGGTGGGGTGGCACTTTGGGTGGGAGCCATAGAAGAGGTATCGGGACGCAAGCTGTTCGACGCCGGGAAGTTCCCTCGCTTGAACGCTCGGAAGGCCAACTTCGAGAGCTCGCCCATGATCGCCGAGAACTTGCCTGATCAGGAGAAGTTGCGTGAGCACCTCACCCGCATAAAAGAGAAAAGGTTGTCATCATCCACATGCAAGTGATGCGCGGCCTTCACGTCTTTATTAGTATGATTGATGTTATAGTCGTGGGTACTATATAAAAGTACTGATAATAAGAATTTAAGTGCAGTACGTACTTTGGTCGGAAGCTTCAAGATGAAGCTTACTAATAAGTATATGCAATAAAGTTAAATGAATTTCCAGGCCTTGGAATATTGTCTCCACAGGCGTGTATTGTCTTAGTTTCATAACGTCATAAATCTAAAATTCTTCATGGTCATGGAAATATGACACTATATGGGGAGAATCAATGCGTCAATATTTTGTGCTACGTTCCTCATCTAAGTTTATCAACGCCTTCATGAATTCTATTTTTTTTTTTCTTCTCATTTTATCTGATAAATATTGTTTTAGATTGTAAAATGGAATTAACAGTTGTTGGAAATTGTAATCCATTTTCTCTAAAATTATCAAGAAACTACTAACTCAATGGAGAAGGAACAAGTCGGCAATAGTGAACGTGAAATGCAAGAAAATGCAAGTCAAGTCAAAAAGTGAAGACTCATATATTGGAGAAGTTTCTGGAACTACGTGGGCAGCAAGATAAACATGAATGAAAATTAAACAATAGTGGCTGAATAAGAAACTTGAACGTGGGCAGCAAGAAGTCAAGCAAATAAGAAATAAACTAAAGTCAACAAAAGTGGTGAGCAGCCGTGCAAATAATAGAAAAATGGAGAATAAGGAAGAAGCAACGAGAAATCTGAAAGAAAAAAAAAAGGAAAGCAAAGTCCAACCTGGACTTCGACTAGCCACAACAAGTAGGAGATACAGAAGCAAGTTGAAATTTTATATTATTTTCTGTACCCTTAAGTCGGTAGAATAAGGTGGTAACTCACACGTAATTCATCATTTGAGCACATGAGGTGAACCCTCCACCTTGGGTGGGGTGAACCCTCCACCATGAGAGGTCTTAGACCTCCACTATGTTGGGGGTGTCAAATTAGTTTGTTCAACTAATGAAATTATTTTCTCATATCCCATTTCCTATATCCTTCAATTATTCTAGTTTATCCCTTGTCCATCCTTTACAAACTATACCACACACTTACACACATCACTAATTAAAAACTATTATCAATACTAAAATCATGCTTCCACACGCACACATCCAAATTTTTTTCAAGAGTATTCTCATAGGTTTCTTCGTGACCAGCGTAAAGCAAAATATTGTATTTACAAAAAATAATGGATGTACCAGTTCTATGAATTTTTATTGAATCTCATTCAATAGTGACAATATCATTAAGCGACAAACTTGGAGGAAATAGAAGATATTTTAAAAAGGAGGAGATGAATTGTGCCACAAGCCAAAAGTTTTCTAATTGTGAACAAGCTTGTGCGGTATTTGGTGAGCTAGAATACTTGAATAGCCTCTCTTTAATAGATAATTTTTTTGGACGCATTCTCATAATTGATTGTATCTCATGCAAGCTATCCGATGTCTTAAAAGGGATATATACAGATCACTTTGGCATTGTAATTAATTTTTGCTTATAACTATAATTTAATTTTAACGGATTAGGAATTTTTTTTGGTACATTTAACATTGGGATATAAAAGATGATTTGACATGCATTTCCATATACACCAAACTCTCTCTTTCCTCAGTGAAAGAGTCCCTTGATTTAAATGACCGAAACACAGTCGCCTTTTGCAAGAAGCGCACGCCGTTTTGCTGTGCTGACATGGGATCACAGTCAAATTTTAGGTTAGACTAGGGATCCGGCCATTTTGCGTGAAGTGAAAACGGATTTATGCCTCTTTCATCGAGAGAGCTCTAAAAATGCAAGTCTTGTCTATGTCTTCTTGAATGTTTGATTTTATTATTTATTACCACGAGACTTAATATCCATACTTTGACATTAGCGTTCTGGAACTTGAAAAGTAAAAACATGGACCCTTTCAAGTGTATCTTTTAGATAGATTTTCCAACATTTTCAACTAACGTAAATCACGGATTCCATGTAAGTTCCCGCATGACCAAATAGTCGATGTTCATTTTAAATCATTACTTGATTCGTTGAATAAATTCTACTTTGTTGTTGAAGATTGTTGTCATGGATGCTTCTCATTTACGTCTTGGAGGACCGTGATAGCATGATTGGAGGGCAATCTATAATGGCTTCGAAAACACCTATCCATTTGTCAAATGTCGGGTCAAGATCACTCCGGGCCTTTGCAAGATAGAGAGAGTTTATAAACCTACTCAAGAAATAAATAAATAAATAAATACAAAAGCAATCTTCTCTCAAAGTCTCACTTTCCTAAAGCAATGGAGGATTCTTGCAATGCTTATACTCTTGTTATGGTGGAAGAAAATAGAGCAAAAGAGGAGACCCCATCTATTTCTCAGCCTTTACTTAATGAGTTTCATGCATTGCATTAATTTTGTGTCCATATCGAATGACTCCTAAGTATCCAATATCCGAGAGGAAGATCAAATCGAGAACCTCCGGTCCATTTCGAGTCTTGAAGGGAAATGGTGAAGAATTATCTCAAGAAGAGTATTTTGAGAATTGCTTGGGGATAAGTTCAATTGTCCCACAGGATTTTAAGAGTCAGTATTTTGATGAGGATTCGGAGCTCTAATATGAGGGAGGTGTACAGCTCAAGTGCCAAAACTTGGCACGGAATGACACTTAAGTGTCAAAAGTTAGGAAAGTGACACTTAAGTGCCAAAATCGGAGCAAAATGAACTTAGGCGAAAATCTGCCAAATGCTAACATGGCGATTTTCTGGCGAAATAAGTCAAAAACGACGTCGTTTTGGTGCTAACTTGGTAAAAATAATATAAAAATTAATTAAATTAAATTTAAAACTAACTTTATTTAAAATATTAAAAAATAGAAATACAAACATTTTTTTTAGAAAGGGGGTGGCTAAGGGCCGAGCCCTCGCCGCCACCGGAAGGGCCAACGACGGAGGGGGAGGGTCGGCAACCCCAGCTGATCGGCGGTAAGGGCTCACGAGCTCTCATCTAGATCCGGCGGGGGTTAATAGCCCTCGCTCGGTTGGGCCAAGGGTCGCCACCCGTTGAGGCGGTTGGTAGGGCCAAGGGCCGTCGACCCTCACCAAATCTGGGCGAGGGCCACAACCCTTGCCCAGATTGAGGGCGAGGGCTCGCGGGCCCTCGCCGCTGGTCAGCCGGTGTCGCCGACCCTTAGCCAGGGGTCGGTGACCCTGGCCAACCCTCCCCCTCGTCGCTAGCCCTTCCCAGGGGGCGGTGACGAGGGCTCGGCTTTTTAGCGACCTCTTCCCCCTTTTTATTTATTTATTCAAATTTATTTAATATTTTTATTTGTATTTTAAAATAGGGCCGTTTTGTTTGGAAAATTCAGAGGACCGTTTTTTATTGCGTTTTTGGATGCAAGTTGATTCTATTGGCGTGGAAAAATGTCAATTTGATCAATGATACCTCGGTGGATTTTATAAGGCCGAAATTGGCTTCTTTTGAAGGAAGATGGGTTCAATTTGAGGGATATGGTGTTGTGTGCCATGGCCACCACCAACTTTTGGACCAATTGGGAAGTTTGTTGAGGAAGCTAGGGAGGGGAAAGTGGTTGTGGACGACAGCCTTGGCTAGTGGGGCAGCCACTTGAGCCCTTTAGGATAGAATGAAGACTTTTAAGGTTTTGGTGGCCCCCTCCAATCTTCAGCTCACTCAATCTTCTTCCTCAGGCCACCTTTCTCCATGGGTATCTATTTTGAAGCTTAGGAAACTAGAGAAACCGACTAGCAAACCCCCTTGCCCGTCAACCACCAACTAAGGCCATCTAAGCAGCCGCACGTCTACCGGAGCCACTCGTCGTGCTCATCTGCCCCTCCGCCTACTCTTCTCATTCCTCAACTCCAGGCTGTTCCTCGAGCATCCCTGGAATGCCGTCGGGCTCAGCTAGAGCCCAGTGGACATCATCCCGCCGCCGGAAATACCATCATCAATTGCCGTAACCCACTGTTGCCTTTGCCTCATTCCCAAGCCTTTTTCGGCGAGCACAAATCAGCTTCGGCAAGCACAAATCAGCTTCGGCGAGCTATACTGTATATCTAAATCAGCTTCGGTGAGTTATACTATCTATCTATATCAAATTCGGTGAGCTATACTATCTATCATTGTCAGCTTAGGCGAGCATTCATTCATATCAACTTATGTCACGCCCCGAACCTTGAGCGCGCGAACATCCCCCTCTGGTCGATAGAAATGCGACTTCCCAGGACACGTCGCCGACCCATTCATTTTATTACGCATGCGGAAGCGAAACAAATCCCCTGACAACATTTAACTTAGGATAGAAAAGCAGGCAATCAATCACAATAAAACAAGCTTTCTTATAAACGCATAGGTTTATATACAACACTGGATTGACTATAAAATAGACCGGCTCAACAAAAAGGGAACTGTCCTATGACCAACTTGTCAGACACGTTCACCAATTCTTCAGCCTCCACCTTCCGAACTCCAGGACTTCCGATCCTCCACGACCGTCATCTAGGGACTTGAAATATTATCCCACAACTGGGATAAGACTACGTCTCAGCGAGTCCTACCCTCTAAAACTCAATTAGGAAGAAAATTCGCCTCAGGGCGCTCTAGCCACACAATTAGGATAGAGGACTTACCTCGCCTCAGTCCCTTTCCTGCACGTCAGTACAATTCATATTCAAACAATGCTCGTACAAGCTGAAACTACCGACACACCCATCGGTCTATTAATTCAATCAATCCAATTGATATCATACGATCCACATATCTATCAATTCATACCATCTATTAAACCATACCATCTATTCATCCATCAATACATTCACGGCTCACACAAGTTGAAATGGATGCAATGCTCTCACAAGCTGATATAGATGGTAGCTCGCACAAGCTGATATATACATAGATGGTAGCTCACACAAGCTGATAGATAGATCGTGCTCGCACAAGCTGATAAAACGATCTTAGCTCACCAGAAGCTGCCGCAATATTCAATATAGTATACTATAGCTCACCAGAAGCTGCCATATATATATGCATATCATAATTGCTCGCCTAAGCGGATACATATATATAAACCAATGCTTGCCAAAGCTGATCATTCAATAATAAACCATAGAACTGGATATACAATCCAATAACACTCAATGATTCAAACTAGTCATACAAACCAATTACGGTGCTAAAAGCCAACACCGGGTATTTTCAAGTTAAATACCACAACTTCATCAATATCACTCAATTCCACACTTTTGGAATAATTAACCATAATCATCAATAACTCAATTTCTCAATTTAAGTTTACAATTAACACAAACCGACCGCACTGCTGCGATCAACGTGAAATTCTAACGACCGGCCATCTCGGCATAATTTTCGAAATTATTAAATAATTAAATTTAATTCCGAAAATTAAATAATTAAATAATATATTATAATAATATAATTTAATAAAATAATATTTATAAATTCGAAATAATTAGTTAATTGAAAATAATTAATTAGGGCTTAAACAAGATTATACTACTTTAATCATACAATTAGCCCTAATTAAACATCCATTAAACTAATCATACAACTAATCTAATTCACATTAAAATAATCTAATTTAATCACATAAGCCTAATTAGACTAATCTAAACACCCCTTAAGCATCATTAACTCACTAAGCAAGAATTAGAGGATAAACTCACCGGATTAACATTCCGGCGGCGAGTCCACGGCGAAGGCGACGCCAAGGCGGGCGATAAACCTCAAGGCGGCGACACCAACCAAGGCCGGGAAGACACCTAAAACGGGCCTCGAAGACCTCACGGCTTTCTGGTTTTCTGCTTCTGATCTGGGCTGAACTGCAGAGAAGAAACCAGCAACTTCAACGGCGAAAACGGGCCGATCGGAGCTCCGGCGAGCGGGTGGTTGGCAACCAGTGGCTCCCGGGGGTCTTGGGGGTCTTGCTGGAGGTTGGGACGGGCAAAGGAACGGTCGGAATGGGGCGAAACAGCAAGAAAACCCGAAATAGGCGGAACCGGGCGAGTCCAGACGGTCCGGCGAGCGGCGGCTTCGGGCGGCCGTACGGGACGGCCGGAGAATCGTTCCGGCGAGCGGTGAGGTGCTCCGGAACGGTCTGGATGTCTTCTTCGCGGAGATGGGTGGCTCGTTCGCTGATTCAACCGGGAAGTTAACTTTTTACTCGGATCTTTGGCGAAAGGTCGGCTGGAACAGAAACTGGAACGAGGGGAAAACAAGGGAGGAAAACGGCCGACGATAGCCTTCCGGGCGTGCGACGATGGAGGGGCTGGTGAGCTCGGTTTCCTCTGGTTCTCTTGAGCTTTTCCTAAGCCTCAACCATGGAGAAAGCCATGAATGAAGGAAGAAGATGGTCTGCTGAAGAGGGGGCCTCCTTGGTGGCTCACTAGAGCTCAACACTTGTCTAAATCTCATTTGCTTTGCCCCTACCATGACATCACATGACATCATCCACTCTCTCTCCTCAATCTTCCTCCACAACCTTGCCAATAGGTGCAAAATAGCTCTCCCCCATGGTACACGAATTTCATACATTTGTACATCAAATTCAATCAATTCTCACTCAATTCCATCCAATTGAAGCTCAATTAAATCAACCCATGTGTCCTCGGGCTTCTCATGACATTTCCCCGTCAAATGATCCAATTTTCATCTCGAAGATTCGATTAAAAACAGCCCTCTGACAATCCCGAACAAAAACGGCATTACTTTGCTTTTCCGCCAAAAATCTCGGTTTGTAAAAAAATCTTCTGGAGATGAGTCGACATTTCTAAAATGAATTGTGACTTGACGAACTTCCAATTTTTGTAATCGGGTTCAATTTCACGGTTAAATTCAATCTAATAGCGACTTTAGCGCGTCCTAATTTATCGGGTAGCTTTTAGGAATTTTCTGTGCAATTGACCTGTGGTTGATTATTTTCAAGCCACAAAGTGCATCTTCGACACATTGGCGACTCTCGATTGTCGTAGAAATCTCGAGGTTTCAAATACGGACACATGGTACCAAAACGATAGAGAAATCGGTCTAGTGCCGATCAACAATAATTGTGCAATTAGGTGGAATCACCCACACTGAATTACATGGTTTCACAAATCGACCTATCTCCGGTCTCTAATCGAGTCCGTGCCATAATTACCCTTGCAGATTAGTACGGTCGAGCAGTCGGTTTCAAGTCGAATTCTCAAGTCTATTGCGTTTAGATTCCTTAACGGCTTCACCTGATAGATTAGTTATCTCGTGAGTGGCCAACTCAGAGAAGAAAGCTATAGATGCGAAGATGAAATGCCCGACTTATTTAATTGAAACCAGAATTGGAAAATCGGGATGTCACAACTTAGGTGAGCAGTGATCGTATCTAGGAAACGACTTGATAGATAGTATTGGTTGATAGATAGTAATGATATGTTGATCGAGAGATGGTTTTGATGACATGGAATCGATTGGATCGATTGATCGATGACTTGATACGACTTGATGAATTTATCTGTTGAAGTGATTCAGTGAATATATGAATTGTACTCACTTGCAGGAATGGACAGAGGCAAAGGTAAGTCCTTTATTTCGTGCGTGACTAGATTACTTTTGGATGTATTTTCTTCCTAGTTGGGGCTTAAGAGGTGAACCTGCTGAGACATTGTCTCACCCCATCGTGGGCTTAACATTTTAGGTTCTTAGATGGCGAATCCCCCTGAGCGTCATGATCATCCCATGAGGGTTACAGAGCAGGTTTCTAATTTCCCCAACCCCGAGAGTTTTTGGGTCTATGAGCTTGTTGTAACCACTGTATGGGTCGAAGAGATTCCACATTAGGAGATACCTAATCAATTTAGAGCGTGGTTCCATGATGCTCCCAACGTTGTTAGGCTAGGTCCCCTTAGGAATTTTGATATCCCCATTGTGGTGATTGATGTTGCTCTGGACGAGGAACTAGCTGACCCTCTTGATGGCATAGTAGAAAACCCATCATCATGCCTGGCTCCTGGGGACACTGAAGAATCGGCAAACGAGTTAGACTAGCTAGTCATAGGACAGCTTGTTTTGAGAATCGACCTTTTTGTAGGTCCTATAAATATTGGCTAGTAATATATATGAATTAGTCTGATACGTATAAATGTGTGACTTGGTTTTCGAAAATTCGTGGTCCTACTTTCCTGTCCCATCTCGTTGTTGTCTGGAGATTTATTTATTTACTTCTGCATGCGCATTAAAATGAATGGGTCGGTGACGCATCCTAAGACATCGCTATTTAATCGACCACCAAGGGATGGGCATGCGTTCGGAGGATCGAGACGTGACACTCCTATGTGCAGTCTCAGAGTTCTCTTCTCTCTCGGCCACCAAGGACTTGGCACAATTCTTGTCGAACGTCTCTCACTTTCTTTTTAATGCAAAAGAGAAAATGCAAGAATCGTCTTGCTTTGTGCAGCTAAAGCAAAGATGTCTTCGAGAGTTAATGAAAAGGATAAAAGAAGTCCACACCGTTTTTTTTTTTTAATATTAATTCCATGAAAAACTCAAAAATAGTATACTTGTGATAAATTTATCATAAACTAATTTTTTGACCACCAAAAATCCTAAACTAATACACATTTGATAAATTTACCTCAAACTGGTATATTTATAATAAATTTACCATTTGTTAGTTTTTGTTAAATTTTACTGTCAAATTGCTAAATTATATGACATGTGACAATTGATTAGAAAATTTTACTCTCCATTTGTTATAGTTTCACCAGTTTTGTGATATTAATCTAATTTAATGAATGGTGTACTTATTACAGAATTTAATAGTTTTGGGTTTTTGGTAGTAAAAAAAATAGTTTAGGGTAAATTCATCATAATTGTACAAGTTTGGAGATTTTCGTAATCATACAAATTACCTCTTAAAGCTTGCTTTAAATGACTTGATTAAGATGTTCTTTAGTTTGAGCCCTACAAAGTCAGACCTTTAGTTCATACACACTACCAATGTAGGTAATCGCCATTTTCATTGTGCTAGATCGTGCACATGGTTAGTAACCATTGCTAACCATGTAATTCTCTCTCTAACTCACCCTCTTTTTGCTCTATGTATAATGTCCTCGTGAAGTCAAAAGTTAACTTCTTCCAAAAGATGGTCTCTAACCTGTCAAAGAAGTTAAATGATTACTTCCTCCAAAAGCTGGTTTTTAACCTCTCAAAGTAATTAAATGATTACTTCCTTAAGAAGCCAGGTGAGCAAGAGAATAGCTTTTATGAGTGGGTTGTGTCCGTAAGAGATGAGTGACTTGATTTTGGTGTATGACATCCCCGAATTCATCACTGAATTGGTAGTAAGATTTGCACTAGCACAGTAGTACTCCCTAGATAATTGATTGTCTCGATCAATCATAAGGTCCTACAAGGCGTGATTAATATCTAACAATATGTCACGACTATCCAAATGATATGAATGCTTTAAGAACATAGTGAACATGTCAACTTTCACTATAATGTAATTGTTGACACTTAATTTTGGCAACCCATTTAGTCATTTATCGCATTAAAAAATCAGAGATTGATTTTAACACCTAAAAAAAATTAATTAATTGCATAGCATGTAGTTTTAGGTACATTTATTCTTAATTTGCATTTACATTGGGCCGGTGACGGATGAGTTTGAATTGATGGTTCAGAAATTTTAATTTGATGAGTCGGACTACGCTCACGAAGAAAGCAAATCGACCAAAGCCCGTATCCTCGAAGAAATTTTACGAATTTATCTTTGTGAGATTTCAATTCAAAAACAAATATTGCGTTTCGAAAAGAAATTTTAGTGGATATGGATTTGGAAAATTTAAAAAATCATAATCCGTGCGCTATAAATTGGTAAAAATACGTAGGGTTTAGAGTGGCCACACATATTGAATACACGGCCATTTGAGAGAAAAAAAAAAAAAAAACTCTTTCGTTGGGGACTTCTCTTGGTTCGAAGAAGAGAGAAAAAAAGTAAAAAGTAAAAGAGGGAGAGGTGACGTGAGAGCAGGGAAAAAAGAAAAAGAAAAAAGAAAAGGAAACCCTAGGCACTGTTTGTCTTCTTCGCTGGGCAGCCCTTGCCCGCGCTGGCACCTCCAGCCTCGGCCGACCTCCGCCTGCAGTCCCCTCGCCGTCGCCAGCCACCTTTGAGGCCTCCGCCCGCGACGACCCGACCCCCGAGCCATCGACCCTCGCCGCGCCGCCGAGACCCCTGCAACTCGCGCCTCAGCCCTCACCGACGCCTGCGGTTCCCCTCGACGCTCCGCTCGTCGCCCGCCGGTTTTGCTACGCCGTTCCCGATCTGCCCGTCGAATCCCCTTGCCGGTCTCCGCAGCCCTGCTCGACGACCGCCGCTATCCCGATCTTGCTGCTCGAGTGTCTGACGCCGGCTGATCTGAGCTCCCCTGCAGTAGCCGCGACCCGACGCCCCTGCTCCACCTCTGCCGTCGCTGATCTGCAGCGCCAGGAGCCCCGAAGTCGCGACCCCTGTGCTTCGCCCGCGACGCCCTGTCTCCGCCGGTCCCTGCTGCCCGGCGCCCCTTTGCTCGCCGGAGTCGGTCTCGCACCAGCAGTAGCTCGCGCCCAGCCCCGTCGCCGAAGCCCACCGACGCCTGCAGCGCCTCTGTCCGCGAAGCCACCGCCGATTCACCTCCTCGTCGCTCGCCTGCTGCTATTTTCCTCTCGCCGGAGCTCCGACGATCATCCCCCCCACGCCGGTGACTCCCCTCACCGGATCGGCCATCACTTGCTGCTTTGCTTTGAAAACACAAAAACAAAAAGAAACAAATTAGGTAGTTTTTCCATTTACCTTTTTTTTATGGTATTTATTTTTTTAAATATAATTATTCCTTGATGTAATGATAGGATTTTCGACATGAAATAGCCTCGGAAATTTGTGATTGTCAGTCCGATTTTCGCGTTCGAAATCCGACTCTCAATCACTTAAGAAAATTACCAATCCGATCTCCCGTCCAAGATTCGATTTGCAATTTATGTAAAATTGGCCAACCCAATCTCCCGTCCGATATATGGTTCATCAAATTTATGAATATCAATTTTATCTTGTTTTGGATGTGCTTTGTCGTGTCGTTTGAGTCGATTTTGTGTTCGTAAAAAGAAAAAAAAAATTAAAAATTGAATTAGGATTAGGTTCATTTTAGAATATTCATCGTCTTAAGGTTATCCTGCATATTTAGAATAGTAATCTTATTTCGAATTTTTAAATAAAAAAATCCAAAAAAATGCGTTCATTTAGGATGTTAGTTTTAAATTTGAATTGCACGTTTAATTATTTGGCAATTTTTAATTTCGAATTTCATAAAAGAAAAAGAAAAAATTAGAATTAGGGCATTATTTGCATGTCATTGCATTTTAGGATTATTTGGGTTAAGATAATGTTTTAGTTTAAATTAGGATTTGGTTCAATCTAATTCCTAATACAAATTGAATAGAATCTTAATCTAATTAGATACTTTTCACATTTGATTTAATTCCGAATTAAATGAAAAAATACAAAAGAAAAAACATCTTAGAATAAATTAGTTTCATTCTCTAGGATAGATTGCATATTTTAGGAAAAATAAAGAATGTCATGTAAATGTCATATAGGATTAGATTCATGAAATGCGCATCATTTAGAGATTGTTATTAGGTCTATTTAATTAGAAATTGCATGTTATTAGAATTAAGTCATTTAATTATATTGCATTGCATATTGCATTATTTTCATTAAATAAGTGAAAAAAAAAAAAACAATTGCGTGTTAATTAGAAATCATATCTAGGGTTGATATGAATTTTGATTTAACATTGCAAATGTTTTCGTTGGTTTGAGATAAGTCCTGTAATTTATTCATCGCTTTTCTTGAGTGTTAAATTAATGGTTTGCGCACTCGTATGATCATCTTACATATTAGGGAAATAGATTTAAAATCAATCAAAACTGCATGCAAAAACATTTTTCAAAATAAAAGAAATGGTACCGAAAGGGCATTAGAGAAATCTAGTGTAACCAAGTCCCCATACCCAAATCTCTGGTTCGTAGGAGTAAAGTAAGTCTCTCGTTACTTTACTTGGATTTCTAATCAACCTACTAAAAATAGATTAGTGGCGACTCCTAATTGAAAATTATTTGCATGTTAAGAACTTCAACCTAAGTCATGAATTAATATGGGCTTGGGAAAGCCGAGCTAAGTTTAGGCTTAGTAATCCATTAGCCAGACCATATGTGGTTCACCTGAAAAATTGGTCGCGACAGTAATTCAATTCTCCTGTCTTATTATGTCCTAATCGAACAAAGACCTTGGAATATTTGTCAAGTCATTAATTTGATCATATGTAGAAACCTATGTAACTTGCATTTTATACGAGACATAAGCAACTCATTCTCGGTTACAATCTCGATTGAGGATTTTAATATAATGTCATAATTAGATCGCATATGATATCATTACTATACCTTGCATGTAGCAAGATGACAGATTCCATGTTGTACATAAACTTCTTATATGAAAGAACTATAACCATCAAGTATAAAAATGGATAAACGAGTCGACAATGTGTGCACCCATGAACCATAGTTGTTGAACACACAAGTCAATACTATCTCTCAAGTCTAAGGATTGTTTACATAAGACTAGAGTCTATCAATTGTAGAACTTACACAATTCTCCTTGTTAAATTAAAAGAAATTAACTATTATTGTCATTGACAACCTATTTACTTTTAAATTAGATTTTCTCATCTTTGACAATATGTAAGATAATTATGACAAGTAGACCTTCTCTAATGAAAATATCTTAGGCTTACAATATCGTTTATGTAGATTTCTTTAACTTAAACCTCTCATATGCCAAGAAAGAAAAGGACATTAGCCCTATATTATCTACATTTTGAAGCTCAAACTAAGATAATATAAACTAAACCTGTTAAAATGTGTCATAAACCCATTTCTTAACTCCGAAACGTAATGCCCAAGCAACGCGACTCCATTACACACCCTTTAAATTGAGCTCACAAAAGCACAAAGCCGTATTATCACGCTCTTGAGAGACATGGATGGAGTGAAGTTGCATGGATTTTGGGCGAGTCCATACAGCAGCAGAGTCATATGGGCATTGAAGCTCAAGGGCATACCATTTGATTACATTGAGGAAGACCTCTCCAACAAAAGCGCCTTGCTTTTGCAATACAACGCAGTTCACAAGAAGATTCCTGTGCTCGTCCATGGCTCGCGACCTGTTTGCGAGTCCATGGTCATCATCGAGTACCTTGAGGAAACGTGGCCGCAATACCCGCTGTTGCCCATTGATCCTCACGAGCGAGCCGTGGTGCGTTTCTGGGTCAAATTCATCGAGGAAAAGGTTTGCTAATCTAATGTTATTCTTCTTTGGTAATTCATCTTTTGTAAAGTCAATCATCCAATGCATAGATTCCATTTGTTTCAATACCCAACTCAAAATTGGGGCGAGACAAACATAAGGCCGACTTGTGTTGCATCTCGTTTATGTTTCCGGTTCTCGTGCTGCAGAGTCTTAATGTTTGGACCGTGTATCGGAGCGTTGGCGAAGAGCAAGAGAAGGCCGTGAGAGACAGCGTGGAGATGCTGTCGATCCTAGAGCAACATGGTCCGAACAGGGGAAAGAAATTCTTTGGAGGAGACGGCATCAACATTGTGGACATTGCATTTGGTGGGGTGGCACTTTGGGTGGGAGCCATAGAAGAGGTATCGGGACGCAAGCTGTTCGACGCCGGGAAGTTCCCTCGCTTGAACGCTCGGAAGGCCAACTTCGAGAGCTCGCCCATGATCGCCGAGAACTTGCCTGATCAGGAGAAGTTGCGTGAGCACCTCGCCCGCATAAAAGAGAAAAGGTTGTCATCATCCACATGCAAGTGATGCGCGGCCTTCGCGTCTTTATTAGTATGATTGATGTTATAGTCGTGGGTACTATATAAAAGTACTGATAATAAGAATTTAAGTGCAGTACGTACTTTGGTCGGAAGCTTCAAGATGAAGCTTACTAATTAGTATATGCAATAAAGTTAAATGAATTTGCAGGCCTTGGAATATTGTCTCCTGAGGCGTGTATTGTCTTAGTTTCATAACATCATAAATCTAAAATTCTTCATGGTCATGGAAATATGACACTATACGGGGAGAATCAATGTGTCAATATTTTGTGCTACGTTCCTCATCTAAGTTTATCAACGCCTTCATGAATTCTATTTTATTTTTTTCTTCTCATTTTATCTGATAAATATTGTTTTAGATTGTAAAATGGAATTAATAGAGTTGTTGAAAATTGTGATCCATTTTCTCTAAAATTATCAAGAAACTACTAACTGAATGGAGAATGAACAAGTCGGCAACAGTGAACATGAAATGCAAGAAAAGGTAAGTCAAGTCAAAAGTGAAGACTCTCATATGTTGGAGAAGTTCCTGGTACTACGTGGGTAGCAAGAGAAACTTAAATGAAAGTTAACAAAAGTGGCTGAAGAAGAAACTTGAATGTGGGCAGCAAGAAGTCAAGCAAAGAAGTAAACTAAAGTCAACAAAAGTGGTGGGCAGCGGCAGAGAATAGAAAAATGGAGAATAAGGAAGAAGTAACAAGAAAATCCGAAAGAAAGAAGAAAAGGAAAGCAAAGTCCAACTTGGACTTTGACTAGCTGCACATAGGGTTGAGCGGTTCTAGGTTTCTTACAGGTTCCACCTAGAACCTGGAACCTATCCATCGGAACCAAGAACCTAGAACCTACCCTGTCATAGGTTCTGGGGTCGGTTCCAGGTTCCAACATGTTCTTTTTTTTTTTTTGTAATTTCATTTTTAGTTTAAAAAAACGGAAATGAACGTAACAATAATAAACAAACTTGTCATTCATCAAAGAGTATACAAAATGAAGAGAACTATCAGTAGAGGAAAATCAATTCTTGACAAGGAATTCAACTAGATAAAAGAGAATACTTGCATCGATTGGTTATCTTTCTTGACCCAAAAAAGAAGAATTATGATCTGACGGAACAAATAATCAATCAATGCATTTGAAGTTTCAGCGGACCCACGCTTTTTGGCTGTAAGGATGCCAGGCAAAGTCACAGAGCCACAACCATTCCTATTATTTGACCCTTTCTTCTACACTGCAACATCAGAATTTAAAAACAATCAAGCAGCAACCAGGCCTTTTAACACTTTGTCTAGCATGACATGTATAGATTCACGCCTATTCTCATCTATGTAGATAATTCTCTTCCCCAGAAGTATCATTAGCTCATTTTCGATGACTCATTCCAGCTTCATGATTGCTAATTTGTTGACAAGACGAATTAGACACAGATCTAAAGCTATGTAGCTCTCAGGTCAATTGGCTTGTATTTGCCTGAATCATTTTCATGAAGTATGCCATTTGGAGACAGCAGGCATTGGAGAGCAAGGAAAAACCAAGCCTGCCATCATCACATGAATAAGCTGAGTCCCAATAAGGACACATTCCACAATAAAATTCAGTCTCCAAGCAAGTGACTAATGCTGGAAAAAGAAGCCAACGACAAAGAATTTAGCCATACCCATTGAAATCCAACAAGTGCGCACCAGCAACCTGGCAATCCATACCCTTTACTGCTCAAGAGCTACAAGAAAGGATAACGAGCAATGTTAGGGCAATCGGATAGCCAAAAAGTTTGAAGACATCATGCAATTTGATGGTAGGAATGTAAGCTCTAGACCCCTACCAAGAGCAACAAAGCACCCAATGAAAAGCATCCACTCATTGAAAGACTTATGAATTTGAGATCTCATCCGGCCTGCATTGTGCAAACAAGCACAGATCTGTTAGGAGCTCAATCTGTGAAGAAGTTAGCTCCTTTGATGACAAATAGAGCAATTCAGCATGTAATTGGATATGAGAACTACTTAGTTTCCTTTTCTTTCTCTATCTTTTAATCCTATTTTTTTTTCCTCAAATCTTAGTGGCGTGATATGATATTAATGCACGTAGTTTTAGGAGTTTACTAAGGTCTGGAAGTAGATGTACAGACAACTAATGCAAAACTGGAGTTGCAAGTGCATAAAAGCATATGATAATACATGCATCTGCATCCAAACAAAAAAAAAAAATCTCTATGATTCGCTGGTGTTCCCACAGAGCCCATCTGAAAAAACAAGGAATAAAAGTGGTTGGACAATGATAAGAGAAGTTTGGATCACTCATAGGTCAAACGTATTATGCTAATAGAACTCACATTAGTTACTGCTTGTACATTTCAAGAAATAATAACTAAAAATAAATATGATAAGAGAATGTGAGTTGACGAGAATAGAATGCAATACATGCATTCTAGTCTTTGACTTTCATACCTTTGACTTCAGGATACAAGAAAAATCATAGAAAGCACCATAAACATCAGCCATAGTTCTTGTGCGATCAAAAACTTTAGCAACAAGACCTGAAATGTATAGGTATACAAATGGAATCACAGAGCGACCATTATGGGAGTACCAGATCTATTCAGTGTCTGCACTCACATCAACAACACCAACAGACTTCACAAGAGCACCTTTTCTCATCTGCAAATCACAACAAGCATTGTAACCTTTTGGTACCAATTTGGCAATAGATTTTACATCTCCGGCTTGGATTTATCAAGCAAGTTTGATTACTTTTACCAAAACATTCAGTCTATTAAGAGAAGCAATTTATATAATGCGACAACATAAACACGGGCAAGTATGCTGACTATGCTTTTTACCGGAAGAGGCATCTTTTAATTCTGATCAAGTAAAAAACCCTTCAAGTACTACAGAAACATAAGAGACGTGAGAACAACGAAAGAAGAAAGCAGAAGGCTTACACATACCTTGGACTCAGCAACATCCTCAAACATTTTAATACCTGAAATCACAAAGAAATCAACATTATAGAGACTTGATGATACTTACAAAATAGCATGTTATTTGACAATACTTAAAAATTAGCGAGCGGCGAGCGGCGTCGAGGCGATCAGGCTAGTGGCGGCGGTGTCGGGGGCGGTTGGGCAAGCGGTGAGCGGCGTCGGGGGCAATTGGGCGAGCGGCGAGTGGCGTCCACCGGGGGGTCGAGCGGCGTCCAGTGGCAGCGTCGAGGGCAAGTGGTGTCCAGCGGCTGAGCGGTGAGGCGAGTAGGGGGTGACGGTGTCGAGGAGCAAGAGGGGGTGAGGGGCATCCAACGGTGAGACGAGCGACGTCCGGCGGCGGCGTCAAGGATAAGCGGTGTTCGGCAGTGGCGTTGAGGGCGAGCGGCATCCGGCATTGGCGTCGAGGGCGAGCGGCGTCAGCATTGGCGTCGAGGGCGAACGACGTCAGCATTGGCGTCAAGGGTGAGCAACGTTGGGGACAGGGCAGAAGCAGAGAACGAGTCACGAGAGAGAGAGGAGAAGTGAACTGAGCGTAAGCAAAAAATTGATTTAGGGTTTTTAGGAATAGGTTCTGATTCCTACCGGTTCCGGTTCTCATAGGAACCGGAATCGGAACTGGGAACCGCCGGTTCTCAAAAAATAGGAACCGGGAACCGGAACCGGCCTCTCTAGAACCGGGAACCGAACCGGAACCTCCCCTGGTTCCCGGTTTTACCCGGGAACCACGCTCACCCCTAACTACACAAGCATAAAGAAGCAAGCTGAAATTTTATATTATTTTTTGTACTCTTAAGTCTCCACCTTGTGTGGGGGTGAACTCTCCACCGTTAGACCTCTACCGTGGGGGGAGTGAGTGTGAACACTTCCATCAAATTAGTTTGTTCAACTATTGAAATTATTTTCTCATGTCTCATGTCCTATATCCTTCAATTATTCTTGTCCATCCTCTACAAACTATACCACACACTTACACACATCACTAATTAAAAACTATCATTAATACTAAAATCATGCTTCCACACGCACACATCCAAATTTTTAACAAGAGTATTCTCATAGGTTTCTTTGTGACCAGCGTAAAGCCAAATATTGTATTTACAAAAAATAATTGATACCAAGAATGGACCTAGACTTAGAACCGGGAAGGAGAGTAAATTTGCTGCGGTATGCATCCCACATTGGGCGAACAACTAGTTCAAGCCCTTCGGGGACAGCCCAGCAGCGAAAACCACTCGGCCCTTTAGTTCAGAGCCTAGAGACACCCAAAAATTTCAGGATGGAAACGTTTCCAATTTTGGAACAAGGATGGGGCTACCTTTAGGCCAAAAGGAAGAACTTTCCACTGGAAGTGCTGGTTCGGGATACAGAATCCTGTTTTGGATCTGTCTTCAGATGGATGCCCAATTGCCAAAATCCGGCTTTGAGGTCGAATTTGGAATAGATGTGGGCCTTGGTTAAACCAAGAAAGAGAGAATCTCTGGATGGTAAAGGGAATTTGTCATCTTGGAGAAAGAGGTTGAGGGGTTGGTAATTGATTACCAATCTCATTTTCCCTCTATTCCGCTCAAAGCACGTTTATTGACATAAAAAGCTTCACGGGCCCATTGAGAATCGGAGGTTTCAATGAGGCCTTGCTGTAATAATTCTGAGCATTCCCTTTGAGCTAAAACCAAATGTTCTGGGTTCATTCCCGTATGACTCGCCTTAGTTGGATTGATATCTTCATTTTTCTTGAAGGGAAGGCGGACAAAGAACTCAGGATTTTTCCATAAGGGATGAGAACATTTTTGAGTGAATTCTCGAATGGGATTCTCAACAAGATTCTAGCAACTTTTGCATGATTGGATCTAATAAACTCATCTCAATGGAAAAGAGCCTCTGAATATTGACAAACTCAGAGAATTGGTCTTTATATCTAAGACCTTTTCCAGGAATAATGCGAAGCTGGGAGATTTGAGTCATGACATCCCATCCAATTATCAGATCTTTATTTGGAAGGTTTGATCCAAAAATCTTTGTCGTTATGGAACACTGAGGAAAAAACTGGATGGTGACTGGAGTGGTTCTGACACTTGTGGAGAAAGTGTCTCCCGGCGTAATTGAAATATCGATGTAGGGAGTCCAGAATTCTTCGGTAGAATTTTAGTATCTAGAATCGAACAACTTGCTCCGGTATCAATAAGAGCAATGACATTGATTGGTTTAGCAAACTTCGAGGTAAAAATTTTCACGGAAAATGGGGACAAGAGTATGACTTGAGAATATGTCGGGATTTGGTTACGAAGATGTGGGAGATATATGAAAAATGTCTTCGATTCGAGTCGACTCGGTTTCACCGGAAGTTTGATAAAAGGGATAACACAAAGTGTTTGTTCGTTGGTTCGTCATCGCGAGAAATAAAGATTCAATATCATCATTTTCAAGTGAAAAACCTGTTTCATTTTCTATGAGATGATTCTGACCTTTTTTCGCCTGAGGACAATTTTTGGCGAAATGTCCTTTCTTGTTGCAGATGTAGCAACGGCTTGATTTCTTATGGCCTGTGCGATCCTTTCTTTTGCGTAGGTATCGCCATTTCTTCTTTCTCCGGAAATGTTTAGGGCCATGTCTGGATTTCTTTACGGAATACTTCTTGTAGTGCTTTTCTTCCGTGAATACCGACCGCAAGTACCATCACAATCTTGTCTCGGAGCATTTGATTTTTAGCTTCGATGAGAACAAGCGGTTTCAAGTCGCTTGTCATCTCGTGATGTATGTTTGGACCATTCGGCGCTTCAAGCATAATTCTTCAAGACATAGATGGACTTCTTGCTGGATTTCTCCCATGGGAACGTCTTGTATCCTTCTTTGCTTTCCAAAGAAAGATCTTTCAACCATCTCGCGATAACTCCTTAGGGATAGAAGTAAGGAAAACATGCTTAAGATTTGGATCTGCGCCAATTTGGTAAAAGAGCTGAAGCATTAATCTATAATGCTTATCAAGATGCTTTTTCCAAGAGAGCAGCATCTTCTTTCAAAGAATTCTCTTTTTTTGAGTTCTTTGAGATCTCCAGGTGTTCCCACAAAAACATGATATAGGCAAATAAGGGCATGGCTGTAAGTTGGTGACAGTAGAAATGTAAGCTGATCTTGTTCCGTGAGTGATTGCCACCAAAATTTGAGGCTTCCTGTGAACCTTGTAACAAAATTGTAAAGGACATCATTCATATCATGGTTGGTGATGGATTGTGTACTCAACCAAGTATGAAACTCTTCGAGTCTATGTGGCCATTGTGAATAAGGAATATCGTCAATGGAGAAGAATTGTTTTGATGCCATAGACACATGCCTAGCAGGATTGGTTCTAGTGGGATTACTTGTCTGTCCTGGATCAGAATAGTTTGATTCTCTCTCCATTTCATAATCATAGTCTGGAGGAGTGTCAGCCATGAATATTTGTGAGGTTGGTGGAACAACAAGGGGAGAATCAACTGTGTGATCTGAAAAGGATGAGAAAGAGGAGAAGGATGCTGAGTCTGATGTAGTAGAAGAAGCTTGTGCAGCTTGCAGAATCTGTTTTTCTGGGATAATAGGATCAGGCTCAGGCTGTTTGGTACTGGGATTAATTTCTTGCTTACCTAGATCCTTTAAAAAGGATTCTAATGGATTTGATAACATCATCTGGTCTGGCCTTTCTTTTATAACAATTGAACTTGATTCTGTGGGTGGTGTCTTCTCTTTCCCCTTTTCCTTTTTCAAGGCTTTAAGACGGCTTCGTATATCTGAATCTCTTATGGAGAGATCTTGTGGGATATTGGCAAAAACAGACACTTGTGGTGCTGGGGATGCATACCCGTTTGAACAGGTGGTGCTAATGGATCGAAGGGTCTGAATTTTCCTTCCTCAAGAAGTTGAATTTGCTTCTTGAGTTTGTCTATCTCCGGCTTTGGATTTTCAAGATAATGGTACCCAAGATGTTGTCCCGATTCCAAGGCTTGAAGCCTTTTCTGGAACTCGGAAAGTATCTTCTTGGTACCTTCATCGTATCTTCGGAGATCTTGTTGCACGTTTCCAATTTTGGAATCAATAGCCTTGAAGGCATTGTTTTGTGCTAACAGAGTCTCTGATTGCCAATTTAAAACAGCTTCAGCCGCAGGGGTTTTCTTTTGTCTTCCATGTTCATCCACATCGGTGGGGGTAGGAATTTTAGGAACATGGCGGTATCTACCATGTGGATCAATAAACTCTTCAGTGGCTGGGAATGAGAGTTTAGAACTTTCCTTGACAAGTGGAGGGAAGTCAGTACCGTGGAACATGGCAATAGAAGAAGTGGGTGGTACTTCTGTTGGGACTTCAAGCGGGTAAGAGTGTTTCTTGGCCCATTTGAGGATTGGCTTATAAAATGGTGAAAGAGCTTGTTTTTTCTGGGGAGGAGAAGGTGGAGGTGATTTTGGTGGATCTTGTGGGGTTTGGGACTTAGTACTGAACTCTGGTGGTGGAGGTGGTGCATAAGAGACCATGAACTGGTATTTGTCACATTCACCAAGAGTATCAACAGAGGAATCTCCGTTTAAGTACCTTTGGTATATCTTATCCTTTGGCTTTTTCCGTCGAGGTGGAGATCTTGCAAGAGGATCTACCTCGTCAGGAGAATTTATGCGGAGAACACGGCAAAAAGGATCCCAAAAACAATGACCATAATTGTCTTTATAGTAATGAACAGGATGTCCATCACCATTGAAATGTCGAACATGCTTTTTGGGTCTGGTTCGTAGATGGATTCTGAACACATGGTTCAATCATGAAGAGGGTCTGGAAGATAGAAGGACTTTCTTCCTTTTCCTTGCCAAATTTGATGGAAACAGTTCCATCTTTTTTCCGTACAAACTCTGAGTCAGTACGGAGATTCCTCTGTTGATACTCTTGGTGAATGTGACAAATACCAGTTCATGGTCTCTTATGCACCACCTCCACCACCGCAGTTCAAAAAGTACTAAGTCCCAAACCCCACAAGATCCACCAAAATCACCTCCACCTTCTCCTCCCCAGAAAAAACAAGCTCTTTCACCATTTTATAAGCCAATCCTCAAATGGGCCAAGAAACACTCTTACCCGCTTGAAGTCCCAACCCAAAGTACCACCCACTTCTTCTATTGCCATGTTCCACGGTCGACTTCCCTCCACTTGTCAAGGAAAGTTCTAAACTCTCATTCCCAGCCACCGAAGAGTTTATTGATCCACATGGTAGATACCGCCATGTTCCTAAAATTCCTACCCCCACCGATGTGGATGAACATGGAAGACAAAAGAAAACCCCTGCGGCTGAAGCTGTTTTAAATTGGCAATCGAGACTCGTTAGCACAAAACAATGCCTTCAAGGCTATTGATTCCAAAATTGGAAACGTGCAACAAGATCTCCGAAGATACGATGAAGGTACCAAGAAGATACTTTCCGAGTTCCGGAAAAGGCTTCAAGCCTTGGAATCAGGACAACATCTTGGGTACCATTATCTTGAAAATCCAAAGCCGAGATAGACAAACTCAAGAAGCAAATTCAACTTCTTGAGGAAGGAAAATTCAGACCCTTCGATCCATTAGCACCACCACCTTCAAACCGGGTATGCATCCCCAAGACCACAAGTGTCTGTTTTTGCCAATATCCCACAAGATCTCTCCATAAGAGATTCGATATACGAAGCCGTCTTAAAGCCTTGAAAAAGGAAAAGGGGAAAGAGAAGACACCACCCACGAATCAAGTTCAATTGTTATAAAAGAAAGGCCGGACCAGATGATGTTATCAAATCCATTAGAATCCTTTTTAAAGGATCTAGGTAAGCAAGAAATTAATCCCAACCAAACAAATGAGCCGATCCTATTATCCCGTAAAAACAGATTCTCGCAAGCTGCACAAGCTTCTTCTACTACATCGAGACTCGCATCCTTCTCCTCTTTCTCATCCTTTTCAGATCACACAGTTGATTCTCCCCTGTTGTTCCACCAACCTCACAAATATTCATGGCCGACACTCCTCCGGACTATGATTATGAAATGGAGAGAGAATCAAACTATTCGATCCGGACGGACAAGTAATCCCACTAGAACCAATCCTGCTAGGCATGTGTCTATGGCATCAAAACAATTCTTCTCCATTGACGATATTCCTTATTCACAATGGCCACATAGACTCAAGAGTTTCATACTTGGTTGAGTACACAATCCATCACCAACCATGATATGAATGATGTCCTTTACAATTTTGTTACAAGGTTCACAGAAGCCTCAAATTTTGGTGGCAATCACTCACGGAACAAGATCAGCTTACATTTCTACTGTCACCAACTTACAGCCATGCCCTTATTTGCCTATATCATGTTTTTGTGGGAACACCTGGAGATCTCAAAGAACTCAAAAAAAGAGAATTCTTTGAAAGAAGATGCTGCTCTCTTCAGAAAAAGCATCTTGATAAGCATTATAGATTAATGCTTCAGCTCTTTTACCAAATTGGCGCAGATCCAAATCTTAAGCATGTTTTCCTTACTTCTATCCCTAAGGAGTTATCGCAGATGGTTGAAAGATCTTTCTTTGGAAAGCAAAGAAGGATACAAGACGTTCCCATGGGAGAAATCCAGCAAGAAGTCCATCTATGTTTTGAAGAATTATGCTTGAAGCGCCGAATGGTCCAAACATACATCACGATGACAAGCGACTTGAAACCGCTTGTTCTCATCGAAGCTAAAAATCAAATGCTCCGACAAGATTGTGATGGTACTTGCGGTCGATTCACGGAAGAAAAAGCACTACAAGAAGTATTCCGTAAAGAAATCCAGACATGGCCCTAAACATTTCCGGAGAAAGAAGAAATGGCGATACCTACGCAAAAGAAAGGATCGCACAGTGCCATAAGAAATCAAGCCGTTGCTACATCTGCAACAAGAAAGGACATTTCGCCAAAAATTGTCCTCAGGCGAAAAAAGGTCAGAATCATCTCATAGAAAATGAAACAGGTTTTTCACTTGAAAATGATGATATTGAATCTTTATTCTCTGCTGATGACGAACCAACTGAACAAACACTTTGTGTTATCCCTTTTTATCAAACTTCCAAAGGAAACCGAGTCCGACTCAATCAAGACATTTTTCATATATCTCCCACATCTTCGAACCAAATCCCGACATATTCTCAAGTCATACTCACTGTCCCCATTTTCCTGTGAAAATTTTTACCTCGAAGTTTGCTAAACCAATCAATGTCATTGCTCTTATTGATACTGGAGCAAGTTGTTCGATTCTAGATACTAAAATTCTACCCGAAGAATTCTGGACTCCCTACATCGATATTTCAATTTCGCTCAGAGACACTTTCTCCACAAGTGTCGAACCACTCCAACACCATCCAGTTTTTCCTCGTGTTCCATAACGACAAAGATTTTTGGATCAAACCTTCCAAATAAAGATCTCGATAATTGGATGGGATGTCATGACTCAAATCTCCCAAAACTTTCGCATTATTCCCCGGAAAAGGTCTTAGATATAAAGACCAATTCTCTCGAGTTTGTCAATATTCGTGAGGCTCTTTTCCATTGAGATGAGTTTATTAGATCCAATCATGCAAAAGTTGCTAGAATCTTGTTCGAATCCCATTCGAATTCACTCAAAAATGTTCTCATCCCTTATGGAAAAATCCTGAGTTCTTTGTCCGCCTTCCCTTCAAGAAAAATGAAGATATCAATCCAACTAAGGCGAGTCATACGGGAATGAACCCAGAACATTTGGTTTTAGCTCAAAGGGAATGCTCAGAATTATTACAGCAAGGCCTCATTGAAACCTCCGATTCTCAATGGGCCTGTGAAGCTTTTTATGTCAATAAACGTGCTGAGCAGAATAGAGGGAAAATGAGATTGGTAATCAATTACCAACCCCTCAACCTCTTTCTCCAAGATGACAAATTCCCTTTACCATCCAGAGATTCTCTCTTTACTGGTTTAACCAAGGCCCACATCTATTCCAAATTCGACCTCAAAGCCGGATTTTGGCAATTGGGCATCCATCCCGAAGACAGATCCAAAACAGGATTCCGTATCCCGAACCAAAGACTTCCAAAGGGAAAGTTCTTCCTTTTGGCCTAAAGGTAGCCCCATCCTTGTTCCAAAAGGCCATGTGTCGAATTTTCCAACCAATCTTGCCAAGTGCAGCAGTATACATCGACGATATACTACTCTACAGTCCTGATGAACAGTCACACTGTCAACTTCTTGAGCAGTTCTCAGAAATAGTAAGAAAGCATGGCATTATGCTTTCTCAAAGAAAAATGAACATTGCCCAGACAGAGATTGAATTTCTTGGTTCAATGGTGACAATATCATTAAGCAATGAACTTGGAGGAAAGATAAGATATTTTAAAAAAGAGGAGATGAAAAGTGCCACAAGCCAAAAGTTTTCTAATTGTGAACAAGCTTGTGCGGTATTTGGTGAGCTAGAATACTTGTTTTTTTTTTTAACAGAACTAGAATACTTGAATAGCCTCTCTTTAATAGATCATTTTTAAGGATAGTATGACGAATCACATTCTCATAATTGATTGTATCTCATGCAAGCTATCCGATGTCTTAAAAGGGATATACAGATCACTTTGTCATGGTAATTAATTTTGGCTTATAACTATAATTTTATTTTAACCGATTAGGAATTTTTTTGTGGTACATTTAACATTGGGATATAAAATATGATTTGACATGCATTTCCATATACACCAAACTCTCTCTTTCCTCAGTGAAAGAGTCCTTGATTTAAATGACTGAAAAACAGTCGCCTTTTGCAAGAAGCGCACGCCGTTTTGCCGTGCTGACATGGGATCACAGTCAAATTTTAGGTTAGACTAGGGATCCGGCCATTTTGCGTGAAGTGAAAACGGATTTATGCCTCTTTCATCTAGAGAGCTCTAAAATGCAAGTCTTGTCTATGTCTTCTTGAATGTTTGAGTTTATTATTTATTACTACGAGACTTAATATCCCTCCTTTGACATTAGCGTTCTGGAACTTGAAAAGTAAAAAACATGGACCCCTTCAAGTGTATCTCTTAGATAGATTTTCCAACATTTTCAACTAACGTAAATCACGGATTCCATGTGAGTTCCCGCATGACCAAATGGTCGATGTTCATTTTAAATCATTACCTGATTCGTTGAATAAATTCTACTTTGTTGTTGAAGATTGTTGTCATGGATGCTTCTCATTTACGTCTTGGAGGACCGTGATTGCATGATTGGAGGGCAATCTATAATGGCTTCGAAAACACCTATCCATTTGTCAAATGTCGGGTCAAGATCACTCCGGGCCTTTGCAAGATAGAGAGAGTTTATAAACCTACTCAAGCAATAAATAAATAAATAAATAAATAAATACAAAAGCAATCTTCTCTCAAAGTCTCACTTTCCTAAAGCAATGGTGGATTCTTGCAATGCTTATACTCTTGTTATGGTGGAAGAGAATAGAGCAAAAGAGGAGACCCCATCTATTTCTCAGCCTTTACTTAATGAGTTTCATGCATTGCATTAATTTTGTGTCCATATCCCAACCAAGGTGACCTATCGAATGAATCCTAAGGATCCAATATCCGAGAGGAAGATCAAATCGAGAGCCTCTGGTCCATTTCGAGTCTTGAAGGGAAATGGTGAAGAATTATCTCCAGAAGAGTATTGAGAATTGTTTGGGGATAAGTTCAACTCTGGCCACAGGATTTTAAGAGTCATTTTCTTCTGTATTTTGATGAGGATTTCGAGCTTGTTGCGACCTCTCTTTTTTTTTCGGCGCCGCCCGATCGAGGCGGGCGCCTTGCGGAGGCTAATGGTTTAGCTATGTCTATTTTAGCCCGGACTCTCCCAAGTCCACCAATTCGCAACTTAATGGTTCAAATTTTTAACTTGTAAGTCAATTTTAAAACGGAGTCGTCACTAATCGGTTTGGGGTGGGTCGATTAGAAACCCAAGCGAAATATCGGGAGAAATACCCGCTCCTACGCAACCAAAGAAATTAGGATCGGGGACTTGATTACACTAGTTAATCACTAATGCCATTTCGGTACCTAATCTTGTTTAAACCCTAAGGCTTTTTGGATGTTTGAGGGATTTTCTATGCATTTTGTGGAGGAAAAACATTTTTTTGGGTATTTTTCTCATTTTTTGGACATAAAAGGCATTTTTGGATTTTTGATCTTTTTTGGAAAATATAAGTCTTTTTTGGCTTTTTTTTTACTTTTTTTGGCTTTTTTGGGAAAATAAGAAATATTTCTGATTTTTTGATTTTTTGGAAAATAAATTATTTTTTTGATTTTTTTAAATTAAACTATTATAAATTAAAATGCAACCTGGGTCAGATCCCCAGGTTGGGTCCGACCCAGGCCATTCGCCTAAGACTCGGACGGGCCTGCAACATAGGCTCGACCCGGGACTTTTCTTTTTTTTCCTTTTTAAGCAATCGGCCTAAAAACAAAGCGAAATAGGCCCACTTCTCTTAGGCCCATGCAAATTCGGCCCACGCAACTAAACCCTAGGGGAACGAGTCATGCGCCCAACCTGATTCCACCCGGTTTGCGGCGCTCTCTCTCTCCCCAACCTCTCTCTACTCATGGCGCCGATAGAGATCGAAACATCATCGGACAGATGGTGACGGTGGCGCGATGACGGGCGATGGCTCGCGACGCGGCGTCGACAAGGAAGACAGCAACGGCCGACTACTCGATAGGACGCGGTGTGGCAGCAACGCGAAGTCTCTCGGCCAAAACGGGACCGAGGCCGAGACTAGGGTTTCAAAAGAAGAGGGGCGAAATGATGGTGACGACGTGGAGGAACCCACCGTTACCTGTCTGCAGCAACGGTGTGACACGGCGGTGATCGGTGGTGGTGCGTGTCGGGATGGCGACGGCTCTGCTCAAGATGACGGCTCTCTCTCCTTCGACTAACCTCGTTCAACCCCCTCACGCTCAAATCTACCCCCTTTACTCAGTTTCCCCTTTGCTCAGCCTCCGCCCACTCGGATCTCTCTTCCTCAAGCTCGCTTGCCGTCGGCTCCCCTGAAGTCTCTTGGAGGGAGGTCGTTCGAGTTCGCGACCCGATCTCTCGCGTGCTCGCTCTTCGATTTCCCTTGAAGTCTCTCAAGGGAAGATCTTCAAGTTTGCCATGCCCTTCAACGGAGCTTGTGGCCTCCTATTTATAGGCAAGGAGGAGGCCGGTCAATGGAGGTTCGGCCACCGGTCCTCGCACGCCGAACAGCCTTCTCCGGCCAAATCGGCATCCTATCTGTTGAGGTGGCTCTAGCTAGGCCGCCTCGCATTGAAGACGCATCCACTCCATCGTATGCTGTTGCCTCCTTCTGTCTTCCGGTGTCGCGCGTGTCTTCGTCTCCAGCACGTGCTGCTTATCTGATTGGGGAAGACAACAGCAGGAAGAAGGAGACAAACAGGAGATGGGGTTGGGCTGAGTCTCACGAGCTGGGCCGGTGAGGGCCTACGCGAGAGAAGATAAAAGGAAGGGGCTGGGCTTGTCGACCCAGCCCTTGTCGACCCAACCCAAAAGGCTGCTGCTTTTTTTTTTCTTTGTTTTTATTATATATATATATATATATATATATATATATTTATTATCCAAAAAAAGAAAAAATACATAAACATAGAAACTAAGGCCTAATCAAAATTTAGGCATCAACAGAGCTCTAATCTGGTTTCACACTATATGTTTGCAACCTTTCTATGTATCTAGTTAGTTTCTAATGGGGAAAATAATATTACAAATATCATAACTTTCATACGTTACTCACTTAAATGCTGTAACTCTTTTTTCCTAATCATTTAAATATCATAACTTAATATGACGGTCACTTGAGGGTCAGAATTTTTCTTCCATCACTAAAGTGCTATGTAACTTTTCAATTAATAACTTTCTTGACAAAAGTGAGATGTCACATTGAATTTCGGCACTTGGATGAACGTTTAGAAATGTTGTGGCACTCAAATGATCAATTAAAATTATGGTACTTAAATTAACTTTCTTTTATAAGTCAAAGCACTCAAAAAATTAGGAAAAAGTTATGGTTATGAAGTGAGTCTCTTGTGAAAGTTATGACACTTGGGGTCGTTATCTTTTCTAATACATCAAATATTCATGCTATTTGAAGTTTTCTAAAATAAGTTGTGCTTAGTAAGCGCCGCTCAATTTATCCAAGAATGAGATTTTTGTGACTTTTCATGAGCATGTTGGATACTATGCATAATATTTTGTTTCTAGAGTCATCTTGAGTCAAAAGTCTTACTTCTTGTTTGAGTTTTGTCTACGGATTGTTATTGTGTTAGAAAATACAAGAAAATTAAGTTGTACAAAATTTGTGTACACTTGGAGGGTTGTTCCAAGATGAGTCTATTTAAATTCACATAAGGTTTCTACGAGGGTTATAGTGCTTTCACTAACGAATTTCATAATTTAACTCCTGGATCATAATTTCATCTGAATTCACCATATCTTTGATGGATACCATTGAATAGTGAGTTCCACGTACCATAATATTGTTCCAATTCGCTTAGCACATAAAATGATAAGTTGCGAAGTCGGTTAAGAAAGTAAGTCAAGCTTCCCCAAGTCGAGTTTTACTAAGTCGAGTTCAATCAAAATCGAGTCAATATCTCGTGATTTTGGACCGGGCCTCAATAAACAACCGGCGTGATTCTAACCATGGTACGATGTCACACTGTAAAATTGCAGACCAATGATTCATGTACTAATAAGCACGTGGTAAAAATAGGTACTAGCACATTATTTCTCTTCATGGCCTTTGGCAAAAAGTAAATAGATTAAAACTCTCTCCTACACTTTCACCAATATTTATTTTCCTTAATAGCCTAAAAAATTCCAGGGAATCTTAAGAAATTGGGGGTTCTTTTATATATATATAAATTTTGGCCGTGCAATATTCTTAATTATGAAGCAACTCTCAAAGAGAGATACATTTTCTTATGTCCTTTTAGTAAAAATGATCAACAATGTAATATCTTTAACCAAGCTGAGGAATGCAAGAAAAGTATATAAAAAATCCTAAACTTATTACGTTTGCATCAATTCAGTTCTAAACCTTTTAATAGAACTAATTTAGTCTTCAAATTTTTTGCATTGGTACAAATTCAGTTTGTTCGGCCAATTTAGATTAGAAATCGCTGATGTGAACATTGGCCATCTTATGTGGCATGGCCAATATTGAGGTGAACATTTTAAAATAATTTTTAATTTTTTTTTTTTAAAAAATTCCATTTTTTTTCAATCTTTCTCCTTTGCCATGTGGTCACTAGCCGTGCTGAGGGTCGACGACAACGTCGTGGCCTGGGCATGAGTGATCCTCGCCGAATTTGGCAAGAGCTCGACCCTCATTGCTTGGGCGAAGGGAGCCCTTGTCAAGTCTGGTGAAGGCACAATTATAGCAACTCAGGTGAGGGTGGCCCTCACTGGATTTGGCGAGGTCACCCTCGTGGCCTTTGGTGAGGGCTCGACCCTCTCTACCCTTGCCTAGTCTGGCGAGGGTTGCCTTTGTGCCCAAGTGGCGAGGGTCGTGCCCTTGCTAGATCCAACAAGGGTGACACTAACTTGTGGCCAGCAAGGGTCATGACGCCCTCATTGGCCCTCAATTGTGGTTGGTCGCCGGCCATAGTCCAAATAAGACAAAAAAAAAAATGGGGGAAAAATAAGAGGAAAGAAAAGAAGGGGAAAATAAACTAAAAATTTTAAAACTGAAAAAATTGAAAAAATATTAAAAATTATATAAATATACCCATGTCAACACTGGAAGTGCCAAATAGAGCAATTAGTGTCCACATCATTAATTTTTATTTAAATTAGCTAGACGGACCAAATTAGTACTAATGGAAAAAAGTTTAAGACTAAATTTGTCCAATTAAAAAATTCAAGATTTAATTAGTATTAATACAATAAGTTTATAACTTTTTTTATAATTTTTCCCGAGCTATGTGGAGGGAAAATTATGTGCATCAATAAATAATTTAGAAATTAATCCATATTGAGTTTCTAGTGGCCCAATGGGATTTGCTCCAATAGCCATCTTTCCTACATGAGAAGGGGAGTTGGGGGTTCGAATCTCACATTCTAAGAAGAATTTGGTGTGGACGATTTAGTTTTAAATATGAGTTTCAACTTTTACATCTTGTAAGGAGGTAGAACAAAAGTTTGAAATTAAATATTAAAGTGGGCGTATAGGAAAACAGACAAAAAAAAAAAATCTAATTCAACGGGACAATTTAACTTTCTCATATTCACTTTATAGGTCTTGCTCTGTTAGGGTTTTCTTCCTAATTTCTCCTTCACTTTTGCTTCTTATTCTGCATTTTACTTAAATAAATTCATGAGACACTTGGCTTATCATGATCATCTTAGTCAATCGAGGAATTTCTGGAAAAATATCCAGCTCGAACTAATATTTTACAAGGAAGATTCAAATATAAAAGGCAGTAATTCATTCGATTCGATGGTTCTAAGACGCATACATAAATAAACTCGTGGGGTTGATGAAAGTGAAAATCCATGTGAACATTGACGTATCACCTGGTGCCTAATAAATCTTAAGGATTAGATGTCACTTTTTAAATTCTGATCTGTTCCACCAAAGAGTTTGTCCTTGGAGTTGGAGGCTGCGCAAGGAGGCATATAGGAAGGAGGTGGCCTCATGCTTGTCTCTTCCGTATCCCCATTTTTCACAATAAGAACGGAACTCATTCCCCAACTCATATGTCGGTCTATATGACAATGCCAATACCATACACCTGCCACATCCCAAGTTACAAACGTTAGTGATTGAATTCTCTTTCAAACACAAAATGGTCTTTTGGTCCAAGTAGTGAGAATGAATTTCGATATTTTGTGTTTCTTGCGTATTTTCTTGTTTTTTTTTTTCCATCAAGGGGACAAAATAATTACAATTTGACCTATGGAGAAAAACCGCTCGATTATAGTCTCAATTTTTGTAGTTAATTTGAGAATCGGGGGTTAGACGTTAAATTACGCAGACAAATAAAGAAAACAGGATGAAATATACCTGGATTATCTGCCCTGAATCTGATTGCAAGCCATCCTCTTTTAGGAACTCCGAACGTATTGACTTTAGGTGGGTCGACCAAGTTGTACACTAGAGGATCGGTCTCGTTGTCGAAATTTCCTAACCCTAGCCCAACGACGTAAAAGCTATATCCATGAGTGTGCATTGGATGGTATGCTGATGCGCCCACCAGATTAGTCCCTTGAAAAACGATCTCTACAGTTTCATTGTAATTCAAAACCTTTACGGCTGTCCCTGCATTAGCCATCACAAGGCTGCTCGACAGATCATCTCCTGTGAAATTATACATAAGCGGGGGAAAATCGGGAAAATCTGCGGTGTATACTCCACTGATGTTCCTGTAATAAGCTTGCAGTACATCGACGGATGGGTTCACCCAACTTATGTTATTTACGGCTGTGGCATCTTTGTAATCACCGAAATAACAGGAGTCATCTGGGCACGACACGTCGTTCATGGAAGCTGTGATGAACATCCTCGTGGTCACGTTGTGAGGGACGTCTACGGGATGTTCTTCGGTTCCTAGACTTCTCAGTTGTTGATTGAAACTAGCAGCGGCACTGTAGTTATGATAAACCGGCAGGGTTTCATTTGGATAACTCGGTGGCGATGTCAGACTGTAATTCCCACTATACTGGATGATAGCGGTAGCAACAAGGTGTGGAAATTCGTCGTAAATCATGTCTTCACTTGAAAATCTTTGAGCTGCCATGTAATACCTTCCGGGAGATTGATTTGCGGACACTAATATGTCCATCGTCTGTCCAGGTTCAATCATTAGATATGAAACGACTATTGGTTTTGTGTATGCTCCATCCATTCCAACCAGGGTCATGTTATGATCGGCGATGGAGACGAACATATCTGAACTGACCCCCGCGTTGACTATACGGAAGAGATAGGTCTTGCCATAATCAACAAAAAAGTGATGCGTTGTTTCTGTAAAGTTAATAGCATGAAAGAACAATCTATCAGAACATTGTGCATGGCAAAACATGCAATATGTGGAAAAACCATTATGTCTTCGGTTTGCATTCCTATCCTCATCTGATAATGTCCAAACAAAGAGGGAAAAAAATGAAGAAGATGGTTGAGAGTATATGATGTACCATTCGAGCATGGAACAAAATCTCCAAATTGTCCATTGATCATGTAGCCAGCTGCATGAGGTTCTTCAGGACTGCCTCCAGACAATTCCATCTCCAGGGCTTCATTCAGAGAAATTCCTTCCTTATACCAAGAACCTGCAAATGATGAAGGGAAAACGGAAAATTAAATTATGGTAACATTTACTTTTACCATTCAAACGCAAATGTATATTACACGGTAGAGCATAGTCGTCTAATAATTTTTTTGAAACTTCTACGTAAGTTTATTATTTTCCTCCTCTTCTCTTGGGCAAGAAAGATGGATCCATTGGAGAAAGTTCTGACCATTAAACCCCAATCTCCAGATGAAACAGTGACAAAATATCAATATTCAAGTAAGGAAATTTGATCTTCGCTATAATCAAATCTTTTGTAATGATTTCAAAGACATCACAACACTTGATCATCGTTTACTTTACATTCATTTAGGGAAAGGAATTCTTTTATGTTTTGGGTGAGTAGTTTCCCAAATGGATTGAAAAACACAGTTAAGCGAAGGATTGGTAGCCAAAAAATTGAGTCATTGAGATTGACTAAGATGGACAAATTTTTAGTATTACATGGTCAACAGAAATCTATGTTTATATATATATATATATGACTTCTAATCAACTTCATATCCCTAGCCTCTAGTTTTATGTCAAAAAGAGTCCCATAAGAAATCTTTAGACCATACCAAGCACGACTATATGTTCCCCGTCTGGTGTGGCGAATGGGAAACTTGATCCTTCTTGTGGTAGAACGACAATAGCACCATGCACGGTAGACCTTGTCCACTCACTGTGGGCATGCCACCAAACAGTTCCTTCTTCTTCAGTTAAATTCACTTCATAAGTGAAATCTGTTCCTGGTGGAATAGCGCACTGAGTAATATATTCTGGACCATCTGACCATGGATTGCGTGGTTGCTTCACCCCGTGCCTACAAGCCAGCGAATTTCATCACATTAATAAACTCCACGAGCTAGACAATTTGCGATTTCATTCAATAAATAATGTTCAATGTCTTTCTAGAATATTATTTGATTTTGAGATTTTTCTTTTTGTCGTTTAACTGGTGCACGTACATTAATCAATCTTGTTTCAACTAAGGGAAACTCGGAAAATAGAGCTCAATAAAATGTGCTAATGAGCACCACCACAGATAATTAGAGGTACTTGAGCATATGTAACTTGCTAATGGGGTTATATCTTAGTATAATTTGAGATACAATTTCACTTCGATACAATTTCACTTCGTTTAGGTTATGGCTATCACGTCACAAGATAACAATAAGAGAACAATAAAAGATTAGAACAAGATGGACAGAAGGAATTACCAGTGAAGAGTGACCCCGTAGAGTCCTTGATTATGAACCTTCACGTAGACAAGATCGCCCTTTTGAACGCGAATGGTTGGCCCAGGAAGACTGTCATTCACCACTAAAATTGTCTTGGTTGTGCAATTCCTCGTTACATTAATTTCTCTCAGCTGCAAGGATAAAAATTAATTTTAAGTAGATTTATTACTACAAAAATGCACCATCCATTTTTTTTTTTTAAATGACAAGATAAGGTACTATATCTCAACGATTTTGTTGGTGTATGTACAGGTCACCACCCAATCAAATTTCCACTTGGAAGTCAGAACAATTATTGTGGACTATGTTTAGCTGAGACATTGGCTGGTCCCTCTATATGGTCCCCAAATTTAAGTTTTCTAATATGTACATCCAAATTTCGCCTAGAGATGGTCCACGCCCGATAAAGGAAGGAAGAATGAAAATACTTAATTAGTCCGCCGATTCCCTCTTTGGTAACAAAAGTGGAGAAATGATGATGTCTGGTCACGCGGAGGCTCCGCAAAGTACAGCACATATGAGCCCAATCTGCATGCGTTGTTCGATTGTGCGTCCTAAATGAGCCCCATCTGATTTAATGGTGTGTGCGAGTTAGATTCATACACACCGAGTTCTCATCACTGCCTTATTTCACGTAAATGAAACTAAAAGGGGAAGGTCATATGGATGGACTCTCTCATTTTTTGACCCGCATATTTCAGCCCGTGTCGCATCCATTTTTCTTTTCTCTCAACATAAAATCCTAAGCGCACAAAACAATTTTCACACATGGGGATAAAATAGATTTGAGAAGAATTAATCGCTAATATTCAAATGCATAATCATTGGTTCTGTATCTTCTGGAAACTGACGGCTAATTATAATATTCTAGCGAAGGAAACATCGATTTAACTAACAAAACTTGAAACTTCACACGTAGAGCCGCAGATATCCACTTTGGTTTACTTACCACGAAGTCGTAGTAGTCGACATTTTTCGCTTGAGCTCCAAGGACAACACTTCCAAGAAAAAGAAAGATCGCAGCAAGGAAAATGTTCGACGCATCGGACGATGTTTTGGCCATGTTAATAGATCATTCAGCACTCTACTGGCGTTTCTTCTCTCTTTCTCTTTCGATTTACGGGTCTTGTGCTGGTATGGAACTCTCTTCTTATATAAGAACGAGCGACGAAGGCTTATCATTCGAGTTAGCTAACGGTCAACTCGTCAATGCCAAGGAAAGGAATACCACAAATTTGTAGCGAACGTTGGATGAGAATGAGGGTTGATTCGTACCATTGATTTTGAAAACGTGAACGATTATAAAAACGTGTACGTATACCACATATTTGAACAGACTTTCCGTGGATGAATTCGGTTCTTACAACGTATCGCACATAACCTCATCTTTGTATCATATATATGTCATCGTAGGGGATTTTTTTTAAAATAATTTTATGACGACACATTTATAACACAAAACTTACAAGAAAAGCATACAAATTGTTGGGAAAAAAAAAACAACAGTATAAGTCCACAGTTGGTAAGTATGGAACTTAGGCTTCATTTGTTTTGCAAAATGTTTTCCACCAAGTCATTTTCCAATGTTTAGCTAAAACCCGAAAATGAACTAGAAAATATTTCTTGTGGTGATATGGAAAATCTGATTTGATTTTCTTAAATAGACATTTACCATTTGAGTATTAGTTATTTGCGCATGGGCAGCCGAGGATTGGGTACAAGCACTAGAGTCTCTCATTAGGCCTTGATGAACCATGACTAGGGCATTAGGGATCAAGTCACAGCACAAACTTTATGGACCCAAGCCCAAGTGTTGGAGATCTAAGTTCGGGTATCATAATTCCCCCTCAACCTTTGTGGACCTAAGCTCAGGTGCCACAGTTTCAAGCCTGGCCTCGATTGACTCGAGCACGAGCACTAAGAGCCCAAGTATGGGCATTGGAACCTAGGCTTGGCCACGATTAGACCTTGGCACGGGTGGTATGGATATGGGCATCGACATTAGGATCATGGGCTTGGCCTCGATGGACTTGGGCTCAAGCATCAAAGAACAAGTCCTAGACACTGATGACTCGCAAACCAGGATTGGAGTTCCGTGTCTAAACATAGAGTTGCGTGACAAGCGGTAATACCTAGTCATATTTTGAAAATTGGGTTTTGTTTTTTTAAATAGGAAATCATTTTCTTGGATTTAAATACAGATTTTCTGTTAATTAGAAAAACATTTTCACTACTTAGTTTTCTGAGAGAATCAAGTGCTAAAATATGAAAAAAATATTTTGCAAAAAAATGTTTTCCATGAAATAAACAAAGTCTTTCAAATAATTGTATAAAAAAAAAACCCACTGGACATACCTCGAGGAGGGGTGAAGAAAGAGGAGCGTAATTAGTAAAACGTTCGACCAAAAAAATAAAAATAAAAAAATAATTAGTAAAACGACAAATTTAGTCTGGTACGGGGCCCACCTCACGCAGGCTCGTCCATTGATCAAGTCTACTTCCTAAATATTGTTCGTGTACAGGCCGTGGAAGCTTTTACTTGAGGGGGTCCACATTTACCGATTTTTTTTTTTGGTCAGTCATCCTCTATTCCTACTCTACACTCACTCTTAGACTTTTGTCCTGCCTCTTGCAGAGCGTGGGAATCGAAAACCATTCCTGAAACTTACATATACCCACCCCATCCCCCTGAGAAGGTGGAGATTTGAACCCCTCACCTCCCCCTTCCATATTGGAAGGGTGGCCACTGAGGCAAATCCCAGTGGTTCACATTTACCGATTCGCTTGTTAACAAAAGCGTGAGCTTTGCATGTGGGGAAGCACATATCTATTCGCACCTAAACTTTTTGTCCAGAAGTCTCTGTCTATTTGGTATTTGATTGCTTGAATCTTCGAACTTCATGCCTCTTCCTTGTCATTTCGAAAAACTTCAGAAAATTTCGACCAACCAGGCATGCCTAATAGAGGTGTTGGGCCTTATTCGATCTAGGGCAAATCTTACAGAGGGGATATAGGGAAAACAAACAAAAAGCTTGTTCTCTGGTTCTAGCTCGAGCACACAGTGATCTAATCTCCACAAAATAAGTATTTTAGATTGAATTTAAATATATTTGTGCGAATAAAAGGTGTCCTAACTCCTGAGCGTAAAATGAGATTTGGAAAATAACTTCTTCGATCTAATGATAAAGAAAAGCGAACTCTTGAAATTAAAATGGGAAACAAATCAAAGTAGAGCTAAGTACGACTTAAGGAAATCAAAATGATGACGCCTGCAACATAAGGAAATTCGAATTGCGAGCAGTGAATTTAAAGGAAACTAAAGAGGAAAACACTTGAAAGAAGAAACAGGAACAAACTTCATTGGAATTAAATTAACAGGAACTCACAAATATTGTAATGCTCAAAAGGAAACAATGGAGCAGAACACTACATTAACATCCACAATGCACATTATAAACTAAAAGGTTAAACCCTGAAGCGAAATTAAACTAAAAAATTGCTTTTGAATGATAAACTTCAGAGAAAAATTTGATAGCGCTTTACCTTGGATTGTGTAAAACTGATTTGGCTCTTCTCGGGAACTAGACTAACTGCCCACGAAAACAGGTCGGTTCCCAGTTCTAGTGGAAATAGTTCTTTTTCCCAATTCCAAATTTTTGGATTCGATAATGTGCAGATATGTTCTAGATTCTAGGTGTTGAACCTATTCACCCTCACCTGTGAACCAGTTAGAGACTATTTTATGAAGGTGAAAGAAGATGATTAATCATTCTTAAACCAGCTTAATTTCCCTATTACTTTAAATTTCCGTTTGTTTTGTATCGATATTTTATTTTGAGTCGTTTTGTAGCCCATACTATGTTTATTGTAGCTGCTATTTATCTTGATTCTTTTAAAAAATGAAAAAAAGAAAAGAAAAATGAAAACCAATTCCAGGCCGATTCCACGGCAGGACCAATTCAACCTTGAACCAATCACTTTTGCATAACTTAAGCGCATCTTCTCTTTTTGTGCTCGTTCCTTTTAAACTCTTGACACTTCCTTAGACGGCACTTGGGTTGCACGTGTAGTCTCACTTGCGTTGCTTCAATTTCTCCATGATTTTTTCTCTGCTTTGTAACATCAACTGCTATCATGCCTTTTGCCATAACTGTTCTTTCGCGGATCGTCCCATGGCTATAACCGTTCCCGCTCTTGGTTTAAATAAATGAAATGGTTTTCGTCTTTCTTAACTCGATTGAAACAGCCCATATTGCTCACAAGATCGACAGCGAGTTGTACAATTCCCAGATCGAAGTCAATTTGGACAACCTCTATATTGAAATTTGTCTGTTTAAATAATCTCTGTATTGAAATCTATCGCTTGGTCTGCCTCTCAAGCTACTCTTTAGTCCTCAATGTTACTAAAGATTCTTTCCTTAAGGTATCTGTGTTGTTCTAGAAGAACGATACCTTTACTCGAGGATATCGTCAAAAGGGAACTCATTTCCGAGCTTGTCAATATGTTCAGTCAAATCTACCACTTAAAAACTTAAGTCAATAGGTTATGAGCCAACTATAATATTAATTACATCAATTCTTTGATGTCCAAGTTCTTTCCTTTTACCAAACACTGGAATAGATTGGGGTTCATCAATCTATCATCAGCTTTGATACCATTTGGGAGTGTGCAGTAGAAGCTCGATACAAACTGAAGGCCCATCAATATAAACTAATGAATTATGAATCAATTATGACACATTAACTGTTTTACACTATATCAATTCTCAGATGTGAAATTTTTCTTGCACAAGTCACACATGTATCCAAACATAGGCCATTAAAAATTACTACCAAAACATTGATTATGTCGGAAGGAATTTTCACTCATATTTGGCAGCTTGATTATGCTCTTGACTCAAATGATGGATGGCATCACTAACTCTGCAAATTTTAACAGGTATTCTGTTGGGGGAAGACCAGGGTATGATCACGTCACACTATGCACAACCGGAATGGTCAACCATGAAATGCCATATTGGGACACATGAGATTTTACGTGGAAAATCCAACTACGGAAACACTACGGAGCAAGTTCACCAAGAACTTCCGCTATGTAAAATGGGATTACAATGGGTCTTCTCTTGTCTCATGACAGGAGATAATATATCATCAAAATAACTATCTTAAATCATAGCAACACTGTAATCTTCACACAAGTTGGATGACTATAACAAAGAGGAAAATGTCGAAACACACTGACGGACGAGGCTTGTTAATGATTGATGCCAATTAACACATGACACACACGACGACGGATAACATGGGAAACTTCTAAGGTATACTGGTGTACCGTGCCACCACTTTTGTCTGACTGTTTTACACTTGGTTATGACAAAAAGTTGTAGCATCATCATCGTAAATTAATTTTACAATGTGATACAACATTTTTATACTTAATTACAATGAACCAATGTAATGTCATATGGAACATATATACTAGAATCTAAGGAAAATGTCGAGATTAAAATCGTCGTTAAACTCAAGTCACCGGTTCTTCTTCTCTACCCTTACGGTTCCCTCTCGCTCGCTCACTTTTTCTCTGTTATTTTTCAGCTTGCTCAAGCAAACGATGGAAGTGAGGCTTCATTTGCATAGAGGAGCGAGTAAATAATACAACATAGTCGTTATACCATAAACGATGCTTTCACTTTCTATCTGTTGATTTATTTCTTTTTTTTTTTTTTTTTTTCATATTTCCCACAAATTTACTATTCTATCTTGTTTCTATTCTTCATGCCGGTTAAAAGAAAACAGATAGGATCTGACACGAGAGAACTCCTAAAATATAATGTGATACCGTGCCCTTAGATATCGAGCCCTTTGGATAGACTGGAGAAATCTCAACTATCCCATGTTCAGTCTTGGCCAACCCAAGACTGACCCTATTGCGTATATGAAGGGTCAAGTGAATCAGTAAAATTAGTTGGAAGAAAGGAAAGGGAAATCAGACACTGAATTTATGTTGTTCAATCTGAATATCAGAACCTACGTTCACTAGGAGAGTAGTATGGAATTTCACGATAAAAACAAGCGATATAATAGAGTTACAATTACTGAGCACTCAACACACTTTCAGTGTTTTTTCAGCCTACTAAACCCAATAAATCACACGGTATTTAGCCCTTCAAAATTCCTAGTGAAATCTCAACCAAGGAATTAAACAAATTCTACTAACAAGAATTTAACAAGCTAAATAACTCAGGTATAATTACAACAACCAAACTCTCACAAGAAGAACTCTCCACACACTCCTTTGAGAAGTCTCAGAGTTCCCTTTTCTCTTGGTTATCAAGGACTTGGCGTAATTGTTGTTGAATGTCTCTCACTTTCCTTTTAATGCGAAAGAGAAAATGCAAGAACCGTCTTGCTTTGTGTAGCTGAAGCAAAGAAGTCTTTTAGAGTTAATGAAAAGGATAAAAGAAGTCCATACTGTTTTTTTTTTATTAATACCCTAAAAAATCCCAAATTAGTACAATTGTGACAAATTTATTCTAAATTAATTTTTTAACCACCAAAAATTCCAAACTGATACACCTTTGATGAATTTATCTTAAACTAGTATACTTATAACAAATTATCATTTGTTAGTTTTTGTTAAATTATACTGTCAAATATGTGATAGTTGACTGGTGTACCAATTTAGGATTTTTCTCTCAGTTTATTACAATTGTACCAGTTTTGTAATATTAATCTAATTTAATGGAGGGTATATTTATCACAAAATTACTAGTTTGAAGTTTTTGGTGGTAAAAAAATTAGTTTGAGATAAACAAGTTTGGGGTATTTTGTAATCATTTAGGGTAAAATTTATCATAAATGTATTAGTTTGATATTTTTCATGATTGAAAAATTAATTTGAAATTGTATCAATTTGAGATTTTGATAGTATTAACCCTTTTTCTTTAATGCACAAAGAGATCTCTTCATTTCTTATCTTCTTGGTTAAAGTCAAGAATGATGGCTAATGATAAGCCATCTCTGTTCTCCTTTCTTCGGAGGACAAAGAGGTAATTTTGACAAGGAAGTCAAACAAACTGCTCATTGTCTTCTTTCTTCCTGCCCACTCCCATGGCCCTTGACAAAGAAGACAAAAAGCAAGGGAACTCATTTCATGCAAAGTAGAAAGAGACGAACAAAGCCCACATTTCTTTATCTTCTTCAATTTCTCTTGCACCTAACATGTCAGATCTTCTATGTGCGACGACATGAAAGTCTTCTTCCTGCCCCACTTTCATTTAATAAGGCGTGAAATAACCCCATAGAGAAGTGTCTAGTGCCATTCATTTCTCTTATGTGCGGTGGCCACATGAAGAAAACTCAAATATTTCAGCTTGTTAGTTTCTTTATCTTCGAGCGGCGCGTGCAGAGAAATTAATTCACGTAGAAGATGAAGAAAACTGCTCATTTTCTTCTTTCTTCCTGCCCGTTCCCATGGCCTTTGACAAAGAAGACAAAAAGCAAGGGAACACATTTCATGCAAAGTAGAAAGAGACGAACGAGCCCACATTTCTTTATCTTCTTCAATTTCTCTTGCACCTAAAATGTCAGATATTCTATGTGCGACGACATCAAAGTCTTCTTCCTGCCCCCCTTCATTTAATAAGGCGTGAAATAACCCCATAGAGAAGTGTCCAGTGCCATTCATTTCTCTTATGTGCGGTGACCACATGAAGAAAACTCAAACATTTCCGCTTGTTGGTTTCTTTATCTTCGAGCGGCGCGTGCAGAGAAATTAATTCACGTACAAAGAAAGTCAAAAGACGGTGGCCAGAGTTACTCCATTTAATTTAAACCGCATTTATTGACGAGTTTAAATTTGAGACATATTTTAACATATTCTTTTGCCATCTCTACGAGAAGTCAAGAAACCCATTCACCAGGGTAAGAATCATGGGTTGATTACTGCAGCAAGTGGATCTAACATGGTGCGGTTTGGTGCGGTTTGGAGGTTAAACCACATGAGGCGGCATAGATATAGTTTGAAGAAAGGTGAAACCAAACCAAATCATATTGTAGTTAGGAAAGTTTGAAATCGAACCAATTCATTTGTCCATCTTTCATCTTTGGTAATTTCGTGAGCTTGAACTCACTCAACGAGCTTAAAAGGAATAATAATTTCTTAAAAGAACCAAAGTCTACATAACAATAATTCATAGATTCACAAAAATGAAAATCAAACCTACTTCAAATAGGCTACTTCATGAATGAATTGTAAAAATAATTAAAAAAATCCATAGATTATACAATTAGTTTCACGGTTCAATTTGAATTTAGTCATTTCAAAAAAGTTGAAACCAAACCAAACTGCAAAAAACGAATTGGTCCAGTTTGTGAACCATTTTTGCCCGGGAAGATTTGATCACACTTACTTGAATCATGAGTACTCAAAACAAAACATGTATCGTTAAATTCCACCCAATTGACTATCAGTGCGCGAGATTAAACATACATTTGTCAATCCTATAAACTTATCGTGTGCAATTTTCTATTGCTTAAACTCTTATTTAATATTTACTTCTTGTGATAGATTATTGCACATCTTAGCTTTGCACGGTTTAACATCAGACATTATTTACTGCAATAATATTTTTAATTTCTCTCGGATATTCACAAGTCATCGCAAGATGGAGGTACACACGTTCACATTTCTCAGTTACCATGCTCACTTTCTCCACGATGTCACTACCTCCTCATCATCAAGCCAAGTCCATGCCGTTCCTCGTAGTGCCGTCGATGCAATCACTAATGCGGCTACGCTAAGCGACCCCGTTCCACACCAGGCTTCTTCTGGCACACTTCCTGTACGTCCCATATTTTTGGCCATGACCATCAAGTTCTTGACCTCGTCCAGCAATACGTTTAACCCCCTGCGGCCACACCCTCTAGAGCCTCTACCAACAGTCTCGACACTCTAGATCAGTCCTGCTCAGCCCTATCGCAGTCACCTGGATTTCCAAGCTATCCTTTCGGCATCAGTGGAATTTCCCATGAATTCTAATTCCACCAATGACTCGGTGAGTCGCCCAATTGTTCCACAAACTCACACGGACTTCCTTGTATTCTTGTTCATTCTTGCAGGTTTTTCTAGCGAAATCTTCATTGAGCTAGCAACCCTGGAAGCCCACCAACTTGTTGTGGTCTCAGTTCAGTCGCTTTGTGTTGTCTAGTCCCCTCAAGGAAGCATGATGTTCACCCACATTTGTTAAGTTCCCCATCGTCTACCCTCACCTCACTTGTGGTTTTCCTTGATTGACCTCAGTTGGTTTGTGCAGGCGTGAATTGTTGTTTAACCTTTCATGATGAATTGGCTCCATTAAAGCTGTTTTGGTTCTATTCAATCGTCCCCTACACCAAGGCAAATGGGATTTTTGGACCTCAAGACACTAAGGTCAAACCCCAATATTGTCTTGGCTTGCTATGGTTGATCCGATTTAGCACGTTATCACTGATGTGATCAATTCTAATCATAAAATGTATTTCAGTGCATCGTTATTGTATGTCATTGTCTCATGCATATTTAGAGTTTAACGAATGTTCATGTAATGCATGTCATTTAGAAAATTATGTATTCTTAAGTTTTTTTTTTTAAAATAATCATATCATACATAAAATATTAATTATTAATCGCATTGCATGCATCATCTGCATTGCACATAGTTCAGTATTAATACCTGCTGCATTAGATCAAATTATAGTCATAGGACTTAAATTTGATGTTTTCATAAAATAAAAATAGCACTTCATATTGGTTTGTATCATAGGATTGTGTCACAGGCCAATCGATTGGGATCATGACCGCACGGCGACTCGGGCTATTTTGGATTACCCAAGCCAAGCCTTGCTCGATCAAACACTCGCTCGCTTGCTTGCCCGGGTTGTAGAGAGAGAAAGTTTCTAGAGAGAGAGGCTTTGGAAAGAAAAGAGCTTTGTATTGCTGAAATAGTTGGATGGTTACAAATGAGGGAGAGGGCACCCCTTCTTATACTCGAGGCCCTCGGATTACATCTGTTAATTTAGATTTTATCCAGCGGACAAGATCGCACCACCTCAACTACCGACATAAATGCTAACTACTAGCTACCGATATAAATAAAGATAGAGTCTTCTGGAATCAAGCGTAATGACGGTGTTGCCTGCCCTTGGAAACTTCGGGAAGAAGACTTGATGGGAATCCGGATGAGTCACGCCGTCCTCCAGGAACCTCTTGGGTTGGCCTTCTTTCGGGCCGTGACAATTAGCTCATGGTTAGTTCTAGACTATTGCATGCACATTTAATTTAGAGACTTTAGGGGCATTTGTCTTTTTACTAAGAAAAAGAAAAAAAAATACATTAGTCAGTCTCATCTACATTACATTAATTAGGAGGAATAATCTAGTATAGATTACATATTAATTAGTCATATCATGCATAACACTCTTGCACACTCTATCTGCATATTTTTTCTAAAGTAATGGCTTGCAGAAGCCTCATGGTGATAAATAAGGATACACTTTATTCACTTAGTTCATCCAGGTTCTTAAAGTCTTCTGCAATATATTTCTTGCATTGATTATTGGGTGTTACTTTTTTGAGTGCGCACCCAAGTGATCACCCCTCACATGTTAGTGGCATAAGGTGAAAATGGTTAAGGATTGCATACAAAACATTTTCGAAATAAAGATAAATGTATCAAAAGGGCGTTAGATAAATCTAGTATAACCAAGTCTTGTTCACAGAAGTAAAATGTATTTCCACATTTTACTCGGCTATCTAATTAATCCTAATTGGTTAGTGGCAGCTCCAAATGGCAAGTTTAAGTATATGTTGAATTGAGCACCAAGTTGCGATTGGTAGAACTTGGGAGAGCTCATGCTAAACATGAGCAATGGCATCATGAGAGGAACTTTCATTCTTGTTTAGCAGTCCATTAGCTTTCCCTCAGGTGCTCCACCTTCAGGAAGATCGCGACATATTCTTGGATGATATAATTGGTCAACTACATGTAGCATATGTCTTCTTGAAGATAGACTTGAGAAGTGGACACCATCAAGTTTGAATATGCTGTGGAGATGAGTGGAAGATTGCTTTCAATACTATTAACTATGAAAATGAGTAATGCAGTTCTCTTCATATTGAGTATGTGTGCTTTCCCATTGTGTGTTCTTGTGGATGACAAACAAAAAGAGAGAAAAGAAAAAAACAAGAAATTTTGTCCAAATAGTTTGATGCTTTTTCTCAATGAGAAATTAGCATGTAAACTTTAGTATATGTTCAATCTAGTCCCTAGATTATATAAAAATATCAATATTATTCCTGAACTTGGATTAATAGAAAAACAACATTGAACATTTTCATATGGTCCAAGGACTAAATTGAATATGTGCAACAAGTCTAAGAATCATATTGAACAAATTAAAAGTTTAAGAAGTATATTGCAAATAAGTCAAAGTTCAATGATCATTTGTGGCACCCCTCGACAGCCCCCGAACCGTTCAGGTCGCCACAGTCCACTTACCTTTCTTCTTTCTCTTATCACATATCACTCTGATACCATTTTAATTGCAGCGGGTCCATCCAACCATGAGGGTTTACATCTTTTATTATCGGTCCCTTACGCAGTTCATATGGCGGATGCACATCCATCAACTCCATTCCCTATATTCAGAAAACGATGCACACCAACTAAACATTAATAGATAAAAGTCGAACACTTGTATTTACTTAAACCAAATGGACATCATTCATCAGTACATTAAAATGCCATGGTTTTCTATACATTGCTATACTTCAAAAGATGACCGACATCTCCTCCAACAGTCGTATACTTAAAGTCCATCAATCAATGTCTGTGTCCAAAAGTTCATTCCTTTTCTATCCTCCTCCTCACAGTCATATCCAATCACCCGATCCATCTACCAGTAGCAGTGGCAACAGAGATATCTTATTTAGTCTGAAATGTTGGTCCCCAAAGGGGTGAGTACAGTCACTCAGCAGGTAAAGGACCAATAAATCACTCAATGTATCATACAATACAATCATAACAATCATAGCACAATACATGTCATTTAAGCATCCACACACAATTTACCTTGATACCATGCACATGTCATCATACCCCATGTACATACATCCTCATATAATCATCACCATCATCATGTCACATCCATGCACTTACCATCGTCATGTCACATGTACCATCATATCATAGGTGCACATATATTCATGCACATACCATCATGCATCCATGCACTCATCATCATTATATCACATGTACCATCACGCATAATTCAATTTCAATTTCCCAATTTCATTCTTTCATTTTGGGCCACCACATTTATCTTTCTCGGGACCAATGTTTGCATCCCACATTCATCACTCGCACCCCACCTGGCATCGCAAGAACCATCCGGCACAATACTTGCCAAGCATCTCGCATCCCAACTAGCATCACGAGACATCCCCCCGGGCACAAACCTCCGGGGCTTTAGGAATTACGTACCGACATACCACCAGGATTCCCCCCCCTCCCCTAGAATTGCGTACCGTATACCATCGGGCATCTCGAAACTCCCGAGGATCCTCCGGAATTACGCCATTAGGCCACTGGGCATCCGGCACCCCCAATTTCCGGGCATCCTGATACTCCCGGGGCATTGTTGGCTCACACCACCGACGGTCTTCTCATCACCACAATACATATTCCCATACATCTCATTTTCAATTATAGCTCAATTTCAACATGGCATATGATGTGATGGCAAACAAGATCATTTTCCTCATTTGATTCTTATATGCATGTCCAATCATCATCATACATGCAGCAAGATACAATCACTTATGATAATACAATTCATGGGGTTCATATAACTTAGAATAATCCATATATCATGTCTTTTTGAAATTTACCAAATTCCAGCTTACACAATTTCGGAAAACATGTAAATTAAATATCCATATGATATTCAAAAATCATGAAATCAGAACATGTTATAGACAAGAAAAATAGGTAGCAACTCCATGAAGAACACATGCCCAAAAGAGTTTCACACAAGAAGATATGATTCACACAAATACAGCATGTAATTTCGGATAAAATCAGAATGCGCAGTTCTTGAAATATTTCGGTTAAAATACCCGAATGACCTCTGAAAATTATGAAATTTTACCAGGTTATAGTTAAGACCCTAAAGTAGATTTTTCATGAGACATCTAGGCCATATTCGCTCTAGATAATTTTCTACAGACGTCCGAAGCTCCTGATTCTAGCACCGAAACGTCCAGTATAGCTATCTCCGAATTATCGAGTTTTCACCTACTTATCCTTCTTCGTTTCCTCTGAAATTTTGATATGTTGTGCCTCAAGATGTCTCCTACAATTTTTATTAAGGGATCTAAGTGAAATTTCCAAATAATAGTCGCCATATGGGTCCAAGAAGTCTCGGGTGTCCAGTACCGTATTTCCAGATTTACCGTCTTCAAGAGAAAGTCGATTCACTAGGCTACACTTGCTCATTTTACCTCAAATTTGAGTATGTTAGTCTTTAGGATGTTCTCTACAAGTTTCATGAAGAATTAGAAGGGAAATTCTCGGTAAAAAGCAATATGCAACCCACAAAACTACCAAAAGGTCAGCAAAGCAGTTCCAGATCTAGTGTCTTCGTAGGAAGAGGGTTTTTCCCCTTAACACTCAACCATTTTGTCCCAAATTTTAGTATGTTATACTTTGAGATGTTTTCTACAACTTTCTTGAAGGATTCGAGGTCAAAATCCAACTCGAAACATGCATGCAAGCCTCCACAAGTTTCTGAGTCAGGCGGTTTTACACGAAATCAGCAAGCCTTTTTCAAGAAAAAACCACACTAGCTTCGGTTCCTTACCTCTAAACACCCAAGATTCAACCACACATGCAAGACACACATGCAAGAGTAGAAATTGATCCTAACTTGCCTCCAAAATCGAACAAATGACGGCACACGGACGGCGACGAACGAGCGGACGGATGGCGACAGACGAGCGGACCTCCTCCCTCGCTCGGCTTCTCTCTCTCTCTCTCTCTCTCTCTCTCTCTCTCTCTCTCTCAAAACCAGCCACTCCCTTTCTCTCTCTCTTTTTGGTGGCTTATATACTTGCATGCATCATCATTTTGCATGGGGGACACTTGTCCCAAGGAGGAGACAAGTGTCTCCCTTATTGAAGACACTTGGAGGAGGCCATGCGGCTCCTCCTCCCCCCTCCATGCATCGACATGGTTCGGGTTTATGGCCCACTTTAGGCCCATCTCACTTGGCCCTAAAGTCCAAGCTTAAATGGCCCAAATTTTTTTAAATAAGTCCATTTTTACTTTTAATAATTTACCTTAAATCCCCACTTATATAAATACTAAATTACAATTTCATATGGCCATAAAACTTGAAATCATAAATCCATAAATTCCAATTTATAAAACACATGGCCAATGATAGGATTTTCTTTCCCATCAAATAATTATCCATTAAAAGCTTGGCCATAAATCTTATTGCAAATTATGGATTAAATGGCTATAAAATAACTTAATGATACTTCCATCACCTATTCATAGACTTTAATGTAACTAGAGGTAGTCATGAATTTTGGGATGCCACATCATTTATGTCATTATGCCTCTAAAATATCTTGATATATGAGAGGATCATTTCATTATCTGAATTGGGGCACCTTCCTAATGCATCAATTTTCAAATTGGTCAAAACTGATCGAGTTGTTAGGCGATCACTATCGGAGACTAATGTTTACCCCTTGCTCATAGTGGGAGAAACAATATGACGAAAGAGGCATCAAAAGAACACTTAAAAAAATTTCGATAGATTATAAAATGTACACGTGCATTCCAATTTCCATATCCTCCCATATGCTGAATACCATGAGTCTTTCATCAAGTAATGGAATAAACTCTAAACAATAAGCAATAAATTCTATCATTACTAATAGCTAAATTAACTGCAATAAGATCTCAACCGTGCAAACATTGATTCCAAGACTTCCAACCGCGGTGGATACATCCATTCCAAGCCAACTCCGACTGGTAGTGCGTCGGATTAGTCTGATGAGGGTCGCGCGGTGGTGGGGAGGAATGGCCGAGCCGGGTGTGATGGTCGCGTGTGAATGTCTTCTCCCCCCGCCCCGCCAGAACAAATCCTCTTTATCCTCTGATTTTCTCCCTCTCTCACGCCACGCCCACGTCTTCTTATCTTCTTATCCCTCGACTTTTGCCATGTCCTGTGGGTGGCCCATGCTTGTTTCCTTCTTTCTATTTTCTTTTCTTTTCTTCTTGTATTATTCACCTCGCCGACTGGTTTCATTTCTTCTTTGCTCTTCATTGACCCGACAGAGTTTAGCAGGCAAACACCGAATGACTTTGCCGAGGAATCCAAGCTGCAAAAACTTTCAGCATTGCATATAGGAGTGAGAATCCACATTAGACCAATTGCTCATATGATCGTAAGTAGGAAGTCTATTAAGGATCACTAACAATGTCTATGCCAATCCATTTCAAAGCACCCGCTTCTGACATTCTTCCAAGTATCAGCAGTAAGATAAAGAGCCCTTTTAAGGAAAAGCCAGACAATACTATCATCAATGGCAGCATTTATCTTGAAAAATTCCACTGAAATGACAGAAGGCCACATCCATTCAAATTCACAGAATACAGCTTCCTCTATAGCATAACGATCAAAACCTAAATCGCAAACAACTTTGTTTGAATAAAGACTCAAAGGACCTCCATGTAAGGGCGACCATGATAACGATTTGAAATACAATCGTCCAAATTAGTGGGCACTATATTAAACTGATTGGCCAGATTTTTAGTATTTCAGAAACCACTTAAGTTAATGGACAGTTTCAGCTCTGCAAAGCTTCTGTTGAACCTAAATTAGGGCAATGTGAGACAACAAAATGCGAACATCCTTTACCGTTCCAAGGATGCATTGTCAGCCTTTGGTCCACGAAAGATCGAGCTCCTGGTCCACCGATGATTTTGTTTCTCTAGAAGTGCCTTTAGAAACTCTCTAAAATATTTCAGCATTTACATCACCACCGCCGGAAAAAATAACCATATCTGGCTAGTGAATGAAATGAAATTAATCTAGCAACTAACATCAGCAAACTATTCCTAATAATACCCCAAAGCTTACGGATCTCTTTTCCTTTTGAACTCTCTCAAACCAACAGATAGGCATCTAACATTGTCCCAACCACGAAAGCTTTGATCTATTTAGTATAGTGAATTCAACTTCGGTTGCTTGCTTTTGGGGGATACAGTATGATTTATTCCCTATTATTATGTGCTATTCGTATATATAAAGATAGGACAATTGTCCAAAATTCCTAAACCTATTGTACGATGACCAATTCAATCTATACCAATTTAGCCCTAAGCCTATTATACAACAACTAATTTAGTCCTTAATTTTTAATTGTACTAACTTAGTCTCAACTCTTTTAATGATTTGCTAATATAGTCATACCGGGTAATTATGGCCGAAAATTGCTAAAGGCAAATCATCAAAAAGTTTAGAATTAAAGTAGCATATTATTAAAAGGTTTAGAACCAAATTAGCTGTCATATAAAAGATTTAGGGGTTTTTGGACAATTTTCTTGAATAAAGACAAAACATCAAATGGTATATAGAATAAAGGAAAGTTTCCTCCGGAATGTTGTGGAAACGCTTCCGGTTTTTTTTCTTTTCAGCAAGTAAATGCACTAATAAGAGCTTATGCGTTATATTAGGGATTATCTCGCAGTGCAGTCGAGTACATCAGAAGACATTCTCGTTCATATCTATCATTTGACTATCTGCTTGACTCAAGTTTAGGCAAATGACAGATGGCATTACTAACTCTACGAATATTACCACAACGCTACGAGAAGAGTCTTTCTTCCATTTAGCATTTCTCAACCGATACAATGACCTTAATCAGCCAATGCAGGCAACTTCGTGAGATAAAAACTATGGAACACAATGGTTGGATAAATTTTGTCCCAAGTCAATACCGTATGCATACCAAGAGATGCCCCTCTCAACATGTTCCTTTTGCACCGTAAATCCACTATTAAGCGTACCTTAGAAATTGAAGTCATGAACTGCATGGTCAGCATAAAGCAAACCAAAACCCCGCATCAAAAGGACCTCCATATATGCCCCTTCCTTTAGCATTTCTCCACCTATACGATTACCTTTCCCATGCTATCGAGTGCCTATATACAACAGTTTTTATTCAGTAGATCCAGCATGAATCAATCAAACACGAAGAATCTACATTGTTCTACATATGATGAAGAATCTTACCCGAAAGACTGATGACGAATGATGCGCTTAGAAGGCCTTTTGATCTACCTACATTACTGGCATGATCAGCAGAAAAAATCCCCAAAGCATCACATTAACTTCCATGAATATCTCCCCAAATTCCTTGAATTCAAGTAAGAAAATAAAAACGCCGTCAACCCGGAAATACATATGAAAATGTAATAAATCTTAAAAGAAATTATGAACTGGAAATACAAATGAAAATGGTGCGATAGATCTCAAAAGAGAAGATAGCTCACCTACTTTATGAAATTTTGTTAGGAAATGTGGATCATCTCAACTATTCTGACTCATCCTAGTCATCTTCTCTCCATTTTTTGCGAAACCTCGATGACGCATTCATGATGAGATGTGGCAATCGATTTTTGGTAGCATGCATATCTTTAGTATTTAATATCTTTAGACCCTCAGATTTTGGAAAGTCAAGCCTTTGAATTGAAGGGCAACCGGAGATACCTATCTCTTTCAAGAGCTCCAACTTATTGAGACCTTGAACTTCCACTAAGCTTTCACAGTTTTCAACATATAATTTCTTCATACATGCTGATTTTGAAAGGTCTATCCTCTCGATTGAAATGCACTCACGGATTTTCAGCCTTTCCAAGAACTCCAAGCTATCAAGACCTTGAATTTCCAATAATTTTTTGCAATTTTCAACAGTTAATTCCTTTACACTCCCGAATTTTGGAAGGTCTAGCCTTTCAATTGAAGTGCAATTTTTTATTATCAAGGTTTCCAAATATTTCAATTTTTCAAGACCTTGAATTTCAAGTAAATTATAGCAAATATTGGCAAATAAATACCTCAGACGACTTAATTGGGAAACATCCAATAATTGCATAAACCCACATTTTGAGATCCATAGTTGTTCCAAATTGAGGGGAGTACTTATAGATTTTGGTAATTCTGATTCTTCAACATCTGTTTGGGGGGAGCATTCTAACCGATGGAAGCTCTGAGATGCACTCAAGAATCTTGCAGTCCCAAAGTTGTAGTTTCTTGAGATGGGTGAGGTAGGCAAGTGAAGGCAATCTAAAACTTCGACAAGTGATGCTCAAACTCGTTAAGCTGGAAGGAAGATCTGGTAGTGATTGGAGCTTCTTACAACGATGAAGTTCCAACCTTTGTAGGGAAGAAAGATTACTGATGCTTTTTGGTACTTCAAAAATATCGGAGCATGCAACATCTAACTCTCGGAGCTTTGTCAGCCTTCCAATACCATTGGGTAATTCTTTTAACCTAGTCCAACCCGTATATAGAATTTCTAGATTCCGCAAAGCCCCTACACTTTCCGATAATTCTTTCAGCTGAGTGTCACTAATCTTCAAAATTTCTAGATTCTGTAAGGCCCCTATACCTTCTGGTAATTCTTTTATCCTAGTTTCACTAATCTCTAGAATTTTTAGATTCTGCAAAGCCCCAATACTATCCGGTAATTCTTTTATCCCACTGCTCCTCAGATCTAGAATTTCTAGATTAAGTAGAGTCCCAATACTCTCTGGTACTATAGAAATTTTGGGACAATATTGTAGGAGGAGTTGCTTTAATGCTTCTAATTTACCCACTTCTACTGGCAACTCCTTGAGCATTCTACAAAACCCCAAGTCCAAGCATACTAAACTCTTCATGTCTCCAATTGAAGAGTCAATTTGTTCTACTTCCTCACAATTTTGGAGGATCAAAACCTCTAAATTTGTAAAAGCTGAGAGGAAGAAAGTTCCTTTTAAAGACCGGCATTCAGTAAGGCTGAGAAATTTTAGCTTCTTTGCCATCTGACAAAAAAAAAATTGTCAAGGAGTTAGCATAGATTAATTATGATTAATAAAAGAAACCAAGAAAAAAAAGGGCTTGTTTTTCCATCTTACCATGATGGAACTCCACCCTCGCCATTCATCTAGAATCTTGCCTCTTGACAAGTCGAGTATAACTAGGTCCTCTAGATTAAAATTGTTTGCTTCAAAAGTCGAGGGACAATTCCACCATTGAAGCCATTTCAACTCCTCGGTAGAGTTCTGAAAATCTCCACTAAAATGTGCCCCACTCACGTGAAGGAACCTTAGACTCGTTAAATTCTTAAATTGTTCACTTGTGTGGATATCGTCATCTTGGTCATCTATTTTGCCGGAGCATTCTGAACTGCTTTTGCTAAGATAAATGGCCTTAATCTTTTCAGTTCCCTGTAAGTAAGAATCAATATTCATCTGTACTATTTATATCAAATTACGTAATCTAATAACATTTGTTCACATTGCTACGAACATGCACGGTTGTTTTAAAAAGACTAGCAAAGCGAAGTTACGACTTTCTATTTTGGCCAATAAACAGAATTTATAAAGGCCAACAAACTGAAGGATGTCAACTTCGCTTTCATATTTAAAATTTTCATGTAGGAGGATGTAACTGCGATTTCATCTCGAAAAACTTCAAAGAGCAGTTTTTTTTTTTTTTTCTTAATCCAAACTGATAAGAAAACTGATAAGAAGAGCGGTTATCCATTATATGTATATGTATATAAAAGAAAACTGATAAGAAGAGGTTTGATTGTGGTGTACACAACAGAAGTGAAAATTTATGAACAAATGATTGTGTGAAAAAAAAAAAATATTGTCTTAGTTAAATTTTGTCTAGGTTCCACTTAACAATATATCCATAAATTTGTTAGAAAAGGTAGAAAAGAATTAGGTTTCTTGAAAATTTCTCTTTTTGACAAATTTATTAAAGTAAAATCTAACAATGAAAAACATAGTGCCTCTAATTTATATGGGATAACTACAATACAAAAACATAAACTGGTGAAATTCGTAATTATAGGGATTTGATTTTACGAATAAATAGAGAAACTATAAAAAAAAAAGTAAAGTAAATAAATTTGGGGTCACCATCTTAAATTGCAATCTAATAATTGAGCGCAATTTTTTTATGAACATTGGACAGATTTGGTGAAAATAGCACCGTCCTAACAAAAAATCTATGTTTCAAAGCGTATAATTTTTCACCTTCAATAATCAATCAATACTCAATAGAGCTTGGGTGTACTCACGGCCAAATACGAAAAACAAGCCCAGTTTTTTGTACTTGGAACAAAACTAACACAATTTTTCAAACATATATATATTTTAAAAAGCCTACCTTTTTACATATAGAATAAAAATAACACCAAAAAACCCAACCTTTGAAAAAAATTGACACCTGTTACACATTCCGTCCATTATCATTGTTAAAAAGCCATGGACACCCATTATGGCTCAATAACAGTGAGCCGCATCAACCAACACAAAAAAACGATGTCATTTTTTAGTTATAATCTTGATCAAGAAACTTAGAATATAATCTTTGTTATCAATTTCTAGCATTTTATAAGGAAAAAAATTGCTGTGGTCATGATCAACGTTGTCCATCATGCATGCCAACCAATGGGTAGTGTAAGATGACATGTGGCAATTGAAGGTGAGAATAGAGTTGTAACTAGTGTGAGCTTTATATCACAAGTGAATAATTGAGCTTTTGTCTTGCGAGTTTGAAATGTTGTATTATTTTTATCCCACATGCAAAAGATTGGGCTTCTCTTTAGGATTTTTAAAGGTTGTGTTATTTTTGTCTTGGGAGAAAAAGGTTGTGCTCTTTCTTTTTCTTCTTTTTCTTTTTTTTTTGGGGGGGGCTGCATAATATCCACGGACTGAGTAATGAATGTGTTTCAATTATGCCATAAATGTCTTTCATTTTTTGTTTATTTTGTGGTCATCCCAGTGCTCCTGTCCATGCTTCGCACTTTGGATGGGTTTTTTATTTATTTATTGTACTTTTAGATATAATATATGTATGTAAATAAATTTAGATAATTTGACTTAATGTCTTTTTTTGTTCTATCGAATCACTTTGATTTCGACGCATGATAGTACAATGAGTAGGAAATGAATCCAGCAAAAATACGGAAACATTCAAATCAAATAATTTACCTTTTTTAATCGTAAAAGTTCGTTAACAAATTTACTTTGATATATAATACATTCATTTTTCTTTTGGTTAGTTTAGTTTATTCTATGATATAATTTGTAAGACATAATAACTAGGCATTGGCTCTGAATTTTTAAATATATTAATTGTCTCTTGACATTATAAATAGGTTGCACATTGAAGATACAAATAAGTGCTAGTCTTTTGAGCTACAATTTGAGTCGAACAAAATGATGGATTAAAAATAATAGAGTCAAAAGTATTATTAATTTCACAAATATAATACAATCACAGAGTTGATTTTATGAGATATGTGGGCATGGTTAGTTTTATCATATTAAGTCTTAACACCATGAGATTATAATTCTATATTATGATTCCTATATCCTAAGTAGTCATGGTTCACAGTACCAGAGTGATGTTATTTATTGCATGTATCAAGCACGTAGTTGAATCAATTATACAAATTCACGATCTTGTCAATGTAGAATACCTCCATCACGCATCTGATAAATTTGAAAGTACATCATTCTTGGAAAAAACTTCGTAAGGTAGACTTTGTTTAAAAAATTTCTTAGATAAGCTGCAATACTTTTTAAGGGAGAGCAATCTCCTACTCTATAATCACGTCAAAGAAACGTCAAAAGGACAACAATATTATTAGGTTCTTTGCTCACCAGAGAAAGCACTAAGTAAGGACCAAAATCACCTCATGGACTTAGGAAAAAAAAGAAGAGAACAGGTTACCTTCTTTCGCTTAAGCACTTTCTGGACTTCCCGAGATTCCCATAACCTACTACGGTAATGAGGTTCCTCTTGATTTTCCTCGCGAACGATTTCCCTACCAAGATCTCTCAATTGGTCATGCATTTTGAGCACATGATCATCTCCAACTTTTATTAATGACATAAATCTCAATACTTCAATTCCCTCCTCCGGGAAAAAGCCACAGGCATCCCACATGTACGATGCAATTCTTCCATTAGTGCCAATGAAAAAGCAAGCTATATCCAAAAATATTTGCTTCTGTCCATGCTCCAATGCTTCATAACTTATCTTCAACTTTTCTCGCACTTTCTTAGAAGGGACTTTTTGTAACTTGTGTATCGTACCACGCCATAGCGTTGACTTTTTTCCGCATAGGAATGAACCTAAAACCTCAAGAGATAAGGGAAGCCCTCCGGTAGTGGATACAACCTTGTGAGTGTCTTCCTCAAATTCACTCGGAGGAGAGTCCCTTCGAAATGCATGTCTACAAAATAGAATCAAAGAGTGATTCATATCTAGTTCTTTATGTTCATAGCTATGGTCCACCCTAGCATTGTCAAGAATAGTCTTGTTTCTGGTCGTAATGATGATCCTACTCCCTAAAGAAAACCAATTATGATTTCCAGCCAAAGCCTTCAACTGATCATCATCATCCACATCATCAAGAAGAATGAGGATTCTCTTACCTTCAAACTTGGATGAGATGAGCTTGATCCCTTCATCTTTATTATGAACTAGATTTTTTTGCTTCAATATATCAGAGATTAACTTATTTTGCAAATACTCAAGACCATTAAGCTTACATGATTCCCTAATATCTGCAATGAAGCTGTGATATTGAAATTGATTGAAGAGCTTGTTGTATATAGCTTTAGCAAGAGTTGTCTTACCAATGCCTCCCATTCCATGGATTCCAACAAATAGGGTAGCGCTAGACTTCTTATCTACAAATTCCATAACCTTCTCCACATGATTATCGATTCCGACCAAATTTTCAGGAATAACCAACTCAAACTCTTTCTTTAACTCGCTCAACACTTTTTGGACAACCTTTTTCACTAATTCTCCTTCGTACCTGTCAAATCCAACAAGAGTTCAAATATGTCACAATAATAATTTTATATCATTTATCTAATGAGACAATAATAAATAAATTTGGGCAAAAATAGAAAAAGAATTGTTTTGTCACACCTCAATATAATCTTATATGCAAAGACTAAAGTTGGAAATGACGGTGGTTTCTTTAGACGGCGTACCTCATTCCACTACTCTAACATAATTTGCTGAGCCAAAAGAAACTTGAGAGGATCCTTAATGAATCTCGAACATTGTATTTATTATGGATGTGAATCAAATTTTAAACTCGTAGTTTGTTAATGATTTTTAGAAGTGACCTCTGTTAAAGATATTAGGATGACCTAGACCTGACTTTGAGAACGCTTTTGAGTATTTGAATAAGCAAAAATCTAATCAGCCAGCCTGATATGAGAGTTCAGCCATCAATCAATAAACAAGTCATAATTTTTGACACCAGAGGAATTCTACTCATGTAATACCAATCCGGAAAGTCATTTCGAGTGCTACATTGAGAACTACCTAAATACAATTGAGGGGTTTTCTCCTTATTTGTGCAATTCTACACGATTGCAAATTTCTAATCATGTTGTGAATTTACTATGATTCTAGTTTCGTGTTCTTATTTGTTTCCATTGGATCAAGAGATGATAACAGGCTGTACTTTGTTTTCCCGCTGAGTACCTATGTTCTATGATTTTCATTCATCTAATATTGACTGGGAAGTGGAAGAACACTTTTTCCCTAAAATAAAACAATATTTAATTTAATGCAGGTGTTTGAGATAGACATGTTGTGTTAAAGATAGGAAAATGCATTGAGAAATACTCAAACAACATTAATGATTTAATAATGTAACTTAAGAAGATTTTTTTATTTTTTTGATCGGTATGTAACTTAAGTAGATAAAGAGTTATGGCTTTGATAATCAACATGCACGGTATATGATGTTATGAAATTTAAATTGGAACCACCAATAAGTTGTGCAATTAATCTAAAATAACTGCCATTAGAAAATTCTGAGATGAAGAGTAATAGAGCCTATACCATAAACCAAAAAAAAAAAAAAAAAAAATGGCAATGTTACAAAATCTTTGGCTATAAAAATAAAAAATTATTTAAAAATCTTTTTTGATTCAAGTGAATTGGATCGTGACAGTGAAATCTATAATTAGATTGATCAAAAACTACCAAAAGAATAACTGATAGAACTCATGCATCACAAGACGTTACTACTAGCAAGGTCTTACTGCCTTTTCTATTAAAGAAAAAAAGGAAAAAGGAAGCAGGTTGGAATTAGAACAAACATTAAATGCCCAAACAAATTAAAAGAAAGTAGAGAATGTTTTGGTGAAAAATGAGGTACCCTTTGGCTTCCCATCCTTTTAAGTCACTGACTTCTTTGAGTGCTTGCTTCCATTTCTCCATAATCTTTGGGTTGGAACGCTTCTCACGTGTACGAAATGCATCTCCAAAACTCTCGATTTGATGTCGCACATGAGTTGGTTTCACTTTGTAGAATATAGGCAACACTAGATGCCTTGTGTTATTATTCTTGCACTCAATTATTTGAACCAATTCATCAAGGCACCATTTGCTTGAACCATAATTCACGGAGATAATAGGGATCAGGATCTTACTATTCTTGATGGCTGCAAAAAGATCCGGACCGATCTGCTCACCTTCGCGGAGTTCATCATCATCTCTAAAAGCACGAATCCCGGCATCATTGAGTCCGTGGTAGAGGTGATCAGTAAAGTTTTCTCGAGTATCTGGACCTCTAAAACTCAAGAATACATCATACCGGTTTTCAGTCGGCACAGTCGACGAACTAGATGCACCGGAAATAGTTTCTGTCAGCGAGGTTGGGGAACCAGATACGCCAGTGTCGCTACCTTCTCCATCTCTACGCACACTTATCTTCTTTTTGAGGAAATTGAACACGAGACCCAAGAGAAGGATCGGCGCCACGAGCACGGTGAAAGAGTGCTCAAAAATGGGAAGATACATGTCTTGTTTGCTCAGACTCTGGCCTCAATTTTTCCTCAATTTTTCCTCTCTGACCGTGAAGAAAACCAAAAGGCCTCCGAGGAAATATGAAATGCCATCTTGCTGCCCCGGGGGTAGGTAGGTATGGTAATTCGTTGAATGACGCGTGGGAGCAGACAATTCATTGACCGGGAACAGTAACCACGCGCTTGGGAGTCGTCGCTTTTCGTACGGTTGAAATTTTTTAGTGCACGCGAGAAAATATCAATGAGGAAATTTCGATTCAGAAGCAAGAAACAAAACCAAAAAATAAAAGATAAAGTGCTGTCATGGTGCTTGTCAGACAAGTGGGCAAAACGATAAAATAAATATCATGTCGACAACATTTAGCGTTGGACAGAGGACCCCCATCAGTGGTGTAGCGTGCCTTCGTGTTGTCGGCAAGGTTTTTGTTAAAAGGATTCCCTCGAGGAGAAACGATGTCTTTCGGTGGCAAGAAATCATTCGCTGCTGCTCCTTCCTGCTTTACCCCTTCTTTGCCCGTAACTCAAGGAATTTCACTCCAGAAGATGAATTAATGAAAAATCATCCTGTAGATCCTATGTTGCCATTACTATCTCCACTTTGATTCTGATTACAACTCATCACATCTTACAAAGAAAAGGGGCTAGTCTGTGCAATGTTTGGGCTGGCACAACCTAGTTACCACTCATTGTGTAGGGTTTTGTCAACGCATGTTAGGAAGAGCAAAATGCTGAGTTTAAGTCTCTTCCAAACTGTGGCCATTCATGGCCACAAAGACTTCTGTAAAACATGAGTGTAATAAGTAAAGTTGCTGGTGTAGTATGAAAACTGATAAACTATGGCTTAGGTGATGAACAAAGAGTATGTGGTGGGAATTACTACAGCAGAAAATAAAGCGAACAAAAGAAAACGTTGTCCTAGATTTTGGGGTAGAATTAAGAATGTTAATTCCATTCTTTTTTATGGGGGTGAGAGAAGAATGTTACTTCACTATTGTCCTGAGTACAATATCTCCAATCACCAAAAACTCACGTTTTTATTTTAATATATATTATCAGAAATTAAGAAAAATAATGGAGTTCATAGCATGTTATCAACATGAGCAGCAGCTTGCTGTTTTTTGCGGTTGTTCTCTTCCCTAGTTGAGGGTTTTTGTGTTTCTGGGGGCCGGTTGTTCATGCCGTGCTTTTCGTGTCCCTTTGTGTTTGCTGTTTTTGGTTGCCACTTGTGGCTTTTACATCCCGGCATCCTTCCATTCATAACGTTCTATCGTCTTAAGTGTAAATTTTGATGCCGTGATCTTTTGTACAGTTGATCAATGCTCTATATATTTATTACCTTTCACTAAAAAAAAAAAAAAAAGGAGTTCATATTATCAAATCAAGCAAATGAAAGTACTATTCCTTGAAGTTTTCTTTGTGAACAAAATTACTATTTCTCTGTTAATAAATGTTAACACATTCATTTTGGTGACCCATTTAATCATTCATTAATTGCATATAAAATTAGGGATTGATTTTTAACCCCTAAAAATAATGATTTTTATCAAATTGCATGGCATGTAGGGATTAGGAGCCTTTGCAATACTAGTATTAAAATTTATAAAAAAAAAATATCATTTAAACAAAAGAAGAAGAAGAAGAAAAACGACAATTGGGCCTGCTCAGCCTCTTTTCCTTTCTTCTTTTCCTTCTCTCTGGGCCGGCCCAACTTTTTCTTTCCCAGCCTCTCCCTCCCCTCCTCTCCCTCACGCACTCTGCAAGAGAGAAGCTCGGCCACAGAGAAAGGAGGCTGGGTTCGGAGAGGAAGAGAGAGAGGTCCGAGAGAAAGGTTGAGAGAACGATTGAGAGTGGGAGCGGAGCGATAAGTCGAGAGTCGAGAGAGGGTATAGAGTAAGAGAGAAGCTCGACCGTGCTCGAGACCCTGCTTCCCGGCGTCCGTTCTTCTGGTAAGTCTGTTTTCATTTTTTAAGTTCAACCCCCTTCGACCCCAGGATCCCGTCTCGACGACACCAAGGCGGCCGGTCACGGCTCGATCCGTCCCAGGCCCGCCTGCTGTCCGCCGTCGCATAGCCGGGTAGGGCTCCATCACCCCGAGTGCATAGGCGCCCTCCGTGTCGCTCTGTTTTCGGGCCGCCGGACCAGGGGCTCGCGGTTCATCGGTTCGTTCGAGTTCCAACCCTGGCGGTGCTGTGTTTTGTTGCCTCTGGACCCTGCTTGGTTGTCTATTTCTATCTCGATCGCCCTGTGATGTCCCGGTCGAGCTACGCTTGCCCTCCAGTCGACGCCCGCCGGGTGCTCGATGAAATGTCTCTTCGATACCCATGAAAGTTATGTCCGTCTTGCTAAAACCGTAGATCCCTGTGTTCACATTTTGTTGGTTTTCATAGGTCATTGTCGTGATTCCTCGCTTCTATTCTTCATTACGGTTACTTTCGCGCGCGCGGTGTGTTATGCGTTCATCGTTCAGGTGATGGATCGTGGCCAGCCATGACTTTCGTAGAGGGTGAGGGTGGATGGTGGTGGACCAATGAGAAGCGTTCAGTTCTGAATCTTCAGTAAGAAGCATGAGTTTTGTGGATTCGGGCTGAGCGTGGGTTCAATGAGGTTGGGCTTGACGTGTTTGTTGAGAATCGGGCCCGTTCGTTTTTATTTAATTTTCTTAGGATTTCGGGCTTTGACTTTAATGGGCTTGAACTGAATTGTGAGCTATTTTCATATTTGGGTTTGATGGTTCTAGGTGCGTTTGGGAACCACTTCCCAAAGCCCTCAGTTCTCTTGCAAAGTCTTGGCCAAACGCTTTGTAGTTTGGGAAAATTTTTGACCGCATTCCCTAAATGCCAGCGTATGTGTGAAGCCGAAAGCCCAAGGCAGGGGGGACCCGCCTCGCTTTCGGCTTTTTTCGGCATGCCCACACGGACCGTTCATAACTTTTTTTTTTCCGAAATTGTCCTCACGAATGTTTTGTTTTTCCTAGGTTCTTCGCCCTTGTGTCGCAACTGTTCATCTTCTCCGGGGGTTCGGTTCCGCCGATCGACGAGCGGCCGGCGACGCTAGAGGGACGCCGGCGATCGTCGGGGTGGCGCGACCGACGCCCGAGGTGGCGCGACCGAGGGCCGGGTCACCGCAAACCCGGATCCGGGCGGCGGAGACGGTCTTCTCCTTCCGCGAGCTTCTTCTTCCGCGAGCGGTCGCCGCGACCGTTGCCCGAGACGAGCGACACCCGGGCGGTGGCGCGACCGCCGCGACCCGGATCCGGGCGCGGGTCGCGGAGGACCTTGCCACCCCCGATCCGGGTCGCGCGACCTCGGGCGCCCCCGAGATCCGGTGTCGCCGGAGGTTGCCGGAGGTCGCGACGGCGTCGCGCGACCTCACGCCCCGATCCGGCGTCGCCGGAGGTCGCCGGAGATCGCCGGAGGTCGCCGGCGGCCACTCGCCCCTTTGGTCAATTTTTTTTAATTTTTCTTTTGATAATTTTTTTTTTACCACAAAGATCTTTTGCAAGTGTAATTCCCCAAACGCTATTTTGCTCAAAATACTTTACAAAGAGCTTTCAAAGTGCAATTTACCAAACACGGTTGCATTTTGGAAAATACCTTTTAAGTCAAAGGTATTTGCATTTTCCTAAAGACTTTCCCCAAAAAAGTAGTTTCCAAACGCACCCTAACCGAAGTGGGCATAGACTTGGGTTTGTTGTGGCCTAATTTGATTCCGATGAGCCCATTCCATTGTTTAGGCTTTTGTGTCCATGAACCCAACTCGTGGACCAGACTACAGCCCATATTCAGACAGGGCCCCAGGGCCAGCCCTTTGTCCCTATTTTCGGATAATTTTTTTAAAAAAAATATTAAAATTTCAAGAATAATTGAAAATTCTGAATTTTTCTTTTATTTTTACTGAAAATCAAAAGAAAACTTAAAATTTGGTTGTTGAGTAGTTTTCTCTTAAAAATATGCAAAAATCATTGATAAGAAAATTGTGCTCAAAATCGAACAAGCCCTTTCGGTTTTACTATGGGATTCCATTTGTCCTTAAGGACTCAATTACATGCTTTCAATATGATGATTGTGGATTCCCCTTAGTTTGGTTAGATTGGCATTTAGTTATTTCTTAGCACTAGCACTTATTTTTCCTTGCAAATTTATTCAACATTTTCCTTAATTGTTGATGTATGATCACCTCATATGTTAGTAGATAGGTTAAAAATTAATCCAAACTACCTAAAATAAATCATTTTTAAATGAACAAGATTATATACCAAAATGACATTAATTAATTAATTATTATAATAGTCTCCAACCCTAAATTCTCTAGTTATGTAAAAAATGAGGTACATTCCCATGCCTCATTTGATTTTTAACCGACTCCAATAGGTTAGTGACGACTTCGCATTAAAAAATTCTTATAGCGTCTATTTGAATACTCAACATCGCGTGAGGTATGGGCTTGGAGAGCCCACCTCTAAAACTAGAGCTGTAGACCCGTCTTTCAGACAATACCCCTAAATTTATTTTCTTCCCTACCGAGGGATAAGTTGCGACAATAAAGGATAGTGTATTTTTATCCTCTCCTCATTTTTTCTTTCCTAGTCAATTATTTTGTACTAATACATAATCCTTGTAATTAATAATAAGGTTCATTTCTAGTACTTCTAGCAAAAGTGCATCGGCTTTGTGAGTATGCAAAAAGGTCATATTTAAATGATATTAGAGATGTGGTTCCTGATGAGATTCCAGATGGCTTACCACCCATTAGTTCTAAGAAGCACCGAGAACCCCAATGCCGAGTGAAGCAACTAATGGAATTAGGCTTGGCAAAAGTAAGTATTCACCCTTGTGCTATGCCAACCTTTCTTGTTCCTAAGAAGTAAGAAGTATGGACTGTAGCGTTTGTGTTGTGATGGTCGTGCAGCAAATAAATAACAAGCAAGTATCATTTTCCCATTCCATTACTTGATCAGCTACATAGAGCATCTGTCCTATCGAAGATAGACTTGAGAAGCAAATGCCATCAAATTTAAATGCGCTTTGGAGATGAGTGGAAGACCGCTTTCAAGACTCGTGATGGATTACTTGGGTTGGTTGTCGAACCATCTGGCCTTTCAAACGTTCCAAGTACCTTTTATGAGCCTAATGAATCAAATAATTAGGTATTTCATTGGGAGATCTGTTGTCGAGATTTGAATGACATCCTTACTTGTAGCAAGCAATGTGCCGGTACAGCGATAGGGCATCCTCACTTTAGAATAGAATGGACATGGTCCAAAGTTATGGGTGTATTACCTCTTAAATGACATAAATACCCATACATTTTGACAAATTTGCAAGAAAAACCTCAGATCAGGTACCCCCGGGGGTTCCCCCCTCTCCTCAGTCACCATCCCCGTTTACCTTGGCCGCTGTCCGCCACCAACATCACCTCGTCTCACCAAGCCGCCGTACCTTGCCGTCGTGTCCTCGAGCCATTGTACCTTGTCGAAGCAGCATTGGTCTTGTCTATCCATGAAGCCATGTGGATCGAAGCCGCCACAGATGGCATCATTGGTCTAGTGTCACCCAAGGTCGGTAACGCCGAATCTTGGCACGACCACGTCGGATCTGACATTCCGAGCCCAGTCCAACTTGCGACAAAAGCAGAGAACGAGGGCATTGCCCGAGGTTGGGGCGATGGCGATGGTGGCGACGACGGACAGAAGAGGTTTTGCAATAGCTGGCCAGCACGTGGTGTTGGACGACGACCTCCTCTATTCTGGTACGAGGGTGCGTCATCCTCTCTATGGGATCAGGGGCGAGACAAGAAAGAGAGAAAGATATCAGGGGCCGAAGTGGAAATTAGGGAGAGGAAAGGAAAGAAAGGAAAGAAAAATAAGAAATAATGCAATGATGAAGTATCAACCTTTCAGAGAATAATTTTTAAATAAAATATAGCCCTCTAAAATATGCCGATTGATACTTCAACTAAGCATTTATTGCATGGCTTACGAAAGTTATGAACAATGCTTGTACATATGTTTTACACCTATAATTCTCTCCAGGAACAATATAGATGCCACATTTTTTGCTAAGACCAGTGTTTTTCGAATGTTGTCCTTTTGCCAATCGGACCATACACACAAACCTGCGTGTGTATTTATGTATGTATATAGGCATGAAGGTACATTGGTTTCCAAGTGTATTGATCACTTTTGATTTATCATACAAAATGAGATTCTTCACTATATTATAAAACCGCATCACGCATATAGTACGCTTTGAAATACACTTTGAAATAGACGTTCTTTTTATAAAGTGCATTATTGTGGGGACTAATTTCTAAAACCAATGATTTGACGTAAAATTAATATTCTTACAACATGTTCTTTTATACATAAAAAGGGACGAAAGGTTTGCCGAAGCAGTTAAGGGGAATCTTGTGCAAGATTACCATGGCCTTGCGCAGGACCCAAATGGCCTTGCAAATGACTATTTCTCAAAATGCGGTTCGATTTTTCAAACAATGTCGGCATTATAGATTTTTTAGAACCAGGTCGAATAGATGGTTGGGTTAAAAAGTTATGATTGGTGAAAGTCCTATTGCCGTTACTCTTGTGGCATCACACAGCTTACGAAATTATCTTTATGGTGGAATTAGTTAATAGGGCCAAATAATGGAATCCCGGACACCTCATGATTGGATTGTCCTGATTAAAAATTGCGATATCTCTAAATCTGATCTTCCGATTTGGGCAAATTTCACATCACTGGAAAGCTCTTTATGAGCAAGACCCAATTTCACCCTTCGATTGATCTTATAATGGAGTAATATTGTCGGTCAACTTTTGTCAAACATTAGATAAAAACTTAGGTATTTACAATCACTCTAACTTCCTATTCACCCTTGCTAAAATTCAGGTAAATGCCTGTTTCTTCGAATTTACCCCAATCTGTAGGTATCTCTAAGTATTTTCCAGTTTTTGAAATACTTGAACTATGAGTTCTAAGGCAAGGAATGTAGAGGGCACCCTCTGTTAAAGAATTATTGAGATGAAAAGCCTGTCCCTAAAGTCATACAATAGTAGTTTAGCACCCCAGTTGGCTGCTGGCGTTCATTACTAGTCCCATCCAGGAAAAAAATGTGGAATCATCCACAAATATTATATGACAAAGTTAGGCAAAATCTATTAAGCTTAATACCCCTGATTGAGTCTTCCTTCCACTACTTTCTTCATCAGAATTGATAGCTCCTTTGCCACCACTATCGATGGACAGAGAGAAATGGTTCAAGATATTGCAGTGGTTCTCGGTTAAACTCTACACACTGAAGCTAAACTGTTTTTGACAGACATCATTCCCCTGCTCACCCACACATTGCCAAATCCCATTTTGAGTAAGCATTCTTCCAAAACACAATCCAATTCAACATCGCCATAGGTTCCTTATCATGTCGAGCTTCAACACAGCTTGAAATTTCCTTTTTCATCTTCCATGACGTAGTTGATGTGGCACCTCTTGAACAAAATGTTAGTTGTCCCAAAATTTGGCGACCTCTAACAAAAGCACTTAGCTCCATGGAAATCAAGGCAGGAAGCCAAGGCTTTAATCTGTTTGCTTGGGACTTTAGCGATCATCTTATAAGCGAAGCGGCATAGACTGATAGGTCAAATTTTATCAACTGCGACCCCATGAAAGATGATCACGGCCTTTATCACTGGGTTACCATGCTTGGTAGTAATTAATTTCCCAGGACTACAAAGTTAACTGTTAGTGACTTCCTGGCCAATATCACTCACACCAAACACATGCATACGTACAGATATGAGTGTGATTTATATAATTATCTTAAATTCAGGAGGCAAATGAGAGTTGTTTCGTGACCCCGGTGTTAGAAATCTTCCACGTTTGACATGACAAACAAGCCTTTGTCATTACAAAGATACCTTAGGATTTCGGAAGCGGTGCTTTTAAAGAGAAGAGAGGACAGAGAAAGGGCCCTTTTTACGTGAATCATATCTCGTTAAACGATGGTTGTTGTTTTCCCTTAGATCTTCAGCTATTATCAAATTTTGGAGCCGAGTTCTCATGTGCTAACAAGCACAAGTAAAACTAAGGCTGTGTTATGCTTGTAGGATTGTTCCAAGTTAACAAGTCTATATAAAGTCCCCCGTAAGCATTTTTTAGGTTTAGAGTATTTTGATTAATGAATGTTCAAATTTAATCTCTTGGATTAGAGCTTTCTTTGGCTCTATTTTTTCTTTTCTTTTTGTGTGAATTCCATTAAATGGTGAGTTACATCCCATGTATCTTAAGGTGGATTCCTTAGACCCTGAGCATGTGTCCTGTCATATACATTGTATCACGAGATGAATTCCTTTTGGTGGTGAGCACTGAACTTGTGGTACTTGTTAGGATATAATACGCAGAAACGATAGGATCTTGCAATTTATGTCAACGTGAAATCGCCAAAGAAATAAACGAGAAAAATAAGGACACTAGAAATTTACGTGGTTCGATCCGAGTATTGGTATCTACGTCCATGGGGAGAGCCAGCAGCAAATAATCAACTATAATGGGAGAATCATAGTTTACGATCACTCACACACTTTAGTGTTTTCCACACCTAAATTTAACCCAAAACCCAAAGTGTTTATAAATAAATAACTCACTTGGAGATAAACTCACGACACAAATTTACTGCGCGTTCAAGCTCAAAATACAACGCTCTATGTACGCCTGGTTCGCATACATATGAAAACGCGTATCTCTTCGAAGCTTCTCGCGGAGGACTTGCGGCTTCGTAGACTTCGGCAGCATCGTTCTACGTAGGTCTTTGGTGGACTTTGAACGGCAAGGGAAAAGAAGACTTGCAATTCCTTTTTGCTTTTACACGTGTGGCCATGAGGTCAAAACTTTGATCTAGGGCCCACCTTCTTTTCCTTTTTGGCTTCACATGCAAGGGACGTTGCAGAGGCTTCTTTGGCATTAATATGTGTGCGCGCGCCCAAAGTCAAACATTTGACTTTGGGCCCCACATAACTAACTTATACAGCCTCCTCGTGCAGACGCGTGAAGAAAACTTTGATGCCCCTTTTTTTATTTCCTTTTTTGTGTAGCTTCAAAATTCTAGCAAATCACGTTTTGTAAACATTCAAACTCGAGACATAATTTAACAATTCCCCACCTTGACTCGATGTTTGAAGTCAAGTTATAGTGCTCATTGCTGCTCTCCCAATGCCTCGATGGGTGCTCACTCTTCACAGACGCTAATAGAATTCAAGCAAAGCTTGAGTTTCGCCAAATGAACAGATTTAGTCATCATATCTACCGGGTTATCAGCTGTAGCAATCTTTTTAACAATAACATTACCCTTAGTTAAGACATTTCGGATGAAGTGGTATCTGATATTGATATACTTCGTTTGCTCGTGATAAACTGGATTATATGCCAAATATATCGCACATTAGTTATCACAATGTATATCCACATTTTTCTATTATAACCCAAAGTCCGAGAGCAAACTTTGTAATCATATTGCCTCATTCGCTACAAATGTTAGTGTCATATACTCTGCCTCAATTGAAGACAAGGTAATGTGATCTTGTAAGGATACTTTCCAACTAACTGTACCAACCGCTACCGTAAACACATACCCTGCTAAAGACCTGCAATCATCCAAGTCATCGGCATGATTTGAATCCACAAAACCAGTGGTCTCATTGCCATTGCTGTCCCTCCGGTACATTATATCCGCGTCTGTTGTCTCCTTCAAATATCTGAGGATCCACTTCACAACTTCCCAATGAGCTTTACTAGGACGCTTCATGTAGCGACTAACCACGTTTATAGCTTGTGAAATATCAAGCCTAGTGCACATCATAGCATACATAATACTACCCATGGCATTAAAATAAGGAACACGAGACATATGCTCATCCTCCTCTTCAGTCTACGGTGATAATTTTTCTAAAAGTTTAAAGTGCTTTGCTAAAGGTGTATTTACAGATTTTGTCGACTGCATACTAAAATGTACAACGATCTTCTCAATATATTTCTTTTGAGATATATGTATTACTCCTGCAGTCATGTCACGCAAAATCTCCATACCCAAAATTTTATTTGCAACACCTAAATCTTTCATCTCAAATTCAGCATTTAACTGCATCTTCAGCATATCAATATCAGACATATTCTTAGCTGCTATCAGCATATCATCAACATATAAGAGTAGATAAATCAAATAACCATTTTCCAATCTCCTAAAGTAAACGCAACTATCCATCTAACTTTTTAAATAGTTTTGACTAGTCATGAAAGCATTAAAACGTTTATACCACTATTTAGGAGACTGTTTCAGCCCATACAGAGATTTCTTTAACAAGCAAACGTGATCTTCCTTACCGGGAATAGCATATCTTTCTGGTTGTCTCATGTAAATCTGCTCCTCCAACTCACCGTGAAAAAACACAGTTTTTATAACTAGCTGCTCTAACTCGAGATCCTACGAAGCAATTAAGGCAAGTAAAACACGAATAGAAGTATGTCTTACCACATGAGAGAATACCCCATTGTAGTCAATGCTCTCACGCTATGTATATCACTTCACCACAAGTCTCGTCTTATACCTTGCTACCTCAACACTGGGAATGCCCTCTTTTTGTTTAAAGACCCATTTACTTTTGACAATCTTTTGGCTCTTTGGTACTTTGACCAGCTCCCATGTCTGATTTTGATGGAGTGATTCTATCTCTTCACTCATAACCCCTAGCCACTGCGAATGACTCCAAACTAGCCATCGCCTCAGAATAACACGAAGGCTCATCTGCCTCCACCTCATCACCTATAGTCGATGCATAAGCAATATCAATATAACCATAATGTATCGGTGATTTAATTTGCCTTCTCTGTTTATTTGCAGCTATAGTGTGCTACGGTTTTACTGGTTGTTCACTATCACCACTGCGACTTCATCTGTAATCTTAGCTTATGTTACCTTTGAGGTCTCTAGAATCTCCACCTAAAGCTCCACCTCACTAATGACACCATGATTTGTCTTCCTTGTTAGTTGTGTCTCAAAACTCCTCTGTTGAAACATTGCAATCTTGTCGAAGATCACATTTTTGCTGATTAGAAAACCAGGTGATCTGGGATCGATGCACCATAACTGGTAGCCTTTCACCCCATGTGCATAACTTAGAAATATGCACTTTTTTGCCCTTGACTCAAGCTTACCATCACTCGCATGAGCATATGCAAGACATCCGAATATACATAATTCAGAATAATCAACAGGTTTCCCTGACCATACTTCTTCAAGAGTCTTCCACTCGATAATAGATGATGGAGATCAATTAACCAGGTAACATGCCATGTTCAATGGTTCGGCCTAAAATTCCTTGCCAAGTCTTGCATGTGAAAGCATGCATCAAGCTCGCTTAAGCAAAGTTCTGTTTTTCCGTTCTGCCACACCATTCAGCTATGGTATCTCAGGTACCATACGGTGTCTTACAATATCCTCTTTCTCGCAGAACTCAGTAAAATCTTTACCACAAAACTCCATACCATTATCGGTTCTAAGGCACTTAATCTATTTATCTGACTGCTTCTCAATCAAGGCCTTAAATTTCTTAAATCGATCAAACACATTATGTTTGTGCTTCAGAAAGTAAACCCATACCTTCCTCAAATAGTCGTCGATAAATGTCAACATATATCGAACACCTCATTTCGAAGGAATCGAAGATAGGCCTCAGACGTCTGAATGAATATATTCAATTGGTTGTTTGATCGAATGAATAGCTGTAGTAAACTTAACTCGGTGCTGCTTCCCATAGATGCAATGCTCACATAAGTCCAGCTTCCCTATCTTCCAACCCTTCAATTCTTCTGACCCTTCAACAATCCCCTTTCACTCAACATCGTCATGCATGCCTCACTCATGTGCCATAAACGCATATGCTATAATTAAGTCAAGTTAGAATCTGACTCACCTGATGAAATAGCAGCGGTTCCGGTCATAGTCTCTTCCAGTAGATGATAGAGAGTATTCACTTTCTTCTCTTTCATCACTATCATGGTACCTCGAGAGATCTTTAGTACTCCACCTTTAGCGGTGTACCTACACCCAATGTCATCGAATGTCCCTAGAGAAATAAGGTTTTTCTTGAGCTTCGGTAGATACCTCACATCTGTCAATATGCGTACCACCCCATCATGCATCCGAATTCGAATTGTCCCTATCCCCATAGTCTTACATACTGCATTATTCTCCAAAAAAACCCTACAACTATCTGCAGCTTGGTAAGTAGTAAACCAGTTCTTATGAGGCATCATATGATAAAAACACCCTAAATCTAGCACCCATTCGTCTCCTGACGAAGTAGCATTCACACATAATGTGGCATTCTGCCTATCAACTTTATTTCTTCGGTTTGGACAATCTCTGCTGATGTGCCCATTCTCACGACACTCAAAGCACTTCACGCGTCCCTCGTGATTTCAATCCACTTTTACCTCTATTGCTACTAGACTCTTGATGTTGTTTTCTACCCTGAATCATCAATGCTTGTGCTGCTCCTTGCGCTAGACCGTCATCTCACAACTTTCTTTGTCACTCCTTAGAAAATAAGGCAGACTTTACCTCTTATGAGGTAATAGTAGTATGCCCATGGAATAGCGAATCAATAAAATGCTCCAATGACTCTGGTAAAGAGGCTAACAACATTATGCCATATTTTTTATCATCAAGTATCTTACCGACGTTCTTCAAATTCAACATGGGTTTATTAAATTCATCTAGGTGGGTTCTGATAGATGTACCTTCAGTATATCTAAATTGAAACATCTTCTTCAACATGTATAAGCGATTGTTCAAACATTTCTTCACATAGAGTGCTTAAAGTTTTGCTCATAATGTTGCGGCATCCTTCTACTCAACAATCTCTATTAAGACCTCATCCGACAAATTTAATAGAATTGTGATTTTTGCTTTTTCCATTAGCTCTACCCTCTCAGAGGCTTTCATTATAATCAACAACTCATCTTCACCATTTAGTGACTTGGCCAAACATTGTGTTGTCAATAATACCCACATCTTGATGCTCCATAACACAAAATTGTTGCTCCTGTTAAACTTCTCAATTTCAAATTTCCTCTCAAACATAATTGCAGTAACAGAATTTCCAGATAATAATCAGACAAGCAAAAGCTCCAAATCACCATCAAGAAATCCAATCCAAGCTTCAATACCAATTGTTGGGATATAATACGCGGAAACGATAGGATCTTACAATTTACGTCAACGCGAAATCGCCAAACAAATAAATGAGAATAATAAGGACACCAGAAACTTACGTGGTTCGATCTGAGTATCGGTACTTACGTCCATGAGGAGAGCCAGCAGCAAATAATCCACTATAATTGGAGAATCAATGTTTACAATCACTCACATGCTCAACTGTTTCCCACACCTAAATTTAATCCAAAACCCAAGGTGTTTATAAATAAATAACTCACTTGGAGATAAACTCACGATACAAAATTACCGCGCTTTCAAGTTCAAAATACAACACTCTATGTACGCCTGGTTCACATACATACGAAAACGCGTATCTCTTCAAAGCTTCTTACGGAGGACTTGCGGCTTCGTGGACGTGCGGCTTTGTAGACTTCGGCGGCTTCGTTCTACGTAGGTCTTCGGCGGACTTTGAACGGCAAGGGAAAAGAAGACTTGCAATTCCTTTTTGCTTTTATACGTGTGCCCATGAGGTCAAAACTTTGACCTGGGGCCACCTTCTTTTCCTTTTTGGCTTCACATGCGAGGGACGCTGCAGAGGCTTCTTCGGCGTTAATATGTGTGTGCGCGCTAAAGTCAAACATTTGACTTTGGGCCCCACATAACTAACTTATTTGGTCTCCTCGTACGCCGGAAGAAAACTTAGATGCCCCCTTTTTTTTTTATTTCCTTTTTTGTGCAATTTCAAAAGTTCAGCGAATCACGTTTTGTAAATATTCAAACTCAATTATGCTACTTTCTAGATCAACAACCCATCCTGTATCACTCATGAGCACACTCTTCACCCAAATGGCGCATGTATATGTAAATCCTGGGATTTTCTTGTGTCCTCTCATAATGGATAGAATTGATACATAGCCGATTTGTCCAATCAACTTGATACTTTATTTACTCTACGTTAATTTTCTTGAAAACCTAAATGAGCAAAAAAATAATAATAATAAATTGGCGTACGCTATTGCTCACAAAACTTCATAATCACGTTAATCATGGGACCACCAATACAGATATAAAAGAGAGAAAGGTGGTCTTTCTTCAGCGCAATGATATATCAACACAGTTGAGGATCAGAAAAGGGAAGGGAATTCATGAAACTTTCTTAAGAAAACGTCAAAATTTGTCTTTAGGAAAATGATGGACGAGTATACTTGCGTTCAATCAGCCACGACAAACAATTCGCAAAGACTTGGACGGAGTCCTTCATTCTCCTTAGAACCGAACCTTCGCGACAGTGACGTTTTTGTTTATTTATTTCACGGACGATATTTACAGCTTGTCGCGCATGCAATAATGTATATCGAGGAGTCAACCAGCCATGGAAGTATAGTCCAAATAAGTACATTGGCCAAGAATCTTTTTCTCAACAGTGTTTCTCAAGAAATCATTAGAATTTAGAAGCAATGATTGACTTATGAATAAAGAATATCGTAAGGTACTGAAATGTTTCCTAACATTCGGACGTTTGTGGTATGACCTTCGCTAATCAGCACTCCGGCCTCATTCTCATCGTTGGAGGTGAAGTCATTTCTATCGAGCCATTACGCTTCTGCCCATTTTCTTCCCATCCTGAAAAAGTTCCAGTAGTCGCATTAATCAGAACCAAAGGAACCAAATAAGCATCCTCAATGCATAAGTAAAACCATTGATGTAATTATATATATATGTGACAACAAATGCATCCGAACTTTTTAAGTCGCTTGATCCACGCTATCCACAAGATGGCCAAACATGGCCTCCGACATTACTTTGCGTGGAAGATACAATGATTAAATACAGAATTGCATGAAAGTCCTAAACCTTATTATAAAAGTATGGTTAAGTCCTAAAACTCTAAAAAAGTGCATTTAAATCTTAAAATTTGTCATCAAAATACAATCAAGTTTTAAAACTTTTAAAATATGCAATCAAGTCTTAAAACTCATTACAGAAGTACAATTAAATCCTAAACTTTTCAACAAGTACAATCAATGAATTGACTTGATTGTACCAATTTGATAAATTTGAGGACTTGATTACATTTTCTGAAAGTTTTATAACTCAATTGCACTTTTGTAACAAATTTTAGGACTTAATTGCATTTTTGGAAAATTTTAGAATTCAATTGCACAAACGTAACTACTTTTAGGACTTCTGATATATTTATCTTTATGTACAAAGTACTTTACACTAGCAGTAGACGTGATATAAATCAGAAGTGAAGTGGATATGGAAGGAAATGAGTTGAAATCAGAGAGTGAACCCACACTTGTATGGTAGTGGAAGAAAATTAAAATTCTTGCATGTCATTTCCATAATCGTCCTTCCGAAAACCTAGACAAGACAACGGATGCATAATTAAATATATTTACTTCTTATTCTTTCTCCATTATTTTCCTTCAGTGTCTATCTAGATAGGGAAATTATAATTTTCCTTTTTCCCCCATTTCCCTTAAATTTCCTTCCCATTCTAAATAAATAAAAAAGATAATTACCGCGTCAGTTTGCCAAATCAGTGTTCTTATCTCAAATACCATCCCTCTTCATTATACCTAAAGTGAATCTTCTGGGGTTGCTGCAATCTGTTTCTAAGATGGAAAGTTCGCGGTTTGAGCAAATAACCAGTTCAGTTTTTCATAATGGATGTAAACTAGCTTGCATATCAGGTATATCTTTGCGAGTGATGCGTTTTAATCCGTGAAGTTTGTGGGATATTCATGGAATTCGAATGAAAAGACAAATAGAAAATAAGAATAAAAAACCCGAATTTGGAGTATCCTGCTTTTTGGCAATTAGTAGGGTTCAACAAGCAATCGATATTTCACAATCTAGTACCTTGGAGATGACGATACTCTTGACACAGAGCACAACAATGGCAAAGGAAATGAACAGAACAATCGGTGCATGGCTTCTCCTCCCAATTGAATCTCTTCCTCATCTGGGAGCGATTGTAGCAACCGCAACAGCAAGCTCCAAGACCAAAGGTCAACGCAGCGGCTAAACAGTAGAGTGCGCCTTTCTTCACGCAAGCTGCGACAAAACGAGAACATGACATAATAATTATAGTAATCATCCATCATCCTTCCAAGTTATGCTCTTTCGTTTTCATGAACTTAATCTACGGTTAAGGCAAACTGTTGTTATTTTTTTTTTAACAATTCGAGGTAAATTACTGTGGCGGACCCTCGAAGTTCTGAACTTACAGAACGGAAGCTTATTTTTCAACAGTTTAGACCATTTTGAGCTGTTGCCGTTCGGAAACACGGCATGCATTCACAGGTTTTCTTCTCCCTACCAGCTCACTATTCTGCCGCTGGAGCTCCGCCGTCTCTCTCTCTCTCTCTCTCTGGTTTACTCAGATGGTCAAACTCGAATCCTCTCTGGTGTTACTCAGATGGCAGATTTCGAATATGAGGCTGACCACTTATTGGTGCATATATAGAAGATGGAATTGGAATATCTCTTTATTGGCACGCAGACCAATCGCTGAGACATTGATCTCGTTCACAACCATCATCCTCCTTCGTTCGCACGCACAAAGAAGAAGATAGTCGATAAAATACTTACATGAAGATCCTTCTTCCGCATCCTTCGCGATCCTCCCAAAAGTGACGCATGGGCAAAAGAACGTTGTCCAACCTGAAATGCGCACAACAGCAACAACATACGTCACGGGGCAATCATGAACTATACTTGATGTACAACTTCGAGTGGACAAAAGAGGAAATTACAGCTGCATAAATCGTCAGAACAATGACAAATCTTGGACGACCAAGAGACATGTCTCGTTTGCTGCAGTTGACGATGATCATTGCCAGGGAAACAACCAGAGACCACGTATCTTAGATCCCCCATGGTTACTTCCCTTTTAAGGTTTTGCAAGATACGGAAGGAGGGGTGGTGTTGTTGGGGGCGCAAAAAGGTGTAGGTTCCTCCTGTTTGAAAAAACCAAGATGAACGGGTCTTATTTATGAACGCGCCTTCTGATTTTTTAAAGCTTACCTAACGCAAATTGATGTAGTGAGAAGGTATATATGGCCGATCATGCTTCTCTACGTGCCTAATGTATACCTCTCACTACACTACATTCATACAAATCAAACCATGCAAAATGACTTTTCGTTGATGTGGAAATTGGGTAGCTGAAGGGCTCAGCAGACGAATGCGGACTACATTGGAAAGATTTGCCAAGTCGTCTGAGCGAGTCAATTTTGACGTTTTCCGAGTCTTCTTGGTCTTCTATGCACTCCAAGTTCCATGAACATGTACTTGCAGAAGTCTCAACTCTCCGACCGCGCGGCCTAAGGATGGACAGGGACGATAGGAACGCTGATGGATGACATGCATGATATGAGCCCAAGGCCGCTGTTGCCCGTTCCATTGTTTCTACTGATCCATTGGTTAAGAAATAAGCGTCCCTCTAAGACTCCGTTTATTTCACAAAAAATGAATAATTTCAAAAGTATTTTTTCCAAAACAATCGATTGCATTGCTTAAAAAAATGGATGAATGAACAATATTTTCATTTTCCATGAAAATTTTTAGAAATAAATTATGTTGCTAATGAATTTATTTTCCATTGACTAATTTTTTTAAGTAATACAAACAATTATTTTCCAAATTATTCATTTTTTTGCGAAATAAATGGAGCCTAATTTCTGGACCAGCGGCTTAATCGGGCACTCCCATATCCAATTATAGTGTCTAACCAGTAGCTAGAACGTAGGAATCTTTCTAGAAATTCCATGAAGTTTTGTAAAAGGGTGGGCTTTCACATAGTACAACGCAACTTGTGGATGATTTCATGCGTCATTCTCATAAAGTCAATTTTTGTTGTTTCCTTGTAAGTCTTTCTTAGTCCTTTGCCTCTTCATCAAGTTCCATGAACTTTCAATTTAATGTAGTAATCGGAACTTTCAATTTATTGTAGTAATCGGAGCAATTTGCACATAGTTGATGAAATTTGAAAATGTGACTTTCGATCCCTGCCTTAGATATCCCGTGACACACCAATCAACAGCACAAATCGAGCTAGCCGTGTTTAGTTTGGCCTTGTTGTTGTAGTTGTTGTGCCGCCTCTGCGGCTTTTGCATCTCGTCACCCTTCCACTTCTTTTGTTACTACCTTTGGAGTGCAAGTTACTGGTGTCGAGATCTTTTGTATATTTGGCTTTTCTTAATATATATCTTACCTTTACCAAAAAAAAAAAAAAAAAAAAACAGCACAAATCGAGATAATAGTACAATGCAAATTTTGAAGGACTTCATATGTTGTCACCAAGCCAATTTTTGACATTTGCTTTTGAGTCTTTCTTAGTCCTTTTGCCTCTTCATCAAGTTCCAAGAACTTCCGGTTGATTGCAAAAATGTCCGTCTCCACAATTATTCACGAGAAAGGTCAAAGGAGACGAATGAAAGCGTGTTCCTTAGAAATCCCTTGACACACCAATCAATAGCGTCAATCGACATAATAGTAAAGTGCAAATTGTGAAGGACTCCATACGTAGTTGGCATAAAGTCAATTTTCGACGTTTCCTTTTAAGTCTTTGTTAGCCCTTCCACTCTTCATCAAGTTCCACGAACTTTCAGTTTAATGGCTCGCTGAAATTAGTTATGTCTCCCAAGTCCACCAATTCGCAACAATGGTTCAAGTTTTTAACATAAATCAATTTTAAAATGGAGTCGAAATCGATTTGGGGTGGGTTGATTAGAAACCCAAGTGAAGTATCGGGAGAAATACTCACTCACCAATCAGAGAAATTAGGATCGGGACTTGATTACACTAGTTAATCACTAATGCCCTTTCGGTGCCTAATCTTGTTTAAACCCCCGAGGTTTTTGGATGTTCGAGGGATTTTCCATGCATTTTTTGGAGGAAAAACATTTTGAGTCATTTTCTAATTTTTGGACATCAAAGGGATTTTTTGGGATTTTTGGGAAAATACAAGTCTTTTTGGCTTTTTCTGAAATTTTTGACATTTTTGGCTTTTTCATGAATTTTTGGCTTTTTTTTGGATTTTTGACATTTTTTTGGAAAATAAAACATTTTTTGATTTTTTTGATTTTTTTTTTTAAATAAAATACTTTTATCATTTTTTATTATTTTTCGATTTTCTGGAAATTAAAACATTTTCGGTTTTCTGGAATTAAAATATTTTTTGGATATTTTTGATTTTTTTTAAAAAAAAAAATAAAATATTTATTATTTATTTATTTAAAATAATATTTTTATATTAAAATAATAATAAAAACTGACCCGGGTCGGATCCGCGGGTTGGGTCCGACCCGGTTGACGACCCAAAACGCGCGCACGGCCGCAACGCAACGGGCCCGACTCGGATTTTTTTGCTTTTTTTTTTTTTTTTAAAACTCAGCCCACACACACACGGAATTGGGCCTATAAAAAAGGATGCCCGGCCCGAGTTCGAAACCGGCCCGACGAGTGCAAGTCCGACCCGGGAAACCCTACCCGGAACGGAGGAACCGGCCGAAAGGACCCGCGAACCGACCGGTTCTCGGCTTCCTCTCTCCTTCGTTTGTTCGCGGCGCTGGTGAGAGGGACCGAGGCATCACCGGGCAGACGGTGGCGACGGCGGTGACGACGGACTAGACGGCGATGATGGCGGTGACGGCGACGGCGACGACGATCCGCTCATGAGGACAGCGAGGACGATCGGCAATGGGTCTGTGATGGGGGTTTCAGTGGCAGACGGTTCGAAAAGGGGAAGATGCGACGGCGGCGACACGGCCAGCGGTGGTGATGGTTACCGTTACCTGTCTATGACGAGGTGGCGAACGGTGGCGGTGACAGGAGGTAGCGACGTCGGCCCCGTAGCTCCTAGATCTGGCGTGGTGTCGGCGGATCGATCGCGACGCGGCTCGGCGGGGGGTCTCGGTTTCTCAGATCTGGTCCTCCGGAACGTCCTCTCTCCGGCTTCGACTTTCTACGGCCTCAGCTTCTCCGGATCTGGCCCTCCTCTCCGATTTCTCTCTTACTCGACCTCCACACGCTCGGATCTCTCCCCTTCGGGCTCGCTTGTCGCCGGCCTCCCCGAAGTCTCTCGGTGGGAGGTCGATCGAGCTTTCGCGACCCGATTTCTCGCGTGCTCGCTCGTTGATTCTCCCCGAAGTCTCTCAAGGGAAGATCTCCGAGTTCGCCGTGTTCTTCGACGGAGATGGTGCCTCGCTATTTATAGGCGAGGGTCGGCCGGTCGACGGGGATTCGGCCGCCGGTCTTCGCACGCCGAACGAACGCCCACGGCCGAACCGGCGTCCCATCCTCGCTCCTCCAACAAAGCGTGCTCGGCATTGAAGGCGGCCATTAATGGCGCCTGAGATCTGTCATCTCCGGCCGACGTCGACCTACCCTCCTCGGCCCTAGGTTGCGTGAGTTGCAGAGGCGTAGGGGGAAGAAGGGGGAAGAAGGAAGAAGAAGAGGAGAAGAGAGAGGGGCTTGGTCGTGCGAAAAAAAAGAAAGAAAAGGGGGCTGACTGCTTTTCTTGCTTTTATTATTTTCTTTTATTTATTTTGCTTATTATCCGAAAAAGGAAAAACAAAGATTAAAAGAAATTAAAGCCTAAATAATAACCTAAATAAAGTTTTAGGTGTCAACACACTCTTCATCAAGTTCCACGAACTTTCAGTTTATTGCAATAATGTCTGTCTTCGCAATTATTCATGAGAAAGGTCGAAGGAAACAAATGAAAGCGTGTTTCTTAGAAATCCCTTGACTCACCAATCATTAGTGCCAACCGAGATGATAGTATATTGCAAATTGTGAAGGACTTCATACGTAGTTGTCATAAAGTCAATTTTCGATGTTTCCTTTTAAGTCTTTGTTAGCCCTTCCCCACTTCATCAAGTCCCACGAACTTTCAGTTTATTGCAATAATGTCTGTCTTCGCAATTATTCATGAGAAAGGTCGAAGGAGACAAATGAAAGCGCGTTTCTTAGAAATCCATTGACTCACCAATCAATAGCGCCAACCGAGATGATGGCACAACGCAAATTATTAAGGACTTCATAGGTAGTTGTCATAAAGTCAATTTTCGACGTTTTCTTTTAAGTCTTTCTTAGCGCTTCGCCTCTTCATCAAGTTCCACGAACTTTCGGTTTATCGCAATCATGTCCGTCTTGGTAATTATTCACGAGAAGGGTCAAGGGAGACGAACGAAAGCAGGTTTCTTTTTCTTGGTTGGCCACAGAAAAACGGGTTCGTGTTGGTATAAAAGGTTGGAATTTGTGGGAGTCTTACTTTATCTCTACTCGTTTCACAGAGAAACATTCTCTCAAAAAGAGAAGAACTAAATCCTATGTCGTTATAGCTGGTCTTGCTTGGCGAGAAGAATGAGCAACCCGCAACGTAATCAGGTAAGTCTTATGGTCCATTGTTTAACATGATCCTGGGAAGATTGTGAGCATCATTTCATATAACATTCACATTTTCAAGTTTTTAATTGAATGATGCACATTAATCATATTCGGTGTATTGAATTTAAATTAGCTGCCGCATGTCGAGCGGACAAAACCATTTGTGTATCAATCTCGTTCTCTCGAGATGGAAGAATATCTACCTATTGTCACAACCATGTTTTTCTGCCTTCTTTTTGTGCGGTAATAGATTGTTTTCATTTTTCTAGAGACGAATAATGACATAAATAGTTCATAAGCTTCTGATGAACGTTTAATCATTAGCGGACTTGAGAGGCCAAACGGCTAGTGGTGCCCCTACCTTCCTAGGTCCAAAATTCCTTATACTCTTAGGTAAAATAAACTCAAGAAATAATCGTTTATATGGTATGCTAGAAGCTTCTCTCGCCTTCTCTAACCTCTATTCCTCGGTTCCCATGGCGTTTAATGATATCTATGTGTTTTATCTTGGTTTAAATTCGTTCCATCTATTCTTTTAACCTCAACTTGGTTCTTGTTAAGTGGCTTAAAATGATTTTCCTTGCTTAGTGGCTGCAAAGAAAATTTGGGGTTCATTTTCTGGAAGCTCTTCTAGAGAGCAAAAGGGGAGCTATCTGAAGTTCTTACGTAAAAATCACATGCAATTATTAATTTATGGAAAAATTGTCCAAAAAATCATAAACCTATTGTGCGACCGCAATTTCATTCTTGAATTTTCACTTATACCAATTTAATCCTAAACATTTTGATAACTTGCTAAATTTATCTTAAACATTTCAACTATATCAATTCAGTTATAAACTTTATAATAATCATAAAATTTTTAATGATTTGTCAATTTAGTCATTTCAATCAATTTTGACAAAAAATCACTAACATGGATAATATTTGCAATTTTGTATGATTTTTTAAATCTTTTTTCCCTTCCCTTTTCCTTTTCTTTTCTTCTTCCTCTTTTTTTTTTTTTTTTTGTCCTTTCCCTTATGTCCCCATCAACGATTGATGGTTGGCAACCTCTGTCGACCTCAATCAAAGGTCACCCTTGCCAACCTGGGGCAAAGGATGCCCGTGCCTCTGTAGGCAAGAACTACCCTCGTTGGCCTCTAGCAAGGGAAACTGTCACTCGAGGCCAGTGAGACTGGCCCTCACTTGAGGCTGACAACCTCCTTTAGCCATCAACCATTGATGGTAGCGGAGGGAAAAAAAGGAAAAAAGGATAAGGAAAAGGAAAAAGAAAGGAAAAAAAAGTTTTTTAAAAATTGCAAAAAAGTGTCCATGTCAGCATCAGTTGTGCCATGTGGGATAGCTAATGCTAACTAAACTACCACATCAACGATTTCTAGCCAATGAAGGACAAATTTAGCAATTCGTTAAAATATGTATGACTAAATCGGTAAATTATTAAAAGATTATGGGCTAAATTGGCATAATTAAAAAGTTTAAAACTAAATTGACAAGTTTTCAAAAGATTTATGATTAAATTGGCACAATCAAAATGTTTAGGATTGAATTGGTTACCATACATTAAGTTTAGAACTTTTTAAACAATTTTCGTATTCATTTATTTAGGGAACAGATTTGTTGAAAATAAGAAAGTACATGGAGAAAAGTTAAATAGGGGCAAAAGTACACGTTTTTATTTGGAGCTTACTTAACAATTTTCCATTTATATTCACACGGAAACACGGAATTTGTCAGAAATGTTTTTGACGCTCCATTTTACTTGCATAACATAAGCTTATGATGACAACCATGAAGTTTAATTACCATACTAAGCTATAAAGAATAGCCACAACACGGCTTAATGAAAGGGAAGAACATGAGACACCATTTATAGAGCATAAAAAACCATCGTCTTGCTTAGCAGCGTGCGTATTATCACATTGATTGCGTTGTAACCTATTCAGCATGCTCGAAACGGTGATCAATCCGGGATGCAAGATCATGTCTCAATCTACGTCCAGAATATTCTTTGCGGCGTGCCTACGGCCCGGCCGGAGCATAGTATATTTAGGGTTCGTCATCAACTGCGTGGAGTAAACGAAAAAGCCTATGAGCCGGAGATTCTTGCCATCGGCCCTTATCACGGTGGAAAGGACAAGTTCAAATTTATGGAGGAGCAAAAACTGCGGTATGTGAAGCGGTTGCTTTGGAGGAGAAGAGAGGGGAGCGTCGACAAGTACGTGCCAGCTCTAAGAAGTATGGAACAGTGGGCGCGTGATTGCTACGCGGAAGCCGTCGACCTCTCCCAAGAAAAGTTCCTAGCGATGATGCTCATCGATGGTCTTTTCCTCGTCGAGTTGTTCCGTATGAATAGTATAAAGGAACTGAGAGACGAGGACGACCCTGTTATGAAAGAAGATTGGATCCGATTCTGCCTCCCGCGCGATTTAGTGCTGCTCGAGAACCAAATCCCCTTTCTCATCTTGGAAGAACTGTATGGCCTGACCAAGGGTCCGGAAGAGCATTCCGAGCTCATCGACGTTGCCACCAGGTATTTGAATTTCGCACCAAGTGACTCAAATCGCGGGATGCTTCGCGAGAGCAAACATCTTCTGCATCTAATGCACACATGTTTGACTGGCTTGCCTCGGCGGCATCAGCTAAACCCCAGAACCAAGCCGATGACGGAGAAATTCATGTCCCCAGCGGAGCTCAGGGAGTTCGGAGTCAGGTTTAGGGTGAAGAAAAGTCCCGACCTGTTAGATATCACATTCAAGGACGGGACGCTCGAGATACCTGTCTTGACTGTACAGGACCACACCGAGTCGCAGCTTCGAAACCTAATCGCGTACGAGCAGCACCGTCCAAGCGGGGACGTCAACTACATGACAGATTACGTGACGTTCATGGATAGCCTCATAGACTCTTCAAAGGACGTCGAGCTGCTCCGGGCTGCAGGGATTATCAAGAACTACATGGGCGATGACGAGGCGGTTGCGCAGATGTTTAACAAGATGGGCGACTACGTCACCCTGTCCAATTTCTACTACGAAGATATCTTCCGCAGACTGAATGCGCACTGCAAAAAGAGGTGGAATCGTAGTATGGCGAAACTGAGGAGGGAACATCTGCATAGTCCTTGGGCATTGTTGTCCATTTCCGCAGCCACCATGCTGCTCCTTCTCACTGTCGCACAAACAGTGCTTACTTATCTTGCTTACAGAAACGAGGGCAAAAAAGGGTGATCGATGTTTTGTTTGAATTTTTCCCTTGGAACAATTGCTTGTGTTCTATAGCCACTAGTATTGTCTTGGTTTTCCAATGAGGACTTTCTACGTGTTTAATGGAAGGTATTAGATTATTTCCAAATTAGACAGTATTTTTACATCAATTAGGGTCATGCCATGTTATAACAGCAATGTTGTTGTTGACTTCGCGAGATTTATTGTGCTTACACGACTATGGGATTCTATGTTTAATCCCATTTATTGTAGGCAGATTTCCTTCGATACGTGGCCACTTCATGGCCAGCACCGCAAACAATTCATCAGGTTCGAAGCTTTCATGGCCTCGCTTCTGTCTATAGGTTTATAAAGAATTTCAGGTCTACTTCTTCACCAAATACCGAATGGATAAAGAGAGTGAGGTTTCAATGGAACGAAATGATGAAATCACTTAGAGGGAGTTGACTAGGTGATTAAAAAAAATCTCAACAATTTAAAGTAGAATAAAACTAGTCAAGATCAAAGTCTGAACAAATGTAAGATTCTAGAATAAAGTTTAGAATCAGTTATGCAGTAGAGCAAACTTTAGAAGCGCTATGCCAGTGTGTAATAGACTATAACAATAATCAATAAACACAACGTTTATAATGATTCGACTTAAATCAAGTTTACGTCCGCTCTCTTACGTTAATAGCTTATTGGCTAAATTCCACTAAATGATTGAAAAGAGATTACAATATTGAGTGTTAATACTTAGTGATAGGTCACACTATCTCACTCAATCACTTCTTTTGTATTTCTCTCATGATCACAAACTTTTTAAACTCAAGAAAGAAAAGTGTATAATCAAAGTACAATCAAACTTACTCTCTCAAACCCTCGTCTATGCGAGATCCTCTCTACCTCCATGATAGCGCCTTCCCTTTTTACAAACCCTAAGCCCCATATATTCTTCCGTAACCCTTTACCCATTCCCTTATGATTTCATCATAGAATCCTAAAATCCAAAATCCAAAAAAAAAAAAAAAGTGTTCCATTCGAAGTAGCATGGCTGAGTTTTCAAATCGCCTGCTTGTATAATCGAACAGTAACCCCCTCGGCGACCTCAGGACTCCATCGGCTGCGACGATCTTGCAAATGAAGTCTTGTACAGGTGGAGTGTCGATGCTCTCTTCCTCGATGTTACTTTGGGTTTCTGGATCTTAGCTTATTTGAGTGGGATTTAAGCCGTCTCTGATTGTCTTCCCTTGGGTCTTTGGATACCGGTCGATGCGGAATGAGATGTCGATGTATGGATCTAGAAATAGTTGGTGCTGTGCCTTTCTCAGTGTTGGTCGATTGGCAGTAATACATTGGTTTCTCTAGAAAGAGGCAACATTCTTCTTAGTTTCTTGGCGATATCAACCAGAGCAGGAGAACTTTCCACAGAGATTCCTTTCAGCCTCTCTATGCTTATTATTGTCCCTTCTTGGCATAACCTATGAATTTAGTCAGATCTAAAGTCAGTGTAAATGGAAAGCAAGGAAGAAAATGAGATGCGAGTGGTAGCCTTATGCAAAAGTCTTGGGCACCTTTGGTCTGAGGAGGATGTTGTTGAAGTTTCTACTGAAATAACCCCACAAAAAAGGAAGGAATGTAAGCGTACCCTCTTTGGTAAACTTTACTCTAAATCCAACGTGAATTATCCAGCCTTTATATCTACAATGAAGAAAGCATGGAAAACTGAAGCTGTTACCTACTCTCAAAAAGAACCAAGCCAATTTACCTTCATTTTTCAATCGGAGGAGGATAAAGAGAGTTATGAAGACATCACCTTGGTCTTACTCCAATAACTTGCTGGTTCTAAAGCATTGTGAGCCTAAAATCCCCGAGCATTGCTATGATTTTACTAAAGTAGCCTTCTGGGTGCGTATTAGAGGCACTCCCCCTGGCTGGAGAATAAACAAAGGCCCTATTTGGTTGGGCATTTGGAAAGCCCATTTGGGCTCTAAAGTCCCTTGGCCAAATCCAAACGTGTTTGTTTCGGTTTTTTGGATGACTTTGGCGAGATGCAATTGCATCTCCAAGTGGCTCTAAAGGCTTTTAGCCCAATGCAGCTCCGAAGGTACTTTGGGAAGTTGCATCTCCGGAATGCAAGTTTGGTACTATTCAACTTCTCCAAAAATCACCGCACACCACTGCGAAGAACCACCGGCCAAGGGGTCGCGCGTGCCGGCGAGGCACCAGCGATCGCCGCCTAAGGGTTGCTCGACCCCGACGACCGTCGCCTGGGTCGCGCGACCTCAAGCAACGTCGCCGGGTCGCGCGACCCGGCGAACGTCGTCGGGTCACGCGACCTCGGGCAACCGTCGCCGGGTCGTGGGACCTCGGGCGACCGTCGCCAGGGTCGCGCCCGGCCATCCGGCCGCCGGATCCGACGATCCAGTGGCCGGACTTCAAAAAAAATAATACATATGTTTTTTTGTTTTTTAATTTAATAAAAGTCCTTTACAAATGCAAATTTTACCAAACGGTATTTTGGCCAAAGTTGTATCTCAATGCAAATTTTACCAAATGATATTTGCATTTCGGAAAACCCCATTCACCCAAAAGTATTTGCATTTTGGCAAATGTATTCCCCAAAAGCCGAACCCAACGGGCCAAAAGTGTTTACTAATCTGGGAAAAAGGCTTAGGAAAGTCATGGAAGTCCAACTCGATTCAACAAGCAGTGCTCAGCAAAAAGGAGGAAGAGTGAGAATAGAAATTGACCTAACCATTCCTCTAAAGTCGGGGGCTATATTGGATATTGGTAACAAATGGCTTTGGGTGGAATTTAAATACGAGCGCCTCCCACATTATTGCTACTCTTGCGGAAGAATAGGTCACTATGCCACCAACTGTGCTGAAATTCCCTATGCGCAATCATCCTAGGCAATCAACAAAATAGGCCATATGGATCCTGGTTGAAGGTAGAGGCAAGAGACCATAGCCCTTACTGGGAAGCATTTTATGGTAAAATTGAAGAAGAGCTTGTAGTGGAAGAGGTTGTACCTGTTTCATCCACCCAAACCAATGGGATGGATATCATAGCTCGAGAGGCACCACCTGACATGCAAATCGCAGCTTGCAGCAAAAAGAGATTCGAAAGCTTTCAAGAACAGGAGGCAACTCAAGAAAATGCAGTAATTGCTAAAGAAAACAGAGACTCTGGCAAATAGGTATTATACCTTGAACCTCATAAACAAGTTTGATCAAAAGTCGGGAAATGTAGTAAGAAGAATATGAAGGTACATAAGGCAAAAAAACAGAAGTGTGTACCAGAGATATCTCCTCTCCTCATAGATGACACGGACCTTCTGGAGACCCCTGTGAAGTTGATCAAAGATGGACGCGAGTGGGCTTTGGTGGCTAGCCCTAATAAGCCACCAATGACGCCATGAAAATTGTCAGTTGGAATTGTCAGGGGCTGGGCAATCCCGACAATCCGGGAACTAAGAACTTTAATTGCTCACGAAAGGCCCAAACTTACTCTTTCTTATGGAGACAAAAGATAAAGCATCAATGGTGGAAAATGTTTGCAAAAAATTACAATTTTAGAATCTTTTTTTAGTTAATCCAACAAGTATAGCGGGGGGTTTAGCTATTATGTGGCAAGAGGAAGTAACTTTGAAGGTGAAAGCAAGTTCAAAGCAGTTCATAGATGTGGAATACACTGATCCAGAAAGCAGACAAGCTATGCAGATTACCTTTGTCCATGCCTCTACCAACTTTGGAGAGCGTCTGACTTTATGGCAAATACTGGGGACTCTTAAACCTCATAATTCCATCCCATGGATTTGTATGGGAGATTTCAACGAGATATTGTATGTGTGGGAGAAAGTGGGGAAAAAAATCTGATAACAATAGAATTGCAGCATTCAGAGACATGCTTAATGAACTCTCTCTAATGGATGTTGATAGTCATGGATGCGCATACACATGGGCCAACAACAGGGAAGGGGAGGATCTTGTCAAAAAACGACTTGATCGAGTGCTATGTACTTTGGAATGGAGGGTTACCTTTCATGAAACTGAAGCCCAAGCTCTTCCAGCTATTGGTTCAGACCACAACCCTCTAGTCCTTCGGTTATACCCTGGAACAAAGACGAGAAAAAGACAATTTAAATTGGAAGTTTTCTGGACAAAACATGTTGAGTATCATGAAGTTATCCAACAAATATGGTTTGCAAAATCCCTCCATCTATCCTCTTTCTTAGAGAAATTATAGGAGACATCACAAGTGTTGGCCAAGTGGAGCAAAGAAAAGTTTGCTAATGCAACTTTGCAGATAAAAGAGCTTAATAAGGCCTTAACAGAAATCACCAATCGATTAGCTCAGCATACAAGTAGGAAGCAAATACAGAATATCATCAACCAGTGTCGCGACCTCTCTTTTTTTCGACGCCCACGTCAAGGGCGGGCGCCCTAGGAGGCTAATGGCTCGGCTGAATTTATTAAGCCCGGACTCTCCCAAGTCCACCAATTCACGACTTTAATAGTTTGAGTTTTTAACCTGTAAATCAATTTTTAAAATGGAGTCGCCACTAATCGATTTGGGGTGGGTTGATTAGAAACCCAAGTGAAGTATCGGGAGAAATACTCACTCCTGCGCAACCAGAGAAATTAGGATCGGGGATTTGATTACACTAGTTAATCACTAATGCCCTTTCGGTACCTAATCTTGTTTAAACCCTGAGGTTTTTTTGGATGTTTGAGAGATTTTCCATGCATTTATAGAGGAAAAAATATTTTTTGGTCTTTTTCTCATTTTCTTTGACATAAAAAGCATTTTTTGGATTTTTGGATCTTTTTCTGAAAATATAAATCATTTTTTGGCTTTTTCTGACTTTTTTTGGCTTTTTTGGGAAAATATGGACATTTTTTATTTTTTTATTTTTTTAGTTTTATTTATTAAAATATTTATTTTTATATTAAAATAATATAAAAAAGAACCGGGTTGGCTCCAGGGTTGGGACCGATCCGATTCGCGACCCGCGAGACACAGGACGGGCCCGCGTTAAGCCCGACCCGGGGTTTTTTTTTTTTTTTGCCTTTTTTTAAAAAAAAAACTCAGCCCACTCGCCGGAATTGGGCCTACTTTACAAAAAGGTGCAGCCCAACAGCAAACCAGCCCACGCGTACAACCCGGCCTGTTTTGAAGCCAAACCCTACCCGATTCAGACCCACGCCCGACTCGATTTTCAGCCGCTAACCAGGCTTGCAGCCGCGACCCAATCCTAGCGAAACCCTACCCGACCCGATGACCTGGCTTCGCGGGAACCCTTGAGCTCAACGATTCACGACGCCGAGAGGGGGAAGCTGGAGCGGCGGCTTAAGTCGACGACAATGGCGATGACGGGCCTGACGGCGACGACGACTAGGGCGACGACGGGCAGCTGTTGGTTTTCAGAAAAGACGGTGGCAACGTTGACAGGTGATTGCTTGGATTCTCGCGGGGGAGCGACGGCGAAGCTGCGGCGATAGGTAGGGGCAGCGACCAGGGTTTCGGGCAGAAACAACGATGGCCAAGCAAAGCTGATACCTACCTGTGGAGAGGGTATGGCGCAACAGCGTGGGAAATGGTGAAAACCCAGCGTAGGGGGAACTCCGTGACGGGGGCTCCAAGTTGCGGCGGTTCTTTGAGCTCCGGAGCAGCAGCGGATCTGGGGGTGCAGGTGCGTGTGACAACAACGGGGCAGCTACGGCGCCTCTTCGGCTTCCGGATCCGGCCTTCCTCCCTCCGATCGATCTCCCTCAAATCTCGGCCAACTCGCTCTCGAACCTCCCCTGAAGTCTCTCGGGGGAAGTTCTTCAGAGTTCGCGGGCTTTGATCTTTCGGCCGTGCTCGCTCTTTGAGCTCCCTAAAGTCTCTCAGGGACCTCTTTAAGCTTGCTGGCCTCTTGTGTCTCCTTCGACGGAGGTGGTGCCCCGCTATTTATAGGCGAGGAGGTCTGGTTGACGAAGCTTCGACCGCCGGTCCCCTTCGCTCGCCGAGCGGTTCTCCTTGGCTTGACCGGCATCCCATCTGAGCTTCTCAAATAGGCATGCTCAGCATTAAAGGAAGCCAATAATGGCACTTGAGATCTGTCCCTTCTAGCCGACGTCGGCCTACACTCCTCGGCTGTAGGTTCCTTCGCGCGCGTGAGTTGCAGAGGCGGAGGGGAAGAAGAGAAAAGAAGGAAGAAGAAGAAGAGAGAGAGGGCTAGGCTGGAGGAGAAGGAGGTTGGGCCATAAGGGCCCATGCGGGGGGGAGAGAAGAAGAAGAGGGGGCTGCTTCTTTTTTTGTTTTTTTGTTGTGTTTTTTTTTTTTTTTGGTGTTTTTGTTATTTGTTTTGTTTATTATCCGAAAAAAAAGGGAAAAATACATAAATAAAGAAACTAAGGCCAAATTAATAACCTAATCAAAATTTTAGGTGTCAACAGCTGCCCCTCTTTGAAGGTGAGTTCGCAGAGGTTACATTCAAAGACAAACTGACACCTAAATTTTGTTCGTACATATGTAATAGATTATATCTTATTTGGGACCTAGTGTCCTATGCAGAAAATAAGCAATATAATATACTAAGACAGATAAAAAGATACCTATAATTACTTACCAGGAGTGAGTGAGATAAGGTGTGAACCCCGAGTTTTGGCAAGTATCAAGGTGTCATCTTACCTGTTGCATGAGGAGATTGCTTCTCCAGGACCCGAACCATTCTTCGGTCGCCTATTGGAGCAATAAGTGATTTGTCTAGGACCCGAACCTTTCTTCGGTTGCCTTGACGGGGAATTGCCTTCCCAGGACCCGAACCTTTCTTCGGTCGCTGTTAGAGCAATAAGTTGGTTTGTCTAGGACCCGAACCTTTCTTCGGTCGCCTTGATGGGGAATTGCCTTCCCAAGACCCAAACCTTTCTTCGGTCGCTGTTAGAGCAATAAGTTGGTTTGTCTAGGACCCGAACCTTTCTTCGGTCGCCTTGACGGGGAATTGCTTTTCCGGGACCCGAACCTTTCTTCGGTTGCTGTTAGAGCAATAAGTTTTTTTGTCTAGGACCCGAACCTTTCTTGATCGCCTTGACAGGAAATTGCTTTTCCAGACCCGAACCTTTCTTCGGTCGCATGTTAGAGTAATAAGTTGTTTTTCTAGGACCCGAACCTTTCTTCGGTCGCCTTGACGGGGAATTGCTTTTCCAGGGACTGAACTTTTCTTCGGTCGCTTGTTAGAGCAATAAGTTGGTTTGTCTATGACCCGAACCTTTCTTCGGTCGCCTTGACGGGGAATTGTTTTTCCAGGACCCGAACCTTTCTTCGGTCGCCTTGACAGGAGATGTGCTGACCTTTCTCAGGGCATCTGTTTGTTGGGAGATAGTACCTGGACGATTATAGGTACAAACTCTTGGCGGATACCTGGATGATCACAAGTATCAAAGAAGTACCTGAATGATCACAAGTACAAACTCTTTGGGGATACCTAGATGATCACAAGTATCGAAGGGGTACCTGGATGATCACAAGTACAAACTCTGAAGGAAGAATCAAGGCATACCTGGGATATTCGTGAAGGTCTCTCACTTACTGGTAATTAGGAATATCGAGGGCGTGCCCCGCATATTCATGAAGGTCTCTCACCTCCTGGTAATTAGGAATATTGAGGACGTGCCTCGCATATTCGTGAAGGTCTCTCACCTCTTGGTATGGGGAATATCGAGGACATGCCCCGCATATTCATGAAGGTCTCTCACCTCCTGGTAGTTGGAATATCGAGGACGTGCCTTGGATATTCATGAAGGTCTTTCACATCCTGGTAATTGAGAATATTGAAGACGTACCTTGGATATTCATAAAGGTCTCCCACCTCCTGGTATTTGGAATATCGAGGACGTACCTTGGATAATCGTGAAGGTCTCTCACCTCCTGGTAATTAGGAATATCGAGGACGTACCTGGGATATTCATGAAGGTCTCTCACCTCCTGGTAGTTGGAATATCGAGGACGTGCCTTGGATATTTATGAAGGTCTCTCACCTTCTGGTAATTGGGAATATCGAGAACGTGCCTCGCATATTCGTGAAGGTCTCTCACCTCCTAGTAATTAGGAATATCGAGGGTGTACCTTGGATATTCGTGAAGGTCTCTCACCTCCTGGAAATTGGGAATATTGAGGACGTGCCTCGCATATTCATGAAGGTCTCTCACCTCCTAGTAAAGGGGAATATCGAGGATGTACCTGGGATATTCGTGAATGTCTCTCACCTCCTAGTAATGGGAATATCGAGGGTGTGCCCCGCATATTCGTGAAGGTTTCTCACCTCCTAGTAGTTAGAATATCAAGGACGTACCTTGGATATTCATAAAGGTCTCTCACCTCCTGGTAATTAGGAATATTGAGGACGTGCCTCGCATATTCATGAAGGTCTCTCACCTCCTGGTAAAGGGGATATCGAGGGCGTGCCCCACATATTCGTGAAGGTCTCTCACCTCCTGGTAGTTGGAATATCGAGGACGTACCTTGTATATTCATGAAGGTCTCTCACCTCCTGGTAATTGGGAATATTGAGGACGTGCCTCGCATATTCATGAATGTCTCTCACCTCCTGGTAATTGGGAATATCGAGGACGTACCTTGGATATTCATGAAAGTCTCTCACCTCCTGGTAATTGGGAATATCGAGGACGTACCTGGGATATTCATGAAGGTCTCCCACCTCCTGGCAACATAAACTTGAATGTAGCACGAGGCTTACCTGGATGGCCACAGGCACTCAAAAGGGCTAGAACACCTGGGTAGCCACAGGTGTACAAAGTACTGGAATACTTGGATGAACACAAGTATTTAATGATATGATCTGGGACCACTCGGGTAGGTCCAAGTATCATGATGATAAGAGAGCATACCTGGGTAACCGCAGGTGCACAACGCAGTGGAGTGCTTGAACAGCTACTATATCATTTGGGGACAACTCGGGCAGGTTGAGTGTCATGAAAAAGGGGCTATCCGAACAATGGCCGGTACTCGAAGACAAGAGGATACTTGGACAATCACAAGCATCCAAACTCAAGGGACGATTCGAATAAGTCGAGTGTCAAGAAGAGAGTACCTGGACAACGGTAGGTACTTTAAGACAAATGGGGATAGGGATATGCTTACTTGGCAATATCTCTGACCTATGAGAGTATGTCTGCTATTTGCACAATATACACACATAATTGTATATGCTGTAAATTCATGAGTTCAAATGAGATTCATGCATGATAATTTTGTCAATTTTGCATCCTTTGATTTCCACTGGGGAAGATTTTGAAAGACAACCTTTATTTAGAATGTAGATGTCTTGAGCATGCCAGATGAGAGACTTTCAGTCTGAAAGGACTTTTCCCTCACTCTCATGGAAAAGGCTATCCTGACCATTGATGCAAGATTTATAAGGAATACACTATCTCACTGTCATCATGTCAGCAGGGGTCTAAGTATTCTCACAAACAATACGACTTTACCAATGTGAGAAGTCTTTGTTGAAACTGTGATAAAGTCTTTGTCGGCGGCTCATCAAAGGGGAGCATCAAGGTCAAAGTCGATGGACGAAAATGTTGCACGATCATCTCCGGGTTTACAAGTCAAGAACCCTGCGAAAAGAAATAAAATAGTCTTGCTCGTACTTCTTCGAGCGATGTTTATAGACATATGAAATCTTACGTTAATTAAAGTGCCCCTAATCTGAAAAGACTTTTACAATGGGATGCAATGTAGGCTTGATTTATGTGTAAAAAGGTAAGAGCTGATGATTGCCTTGGCATTTGTCACCAGTCTTTCTTCTCACTGTCAAATGGAGGTTCTATGGACCACAACAGCAACATTTTCTTGGCTGTATTTTTGACTGGGGGGCATTGGCCTTGCTTTTATCAGGCACACTACTTTTTCCATGCCCCTATTTTTTATTCTAACTTTTCATTTATTGGCATTGACCTTACTTTTACCAGGTACACTATTTTTTTATGCCCCTGTTTTTTCATTCTTGTCCTTAGAGGAACTAGCTTAGGCAAGTTCAATCACGACACTGTTGTTAGACTCTTGAGTCTTCATCTTTAGCTAGCGCTCTGAGCTACGCTGCTTAAATGGTAATAACTTTTGTTTTGCCTCCACATGATGGTGAAATTACATACTCAATTGGGTTGTACAATGAATACAAGTGCGTAGAGAAAGAATTGCTCTTCGTCATTCTAGGGCACTTAAATTAACGCGAGTGTTCATATGCAATAAAGACACTCGAAGATTGATTCAAGTGCAAGCAAGAAAATTTCTATCCCTCTTCTCACCTCGTGATGCTGCTTCGCCTCCGATCTGCCCCAGTGTGGGGTGGTTCTTGACGAGAATATGAGAGAAGCTTCACTAGTGTATGGGGCTCAAAGGGGTGAGCAATGAAATGCCTCTCACTATTTTGGTTATCGTATCATTCGCGAGAAAACTCTTTACCCTGCAGTTATGGAATCTTCTACACTCATCTCACAAGTGTATAGATGGGGGGGATTGTGTGTAGTATATGGCTTGCCTTTCGTCATTCTGACGTGCCTCATCCAGCATGCTCAATCAATCTTGTATTCTTCACTTAGCTGTCTATTCTAATAATCCTCAGTGGAATCAGCGACTTAGACAGACAAAATCATCATGCATAATTCTTCTGGAAGTGACATGCAACATTTTGAATATGATGGAGTTTGAACTCTTCAAAACAAGTGAATGGTTTTGACTCAAAAAAAGACCCTATTGACAACTTTAAGAGTTAACATAATGGTGTTTCCAAATATGTTAAATTTTGAACATCAAAAGGGTTATTCGCAAATGGGTGTCGATAGTTGTCCCTATTGATTAGGGATATGACACATGAATGATCAGTCGGGGTTGGGAATCTAATCGGGCATCTCTGTTTTTGCCCTTAGGACGCCATTTTGCTTAGGAGAGCTTATCAGAGTTTGACATGTCTTTCTTTGATTTGTTATCCGCATTTTTTTACGGTCAAGTGATCCTGCAACAGATAAAAAGGATCATGTTAGTCAGAAGCTCTTTCAAGAGTCAAATAACTTGAAAGCAATACAACATTACTCTTCACTGGTTTGCAGATGATTGGATAGACCTGAAGTGCAAGTGGGACACGAAGTCCTATGTCTTTTGCTTTGTTAAGTCACATGTTCTCTCGTAATTTGCAAGTGCAAGAGAAGCAAAAAAAAAAAAAAATTATGATTTTTTTACCAAGCGGCTAATCTATGCCGCGTCGGGATTCGAACCCCGACTTTGGACCGTTTTGCTTTTTCCCGGATACCACTCGGCTAGAGGCGCCGATGGTGTCCGTAGGACGCTTCTTTTTTCATTTAACCGAACCGGCTCCTGGACGACACGTCCTTTCATACCCAGTTAGGTAAATCAATATGGGTCACTTGATTTGCCCAAATTAACCATTAAGCTTGTTTCTTGAATCATATGCTTCCTGTCAATAGAAGAAAATATGTCAAAAGTGAGTTCAGATACTAGGAGTATTAGAAACGATACCAAATTACTCTTCCCCAGAGTTTATATTTGCTGACTCCTAGGGATATTTGAATGTCAATGATGGCCTTTTGTTTTTGACACAGTTCAATATCTCTTTTGATTGGCCCTCTTCATTTGTGGCCCTATGTACACAATTGATGATTTGCAACGCCTTCCTTCTGTGGAATTCCGTCTTTGACCATATGACCATTAGTAGCATTGAGCAAAGTCATATACTTCAAGCTTCCATGGAATCTGAGATGGACAATCAAAACCTCTAATTCTCTGATGGCAATTACTTCTTGCAAGAGCATGCATCTGGAACAAGAAGTCAGGTTTCTAGGTCCTCATTTTGAATAGGGGGCTAGAGACCGCTTCAACCATCTAGATTTTCTCCCTGTTGACAGTAGCCAATTCAAGAGAAGAAATTCCTTTTCTGTGCTTCTTGGCTTGTCAAAGCTAGAAATCCCGTTGAGGAAACCACAACATTTAGTTGCTCAAACACGTTGTGGGGAAAAAATATTGTTCGAGCTTGTGAAGGAGTTAGGCATGAGCGAGGTGGAGTGCATAGAGCTCTTGGGGACGGCTTGATTTCAACCGTATGCATGTACCTATTACGTCCTATCTTTCGTTTCCTGTAAAGAGAAGACATCATTTCCAAAATTATATTCAGAGAATAAGACTCACCCTTTTGAAATGGGATGCTTCTTTCTGTTTGCCCCTATTTTCTTGGCAATGTGTCTTCGAATTTGGTGAGTTCACATGATGCGCTTGCTTCGAATGCCCCTTGTTACACTAAGTCAAAGGGGATGGGGATGATATTCTGAGACACAAAGTGAGTGAGTCAAAAAGACAAACATAATTAAAGCTAACATCTTGTTTTGACGAAAGCTTTTGCTGATGAAGTGTTTTTTGTTTTCAAAATATGTATTCGGGAGAGAAAAAGCATGAGGAAGCCCAGCCCCCAGTATTCTCCTTGGATGATATTTTCTTTTCATGGTTGGATAACATCACTAGGCCAGTTTGGGATACCGCCTCATGCTTTCAAAACAAAATATTAGAACTGTACATTAGATTACTGGAATGGAAAATACAACAGTAGCACACTAGACAGGATAAGAAACATGAAATTATAAAAACAAGCAATACCCATGAAAACTCCTATGAAAAGGAACACTTTGATAGTGATGGCTTTGAAATCAAGCGCCTTTGAGTTCCTCGCCTCCAGTAGACTCGAAGCATTCGCATGATAGGACCACTTCATTGAAGCTACGGAAATGCAACCCATGCAACCAACAGCGATGCTTGCGGGGTAAAGCTCCTATGAACAGCTTTATCATTTCTTCTTCGGCCAGCTGAGGGTAGGTTTGCATCATAAAAGCTTCCCACCTCTTTGCATATGCTCAGAAATCCTCCATTGGTCTTCTTTTGAAGTGAACCAAGTTCTGACAAGGCACTTCAGTCCCAATCTGGCTTTGATACTGAAGCAGGAATGCAGAAGAAAGCTCATTCCAATCTCTCGTGAGGTAGATATCTGCTGTGATGAACCATTGTAATGCAGACCCCGTAAGACTTTCTTGGAAGGCTTGAGTTGTGAATGACATCGGGCTATAGTATCGACTCATTTCAGCGTGGAGATATTGCAAATGAGCCACGGGGCAAGTTGTGCCATTATACTTATGGAGATTAGGTATCCACATCTCTCCAGGGGTCATGATCCTATGAACGTAAGACGGGCTTGATGTATCCTGGTTAGGCCATTGGTTTTCCCACTACATATTCGTTGTAGTGGTGAATTTTCATGTTTCAGGAGAGTTGACTCTACCGAGATTACCCCCATTGCTTTCTTCTTGGTCAAAATTTCCAAATGAGGATGAAGTATTTAAGCTATCCTCGTGGTCAGAGGACGAACTTAGTACTTCATTAGGATCGTAGCAGATAAAGACGTATGCTTCCTCTTCTGACGGACCTTCATCCCCGGATGAGAGTATGAAACAGTTATACGATGAATCGTCAGTTTCATTGTCGAAATAACGCTAGAAGTCCTTGGGATTGTATTCTAGGGCCGGGAAGTCTTCAGGGTTGTACTGTAGAGGATGGTGCCCTTCAAAGCTATATTCTTGGGAATGCTCGAAGCTTTGGTGCGGTGGCTCGTCGGTAGATGCTGAATCGATTTGCTTAGGCTTTCTTTTCTTGGCTTATGGTCCAGACCTTTTAAGTAAGGCCCTTCGTTTTGCTAACTTGATTATGTCAAGGGAAGTGAGAGACATTAGAGTTTCACTGTTTGATTCACTTTCCAAGTTGATAGGGGTCGATATTCTTTGGACCCTAGCTCTGGGAGTAAGCTTGGGGAGTCGTCCAGTCGTGCCCCACTCTTGAACAGGCTATGTGTCTTTAATCTCGTGCAAAGGCTCCTTGCCTTTCCTAGTGGGGAATTTTCCAGCAACAAGATGTTGCTCAGCTGCCCATTTATCATGCAAGGCTTGATTGACACGCTCCTTTCCTATCTTAGCGACAAACGGTTCCTCGTGCCCCATGATCATCAGTTCTTTGTAGGGCAAGGCTATGTCAGGGCTGATGTCAATATCATATTCTTGGTGAAAAACATGAATTAGTTTCCTCCAGGTTTTAAGGGGACTAATCTTCCTGACAATGTACCATCGCAAGGCAGGGCCGGTCAAGCTCGATTAGTACGATTGAATCATCCTTCGAACCAGGTAGGCCTGCAAATAGGTCTCTGGGCGGGAGGTATCAACATACCTTTCGCATTCAGGTGTTTTGAGCTTTTCAGGGATCTCAATGCCGGTGTAATTGGACATATCCATGGAATTCTGCTCCTGCAGTTGGCTTAACTTTTTCATGATTTTTTCAAACTGTCTATGGTACTGGCTATTTTCTGGCAAATTTGTGGGCGTCATGACGGTGTTTGAGGCAACTATAGAGTTGGGCTCAGCTTGAGTGGATTTCATTTGTCTCGAGAGTTGTTGAAGGACAATGGACATCTATCCTACGCCGTCTTCAATGTTAATGAGGCGATTTTATACATCATTCTGATCGACCCCTATTAGATGAGGCCATTCACGGACGAGTGGTGGCCGACGATTCATAATTACCTGTCGTTGCGAAAATAATGAATGAGCACGAAAGTAAACAGAGATTGACCCATGGCAATGGTTTAACTACTTTTTTATTTATCAAAAGACGATTTTATAGACCGTAAACTTCTGACATCTAAAACTCGAAATTGAAATGACAGAATAAAATACTAGACATTAAACAAAAATCCCTAAACAATGGGACAAAACTTTCACAAGATTAACACTAAGGGGCACATGATTCCTAATCTATATGCGACGGGGAGCCTTGCTCTTGCAAGGATGCCTGCTTCCTTGGGCTGGCTCTAAGGTGTGTGTCCAGTCCATTCCCAAATCCCTCTCCATGAGCTATGCTTGCTCGTGCTGGCTGCTCTCGCCGATTGAGTGAGGGACTAATGGCTTCCATTTTGTCGGGATACGATGGTTGTGGATGTAGGACATGGAGGCATGCTGGGCTTTTTCTTCTCCCTCAAGCCCTTCAGGTACCATGATCCTTTTGCAATGGCACTTGTTCCATGCTTCCTCAACAATGTCAATCATGTCTTCAAAACTTTGATGAGTGAAGAGAAGTGGAGGGACCCTCTTCTTGAAAGATGGCGGGATCTCCTGAAGGGCTCCATACTGTCGTACCACCCTTTGTGGGAAATAGGAAAAAGCACCGATGAGGCCGAGTAACGGAATTGGATAGCGGCGCTTGAAAGCAAAGCGAGCTCTCTTTTCATAGAACCAATCAGCACACCATTGGAATGCCTCAGGAGCCGGGTCTCTTAGGAAATTTATCCAATTTAAACAACTTTGATTGGGAATGCATGGTCTTAAAACCATAAATTTTTGTAATGGATTTTTGAAATCATTCATTCCAGATGATCGCATAAAGCCTCGAAATTCACTTAGGTGAGAAAAGAACCAGACTTGTAAAATTTCCGGAGAGACCCGCATGATTTTTTCCGTGTTTTCTTTAAAACGATTAAATGATAAAAATGTTTCAGTTAAAATCATATTGACATAATTTTGCCCCCTCAAGATTTGATCAACTATTCATGCCATCTTAGGACTTATGACATTTCTTTGATGGGGAAAAATGATGAACCCAAAAAAGGCCAGAAGGAAAATCTCGCTTTTTTGGGGTCATAGGCTGATTTTGAAAACAGGCATTCATGAATTCTAGTGGGCATGTATTATGGTTGTCTTCAAGAATTTGTCTCATGACATGGATTTCAGTTCCTAAAAGTCGTGCTAACCTGCGCCACGGGAGGGCGCCTGTCGATGGCCTAACAAGCTTTTTCTCGAGAGACATTCTAGTGATAATGTTGTATTCTTCTAGAGTTGGGGTTAGCTTAAACCCTCCAAATACAAAAGTAGTCGTTTTCGGGCACCAGAAATGTGATATGGCTTGTATGACTTCGGGATGAACAGTGATTTGAATCAATGATATGAGATGACCGACTTTGGCTTTTACGCGCTCTTGGGCATACTGATCCAATTGACCCCACCATCTGAAGAGCTCCGCCTTGGGAGCAGAAATGAACTGGATATCGTCTTTCCCCATCACATATAAACTGGGACTTGAAAAGCTTATCCTAAATTGCCATGGGTCAAATAAAAAGACTGAGTAAAAGTAAAGAAATCACTTTGCTTTTAAATAAAATGACAAGCACAAAGACATGCACATGAGATGTGTGGCTCGATTTCTAACTCAGAAGGCTTGTTGAAATTAAAAAGGTATCCGCCCGTCACAATCTCGCGTTAGCAGCATACCCTTTTAACCTCGACTAAGAAATTCGGGGAAAAGAAAGGCAACCTCTACATCGCAGTCTCGCGTTCGAGGTCATATCTTTCTTAACACCATCCTAGAAATCCTATGGCGGCCCAAGTCCGACGGCCGGGTTGTGTGTGCCATGTGTAGTGCTAAAACATTTTAAGGATGCCCATCAGTTTATAATCACAAAACATTTTATTTTCATAGAATAAAAAAAACTTTAAGCTATTACCCTGCATAAAAGAAAAAAATTCAAGTCAGCAAGGCATTTAAACAAAGATAAAATGGCCTAAGTTCAAATGTCCTCAGCGGAGTCGACAAGCTGTCGCGACCTCTTTTTTTTTCGACGCCCACGTTAGGGGCGGGCGCCCTAGGAGGCTAATGGCTCATTTGAATTTATTAAGCCCGGACTCTCCCAAGTCTACCAATTCACGACTTTAATAGTCTGACTTTTTAACCTGTAAATCAATTTTTAAAATGGAGTCGCCACTAATCGATTTCGGGTGGGTTGATTAGAAATCCAAGTGAAGTATCGGAAGAAATACTCACTCCTGTGCAACCAGAGAAATTAGGATCGGGAACTTGACTACACTAGTTAATCATTAATGCACTTTCGGTACCTAATCTTGTTTAAATCCTTTGGTTTTTTTTTTTTTATGTTTGAGAGATTTTCCATGCTTTTATAGAGGAAAAATATTTTTTTGGTCTTTTTCTATTTTTTTTACATAAAAAGCATTTTTTGGATTTTTGGATCTTTTTCTGAAAATATAAATCATTTTTTGGCTTTTTCTGACTTTTTGGGAAAATATGGACATTTTTGATTTTTTTTGATTTTTTTGGAAAATAAATTATTTTTTTGATTTTTTTAGTTTTATTTATTAAAATATTTTTTATATTAAAATAATATAAAAACGAACCGGGTCGGCTCCAGGGTTGGGACCGATCCGGTTCACGACCCGCGAGACCTGGATAGGCCCGCGTTGTGGGCCCGACTCGGGTTTTTTTTTTTTTTTGCCTTTTTTTTTTAAAAAAACTCAGCCCACTTTTACCGAAACGGGCCTACTTTACAAAAAGGTGCGGCCCAACAGCAAACCAGCCCATGTGTACAACCCAGCCTGTTTTGAAGCCAAACCCTACTCGATTCAGACCCACGCCCGACCCGATTTTCAGCTGCTGACCCGGCTTGCAACCGCGACCCGATCCTAGCGAAACCCTACCCAACCTGGCTTCGCGGGAACCCTAGAGCTCGACGATTCGCGGCGCCGAGAGGGGGAAGCTGGAGCGGCGGCTTGCGTCGACGACGATGGCGACGATGGGCCTGACGGCGATGACGACTAGGGCGACGACGGGCGGTTGTTGGTTTTCAGAAAAGACGGCGGCAACATTGACGAGCGATTGCTGGATTCTCGCGGGGGGGAGCGACAGCGAAGCTGCGGCGATAGGTAGGGGCAACGACCAGGGTTTCAGGCAAAAACAACAATGGCCAAGCAAAGCTAATACCTGCCTGTGGAGAGGGTATGGCGCAGCGGCGTGGGAAATGGTGACGACCCAGCGTAGGGGGAACTCCGCAATGGGGGCTCCGAGTTGCGGCGGTTCTTTGAGCTCCGGAGTAGTAGCGGATCTGGGGGTGCAGGTGCGTGTCACGACAATAGGGCAGCTACGGCGCCTCTTCAGCTTCCGGATCTAGCCTTCCTCCCTCCGATCGATCTCCCTCAGATCTCGGCCAGCTCGCTCTTGAACCTCCCCGAAAGTCTCTCGAGGGAAGTTCTTCAGAGTTCGCCGGCTTTGATCTTTCGGCCGTGCTCGCTTTTTGAGCTCCTTGAAGTCTCTCAGGGACCTCTCTAAGCTTGATGGCCTCTTGTGTGTCCTTCGACGGAGGTGGTGCCCCGCTATTTATAGGCGAGGAGGTCCGGTCGGCGGAGCTTCGATCGCCGGTCCCCTTCGCTCGCCGAGCGGTTCTCCTCGGCTTGACCGGCATCCCATCCGAGCTTCTCAAACAGGCATGCTCGGCATTGAAGGAAGCCAATAATGGCACTTGAGATCTGTCCCTTCCAGCCAACGTCGGCCTACACTCCTCGACTGTAGGTTCCTTCGCACGCGTGAGTTGTAGAGGCGGAGGGGAAGAAGAGAGAAGAAGGAAGAAAAAGAAGAAGAGAGAGAGGGCCGAGCTGGAGGAGAAGGAGGTTGGGCCATAAGGGCCCATGCAGGGGGGAGAGAAGAAGAAGAGGGGACTGGGCGCAAAGGCCCAGCCCCGATGGGCTGCTTCTTTTTTTGTTTTTTTTTTTGTTATTGTTGTTTTTTTTTTTGTGTTTTTGTTATTTTTTTTGTTTATTATCTGAAAAAAAAGGAAAAAATACATAAATAAAGAAACTAAGGCCAAATTAATAACCTAATCAAAATTTTAGGTGTCAACAACCGGATAGAGATATTGAGAAAACAGGAAGAACAATTCTGGGGTATGAGATCACGTATCAAGTGGCTGCAATGGGGTGACAAAAATACCAGATTCTTTCATGCAACAACTGTACAAAGGAGGCAGAAAAATTGTATTACCATGCTGCAATTAGAAGATAACAGTTGGTGTCGAGATCCTGTAATGCTTCGAAACCATATACAGTCTTTTTTACAAGAATTTATATAAGACAGAGGGTTCAAGACACTATCAACCTGTCTTAAACCAATGTCCTTCACCAATAACAGAGAATATCAACGAAGAACTGGTGGATGTACCTTTGATGGAGGAAATTCATGCAGCTATTTTTCAATTGGGAGCACTAAAAGCTCCTGGCCCTAATGGCTTCAATGGAACCTTTTATCAACACTCATGGGAAACTCTAAAAATTGACTTGTCACAGCTAGTGCAGAACTTCTTTCAGAAGGATATTCTTGATCCCCTCCTTAATCAAACACACATTTCCTTGATCCCTAAAGTCAAAAACCCTGAGAACATTAGCCAATACAGACCCATTAGTCTATGCAATTTCAGTTACAAAGTTATATAAAAAATCCTAGCAAACAAATTAAAGAAGTGGATGCCACTTATTATTGAACTAGAGCAAAGTGCCTTTGTTTAGGGTAGGCAAATTCAAGACAACATTTTCATAGTGCAGGAAGTCTTGCACTAGCTACGCATTACAAAGAGAAAGACAAAACATCATGCCATATTAAAGCTCGACATGCAAAAGCATATGACAGAATTAAATGGGATTTTGTACGGGATTGTATGTTGCATATGGGATTTTGTGCTAAATGGGTGTCACTAATTATGTAGTGTATATCCACAGTTTCTTTTAGTGTGAAGATTAATGGTGAACCTACCTCATTCTTCTATCCTTCGCGAGGTCTCAGACAAGGTGATCCTCTCTCGCCTTATTTATTCATCCTGATTTCCAATGTTTTAACTTGGCTCATGAAAAAAGCAATAGAAGATGGCAGCATCAAAGGCATACAGATTAACAGGTTCTGTCCTAAGCTATCACACCTTCTTTTTGTTGATGATGTTATATTCTTTATGGATGGAACTATCATGGAATGTCAGAATTTAGCACTTATACTTAAACAATATTGTTATGCCTCGGGACAAGCAATTAATTTAAACAAATCAGGGGTTTACTTTAGCGCAAACTGCCCTCAACTATTGAAAAGAAACATGGCCATAAAGCTGAGAGTCCCTGTTTTTGAGAAAATTGGAAAATATTTGGGCATCCCCACGAAATGGGGTCAATCCAAGAAAGAACTGTTTGCATGGATATTAGCCAGGGTAAACACAAAGTTAGAAGGCTGGAAAGAAAAGCTACTTACCAAGGTAGGAAAGGAGGTTTTGATAAAAAAAGTGTAGTGCAATCCATACCTACTTATGCAATGTCCATCTTCAAGCTGCCAGTGTCTATCTGCAGATCCATAGAAAAACGAATTGCATCATTTTGGTGGCAAAAAGGTGATGCTAAGTGAGGGATGCATTGGAAAAATTGGGAAGTATTGAAAACCCGAAAGGATGAAGGTGGGCTAGGTTTTAAAGATTTGATTACCTTTAATGGTGCCATGCTTGGTAAGCAAATCTGGAGATTAGCTAATTCTCCTCCGGCCCTGTGGAGTCGAGTGCTGAAAGGAGTCTATTTCCCAACTGGTGATATCTGGATAGCTTGTAAGGGCCAACGGCCATCATGGGGCTGGCAGAGTTTATTGCTTGGTAGAGACACAATCACAGACAACATCAAATGGTCAGTAGGGGATGGCAAATCTATTCGTATTCGGGAAGACAAATGGCTAATGCAAAGGGTAATTGGCGGACAAGCAAACCAAACAGAGCCTGTCATGGTGTCTGAACTAATCAATATAGAAGCTAGAGAGTGGAAACAACAGACAATCCAACAGATGTACGATGAAAACATTGCTAAAGAAATATTAGCAATCCCATTGAGTTAGCAACCAAAGTCGGATACTTTAGTATGGACAGGCAACAGTATAGGGCAATACTTTATCAAAAGTGGCTATAACAGAGCATTTTCAACAACACGCAGTAAAGACCAAAATCAGCCATCCTGCTCAGTCCAGCCACCACGTACCTTATGGACTCAGATCTGGAGTCTCGCCGCGCCACCAAAAATCAGAACTTTTCTCTGGAGCCTTTGTCAAAACGCCCTTCCCATGTGAGAAAACCTATACAAAAGGAAAATAACTCAAGATCCATTATATCAGTTATGTCATTCCAGTATAGAAACTACAAAACACTTTTTTTTTCTTGTGCAAATGGAAAAGAAAAATCTGGGAAGACCCAAGGTTCAAAGGGATCATACCCATAAGCCATATTAAGAGAACCAACCAGTGGATTATGGAAGCTTTCGGAAGAGACAAGATCTTACCCGCAAGAGAGTTCACCGGCCTAGTTCTTTGGAACATCTGGAAGGCACAAAATAGCTGGATTTTTCGAGCAAAACAACCCAGACCAGCAGATCTACTGGTTTCAACACAAGAATAGCAAATCTACTTCAGTCAAGGGCAGTCGAACCAGAAATCACAACAACCAAACAGAAGCAAACCTAATATATGGACACTTCCGGAAAGGCGGGATCTGAAGCTGAATGTCGACGCGTCTTGGATTCTAGGCAAGTTCCTCTGCTCTGTTGCTGGACTTGTATGCGATTCGTCTGGGAGAGTTGTCGAAGGCTTCGCCTCCACATCTAAGGTTTCCTCATTGCACGAAGCGGAAGCCGAGGCGATTTTACATGGGCTCTTTTATATCCAAGAGCTTTAGTCGTGGTACGTGCCGGACTTCCAAAATCAAACAGTTCAATGGGTGTGTGAGAGTGATTGTTCACTTGTGGTCGAATCGGTAATGGGCCGGGCCGAGCCTCCGTGGAATTTACATGAAATTGTGCAGCGATGTAGAAGCGAGCTAGCCCAATGCAACAATATTAAGGTGATTCATTGCCCGCGCGAAGCAAATACAACAATAGATTGGATAGCACGGACTTATCAAGCACACAAGCTCCCTCTAAATTGGTGGAATACCCCCCCCCCCTTTACCTCTATGGAATATTTTATGTTCGGAGTGTTATCCGTCTTATCTTGTAAGACTATCTTTAATCGATAATAGAACGCACTATCCCTTTTGACCAAAAAAAAAGTACAATCAAACTTTGAAATTCTAGATTTTGGGCCCCGTCTCTCTTACTTACTTCTTAGCACCTTGGTTTCCTTATGAACTCCTCCACTTCCAAATTAACCATTGAACAATCTCGAGAGGATTGTCGTCTAACCTACCTAGTGGACAGATTTATATCAAGAAAATTGAGTAGCCGTTGAGTGACAAAAGCTAAATCTCCACTTGATTTTGGTTGCCCATGCAACTAGAGTCTTAGTTTTCATAAGTAGCTTCTCCATTTAAAAAAAAAAAAAAAAAAAAAACTTGTCTTGGGATTGATTTGCCAATTAATTAAGATTGAGTCAATCAATTCTTTTTAGGTGTGAAATCCAAATTAGATCAATAGCCATTATATTAACTGGACTAGTCGCATTCTGGACTTGCTCCATACTGAACTTGTCACATTCTAAACTTGCATCGGGATGGGAATAAGAGTAATTCTCTCAAAACTTAAGTCTGAATATGTTCCGTCTAAAGTAAACTTTACAAACTGTACTTGAATTTGAGCTAGATTGAGATGACTTCATTCCAAGATTATTTTCCTCGATCAACATACTTCAAGACATTTATCAGACTTACTAAATTCTCATGGACAATTTTGTCAACTTCAAAATCTACTAGGAGTTTTTTCACAAGAAACACCATATAAGAGTTTTCAATTCTTGATTAGAAAAACCATCGAATCTCTAGTTTTAGCACTTTCCAACATCGATTTGGTTTTTGAAGTTCATTGCGATGCTGTTAGTGCTGTTGCTGCTGTTGTCCTTAATCAAGAAGGCTGAAAGCCGTTGCCTCTTTAATGTGATGAACTAAACGATGCCAAGCTGAGGCATTCAATTTATGATAAGGAGTTTCACGCTGTAGTGCGTGGTCTCAACACCGGAGCCCCAACGCGCTAACGAAAGAGTTCGTTTCGTACTTTGACCATGAGGCACTTACGCACTTGAGCTCTCAACATGAGCTTAGCCGCCGAAATGCAGCCTGAAGTGAATTTCTAGAATCCTTATCGCTTGTCGTCAAAAGTAAATGTGATGCTCAAATTCGAGTAGCGGATGTTTTAAGCCGCCGACATACGCCCCTCTCCACTACGCAAATCAAGATTGTTGGATTTGAAGAGATGTATACAGAGAGGATTTGGATTTTTGGGAAATTGGGAAATCAACTCTTGAAATTTCACATGGGCAGCTTCATCGTCAAGATGGCTAAGGAAGTCGAGCAGTTACATGAGAAAGTAAGAGACTTTAAAGAGAACGTGCATATATCGCGGTCAAGCAAACAAGTATAGAAAACTTGCATCTTTTAAGGAAGGCGGTCATTCCTTCGAGGTAAAAATTATTTCCAACCCGTCATCAAGCCAAGTTATCTCTCTCTCTTTTCTTTTTTTTTTTCTTTTTTTTGTATGATCTCATCATATATCTATTTTACAAGATATGTGTTGTGTGCAGGTTTTAAAACCTTACTCCTACGCTCAGTTTTCTCATTGAGTAAATGGTTCTTTTCAAGTTTTGGAACGCATTAATGATAATGCAAACGTCTCTGAGAATGTGGTGTTTCTGTTACTGTCAATGTAGTGGATCTATTATTATATCATGAAGAATCAAGAGCTTTGATGAAGTTAGCCTTGAGGACGACTCTTCTCTGACCGAGGAAGAATGAGACTAGAAACATATTGAATATTTATTTGAAGATTTTAATATTTTTTCTTCAAATAAATACTCTTTTATTATTAGCAAAAGCTTCCGGTTATTTTGAAGATTTCTTTCTAGGAAAAACAGTGATATAAAATGTTTTTAAAAAAAATGAAAAGAATAATTAAGGGTCCCAAGCAACCAAGTTGAAAATTCAAATTTTCTCGTTAATTGATTGCCCCGTGCTTTACTATCAATGTATTAAATTATGCATAAGACGCTCACTCACATGATCCAACTAAAAAAATAATGTTATAAGAAAAAAAAACATTTTTTTAATTGAAAACATAAAAACGATCATTTGCTATAATCAATCATCCCTTTCTTGCTCTATTTACTGGTCCACATTTGAAGAAACTAGCAAAAAAAAAAAAAAAAAAATCGAAAAGTGAAAAAACCGAGTTTCCCGATTGGACAAGCATATGAGAAGGTCCTGCGTGGACTAGGTTCCTGAAGGAAAGAGCTCCATTGATCACGTAAGATTTACATGATGGATTCGGATCCACATGGACCGATCCAGACAAGTATTTGCCCGGGCACATAAGGCCATCCGGTTGTCCTTTAGACCTTGGTTCGCATGACAATGTGGCCCAATTAGGAGTGTCTAGGGGAGAAAGCTAGAGCAAGTGGGGCTAGAATCCATCCATTCTAGACATTCTTGGACTTTCTTGCTTGTATGCTAGCTAGGGTTTCAACGTCGACAATGACAAATTTCGCATATTCTCACTTGCTTCTTTTCTTTTCTTTTCTTTTCTTTCTATTTTTGGACTTTTATCGGATACATCAGTGTTGGGAATCATCATTACACGAGCGAGGTGGATGAGGAGATGACAGTAATTTTGGTAGGTCAATTCGTTCCGTTAACAGATGAAAGCATTCGCTTTCCTTGACATTTTATGTAAGAAAGTACTTTACATTGGTCGTGTACCTTATATAAATTATTTTCCTTTTTCAATGAATTAGTGATGCATGAAAAACGAGTTGCTGCATTGCTAATGTGAGGTCGGTTCATCTCCTAGATAAGGACAGCAAGCAAAGTGGAATATTCGAAATCCATCATTGCTAAACGAGTGAATCACCCAATTACTACAAACATAGTCATGCCATGAAAACTTGTAAAACGTTCAATTGGAATTGTTTCGGATTATGTGCTCAAAATACTCGGGCAACCTTACACTCACCTTTGAAGTGGTCAAAAATAGAGAAATGCTGCATTATCATTAAAATTAAGCTATAGAATCCATATGCTAAATCATATGGCAGATTATTATTAGACAGTAAATATGACCCACTTGTTTAATTGACCGTTTTAATCCGTCACATCATTTGACTACTTTAATATACGACATTTGTAAACCGATATTAACATACCTAGCATTTCTTTTGAAGAATATTCAGTGAAATCTTGCGACCTCTCAATCGACGAGAGGCCAAGCACAGGCCTCCGGTTTCGGACACTCGTCTCCGTTTTTGTCGCTACGCTGCTGACTCTTGCCAAACCAAAATTCAGTGTAGACGTAGACAACTTGGTATGTGAAGGAGAGTTGTCCAAGCTGAAGGGCCCATCTGAATGGGCAATTAGCAGTGTCTAGGGGTGAAAGCTAGGGCAAGTGGGGCTAGAATCCATCTAACCTAGACATTCTTGGGCTTCCTTGCTTGTGTAGAAGCTAGGGCTCCAAGGTCGACAATATGTTCCCCAAAAAAAAAGTCGACAATGACTAGTTTCGCATATTCTCACTTGCTTCTTCAATCTTTTTTTCTTGTTTTATGAATCATATTTGGTACGCGGTGTTGTAAATTGTCGTTACGGGTGCATGATGACACTAATTTTGATCACCAAATTCATTCCATCAATAGATAAAAATATTTTACACAGACGAAGTACTTTATGTAAGGCCTTTTTTTTTTCCTCCAATGAATTAGGGATGCATGAAAAACGAGTCGCTAAATTGCTAATGTGAGGTCGATCAGTCTCCTAGATAAGAAAGGGAAGCAAAGTGGAATATTCCAAACTCATCATTGCTAAACCAGCGAACTGGCCAGTTACGGCAAACATAGTTGTGCAGAAAAACCTTGCAAAATGTTCGATTGACCTTGTTTTCGGATGGCCTCACACTCACCTTTGAAGTGGCTACCAAGTTTAATTGATCATTTTCAGTCTACTATATGACAAATTTGTTTTAACATACAGCTTTTTTGAACTAGTATTAGCATACCTAGCATTGCATTTGAAAAATATTCAGGGAAATCCTCCGACCTCTCAATCGACGAGAGGCCGAGCACGGGCCTCCTGTTTCGGACACTCGTCTCAGATTTTGTTGCGACGCTGCCGCCTCTTGCCAAGCCACACTCCACTGTAGTCAACTTGGTATGAAGGTCTGTCCAAGCTGAAGGGGCCCAAATGAATGGTGCAGGGCAGGCTCTCCTTGTTCCTTTAGTCATCTCCACAGTCCCTGTGCCGCCCTTCCTACCCCAGATCCAAGGCTACAAGGACTTCTCTGACAACGTCGTTTTCATTTCCTGGTCCCAAAAATGAGGCTGTTTCGTCCCAATAGGAAAAATATCAGTGAGTAAAAATAAAACTGTCTTCTTGCCTCTTCCTTTGCTCTTTCGGTTTCCCATTTAGGCAAGGGCGGCGTTGCCCTTTAATCTTGGTAGGAAGAAATCGGATTTTTTTATTGAGTTGTCAAGTGCTTGGTTTTGTGCAAAAGTTCCCATGTTCATGTCACATTGCTGCCACTCGTATTAAATTTGAAGGCTATGTCCACCACCCCATTTGTGGAGCCTCACTCAATGCATGTTGACGGGGCGATTTGCGTTTAACAATGGACATTAATTTAATTGCAAGATTCAGATATCTCACGTTACTAAAAAAAAAATGATGGACGAGGGAAAATGCGGCCCTTATGAGAGTGCTAACTTGATCTCCAACCAATACGTGCTTCCAGATCACTTCATTGCAAGAAAACAATGATGCTCAACCAAAGTATTCATAAATCTCCCATGATTATGCATGATATAATCGCTTTCGCAGCGAGAGAAGCATTGTCATATGTACACGGAGGTTGCGTCTTATACTCGTGGCCGAAGATTAATCGGGCCGATGGCTCCAATACCTCGTGTCATTGCCAAAAAAAAAGAATGATTGGTGTGGAAAAAACCGAAAGAACTCATAAGTCAGTTTCCATATCGACAACGGATTAAGGAAAACTAACGTGCACAGAAGCCTTGTCCACTATTTCACGTAACTTGGCGTAGCCCACATGTTAAATGTGAAGTCAATTTTGAAGGAATAATTGGACCGCCGACAAGCCATTTATCATTACGATGGGTGTCATGTGGAAGTACAACGATGTGTGCAGTCGAGCCATTTGCAGATCTTTAGTTCTAGGGTTTCTTCGAATTTGAAAGTTGTCTCTTAGCAAATGCCACGCCATGGCTCAATCCAATTAAGTCTGCAACAACAACTAATTTCTTCATATCCCCTGTTATTTATGCTAAAATCTTGCATTCATTCAGACTTTGCTAATCGATAGGCCCTTAGGCACCATCATATATACTGTAGAAATCACACTTGGAAAGGTTGAGGAGATGAAATTTCGCCTTATTTTAGGTAGCTTGTTATTTTGGGATGCCATATATCATGTAACACCCGATCTCTCACACAAAGTGGAAACAATATGATTGAACGATACACGATTAAGTCCCTACCAAAAAAAAAAAAAAATGATATACAATTAAGTAATAATCAACCCTCACGCAATCATGAGTATTCCTTTAAAAAAAATTTAACGGAAAAGGCCCATTATAAAGAGAGAATTACATCCCTCCTAAATTTTTTTTAAAAAAAAAAAGATTATTGGAATTGTGGCAAGTTTCCCCCTAACGTTTCAATTTTTGCAATTTGCCCCTTAACAGCAATGTGAACCTAGCGTTGACTCCAGCCAAAAATTCTTTTTCACAAATCTAATTAGGTATACGTGACTACTTATGGAAGGCAAATCAGTTATATATCATCTATATTAGTGAGGAACATTATTAGGTGACTGTACGTGACTATTAAGGATCATCTATGGTTCAAGATCTTTGCTAATAAGTAAATTAATTCTTGAGGCTCGTCCAGACGTCACTATTCGAGATCAGCATTTATCTTTTCTACAGTCTGCATACTGAGAAAAAAGAAAGAAAAAAATAAGATTAAATTTACATTCAATTAGCCTTAATTAATCCCTCGACAAGACAGCACCATTACTTTATTTGTATGATGAATAGACCACTAATTTGCTATAGGAGACCCATCAGTTTTCAATGTGCGCAATGTCTAGAGAAACAAATCCGATGACGTTACTCAAGAAAAAAGAAATCCATAGGCTAATTTGACTGCCAATTTTATAGGATGAATATTGATCCAACAATAACAAAAATGATATTCAAGTATATCATAATAAAGAAAATTAAAAATCCAACACAGATAATATATAGATCACATTGGACGTAAGCAAGTTGTCTCCTTAAATTCATTATCATGACATCGTCGAATCCTTATGTGGTACTAGGATCATAATCTAATGCTACGGTTCTTTGGATTTATGGGAGAGGTGGTCCATGTATTATTTATTAAATGTTTGATATTTTGATGCAGTCGTGGCTGTTACACTAGTTAATATCGAGTTCTTTTCTCCTACAGCATCCATAGTGTTAATAAATTAACTGTGGAAGAGATCGCGAGACTCGTCAAAAGAAGGTTAAGATCTTCTAAGGCTCCATTTATTTTGCAGAGATTAAATGATTTGAAAAAACATTAATCACTTGTATTGCATGTAAAAATGAACAAATTTAAAAAAAAAAATCGTTGTTCATAAAAATGTTTAGAAAAAAATATTTAGACAATTTTATTAATGATAATTAGAAAAATTATTAACTAATTATTTTAGGTAATGCAAGTGATCATTTTTTGGAAAATGTTTTTTAAATTATTCATTGTTAGCAAAATAATCGCACTCTAAGATTAGGAACTAATTGACCATGTATTCAGGTGTCCCTTTAGACATATGAAACAACATACCCGTTGGATTAAGTCAAACAGGAGAAACGGACAATTGGTTAGTCGAGTATAAAATTATTCTCTAATTAGTTGGTTGAACATTTTCATGGAAAAGTTACCAAGCTATTGAATGCCTTTTATTTATTTTTGAATTTGGTTTAGGCAAACTAACTATCGAGCATTGAAAATTACTTTTTTTAACAGGTAAGTAACTAGATTCTTCTATAAAAAAAAAAAATTATCATTTATTGATAATAGTTACTTACTATGTGAATATGGAGAATTTATAAAAGATATGGAAATTTCTTTATTGTGATCACTAATATATGGAAGAACTCTTTTACATAAATGTTATTGCTTACATGGCAAATACTTGTTTCTTCCTTTCGGAATCTTACTAATCACTTGAAGAAATTACTTAACTACAAATAAATGTGTGTTTCCTTTTTTCTATATGAAAAATTATCAACCATGTAAGTAGGTATTCACGAGAAAAAGTTACCACATGGAGAATTAGTAACACTGATAGGTTAAGTTTTTCAATTGGCCAGAAAAACACCGAACAAGTTACTTCGCATAATTAATTGATACGCTTACCTTTTTTTTTTTTTTCCATATCATCACTGACTATGTCTGGAGTAACTAAATATTTCTTGATAGAATGTTTTGAAAAGTTACAAATCCATAGGAAGAGTTACAAATTAGGTGGAGTTGTTGCAATTTATAGATTTGGTGAAAGTTACCAGCACTTTTCATATAGTAAAATAAGTATCAACATGCCAATGGATTATTAAGTAATGCTTATCGTAGTACCTTTTTCATATTGGAGAAGTATATTACTATCACTAGCTTGTAAGTTTTCCATGCTACTTGATTGCACTTACCAGCTACACCTGTCTTCAATTTTTAATTTAATTTACAAAATCTAGAAGAACTCTAAAAAAAAAGAAAAAGTCATAGGAGTTCGGAAGAACTTTGAAAGCTCGTTTTCAAGACGATAAGTAACTTGCAAACGATCTGTAGTCAGTATTCCACATTGTTAGAAACTATTCATTGGATTGATACATTAAGTGATTACACTGGAAAACTTTTTTACCTATTTAGTAGCATTTCGCATGGAAATTTTAAGCGTTATGGATTATGCAACTAGGTAATTTTTAGAGAAATTATCCAATCAGTCATAAATGTGTTATACGAATATCAATTCAATTTTAAAATTTTTAATTTTGTCAATTTATTCCTAAATCTTTACTCTAAATTCTAATGTAATCCTTTCGACGGATTTTTGCAAGAAATTGTTGACATAGTGATGTGTCACATAGAACAATCGGCAATGATTGGACCACGTCAGCAATTCCTACGAAAATTAGTCGAAATAACTACATTGGAACTTTAAATAAAAGTTTAGGACTAAATGAATAAAATTTAAAAGTATAAGACTGAAATGACATATGCACAATAAGTTTAAGACTGATTAAACAATTTTCTCAGTAATTTTTTTATGTGAATAGCCTTCCGCATATATTTCTCCGTGCCATTATTTATTTATATAAAAATAAAACTCTTCGCGTTTAGAAGGTAATGAAGTCACCAGTTTTACCGACCAAAAACAAAACAAAACAGAGGTCGCCAGTTCCATATGATTAGTAACCGCTCATGAGAAAATATAACATTCGACCTCAATATAGCTTAGTTGCTTCTTCGCATTAATTTTCATCTGGAAAAGTAAGCGGCCTAAATCTTGGTGGTGGCCCCTCGTCACTAGCCCATGAGATTTGGCATGGCAATGGCGGTGAGCCAGAGGGGGCTGCAAGTCCTAATGCATTTTTGAGTTTTTTTTTTTTTTTTTTTTGCTCATTTGGGATTTTTTTTTCTGACACCATGCCCACTTGGCACCAAATCTGTGTCATATGACCTCAAAAAATATTTAGAAAGTCATATCAGTGTTTTTGTTAATTAAATTAGACAAGGCTAATAAAATTACTTGATTGTATAAATTAAGAATTTTAAGGCTTGATTGCATTCTCATTATAAGTTTCAAAATTTTGATTGGACCTATCTCATTTCATGTATTAGTAGCCAGTAATTTCTCCATGGGGTGAGTTTATCTTATTATAGAAAAGTAAAAGTTGTATGTGGTTATTTAGTTATTCATGTGACTAGTAAGTTTTCCATATAAAAGTAAATACTAATTTATGGAGTATTTTAAGCACACAAATGTATAGTTTCTTTTTTTACATAATCCACATTGACCACCATTGATTTAGATTATTAATCAATCTTTCTAAACACAACCACCCCATGTCAACGGTGATGAAGTTGGGATGTGTGCTGTTGGTTATACGGGTTATATGCCATTGGGAAAACTCCTAATGCATTTTGAATAGCACAAGACATTATATGCGAACTAATATGTGTATTTGTGTGTGCAGACAAAATATTCTCCACATAAGCGAGTTTATATACAAATGAAGTTAAAAACAAGACATCTATGCTTGTGAAAGCTTGCTTAGTCTGTAAATGGAGAACGGGCAACTAAGTTGAAATTATTAGAATTGCACGGGTCTATGGATTTTGGTGAACAAATGAGGGACGTTGGATTGAGAAGGTGATGCGTGATGGGTTGAGTGATTCTAGAACGGATTTTTCAGAGGGGATTTTTGTGGTTAAGTGTATGGAGTAATGTATACGGGGAAGCGCCAAGGTATAAAAACAATCTCCTTCCAAGGTATAAAGGCAGCGCCACCAACCAAGGATGAGGATCGAGATCTACGAAGTTCACCACCAAGGCCTAAAGCTTCCACCAGCCAAGGATAAAGGACTTCGGGATAAGAGAAGCTCACCACCAAGGCCTAAAGATTCCACTAGCCAAGGATAAAGGGCTTCTTGGCTCACCACCTAGGAGTGATCTACGCTCCAAGGATAAAGAAACCGAAATGAGTTATCCACTCTCCAAAGGAATTCACTCAAGCAGAGGAAACCTCATCATTTTCATTCATAAAATTCGTCTCCCTTACATCGGATAGTTTTCCCCTCTTTATAGGAGGGTTTTAGTGTTAATACATATTAAAAACGGACCTTAATAGCCTAGAAACCGAAACCTTAATACATATTAAAAACAGACCTTAATAGCCTAGAAACTGAAACCTTAATACATATTAAAAACAGAACTTAATAGCCTAGAAACCGAAACCTTCGACTCTTGGACTGCATAACAATAAAGACACATAATAACATAATAAAAGCCTTATTAACACAGGAATTAAATGCCTTTAATCTTCGGCCTTCCGCATTCTTGAACCTTCAAATTCAAGCTCCTCCCTTGACCAGAAAATAATCCTTCTGAAACTTCATCAACTGGTCATTCAAGACATTTAGAATGGTCTCCCATTGATAGTTATCGATATACCACAAAGTACCGATAAGTAATTGACATTATTCATTGAAAATGATCCATCGAAGCACATAATGCCCAATTTCTCTCTTGGCTTGGATAAACATCGATGGTTCCGAGTTGGTGGATGGAGTCTGTAAATGGAGAACGGGCAACTAAGTTGAAATTATTAGAATTGCACGGGTCTATGGATTTTGGTGAACAAATGAGGGACGTTGGATCGAGAAGGTGCTTGGATGGACAAATAGAAGGGGAACAACTTGATTACATATGTGCATTAACATGCTTGGAAGGACCTAAGTGTAGCAGGTGAGCAGATTGAGATCTAATAAAACCTTCAAGCATGGATGGAACATGTAATATAGGAAGTTCATGATATAGTCTCTGGGGAAAATACTCCAAGCGCTTGGAAATGAAGATCCAGCACTCAATGGATATGATTCAAATTCAAGTTGGGTCTTTGGCTAAGTAGAGAAAGTGCCGTGGGAGTTAGCAAAAGCAATTTGGTCTATTCCAGATAAAGTTCATTCACTAGCTTCAGGTGAACATTAATAGCCTTTGAAATGGTTAATTTGACTTATTTGAAGCCTCCAACATGTTGAGAAAACTAAGAGGGCTATTCAAATGCATCAAAGTGAGAGTTAGAGGTGACCAAAGGGATCATTTTTTGAGAAAACCCTTGTGATTGTGATCCTATTTATCAGAGAGGGTGTTGGTATCATCATTGTAAAGAGTGTATGAGCATAGAGTGAAGTGTATGATCATGCAAAGAGAGCTAAAGTCCCTCATCGAGACGCAACTTCATCAGTAAACGCTGTCAAACATTTTAAGGATTGCGCTAGTAGATTCCAACCTTTTTATTGGACTGTTAGAGTTGGAAGAGTGGAGTAGGCCGAATGAAAAGGCCAAATCACTAGTCACTTATTTGTGTAAATTTCACTAGGAAAGTCCTTAGTATATTTATCATTAGTGATATTCAAATACAATTAGTAAATTTTTCCATGTCATTGACTCACGAAGTAGCCATTGTTGACGACTTTCACGCAAGCGCGGCAACTTCTCTAACAGATCTAATAACTGCAGGTCTTAGTCGATAATTCCGACGTGTGGCATGATTGACTTCTGGTGGAAGACTAGAAAAGGTAACTTGTGCTCTTTAAAGCGATGTTTTGTCTGTGATTCTTTACTGGTCGGGCAAGCGATCGCGAAACGGTAACAAGAGAGAGGTACTCATTCAATTCGACAAGATGACAAGCTTTTCAGATAGAGATCTCCGTTCTGCTTTTCACGAATGGTGTAGAGCCCACAAGTCCAATGTAAAGTCTGCCCGAACTCCCGCAATTAGATGGAACAGAGTTAAAGTTATGTAATAACATTAAAAAAAAAAAAAACAACAACTTGTGACGTTTAAAAATGTGTCATCTTAAAGTTAAACACCACATTCACAATTGACGGTTGGCCAGTCCATCCGACAGATTGGCCGGTAAATTTTCTACCGCAAGACGTTGAGAATCGCATCAAAGTTTCTCTTTTGAAATGACTTGTTCCTAAAGATTTGTTCAAATTTTACTGTTTGCTGAGTGTGCTTGTCGGTGTCAATCTCGTTGTGCCAAATTATCCTTGCGATCCGAATATGCCAGTCGTCATGTTTGTTACACTGTTCCTTATTCACAAGGTCCTTATAATGATGCAAAATCTCTAACTTTAAGATGTTGAATTTCGCCTTGATTAAGTTGTGATTCTTAGATTTTGGCAGACTTTCAATTAGGTTATTCAGTTTGTCCTTGCTGCATGCATATAAACGAGAAATAAAAGAATATCATGTTATGAAATTATCGTCAAGGAAAAAGCACTGGCAGAAAAATGGGGTAGCGCTGTTTTCACGACCTAAACGGCTAGAGACATGCCTTTTTTATTCAAATGGACTCGATTTCCGTCCAATTAACAGGCTAAAATCCGTATCTCCATCATGTAGTAGGAAAAACAATCAAAAAATGATGTTGTATCCCCTTTCAATGTTCATTCTTTTATTACATTTACCCTTCAAAGAAAAGCATATCCTTTTTACCTTAACCGTCTTCTCTTTCCCATCAGTTATAGCTTTATCTAACCTCTTCATGACAAACTATGCCCAAAAAATCAAGGCTTACGTAATGATTGTAGTTCTCCCAATCAATCAATTCCTACTAAAATAATCAACCGTCAAGTGGGGTGGTGGAACCGACGCAATGAAGGACAATAATAGTGAATTCGATATGTCTTTCGGTGGACGCGATTTGAGCTGAAAACATGTTGAAAACATGTCTATATCCAGTGGAGATCCATATCCCAATGGTGCCTCTCAAAATAAGAAGGAACATTCCAATCTATATTGAAAATCTTGAAAGAAACCCATCTCGATATAAACATTTTCGAAAAAAATTATCTCACATTTATGTAAATTCAAGTATATCACTGAAGAAAGTCATTCACGTGGACCTACTAGGGTTTGAATAGCTTAATCAAGGGGAATCGAGTCAGTTCAAAGTAAGGGGTGCGTCTCAATCCCTTAGGATGCGGAAATAGCCAGTGGAGATCCATATTCCAAAGATGCCTCTTAAAATAAGAAGAAACATCCAAATCTTGTTTTGAAAATCTTGAAAGAAACCCATCTCGATATAAACATTTCCGAAAAGAAATTATCCCACATTTAAGTAAATTCAAGTCTATCACCAAGGAAAGTCATTCGCGTGGATCCACTGGGGTTTGAATAGCTAAATCAAGGGTAATCGAGTCGGTTCAAATTAAGGGGTGTGCATCGCCATCCATTAGGGTGTGAAAATAATATCCTACCTTAGAAAATTACCGTAAAAGAAAGTAACCAGAAGTCTAGGACAACGCCGGTCTGTTACCACCTCCATATTATATCGTCATACGTTTGACCAACAACTTTTGGAACTTATCTAATGGACCTTTTACATTACGTATGATGCAAATGTTTGATTGGTTCATTAGAGTTTTCTTCATTTTCGGTTTGCCGGACGGATTCTAATTTGTCCAAACCACGTGATTTCCTGCAATATACAATGAAATCCAAGCTATCTTCTTCTCAGCACCAAAGCAGAACATAGCTTTCTAAGGACGAACAAGCTGAAAAGAATGCAAATAAATTCGATTTCTTCATATTCACTCCATCTATGTTCTGCCCTCATAAAAAAGGATAGATGGGAATTAGTTTCCACATCAATTTCCGACGGCTGGCGACCTTAACACACCTTTTAATCTCATCCCTTTGTTCTGACGATAAGGCTGGATGGACGGTGAGAAAGAAGAAGGAAACTATGTTCATTCATTTTCTTTTTCCCTTCCTTATTTGATTTCCATGGTTGCCAACTAAAAATAAAAGAACCCGACCCCAAGGCGGAGGAGATTTCGGAACAGAAAAAAGTGATTATTTTCCCTATACTGAAAAAGACAGTCTTTGTTCGCTCAATTTGAGTTTCATTTAAGCCTCAATCTCACACGCATTTACGCCTCATTTCAGGTCTTTTTAAGGAGTCTTAAGGATTGCTTCTCGCACTCAGGAACGAAGGTTAGTAGGGTGGCAATCGTAAAGCTTGCTCATTTTACTTTCCCTACACTCCTCAACCTGAAACGCCAATCTCGCTTTAGCCCACCATCAACCCAAGAAAAAGAGAGAAGAAACGCAAAAAGCCCAGCTTAACAACCACCTTAATGGCCCCGCAAGTGCCCGTCGATGTGTTCGCCGGCAACGGGAAGGCGTGCTCAGTCGACGGAGGGTATGCGAGAAGGGGGTACGTGACTTTTTTGGCCGGGAGCGGGGACTATGTGAAAGGGGTGGTGGGATTGGCGAAAGGGTTGCGCAAGGTGAAGAGCGCGTACCCGCTAGTGGTGGCGATGCTTCCCGATGTGCCGGAGGAGCACCGGGACATACTGAGGGCTCAAGGGTGTATCATCCGGGAGATAGAGCCGATTTACCCTCCCGAGAATCACGTCCAGTTTGCCATGGCTTACTATGTGATCAACTACTCCAAGCTTCGCATATGGAATGTGAGTAAAAACCAAACTCGTGAGTCTTGATAGTAGTAGTGAAATAATCTCACGTAGGGAAGAAAAAAAAAAGTCAAATGAAAGCTTTTTCAACTTGGACTTTGCCTAGTGACTAGAATTGCTTATTTTGCAGTCTTTAACATGCTAAACCACAACTGGATTTCGGCGTTAGTTCATGAGTTTCAAGTGATTTAATTTTATTATTCTTAATTAGGCAGCTTCCGTTGATAAAAGAATAGATGATCTAAATAAAACGATTATATCAGATAAAACTCTTATCTGTGGTTGTCAGTAATAGCCTTTCAAATTTGAGGATGCAAGATGTAATCATCAATGTGGAATCTGACCCTTTTTTGTTAAGAATCTTTCAGATAAGTTCGATCTGAGTGCGAGGCATGAGTTCTATAAATCAAATCATGTGACTGACTGCAAGCAACAATGTATGTTAGCATAGCATTTTTCATATGATTTTTCTTTGATTGAGGTGGTTGGCTAGTCTGGGAAAAATCATGGACAATAAATCGTTTTTTCATACCGAAAATCCCCTCTCTTAGGCTATAGGATCGAGAGGTGGCTTGAAAATAGAAGAAGATCGGAATCGTATCCATCGTCAAAGGTTGCATCGCTGCACGTACGGTGGACGTGCATGCAACCTTTTCCCGCATGCAGGACCACTTGCTATTGAAATCTTATATCCCCTCAAAACGACGATGCGCCGTGCGATCCAATTCAGCGATTTTGACCCGTATCGTCCGCATATCTGCAGTTCTTAGACTACAGCAAGATGGTGTACCTGGACGCGGATATTCAAGTGTTCGACAACATCGACCACCTGCTCGACGACACGGAAGACGGCTACTTCTATGCTGTCATGGACTGTTTCTGCGAGAAGACGTGGAGCCACTCCCCACAGCACTCGATCGGGTACTGCCAGCAGTGCCCCGAGAGGGTCGCGTGGCCTGCCGAGATGGGCTCGCCACCCCCCTTGTACTTCAACGCCGGCATGTTCGTGTTCGAGCCAAGCCGCTCAACCTGGGAGAACCTTCTTCACACCCTCAGGATGACCCCTCCCACGCTCTTTGCTGAGCAGGTGATTAACTAGAGATAAGCATACTCTGAAGGTTTGTCGCCTTTCAATTTAGCAACGAATGCTCTCTCTTTTTCTCACTTCCTTTTTCCACGATTCTTCATGTACATGGCAGGACTTGTTGAACGTGTTCTTCCAGAAAACTTACAAGCCCATCCCTATGGCATACAACTTGGTTCTGGCCATGCTATGGCGCCACCCGGAGAATGTGGGGGAGCTCGAAAAGGTCAAGGTGGTTCACTACTGCGCCGCTGTAAGTAAATCTTCCAGTTGCTTTCATTTCTTATCAAATTTCGATTGTCCAAAAGCATCTGAGTAACGATTCTTCTTTTTCTTCGTCTTTTGTCATTTTAATGGCAACAGGGTTCAAAGCCGTGGAGGTACACGGGCAAGGAAGTTAACATGGACAGAGAGGACATCAAGATGCTGGTGTCCAAATGGTGGGATATCTACAACGACACGTCCTTGGATCTGAGGGCAGAAGATGCCGTTGTTCAAGCCGAAGATCAGACTGTGTCGAGGTCATCCATCATGGCTTCCATGCCTGACCCCACTATCTCCTATGTTCCTGCACCCTCTGCCGCGTGAGAAGCTAAGACAGGCCTTTCAAAGAGAGTGTTTAAATTAGTCAGTAGTCGATCTGTCCAAGCCGCAGATCAGACAGTATCGAGGGTATCGGTCACGGCTTCCATGCCTGACCACCGCTATTTTCCTATGTTCCTGCAGCCTCTGCCGCTTGAAGCTGGAGAGGTCTTTTGGAGAGTGTCTAAATTAGTTGGTGTATTCAATCCTTTTACACCTATTCCAGCTTTGACCCGGTAATTAGTGTTCTAAAATATCTTGGCCTTTCCTTGTTATCTAAAAAGTCATGACAATTACGTAGTGCTTATATAGACATGGTCTAGTTTTATATATGGGACTCTGTTGCGGAAGGATTGATCCCAACATACATTTGCGTTCCCAAACTTGCTTAATTGCAACCTGAGAATCCAGCAAAGATAACCTTCCCAGCGTGAATCGACTAACCACAAATGATCAAGCATTCAGTGGCGAATTCATGACCGACTTCATCTTTTTTTCGGGAATAATCTAATGCTTGAAAAGTATCTATCTACATCAACTATATCTAAACTAAGTATTTCACCTTCATTGCTTTGGCTTATAGCTCGCTATAATCACGTGGACGGAGGAGCTCAAGACATCGCAAGCTGTCATAGAACCAGCCCCATCATGTGATTATTTAGTGTCGACAGGAACTGTCTTAGACTGTAGCACTTGGAGAGAATATATGAATGGTCCCTCTATGATTAGAATTTATAGGCTCTTATCTTCTCTACTTCCAGCCTCTATTTTGGGCTGAACCAGGATGGCAGCTTGTTACTAATTATAAAATGGGAAAAGACAAATCTTCTCCTTCAAATAGTCTACCTAAAATTTCAGACATATACAGGAAGCTCTATAAACGAACATGGAAGGAGCTGCATCTTAGGTACCAGGTGGGGAAAACTTCATTTGACCTTGTTACTAGTTATCAAAATGAGAAAAACTGAATCTTCTCCTCAATAGTCTACCAAAAATTTCAGACTATATAGGAAGCTCCATAAAATTTCCGAAAGCATAACAACTTTCATTATCCAGAAATGGGCACTGCTGCTTCAGCCGAGACAAGGTCATATTTAACTAATGAGCAAGTGTTTGCCTCCAAATAAATTGGCATGTATGCATCATAGGCTGTGTGGTCATCATCAAGAGGTAAAACCCAGCTAGGAGTCTACCATTTGGCCACAATATATGGAGTGTGATATTCTTGGTATTATATATCTAAAAAGTCATAAGAGTCCTCACCTTCTTCACATTCATCTTCAAAAAGAAAAGGAACAGGCTCTTTGCATCTCTCAGGTTTCCTGTCATTCAGCACTATAACCGCATTAATCTTGTCCAGGACACATTCTTCAACTAGATCCGCCCTACTCCCATCTGCAAACCAAGAAGAGAGAGACATTCTCCTTGGAATTCCATGTCATTGGAGGACAAAATAAGACCAGCGAGTGTTCTTGCAAGATCAGGGGCATGACTTTGTATCTGCAGATGCAACATCAAAAAATTGGTGCTCAGCACAACTGCATCTTCCTAGTGACAATGCTTAATTGTTTGTGACAAATACATACATAGACAGATACAAAATTTTAGATTGGCCATGTGATGAATAATACCAATTAGCTTGGTCAAGTGATGAATTATATTTAAGGTATTCAATTTTTGCACATTTCTTCTGTACTGAATCTTGTATCTGTCCATTAGCTGACTATATGAGCATTGAGTTGTTGGACTACTTCTGCAAAGCACTATAATAGAATATTTTCCTACAAAATTATGATGCTTCAAAGAACTCAACCATCTCAAGCACCTGTCCAAGCAGAGCAGGCAAGCGCACGCCACACACACACACAGATTTACCTTCAGGGCACGATCACTTAGAAGAATTCCCGAATGTTTCTTCTTCATGTCATCCAATGCTAGTTTAGCTGCTTTCTTCAGAAGAGATCTTTCAGACAAGACCTTTAGCTTCGAAGGAGGGAAGTTAACCTTACCAATGAGTCAAGGATTGTGACATAACATATGACGTAGTAAATTATGGTTTGCTGAAGAAATAAATTACTTAATAGAATTGGATATTCTGCTTGATGGCTGTGGAAGATAACATCAATATGAGTATGTGGTGGCAGGTTTTCCCATTCTAGAGAGGCACCACTTCCTTGATCCATGACATTGCCTAGCGTCAAGCCATAACTTTTCCAGTCAATGCTCTTCAATGCAATAAGAGATGACTTGGAAATTGTGGAAGGTAAGAAATCCTTGAAATACAAAACCTGGAAGAAAAAGGCACACTTAACACTGGAAATCGGGTTCAACATTAGCGAGACAAAAATGGAACATGACCAACATTAACCCCAGTCACTGGATGATGATTCATTGTGAATCAATAAACCATAACTAATGCTCTTGTCTAGTAACAATCCAAACATAGTTTATTAGGAAAGTAAGCATGCCTAGTGTTGAGCTTACATGGCCATGCAATAATATTTCTGGTTCAGAACAACACTATGGAAAAATATACAGAAGTTCTATACTTATGGTTTGCGGACAATGACAACAATCAATTAATTTCTCTCCCTATGCCATCAGAAAATCTCCACTGATAATGTCAACATCGACAATGTTCAACTAATAGTTCTGGGTATTAGCTCTTGACCGCAGTCACACGCAACAAACAGAAAAGTTGTCACATGACATGCTAAACTAAAGATGCGCGGTGCCAGTACCATTTCCATGCATAATACTCTAAAGTTGTCAGCATTTCTAGCTTAGACCAGGGAATTAAAGGAAGACAGTTTGATTATTTTAGTGTGCAAGCCCGAGGAATGACAGAACCAGCGGGGCATATCACAATACAAATGTTTCAGCACAAGAATCCTGAATCGCATAGCCTTTTCTGAGAATGTGCATGAACGAAGAATAGCAAACTAGCATTCCACTAAAAAACTGTTGGATCAATGATTAATACAGTAGAAGAAAATGCTTCTAGAAAACCTGTGTCTGGTGACCACACTCCATTGAACAAGGACTTGTTTGATCAGAAAACTCGCTTATGATGATTACTGCATCTACTGTTAATCCTGGATTTTGTCTTTCAGAAATTTTTGAGCTGCATATACTTCCCATTCCAGTCCTCAAATGCTCCCTTGAAGATGTAGACAAACATTAAAGAATTTTCGAAAAATGGTGAAACCGCTTGTTTATGACTTAAACAGTTGGATGTGGCTGCTAACTGGATTTGAACATCATTACTTAGGCAGTGGATTAAGCAATCCAAGATACTTCAAAAACAGTGAATACCATTGATAAAAAGAACATGCATCCTCTTCTTATTTTCATCTACTACTCCACTGGATGCAATAGAAGGCCAGAAGATAACCTTTCAATTCCATGTGAGTAGAGCACCAAGCAAAATGTTTTTTAAGTGAGCCAGTGGAAGTCCCATTAACAGTGGCATTCATTGACACAGCAATCTACAGAAACATGCTGAATGAACCAATAATTTATTTCCACTAAATCTATCGGTCAAATGACCACATGATAACACAAAATTATTCCACTTATAGATGTCTTATGACAGGCCTCAAATACAGCAATGCACTACAGGACCCAAATCCAGTGCTACCTTGCCTAAAAGAACATGCAAAAGACATGACAACAGATGATTTCCACTATAATTTGTAATTCTCCATTAATATCAATTTTGCTAGCTGGAAAATGTCAATAGGTGAAGCAACTATTTATTCCTGGCCATCAAAGCTGGCTACTGGAAACATCAGGAACCTGCATCATCTTTGCATGTAACTTACATGGCATTAGAAGATAGACCAAGGTTGTTATCTAGATTGTTGCGGCGCTTTAAAATATAATCCTCAAAGCCATACTTCAAACGTTCTACATTTGAAGCTGAAAATGGTGAAGGCATGCTTTTACTTGGCAGGAAAGTGTCCCCATAGCATGATTTATAAACATTCTCATGTTGGACCACCAGTTCAAATGCAATATTCTGCATAAGGATACCAGGATGGTAAGACCTAATGCTAAATATTGTAGAAAAAACCCAGTATAGATATGCCATCACAAGGTGAAGAATTTACAAATTATCATTACAAACATAAGACAATACTTCTCCTAGGACAAATTGTTTCTTTAGAGTGGTCACTGCCAACATCGGTCAAGGGATGCAAGCTACTCTGCTTTCAAACCCTAAAATTACCAAATATGACTAAAGAAGAATCGATCAGAATTATTTTCATCCGTTTTTTCTTAAAAAGAGAAGCAAAAACAATATTTAGGGAAGACTTTAAGAACTAGATACTCAAGAAATAGAGTATTTGGACTAACCGGGATGTTCAAAATCAGCACCTGCAAAAAACCAAGATTAAAATGATTAGACAGAAAGAGGATATTTAATTAACCAGCTTTGAAAAGGAAGAGGCATAGAAGGAATGGATGTGAAGGAGTGAAGTAACAGAAGCTTACCTTGTACAAGATACAAATACTCTTGGTAATATCTTTTCATTACAGGATTGATAATGACAAAAAAACTAGGCAAGAGTAGTGCCAAGAAGCTGGTGAGTAACTTTGTCGTTCAGACATCATATTAGCACGAGTGGATCATCAAGATCCTATTTGATATATAGATCCACTAAGGTGAACTGTGATCCTCTCATGTTATTAATACATGTATGTGTGATTATATGATGCTTTCCTATAACAGCATCTCTAGTTATTTAGCCTTTTAGGTTTCAAAGAATCAGAATAATATGTGAATCTTTATTGCACAAGATGACTGAATCCACCTATACCTTCAAGAAACAAAATACTTTGTGTATAGGCAAATTGCATGATCCACCAGTAAAAGAACTAGAACTTCTATGGAGCACAACACACCTTCTCAACAAATTGCTTGATCTCACCCAGAAGAACTTCAAATTTCTCAGAAACAGATAGACACACTTCAGTCCCACTGAGAAAGAAATACCGAAAAGAGTCTTAGCACTACAACTTTACTGGGCAAGAACACCAGATGTGGTATAACACTACAATTGTGTATAGTATCGCGTGCCTGAATCTCACGCCGTTTTTAGCGATTGAAGGGAGCCTAGTTAGCATATTTTCCATGCCACCTTCTTTTAGATTCAAGTTATAGTAATGTACCTCCTCATCGGAAGCACCTGCAGCATCCTCAATTGTAAGTAAGAACACCAATACTTCACAGTGATGGCCTTCCCTTTTGCAATGGTTAAGTAAATAACATAGAAATATTGACATTTCAATGGAAGAATGGCACACACATTTTTTTTTTTTTTTTAAGGAGAAAGATTTTAATTTTAATATGCAAAAAGTTGACCAGGCAATGGAAAGAATGAAAAGAACTGAGATACATAAAATGACATCGCTCATTTGAGTGTACATAACTTCTGTGAATCATCCACACTTCTTATACAGGGGAAAGGACAAATTTCAATAGTTCAACTGAGACAGGCAAATTACCAGTAGTTCTCACAGCAAGCGTTCCATCTGCATTGTCCAAAGACCGATTGTGACTAACATTGCACACCTAGTTAAAATCCTCGAATTCAAAACAGCATTCATTTAAGGAAGAAAGCGGGGGCAATGCTCATATCTTCAGCCAGAAGATGTTTCTTTCTCCCAATCGGGAACATCGGCATACTCCTTACCCCACTTTTCGGCGAAAGTCCGTCGGTCCGCGACTCTAAAGTCCCGAAACTCTTCCAAGCAACAGGCGGCGCCGGTGTCCGAAACTGATTCCAAGGTAAGGCCAATCATTAAGCCGTTTATCTACCGGAAACCATCAAAACGACGCTTTCTATTTTCGCGCGTTGCGCGTCTATATCTCACTACTTGGAATCCGTGCGAAAAAACAACACGAAGACCGCAACGAAGCGCGGGACCGAAAAAGGAGGGACCGCGACGTACTGGAGATCCGGACGACGGGAGAGCCGGCGAGCTGCGAGGCCGCGAGGGCGACGGAGACGCGGCACAGGTCGTCGGAGGCGCGGCATCGCCGGAGAGCGAACGAGATCAGCTGCGACGGAGGAGGGAAGAGGAGGAGATGGCGGCGTGAACGCGGAGAAACCGAAAACGGCGAGGGCGGAGGAAGAGAGGAATGCCAGGCCCTCCGTCGGCGATCGCCGGAGAGACGGAGGCGGAGAGGAGCGGCTGGAACTTACGCGGCGGCAGAGGTCGGGAATCGTACGGACGGCGTCCATGCTGGAGCTAGAGAGATGGCGCTCCTTCCTCTTCGCGCGGAGGGAAGAAGAAGAAGAAGACGACGACGAACTCGAGAGCGTCAATTCTTTTTTTGAATTTAGAACTAATACCGCGGAAATCCCATACTAATTTACCTCAAATTAACTTTTTAACCATCAATAACTATATATTGATATATATAATAAATTTGTTGTAAATTATTTTTTTATCATAAAAAACTCCAAATAATAATTTGCGACAAATTTTCTTTCTATTAATTTCTGTTAAATTGAATTAATATCATAAAATACCACAAACTCCAATTTGGTACATCTATTAAATTCAAAGTGCTATCCAATTTAAGAATTTAATGGCAAAATGTAATGAAAACTAATAGAATGTGAATTTATTATAAATATATCAATTTTGGAGCTTTTTCTGTTTTTTTTTATTTATTTAAATATTATCTAACTAGAAAATATCATTCGGTTGTGCTTAACATTACATGTTTATAAATCATCCATTTTCATTAAATAACATTCGTCGTGTCTAACTATTAATTATACTTTTTATCTTTTTTTAGTTGAACAATTATACTTTTTATCTTATTTTATTGTTACATGATTCTTTTTCACTTATAAACTATGATATTCTTGGTATGTCGCCTTCATTTAATTCTCGACAAAAACAAATAGGCTAATTCAATATATTGAATTCAAATTAGTTTGTCTTCAACATGGATTGTAGTTTTGGGAGAAAAAACTTTAACCACCCAAACAACTACATCAGTTTATATACAGATTGAAAAGTGGAATGAGTTCACAATATAAGAGTGAAATCTTGTGAATTTTAGCAAAACACATATTAGAATCTAGATGGATTTGTATACTTTGGTAATTTCATAAATGTACCACTTATAAAAGGAGCTTTGAATTAAAAAAAAAAAAAAAAAAAAGAAGAGGAAGAGTGTTTTTCTTCTGAGTAATCTTGAAGATAGTTTCAACAAAATCACAATTAATTTGTTACAAAGTTCAAAGGAGAAGAAAGAAACGCAAGTTCTTGAATAGAAGAGATTTATGGTCTTTTTTTGCGCCAAAAATTTTCCTCCATTAATCTAAAAGTAGAGAAAGCATAGGCACCTCTTCTTAAAAAAAAAAAAAAAAGAAACTTCAAGATGATTATATATGTTGGTTTTTATACTTGAAATAACTGTTTTTATTCAAACATCTAAACGTATATTAATGTGGAAAAAACATTTCTTTTCCTTCGAAAAACAAAACAAACTTTATGTAAACTTAACCGAACAAACTCTTATTTTAAGATTTAATTATATATTGGGTTTATCTTCTATATGCCGGAATAAATGAATTGATGTCCAAGCGCTCTTTTTTTTTTTTTTTTTTTTTTTGTGTAACAATTGTAAAGTAAATTTAACGCCGGTTATATATATATATAAAAAATTCAAATTAGGACAATTCTTCGACCAAAAAAAAAAAAAAAAAAGGATAATTCCAAAATGGGGAGATCAATTATAAAGGATAAAAATTGAAAGATCATTTTCTTTTTGGTGGTGTTGTTGGTGTAATAATTGAGAAGGTACCTTCCTAATTGATATATCTCCTTACAAAACAATGAGATCTTTCGATTTGAAATAGAAAACGAAAGCATGCCGAAAGTGCGATTGCACGCTGGATCAATTTTAACCCACGAAGAACCATTAAAATTTGGATTAATACCATGAGAAATTTTAAGTTGATATATTTATGACAAATTTACCATAAGTTAATTTCTTTACCACAAAAACTTCAAACTAGTACATTTGTAATAAATTTACCTATGTTTTGTCAAATTGGATTAATACCATAAAAAATCGCAAATTGATACACTTATGACAAATGAATGGTAAAATCTCAAATTAGTACACTCGTTAACTGTCACTTGTTATCTAACTCATCAATTTGACGGTAAAATTTAATATGAATGAAAATAAATTGATCATAAATGTACCAATTGAAAAACTTTTAGTGATTCAAAAATTAATTTAGGGTAAATTTATTATAAGTATATTAGTTTAAGGTTTTCGTAGTGTTGACTCTGAAAATTTTGATCTTGGAAATCTTTTTCTCCCCTTTCATTTAAAAATCAGAACGATCCCTCGAGCGAAAGTGCAGTTGAGTATGATTGGAGAATGCGCTACAACATGGTTATAGAAATAACTTACCTTATGAAATTTTTGTGAGGTAGTATGCTTCCTAATTTATAGAAAGATTGATTTACTTATGGTTAGGCGAGCTTGACAAATTTTACCATAAGTAAGATTTCTTTTCATCATTTGGATGCCGTAGGTGGATGACCGATACATTCTCATTTATTTTGGATTCACTAAAATAACTTGTTCAAAACGAAGGAGACAGAGAATCGCCCAGCAAGCTCCTCGCACAACCATGTGATCGACGACCATGATAAATCAGGTTTATATGGCCTGATCTAGGTGAATTTCAGCCCGATTGAAGATGCATCAATGGCGCAACAAGGACATCGAATGTGGGAATTGCGGGTTTCATAGCCCGGTCGAACCGGAGTGCCGAGCTTTTCATTCCTGCAATCCGACCAAAGTACGCCTATTTCGAATGTGCCTTTCAACCATATAGCAATTTCAGACAAAGTAGTCTTCTCAACGAGATCCATATTAAACTGCATACATGAGATATTCTACTAAAACAGTTCCAACGGTGTCAATGACCAGAGCACGGTGGAAAAGCAGAGTGACAAATAAAACTTTCTTCTTCACTAAGTAACACCTCTATCATGGGACAAGTAAGAATAATAGTACATATGCACAAAATACCTCAATGGGCTTCAAGAATCCTTTGTTTCATATAAATCTAGCTTCACATGCCTAAGACCTTGTCATCAAATCACCATGAAGGTGTCTTCATAAGTAGCTATCATCGTGTCTACGGTACTTCATTACCAGAAACTTCATCACAATCCGGCGAGTTCCATAAGAACAGAGAATTAGAGTGTGACCTATTCCAGACTTCCGGAGATGTGTGAGTGCACCGCCCTTGAAAGGAAAGTTATGCAACCGTGATGCAATCGAGAAGGTTAAGTAGGGATGGTGTAGTCTGAGCAAAGAAGGCATTTAATACAGAAAATAGATTCCTGTCGACAGATGCAAAACTAATCACCTGAGCATCATTGCCCAGATAGCACCCTTCTATCTCTTTGCTTCATCAAGCTCCTCCGCAGGGCCCATCGCTCTTTAATGTCACCCGTTTCCTCAAGTTTCTTATCGAGTGTGTCGTCAGACAGCTCATGATTATTACCTGATTTCACAGGATTAAGGTCACCTCTGATTCTTGCTGTTTCAGCAAGCATATCAGTTATCAGCATCTCAGTGGTCCTGGTAGTGATTCCCCTTAAATACCAAGAAATGGGCGGAGGTGGGACTAGAGCTGGTTGGATCAGCTGGTCCAAGCTCACTTTCGATCCGATCCTTCCTTTTCCTCCAGTACATGAATTATAGTCTTCCCAAGTCTTGGGCTTAAGGGGGTAGCAGAGTTTCTCGTCAACAAACCAAGGTTCTACTCTCCAGCATCCTTCGAATCTTTTCATAAACCCTGTTTTCACTTGCTTGAACTTCATCTGACAAAATAGATAAATAGGAAGAGTTGCATAGTTAAGCCGAGATTATTGCAGGATTAACACAAAGACCACCTTTCTCCTAGTATGAGGGAATGGAAAGGCACAGGAATTATACTAATGGCAACCAGGATAAAGAACAAGTACGTTTAATCTGCAACAAGAGCAACGTCTTACCGAGTGATCTGCTCTATTTTGATCCACCAAAACATGTACTGAAATGGTCCCTGACCACCAAAGGAATTTCCACAAGGCCGCTTGCTCCAATTCAACAACTTGTCTTAAACCTTCATCGACCAAAACCTTTCTGGATATGACTTCCTAAGAGAAAAGTTAAATTTCAAAAATCTCCCAACAAGTTCTCTTTACATACAAGATTGCTAAAATGAACAAGAATAAGTTACGAGGGGGGAAAACAAAATTAAAGGGGATTAACCAGAAAATAACTTTTTGATGCTTTATGTGTTACTGGCTGAAATATAGAAGAAATGGTGGAAAAGGATAATACCTTAATATTCTTGAAAACCCTTTTATTATCAGGATCAGTAACAATGTTATACACAGCATCTGGAGGCAACCCCACATTGACATTTACATTGAGATTGCAAAGAGATCCTTTTGGCACGCTCACCTGCCAAGACTAACATTAGACTCCAATCCTTTTGCAGCGTTCAAGTTATATGATGAGCAAGGCATTTAAAAGGCAACAAGTCACCAACGAAAGCATCTTCCTTTCATGAAATAAAACCAACTTACCAGATTGCTGTTTTCTTGATTTTGGTTGCACTAGAGCAACAGGACAGCAAGCAGAGAATGCCAATTACAATCTATGCATGTCATGCTACATTTCGTAGTTCTAACTTTACAAGCCCCAAATGGAAATTCATATGGACAAGCATAAACACTTGGGATTTATCTTTATTTTAAGTAATTAAGATTATTTTACATGTCATGTATTCACCTTTATGTACACTCCCCTGATGTCAACAAGAATCAGTTAGGCGAGCTCCAAGTAACAAGGAAAGAGGCATATACAGTGGATCATTCTATTATAGCCCCACAAAGTAAGAGAGACACATGACAAAAAGCTTGAAATATGTCAAAAGATGACAGCAACAAACTTATTTATCTTCTCAAATTTTAATGACTAAATCACTTACAGAACCAAAACTCATATCAGAGTCCTAATTTAGGTCAGTTCATTCTGTTATATTGTAAAGATGTTTGGCATGCTTGAGCTAAAACAATCCAAGTGTTAGCTTGTGACTAAACATGTCCATCGATCTTATTTCTCAACAAGTCCCTCACCTTTATTTCTGGAGCTTGATCCACCCACACTGGATTTTCATGCCATGCTTGCATTTGCTTCTCCAGATTGACCTCAAAATCAGTCAAGGTTTTACTCAAGTTCCTCAAAGAAGAGCTTCCAGAGTTCGCCCTTTCATTTTCCCTTTTAATCATTTTAAGTGGCAACTATCACAGAAACAGAAACAGAAACAGAAAGGTCAATGAGTTTTTACTTTGACATCGATAACTTTGTAAGTGTCATGACACATCAAGATGAAGTGAACTACCTTGAAGCCATTCCTGAGCTTCTGTGGAAGCTGCTCGAAGAATCTAGAGATTGCAGGATCAAGAACCTTCAGCCCGCTATGTCTTCTGCTGCCATTCGAAGCTGTGCTACCCACATCTTTATCTGTCTCCCCCATTAGAACCTGGACAATTGACGTGCCAAATTTCATTATTCTGAACAAATGCCCATTGCTTGCACAGACCAACATGTGTATTCGCACCAGTGGAACTTTCCTCTATTACATACTACGATCTCTCCACTCTTCTCTTTCGAATGTATGAATCAATCAAAAGCTTCCTACAGATCCTAACACCAACCAGTCACTTCGCGCAGCAACACCCCCCCTGATCTCTATACAGCTAAGTACGGTAGATTTGTCAATGACCCATTAACTGCCCCATCACAAGAACAACCAGTCACTTTGGACAGCAACATTCCCCGATCTCTATACAGCTAAATACGGAAGATTCGCCAATGACCCATTAACCGCCCCCATCATATAACGATGAGCTGTCGCAGAACAAGATAAATACGAAGCAACCAACAGGACCACAATGGACAGCAGCACGCCAAAAGAACAGTAGAATTCAAGAGCGATTTAGCAACACTTATGAAGCCAAGGACGAGAGACCGAAATCCATGTAAAACCCACAACTCGGAGCGATGCCGTGAAGCGAAACTTTTTCTTTTTCTCTCCTATAAGGATGGAATCCAAGATTCAGAAAGAAGCAAGGAATGCAAGAGAGAGACAGAGAGAGATCTACTACGGCACCTGACGACGAATTTCTAGCGAGTTTCTTCACTCGCAAGCGGACGGATTCATCTTCCGGAAGGCAGATCTCATTCCACAAGCCATCCCAAAACGCAGGCGACTCTTCTCCCCCGAGAATTCGGAGTGGTCTTCTCTTCTTCTTTCCCGCAAAGGGTCAGGCCTGGATGGGCGAGCCGAAACACGTGGTTCGCTCGGAATTCGGTCGGAAGCTCCTCCGGTCCTTGAGAAAACCACGGGCCATGGTCGGAAGCGCTCGACGCTGGGCTTTTTCTTCCTCTTTTCTGGCCCGTGGGCGGACACTCAACTTTCTTTCTCTTTCCTTTTTGTTTTTTTTCCTTTTGTGGTTCCGTTTCGTAGCCCAATATGATTTTGGATACGTCGCGAAAAATGCGGCATTTCTAACTAGTGAGAAAACATTTATTAACGTGAGTTAAATAATATACCATGCTTTCATTTAACAACTTAAATTTTCATTGAAATAGTAGTTAACCATAATCCCACAAAATCACATATGGTGTCAAAGTGAGTTGTTATGAGTTCAAATTTTACCGGATCTTATTTGTCTCCCAGCCTAACTCAAAAGGTCTAATTTTACATTCAAACAACAATACGAGTCTGCGGCAACGATCGACTCAAGATATGAAAAATTTTCACATGCTAAGGTTTCATTTATTTCACGAAAAATGATGATTTGGAAAATACTTTTTTTTCTAAAAATGATTACTTGCATCACATTTTTTTTAAAAATATTTTCTAAATTATTCAATTTTCGCAAAACAATGGAGCCTAATTGGAACTTGATGTACAGATCGAAAGCTAATAATAGACTTCGAAATACATGAAGATACAAACCATTTGACATAAAAAGTAAATTTACGAAATTATAAGAAAAGGGAAAGTTAGAAGTCATAGGCTAAAGTTTGTTAGAGAAGGGGAAAAGGCTCGGAGCTCTCACTCCTCATCAATAGATTAGATAATATTAGAAAAGAAAATGATCGGGTTGAATGCAATGGTTATTGCAAATTGAAGGAGTAAGCATCTAAAGAAATCAGATGAAATCATCCAAATTACAAATACATCTCGAAAGTGAAATAGAATCCTGTTATTAACTCGCTAAACTTGCTCATAATTTGTGAGAGACCATGGAGAAATAGCAAGGGATTTTACCTTTAGATGCTTTGAGGAAGTATCATGTCGGGCCTCTTAATAAAGATGAAGAGGAAATGACGGTTGACAACTTTTGGCTTAGAGCAGGTGTTTTGGACCTTGTGAATCTTCTCGGATTTGATGATGAACTCGCCGAACGCATCTGCGGCATCCCTATTGCTTGCGGTTCTAGTTCAGAGGAAGGACCTTGTGGCTTGGAACTTCTCGAGAAATGGCGGGTTTAGAACTGCCGACGCCTATGATATTGCAACCGATGATGAGCACGGTAAGGTTGTTGCTGATGATTGTCTTGGATTTGGAAGTCAAGAACCAGCCCTAGAATCCAATCCTTAATCCGGCTTGTGATCCGTAGTAGAACTACCACCAATGTATTCCTGCACCAGAAGTGTCTTGTTCCTCATGACTGCTGGGATACTTACATGAGTAGCAGAGAGGAAATTCACCTTAAGGTTGGTATACCTGAATCTTGTCCGAACAGTTCCACCTCTTCGTTGAAGGAATAGGTGAAATTCAACTGTAATGTTTCCAGTATCTGAAATACATCTAGACCTTACTGGCCCTGGAATGTCGTCTTCCCTTGGACTGTCTGGAATCTCTAGAGTAACGAGAAAACAGCGAAGCTCTTGAAGATGATACCTTTGCCAAGGACAATGCGGTGAAAGTTCGTAGCGAAGCGGCCAAACGTTGCAGCTGTTTGACCAAACCCAGTGCCTTAAAGGAGCCGGGGAGGCCTAACGAGAACTGGTCTGCTCCTTGACCGGGTCGGATCGAGCATAAAATCGACGGAACAGTGCGAAGTACTCCTGCCACTACGGGTGCTGGAGGTGTTTTCTGTGATCATCTCCGGGAAATGAATTAGCGGTTTCTTGCATCACTTCATCTGTTCTGTTCTTGCGGAGCTATGGGCCCTCCGAGATGAGCTCCGTGTTACCGCCGACAGCAACGGGCAGAGCCTCCTTGTAGAGATGGATGTGTCGGCGGTCGTCTAATCTGATAAACATTGGCGACGAATGCAGGTCGTTGCTGGCTCAGATTCCGGAAGGTCCGCTTTAGAACGGGCACTGTGAGATGAATAGATGTGCATACCTCTTGGCAAAGCATAGTTTTGTTGAACCACAGGACTATGTTGCAGACACCGTCAGGAAAGCAATGCCTAGACATATGCCCGTCATCTCTGTTAATACTCCTCTATTTATTAGGATAGCAACCTGCGAGTTACAAGCGATGCCCATGCTGTTTTTTAAAGGTGCCATCGCACGTTGATCCCTGCTTTTATATTTGACAATGGTGAACTTTACCAAGGAAATTCAATTGTATTTTTGCAGGTTTTTGGGACAGGCAATCTATGTCACAAGGATAACTTCTTTTTAGTATCTTATATCCTCTTCATGGATACCAAAAAGTTATTAGTTTAGGGAAAATTACTAGAAAAGTCATAAATCTATTGTATTTATGTCAATTTAATTATAAACCTTTCAATTATGCTAGTGGAGTCCATTCGGCCAATTTTAGCCGGAAGTTGCTAACGTGACAATTTTTACAATTTTAAATATTTTTACTAAATTTTTTATTGTTTAAAATTATTTTCTATTTTTATTTTATTTACAACTCTAGGCTAGTGAGGGTGTCGGGCCCTTGCCAGATCTAGGTGAGCTTGTCAAATAAAATGTACATTCTAAAACTTAAAGCATAACTTTATAAAGTTGAGAGGGTAATGTGCCAACATAGTAAAGCTCTTTATATTCTTTGCTTAACTTGTATCAAGCAAGTTCACGAGGAATCATCTCAAGACTCATGGCTTTGTAATACTCTTTGACCGACATTGTATTGGATTTGCTTTCTATACATTACTTAGGGGTGTGCAACCGGACCAGGTCAACTCGGTTTCCGGATCGGCCCACCCGAAAACAGGGTCCGGAACCGGTTCCGATTGAAACTGGTCCGAATCGGTTCCCAAAATGTGGAACTAGTTCCGAGGGATTACCCACTCGGGAACCGGATGACTAGACCAATTTGGGAACCGGTTTGAGAACCAACCCAAAAAGACCAAAACCCTAATTTGTTTCTATCTTTACCTCTCAGCTCTCACACCCACAAACTTCCTCGAGCTCGCAACCTCCACTGATTCCCTGCACCGTCGGTCCCTGCAACGCCGGTCTCCGAGTAGCAACGCCGCACCACTCACGCTCCCGCCTCACTGGCGAGCCTGCGCCTACCTCTCCGCCTGAGTGCCGACGCTCGCACTGCACCACAAAAGAGCCCGACGCCAACAGATCTGAGCCAATCGCCACGACGCTCGCGCCTCCGATCTCCTTCACCGACACTCCCCGCAGCAGCTCAACCTAGCACCGTCGCGCTCTGCCTCACCCACGAGCCCACCGCCTCTGCTTGAGCCTCCACCCGCGACGCTCTTGCTCCGACGCCCATCAGATCTGCCCCAGACCCACGAAGCCATCGCTGTCCCATCTCGCCGGAACTCTTGCTTGTGAGCCCGTGTCCCTGCACCCCGCCGCACCACCGCGCTCACCTTGCTCTGCTCCTGCAGCTAGATTTGACCACCGTGACCTCCGATCAGTGACCCAACGCCATAGATCCAGCGATCTGACGACCCGGCGTTGCCCTCTACCCTGTTCGTTTTTGCCAATGACTGATGCCAGCAAACCCTAATTTGTTCCATCCGAGTGTTGTTGCTGCTTCTGCTCGCCCGCCGTCGCCTTCCTCCCGCGACACCCATAGCCCGTGAGATCCCGACGTCGCCACTCCGCCTCTCCCCGCTCCGCGCCCCCTTGAAATCGCAATGCCGCCTCTATCAACCCAGTTCATAGCTGTTCGCCAGCCTTGCAAAACAGGTTCCAATATAAACAGGGTTAACCCCGTTCCCGAACCGGAAAAACAAGGTGAGTTGGGAACAGGGTCCATGCAAACAGGGTCGGGAACATGGTCCAAAAAAAAGAGAATCGGTTATAATAGGGTCGGGTATAGGATCTAGATCTAGACCCTACCCACCCTGAACCCGATCACTACTAACATTACTTACTAGTTTTCATTATAGTTCTAGATATGCGTGTTTTTATTCCTTTATTGCCTAGATTAGTTGAATGATTAGGCTACAAACTAGGACCCTCATGAACATTAAAAAATGATCGCATAAATACTTAGTGGATCGAGAATCTTAAAATCCATAATCGGACAAAAGATCACGTGGAACACTTAGACAACAAATCAATTAAGTGAGGGTAGAGAAATGGCATTAGTTGAATAACAAATGTAATTGTCCTCATATCAATAATCTATGATTGCGTAGAAAGTAAGGTATTTTCTCATATCTTACTTAATTTCTAGGCAATCTCAACAGGTTAGTGGCCACTCATTATTATGTAGAATTCTCGTAGGATTAATCAAACTACAATTAAAATCCTCACGTCGTGCGAGGTAAGGGTTGGAAAGGATCTGTGCAGATTGAGGACCATCGGTTGACCTTCAACATTACCTACAAGCCCCGGACCCACTTCGGGCGGGTCGCGATATGGATGGTTTCGAATTTTTGGCCAAAATAAAGGGACAATGGATGACATTATCCCCAGTTTAATCATCATTGATTCCTTCACATGACATGCTCTGCGAATCCGATTTTTTAACACCAAAAGCTTCGATGCAGTCTTTAACAAAACTTTAGGACACACCATGATAGCGTAACATCTTTATTACCGTTAAGCTATGGGATGACGGAGGTGTTACTGCAATTTACGCAAAATTCAATGGGTCTCCATTGAAGTGCAGCATTTCCGACAACCAGCGACAAGAGGAAAGCAACATAGAAGACAATAACTGGATGATTTTTCATTTGAAATTATTTTAAACAGTCACTTCCTAATTATAACCACATACTTCTCGGACAAAGGAAACGGCCAAGGCTTCAAAATCCAAGAAGAACCGATGATTTGCTTGTTGAAATGCTCCCACTACGCTAGTTTGACCATCTTCTACGGGCATTGTTACCGGCAAAACCCCCATTAAAGTCCGCAAAAACATTCTTCGGTAAGAGAACAAGATCGGCTCCTTCAAAATGGTATGTCATGTTTGTTTGGTAAGGTACAGTTCCCATGAGGGAAGTCATAGCACAGGTCATATTCCAGCGTTGAAGGCTTGGGATGCCACTGATAAAGCCGGGAGAAATATTCAATTATCCCAGATCAGAGCATTATAGGCAATTCGAAAATGGAGGGTTTGAGGGCTTCCCGAATCAAGAATGAACCCACCCTTGTTGTTCAGTCTCGTTCGAAAAATTGCAGGATCTATTGCTAGGTGCAATCCCACGACACTAACGCCCGTGACATTAACTGGATACCAGGCGGATATGTTAGTAAGCAAACGCATCGTCCGAAATCGTCCTCTAATTTGAGCTTCATCCCCAAAATGTGGGAGACCTTACCTTCCGGGTATTGGATTCCATGAAGGCAGACAATAGGACATACGTTGTCTAGTCTCATTTCCATACTATGTAATGATCGATCGCGGTCCGGTGCCTAAACCTAGTATTCCGGCTATTATGTCACTTTTTTTTTCCAATCCCTCCCCCTTCAAGGCCATGGTTCTCGGGGCCGCAACCAAACGCAGTGTTTGGAAATCTTTCGACAGCTTTCTTGTTATCTTGGAAGCTAAAAGTTTCCACCCCATCTGCCCCTTTGCTATAGCAATGATCACGTCCAAATCCGATATACGTTGTTTTGTACATGCAGTCGTCATCTCTACATAATTTAGGAAACAACGGGTATCGTTGCAAGGTAAGGGCCAGTATGATTGTTATTCATGTCAATTAAAGTTACCTTGTGTAATCTTGAAGTATTCGGTGCATCTTTTGCACTGCATCCATGTGTAGGTGCTTCCTGTGTCGGTGCAAGCTGGTTCCTCCTGTCACCAAAAAAAAAAAAAAACATAAGATTGCGAGCCCACGTTCATAGATGTCACGAAGTAACCAAGGTGATGACTAGTGATTTGAGTTTGTCAGGGATGCGGCCCATATTCAGTTGTCTTCTTCTGCTTCACTGAAACGGACAAGCTATGGTCCATTACTCGACTAAAAAAAAGCTAAACATCTTATAGTCAATTACTGTGAGATACTCAACGAATTAATCCCCAAAGTAGAAACACTAGGTTGAAATTTTTGTGTCGAACAAATATAAGGAAATTTGATTGATCTAATCCTATTCCAGAGGTAGCATCGATCCAAACTCGGTAATCCAAGACCTTAATAAAATCAACCAAATACAACACGACACTGTATCAGTCATACGCTTTGAAAACATCCAAATCTACACCTAAGGGATCATTCAGCTATAATTTGCCCCCACTCGATCAGGCACTATAGCTCCACCACACGGTCAATGATTTCCCCCAACCTTGAAATGCCTTATCAGTCAAATTCACTACAACCGACGTACTCGACACTAGAGCCTATCCACACGAACCTTATACTCTCAATCCGAATCAAGTCGGAGGATCGCAACCATAACTGATTACATGAACACGAGTTGCAATGAAGCATTGTCGGACCAACCATCACCCTAACCAAGACCTGTTCCGCTCCTCATTATTCTGCACGAGGGACAGATCGAACAACGTCGTCAAGGAAAAAAAAAATGACATCGCACAACAAAAGAAATTTCAATCTCCGTGCCTTTCCATGTACGCAAAACGATCACAATCGATCAAATGGCGCGATCGCCCGGTGAGATGGAGAGGTCGACTGTGGTCTTTGGTCTCGCAAGTTCGTGGACTCTACAGTGATGTTCGCGACGGAAGGAGGGGGACGATGGATTTGCTGATTTTCCTAATTTGCCCTCGGGCGCTTGCTCTGTCGGCGGGCATATTCGGTGTCACGTTCGGTGATTTCATCGTTTCTGTGAGGGCAATGAAGGAAGTTTGGCTAAAATGTGACGTGCTCCTGGGCAAATTTGCATTCTCGCCGTCTGTCCTGCTTTGGCGCTTCCTTTGATGTCTTTCAAATGGGCACTTTGACTCGGCATGGTTCAATTAAGTCGATGTTACTTATCCATTCATGGATATTGGTGGAGGTATATAAACATGCGATTACTCTATTATGATTGTAAGCTTGTTGAGTTAAATATTTTCGATTCCAAGCTTGAATCAATCTCATAACTAGAATTATTCAATTTGAATTAAAAAAGAATGTGATTAAACATGTGTGACAAGTGGGCTGAGCTTAATTGTGGATTGTGGAGTCCATTTCTCTCGGGTTGAAAGAGAGTTCAAAAACGCAACTTGCCATGACGTATCAATTATTGAATATTCGTTGAAACTTATATGGAAATGGATTCGATAGTTTTTACTCTTTTTTTTTTTTTTTATAGATGAATGTATATACAATAGTTTAAGTAGATTCATACACTTACCAATGGACCGAGTGGTTATGATTCAAACAAGATTTTTTGTAATGGATATAACACTTTATGTAGCAACAAAAAATGGATAAATCCTATCGATCATCTTTCTGACATTTTTTTTTTAATTTATCAAGAAAAAAGAAAATCACAACCCATTGTGACTCAAGTAGGGATGCCAAGTCGGACCACCCCCAACCCTCGTGCAGCCCAACGATTGTTGTTTCTGCTGAGGTTGCCCTGTGTATGGTGACAGTTGCTACCATCGTTGTTTCTGTTGTTCTGTTCCTATATTTCTTCCAGAGAAGACAGGGAGGAGCAAGTAAGATTACTGGAGAGGGCAGTCCAAATAACGATACTGCTATAAAACCATGAAGCAGCGTGAAAGGAGAAACGATTTTGAATAGAATGACGAAACAAGGACAAGGAAACTAAACAATGTCCCTCAAAAGTGCTCTTACTAGTAGATGAATCTAACGCCGGATAACTCGGTTAGTGCCTCCTCTCGGAGGATTTCAAACGAACAGAAAGTATTGTAAGAGCAATTGGTGTGAACCCCCAACTAATTGGCAAAGGGGTGCATGATTTTTGGGGAAAGTTATGTCGACTAACTTGCTAGACGTTGACTTTGTTTGATTCTAATGCTGATTTTAACGGACAAACATCACAGTCCTTATCTTACAGGGAAAATACATCTCCAAGCTACCAAGATGGAAGGGACCTCAATAAAGCATATGCTTGAATGTCAGGGATTGAAGAGTACAAATTCTCCGTGCTTGACATGGACTCCTACCTTCATTGAGTATTCTGCAGTCACAGAATTTCCAGGCCTTGAGAGTCTGGAAAGTCTTAAAAACTTTGGAGCTGAACAAACTCAACCAACTAGGCAAATTGGATTATCTGAGTGGCTTGAAGAAACTAATGGCTTTTCATTTACATCATTGTGGTAATCCGGTTGACTGAATTTGTTGGAAAATTCGTGGATCTCCACCGGCAACTCAGTCCTGAAGTTTCCTAATGTATCAACGTTAAAGAAATTAAAACGGATAGGCATACTTCACCATAGGTGATTTGTAAATTCAGCACATTATGGAGTTGCTTGATCGAACCTGGCGAGTTTCTGCAAGAGAGAGAACAATGGATACCTGCTCTGTTGAGTATTTTTTTCTGATAAGAAGTGCCTCCTATTCCGTTACAGATATGAATTACTCAAGAGGTTTATGCAAATTTTCCCTTCATGTGCACTTCGCATGTTGACTTCTTATATGGTTTTGTAATTCTATATACCCTTATTCAGATCTTATTTGTTTTAATTTGGTTTGGTTTAGATGTTTCAGTGGCTTTGAATTGCTAATTAAATTAACCAGTGAGGTCGAGTCGATTTGTATAACTTCTAAGTGCATTATCTTGTCAATTTACTATATGGTGATTTATTGGAGGAATCCTTATAATTGTTGCTTCATATTAATAAATCTGAAGTTGTTCGATTCCCATGCTTCACGCAAGAGAACGTTAACTTTATCACACTATATAGGATAAATATTTGTTATAAAAAAGTGTGAAATATCTCAGCATTGAGGGCATCGCCTCTACAACGATAACCTACTAAAAAATGCAATGTAACGAACAAAAATACTCTACATCGATTAACGCATGTCCAGTTTGTTTTTCGGGTAGAGCATCGCTCTTAAGTTGGATTCACATGAGTTGAAGAGAAGGCGTAACAATTCTTAATTAAATTAAAAAATGTTTCCATTGCAAATGGACTTGTTTTGACGTATCCAATGTTGACGTAAATCTGAAATAATAATAACCCAGATCAATTTCCAATGATCAAAAGTGTGGCAAAACAATTTCCAATTTAAAAATTTACCATGCAATTGTCTCACACTGACTGCAAGTTCTTATCCTTTTGCCTCCTTTTTTTTTTTCTTTAATACATAATCCCAAGCACTAATCGAGAGAGTGAGAAGCCACACCTCTGGAAACATTATCTGAAATAGAGAACTTTCGTACTTGAGATTGGGGGGAGTCAATATCCTTTTTAATCGTCATAGTCATTGGAGAGGCTACACTCAACTTCTGCCAATCATTGGAGAGGCATCTGAGTTCAATCGTGAATTTGGAAATGCTAATTGAGTTGGATTCCAAATGGGATCTAATAAGTCATGTCAAGTCGTGAATTTATTCACTGCACTTGTTAGTGGCTCAAAGTTTTAATACAACACTCGCGAATAATATTTGTCATCTACGTTTACACAAGACTGTACTTATACATTAGGTTTGTGTGCTCTATCTTAATAGTATTTTGTATAATAATCAGCACAAAGCAATGGATTTTATGTCCAGCCACAACGCTTTGTGAGGAGCAATTTATTGACACTAACGAGGGGTTAAGTGCGAAGGATAGTTCACCCAGAAATGAAAGTGATATTTTTTTAATTTGATTGATCACTAGGGCGCGAATGATAAAATTTCTGTTTCTCAATTTCTCTGTTTCTCTGTTCCCCCTAACAGGGTTTGGAAAAATCCGTTTGGTAACGCAATTTGATTTCTCTATTTCTGAAACAGATTTCTATTCCGAAATAGAGAAATCGAAGAAATCGAAGCTGAAATTTTTAGCTTCCGAGTTTACAAATAGAAATAGAAATAGAAAAATTTTTTTTCTCAACTTTTCAATTTAGTCCAAAATATTTTAGATCAATAATATTGAAATAGAAATAGAAATAGTTAATTTAGTCCAAAATAATTTAATGATTTTTTAATATAATCATTCTAATCAATATTGATTGAAAATCTTAACCATTGGGCTAGATGGTGAGAATTGAATGAACAAGGCTTCATTTGTTGCACGTAAGAGATTTTATGCATGGTAATAGTCAATTGGTCATATTCATATCTAATGAGTCTTTCTTCACCTACTCTTTCTGTGTATGCCATACCAACGACTCTATTTGGCTAACTATTTTTTTAATCATAAACTTCATATTAAGGCGGTAAAAATGGGTCAAATCATTAGGGTTTTATCCGATTTTTCTTTTATAAGGAAAAGAGATCTAATAAGAAATATGTTGTTCTTGTAAGAGTGTTGATGAAAATATAGATTTTGATAATAAATTTTTAAATAATCCTAGTGTTGATAATTTTGAAAAAAATTGGTGACGATTTTTGAACACGGTGAGGATATTTTTAACAAAATTTGGAAAGAAATTGGAATTAGACTTGAAGTCAGGATTTTTTTAGGAGATTAGACTATTATAATCATGGCTATCATTAGACTTATTTGATTAATGTGAAATCAATTTCGGCAAAAACACAACGACATATTCACTACAATTGAATTTCATTTTTTTTTGCCACGTTGTTTATTTTTCGAAAGAAAATATTACGTAATAGGAAACGTAAGCACATGTAATATAAATTCCATGAAATTGTATTTTCAACTTTTCTAATGTATTAGTATTATTTCGATTATTTTTTGTATTTGAGGATTTTCTATATTATTTTAGTATTATTTCGGCTATTATTTTATATTTGAGAATTTCCTATGTTGTTATCTAATCAATTTCTATTCCTAGAAATAGAAATTTTTTCTGTTATCAAACGGATTTGTTTCGAAATAGAAATTTTGAGTTGTTATCAAACGGGTTTTTTGCTCGTAAACTTGTCCTAATAGAAATTGAGAAATTGATTTACGGCGTAAATCAATTTCTGTTTCAGAAATTTTACCATGCGCGCCCTAGGAGTGCTTCAACGAAGAACAAGCCCAATAATTCCACTGGGCTTTATGCTTTGAAGTCAACTCGTGTCTTACCTAGACCCGTTAAACGAGTGGGTCGGGTCGGGTTTGGGTCGGGTCATAAATGGTCCGACCCAAATCGACCCATTTAACCCGTTTATGACCCGTTTATTCTAATGCAAAAATTTTGACCCATACCCATACCCGACCCAATCCATACCCAACCCATACCCGACCCATTTAATTAAATTTAATTTATTATATATATAGATATATATATATATATATATTTTAAAAATGGTATTGCTAAAATAATTTTATACAACACAAATTTAATGGAAAATTTTTATAATTTTTTAAATAATTATTTAAAAAAATGGAATTTTAAAATAATTATTTTAATTATTTTTTAAAAATAAATTTTAATTTTTTTAATTTTTTAAATATAACTTTTCTTTTTCTTTCTTCTTCTTCTTCTTCTTCTTTTTCTTTGGCCGGCTGTCGGCCACGACGACGGCCGGCGGCCGACCATAGGCGAGCCTCGAGCTCGCCGGCCGCCGACGCCGGCGAGCTCGAGGCTCGCCCAGATCCGGCGAGCTCGAGTCTCGCCGATCGGCGAGCTCGAGCCTCGCCAAACGTCGGCGAGGCCTCCGCCTCCCTAGATCCAAGGAGCTCGAGCCTCACCGGCGTCGGGCGAGGCTGGAGCCTCGCCGATCTGGCGAGCCTCGAGGTCGCCTGGCCGGTCGCCGGCCATCGCCGTGCCGGCGACCGAAGGAAGAGGAAAGAATAAAAGAAGAAAGAAAAATAAAAGAAGAAAGAAAAATAAAAAAAGAAAAGAAAAATAAATGGGTTGCACAACCCATCTTTAGACTTTAATGAGTTTGTAAATGGGTCTTAAATGGGTACCCATTTAACACCCATTTATTTTAGTTCTTTTATTTTTAAAACCCATCAAAGTACCTTATTTCTCAATGCCTGACCCATTAACGACCCATTTATGCTTAAATGGGTCCATAAATGGGTTGCACAACCCATTTAACACCTCTAGTCTTACCCAATCAATCCATTAAACAAGATTGGTCGGTGTTCACCTTAATTAGGATGGGGGAAACGAACTTGGTTGGAAGTTTGATGTCTACTTTTGTTGACTTGACTTTGAATGAATTATTTTGGGAGCAAAAATAGATTCTCATCCCAAAATTTTTGCACCACATAGCCCAGTAATTTTCAGTGTTAAGAAACGTAAATAATTGTTGACTTTGACAGGCTGTAGCGATGCTTCGAGGAACCATACTTACTAACCAATTTTGCTGCAAATTGGTCCACGACTCTCTGCATGTTTACCCAATCCTTTGGCTTCTAAGTTCAATGACCTCCCGAAAAGTCATTCAAAAAATTCTTCCTACTAATTTCTTAATGTTCGTGTGACGAAGGAACAAAGATCTTGATAGTTAAGGCCCACATTTCTACGAAAAGTCTTTTCTTTTCCTTTCAAAAGAGTAGGAGTTAAGGCAGTGGGATCCCACCTCTTTTCTCTTCTTTCCCCAAGCTTTTGAGCTAGTGGAAAAATCTCAATTTCGATTCGAATAGAAGGAGTCCCATTTAAAAAAGTTTAGTGAAACATAATCAAATATAAAGCTATCGAATAACAATTTGATACTTTCCAAGAGTCTTTTTTAATTCATCGAGAATAACTTAAATCTTTTTTTTTTGTCACTCATATTTATGCCTATATGGAACATTTTTGCACCTCCAGATCTAGCAAAATTTTACTTTCTATTGTGAAACATAGAATGTTTAGTTATCGTGAAATTGATATGTCTAGAAAAACTTTTGTCTTATATAGTTTAGCCAATCATGTCATCAATCAATAAAAAATTGATACCATTAATTTAATTACATGGAAATGGAACATGTCGTATGCATATAATTTTGTGATGTATCGAAATATAATTAGTAGATTAAAAATTGCATGAGATTAGAGGATATGATTTTGATACAGATGCCAACAATCTAAAACCTCTCTCAGAAAGAAAGAAAAAATATCAGTTAGAACAACACTAGGGCGGTGCAAGAAGACCGAAACCAATGATTGACCCAAGTCAAGGTCCACGAAGACTTGACCCACGAACAGTCCATCATGATGAAGCAGCTTGCTTAGGGACCACCTTTTCCTGTTCTTTCTTTTACTTATGAACCAAGCACTTTTTTCACCGCACATCTTTTCCTTTTATTTTTATTTTTTAAAAATTCTAAATTTTTTCTTTTCTTTTTTGATCTTTTCTTTCTTTTTTCTTCTTCTTCGGTTGATTGCCGACCAATTGGCAATCGGCCACAAGCCAGCATGAGTCTAGCCACAAGCCAATGAGGCTCCACCTCGCCTTGCTTGAGCTTGCTCGAGATTGTCATGTGAGCTTGAGGCTTGGGGCTAGGCTAGGCTAGGCTCAAGCTACACCCAAGGTCGATAGAGGTCAGCGAGGCTTTGGCATGGCTCCAACCCTTCCTAGCTCGCTAGTTCTGACGAGGCCTAAACTTGCCTGATGGCCTAGAGCGAGCATGGGCCTCGCCAAATCCACCAAGCGACACGGGCCTTGAGCCTCTCTCAAGGTCGCTAGAGATTGGTGAGCCTCTGGCGACCTTAGGCAAGGTCCATATCACCAGCCTCACCATAAGCCAGCAAGGTTTGACCTTGTTGGTGTCTGGTGAGCTAGAGCCTCACTGGCATGTTGCGAGGATTGAGCTTGTCTGTGGCTAGTTGCATCTATATTCTCTTCTTCCTTGAACTTCGGAGCAAATGGAGACAGCTCAAAATCGATTTGAATGGAAGGAATTTGATTAAAAAAAAAAATCTATAATAGGAGTTTCGTTTACTAAAATAAAATTTAGTGGAATATAATCAAAGGTAAAACTATCAAATAACAAATTCGATTTTCCATTGGTCTTAATTCAAAGAATTTGATATTTCTTGAGAGTCTTTCTTTCTTTTTTCTAAACTCATTGAGCCATCGTGATTTAATAACTTCAATCTTGAAAAAAAAAAAAATTGTCACACTCAAAATTTATGCTTGAAAAGACTTGAGAACTTATAAATTCTGGAATGGAACATTTTTACACCTCTGAATCTAGAGGGATTTTTTATTTTCTATGGTGGAAAATGGAATGTTTAGTTATCGCGAAATCGATCTAGAAATAGAAAAATACTTGCAACCAAACATCATCTATCTTTAAAAAAAAAAAACCTTTTTTCTTGTCAATCAATTAAAAATGTCGATACCATTTAGTTTAACTGAATGGAAATGGAATGTGTCGTTTACATATAGTTTTGTGTTGTACCAAAATACAATCACTACATTAAGAGTTGTATGAGATTGATTGATGTGGACGCCAACAATCTAAAACCTAAGCTCCTCATGCCTCGTCATAACGTGGTGCAAGAAGATTGAGACCAATTATTGACCCAAGTCAAAGTCTAGGAAGACTTGGACTACCAATAGTCCATGATGAGGCAGCTTGCTCAAGAAGGAATCGCGACGATGATTCAATCAATTAAAAATGTCGATACCATTTAGTTTAACTGAATGGAAATGGAATGTGTCGTTTACATATAGTTTTGTGTTGTACCAAAATACAATCGCTACATTAAGAGTTGTACGAGATTGATTGATGTGGACGCCAACAATCTAAAACCTAAGCTCCCCATGCCTCGTCATAACGTGGCGCAAGAAGACCGAGACCAATTATTGACCCAAGTCAAAGTCTAGGAAGACTTGGACTACCAATAGTCCATGATGAGGCAGCTTGCTCAAGAAGGAATCGCGACGATGATTGACTCAAGTCTACGAAGACTTGAATTGCCAAAGGGACACGGTGAAGAATTGGTGGGTCTTCTTTTCCGCGATAGGATGATCCACCTTCTCTTTCTTTGCTGTATTGCTTTATTTCTTTTCATTATCACTTTGCTTTTTTGACAAGGTTTCGCCGTGAATGGACCGGTGCAAAATAACACGCGTTCACCGTTTCACATGACAAATGTCATTTCAATTAGAATTGCTAGCAACATGTGGATTTGCCTTTGCTGTAATGCTTTGCTTTATTTCTTTCCATTGTCACTTAGATTTTTATGTTTCTTCTGGGCAGCATTTGATAATTTTTTTTTTTAAAGTTATCACCATTTGATAAATGATTCAGGTCGCAATTTTAAAATTTTCGAGTGGATTTTCAATGAAAAATTATAAATAACATGTTTTCAATGTTTCGTATAACAGACTTCATCCATGGCACTTTTTATTTATTTTTTTAATTGCTATCATAATCCAAAGCAAGGAGTCTCTTGTGGTAACCAAAGTGAGATTTAATTGACCAAGAACCCGATGAACATATCGACATCTAGTGTGTGTGATAAGGTTGTTAAGGGTACAGTTATGATGGAGAAAGTATCTACGGCAAATAATCCTGATGGATATGTTATCAAAATAAGTTCCTTTGGTCAAGTCCAAGCATTGATTAGCATAATCACTATTTAAGTCGTCTAGGTGGAGTTGGTGGTATTTGATCCCTTATTTCCTATACTGTGCATGCTCACTTAAGCTTAGAGGTGTCCATCATTGGTTCCACCGTTTAGGGGGTGGGCTTATGTGGTCATTCTTGATGGTGAGGGCAAGAGGTCTTGTAGCATTTTGCTAATGCTCTTCTAAAGATATGAAGGTGGAGATTTTTTGAGTTTTAATTTTCAAATTGGCAACAAGGGCTTTTTGGACCATGTGCATTTATTTTAGGGCTTAAAATAGAATATAAAAGGGATGCATCTAATCATGGTCTCCACATTCTCTCCGTTCTTTGTTATTCCTATTTTTGACCTTTTGGATTGTACTCTTGTAGTTGTCATCGAAGATAGTGAAACTCCTCTCTCTCTTTCCCTCTATGTGTCTCGTGTGGTTTTAACTTTACTTTCATCCTTCCTATTTGTGCTTCAATTTGCGCATCTTTTTGGTATTGTTCCGCAATATATCTATTTATTTATATTTTTTAGGTATATAAAAATGCAATTAGTCCACTATGGTCACAAGCTTTTTGAGTCAATTATTTTCGAATTCAAACTCAAATCGATCTAATAACTTAAGTTATTCAAATCCACCCGGACTGGACCGGAACGTTACATCTCATCTCACTCTCTAGGAACCTTTACCTTTGGTCAAAGAAAATTTAACCATCTATGGTTATTTGCAACTTAAATTCCATCTATTCGCGTTTTTTATTTTTTTATCTACGAGATACATTTATAATTACAACAAATGAATCTTTGTTCCACGTACTTAAATTGATTGTTCTTTCTTTGGCTTACTTTGATGTCACATAATTGTTTTATGTTGAAAACCAAAAAAATTTCACGTCAAAATCGGTTCCATGGATCCACCCAATTCTTTGGGTTGGAGAGGTCCGAGTTCAAATCAACACAACAAATGGGTGGATCCCGGTTCCAATTTTCGGAACTGGGTAGGGAACCGCCCGCCCGGACCATGCACACCTATTATGTATCAACTCTTGGATGCTCTCTAAATAATTATATTGTGCAACATGATGTCATACTAGACAATTTCTTCACTATTAATATCAGTTTAACATTAAAGTTACATGTATATTATAAGCATTAAAAAGCTTCTCTGTTTTAATACTACTTTCCTTTGTCACACTTCGCAACTCTAGCTTTATCTTTTTATAATTTCTCTGATTGAATATGTGAGCAACACAACCATCGGCATTAAATATGCATGTAAAAGAGCACGAAATAAAAGAAAAGGTCCATAAACTTCGACAACAAGTCATTGGGCTTTTTCATTGGCTGATGCGAAGTAAAGATAATTTGTGATCTTAGACAATACACACTACATTTTTAAGAACACAAAGAGTAAACTTTCTATTTTATTTTTATTTGGGTATAGCTAACTAAAATAAGGACTCCAACGCATGGTATGCCCCATGTTTGGCGTCTCTCACGAATTTATATTTTTACACAAAATAAAAATATGGAAATTAAATTTAGAGTCATTATTTTGAAGAGTAAAATGATCAATTTTACGAACATCAATCTTTATATCTATTCTTTTATAGGCAATATTGATGAATCAATCCCTCATCTGGCTCGAGTCAAATTTATAAGCACAAAACAGATTTATACACCGCTCAACTTTTTCTTATATGGCTCAAACACTACTTATTCACTTTAAAGAAAAGAAAAAATTGAACATGAAAAGATTGCAACCCATCCCCAAGAGCGGTGATTCAATGGTACATGGATCGATGTGATTTTCATGAGTTCACAAGTTCGAGTTATGTCATGAGCAAATCTTTGATCAATCAGTATCTCAAGTATTCGTTACCTTATTTGAAAAGATTTCGGGATTTCTAATATGTCGATGGGGTTATGATGATAGACTCTTACGCTTTTTTTTTTTTTTAATTTTATCAATATACACTTACAATTGGATTAATTAACTAACATTCAAATTGAACATATCGTTATAATAATCATCTCCTCCTACTCTTTTGTTTATCAAAACAAAAATTTCACAAACCATCATGATTTAGGCGGCGAAGCCAAGTCGGACCACTCCCATCTCGAGCTAGGGGTCCATCTGGCATGTAAGCCAACAGTGGCTTCAATTCCCGCGACAGGAAACGAAAGTATGCTAGTTTTTTCCCGCTCTGAACGGTGGGAAACTTTCCATCACTCGCATAAAACCAAAAACAAAAGCAAAAAAACTGAAACCAAAACCAAAACCAAAAATGAAAATGGAAAAGGAATACGACAAAAAAAAAGAAGGAAAAAAAGAGAATGAAAGCGGAAAACAATTTAAAACAAGACCAAAAACGCAAACCGTCCTCTGCTTCCTTTGAACAAAAAAGAAACGCAAGCGTCTCGGAGCACCTTTGGATAGTGAGGTTTCTAAGCGAAATGGAAGGCAACTTCCTAAACTCGAAAGCAAAGGATGGGTTTTCTTTTGATCGAAAAGTCAAAAGGTCGGTTGGAAAGCGCGAATCCTTGGCAGCTTCTGAATATTTTCCTGAAAGGCTACGTGCACGAGCAGAGCTGATTCAATAAATGCACGCAATCATCAATCATGTCAGTGGCTACTTTTTCCCCACGTAAAAAAGTGAACGTGGGAAGTTTGATCCCAACTTCTTAGATAGAGACGTTTAGTTTTAAATATGAAATTTAGTTCACACACTCGGAAAAGGGAACGGGGTAAAAGTTTAAGCGTTAAAATAGGATAAAAATAATTTACTTGCCATGTTAATCTAATGGACCATATAAATGCGAGCCAAGCTGAAGCCAAAACTAGTCTCCAAAACCAGAATCACGTCCATCATTTTCTATCCTCTCAAAGACTTCCTCACAGGCCGACTGCCTGACCTTCGTTAGCTTTTACCCTTGCGACCGCAGGCCACGATCGATTTGCAAATGGCGGACTCGTCGCCGTCCTCGGCGACGACGGCGAGGTCGGACGCAGAGTTGGAGGAGATGCTGGACCGCATGCTGACTCGCTTGGCGCTCTGCGACGACTCCAATCTCCAGGCCCTGCTCTCCAAGCTCCTCCCTCTCGCCATCTCCTCTCTCTCATCCCCTTCCTCCGCCGTCCGAAACAAAGTATGGTAGATCTTTCTTGGGTGCTTGAATATAATTCACTCGTGCAAATACCATCTTACAGTTTGACATATTTTTTTAAAATTCATTTTTGTTCCCTCTTTTGAAAATCTTAAGGTGGTCTACTATGACCAGCCCAGCCACTGCGACCACCCCCATGGTCCCTGTTTTGCGCTTCTCAACCATTTCTATGTACCACTTGACTAGATCTCATCATGGGCTTGGCGGCCCATGGTCTCGGCGGGCCCATGGGTCCATTTTTGATTGGGCCACATGGGCCTGAAGACCACTAGCGGTCCCACTTAAATGTACCATATACTCTCCGAGTAGTATTCAACTTAGGTGGCTTCATCATATGCTCTGAGTGCGGCTTTTGCTTTTGACTTTACTTTGACCCAACTACACAGAATGTTGAATTGACTTTTAGCTTTTTTTGATGCATTATATTTCTTTTTTACGTTACTTATTCTTGTTTTCTATTCATGAACAATTTCCATTGAAACTTGGTGAACTTGATCTTACGCCAGTTATAGTGGTGGATAAGCTTTTCAAGGGGCTCCTGTATGGTGGTTTCTACTTATGAATTATTACTTCTAAAAATCTTGAACCTTGGAGGATCATCCGGTAGGCTACGAGATTCAATGAAAGATGATGTTGTAGAATTTTTGTTTTTCTTCCTTTTATCACCATCTTTGATTTCTGGTACATTGGTTGTTATTCTCTTGGTCCTTTTTAGAGATCACATATTGAAGAATTCCTAACAATATGAACGGTAGGTACTCTATCAGATTTGCTTGTCAAAATGCAGCATTGTATTGATGGGAAGATACTCCTGTTACCTTACGGATCCATGTTGGCCTCATTCGTCACTTGTTATATCTCTTCTTGTGACTTTTAACTATTTCTGATTTACACAAGTTTTTCATGCTGAACTGAATGTGTAATTCGTTACTCCATACTTACGCAGTGTTGTCCTTGTTAAATCATTTCATTTGAGATAACTAGAATGATTTATCTTTTGGTACAGGTTCTTGAGATCCTGAGCCATGTTAATAAAAGAGTGAAACATCAACTTGAAATTAGGCTGCCTTTGTCAGATTTGTGGAGAATATACACAGAAGCTAATGCTGTATCAATTGTCAAAAACTTCTGCATTTTGTATATTGAGATGGCTTTTGAACGCACTGATGTGCAGGTTTGTCATTGTTCTATGGTATCTAAAGTCTCTTTGGGAAGTGAAAAGCTCTTATCTCGAACTCGCCTATCAAGAAAATCTTTTGTGTGAATCCTGATACAAGTGTTCTTTTTTTGTTTTTTTGTTTTTTTTTGGCAGGAGAAAGAAAAGATGGCACCTTTACTTGCAGCCAGTGTTTCAAAGCTTCCTCCTCAGCATCAAGAGATTGTTTTAAGAATTGCTGCAAAGGTTTGTTTGAAGATGCTTTATTCCCCCTAGCATGCAAAGTTCTATATACTATTCAAGCACATTACTTGGTGCTACTTCTAGTTTTTGAGTGTTCTTACATCGATTAATGTTATTGTTTATTTCACATTCTATGTCTTGATGTCTATTGGCAAGAAGAACGTGTTGAAAACATCTTTGTGAATGAGCCACACTATGACATCTTTACCACTAGATGCATTATTTACTTCCTTGGATGAAAGATGTAAACCATAATAACATATTTGTACTATTTCACGTTGTTCAAAAATCTTTTGCTTGTGTGATGATAATTTGGAGAGGACCAACTCCATCTTTGGTGATTACCTCCAAGCTTTAAGGCTGGGTCTTTTAGAGTCCGTGTAAATGGTTGTTTAAAACCAATCCTAGGTTCAATCTGACCTGCTGTCTCCCTGATCCTGGTGATGTATTTTCATCCTCTTTCTTTCGTTGTTTTCCTTATGTTCAGTATAATGTGTTCAATGTACTGCTTGATGTCAATTTGGAGTCTTTTGATTGTGTACTTCTACATGGTTGAATGCTTTCAGGTGATCGGTGAATGCCACTCAAAAAGAGTCAATGCAGAAGTTGCTGCGATGTATAGAGCTCTAAATAGTTCTCAGGATAAGGAAGGCTTTATTGAATTTTGCTTTCATAATATCTTGTATCAACCATCTTCTCAAGGGTTTGTATATTACCTCACCGAGCATTACATTACATCGTGTGAGATGCTTTTCCAAATTTTTACCAACGAGTTATTTTTCCTTTACAGTGGAGGAAGCTCCCCTGGGCTTTCAATTGCTCAAGCTAACCGCATTGCTGGGAAACATCAATTGACAAATGATGCACTTTTGGAGAGAAAGGTGGAGTCATTATGATTTGAAAATCTTTATATCTTATCTTATCAATAAAGCAAATCTGTGTGTGGTGGATTTTGAGCATTGCCTTTCTTGATCAATTCTAACTGCGTTATTTTTATTTTTATTTTTTTTGTTAATAATATGAAAAACTCCAAATTGGATACTTATAACAAATTTACTCTCCATTATTTCTGTTAAATGTTACCATCAAATTGCTGAGTTGGATGACACATAATAGTTTAGGATATACCATTTTGGGATTTTATTCTTTGCTTGTCACATGTTTACCAGTTTGTGATTTTTCGTGATATTAATCTAATTTAACGAAAATTAACGGAAAGTAAATTGATCAAAAATGTACCAATTTAGAGTTTTTGTTATCAAAAAATTAGTTTAGGGTAAATTTATTTAGGTATACAAATTTGGGATTTTCCGTGGTGTTAACCTCTTTCTTTTCAAAGCAGTTGGGCATTTTAAATGTAGTTGAAGCTATGGAGCTCGCCCTTGAAGTTGTTTATCCCCTTTATCTTGCTGCCTCTGCTGACAGGTATCTTAGCATTGTATTATGATACTTGCTCCCTTGCCTGTCCTATGGATGGACGCGCACGTATAGAATCTCATTGTTGCTTGATGTTGGATTTGTACCAGTCAAGAGGCTGTTGCAGGGAGAGGGGATGCGCTTTTAAAGAAGGCTCCTGATGCAAATTTTAATGATCCATCACTTATAAAGAGACTATTTCTACTATTCAATGGTATGGACCATGGAAATGAGTCTTTTACTAAAAATTAATCCTGTAGCCTTTTTGCTTGGCATAGATGAATTCATTAGGAATCAGATCACTAGAATTAGGAAGTAGGAAATTTGTTCCTATTTCCGCTCCTATTTTCTTGTTTTCTTCTAGCTGTCCAAGGAGCTATTTATATATAATGTTCTCTTTAAGTAATATATTAAAAAATAAGAAACAAGAAGAAATCATTTTTCTTCTTAGAAATCCGCACAAACCTTTAACCATAATTTACACTTGGAATAGCATTTATATAACGCATTTGCACTTTCATCCAATTGCTAAGTTTTTCATAAGTTGGCAGCATATTCACAATGCCTAAAAGAAACAAGAGTGAGGAGTCCTTTGTTAATTCTCTGTGGCCCCTTATCTACATTTGAGTTCTTAGTCAATCTCTGCACTTTGGTCTTTTAATCTAATCCCAATTCACGTGTGAGAGGGAGTTCTAGAACATTTAATGTTGATAAGGATGAGGTGGTTCCACTATATCTACAACACTCATAAAGGAGATCAGGTCAAACTTATTGGGGCTATTAAGAAGTAAACATCAGTCATTTTCGTTTTTCCATTATGCCTCATATCCCCTTAATGTTGTATTATTCGCATGTTGCGCAGGTTCTACTGGAGCTGATAGTGTTGCACCAGATTCTAAAATCGCTCCAGCCAATTCAGCCTTAAAAGCAAGATTGATGTCTGTCTTTTGTCAGTCAATTACTGCAGCAAACAGTTTTCCATTGACTTTGCAGTGCATATATGAGTGCATATACGGTACTCGGGCTTTTTCAAAACCCTTCTCCTTCAGTTTATCTTACATAATGGACTAGAATTTTCAATATGATAACATAGCAATTAAGCCATATTTGGAGAGACTCATGAGGCTAACTACTTGTCTGAGAAGTAGCAAAGTAAGATGAAGCAATATAAGAGAGTGTCTATGAAGTGCAAGTAGTGAAATTTACATGTAGTTTTGGTGAGAAGGGAGAGAGGAAAGTGCCTGCTATCGAGCTTATCGTATATCTGGGTCTATTTTATAATGTAACAGAAGGATGTGTGAAAATGTTACTTACAATGTAAGAGCAAGATGGAAAGAAGTGCGCTAGCATTTGTGTTATTGGGAAATGTCATTTTAGCATACGGGCATATGCGCCAATAGAAATAAGGCTGATGATGGTACATGGGGTGATGTGCTTCTTGATCGAGTAACAACACATGGACAAAATAAATGCCTGTTTGATGAGAATGCTTTGGTGGGGTGCAGTTGGGGGATGTCTTGGCTGTCCATTAAGAAGCTCTTTTTAGTTTCCTGTTGTGCCAGAATATGTGTCCTAATTTGGGATCTCCCCAGTTTTCTGTGGTAGTGCCCTCATTGAATATTCTGTGCCTTTGACTGATGCATGATGATGTTCAAAGCCACAAGCTGTATTAGATTCGTGAATTTATGTGTTGAAGTTTGCCACCTCGTTATAGGTGTGAAGTATGTGTCCTGTTATGCCCTGAGGTTATAGTTATCTGCGTGGCACAAATCATTCTGTAAAAGAATGTTTCATGTGAATAAAGTCTGTATCCGGTATTTCACGGTATTTCACAGGTCCTACTGCAAAATGATTAGTAGTTAAGGTAAAACCATAGTCTCCTGACAGTTGCTGATTTAGGCTATCCTGTTCTATGCATTATATGCACTGTGTCTTGTTCTTGAGTGATACTACCATTTTCTTCTTCCTGTTTAACAATTTGTGATCTCCGACATAGATAGATATGGATGCTCACGTTTAGAATTATATCATATGGTGTACATGTGCCATTTAGCCCTTCCTTTTTCATGATAATATTTTTTGTATTCTTTTTCGTGCTGATACATCTGAAATCATGCTGTTATAGGACAGGGTACCACCGCAAGATTGAAGCAGTTGGGAATGGAGTTCGTTGTTTGGGTATTCAAGCTTGTAAGGGCTATACATTGGTTTTAATTTATAGTTAACCCTACTTTGAAGTTGGGAAGAAATATCTAGGCCATCATCGTAAAATTGCCTAATTGTGATGCCATTCACCTTATTTCCTATGTTATGCTCAACCTCTCATGCAAACTCCAATCAGTACGTAGGTTTTGGGTTTTGCTAAAGCATTCTATTTAACTGCTATGGAGTTAAACTGGTCTTCTATCTCAATCAAAGATGGCCTCTTCCAAACTTAACACATCCTCGAAGGCTCTAAGAAAAGAGAAAAAGGGAAATAGTGCTACCTAATGAAATGTTAAAAAAAGGTCAAGCATCTAGAATCGACTTCTTAGGTACAATGCGAGATTAAATATCCAGGTATCAAGTGTCTGGCAATTTTTTTTTGGAAATTCGGTTTCTGGTAATTGAACACCTAAAAGTGCATTTAACATGCATTTCTCTATTCCAATCTTCTAAGTCCTCGCTCACCATTCATCGATCCAATGGAGAGACTAATTGCTCCAGCTTCTTAGTGTGGAAACCCAAATGAGCATACAATGCCCTTCTTGTTTTTTTTGTGAATTGTACTTGTGAAATATCTGAATGCATATGTCAATAGAGTCTGTTCCTTTCATTAAGAAACTTTCTGAAGGCATATGCAATGATGTCACCTTAGCCATTTTTCTCAATGCTGATTATTTGCTCGAGGAGTATTGGACTATCAGCAACTCTCTTTTTGGTCTAAGATACTAACTTAATGCATGTTTATAATTAAACTTAAAAATAAAATAATTAGCAACTTTCACTATGATATCAGCAGCTTATCTTGTCATTCTACCGTTTGAAAAAATTTGTTATTAGCAGACTGATGACTTTTATCGATTAAATTATATCTTTCTCAGGCAAAGCCTGATCAGTTGAATCTGATGAGCCCTATTATCTTGAGTGGAATTCTGAAAACACTTGATGGTTATTCAAGTTCTGAATCAGGTTAGCTTAGCATGCAATAGAGTTCCCTTGATTGTAGTTCTTTCAGTCATCTTTTTAGAATAAGATCCAGCAAGTATTTAGTCCATGAATACCTATTTGTTTTGTTCACGTAGATACTAAAGCCAAGGACACAAAAGCATTTGCTTTTCAAGCTATTGGATTGCTGGCAAAGCAAGCGCCTCAGCTTTTAAGGTGCCGGACGAGATTCTCCCTCCCTACCTCTATCCAACTCCCACTCTCCCCCAATTAATAATAATAATAATAACTTGGGGCTTTTTGTGCGTTGGATTATCCCCTTTTGGCCTGCTCTTAGGGATAAAGTTGATATGGCTGCTCGGCTTTTTGATGCATTGAAGTTGGAGGCACCATCTCTCCGTTTTGCGATTCAAGAAGCAACTGTCTCCCTTGCTGCTGCATATAAGGTAGCTATACTCTCTCCATATGGGAGACAATATGAATATTGATTCTCGATCTGTTGCATGACATAATAATTGATGAAGACCCCTTTCTGGTAGCACATGACAAATGCTTGTTCTAACTGGTCATTTTGGCAATTGGTGAGCTTCATTTGGTCCGCTTTAGGTGCAAATAATTTAAATTTCTTCACCAACCATGAAATTATTTTTTGGTAGTGCTTCAAGATTGAATTGTTTGAAACGATTATAGCTGGTCCTACATCTCATTACCTATAGGTCTATGATAAACCACTCATAATCAAGGTTATTTGATTATGAAGACAGATTGTCGACAGTGCTACGAATTTAAAAAGTCAATTGGTGGGTATTATATAACAAATTGGGATGACCATCGACTTGTCTCCAGATGGTGTTACTTTTGTGCTTTTCAATAGGGCATTTAGTGCAACTTAATAAAAAATTACTGGCTATAGATCTTATGTTGGAGTCCAAAGTCGTTGATTTTAATAAGAACTTTTTAATGTGTATTTATGCGATGTGAAATAAAATATTGAGGAAGGTGAAAAAGAGAGATATGTAGCACTTTGGAGCTTACAACGGATGGTACAGAATTGAAAACAGTGGCATCAAAACAATTCATACAGCCGATCCCCTCATTGGAATAAGGCTTACAATGTAGTAGCCGAAATGGTGGTGATGCGTGGTAGTGTTGGAAGCATTAATTGTAGTTTGATTGCCTGTAATATCTCTACTTGCAAATATCTTTCTTTGAGTGTGGCATTTTGATTTGGATATGGATTTGGTGAGCCTATCTTTTAGTTTTCTCCTCCGGCGTATGGTTAAGCAGTCACTTCAATAAATGGGTGAGAAAAGTATCCCCATTAAGCGCATGGATCAATCTGTTGTCATGTGCTCTTAAGTATTCAGATTCTAAAAGAAAAGAACTTGAACATGTGCGTTTGAAGGAAGAGAATCCTCCTTTCTGGTTTTGAGAACTTTTTGTCCTAATGGACAGTCTTATTTCCTTCATTTCATGTGCTCTTAAGTATTCAGATTCTAAAAGAAAAGAACTTGAACGTGTACGTTTGAAGGAAGAGATTCCTCCTTTCTGGTTTTGAGAACTTTTTGTCCTAATAGACAGCCTTTTTTCCATTTTTTTTGGAGATACATGCATTGGAAGTCCTAAAAATTACATGCATTCGGTTAGTCTAAATGAACGAAGTTTGTGAAATTACTCGATTGTATCAATTTGTGACAAGTTATAGTACTTAATTGCACTTTTTGTGAGTTTTAAGACTTAATTGCACTTTCATGATAAGTTTTAGGACTTCAAGTGTACATATTCCTTTCTTTTGATGCATCTCCCTCTATGAGAGATCACTGATACTGTTTGTGCTCCATTCGTCAGGATGCATCCATTACTGTCCTGAGGGATTTGGAGACACTACTCTTGGAAAATTTGAAACATTCCAATCAGGAACAAAGTGAAGTACGTTACTGTGCTGTGAATTGGGCAACTACGTTGTTTGATTTGCAACACTGTCCCAGTCGATATCTATGTATGCTTGGGGCTGCAGATGATAAGTTGCATATAAGGTAGATGACATATTCTCTTAAAAGTGTATATATGGTAAAAGATTCTAAAATGTTTTTCAGTCAATCAGCTGGGCATTCTTGGATAGTATGTTTATATAAGAGGGAGGAGTTATGGCTTAGTGTAGACTGTTAGACATTTCTCTATTTGTTGCAAGTTTGTACAAACAAGTACATGCATTTTATAGACGCCTGCAGGTCATGTCACTTCTTTGTCAGATTATTAGTGAAATACGTGGATGTTGACGATCTAGTGTTGATGTTTTAAGTTTCTTCATGCTTATGCTCTTCAGTGCCGCATGATATTGGTTGCTTGTTTTATTCATAGGTTTCAAAACGTCACTAAAGTTCTTCCGATAGATACGACTCTCTCTGGCTAGCTTTGTATATTGGTCTTTGTCCTCATTATGTATGCATACAGTGGTAGTTGTCTCCATTACTAATGTAAAGTTATTGTTTGCTCTGCTTTTTTCTTTTAAAATTTTTTGAAGAGAAATGGCGCTAAAGGGCCTGTTCCCTGGTAACGACAATGGGCAACCTACCCCTCATGATATCAACCTGAAGTACCCAAAACTTGGAGACATGTTAACTTACATCCTCAAGCAGCGACTAGAATTGTTAGAATCAATTGAAACAGGGGAACAACAGCTCCTTTTTCCTGGGAAAACTTTCACTGCAATGATCAAGTTTCTGTTGAAGTGTTTTGAGACAGAAAAGCGGCTTTCTGAAACTGATGGAGGACCCTCTGAATTTTCATCTTCAGTAAAAACTATGTGTTTACTGCTAGATCATGCTCTGGTATTTAATGGCTCAGTTGAGTTGCCTGCTTGTGCCTCCAAGGCGCTGGTGGCAATTGGATCTCATACCCCACAAGTATGACAAAAGAAGCCACTGGACTTGCTGCTTCTTTTTTTTTACTTTACCCGTGGTACTAGCATTAACTTCTTCTACTAAATGTTGATCTTTACAGGTGATCGTTCCTCATTATGCTAACAAATTGCCATGGCTAAAGCAATTACTGAATCACCGGGACATTGATACTCGTGAAACTGCAGCGCGCTTACTTGGAATGGCTTCCTCTGGTCGTCCGACCACAGCTGCTTCAGCTTTGATAAGCGACCTGGTTTCTTCAATCGGGGATTCACGCAAAATAAGGTTTGGCAAATTTTCTTGGAAGATTGGCCCTTCATTTTGTTTTGCTCTGAAGTCAAGAGTTCTCCTGATTTGGGGATTTCAATGTGTTCTTCAGGTTGGATTATCATTACGGAGCGGTATGTGCTATAGGATATGTCACGGCAGATTGCATTTGTAGGACATCTCCTGTAAGTCACAGCTTCCTGTGTTTTTCTCGGGCAACTCATGAGAGAGTTTTTTTCTTTCCCGTACTTTTATTTGTTTTCTCTCTTGTTGTCCTGTGGCGACATTGTTAACTTAATGCATTGTTTGGGAACATGGAGGGGGAAAAAGGGAGAATATTTATCCTCTCCTTCTCTCCTCACAAAAGTTTAACTGTTACCTCATCCCTCATTTTTCCTCCCCTTCCCTCCTTCCAAAAAAAAGCATAAATGCATGTGATTCTTGACGGGAATATATTGGTGATATTGTATGGTCAATTATCTTGTCAGTATCTTCCTTCTGATTGCACTGTGGCATGGTGTTGATACACTTTATGGACTAACTCCTGTTTACGTTTGCTTCATGCCTCATTGGTTCTGGTCATTATACTCCAGACTAAGTGGCAGCATTCTGATGGTTTCTACTCTCTGGGTAACGGTTGTTGTCCTAGGCGCTAGGTTGGTAATCTCTTATGTTGGTTATGATCCAAAGAGGAAAATTCCATGTTGAACCGTCAACATAATAATGAGCAATTTATTTAATGTTTAAATTTAATTGATTATGGATGTGGTAAATGACTTCTCCTCCTTTTATTTGGCTGTGCCTTAAATGAATTATAACAAAACTAAAAAGTGAGTGATTTTATGATTATTATGACAAAAGATAACAAAAAACTAAAAGATTGAGTGATACAAAGTGTTATTTTGTTGGAATTACTTTTCTCAGTGACAAAAGATAACTTTAGCAGATGAAACCAAGAGAATTTTCATGCTTTTTCTATCTGTTCACTGATTGACAAATATCTTCATTTGATACAAAGTGTTATATGATCCATTCAACTTACTTTCATGATCTCTGGGAAAACAGAATTTTACTTTCATAATCACAGTGATTTATCAAGGCTTTATACTTTCAGTGTGATCTTCATTGAGATCACTGTCTTTATGTCTTTTCCTTTTGCTACATTTGAGATGAGCTATCACTCCTATCCTGTGCTATTTATTCTAACTTCCATTTTAATCCATGATTAATAAATTTATGATTTTTTCAAAGAAAGATGCTTGAGGAAAATATGCAGGACTATGTTTTGTGTATTGTTAGTTATGAATCCATACACCTCTTATCGGTCAAGTCCCATGATTTCCAGTTGAAATCATTCCAACTTAACAACTTCCTTTGTTCGCAAGCTCCTTTTCTTATTACTGATGTAAAATTGGACTCTGATATCTGTATTCGGAGTAGGATGTCCATTTAAGTATGTTGAGGTCCACGTAAGTTGCAACATAATGACATAAATGAATAAGTTTGCCTTTTCTTTTTTGAATAATTGTGGTGGAGATTATTAAGTTGAGCTGAAATTTTTTGCATTTACATAAATCGTGTTGTAATTGGCATTCACCTTTTAGATTCCAGAAGTACTGCTTCAGAGTGTACTAAAATGCCTGGTTAATGTTGTGAACTCTGAGAATGCAACGTTGGCATCTATTGCAATGCAAGCATTAGGTCATGTTGGGTTGCGTGTCCCATTACCCTCAATTGCTGATGACTCCACCTCAGGTAACTTTTTTCTTCCTGGAATTATTGGAATCAGTTACATGGATTATTGGTCACCTTAGACTTCATTCAATTTGCAGCTGACATATTCACGGTTCTACAAGAAAAACTGAGGAAGATACTTTCTGGTGATGACACTAAAGCAATTCAGAAAATTGCTGTATCGCTTGGACATGTCTGTATGAAAGAAACATCATCTTCACGTCTCAACATCATGATTTGGTTTTCAGCCTTTGCCGTTCGAAGGTTGGGCACACTGATCCTCATTGCTCTTTCTACTCGTGGTTGTCTTAGTATATGATGCCTGTTTGGTCTTATTATTGCATAGCTCCTGAAAGTTCTCTTATCTCTGAATCCTTGAGCTGTAAAGGTTGAGGATGTCCTTTTTGCTGCTGGGGAGGCTTTGTCTCTCTTGTGGGGAACCGTCCTTGTGACTGCCGACACAATTCTCAAGACTAATTATACTTCACTCTCTATGTCTTCAAACTATCTTATGGAAAACATGAGCACATCTTTGACTGGATATAACTCTGATGGAATGATTGGAGACACTGAAGATTCTCGTGCTAGTGTTAGAAATGCAATTACAAGAAAGCTCATTGATGAGCTTCCATACAGTCAAAGAAAGGAAGAACACTATGCCGGAGCTGTCTGGCTGTTGTCATTGACCATGTATTGTGGCCATCATGCAAATATCCAACAAATGCTGCCAGAGATTCAGGTTTATTGTCAATGGATAATTCAAATTTTTCTACTTCTGAGCTTATTATTATCACTACTATTGTTGGCCAATTATCTTATGAGCTTGTTGACAATGCACTCTATAGGCTCTGCAAGAACTCTCTCCATGTGGCACTAAGCCATTTCGACTCTAGCTTATTTCTACTCTTGCAATCATTGTGTTAGAAAGATGCTGGTTTTTTGCAGAGGATTTGTGGTTTACTGGGGATTGTAAGTTCTTGTGACTAATCTCTACCGCATTCCCCTCAAAAGTACATTAAATCCATAGATCACTCTTATATATACTAGTGGCCAGGCTTATAAGTAAAAATGAACTGACAACAATAAATTTGATTCACTAACATATGAAGAGGATGAATGGACTTTGTGGTTGGGTGTTACAAAGTATGTTTTTGATACTTATTGAAGGGCCTTGAGCTCCTGGTCATCATACTTGCCGAACTAGAGTTAAATTGCATAGGCACACTAAAGTATGAGGGAAGTTGGAATGTCCAACTTTTTTCTAGACAAATAGATGCACTGAGTTTTTCTTGTACTATAGAATTCCTGGAAAGGTATCGCATTCACTTCCAAGAACATTGTGAGGTGCACATTGCTGTATTGACAGGTTACTTGTAGATTGCATTAATTGTAGTCAGAAGATACAGGTCAATTTAGTTGTGCAAATGAGCTGAGATAAGGTCTTTTCTTATTGAAAAAAACTTTAGAATCTTTTCATGTGAAGAAGAATTTATGCAATCATTTTAGGTCAATTAAGACGCGACAAACAGCTGAGGAAAGAGACGAAGAATGTTGGTGGATTGGACAAGGAAATTAGACCATTTATCCGCTCAGGAGAATACCATACCATTCTACTTTGTTGCTATAATTCAGTGTTTTTTTTTTTTTTTTAATGCAGGAAGCATTCTTACGCCTTCTTTGCAAACAAAATGAACTTACTCAGGAGCTTGCTTCACAAGGCATAAGCATTGTATATGAGCTTGGAGATGCATCTATGAAGAAAAAATTGGTGAATGCACTTGTCAATACTCTAAAAACTGGATCTACGAAGAGAAAGAGAGCCACCAAGGTTTGTTGTATTGTAGTTCGAGTTATCTTAGTTATAGATTTGATGGCAGACTCTACTAAGAACCCAGAAGGGTCTAAATAATGTCTAGACTCCAGAATACAAGTAATGAGGAACTGGTGGATGGAGAAGCATTCAACACTTGAAAATATTGACTTCTATTAAGTATCTGTGCCTTCCTCTGGTGACAAATGTGAGGATGAAATTTTGTTGGACAGCTTGTCGAGGATTCTGAAGTTTTCCAAGGGGGGGCCATTGGGAGTGGTGGAAAACTCAGTGCTTACAAAAAACTGTGCAAAATGGCGAGTGACGTAAGGCAACTTGATCTGATATACAAGTTTATGGATCTTGCAAATCACCATGCTTCTCTACATTCGAAAATGGTAGCTGCTTTTGGCTTCACTAAAAGAGCCAAGCAAGCTGAGGACGCTCTTCAGCCACATCTAAGTGCCTTAATACCCAGACTTGTGCGATATCAGTATGATCCTGACAAAAATGTTCAGGTTGAGACCCCAAATTCCTGTATTTTAGTAAATCTGTTCAAATGACTTCTTTTTGATGAATTCTTGCGTGCAAAGGCAATTTTATTCTTCATTGCCTAGTGATACCTTGAAAAGATAATTCCTTTTTTTTTTTTTTTTTTTTTTTTTTTTTTTTTTTTTTTTTTTCCGATGGGTTTTCCTTTTGGTATTTCTTCCTCTTTTCTTGATGCTCTTCTTGGATGTGATACAGGACACGATGACACATATCTGGAAGGCCCTAGTAAAGGACTCAGAGAGAACTATTGATGAACATTTTGACCTAATCATGGATGATTTGTTAAAAGAATGTGGTTCTGAGCTCATGTCTACACGGGAGGCTTCCTGTCTTGCTCTTGCTGATATTGTCCAAGGGCGAAAATTTAATCAGGTAAGGGATGTGGATGGTAAATACAGCATATTTGAGTCTCTAAGATTCATCAGACAATCCCCGAGTAATAACATAAACCATTGATAATTTTATGTTATCCACGTTTCTGAAAGGTGAAGTTAATCTAATTTCCCCTTTCCTTTCCTTGATCTTGCGCCTTAATTGAAGAGCATGTATCTGAAATGGTTGACGCTAAGTATGCCAAGCATTATTGCTGTCTCTTCAGAATCGAGCTATTACTATTGCTTTAGGTGGAAATTTAGATTACTATGTGCTAGTGCTGGTTCTTGAAGTGAGTGAACTTTGGTGGAGTCAATCTGTGTCCCCCAAAAATTCAGTCGATAGGCGAAAGGGAAAAGGAGAGAAGAAGAGTGGGCGGTTGAGCCATCCTTTTCACATTTTATTGGTGTTTGCTCAGCATATTTCTGCAGGAAAAAACTGATAAATGGATTGTATATTTAGACGTCCTACTTTCTTTCAATCTCCTCCAAGAAACTTAAATTAGAAGTTATAATTAAAGCTTCATGGAAATTGAAAGTGATTAGAATTTAAGTGAATTTTGTGCTTATATTTGGACAGGTGCGTGACTTTTATTACCTACTTTTTGTTTATTCTTTGGAAACATCAACTGCTAAAAATATTGTTTGGTTCAGGCCAAGCAAGTTAATTTCTTTTTTCCGTGGAGATTATAATTTGTTGAGACATCACTTTTCTATCTATCAAGCATTCATGTTATGTTAAATCATCATGTAAATTGAAAGACATGAATTTTGCTTTTGATTATAGGGTCAATGCATTGTGTTATGATTTAATTTATTTCCTGTTCACTATCATGTTATGGTATCATGCAAGTCATCATAACTTGTGTCTGAAGTTGCTCAGTGGATATGTTTCTTCATGAGCATGTTTCTTCCAACTGCGTAGACTCGAAAATATGCTTCTTAAAAGGAATTTCTGACCATCTCTTAATAAACAATTCATTTGGTTGCAATTTATTCGAGAGTGTGATAGCCAAATAAAGAAGTAGCAGATATATGCGTGCCAAACAATCTGAAATTATATATAAAAATATAAAAATCTAAGGGGAGGGAAAGAAGTGAATATGAGACAGAAGGGAATTAAGACAAAAAAATCAAGAGAAAGCAAAGAGAAGAATTACATATTTTAAAAAGGATATTGCACTACCATGGTATTGGGGACGTAAACCTCTAAACCGTTGGAGTAGCCATCTGGCAAACCTAGGCTGGAAGCTTCATTACTGTCATGATGTCAAGAGAACTATTTGGAAGTAGTACGCTAGAGAGTGGTTGATTGAATTTGGAAAAGTCATCCAGTATTGCTGGATATGACTGACAGATCGCAGAACAGAAGTGATGATATCCAACAGGATCACCATTGCTTTTGAGTACTTACAGCTCCATTTTGTTTGGTTTGTTAAATTTGATCAGTTTGATTTGCCCTTAAAAAGATAGTAATATATGTTATGGTACCTTTCAAATGCACATGTTCACTGGACAAAGAGGCAACCGCCGAATTATCTTAGCATGTTTCCCATTGCAAAATAGAGAGATTTTATTTGTCCTTTTTTTTTTTCTGCTTTTTAAAGCATGTGCCATACCCCTTTTTGTACGGACCTATAAAGCTGCACTTTTATCAAGTAAAGTAGCTTTAAAAGATCTTCTAGCTTTCTAGAAGAGGCAAATTGGTCTTATATGGGGAAGAAAACCTTCACGGTGAAACCAAGTAAAAAGGAATTGAAGATGAACACTGAAGAACTATTGGTTACCACAATACATTTTCTCAGTTTCTAAAATGGTATGTTTAAATTGACAACAACATATTTGTGTATCTTTAGTGACCTTATAATGAAATTTACTCAAGAAAAAAGAGTGATTTTAAATAGTGAACTTTTGCAATGAAAAACCAGAGAAGTTTGGTTTATATTGCTCTCGATGCCAGCATATATTTTTCCCAATATACTAATTACAGTTTGGTTGAGTAGGTTGGCAAGCATTTGGAAAACCTATGGATTGCTGCATTTCAGGCCATGGAGGATATTAATAATTCTGTCCAAAACTCTGGTAACAAATTATACCGTGCAGTGACTTTACTGACAATACGCCTCTGCGATGTTAACCACACTGAAGCATCAGATTTATGCCAAGCTATGAATATCGTTTTACCATATCTACTTAAAGAAGGCATTCAAAGTACGGATGATACTACTCGTAAAGCATCAGCAATTGCCGTTGTAATGAAGCTCACGAAGGTTTGACATATCTTCTTTTAAGAACTTCAGTTACAAAAGTTTAGTCCCCAAGAGGAACATTTGGCCTCCTTTTACCATCGCATATTGTTCATCGTCTTGAGAAAAGAAAGGCCTCTATGGAAGGACTCTCTATCTTGCTGTTTTTAGATGTTCGAAAAGTTTCCCTAGAAAATTAATTGACGAAAATATATATGTATTGTTTTCTAAGAATTTGAAAAGGTGAGTAGAGCTATAGTTTTGAATATGCCGTTGCCCACCTGGCAATCTATTTACCGCCTGAGGATTGTACATAAGCTAAAAACCAAACGGAAACCACTCGGATTAGTAAAGTGGCCAAGTGCGTTACTTTGTGTGAATGAAATGCGGAAAGACTAAGACTTGGCAATCTATATGATGATTGATCCATCTTCTTCTTTTTTTAATTTCTTTGAGATTTGTATCAGTAGTTGGATTTTCTAGGAGATAGTTTTGTAAATATTTTTGTCTCCAGAATAATGAGGTACTTCTTTGTTTGAAAAGGGTTAGTTTTTATATCAGAGGCTTCACCTGTAGGTATTTACTTATTCACAGGGTGCAGGAGTGGCGCTCCGTCCACATTTGGCAGACTTAGTCCCCTGCTTGCTTGAAAGTTTGTCAAGCCTTGAGGACCAAGGGCTCAATTATGTCGAGGTACAAGATAATTTCACTAGCCACTCTAGCAATTTGGAATCTTGCTTGTCCGTCAGTTCAATATTTTTCTGTTCGTATGCTTTGTCTTGTAGTTGCATGCAACAAACATTGGACTGAGCACAGAGAAACTTGAGAACTTGCGGATTTCATCTTCCAAAAGTTCTCGGATGTGGGAAACTCTGTACCAGTGCATAAATATCGTGGATGCTGTATCCTTGGTAAGCTTGGTTCCGCGACTTTCCCAAATGGTACGAGCTAGTGTCGGCTTAAACACAAGGTCTGTTGGCACGATCTCATATGCACTTTTCCTAGAGAACAGATGCTGCAAGATGGACTGTGACATCTCAAACATTTCTGTTTTCATATAATATCTCTGCATTCTAGTCCCTGATGTCTCTGATTCAATACTTGGTGATATTACATGTCCCTTTTAATTTGTTACGCCTCTGATACATCAATGACTGTGGGTAAATTTTTAGGTTAGATCGATGAAGTATAATTTCTCTGTGGTTGGGCAGCGATCTTTCTTTTCAAGTCATACTTTCCTTTGAACGAAGAAGTAGGCTATTGTCTTGGGAACACATCCCTCCTGAGGGTTTTGCAATCCGTGTTGCACTTGAACAATTTGTCGGATTTGTGGGACATCAGAGTGGTGTCCAACGGATGTCTGATGATGGAGAAGAACAGTTTCTCTTGACATAAACGTGTCTTTATGAAGCTCTCGTTTCTCTCATTATCCAGCTCCAATGGAGATTTAGCAATCAGGAGCTTGGTTTCCACCTTCATGCTCTGAATTCACCAACGATCTTTATATCTCCTTTAAATAGTCTAGCTAAATGTTGTCTAACTGGGGTGAAAAATGATGTATCTAATGAACACCAAACCATCAAGGAAGAGAGGAAAAATTGCAAAGATTGCAGTTCCAGTCATGAGAAACATTTCAGGGCCTGAGAATTCAAGCTATGCTTTTGCGCCACCAAATGCACACAGGAAAATGCCTTTTTTTGTTTACTCAGAAAATTGAAGAATGAAATTTATTATTTCTCTAATTTATTTAATCTGCTTTAGAAGGCTGGAACGTTGCTATTTTAGATGATCAAGTATACCCATACTATTTTCTGTACTTAAAAGACTTTTCGATTAACTCGCAGTGTTGGTGTTGCCAACTTTATTGGCTTGTTAGTTCAAAAAGTTGGCATGGATATTAATCAATATGCAGAAACGCTACCGAAGTTGCTGTTTGGAGCCGTGAAGAAGGAGAAAAGTCCTGCAGCAAAACGTGCCTTTTCAGGTGCCTGTGCATTGGTACTAAAGCATGCAAGTACCTCTCAGGCAAAGAAGTTAATTGAAGATTCCACAGCTTTGCATGCCGGGGACAAAAATTCACAAACCTCTTGTGCGATTTTGCTGAAAAGCTTTCTATCCATAGCCCCAGATGTGGCTAGAGGATATGATAAAGCAATTCTACCAGTAATCTTTATTTCAAGGTACTTTCCTCTTGTTGTTCTTTTGCTCTTCATCTTTTATGAGTATGCATAATTGTTGATCTGTCATTTAATATGTAAGTTTCATGCATCTTCGAGGCATCATAGAGGCCTAAAAAATGTGGAAGATTACTTTGAGGATGAGAAAATCTCTGACAGCTAGCGATAGATAAAAATTTTAAGTACTTATCCATTTATAAAGATATTGCTTACAAGAAAAGTAGAGTACAAATTCTCTGGAATTACAAATCGTTCTTGGGGTTTTTTTCCATCTCTCTGGTTTATTTATAGGATATGATTTCTAATTTCCTTGAAAAATGTGGACCCACAAGTAGAAGATGCTGGCATCAATTGAGTCATTAGTTACATGCCAGTATCTAGTGTAGCTGCATGATGAACTCGAGTACAGAAAAAGGAAAAGGAGGAAACGCATTTCGCAGAAAATCTGAAGTAGACACCAATTAACTCCTCGAATTTAGTGGTTCTAAGATTGTGTTTGGTCTAGAAGAGAGAGAGAACTTTCAATAGTGAACATAAGATGAGCTATTCCTCCAACCAACTTTTAGAGTTTGATGGCATGTTCATCATTCTGCAGATTTGAGGATGACAAGAATCTTTCTGGCATATTTGAGGAACTATGGGAAGATAATGCAAGTGGTGACCAAATTACCCTTCAGTTGTACATGAGAGAAATCGTTTCTCTTATTTGTGACAACATTTCATCTTCGTCATGGGGAAGTAAGAAAAAGGTAGGCTTTTGCTTTCGGTTTTCTATATTTTGAAATTAGTGTTTTACCCAAAACCGTAAGTTATAAGGAAAGGTTCTTGTTAATGAATGTCTTGGGGCAGTGTTAAGCACGCTTGAGAAGGAAATTTTTCATTTCCGATGTATTGATTACACGAAGGATAAGAAAAACAATGCCCAGGAAAATTGCAATATTTTTATTATTGAGTTACTTAACAGGTGCCCTAAGGGCACTCGTCAACAAAATCCATGAGAAAAAGATTCCACAATGTCTCACATGCTAGCTGATCCTTACATATGAAGCACATAATCTGGACGTCAACTGGAGGCAGGAACAAAAGCATTTAAACAGAGGTAGCAGGATAGAAAAAAATGAGGAAGCTCCAGGATTTAAAATCCCAACAGGCATTATGAACCATATCTTTTTACTCATTTTTGTCCAAAAGCTTACACTGGAAACAAGCAAGTTCATGATGTATATATTGAGTATTGATCTTTGTAGACACTGTTTAATACTGCAAAAATCATACTTCTGAGATATGTCTGTATTAAAGATCATAAGTTGGTCATCTCTTATGTATATGAAATCCAAATGCCTGGTTGTCTTTGTGAATGAATTTGCAGGCTGCCCAGGCAATCTGCAAGCTCAGTGAAGTACTGGTTGAATCCCTGTCTCCTTGTCATCAAGTTTTGCTCATGTCTCTTATGGAAGAACTTCCAGGTCAATTATGGGAGGTAGGAAATGTCCTGGACTTTGTTACAGGAGAGGTGATATGTGTAGCTTGCGTTCTAAAGTACTAATGCAAAGGCATGATACAAGAATAGCAGGAATAAAGGCTGAATTCTATCACATACTATTCCATTTAAACTTGCTTGCCTTCTCAGACGTTAATAAATCAATTTCTTCCCACAATATTGTAGGGGAAGGAGGCTCTTTTGTATGCCTTGGGTGCTCTTTCAAAGTCTTGCCATCAAGCCATCTCTAAGGAAGATCCCAACGCTGCTGGTGATATTCTGGATTTGCTATGCTCTGCATGCACAAAAAAGGTCAAGAAATACCAGGAAGCGGCATTTTTAAGCCTTGATCAGGTAATTCCAAATTATTGTGTGTTCCCGAATTTGATTGTCTTCATTTAGAAAAATGTAGGGCTTTTACGAGCTCTCATATCAGGAAACTTTTCAACAATACATTGTTTCCAAAGTGCTGTTTCAGGTTGTTTTCACTTTCTTAATTCCCAACTAGAATCTGCCCCTGATCATCCCCCTTCCTCTCTAATGAAGATCTTGAACTTTTCATGGTTTTTCAGGTTATAAAAGCATTTGGCAATCATGAGTTCTTCAAAAAGGTTTTTCCATTATTGTTTAAAATGTGCAGTTCAGCCACTTCTGACAAGTCTGGACAAGCACATTCAGCAAATGATTCTGCTAAATCAGGTTCATCCATATTTCTAGCTTGTAACTGTCCAGCTTTCAGGATTTTGAGTTGTCCAGCATTGCAACCTTTGAATTCCATATCATAACTTTCTCTTGTTGTTAAACTGTGCATTTTACATGGCATGGTTGACATGTGCAGACTATGATGACAAAGAAGATTCTTCTGTTCCACTAGAAAAAGTACTGCACTGTGTAACATCATGTATCCATGTGGCACATATTGATGATATTCTCGAAGAGAAAAATAACTTGAGGCACCTCTGGATTGTCTCCCTCTCGCCTGAGTTGTCATGGAATGGTATCTTCTTAACCAAATTTTTCTTAGGTGATTGCTACATGAAAAGTGTTTCTACTAACGGTTTCATCATGCAGTCAAAATATCAGCTTTTCTATCAATTAAGGGACTCTGCTCAAGGATTCATGAAGATTCTCTGCAAGCTTCTCTACATGCAAAGGCAACATCTTTGTTTCATGAGGTAATTTATACTGATATTGCTGAGAAACAGGATAACTAAGAAATGATGTCTCTAACTTTGGTTAAGGAAAATAGTTTTCCTTTATTATGACGGACATGTTGCACTTACCGGCTTTAGAATCAGTTGTCATTCTGTTCTCCAAATTGCTTATCTGGATTCTGATCATCTGTTTTTCCTTCTCAATTTTAAGCTGTTTTCTTCGGTGTTAACCAAAGTGGTGGACTGCATAGCCACAGTTAAGATAGCGCAGGTATGTCTTCCCTTTCCTCTTTGCGGTGGAAATCGCCTTTGCCTTCATCTTCTTCAAACTAATCTCATTTTGTGTGGCTTTCATCTAGATGTAGGATTGTAGCATTATTAAGTCCCATGCATATATAGGTGACATCACTCCAGTAAATAAGAGTTTTTGTTAAGTTGTCCATTAAGAGTTACGGAGTTTAGATAGCATATATTGCCTTTGCAATGTGAAGAAGCAGAATTTTTCTTTTTCTTCAATCTTTCAAGTTTTGATGGTTCTTCTGATGTGGGCTCTGTATTAATCAGACTGTTGCATTCAGCTGATGTTTTCTTGGATTCAGTACCATTCTGACTCGAGGCACTAGAGGCAATTACCGTTTACTTGGTTTACATTTTTTATGATGATTCCTTGCTAAGTAGATCAGCCAAACCAGAGAGATCAGTTGATAGCATCCCATGTATTTTTATATTAGTCAACATAGCCATTTCTTGTATGTACAAGCAAGAGTAAGTTTGTACTTGGCATGGTAAGTGGACCACTTAAGAGTTCAAGATCGGCTTAGATCATTCCTGCAAATGCATTTTAGATGTTCGTCTTGCACTGTGGACCAATAATCTGTATGATACCTTTTCAAATTTAGGTTCACATCAGTGCTTCGGAGTGCCTTTTGGAGATGATCACCCTTTGTAGGAAGCTTCCCTCAACGTTCTGGACAGATGCAGGTTTGAAGGACCGGCTGGTTCATCTGCATGAGGTGGAAAAGAATGAACAAGCCAAGTCCTTGCTTAAGAGATGCATCCATTTACTAGAGACTTCATAGAGGAAAATGTGAGAGCGAATTGATTTCAGTGAAAGGTGAGCAGAGAGTTCTGGCCACTGTAGGTGAAGTATGATAAATGGGTAAAATCAGTAAAAGAGCTGAAGTGAGGACGTAAACTTTAAATGTGTGATGATCGATCTTGACTGTTTATGAATCAAGGTTGACACCGCTTTATAGTAACCTTTTGGATAAACTAAAATGTTTGACCAAAGGCAGAAGCAAGAATCAAGGCTGACGCCGCCTCTCTCTCTATTTACAGATTTAAATAGATATTGCCCAGGCTTGGTATCTTTCCCTGAAGGAGCCGACTACTATGTTCTTTTCTGCTCCCATATAGCTCTGTACGTCCTTATTAGCAAACACCGAATAATTCTGAACTAACCAATCCGATCTTCAGTGCATAAGATAATCTTCTTCTTCTTGTCCTGTTTGAACACAAGCATGCTATTGTTTTGGCTTTTCATTGTTGCTGGTTGTTAAGGTAGAATGAATTCTCCAGAGCAGGAATCCTGAACCATCTAATGGTTGGTGATCTGACGCGGCCTGTCACGCCTCATGACTCCATCTAATATTACAAGCACATAACTTCCGTGTCTGTCTCGTGGAAATGGTTCACCCTTTTCCCTTCTTATGGACAGCAGACCCGTGTGCCCCTGTCCGCACTCAACGGAGGCTGCTCTTCTTAGCTTCAATGTTCATCAAATCCTTTGCATGTCGATTGTATGGAGAAGAATAGCTGAAGTTAACATGCACACCTACGTTCTTGAGTACCATCGAAAGCTATAACCATGGCATAAAGGTCCTTGGCCCAACATATGCCTACAAATGATACATGCACACTAGAAACAGAGAAAAAAAAATAGGTGCAATTCAAACATAAAGCCATCACAAACATCTCAAATTGGCAGGCCACTATAACACGAATTATATACCTATAAGCAGTGCTGAATATCGGCTATCAATTCAATCACCTCGAACCCCTGCTTTCAAGTCAAAAGACATTAATTCTGCGCTCCTTTAGAGCGCTCTCCATGTAATTGGTGATGCCGGAGAGCCAATCCCCGCTCTGATTAGCGACCGCAGTGCTTGTGACGGCATTGGAGGAGGACGAGATGGCAGCATCAGAGATCGCGTAGAGCAAACCCTTGGCTCTGCCGAAGAGCTCCTTGACGAAGACCAAGAGGCGGAAGGAAGGAGGAAATGAAGCTCTGAAGGAAGGACTGAGAAAGAAGTCCTAACGTGAAAAAAGATCGGATTTTCCCAAGAAGGACTGGAAAATTTCTTTGACCACATTTCCACCCTCAGAACACCAGAAATTTTGAAAAAAGTTTTTCCCTAAAAAATATTTCTCGCAAATCAAAGGGAGCCAAGGAGGCTACGGCATATATGCCCACAAAATCTCATCTCAAGAATTTACCATTTAGTAATCAAGATGTATTCTTCACACAACCCTAGCAACAATGTCACGTTAAAACATACTGAATTACCTTAGTCTTTCCATGACATCTAGAACCATGTCCAACTAAAAAGTCCTATCAATGTGACATGTAAACCTACAAAATAAAATGCTTTGCATATATATAATTACAATTTTATTGTTTTGAAATGGTGAAACCCCATAGGTAATGATAACAAGTTTTAGGTAAATGTGAAAATCTTTATAAAAAAACACTAACGACAGATGCATACTCCACCAGTATCATGTTGTGAGCCTTAGACCTCACTCTTAAGTTCTACATTTACTAGTTAAGAAATTTTCCAATTGAAAATGCGATCACAAGCTCATTCAATTACAAGCAATGAAGCAAGTTCTTACGTCAGCTTGCAAGCTATTTCAACAAATCAAGTGAGGAAATCACTTTGAGGAAACATCCATCAAAATAATATCTTAGTATATTTTTGCCTTCGTCTTTGTGAACTTAAAGAATTGTATACACGATGCAATGCGATGAAAGAGGAATAAGTCAACAACATAAGGCTCCTCTTTCCCATAAAGCTAGGCCACTAAAACCCACAGGCAATAGTGCACTGGAGAGAAGATGAATAGTTGATATTCAATCACTGTGAGTTGCTCAACAAGTTTTATCTCCAAAGTTAAAACGATAGAACAAGATTAGTATTGAACAAATATAAGGAGACTTGATCAATCTGATAACATTCCAGGCATAACATTGATCCTAACTCAATAATATACAGTGAGAGAGATCATTTAGCTACAGTTTCCCCCAGCTCCACAACACAATTTACGATTCCCCCCAACCTCGAAATGCCTAATCCCCCAAATTCACAATACAAATTTCACCATCCAACCTCAAAATTGACTTACTGAATCCTAGAGCTTGTCTAAATTGAGCTTAAGAGCGAATTATGGAAAGGATTCTTCTTGGGTCTTGGGTCGAGAGAGGATTTGAAAAGGCGACTTGCTATCACTTTTTGATTCTTGAATAAATTTAGAATACTTATGTTGTACTGGATGCAATAGTTTTTGTTTTTTGTTTTTTGTTTTTTTTTTTTGTTTAAGATAAATATGCTTATAGTATTTTGAGTTGAGTCACTTGGTCTCAAATTTATGAACTATTGATAAGTACATTTGGAGTTAGTGAGGTCAAGTCAAATTTTCTGACTTCCAAGTGCATTATTTTGTCGATTTACACTATGGTGATCTATCCGAGGTTTTCTTATAAATTGATGTTTCATATTGCCGAATCTGAAGCTGGTCAGTCCCAATGCTTCATGGAAGAGAACATTGACTTCATCGCACCGCATAGGAAGAACTAGTTGTTATAAACAGTGCGAAATATCTCAGCACTCATGGCATCACCTCTATGGCAATAATCTTCTCAAAATTGCAATGTGAAGGTGACAAATACTCTCCATCGATAAACACATGTCCAGCTTTTTCTTTTCTTGAGGGAACCCGGTCCGGTTCCCGGGTCCAATTGTTGAGAACCGGTGGGAACCGTCCGGTTCCCGGTTCCGTGGCGGATCCGCCCGCCCGCCCACACAGGACCGGACCGGTACTATTTATAATTAAAAAAAAAAAAAAGTCACGAAGCCCCCTTGCCCCTAATTCGCGAAGCCCTAATTCGCGTTTCTTCTTCTTCAGCCTTCGATTCTCTATGTTCCTTTCCTTCTCTTCGTCTTTGATTCCACGGTTCCACCCCGAGTATCCACGCCGCCACCGCTGCTCCTCCTCCGCCATTGTCTGCCCCCTTGCGCCAGTCACCACTCGCCACAACTGCTGCTCCTCCGCCTCTGCAAGAACTCTCGACCGAGCCGGCGAGCCCCTTTTTCGTCACTCAACAAGGTACGAAGCCCTAATTTGCGTCTCATCTCTTGATTCTCTTCCGATTTCTTCCTCAGTCTTTGATTATCTCTCTGTTTCTTCCTCAATCTCTTCTCCTCGTCTTCGATTCCTCACCAAGCATCCACGCCGCCGCCGCCGCTCCTCCTCCGCCACTGTCCGCCCCCAACCGCCCGCCCGGACCATGCACACCCCTAGCAATAATCTTCTCAAAATTGCAATGTGAAGGTGACAAATACTCTCCATCGATAAACACACGTCCAACTTTTTCTTTTTCTTTTTCAGGTAATGTAACATCCCGGGCCTCACTGTGTAATATTGTCCGCTTTGGGTCACCCGATAAACACACGTCCAGCTTTTTCATATTGTCCGCTTTGGGTCACCCGATAAACACACGTCCAGCTTTTTCTTTTTCTTTTTCAGGTAATGTAACATCCCGGGCCCCACTGTGTAATATTGTCCGCTTTGGGTCACCCGCCCTAGTGCGGACGAACCGCCATCCCAGCCACGGTCTCTTCTCTCACGGCTTTAAAACGCGTTACACAGGTTAGAGGGACCCAAGCTTTATAAGCTAACCAAGATCTTCCTCCCTAGGCGATGTGGGACAAGAGAGAAGGCTATTACAGGTAAAGCACAGCCCTTAATTGGATTGACAAGAGTTGAAGACACGATGTAACAGTTCTTAATTAAATTTTTTAAAAAAATATTTCTAGTTACAAATGGACTTAGTCCGACATTTATGTATTGTTTAGGTAAATCTAAAATAATGACATAAATAATTTAATTTCAAATAAATAGAACTGTGGCAAAAAAATTTCCGATTCTAAAAATTTAAGATTGAATAGTCTCACGCAGTTTGCAAGTTCTTATATTTTTGCATCTTTCTTTTCTTTTGTAATAGATAATATACAAGCATTAACCAAGAGAGTGGAGCCACACCTCCAAATACATTATCCAAAATAAAGAAGTTTCAAACTTGAGATAGAGGGGAGAGTCAAATTTTATTTTATTTTTATTCGTTATAGTCATTGGAGAGGCTTCACTGAAGTAATGCCAATCATTAGATAAGCTTCTGAGTTCGATCGCTAATTTGGAAATGCTAATTGAATTGGATGGTCACATCGGGTTCAGGAGCTTATTTACTGCACTTGTTAGTGGCTCAAAGTTTTAATACGACACTCATGAATAAATTTTTCTATCTACGTTGACATAAGACTGTACTCACACATTGGTTTTGTTTACTCTATCTTAATAGTTTTTTGTTTAATAATCAGCACAAAGCATGGATTTATGTCTAGCTATGATGCTTGGTGATGAGCAATTCATAGACGACAAAGGTTAAATGTGAAGGATGGTTACCCCCAAAATAAACATAATCATTTTTTTTAGTTCGTTCGATCGTGAGGGGAGTGCTTTTGACAAAAATCAAGCCCGATAATTCCACCGGGCTTCATGCTTCGGTGTCAATTCAGGCCTGGCCCCGATCAGCCCATTAAACTGGACCGATCAGAGTTGACTTAATTAAGATGGGGAAAACGAACTTGGTTGGAAGTTTGATGTTTGCTTTTGTTTACTTGACTTTGAATGAATTATTTGGGGGGCAAAAGTAGATTCTTATCCCAAAATTTCCGGTGCAATGATTTTTTGCGTCAAGAAATGTAAATGATTGTCGACTTTGACAAGCTAGAGTGATGCTTCGAGGAAGCATCCTTACTAACTGATTTTGCAGCAAAATTGACCCATCACTCTCTCTGCATATTCACCCAATCCTTTGGCATTTTAGTTCAATGACCTCCCAAAAAATCATTCAAAAAATCTTCCTTTTTAGTTCCTTAATCTTCCTCATGAACAAAGTTCTTGATAGTTAAGGCCCACAGCTAATATGAGAAGTCTTTCTTTTCATCTAAAAAGAGTAGGAGTTAGGCAGTGGAATCCTACCTTTTTTCTCTTCTTCCGTGAGCTTTAGCTAATGGAGGAAGCTCAATTTCAATTCAAATGGAAGGAGTTTGATTTTGAAAGAATCTACAACAAGACTTTTGGACATTCATTTTACTAAAACAAAATTTTAATGGAGTACAATTAAAGCTAAAGCTATTGGGAAACAAAATTGATCTTCCATTGAAAGTCAAGGAATTTGATACTTCCCAAGAGTCTTTTGTGACTCATCAAGTTTTTGTGATTAATAACTTTAATATTGAACTATCTTTTTATCATATTCAGATCTATGTTTTGGAAAGATCTAAGAACTTAAGACTTTCATAATGGAACATTTCTACACCTCCAGATCTAGTGAGATTTTATTTCTCCTCCTTGGCTCCCCGAGGTTCATATCAATCAACATTTGTACCGATTGAAATCCAAAGGTCTTGCCAGTGTTGGTGCATTCACATCACTCATGCAATTGCCAGCAACCTTGAGGAGGTCTTTCAAAATGACCAGGGGCATGGGGTTTGCGTTTAGTCGACCGGATAAAAACCAGGATAGATATGTTTTATCCTATCCCGTGTTTGGTAGCTGTCTAGGATATGATAAGGTTGGATATAGACGGGATATAAACCGGATAAAAAAATCCGAGGGGAGGGGGTGGGATAAGGTCGGATAGGATTTCTTTTATCCGAAACATAAAACCCTACTCTTTTTTTTCTTTCTTCGTTGTTCATCCACAGAGGACTCTCTGTTTCCAAAGTATCGACATTGAAGCCTTCTCCTCAATAGCTCTCCGATTCTCATCGAAAGTTTACGAAAGCCTTCTTCCTCCGCGAAGGTAAGACCCCCAGGTCCGCCGGCGATCGCTCATCGGTTGCCCTCCCGATCGATTCCCCCCACCGCGATGCTTTCCTCACTTCGATTGCGCCCCGGCCACCAAGGCTGACGGCACCCCGATCGTCCCTGTCGCGCTACGGGTCCGGGCGGTCACAGCTCGTTTCGGCGCAGCAAGGATTCGGGGTAAGTACGTGAATTCTTCTGTTGTTGTGTTTTTGACTTTTTTTTTCGTGGGATTGGTATTGTGGTGTCCCTTTTTATTGTTTTATTGTTTTTTTTTTTTTGTCTGCTTGTAGTTATGGGTTATTGGGGGGGGGGGGGGGGATTGATTGAGGTGAATGTGGTTAATTGCTTGGGACAATTGAAGCTTTTCGGTTTTTTTTTTTTGTGATGATGACTGATGAGGTTCACCGCTCTTGTCAAATGCATCCGTCTAGGCATTGCAATGATGAGTCTTTTACTTGTATCAATTGGGTTTGTGATGATGACTGATGAGGTTCGCAATCTTTTGTCGTTCTTCGCAAAATGAGTGAGTTCATTGATGTGGAGCTTAAGGTCCGTGACTATGAATTGGATCAGTACGGCATGGTGAACAATGCAGTCTACACGAGCTACTGTCAACATGGTGAGCCTCGTAGTTTCTAAGTATGGATTGGATTGTTGCGTGAGTGGGCGAACGGTCTTGTGCTTTGCATTTGCTGTTTTGAGGTCAATATGTAGCGCATTTGCTATTCTATCTTCAATGTCTATGTTGAGTGTCGATGATATTTGCTTTAGTGGGAGAAGGAATCGATTACTTACCTAGACATATCCGACTTTAAATCCGTAGTTCACCAATTGTAGATTGGATAGGATATGAAGATATCTGACTTTAAATCTGTAATTCACCAAACAGTTGATGGGATATGAAAAAATCAATGGATTTCTTATCATATCCTATCCAGTCCTATCCCGTTTAGAAATCCGGACGACTAAACGTAGTTTGACAGATGTGAGTAGAGTCTTTTGGTATATGAGCATGCTTATAGTTGTAAGCTGTACTCTTTTGAATTTTAGATTTTGTTTTACATTGCAGCTTTTTTGGGATTTATTTGCTTTGAAGCTTTATACCTTCTTCACATATTTGATTATGACAAATAAATAAATAAAAAAATTCCTTTCGACGAAAAAATATTATAAAACCCAAACTCATGTATACCGATGGATAAGGTGGGCCCTATGGAAAATTCACATGATCTATCAATGCACAAGTTGGGTTTACATGCTTCGGTGCTCAAATAATACCTTGGTCGAGAGAGAGAGAGAGAGAGAGAGAGAGAGAGAGAGAGAGTTGTGATATGTACAGGCAAAGACATGAGTGTGCCTTGTGTAGTGCCACTCCTACAATATGGGGGCAAGCGTGTGGGAATTTGTGGAGACAAGTGTTGTTGAGAAATCCTTGAAAAATCCAATTGAAGATATATTTACAATTTACGTTAGTTAAGTATAGAGTAACCCCACAAAGAGCGAATAAGTTAAAATTCAATAATACAAAAAGAACCAAAAGAGTTTCTTTTAAGGATAAGTGCTGCGGAAATCCTAAAACTTATCACGAAAATGCATTTGAGTCATAAAACTTGCAAAATGTGCAAATAAGTCCTAAAACTTGTCAAAATGTTTCATTTTAGTCCTAAAATCGACACCGTTAGCCTTTTCCGTTAAAAATGTTGACATGGCATTTAAAATTAATTTTTATTTTCCACATGGCTTTTTTTAAATGATTTTTTATTCATTTTTTAAAAATTGGTTAGTTTAGTTTGGAGATAGATCTCCCTACCCAATTTAGATTTTTGTCTTTTGCTCGAAATGTAATGAAGTCGTGAACTCACATGTAATATAAATAATGGAAGCAAAAGTATGTTTGCCATAATTGTGAGGCTTTAATCGTTAAAAGAATATTTGTAAATGTTTGTTTTCGCTTCCGCATGTTAAAAGAAAGCAATAATATAATTACATGTGTTGGGTGACGTCTCAAGATGTCACAAGGAAGCCCAAGTCTAAACCTGTTAATATATCCAATTGGATCCACCTTCACTCAAAATTTTAAACCATTAAATTATGGGCAACTATGATATATATTAACCGCTACACACCACATCAATTCTCCTATGTAAGTTTTCTCTTACACAACCCACACATGCATCTTAATAGGAGCTTTGTCGATTGACTAGGGAGTGATGTGATTCTACTTGATTTCCTTGCACCAACATGTCTTCCAAATTCTTCGTTGAAAGAATAGCACATCTATTACTTATTTCGAATAGACTCATAGCATGCTTTATTAATTGTTTTTGTAAAGATATCAACTAATTTATGCTTTGAATCAACAGAATGAACGCAAACATCTCCATCGTTAACATGATCATGCATAAAATGGATGAGCATGTTTAGCTCTAAAAAGAATAAAAGAATTTTGGTTAACATAGTTGCACTAGTACTGTCACCCCCATAATGGGAAAATTTGTGTTTTCTTCTCCAAAGTCTTTCAACTATTATCTCATCCATAGAAACCATGCATAGCAATTGCCTATTGCTATATCTCAGCTTCTTTAGTAAAAAAGCAACAAAATGTTGCCTTTTCGAGAATCATAACACAAGCATGCATCTCATCATTTTACTGTTAGCAATTAAACCATAATTTTGCTATAATTTAGTAGGTTGAAGTTGTCATGCGGACAGGTTATCGATGTAGCAGACAAGTTATCAATTTTAATGATTGTCAATCGGCTATCTGATTGTCAATTTAATGTCGATGTCAGTTCGGCTCTCAAGACTAATGCATAAATTTAAAATTCTTTATTGTAGTGTCATTCTCAAGAGTCTGTTTGTATCTCCTTAGAATGCTAGATATATTTATGAGTCATTAAGAGTAAGTGTAACAAGCTTATAAAAAAGGTGAATTAATAAATTCTAGATCTACAACAATCTTCCCTAAATCGGCAATTCACCTTCAAATTATCATATCAAATAGGTATCAGAGCTTACAATTTGTGGTCATGTCCTCAATAAATACTTAGCTTCCTCTTCATTACCCTCATCTTACCAAAGAAAATTATGGTAACTGGGCTGTTAGAATGAAAGCTCTACTTGGTGCCTATGGTGTGTGGGAACTTGTCAACACCGACCATGATAAGCCAAAGGAGGAAACCACCTTGAGTCAAAATCAAAAGACTACCTTGGAGAAGGTTTAAGCAACATATCAATATGCTCTGTCAATCATCTATCAAGCTTTAGATGATTCTATGTTCAAGAATGTTTCGAACACTACTACTTCTAAGGAGGCATGGGATATCCTTCACAGCACACATCAAGGAGTACAAAAAAATTAAGAAGATTTGCCTTCAAACTTTGATAGGTGAATTCAAGGCAATCCATTTGAACGAATCTGAATCGATTGCTAATTATTTCACAAGTCTTGCAATTGTCAGCAAGATGAAAAAAATTGGTGAAGATGTTCCAAATGTTTGAGTGTTTTAGAAGATTCAATCTCTAGACAAGAAGTATAGTCACATTGGTGTTGCAATTAAAGAGTCCAAAGACTTGGATACCATGACGATCGATGAGCTTCTGGGATCATTGCAAGTCCATGAAGAAAAATTATAAAGAAACAAGCATGAGCCTATGGGGGAAGTACTCCAAACTCAATTAACGATTTCAAGATGAGGAGGAGCAAAGTAGAGATCTCGTGCAAATTCAAGGGACTAATCAAGATTGTGGTCAAGGTAGCTTTAAAGTAGAGGTCTTGGACAAAGCAGAGTAGATATTGCTCAGAATGACAGTAGATATAAGAATCAAAGAGATGTTTGTGGAAGAGGAAGAAATTGAGAGGTCAATAGTATGATAACTCTAAAATTCGATGTTATCATCACAATAAACTTGGCCATTGTGTTTCAAACTGTTGATATAAAGAAAGTAATGGAGCAAACGAACAAGCAAATTTACTGAATGATGCAGAGGAATTTTTTTATTGCATTTAAAGAAGATAAGGGTGGATAAAAAGAGACGTGGTACTTGGACACTAGTGTGAGCAATCACATACGCGGCCAAAAGGAGATGTTTGCCTAGTTAGATGAAACAATCAAGGTGGAAGTCTCGTTCATTGATAATTCTAAAATTCCTGTTGAAGACAAAGTCATTATATCATTGTCCTGATCTTGTCTTCCTTGGAAACGGATATGCAGCACAAGTTTGAAACTATTATTTTATGTTTGATCTATAGGGCCTTTGGGAAGCTTCTCCTCTAATCACAAGCTTCCCACTCTATCCTTTGTGCCCACAAATTCTTGATTTTCAGCTCAATCCTCATGATGCTATTCAAGAAGGTCATAAAATTTAAAATTATTCTGCAAATGGGACTATGATATTTGGGGAGATGGGTGCACAGAATGAGCCCAAGAAACGTGTTTTGCTACTCCATAACAGTGACCAAGAAAATAGACACAGTGAAGTGGGTGATAGCGACAGGAGACGCCCGATAGATAAGAGTGACAGCCGCAGCAATAGCAGATTTTTGTCGGGGAGCAAACATTGTAGTACTTTTACATGCCGACAACTCATGTAGTAAAGGAGCTCAACATCGGAATGAGCTCTTGAAGAAATGGTGTCGAGAGTTAGGCATCCATATCCGTCAATGGCTCCACCAGAAGTTGATGAGCCTCCAAACTCTCATTACGAATGTCTAGGAAATACAAGGAGATTCACAGAACGAAGAGCAGCTCATAAAGGTGGTGAATTTGCTTGAGCTAGAAAAGAAGCTAATGGATAATTTCCCTGATATATGGCTAGAAAATAAAAGAAAGAGGCTGAGACAAGCTTGTTTTAAAGCAAAATACAAGAAGAGGTAGAGAATTTGGTTGAAGGGGAGTGCTAATAATTTAACCGGATTTTGGCTATAATTTAATAAGTTGAAGTTGTTGATGATGTGGAGAGGTTATCGATGCGGTGAACAAGTTGTCAATTTTATTTATTGTTGAGTGGCTGCCTGGTTTTCGATTTAATGTCGATGTCAATTCAGCTCTCAAGACTGATGCACAAATTTAAGAGCCTTTATTGTAATGTCATTTTCAAGAGTCTATTCCTATTATAATTTCTAGTTTAATATTTTGAAAATTCCTGGGAATCTATCTCTTTTGAATGCTACATATATTTATGAGTCCTTACAGTAAGAGTTATGTAATAAGCCTATACAAAGGCAAGTCTTGTGATCATTCCACATAAGGTGAAATAATAATTTTTGGGTCAACAACTCTCTTCCCTGAATTGACAATTACCTTAAAATTATCCTTTCACCGATGAGAACAAGATGTGTTGTTTCTATTTATCCTACAACCGGCAAAGTCAGCATTTGAGTACCCTAATTAAAGAAAATCTGAATGTTTAGGGTATGACAAACCAAGTTGTGGAAAACTTGAAATACATTTGATGATGCACTTAACTGCCCTGAGGTGTGATTCTTTAAGGTTTGATTGAAATCGTGCACACATACTAACTGCAAAATAGAATGTCCAATTTAGAAGCAGTAAGATATAAAAGATCATTTCATGCTTCTATAGAGTTTCGAGTCTACCTCCTTCCCTTTCTCCTATGTCAAGTTCTGTAGAATGAGCCACGGCTTTTTTAACCTTCTTGTAATTCCCCATTCTTAACTTCGTGATCAATGTTTCGTCTGGTTTTCTTTTATTAATGACTACGATGACATGCTCAATAAGATGTCGGTTGGTGGTGAAATGATGCATGCGAATGGTATCCCAGGCATATACTCTACCTTCTCGTGCTGCGGTTAGGTCATCTAATATGCTTTGCGCGGCACACGGCTCGTCTACTATAGATATTTTATTATGGCAGTAAAAAGTGCTAAGAGTCGTAATACAAACCAAAGTCATAGTACGCACCATACATCGCATATACAAACCTTTCGCAGATCAAGGTCGGACACACCCACCCACAGAAAAAGGAGAAGACTGCTTCACACGAGTCATGGAAAACACACAGCTAAAAACTAACTGTTAGGCTTTATTACAGACTTCACCATCACGGACCCATCCTTCTCTGGCGTCGTCTACTCCTTCCTTTCCTCCTCCCCAGCCACTTCATCGTCTACATCTCCTTCACAAGACTCGCGTTATTTGCTTTCCTCAAACTTCTTGAGATGTTCGGCGGTGAAAGGATGTGCATCAGCCCCGTGCTCCATTATGAGATTCCTTGCTTTGTTAGTCAGCGTCCGGCCCGTTGGGCCAATGGCTATGAGCGTGGGAATCCCACGGACCTTGAATTTGCGACTCAGAGATTTCTTCCTCTCGTCACCAAAGGGAAGCGCCAGCCATGGCATCTCAGCAAAATAATTGTCAAAGGCAGTTTGGTCCTTGTCGCTGGAGAGGAAGATCACCTCGAAGGCATTGTCTTTGGCCTTGATCTTTTCATATGCCTCGATAAGCACTGGCAGAAATGCACGGCAGGGAGGGCACCAGTGTGCCGAGAAGGAAAGGAGGACAGTCTTCCCTACCAAGTCTGATACAGGAATCTGCAATCGAAGTTAAGAAACAACCTGTTAGATGAACCACCAATGGAAGGAAAAGGCATGTGATTTTCAATTCACAACTTGATGAGTTTGTATTTAACAAAATATATTCCATCAGTAATCAATTTGCCCACCCATATGGAATTCGGCCCTTGGATATGAAGAATGGCTTGGATAACTTTGTTTTCACTTCGAATCTAGTACAAGTAATTTGGTCATAGACAAAGGAAATCATTAAAGCTTCATTTATGATAACTCGACGTTAAGTGAATCATGCATTTCTCCGATTTTGGTCAAATGGAATCCTCCACCTACCCAGTAGATTGAACCATATACTTATGGGGCCTTTAAAGGCAATCTAGGACTTGATGGTGCGAGGGGTTTATTTAGAAACAAAGGGGATGCCGAATTGGTGGTTCTGCCGCATTGGTACAAATATGTTCATCAACACAAGCGGAACTTTGGGCTTTGTAATTGAGAATCAACTTCACAAAACAACTTTGGATTTTATAAGATTACAATTGAGATTGACTCTGAAAGCCATCGCTAATCTTCTTAATCTAGAGTTGATGATTGATAATATCGACCCTATTTTGCTTAAAAATATCAAAAGCCTACGGGCTCTTTCACTTTGAGTTTAAAAGTGCAACGTAACTTTGGAGAAGAAAATCCATAAGCGCTTAGATTAAATTTTTGTGTACGGCTTCTGCCCTTTTTCGTATAAAAAAAATTTGAAAAAAAATGTTCAAATATTTTGTGATCCAAAAGTCACCCAATTCCAAACCATTGGTCCAGAAGGCATCTCCCCGCGAGAAGAAAAGACCTATAAATACGACCAGAAACCAGATCGAGAATCTTCATCCCGAACCTCCTCCTTCGATCTCCCAGCAATCTCTCTCGAGCGATCTCTCTCCTTCCTCCTTCAAGCCTCAAGGTAATCCGCCGATCCTCCTTCGCTGTGTCGATTACAATCTCCCGTCTGCGTTCTGGGTACACAGGATTTTCTTGCGACTTTCGGATTGATCGAGGTTTCGTCTGTTTTCGCCTCGATTTTGCGAATCGTAGCGTGCGTTTTGCCTCCGAAAGATGTCCGCCGGGTCGTGAGATGATCCGCGTGCGGATCGTCTGATTTTCGGTTTTCGCTTGTGCTGGTTGTTTGCTAATTTCTGTCTTTCGATAGCTTCAGTTGATTGTGTGTGTTGTCGGATCTTATCTGTGAGTTGTGCAGACGTTTTTTTGTTTGGAGTGATGAGGATGGAAGGGAAGTTTTCTTTTTTTTCTTTTTGTCATTCCTGTGGATTGATTCCCCATTTTTCAGAGCTCTTAGCTGTCTAGTTTCTATACGATTTATAATGTCCGTGATTTGTTTAATCCCAATGCTTGACCACTGCTCCTGTGATTGCTAATGGTACCTAAAGTGTTTTTGATTAATTGGTTTGGTGCCTAACCTTCAATTTTGGAGTTTCAGCAGTCTTGGTTGGTGCCCGCAAACATGTGTTGATTGTTGTGTCGTTTCTCGATTCGGGTTGCAGAATAATCTAGTGAAACGTTCTTGTTGTCTCTCTCCCTCTTTCTTAAGTATGCAAATCAATAATTGAATTGCAATGACTGAAATAAGCCACGAGGAGTGTGGAGCCGAATCTAATCTGGCTGGTTTACTCGATATTTCTTGCAGTTGAGGAGTTGCAATTTTGCAAATATGGTTTGTTTTTGCTACGTATACGTGTTCTAGTTTCATGTCACCTAATTTCTTCCCTTTTTTTCTGTTTGAATCTCTTAGATGCAAATTTTCGTGAAAACCCTTACTGGCAAGACCATCACCCTTGAGGTCGAAAGCTCAGACACAGTCGACAATGTGAAAGCCAAGATCCAGGACAAGGAGGGAATCCCCCCTGACCAGCAGAGGCTTATCTTTGCTGGGAAGCAGCTTGAGGATGGACGCACTTTGGCTGATTATAACATTCAGAAGGAATCCACCCTTCACTTGGTTCTCCGTCTCAGGGGTGGCATGCAAATTTTCGTGAAAACCCTTACTGGCAAGACCATCACCCTTGAGGTCGAAAGCTCAGACACAGTCGACAATGTGAAAGCCAAGATCCAGGACAAGGAGGGAATCCCCCCTGACCAGCAGAGGCTTATCTTTGCTGGGAAGCAGCTTGAGGATGGACGCACTTTGGCTGATTATAACATTCAGAAGGAATCCACCCTTCACTTGGTTCTCCGTCTCAGGGTGGCATGCAAATTTTCGTGAAAACCCTTACTGGCAAGACAATCACCCTTGAGGTCGAAAGCTCAGACACAGTCGACAATGTGAAAGCCAAGATCCAGGACAAGGAGGGAATCCCCCCTGACCAGCAGAGGCTTATCTTTGCTGGGAAGCAGCTGGAGGATGGACGCACTTTGGCTGATTATAACATTCAGAAGGAATCCACCCTTCACTTGGTTCTCCGTCTCAGGGGTGGCATGCAAATTTTCGTGAAAACCCTTACTGGCAAGACCATCACCCTTGAGGTCGAAAGCTCAGACACAGTCGACAATGTGAAAGCCAAGATCCAGGACAAGGAGGAATCCCCCTGACCAGCAGAGGCTTATCTTTGCTGGGAAGCAGCTTGAGGATGGACGCACTTTGGCTGATTATAACATTCAGAAGGAATCCACCCTTCACTTGGTTCTCCGTCTCAGGGGTGGCATGCAAATTTTCGTGAAAACCCTTACTGGCAAGACCATCACCCTTGAGGTCGAAAGCTCAGACACAGTCGACAATGTGAAAGCCAAGATCCAGGACAAGGAGGGAATCCCCCCTGACCAGCAGAGGCTTATCTTTGCTGGGAAGCAGCTTGAGGATGGACGCACTTTGGCTGATTATAACATTCAGAAGGAATCCACCCTTCACTTGGTTCTCCGTCTCAGGGGTGGCATGCAAATTTTCGTGAAAACCCTTACTGGCAAGACCATCACCCTTGAGGTCGAAAGCTCAGACACAGTCGACAATGTGAAAGCCAAGATCCAGGACAAGGAGGGAATCCCCCCTGACCAGCAGAGGCTTATCTTTGCTGGGAAGCAGCTTGAGGATGGACGCACTTTGGCTGATTATAACATTCAGAAGGAATCCACCCTTCACTTGGTTCTCCGTCTCAGGGGTGGCATGCAAATTTTCGTGAAAACCCTTACTGGCAAGACCATCACCCTTGAGGTCGAAAGCTCAGACACAGTCGACAATGTGAAAGCCAAGATCCAGGACAAGGAGGGAATCCCCCTGACCAGCAGAGGCTTATCTTTGCTGGGAAGCAGCTTGAGGATGGACGCACTTTGGCTGATTATAACATTCAGAAGGAATCCACCCTTCACTTGGTTCTCCGTCTCAGGGGTGGCATGCAGATATTTGTGAAGACCCTCACTGGCAAGACTATTACCCTTGAGGTTGAAAGTTCGGACACCATCGATAATGTAAAGGCGAAAATCCAGGACAAGGAAGGAATTCCCCCAGATCAGCAGAGGTTGATTTTCGCGGGCAAGCAACTTGAGGATGGCCGAACTCTGGCAGACTACAACATCCAGAAGGAATCAACACTCCACTTGGTGCTCCGTCTGAGGGGAGGAATGCAAATCTTTGTCAAGACCCTAACTGGGAAGACGATCACTTTGGAAGTTGAGAGCTCCGACACCATTGACAATGTCAAAGCCAAAATTCAGGACAAGGAAGGCATTCCCCCAGATCAGCAAAGGCTTATCTTTGCTGGGAAACAACTTGAGGATGGTAGGACTTTGGCGGATTATAACATCCAGAAGGAGTCCACTCTTCACTTGGTGCTGCGACTGAGGGGGGGCATGCAGATTTTTGTCAAGACCCTTACTGGGAAGACCATAACTTTGGAAGTTGAGAGCTCGGATACCGTTGATAATGTCAAAGCTAAGATACAGGACAAGGAAGGCATTCCCCCAGATCAGCAGAGGTTGATTTTTGCCGGGAAGCAACTCGAGGATGGCCGGACACTGGCGGATTACAACATTCAGAAGGAGTCGACTCTACATCTTGTGCTTCGCCTCCGCGGTGGAATGCAGATTTTTGTCAAGACTCTGACCGGTAAGACCATCACTCTGGAGGTGGAAAGTTCAGACACCATCGACAATGTGAAGGCGAAGATCCAGGATAAGGAGGGCATCCCTCCGGACCAGCAGAGGCTGATTTTTGCCGGGAAGCAACTGGAAGATGGGAGGACACTGGCCGATTATAACATTCAGAAAGAGTCGACTCTGCACTTAGTCCTTCGTCTGCGCGGCGGCTTTTAAGTCTCTTGCGAAAAGGTTTCATCGAGTCAAGCTCTGTGTTTATCTAAGTTTGGTCGGTTCTAATGTTTGGCTTTATGTTTGGGTAATAATGTCTGCTGATGGACGGAATTGGTATGGATAATATGTCAACATCTTTGGTTTGGTTATCAGTTTGATGGACATGAATTGATCTAGTATTCTCTTATTTGAGGGTTGTGGCTTTTGAGAGCGTTGTTTCACCGGTTGAACTCGTATATTCCAGTTGTTAGTTTCTCTGTTGCATACATATGTATGAATGTGGGGAACCAATCGCTTGCATATAGCGAAGCTATGCTTCGAAAACCCTGCTGAACGACTTTTAGTTGCTTTTGGGAAGGAAAAGCAATATAAATCTGGCTGCATTATCTCTCTAAGGCGAAAGATGAAATATATTGGCATAATACAGGAAGCAAACATGTGATTCATGTCTTGAATTAGCAGGTTTACCGTAGGATGCCTTACTTTTTTCTCTAATCGCAGTTTAACTTATGTTGCAGCGCTTTTTCGGTTTTCTGGTTTTGCTTTTTCGATCGATCGTCAGAAAACCTAGCATCGAGCCAGACTTGGGAGACTTCATCCATTATCACTAATTAAATCAATTTTGATCTGGATCTAGAGTCAGCATCCACTGATATAACATGTTCTATAACGTGCAAATCTCAAAGCTGCATCTTCTGAAGGAGAGCCGGAGCTGCTTGGTACAATCAATGCCAATCACAGATTATTGTAGCCTACTTCTCTGCTTGGCACAGGGCTCGTATAAGATAAAGATTTTATTACGACTGCGAATTGTCAAAGTCACATAATAACACACCCAAAGTATGAATAATGTACATCCCTTATGCGAACCCTCCGCATATCAAGCTCGAAACACGTCCGCCCACATAAAAAAACGAGAAAACTGCTTCAAACGAGTCACAGAAGACAGAACAACTAAGAAGTAACTTCTAGGCTTTGTAGCAGACTTCACCATCACAGACCCATCCTTCGCTGGCTTCTCCTCCTTCCTTTGCCTCCTCCCCGGCTGCTTTATCGTCTTCTTCGTCTTCTTCTTCATCCAGCTCGTTCTTAGTCGACTTCTCGTCCAACTTCTTCAGATGTTCGGCGGTAAAAGGATAAGCATCGGCCCCATGCTCCGATATAAGATCCCTTGCTTCTTTAGTCAGTGTCCGGCCCGTCGGGTCGATGGCTATGAGAGTGGGGATCCCGCCAACCTTGAATTTGCGATTCAGGGATTTCTTCCTCTCATCGCCAAAGGGAAGTGCCAGCCACGGCATCTGAGCATAGTAATTGTCAAAGGCAGCTTGGTCCTTATCGCTGGAGATGAAGATCAGCTCAAAGGCATTGTTTTTGGCCTTGATCTTTTCGTATGCCTCCGTGAGCACTGGCAGGAAATGACGGCAAGGAGGGCACCAGTGTGCCGAGAAGTAAAGGAGGACAGTCTTCCCTGCCAAGTCCGATACTGGAATCTGCAATCCAAGTTAAGAAATGACCTTGAGTTGATTGGAAAAGGCACGTGAAAATGCATACATGGACATGATTTTCCAGTTACAAACCGGGTTTCAACCTTTTATCACCTCGAGTAACACGAGGGATGACGAAATTTAGGACTATAAAAATTTGTAAGTCACTAGCTTCTTGGAGGATAAACAAATTTACCTTGGTTCCTTCCTTTCCAATGACGAAATCTCGATCCCCTGAAACCAAGATTGACTCTAAGGTCTGAGCTGCAAGCTCTGCAAACTTTTCTGGAGTGAATGGGTAAGCTTCAACTCCATGCTCTTCGACAGTTTCAGCAACATTGGAATGGAGAGTCTTCCCATCAGGACCGATTATGACAAGAGCGGGTAGGGTAGAAAGCTCAAAGTACCTAACCAATTTCTCACATTTTTTGTCTTTCAATGGTAATGAAAGCCACGGCATGCTTCTAAAGGCTTCGTTGAATGATTCTTCATCATCATCTAGAGGTATCTGAACGACCTCAAATCTCTCTCCTTTGGCCTTCAGCTTCTCATGAACATCCAGTAAAATCGGCGTGAAATCAACGCATGATTTGTACATGGACAATGAGAAATATAGACCCACGGTTTTCCCTTCAAGCTCAGCAACAGGAACCTAGTTTGACCACATGACTAGATTAGTAAAAGAGGATGGAAAACCGAATCATGAGCAAACGCGACCATCAGTTTCAACTGCATCGAAGATCTTTTTAGCTTACCTTCTTCCCATCAGATGAAACTACGAAGTCACGAGACCCACCGACCAAAAGAGAGGTCACTGATTGGTTTCTCTTAGCAGCTTCATCCTGGTCTTTCAATTCTTTGACGCGTTCTGCAGTGAAAGGGTGACCTCCCACTCCATACTCGCGAACAATCTCCACCCCACTATCCGTCAAGACTGTACCAGTGCCATCCAGAAACACAAGGTGGGGTATTCCCCTCACCTCAAACAACTCATCCAAGCTATCACGCTTCTCCGAGTCGGAGAACGGGATTGCAAGCCACGGCATCTTGGAAAAGTATCCACTGAAGGACTCTTCATCCTCATCTGCAGAGATGAAAATGATCTCCAGATCACCTTCTGGGGAAAGTTCATTGTACACCTCCGCCAGAGTCGGGGTGAACCGCTGGCACGGACCGCACCACGACGCGGAGAAGTACAAGCCGATCTTCCTCCCCTTCAAGCTGGCGACCTTAACCTGATACAAGACAAAAGGATTCCTAATTTGAGTTCTTTCGTAACGGTACTCAGCAAGCAAGGCACACTAACGTTAATTGACCACCTCACAAAATCCTTAAATTGCTCATGATACAACAACACCCCAGTAACCGGAGAAGCACCTCAGTTAAAAAGCGCTCCTCATTAATTCAATCGCAAATTCGCAGTCTCGTCGACCAAAATAAGTAAACCACATTGAAGATGCAATCATTCATACTAAATTGAATCCATATATACCGTGTCCAAATGACCTAACGATCCGTTCGTTTTGCGAAAAATATCTCATTTCTAGAAAATATATTCCGGGACGTCATTTTCCAAGGAAATGACTATATTTTCCGATATTCGGCTAAAATCTGAAATATGAGTAGAAAATATCTTAGTATTCATTATCTAACTTGATTTTTTAAGAAAAATTACCAAAAAAATTGAATTTTAATATTTTTAATTGAAAAAAAAATTCATTTTAACTTATATATATTAAAAAAAATTGAATTTGTAATTATTGTTATTTTTTAAAAAAAATGGAATTTTTATTATTTTTCTTTTTCCTTTCCTTCCTCCTTCCTCTTCCTTCCTCCGCCGTCGCATGCCTCAACGATGGCCATGGCAACGGCCAACATAGACACGAATCACCAAATTCAACAAGTTTGAGGCTCGGCCAATCCAAGCAAGTTGTGAGCTCATCAACCGGCAGATATGGCTTGCCTAGATTGGATTAGTGAGTTGACTCGATTCAGGCAAGCTCAAGCTTGCGGCTCAACTGACCTAGATGCGGATCACTAGATCCGTAAGCTCGAGACTTGATCTAAGCAAATCGCAAGCTCACCGATTGGTGGACACAGCTTGCCTAGATTAGGTCAGCCGACTTGATCCAAGTGAGCCCAAGTTCCGTTGAGGCTAGCAAGCTCATGGGTTGCTAGATCCGATGAGCTCAAGCCTTGCCCTCGTCAGGTCTAGCCTTGGGCAAGGCTAGAGTTGGCCTACTGCTGGTCATTGGTAGCTGCCGTGGCCAGTGATCAATAAGGAAGAAGAAAAAGAAAGAGAAAAAGAATTAAAAATTCAATTTAAAAAAGTAAAAATTAAAATTAAAAGGAAAATGTGTTCAGTGAAAGAATAAGAGATAAAAGAAGTTATGAAAAATGTTTTCCATTTTTAAAAATGAAAAATATTTTCCCCACTTTTGAAGGAATTTTTTTTTTTAATAACGGAAAATGTTTTTCTTAACTAGTTCATTTTTCATAAAACGAACGCTGGAAAATTTAGATAACGTTTTTTCAAAAATTATTTTTCGTGAAACGAATGGAGTCTAAGTATAAATCTTTCTTCAAAAAGTCATAATAAATCAATCGCCAATCATCCAGTTTATGAAGAAAACAAATGGCTAGAAGTTATCTCGAACTAAACTCGTTTATCTTTAACTAAGTTCGCTAGCTTAGCCACCACAAACCGACGGCTTCGCAATCCCGAACTCCCGGCAAAGAACGACCAAAAGGAACATCGGAATTCGAAGTCAATAGGAGCAAGAACCCGCATCTTCCAATCCGACACGAAGACAAATCGCCCACAAAGAATCAGAGCAACAATTTCCTCAACCTCCAGAGCAAGAACTTCTCACACCAAAATGGGCGGCTAGCGAAACAACCTACGACCCAAGGCCACGAACAGCTTCAACGAGGACGCCAACCCAAGATTCTCTTTCCCTCCTTTTCGCGAAAGAGCGAAAGGACAAAAAAGAAAAGGAAAGAACCAAGCCTTACCCGATCGCCGTTGTTCCGGATGAGGAAGTCCCTGTCCGGAGAAGACAAGAGGGACTGGACATCGTGAGAAGAAGCCGCTCCTCCGACAAGATCCGCCATCCTCGTCGCTTGAACTCCGGTGCGACTCGGGTGTTTGCTTGTTGAACGCGTTCTCGTTAGAATTCCTCAAGATTTATATACAAGTAGGGACTTTTAAAGTCTTTTCGATATCCAAAAGGAGCAGGAATCATAACTTTTGCACTAGTGTGTATATATATATACATTATACATATATATACACATATATATGGACGGGCAAGATGAAGAAACTTCTCTAGCACGCGGATAATTTTCTTGATTTTTCTCTGGCACGCAGATAATTTTTTGAATTTTTTAAATGACTATTGACTCTTTAATTTTTTTTTTTTTCTTCTTCAGATGCTCCCCGGGACTTTCGGGGCCGCAAGCAAGGCATATCGGGAAGTGGGGTCCAACGTGGGAAAGTCGCCAGATGCCATAGACACGTCAGCAGATCAATGCCTTCGTTTCTTCTTATTTTAGATTTTGTTTTTCACCATTCCTTGCTTCCCTCTCAAGAGTCCACGTGTCCAGCATCCGAGGTCGAAGTTTCCAGAGAATTTTTCTGTCTCGCCCTCTTGATTTCATGATAAAGGTGCAAGTATAATGGAAATCATAAAATTTAATAGAATAGTATAATTTAGTCTTGAAACTTTCGAAATATGCAATTAAGTTTTCGTTGCGAAAATGTATTTGAGTTCTGAAATTTTCAAAAAGCGTTAGTAGATTGGTTTAGTCAAGTCTTTTTGATAATTACATTTAAAAAACATTAGGGATCGATTAAAATTTTGTGACAAGTTTCAAGATGTGATAACACTTTTTAGAAGTTCTATTGCTCTATTGTATACTCTTAACAAATTTGAGGATTTCATTGCATTTTTTGATAATTTTAGAACTCAAGTGTACTTTCCTAACAAATTTTATGATTTTTAGTACACTTATTCCTATAATAAATTTAAAAAATTTAACTAATTTAAAATGTTATGTTGTATTTAACAAACTTACGTTTTGTCTTTTTCATTAGCACGTGGGCATCGATTGAAAAATTAAAAGGGTAAGACTATTCAACTAGAGTAAATAAGTCTAAGGGTGTCAATTTGCTTTTACCTTGCTTCGAGGACAAGTTAATGGGTGCTTTTCTAACCCGAGTAAAAAACAAATAATAAATAGAACATTAAAATGTCCAAATAATAAATCGAACATTAAAAAAATGGTGAAAAGTCATCACCTGGCAGTGAAAAGTACTTATTTATTTTCACTAATTTTTTTTTTCTAAATATATATTCTAAAAAACTCTAAACTGGTACACTTGTGATAAATTTATCCCAAATTATTTTTTTTATTACAAAAACCCTAAACTAGTACACATATGACAAATTTACCCAAATTAGTACATTTGTAATAAATTTGCCATTTGTTGATTTCCGTTAATTTTTTTTTTTTGATGACCCGAGAACTCCCGTCATAAATGCGGAACCCATGGGAGGTAAACCCGGGGTAACGCTAGCGGAGGACCCACCACCCCGACGTCACACTTAAGAAACTAGATGGCTTGCCAGCCTCCCTTTAACTTGCGTTGAAAGGGCTTCGAACTCTAGATCTCCCGTTTGGAGGTCTGGAGCCTACCCAACAGAGCCACCACGGCTGGTGATATTTATGTTAAATTTTATTATCAATTTTTTAAGTTAAATGACATGTGACAATTGACCGATATACCAATTTAAGATTTTACTCTCTGTTTGTCACGGTTTACAATTTTTGTGATTTTTTTTTTGTATTAATCCAATTTAACATTGGGTATATTTGTTGCAAATGTACCAATTTGAGATTTTTGGCAATCGAATAAATTAGTTTTGGGTAAATTTGTTATAAATATACCAGTTTAAGGTTTTTTTTTTATGGTTAGTCGGGGTAAATTTGTCACATGTGTACATGTGTGACATCTGGATTTCGCCGGACCTCGAGTACAAAACTGTCCGAGACGGGTCGACAAATTTGTCGTAGGACTACGTTGTTGGCACCACTTGTGGATGCCGTTTCGTCACCACACTTACCGTATCGAAACGTCACATTCTCGCGATAGTACCTCATCCAGGAATTTCTTCACCCGACGTCGGTCGCGAGACTAACATCCCCCGCATTTGTACTTTAGCAAGCGAGCTTTCCATGCAAGCACCCGATGTCCCTAGATACACGCCCATTCGGTGACCAACGAGATGGGGATCTTACCATGCATGAAGGGCCATGCAATCACGCTGACCATTTCCCCTCCATGCGACACATTAAGACATACGTGCATGGAATGGTCCCATAGTTGGCCGATGATTTAGATAAGTTGACTCACGTAGTCAACTGATGAGAAGCTACCTCCACTACCATGCATGCAAGGAGGGAGAGCCACGTCCCTCTTCCACGCAACAAGTAAAGACGTCGGCATCAAGCTGCTTCTTCTATTGACCGCCACGAAGGCCTCTTTCGGTTGACCCATGCGGTCAACTAACGAAGGGACACGCCGCTGCATGTAGAAGGAGAGGTGTGATAGAAGGCACAGAGAAGAAGGAAGATTGGACGAAGACGAGAGAGAGAGAGAGAAACATAGGAAGATTTTGTGTATTCTCTTATTGTAATTCTGAATGTACAAATCCCCTAAGATATAATACAAGCTGTATTCTGAGTAAGGAAGTAAATGATCTAAAAAATCAATCTAGATCTAAATCTAATATTTAATTAACATATATACACAAATCATGATCAATTAAGATCAAGACATCTCGGGCAATCCGCAATTCGCATATCTTCCAACACTCTCCCTCAAGCTGGTGGCTTATAGATTTCCAAGATGCTTAGCTTGTTTAGTTGATATGCGTGTTGTCTTTGACATAGGGGCTTGGTGAATATGTCTGCTGGTTGTTCCGCTGTCCCAATTCCTTTTGTCTCAATTACTCCTTCCTGGATCTTTTCCCGCGTAAAGTGACAATCAACCTCTATGTGTTTGGTTCTTTCATGTACTATGGGATTGGATGCGAGTTTAAGAGCCGCATCATTATCACTATATAGTTTGGTGGGTCATTGCACTTCTACTCCAAGATCCTTAAGTAATCCTCGTATCCAAACTATTTGGCAAGTGGCCTTAGCCATAGCTCGATACTCTGCTTCGGCTGAGGATAGACACACAGTGGCTTGTTTCTTGGTCTTCCAAGAAAGAAGAGATTCTCCCAACTTAATGCAATATCTAGTGACTGATCTTCGACTAATAGGACATGTTGCATAGTCTGCATCACAGTATGTTGTCATCCTCATGTCACATTTTTAGATAGAAGTATCCCAAGTCTTGGACATTTCTTCAGATATTTCATGACCTTTAAGGCCGCATCTAAATGAGAACACTTTGGTTGGTGCATAAATTGGCTAAGTGTTTGAACCGCATATGAGATATCAGGTCTAGTCATTGTCAGGTATACAAGTTTCCCAACAAGTCTTTGATAGCCTGACGAATCACTAAGTATAGGATCATCAGTTTGAGATATTCCCTTATCATAGTCTGCAGTGGTCAACTTAGTGTTTTGCTCTATAGGAATTACAGCTGGCTTGCATCCAAATAGACCTGCTTCTGATATAATCTCTAATATAAACTTCCACTGACTAAGGGAAATCCCCTTGTCAAATCGAGCAATTTCAATTCTAATGAAATATTTTGGTGCTCCTAAGTCTTTAATATGAAAGGTGGCATGCAAATATTCCTTGAAATTCTCTATAAATGCTCTATCATTTCCCATAACAAGTATGTCATCGACATAAATCATCAAATAGATAGATGACATACATTTAGTTCTTGAGAATAAAGCATAATCATGCTTGGATTGCTTGAAGCCTGTTGTTGTAAGAGCGCTGGCAAATTTAGCATACCATTGTCTGAATGCCTGTTTTAATGCATAAAGGGATTTACGGAGATGACATACCTTATTCTCCCCCTGTCTCTGTATGCCTTGAGGGATATCTATGTAGATTTCTTCATCTAAATCACCGTAGAGGAAGGCATTATGGACATCCATCTGATGCAGGTGCCAGTCATTAATTGCAGTGACAGTTAAGAATGAACGGACTGTCACGTCTTTGGCAACTGGAGAGAATGTCTCGTGGTAGTCAAAACCTTTTATTTGGGTGAACCTTTGGCTACCAGTCTGGCCTTGTACCGTTCAATAGAGCCATTAGCACGATACTTGATCTTGTAGACCCATTTGCATCCAATTGGTTTGCGATGAGATGGTAATAGGACAAGATCCCATGTATGATTATCAGTAAGTGCCTTCAACTCTACCTTCATGGCTTCTTGCCATTTTGGATTAGTGGAAGCTTCTTCATAATTGGATGGTTCCTTGTCGTCGGATAGACGTGAAATACAACATCTATGCTTTGGAGATAATCTATGAAAGGAAAAATATGAGGAGCTCGGATACTGAATACCTGGAGAGTGGTGAGTAGCATAGACATAATCTTTTGTCCAAGTTGGAGGTCTTGTTGCCCATCCAAACCACCTAAGGTACTCTGCTCCAGTGGTAGGTGGTGATGTCTCTGATGAGGAAATTGGTGCAGTGTCGAAAACTTCCATATTGGTAACGGAATCTTCCAATGCATCTTCTGGAATATGTTCTGAAGAGTTTGAACTGATATTCGAATTCGGTGGAGCTAGAACAAGACTCCTTGGCTGTGCTATTGGTATGTAAGAGAGGTCTTGATGTGATGCCTCATCAAGGAGAAAATTATGATGGTTGGAAGCTCTCTCTGGGCCTTCATCTGGAGATGCACTTTCAAAAAACGGAAAGATATTCTCATGGAAAATTACATCACGACTTACTAAGAATTCTCTTATGGAGATCTCAAGAACCTGATATCCCTTATGGAGATTGGGATATCCCACAAAGATACATCGCCGTGCACGTGGGCTAAATTTATCTCGAGATGCCATTGTTGCAACATAACAGAGACATCCGAAGATCTTGAGGTGATTAAAGTCAGGTTTCTTCCCAAATAACAGCTCGAATGGTGTTCGCCCATCGAGAATTCGAGCGGGCATTCGATTAATAAGATAAGCTGCTGTGACGACACAGTCTCCCCAGTAACTTTCCGGAATCAACGCTTGATATTTTAAGGCACGAGCAACTTCTAGTAGATGGTGATGCTTTCGCTCAACCACTCCATTTTGTTGTGGTGAGTAAACACATGAACTTTCGTGTTGAATACCATGAGAATTGAATAACAGGGAGCACTCATGACTGCAAAATTCTTTCCCGTTATCAGTGCAGATCCGCTGAATGGATTTCCTGAATTGAGTCTTGGATAGTAGAATGAAGTTTTTCAGGTGAGAATAGACCCGATTCTTAGATTGCATAAGGAAAATCCATGTTGCCCGAGAACAATCATCTACGATCGTAAGAAAATAATGAGAGCCATCATGATTAACTGTGTGATAAGATCCCCAAATGTCCACATGAATTAATGCAAAAATTTCACTAGACCGTGAGGTGCTAGAGGGAAATGGTGTATGTGATTGCTTTGCAAGGGGATATATAGGATGCTCAAGATATGGAAATAAGGCACTGTGACCCAATCTCATATGTATAGTAAATTTCTATAATTGGCAGTTGAATTACACAATGATTTCTTATTCAATGGATTGCGGGAAAAATTTAAATTACTTGGAAAACTCGTCCAGAAATAGAGCCCTTTAGAAAGATTACCCAAGCCCATCAGTCTGCCAGTGGAAAATGCCTGAAATAGACATGTGTCAGCATCGAAAATTACCCGGCAAGAATTCTCTTTGTAGGCTTTAGACATAGATATGAGGTTGAATTGAAAGTCTGGGACATAGAGAACATTCTGGAGAATAATATGAGGACTGAGATTCACTATTCCTGTCACTTTGACATGGGTAATATTTCCGTTGGGTAATTGTACGGAAATAGGAAAATTCAAACTTTCATTTATATGTGAAAAGAATCCCTTGTTGCATATAATATGGTCACTTGCCCCAAAGTCTATAATTCATGCCTTTTTAGAAATGAAATTAATTAGGCAATGTGAAATACCTGAGAAACTTCCCCCTTTGTTGGATATATCCATCTTCTACAATGCCTGCATGAGCTGCTGATACTGACCATATGAAATAGGTTGGTCAATTTGTGGACCAATTGGTCCAGTGACCTGATAAGCTGTGGAAATTTTTTTTCTCATTTTCTCCGGGTTTACCGTGTAATTTCCAACAACTATCAATGGTATGGTTAGTACGCTTGCAATAATCACAAAAAAATTTACCATTTCCTTTTGATTTTTTTGCAAAATTCCTCGATGACGTGGCAAAGATCTAGCCATCCACTCCTTTGAACGCGATCTCTTGCCCACCGTCCAATCCAAGTGCGATCTCGCCCCCGTGAGAACCGTCCGATCCTCGTGTGTAATCTGGGCCATTCGTCCCGTCCCTTTTAAAGCCACGGGAGTCCGCGTCGCCGAACTCTAAGGGATTCTTTCTTTCCCTTTCGCAAGCTAGGGTTAGGGTTGTCCTGGCGGTCGCATCTCTTCGTTCACCGCGGGCAGTGAGAGCGATGCTCTCACTGTTCCTCGTGTGTTCGTTTGTTGCGAGTCGCTAACCCTCCTCCTGCATCACCAACTAGAAAATTCGCCCGATCGTTGGCATGGGATCCATGGCAAGGATTTGTGACCGAAACGTGAGGTACGATTTGTTTAAGATCAACAGGAATCTCGTGGCTTTTTTTCTTTCTTTGATCTTTTTATACTGCTTGAGGGTAGATTCGGCCCTTCAAGCTTTTCTTCTACCGCCTCGAGCTGATTCCAGAGAGACGATAGCTGGTTGAAGCATGCCGTGACCGTCAAATTTCATTGTTTAAGCTCGTTGATTTCTTGCATGAGATTAAAAATTTTTGCCTGATCAAGTTTGCCATACATCTCTCGTACGTTTTCCCACATGGTTTTGGCATCCTCTGTGGGTGGAAGCCCAGCGGCGACTTCTGGGGATATGCAATTCCCGATCCATGTTCGGACGAGTTGATTGCACTTCCGCCAGTGTCGGGCTAGGCGTTCATCGGAGGGGATTGCGATAGTTCCGTCAAGGAACCCATCTTTATCCTTTGTCACCAGTGCCCACCGGAGCTCCTGTGACCACTTTGAATAGACCTCTGGTTCGGTTAGTTGCTGGCTTATTAGTTGAAGCTCCAGTCTGTCGGCGTTGGAGACGTACAAAGGATCGCCGAGTTTTGGTTGCCCAGTGAACGCCGCCACTGGAATGGGAAGAAATCCAAGCGTGAAATTCGGGTAGGGATTCGTCCTTTGACCCGATCCGCTCGAATTGACTGGATAACCCGCATTTAGTTATCTTGAGTAAGGATTATGTCCCGTACCCGATTCGCCCGACCCGCCTGTTTGCTCCATCCCGATGGTTGGGCTTGCCCCATTCGTGGTTGGTAGGCCCCCATTGTGACTCTGGTGGCCCATGAAAATAGGCGATGAGGAACTTGGGCTTGGCCCAAAATAAAGTGGATATGGAATCCACTAGTATGGTTGGCCCGTCGTGAGTTGCCCCAATTGGAACTGAGTCTGCGTGGGCCGCCACTGCACGGGTTGGGGCTGAACTAATTGTTGGTCGGATACTGAAATTACTGCAGGGAGATTCTGGATCTGCGAAGCTGGAGGACTATCTTCTTCTCCGGTGGTCCTATCGTCAGCAGCCAAATTGAGGTCCTGCTGAGAAGCCATGGTAAGTTAAAGAAAATTCTTCCTTCGAGAGTATGCCTAATGCCAAAAGATTAATCCCTTTGCAGGTGGAGAATTCTCTTCGGTAGCAACTGGAGGTGGAAGCGAGTCAGAAATTGAGAGGCTCTGATACCATGATAGAAGGCATAGAGAAGAAGGAAGATTGGACGAAGACGAGAGAGAGAGAGAGAGAGAGAGAGAGAGAGAGAGATGTAGGAAGATTTTGTGTATTCTCTCATTGTAATTCTGAATGTACAAATCCCCTAAGATATAATATAAGCTATATTCTGAGTAAGGAAGTAAATGATCTAAAAAATCAATCTAGATCTAAATCTAATATGTAATTAACATATATACACAAATCATGATCAATTAAGATCAAGACATCTCGGGCAATCCGCAATCCGCATATCTTCCAACAAGGTGGGCAGCCGAAATCCTTCAAGGACAGCCACGTCTTCGCCAGCCGCTGCTCGCCCGAAGAGCCACCGAATAAGCCCATTGTTGACTCCTAAAGTCAACAAAAATAACCCACGAAGACCTCACTTTTCCCTCTCACGCTCGGCGGTTGTTCCATTCTCTCCGCGCCAAAAAATTTCGGTCTCTCCCTCCATTTTCAGCAGTGCTTGTATTGAAGAGACTCAGAATTCCTCTCCCTCTCTCTCGCCCGTACCTTGCCGATCACCGCCACCGACCACCACACCAGCCGCACCACCGCTAGCCACCAACCTCCTCCGTCGCCGTCTAGCTCATCTCGACCATGCCGCAACTCATGGTCCATTTTCCATCGACGCCACCAGCTTCACCGTTGTTGCGTCGTTACGCCACCAGCCATCGACACCGTAGCACACAGATTCGCCTTGCCATTGACGCTCCAAACCAAAGGCAAGTCGATATCTACTAACCTATAAGACATGAATGTTGTCGTTGCTTGGTGAAACCATCCCGTATATTAAGATTATTTTGGTATACTCACGCTGAATTGTGAACGCGGAGGTTATCGAGTTGATTCTGAACTATATGGGAAAGGATTTTATAACTATTGTGGTCAAGTCCAAATTGGAGGCCACGTACATGCTGATTTCCGATATTTCGAAGCTCTAAGGTTTTATGTGTGTGAACTACTTTGAAAACTTTAGGGTCATAATTGAGATTATCGACCACCGATGTGCCAATTTCAAATTACTTATAGTTTTGATAAATTGTTTTATTTCGAGCCATGATGTGCAAGTATGACTCGAAGCTTTACATGTGGATTTCGAAAAACATTTGAGGGTTAACTGTGAAAGTGGATTTTATGGATTCGGTATCAAGCTTTTGATTTCGTGAATTGATTTCATCGATGAGATTAACCTATTTTTAAAGACTATTGTTGTTGTATTGATGTGTCTTTGAAATCCCTATTTTGCATTAGTTGATATCATAAAGTGGGATTTTCGATAACCCAAAAGAGTTTCCATATTGATGATTTGAAAACATTTTGGCATTTAAAATGATTTAACTACTACATCATGGTTGATGTGTTATTTGCTACCATCGGACCCTCGGGACGACGAAGCCTCGGGAGACGGGTTGCCTGGAGGATCGTGATTGTGATGCCTCTGGATGCCTGTGGGACATCATTGTCGTGGTGAGCCCCAGAGGTTCCTCGGGAGATTTTTGGGATGTCCGGACGTATGACGATACACATTCCGGAGGGTAGGGGACACTAATAACATAGTGAGTCATGGCGATTCCTCGTGATGCTAGCTTAGGTGCGAGATGCCTAGAGGTGAAACATGACACGCTCTAGATGCCTAGTGACTGAAATATGGAACAGGAGGCTTTCATGACTCTAGGTTGGATGCGAATGCCTAAAGGGATGCAAACATTGGTCCTCCAGGAGATAATGATAGTGAATCAAAAATCTATTGAGTTTTAAAGTTGATTGTTTTGCTAAGCTATGCCATTTTGATAGTTGCGCATGATTATTGAACAAAATTGTATGGCACGGTATGGAACGTATCATAACGGTTTGGCCTTATAATCGAGACCCATGTGATTGAAATGATGTATTCCGGTTTTTAAATTGCATTTGCCATTTCGCTAGAAAAATCTATTGATTTAATGCATGTTTATTACTACTATTATGCGTACTGATTTGGATTGCGTGGAATTAGGTGACGATAGGCTCCATAATATAGTTTAGTAGAATTTTGACTACTGAGTAGTCGTACTCACCCCTCGTGGAGACTAACATATTACATGGTGATAAAGTCGCCGTCACCAGAGGATAATGACGGAGGCTCGAGCGGAATGGAGTGACAAAGGACGCGAGTTCAGCAGCGAAATTTTTGGACACCAACACTTGGCGATAGATGACTTGTGAATAGCTAATGGAAAATGTCAATCTAATTTTTTATATAACCAAGTATAGGAAACTTTGGCTTTTGTTGTACCGACAAAAGACTTCTATCAAGTTTATGTAAATAAAAAAAGTGCCTGGTTATATCTATGTATATTTGGGGTGCATCATTTCAGTATTTAGGAATGGAGTTGTTAGATCTGCTTTTGCCATATAAACTACGCAGGGACCAAAGAAAAAAATGTAATAGATCGACCCCCCGACTCACGGATTTGCCGAGATCCATTGGTATCAGAATAAAGGACATCTAGGATAAGGAAGTGATGTGGCGACCCTAACGGATGGGGGGCTATTAGAGGTCGCCACAACCGATTTAAGATTTTTATTGTCAAAAAAATAATTTGAGATAAATTTATCATACGTATATCAATTTTAAATTTTTTAGAATATTAACTCTTTTTTTCTGCGGGTGATATTAAGAAGTATTATGCAAAAACTCGATGGCCACGAATGTGCTAGGTAAGTCAAACGGGGGGCAAAGGAGAAAAGCACAAAAAGAAATATTGGAGAACGTCCATTGTCGGGGGCAAGGACGAGTCGGGTGACGTGACGCGATCGCTCCCCGTTGAGGCCAGGGCCGTACATAAGATATTTGAGAGTATTCCACAGTTGATGCTTCTTCTCTTCTTGGGATGTGAGTAGAATACATTAATGCAATTGCGTACAAGTACAGTTCTCTAACCTTGAAAAAGGAAATGGTAATATAAATTTAGGATCTGACTCAATTTTATTTTTTTAAAAACAACCTTTTAAAGCAAAAAAAAAAAACTTAAAAAATGCTTGAAAACTTTCTTCATCATAAAAATTTTGATATTCATATGCTTACTTTTTATTAGCGCAATTTTCTCACAGCCATTCAAATGTGAAAATGAGTTCTACAACTCTCATAAAGAGATATGTAAATATATTACAATAACAGTTATTTTGAAATTACAGTAGCTTACAATAGCTTTTTAATAATCTTCTTCACTTGATATCAAGATCTATAGTTTTACAAAAATGATCCATGGGACAAAAAATATTAAGTTAATATATTCATGATTTATTTATCTCAAAATAATTTTTGCACCACAAGAGAAAAGGGCAACACGCTTTTTACTCATTTTTTGTGGTCGTTTAACTATATTGTTCATTGTGGAACCCATCACTTCCGATACAACTTTATAAAAGTGATATTTTTATTATTATTTGGTAACGCTTTGTATTTTGTTTCATATTTTTTTTTTTTAATGGCGAGTCTTACTTTCTTTTCACGCCTCTAATGTCTTAATCTCTATTCTTGCAATCGTCTATCTATTTTCTCTTTTGCAAGCCATTTTCTTCTTTTGAGGACTCCCACTCCTTGTTTCACAAATCTCTCCTGCAACTATAATCTCCACAAGAACCGCTTCCTTCGATACTTAGACATGACACTCAAAACTACAATCAAATTAGACCATTAATTCGAATCTCGTTTCATATTACCTAAAAGAACATGACTCACCTATTGCTCTCAATTTTTATGCCTACATATGGTGGAGACACCTTTTTTTTTCTTAACACCTTTTATTTCTCCAAACACTCACTTGCGCAAAAGGAGGAGAGAATCAATTCTTTACGATATTATCTTTCATGGTGCAATAAGAGAGTGCATATGGCGGAGAAAAAGGGATTGTTGGGGTGGTCACCGATGAACCCAATGTTGACACCAGCGAAAGTGTGGAGGACAACGAGCTTGTCATCTTAGATTGAAAATAGAGGACGATGGGGTTCATGCAAGAAGAAATAGAAGGAATAGTGGGAAGCGTAAAAAGAAAAGAATGACCAATAAGATAGAAAATAAAGAGATGATTTATAAAAGCGGATACGAAGATGTCAAAGGCGTGAAGAAAAGGAGGAGAAAGGGATCCGCAAGGGAAAAAAAGAAGAAATAAAACTAAAAACATTCACCAAATTGATAGAAAATGATCATTTTTGTAAAGTTGTACGAAAAGCGATAATTCCCATAAGATATGATACAGTCAAAGTACAAAAAGTTTGAATTTTTATAACAGGAAAATCAAGTTTAGAAAATGGTAGAAATGACACGTAATTCTTAATGGTATTAAGAATTGACATGTCACATCATGCCACCGCAACATTTGATACCAAACTGGCTTTTCAAGAATTTCGAAAAGGCCCAGAGGAGAGAAAAGTCTACGCCAAACGTCTTCGCGAATTAATAATTGCCGACAGTACTGATACGGGGCGGGTGGTCCTGGGAAGAGGAGAATAAGAACGCTCAATGGTGCATGAACATTGAGGAAAAACACAAGAATATAATCATATTGTCCCTTTCTTGCAATGTTCGGATTCCCCACTCCACTGCCACGTGTCCTTCATTTTCCCTTTTTCCTTTTTTTTTCTTGCATTTGCTTGATAAATGTAAGTACATAATTATTGCTGTTTATACTTACCTGCGATTTTTCAATTTTTCTTATTCAATTTTTTTTTCTTTTAATTTGACGAGTGTTCTGGAAGACCTTTTCGTTTCACTTAAATCCATCGATTGAGTATATAAATTCATTTATATTCCGAGAAGCCCTGGTCATAGACTTTACCCAATCTTCTAATGAATTTTAAAGATTTAGTTTCCTCAAAAAATTCCAAACTTTAAGGATATATTCATTTCAATGAAAATTTCATTATGAAAAAAAATATTTTCAAGTTTTCAATTCTTTAATACTTTAGAGAAGTTTTTTTTCTTGTTAAAATATGATGAGTTGTTTTCATCCAATCTAAACTTGTTTTTTTTTTTCAATGGAAAATGCTTTTCATAAATCATTTAGTTTTCTGTCATCTAAACACCGCAAAATCGGATAATAATCTTTTTTTTCAAGAATCTCAAATTTGCTCTGAATCCTTTTTTCCTAAAAAAAATCACTAACTTTTACTTTAATTCCAAATCTGCTCCCATTAACCCTCTATCCAAATATTGCTCCCAATTTCTTTAAAATCATGGGAAAATGTTGCAAATGGTCATTGAAGTTTTATCTAATGTTTGATTTTATCCTCGAGCTTTCAATTTGCTTAATTTGATCATTGAACTATTAACAAATGTTCAATTTAGTCATTCCGTTCAAACCATTAAGTGATGATTGTCAGGCGAGGGCCTAGGCGAGGGCGACCCTCGCCGGATGCCGGCTTCCCTTTGCCAGCTTCGCCATGGCCGACGAAGGGAAGAGAGAAGAAGAAGAAAAAATATTAAAAATATTAAAAAGTAAAAAGACCAAAATGCCCGATTTCATTAACTTTAACTAACAGAATGACAAAATTGGTCAATTTTCAAATAGTCAGGGACTAGATCGGACATTTATTGATAATTCAGGGACTAAATTGAACAAATTAAAAATCTAGGGACAAGATTGCACATTAAGTAGAAGTTTAGGGATTGTTTGTGACATTTTCACTAAAATCATTGACATCATAAGGCTGTAATTATTCTATATGAAGGTGAGGATATTGATAATGAACATTTAAGTGACCTTGATATCGATAATTTGAAGGAAACTAGTAGCGATTTTTTTTATGCCTAGGCAATTTATGATAAAGCTAAAATGACGTCATTTGGGTCCAAATTTAATTTGTTTAATTTAAATGTTATTTAAAATTTCAAGTGCATTTATCCCATAAAGAGAAAAGTAAAACCTTAAGCATGACCAATCTTTAAAATTGTGATGGAGTCATGTTTTCAAATGGATAAACTTCCAACCACAGCTTCATTTTCTTGATTTAAAGATTTGCGACCTATGACTCAGCCCCAAAAACTCACATGGGTCTCCAAACATTTCTCGACATTCTAGACTTGATCACAATCCATAGATTTAGGTTTAGTCTTGAATCGCGGTTAATGCCGACATTTCTTTGTCCTTAGCAGAAAAAGAATTCGACCAGAAAAATAAGCGTGGAAATGTTGAAATTGAAAGCATATGGTGTCTTCGAATGTACCGAGTTCCTTTTTCTGCTAAAGAAGGAAAGAACATTCGTCTATTCTACCACCGGCTGCGGTGGCTCAACTTGATAAGACTCTGCTGATCCTCAACGAAGAGGTGAAGGGTTCAAAACCCATGGGAGGCGCTAGGTGTATTAAGTGTGACTCAGGGGTGGTGGGTCATCCTGCTTAAGTGTCACCTGGGGGTTTACGGCGCGGCTGTCGGCTGCAAACCGGTTCCTCCACCACTAAAAAAAAAAAAAAAAACATTCGTCCATTCTATTTTGCAAATTCAACCTCTCCAACGAAGTCGAAGATATATGAACATCAAGTCTCATGCTCTTGACATTTACATTTAAGTTTGATATAAGGACAAGTTGAATTAATCTTATTTACATTTAAGTTTGATATAAGGGGAAGTTGAATTAATCTATCTTCTTTCCCCGAGAAGTAGACATTGCTGACAGAGGCTCTTTCATAAATTTGAGCTGCACAATTCGGCCTAGAAAAGCTGACAGTTCTCGCAAACCGAACTGCTTCAAAAGCATGTAGGCTCACTATAGAGTATCAGCAAGGAATGAACTTCATTTACAGCGCTTCTTCTGTCTTGTTTTTTCCGATCGCTCTTCCTTAAGAAGACTAGCGACACACGTTCCGGGAGCATAGGATTATCAAGCAAGACTTGGGAGACTTAATGAGGGCTGATTAACTTTTCATTGTCACAAATTATATCAGCATATCCAGATGGAGAGTCACCATCTACTGATATAACAGAGGACCCGTCACCATAACCACAAATTGAACAAGAACCAACCACAAGGACTTTAGAGAAATCCATAGAAATTGTATTGATTGAGCATGTTCTATTAAGTCCAGTGTGCATGCAAATCTCAAAGCTGCATCATCAAAAGGAGAGATGGAGCCGCTTGCACACAACTGCAGATCACAGACTATTCGAGCCTACTACTCTGTGTGGCACACGGCTAGTCGACTATAAACATTATATTATGACAGCAAATTGTCAAAGTCATAATACACACCATATATCTCACATACAAACCCTTTGCAGATCAAGCTCGGAAACATCCACTCAGAAAAAAAAAGAACTGCTTCAAACGAGTCATATATAACAAAACTATGAGGAAGTAATTTCTAGGCTTTATAACAGACCTCACCATCACAGACTCATCCTTCTTTGGCATCTCCTCCTTCCTTTGCTTCCTTGCCAGTTGCTTCATCATCTTCATCTAACTCATTTTCAGTCGCTTTCTCTTCTTTAACGGCACATTTTGGGTGGAGATCAAAGTCACACTCCTCGCAATAATACGACCACCTCTCCCCTGCCTCATCGCAGCCATCACAATTGTAGCTTCTCCTCTGAGCAGGAACGAGCTCGTGCTCTTCATGCGAAGGATGCTTCAACTTCTCTGGCCAGCCTTTTATACTTTCCTTGAACTTTTCCTCAAGCTTATTGAGATGTTCGGCAGTAAAAGGATAAGCATCAGCCCCGTGGTCCATTATGAGATCCCTTGCTTTTTTACTCACCGTCCGGCCCGTTGGGCCTACGGCTACGAGCATGGGGATCCCCTTGACCTTGAATTTGCGACAAAGGAATTTCTTCCTCCCATCACCAAAGGGGAGCGCCAGCCATGGCATCTGAGCAAAATAATTGTCGAAGGCAGTTTGGTCCTTGTCGCTGGAGATGAAAATTACCTCAAAGGCATCGTCTGTGGCCTTGATCTTTTCGTATGCCTCCGTAAGCACCGGCAGAAATGCTTGGCAAGGAGGGCACCGGTGTGCCGAGAAGTAAAGGAGGACAGTCTTCCCTACCAAGTCCAATACCGGAATCTGCAACCAAAGTTAAGAAGCAACGTCTTAGATGAACCACCAATCAATGGAGAAGGCATGTGAAAACTGCATACATGGAAAGGATTTTCCTAGTTAAGGACCTGGTCTCAATCCTTGCTTCAGGTCAAGTAACCGAGGGACAACAATGTTTAGGACCTCATTGTAGACATTAAAAATTTCTCCAGTCATAAGCTTCTAGGAGTAAAAACAAATTTACCTTGGTTCCATCCTTTCCAATGACAAAATCCAGGTCCCCTGAAACCAAGATCGACTTCAATGTCTGAGATTCTTCCCTTTTCTTCTCTATCTCTGCGAGCTCTGCAAACTTTTCTGGAGTGAAGGGGTAAGCTGCGATGCCATACTCTTCAACGGTTTCGGCAACATTGGAATGGACAGTCTTCCCATCCTGATCGATAATGACCAGGGTGGGCAGGGTCTTCAGCTCAAAGTACCTGACCAACTTCTCGCATTTCTTGTCTTTGAATGGTAATGAAAGCCATGGCATGCTTCCAAAGGATTGGTTGAATGACGCTTCATCATCATCGAGAGGTATCTGAACAATCTCAAAACCCTCTCCTTTGGCCTTCAATTTCTCATAAACCTCCAGTAACTTAGGCGTGAAATCGACGCATGCTCTGTGCACGGACAACAAGAAGTACAGACCCACGGTTTTCCCTTCAAGCTCAGTAACAGGAACCTAGTTTGGCCACATAACTAGATTAGTAAAAGGAGGATGGCAAACTAAATCATAAGCACATGCGACCACCAGTTTCAAATGCATCGAAGATCTTTTAAGGTTTACCTCATTCCCTCTGGACGAAACTACGAAGTTACGTGATCCATGGACCAAAAGAGAGGTCAATGATTGATTTATCCTGGCAGCTTCTTCCTGGTCTTTCAACTCTTTGACACGTTCCGGAGTGAAAGGGTGACCTTCCACTCCATACTCGCGCACGATCTCGACTCCGCTATCCGTTAAGACCGTACCTGTGCCATCGAGAATGACAAGGTGGGGTATTCCTCTCACCTTAAACAATTCATCCAAGCTATCGCGCTTCTCCGAGTCGGAAAGTGGGATTGCCAGCCACGGCATCTCGGAAAAGTATCCACTGAAGGACTCCTCATCCTCATCTGCTGAGATAAAAATGATTTCCAGGTCACCCCTTGAGGCAAGTTCATTGTACACCTCCACAAGAGTCGGGGTGAACCAGTGGCATGGACCGCACCACGATGCGGAGAAGTACAAGCCAATCTTCTTCCCCTTCAAGCTATCGACCTTAACCTAATATAGAACAAAAAGATTCCTAATTTCAGTTCTTTCATACGGTGATCAGCGAGCAAGGCACCCTACATCACTTGACCACCACAAAAAAAAATCCTGAAAATGCTCAATATACATCCAAATGCCGACTGCAGAAGCACTTCCCTTCAGCACATTACTCATTAAGGCTGCGTTCTTGGTATTTCTATTCCTTTGTTTTCGGGAGTAGAAATATAACGGAAAGGTATTTAATGAGTTTTTTTGTTTCTGAGAACAAGTTTATTTCGGGAATAGATTTGAAACGAAACAAAAAAACGAAAAAAAAAGTTGATTCTTGTTTCCACGAACAACTTAAAAAACAACAATCAAGAATCAAACTCTTTTTTCCTTTCTTTTTCTTTATTTTATTTTATTTTTTCCTTTCTCTTCCTCCCTTCTTCTCCTAGCCAGTCACCAACCTCCATGTCAGTTGGGGATCGGCCACATAACCTCACCGAAGCTATGCCGGCCCCTAGCGAGGTTGCCCCGAGCTCGCTAGCCAACAAGGAGGCCCCCCCTCACCTGGCCCCCGTGAGCCTCAGGCGAGGCTCGATCTCGCCCAAATTTGGTGAGGCCGAGCCTCGCCCAGCCACCTCAAGGGTGAGGCTTGGCCTCGCCTTGGCCGAGCGAGGCTGAGACTCATCTAGCCACGGCAAGGCTCGACCTCCCCAGTGGCTAGGCGAGGTCGCCTCCCCCAAGGTTGACCTTGCCGGCCCTTGTCTGGCTAGTCACGATCGGCTAGATGAAGGAGAGGGAAAAGAAAAAAAGAAAAATAATGTAATAAAATTATTAATAAATTTAAAAAAAATCTAGGTCATGAAAATATATGGGGTCGTATTAAATGTATTTTTCTCCCAAAAATAAAAATTTTGTGAAGTTACCAAAAGACGTTTAAATACTCAAAACCTGCTCCTAGAATAGAAATAGAAATAAAGTATTTATGAAAAAAAAAATTATTCCCTACAATAGAATCATTACTAAATGCACACTAAATAGCTAACAAATCAGCAGTCTTATCGATCATTACAAGTATACCACGTTGGAGGTGTGAGCATTTACACCCGCGTAGGCCACGAGAACTTCGACAAGGACGCCGACCCACAATTCTTTTTCTTTCACCTCTTCCAGTGGAAGAGCAAAAGTGAAAGAAGAGAACCGAGTTTCACCTGATCGCCGTTGTTCCGGACGAGGAAGTCCCTGTCCGGAGAAGACAGGAGGGACTGAACATCGTGAGAAGAGGCCCCGCCTTCGACGACGTCCGCCATCCTCGTCGTGTTCGCTCCTTGTGTTCTGTTCTGCTGGAATCGCCGCAGAGACTGCCTGAGAGCTCCTCCGATGGCGGGCTCCTGCTCCCCTTTTTATATACATAGAGAAAAATCTCGGGCACGCAGATATATTATTATTTTATTATTATTATTATTACGATTATTAGATTCCTAATTTTTCCTTTTTCATTTTTTTTGGGGTTTCTGAAAGCTTCCTTGGACTTTTGGCGGCTGCAAGGAAGGCATCTCGGGGAAGTGGGGTCCAGCGTGGAAACACGTGGACGCCTCGTACATGTCAGCAAATTATATATATATATTAAAATTTACCCCCTTTTACCATTCCTTCCTTCCTACTCCCGCAAGAAACCGCATCTTCACTCTCCGATGCTTGAAGAAGTGGTCAAAAAGAATTTTCAATTCAATCCTCTCAATTTTATATTATAGCAAGTTAAATCTTAATTTTATTTTCAAAACAGTATTTTATGTATTAGCTTGAGAATTTTGCCTTTTTCATCGGCACCCTCGCCTCTCTCCCTCCCATTAAATTTGAGAAATTACAAAATTGCTGTGATTAATCTATTTAATCAAAGAGGAAATTACAGGTAAAAAATTCTAGAAGAATCGAAATCTACAATTATTAGGAGGATGAGACGGATTTGTGACAAGGGGGAAAGTATTAGGCAAAATTTAAGGGGCCAAGAATTTGTTATCCATTAGTCAAAACAAGAGAACATTCGACATTGATGCTTTTCTTTTTTCTTGACTTTGCTAATGGGAAATCAATTAGGATTAATTTGTGCCATCCATATGTTAAATTTTTAAGATTTTCATTTTTATGTTTTTACCCCTTAAATTTTGGTTGGTTTCCAAAAAAAGTGTCGAAGGGCCTTCTTGACCCTAGTCCAAATAATAATAAAATAGGGTATGCCAAATGGTGAAACTGTGGTTACAGATCTATCTAATTAAGACCTAATTCTCTAAAAAATTCCTAACTTTAGGTGTAGGTCTAATTCCATCTCGAATCTTTTTTGTCTAGAAAAAATCCCAAACTTTAGGTGTAATCCAAATCCATCCCCAACTTTTACTTGACTAAAAAAAGCCCAACTTTAAATTCACTCATAAATCTATTCCAAACTTTTTATCTTTACTCTAATCTCAAATCTGCCCCCAATTAGCCCTCTATTCAAAAATTGTTGTTAATCATCCTTTATATTCATATTCTATAATAGTTTTATTTAAGAGATAACTTTTCACGTCACCTTCCTAATGCGGATCTCTTATCGATGTGTAATTGCTATGTCAATTAGGGATTGCACCACGGGGCTAAATTTGAAAATATATCGAAAGTTGGTGATTTTTTTAGACAAAACATAATTCAGGGTAAATTTGGAATTTGATCTCAAGTTTGGGGTTACTTTCTTAGACAAAATAAATCCGAGGCAAATTTTGGACTGAATGTAAAACTTGGGGTTTTATCTTAGACAAAAGAAAATTTTGGAACAAAATTAAGAGTAGACTTAAAGTTGCAAATTTTTTTAGGGATTACGTCATTTAATCAAGAAAAAATCATAGACAAGAAAAGGTGAATACGAATTCGCTAAGCAGATAGGGATAGTTAAAGAAAAGAATGCAATTGTAAAAATAGAAATTCTATAAAATGTAATTAGGAGGATAAGACTGAATTACAAAGATAAGACTGATTCCTTTGCTTAATCACGCCGACCAACCCAAATTATTTTGCTCTCTCGTAGCCCTTGGAGCTCCATTTTGGTTGATTTTTCCAAAGTTTACTAATTTGCAATTATTTCACATATAATATCAATAAGGACTATGGTTAACAATAATAATGAGCAAAAAAACGCCCTGTAGCTTTTTCCTAAGTGAATCCTACAATTGTTCAATTCTTAATAAGATTTCATGTTCACTTTATTATCTTTAAGTTTCAATACTCGGAAGCCTTAATTACCCAGTAGCGTTTACAACGCAAAGGTTACCGTAGTAAATCCTAAATTTGCTCTATAGATGCTACTCGCTCATAAATTTTCTAATTTTCTCAATTCACTTCAAATAATAATTTCAAAAATTGAACATTGTATAAAAATCCGAAGTTCGTAATAATTAGGAGGGATAAATGAACTGATTTCCAGGGAGGTGAAAAAGGGAGAAATTGAAAAGTATTATGCGAAACTTTGTGGCCAAGGATGTGTTTATCTCCTTGGTCAAAAAGGAGATAAAGAAGGAAGAATGCGGAGGAGCGGTTGGAAAATGACTCTGCGCTTGACCTGTCCGCCTCGTTGGTCACAAGGACGTGTCCTCGCTAGTCAAAATTCAGGTGATTGTCGTACAAAAACAAGGCAAGATCCTTCTTTTTTGGTCAAGCTCCTAAAAATAGGAAAAAGGAAAAAAAAAAAAAACATTAACTAAATTTTGAAGAAGGGAGGAGATCGGAAATTCATAGTACTTGCAATTAAAGTTTCCTATTTATCTGTTTCGCGAAAAATGAACTATTTAGAAAAAAAAAAAAAGAAATATTTTCATCGCTCACAAATATAATTAGATATAAATTATTGTTAATAATGAAAATATTTTTTATTGGCTGATTATTTTGAGCACTCAGTTTTAAGAACATGTTTTTTGAATCATTCATTTTCTTTTACAAATAAAAGGATCCTTGATGGGCATCCAAAGATCTGTATTTTGGGTGCATTTGTTTTTTGAAAAATTTCATGATAAATGAAAATGTTATTCAGAAAATCATTTTTTAGGAAATAATTTTTCCCTTTTCAAATTAGAGAATTTATTTTCCTAACTTTGAGCACACGTATTTTTTTCACTGTAAATTGTTTTCTATCAACTAATCATTTTTAACAAATTAAACAAGTGAAAATCCAAAAAATTAATTCGTAAAAAAATTTAAATAAATGCTCATCAATGTCCTTTCCTGATGTAGCTCTGCACAACTAGCTAGCTGCATTGCCTATTTTTCCAATTCAGTGGCGACCCATTAATATTTTAATGTGCATTAGCTTGAGATTTTCACCAATTAATATGCAACTCCCTGGAAAGAATTATTACATTCTACAAAAGACATATTGGCCCTAATCCCACACGCAGTTCATTATGGGGGCACTTGCATGGTGTCGAAGGACGAATCTCTGGATCGCAATTTATTGTAATTATTCATTATTCTTTCATAATTTTTACACAAGATATTGAAACATGCCAAAAATTTAGACGGGTTTACGAACGATGGTGAAAATCGCTCCTCTCTATCCTATGGCCATCATTGGTTGGATCTGCTTCCCAAGAATCTTTCGAAGCCCCTTTCATTATAAACCAAATTTCATATGCCTACTATCATTTGGAACAGACTTTCAACAACTATTTTATTCATAATGTAAATCTTGAAGAGAAAAGATAAAGAGGAGAGAGACGTGACTTTTTTTTTCTTGCCTTCTTGTAGGGTGTGGGAGTCGAAAACCCACTATTGAAACTGAATCGTCCCCATCCAAATCCTCTGATAAGATGGGGATTTGAACTCCCCACCTCCCCCTTCCAAGTTGAAAATGTGGCCACTGAGGCAAACCCTAGTGGTTGAGAGACACATAACTTTGAACCGAGACAATGTTCACCCGCCCGAACAAGTGTCAATCGTAATTGATTTAAAGTATGGATGATATGAAGTTATTAAGGTACCTATTATTTTCTCAAGAAAAGGGAAAATGAGAATAGGATCCAACGTAGGAAACACGTGGATGCATCGTACAAGTCAGCCAATCTTAGTCTCCATTTTTCTTATTATATATATTAATTTACCCCCTTTAACCATTCCTTGCTCCCTACTCCCCCGAGAAGCCGCATCTTTACCCTCCGATGCTTGAAGAAGTACTCAAAAAGAATTTTGATTTCAACCTTCTCAATATTATATTATAACAAGTTATATCTTAATTTTTTTTCAAAACAGTATTTTATTGATGAGCTTGAGAATTTTGCCTTTTTTGTAGGCACCCTTGCCTCTCTCCCTCCCATTAAATTTGAGAAATTGGGAAACAAAAGAGGAAATCACTGGTAAGAAATTCTAGAAGAATCCGAAATCCGCAATGATTAGGAGGATGAGACGAATTTGCAAGTAATGTGGAAAATGGGGAAGTATAATGCGAAACTCAGTGGCCAAGAATGTGTTGTCCATTAGTCAAAATAAGAGAATATTCGATTTCGATGCTTTTCTTTTTTCTTGACTTTGCTAATGGGAAATCAATTAAGAATAATTTTCGGTCATTCTTTTATGATGTGATACTGTATGTTTGTAAATAAACAGAAAATCTAGGAAAAAATTGAAATTAAGGGTGTGTTTGTTTAAGAAAGAATATCACTTGAAAAATATTTTCTTAAAAATAATCAATTGTATCGCTTATGATAATGAATAAGCGAAAAGTATCTTCATTATCCATGAAAATGTTTAGTTATAAATTATTATCAATTTAACTAATACCTTCAATAAATATAAGCGATAATTTTTAAGAAAATATTTTTCAAATCATTTATTTTTAGCAAAATAAACTGAATTTTAGGTTGCATCTTATTAGTTATGGAATTTAACTCATGACCAAAAAAGAAAACTCATGAATAATCCTATTTCATACGGTTTAATATTCATCATGCACGCCGTCTAGCGCTGAGGGACGCGCAGGAAATATTGGGATAGCTGGGACACGTCAGCAAGTCGGCTTTATCTTCTCATTTTATTTGTTATTTGACCCCTTGACCGTTGCTTGCTTCCTCCACAAGAAGTTCATCTCGAAAAATTAAAGCTTGACAAAATTTCTTTTTTTTACCCTCTCATTTTTTATATAATTTAGATTTTAAAAGCTTGACAAAATTTCCTCTTTTTTACCCTCTCAATTTTTATATAATTAGATTTTAAATTTTTTCAAGAGCTAAATTGCATTTTTGCTTTTTTATTTGCGCGTGGGTTGGTGTTATGTGAGAAATTAAAGGTATGATTGCTCAGGTCAATTTTTAATTATAATTTAGATTATTAAGTTTTTAAGAATTTCTTTCTTAATTTTTTAAGAATTTCAGATTTACCCCTTAAATTTTTGTTGGTTGCCAAAAAAAAAAAAAGTTGATGCGCCTAATAATAAAATAGGGCATGAAAAATGGTAAATCTATCGCTACGAATCTAATGAAGAACTAATTCCCTATAAAAAAAAATCAAAAATCTCAACTTTAGGTCTAGTTCCAATTCTTTCTTAATTTTTTTGTCTAGAAAAAAATCTAAAACTTTAGATCCATTCCAAATTTGTCCCCAACTTTTATTTGACTGAAAAAACTCAAGTTTAAATTCAATCTCAAATCTATTTCATACTTTTTATCTTTATCTAAGAGAAAAATCATCAATTTTGACTTTAGTTTCAAATTTGCCTCCATTAGTCCTCTATTAAAAAATCATTGTTAGTTGTCCGTAATTTTCATATTCTATAATAGTTTTATTTTGGAGATAACTTTTCACGTCACCTTCCTAACGTGGATCTCTTATCAATGTGTAAACGCCATGTTAAGTAGGACGAGCCTAGATTTGAAAATAAATTGAAAGTTGGTGATTTTTTTAGACAAAACAAAATTCGGGTTTTGGGGTATTTTCTTAGACAAAAAAAAAATTGAGGCAAATTCAGGACTGAAACTAAACTTTGGGCTTTTTTTTTAGACAAAAAAAATTGGAACAAATTTAAGATTAGACTTAAAGTTGGAAATTTTTTAGGAAATTATATCATTTAATCAAGAGAAAAATCATAGACAAGAAAAAGATAAATACGAATCCATTGAGTTGATAGGGATAACTAAAGAAAATAATGCGATTTACTTTTTTTGGCTCTCTCGAGGCACCAAGATTTGAAAATAAATTGAAAGTTGGTGATTTTTTTAGACAAAACAAAATTCGGGTTTTGGGGTATTTTCTTAGACAAAAAAAAAAATTGAGGCAAATTCAGGACTGAAACTAAAGTTTGGGCTTTTTTTTAGACCAAAAAAATTGGAACAAAATTAAGATTAGACTTAAAGTTGGAAATTTTTTTAGATCATTTAATCAAGAGGAAATTAGATCATTTAATCAAGAGAAAAATCATAGACAAGAAAAAGATAAATACGAATTCATTGAGTTGATAGGGATAACTAAAGAAAATAATGCATGATTTACTTGGTGACCAAGGAGGTGTTATATTTAGTCAAAGATAAAGAAGGAAGAACGTGAAGGAGGTGTTGGAAAATGACCGTGCGCTTGGCGTGTCCGCGCCGTTGGTCACAAGGACGTGTTATTGCTAGTCAAGATTAAGGTGATTGTCGTACAAAAAGCAAGGGGGGATTCCATGTCGGTGTTTCTTTTTCTTGGAAAATTGGTGTTCGATCTCATCCTTTTGGTATTCACACTCTTTTGGTCAAGCTCCTAAAGGGGAACAAGGACAAAAAGCAACATGAAATTGGAGATCAAACTAAATTTTGAAGGAGGGAGGAGGAGATCGATAACTCATAGAATTTGCAATTAAAATTTCCCTTTTATCTCTTTTGCAAAAAAAAAATAATTTGAAAAAACAATGAGAACAAGAAATATTTTCATTGCTCACAAATAAAATTAGATATGAATAATTATCAATAATGAAAATTTATTTTATTAGCTAATTATTTTGAGTGCTTGATTTTAGGAATTTGTTTTTTTGAATCATTCATTTTTCACAAATAAAAGAATCCTATAGACATCTAAAGACAAATCATATTCATCACATCCTAGCATAACCTGTAAGAACTTTGGGTGTATTTGTTTTTGGAAAAATTTCATGATAAATGAAAATGTTTTTCAGAAAATCATTTTTTACCAAAATTTTTACCTTTTCGGGGTAGAGAATTATTTCCTAACTTTGAGCACATGTTTATTATTATTATTATTATTATTATTATTATTATTATTATTATTATTATTATTATTATTGTAAATGGTTTTCGATCAACTAATCATTTTCAACAAATTAAATGTATGAAAATTTAAAAAATTAATTCGAAAGAAAATTGAAGCATATACTCATTGATGTCCTTTCCTGATGGAGCTCTGCACAACTAGCTGCGTTGCCTATTTTTCCAATTCAGTGGCGACCCATTCATATTTTAATATGCATTAGCTCGAGATTTTCGCCAATTAATATACAACTCCCTGAAAAGAAATATTACTTTCTACAAAAGACATATTGGCCCTAATCCCAAACATCAATTCATTATGAGGGTATTCGTACGGTGTTGAAGAACGAATCTCCGGATCGCAATTTATCGTAATTATTTATCATTCTTTCATAATTTTTACATAAGATATTGAAACACGCCAAAAATTTAAAAGGGTTAACGATGGATGGGGAAAATCACTCCTCTCTGTCCTATGGCCATCATTGGATTTGCTTCCCAAGAATCTTTTCAAACCTCTTTCATTATAAACTGAAATCCATATGCCTAACTAGCATTTGGAACAAATTTCCGATAACAACTTTAGTCGCAAAAAAACATCCTGACTAGAGATGAGCATGGTTCAAATAGCTGATTCCTACCTTGGAATCAAAATCTGTCCACTAAAGATCAATTTTGAAAAACTTGGAACAAGGAACCACTCGTTGATTCCATAGATCCACCCAAGAATTGATTCCCAATCCCTACAAAGTTGCATTTATTAATTTATATCATGATGAACCTAGTTTCTATTTAGAGCACCAAAGCTTCTTTGGCTTCTTCGCCAGATCAGGCAAGGCGGAGCTCTCATCGGCCTGGGCAGAGCTCACGGCTCTCCGGATCTAGCCACCGGGTCTTGGTCGACCGCCGGGCAGCCGGCCATCGTCAGGTAGGAAGGAGGCGGCGGTGGCGGAAGGAGGAGGAAGAAGGAGGAAGGAAAAGAAAAAGAAAAAATAATAAAAATTTTTATTTTTAAAAATATAAATAATTAAAAATTCATTTTTAAAAAATATAAAAAGTAAAGTTAATTTTTTGGTTAATTAAAAATATTAAAATTCAATTTTTGATAATTTTTCTCAAACAATTAAATGAGCTAACGAACGGTGGAAAATATTTTCCACTCAAATTTTAGGTTTTGGCCAAATACCTGAAAAATAGAGTTATTTTCCTAGAAAATGACTTCCAGAAAAATGTTTTTCGGAAAATATGATATTTTCCGCAAAATGAATGAACCCTTAGGCTCCGCATGATAACCTTCCCCAGCCAAGAAATTTCTATTCTTCTCTTCCCCGAACAAAAAAAGAATAAAACCTGTTTGATAACGAACTTAGTTTTTGTTCCCCGGAACAAAAAGTTAGCCCGGAATGGTTTTGGAATAGAAATGAGAAGTAAAAAAAGTTGCTTCTTGTTCCCGGAACAAGTTTAAGAAATAAGTGAATTTTTTTTTTTTTATTCTTCTCTTACTAACGGCCATTGACCCGGCTGGTGACCGCCACTCGCCGCCCGCCGCCCGGCGCCGACCGCCGCCCGCCGCCGCCGCCGATCACCGACCGCAGGCCGCCCGCCGCCGCCCGGTCGCCGGAGGCTGACCGACACCGTCCGCCGCCCGGTCGCCGGAGGGCCGACCGACCACCGCCGCCGCCACCGTCGGATCACGCCGACGCCGCCGTCGCCGCCGATCGTCGCCAGTCGCCGCTGCGTCGCCGCCGGCCGGAGGCCGACCGACCGTCATCCGCCGTCGCCGCCCGGTAATCGACCGCCGCCGCCGCCGTCGGTCGTCGGAGGCCGACCAACCGTCGCCGCCGCCGGTCGCGGAGGCCGACCGACCACCGCCGATCGTCGCCGATCACCGCCGGAGGCCGCGCCGCCCGCCGACGTTGCCGCCGGTCGACCGCCGCCCGCCGACTACCGCCGCCGATTGCCCCGCCCATCGCCGCCGTCGACCGCCGGACGGCGGCGGCCTCCGGCGGTGGCGACGGTCTACCAAAAAAATAAAAAATAAATAAATATAAAGAAGAAACTATTTTTTACCAAACGGATTTCTATTCTTTTTCTATTTCTAGAGTAAAGTTACCAAACGGGTTTTTTTACGAGAAATTGTTCCCGAGAATAGAAATAGAAAAGAATTATTTCTGAAAAGAAATTGTTCCCCAAAAGAAATGTTCTCATGCGGAGCCTTAGTATCCCCAAAGATTTTTTTATTTTATTTTATTATAGTGATACAAGTATTCTTTTTAAGGAAAAATGTTGCACAAATTAATTATTTTTTACAAAACAAACATAGTTTAAATAGACTTAAAAAATCATAATCATCTTATCCTAGTATAATTTCTTCTCTATTATAACACTATGACCTTAAATATAAAAATACAACTATAATAGTTCAATATCAATGGACATCCATCCACATCATGTTCTCCAAAAGAGTGATCTACATCCTTTTGAAAAGACAGAAGATTCCGACACAATCGATAATTATTATAAGACGAATAATAACAATTTGAATACTGAATAATAGATATTTTGATAACTCGAAAAGATTAATACGAACATCACCTTATTCCGTAATATATCTTATTAGTCCTACAATTATTCTACTTTTGCACGTCAAATTGTATTTTGGATTATTATTAAAAATTATTCAAATCTCACTTTCCCTTCCATATTATTATAATTTTTTTTTCACATATAAGTTGGTGGCCTTTTTGTAAATAGACAAAAGCACATCAATATCCTTTTCCTTCCTGATGTAATTCTGCTCAACTAGCTTGCTGCGTTGCCAATTTTCCAATTGAAGTGACCCTTTGATATTTTAATATGCATTAGCTTGATATTTTCACCAATTAATATACAAATCCTGAAAAAGAAAACTTTATTTTCTAGAAAAAGACAAGTTGGACCTAAATCAACAAAGAAAAAGATACTATTATAAATGTCAATTCATTTTTGGGCACTTGTATAGTTTCGAAGGATGAAACTCCGGATTGTAATTTATTGAAATTATTTTTTTCCATTGTTTTTATTTAAAATATTGAAACACACAAAAAAATTAAAATGGTTTGTGATTAATGGCGAGATTTACTCTCTTTTCTCTCCGACTCCATAAAAAATTAGGGATATGCTTTCGAAGAATCTTTAGAAACCCCTTGCTACAATCCAAAATGCATATGCCTATTATCCTTTTGAACAACTTTCCTAAAGTAATTTCAACCGTGAAAAGGAGCGTCGCGACTTTCGTAAATTTTTTGGTCAACACCTCATAGCTACAGCTATGACTACTTCAAAATTTCAGCAGCTTATAATAACTTTATAGGAATTAGGAAGCTACTAAAATTTATAAAATATGCATTTCAAAAACATAAAAGCCACCTCATTTTATAACACACACATAACTACGTTTGTACCAATCTGGCTCTACTAATTTTGAAAGAGAAAGCCCAAAAACAGAGAGTCAACGTCTAGTCTTCGGGTATTAATTATTCCTGACCAGGCCTGGACCACGGATTGCAAAATGAAGCTGGCTCATCGCAATTTTGCGCGTCTAATAAACAAGCTAGCAGATTGGGTGGTAAAAGCCCCACAAAATAAAAAAAAAAATCCCCCAGAATTGGCTATTTCATCCCCGGGTGGATAATTTATATTGGGTAAAAGTCACCAAGAACATATTTATTCTAAAAAAAAAAAATTATGACACAAAAAACTCCAAATTAAACTATTATGACACATTTATTCTAAACTTATACAGTGTGGCATCTTTACCCCAAATTTATTTTTCAAACCTTTACTTGTGTGACAAATTCACTCAAAAAATTTGGTGTCTCATGAAAAAGTTCGGGACTTTTGGTGTTACAAAAAAACAATTGAGGTAAATATATTACATAGGTAAAAGTTTGGGAATTTTTTTTTTTTTTTTTTGTGGACAAGAGGAACCGGCTTGCGCCGACAACGCACCGTAAACCCCCTGGGCGACACGTGCTAGCCACCACACACGTGCCACCAGGTAAGTCACCTAGTGACTCCGCCAGCCTCCCTGCTTCGCAGGGGCTTTCGAACGCTCGACCTCTCACCGGGAGAAGGAGCGCCTATCCAGTAGAGCCACCCCAACGGATGGTAAAGTTTGGGAATTTTTGTATCACGGAAAAATTGGGGGTAAATGTGTCATAGTGGGTAAAATTTGGAGTTTTTGGTGTTACAAAAAATAATTTAGGGTAAATGTATCATTATAGGTAAAGCTTGGGATTCTTTTGTAGCTTTTTCCCTTATATTTTCACAAACTTGGTTTAAGTTGATAAAATTTTGTTTTTTAGACAAAAAAAAAAAATTTGTGGCAGACTAGGAAAACAGACTCTTTGCGCAGGCATCGAGAAAAAACAGAATAAAATTATTTTCATTTCCTTGCAACGTGTGGATTCCCACCCAATACCATGTGTTTTTTACTTTTATTTTTTTTTTGACTAAAAATCAATTTTCCATTTGCTTTGAATCTGACTTTCATATACTTCTGCTTTTTACTACTGTTCTCTTGTTCCTTAAATTTAAGAGTAGCATAACTAATCCACAAATTTTTGTCTCAATCTACAATGTTGTCCTAAAAATTTTAATTTATTTAATGTGGTTCTCGAACTATTGATGAATGTTCAATGCCATCTTTATGCTTGCTCAAAGGGCAAATCAAATGTTATTTTGATGACGTAGATTACTATATGTTGAGTTGAATTTTTAGAAATAATTATTCAACGTATCTATCATTTTACCCATATGCTTTAGACATGGAAAAAATTAAGCATTAATATGTCCATTATTTTTTGATGACATGGATTATTATATCCAAATTAAGATGAATATCTAATGAGATAATCCATAAATAAATTTTTTTTTGCCCACCATTCAATCCTAAAAGATTGGAAGCTACATCACTAGATATTGTTATTGTAGCATTTGTTAATTTGAATTAATGAAAGGAAGGCACTCTAGGAATTAGATTGAATATTTGCAGATAGTTCAAGGATTACATTGCATATTTGACCGAAATTCATAGATCATTTATGTCATTTTTCTTTAAATTTTTTAATCAAGTACATAAATATTGCAATGTACCTATGTTTTTCAATTTTTTCATTTAAATGAGTTTTATTTGGAGAGAGTTCAGAAATGGCTTTCTGCTTCATTTATAACCATGGACGGAATGTAATAAAGTCAGCGAGGCATTTCAAAAAAGCTTTTATTATACCTTGATTTTACTCAAATTATCTAATAAATGTTTTCGGAGGTAGAACCCACTGATTTGTCAAACCCATTATGACTAATCCCCGCCATATCTCATTAAACTACAGTTTAGATTAAATAAAATATATGCTAGAAATGAAATAGTATTTCTTTACACTTCGGTTAAAATATTTTTATAACTTTGCCATGAATTTCCAAATTTAGATGAATTGATTTTTTCTATTTAAAATTTTTTTATATCATTGTATTGACCCCATTGACAAAATGTTCCGGCTCTATCCTTGCTTAAATTCAATATAGATATAATGTTGATAGGGTCATAAGATTTTTTTTTTTTTTTTTTGTGGTGAAAGTAAGAATTATATTGGGGATGGTCAAACAGTACAAACAATCGGCTTCAAAAACTTGCATTCAAGATGAACATGCCCATCCCGAGTGAAAGGAAGCCGAGGAAAATGCCAAGCGGCAATCAAAAGAAGACCAATAGCACCAGCGCAAAAAACGATGGGCAAAACGCCAAGAGGCATCAACACGCCTACCCAGACTGTGACCCATCTAAGGAGGAGAAGATAGCAAGGTCCAAATCCCAAGAACGTTGGAATATTCTATTTCTAGGGGAATCCTCTACATTCTTAAAGGTAATATCTTTATTTTGGACGACCTTAAGGAGGTGCTTCTTCAAACACAATAAAAAAATCGGCTCACCCCTGAAAAGAATATTATTCATGTTTTTCCAAATGATATGGCAAAGCGCACCAAAAGAAAAACGGATAATACATTTATAAAACTCCTTGCCTGAAAGCAAGGTCATGACCCAGTTGAGAGTTTCCTCCCAAGGCTTGTTACTCCAATGAAGCTCGCATCCGGTTGCCCAAAAGAAGGCGAAACTCGAAGTAATGCAACAACCAAAAAAGAGATGATCGATAGAGTTAGGCACCTCATTGCAAAAAGGGCAGGAAACAACATCAATCCCACGATAAGACATAAGGAGAGACTGTGTAGGTAACCTCCGCTTGGTGATGAGCCAAAGGTTCAGATGGTATCGAGGCAGGATGGCATTGTTCTAGATGAACCCATGCCAATTGACTCTATCCTTCTTCCGCCTTATAAGCTCCCAAGCCAAGGCCACCGAGAACACACTTGATGAGTCTTCCCTCCAACAAAAACGATCATTGCCATATGTCAACTATCAAGGAGGGAAGCGGCGAACCCCAAGCCTTGATTTCTAATCTAATAGCCTGGCCATCCTCAGAGAAGAGGTCATCCACCAAAGCCTGCCTAGAAAGACCGGAGCTATAGATGAACGAATCAGTGAAAATTAAATTCAAGGACCCCTAGGGTGCCAGTTATCAAACCAAAGCGATGTGGATAGACCATCTCTTATTCTCAAATGGAAGTGGAGTCGGAACTCTGTCTTAAGTTCTAGAATTTTCTTCCAAATCCAAGAACAAAAGGTTGGCTTCTTCACCACCTAGAAATTCCTCCTTTTTAAGAAGGTTGAGTGAATCTACATGCACCATAAAAACTCATTATCTGAAAATAAGATCCAGAAATGTTTGAGCATTGCCGCCTTGTTACACTTATGTAACCTTTGGATACTAAGCCCCCCTTCCAATTTAGGAAGGCAAATGTCCTCCCATGATACTTTGGCACCCCATATGCCCAACTAAGGTCATTTTCAAAGGAATTGCCTAAGAATCCGCTCAATCTTATCCGGCATAGCTGCATGAAGTATAAAGACACTTACCCAATAGGCTTGAATGGCATGGAGAATTGACTTGATTAATTATAAACGACCAGCAAGGGAAAGGAATTGAAGAGTCCAGGATTGCACCCCGGAAGTTTTCCCCAGCCTCTTCATGATTATTGGAGCTCCCAGGTACCAAACTAGGAGGGACCCCTTGTGGAAACCAAGCTCTAACAAGATATGATCTCGTAAGGTCGATGAATCGCCAGAGAGGAACACCTTGCTCTTCCTCAAATTCGGATGCAGGCTGCTCCACGAAGAGAACCGCTGAAGACCTTCCTTAAGCAGCTTGACAAAAGGCAAGTGATCTTCGCAGAAAAAAAAACATCATCTACAAAGAACAAGTGTGAAAGGCTAGTAGGCCTACACCTCTAGAAGAATTTAAAGTCCGGGTGATGCGAGCACCTCCCAAGAATCCCAAAGAGCACCTCCATGACCAACGTGAATAAGTAGGGAGATATGAGATCCCCTCGGCGCAATCCCTTCCCGCTAGGAAAGAAACCATGAAGCTCCCCATTCAGCGCAATGGAAAATCGAGGAGTCCTCACATAAGTCATGATGAGGTGAACCAACCAATCAGGGAAACGGAAAATAAGGAGAACATTTTCAAGGAACCGTCAATCAACGATATCATATGCCTTCCTAAAGTCGACTTTTATAGCACACTTAGGAGTATAGGATTCCACATGAAAACCAACGAAAAGCTCTTGCGCCAAGAGGATATTGTCCCCGATACACCATCCCTTGATAAAAGCATTTTGAGAAGGGCTCACAAGGTCTTTAAGTATTGCAACAATCCTATTCACCAACACTTTGGTAATAATCTAGTAAACCGTGTTGCAGCACGCAATAGGTTTGTAGTCATCAACCGTAGTCACATTGGGGAACCTTTGGAACCAGCACCAAAATGGTGTTATTGATTTCTTTTAGAATCCTCCTCGAAGTAAAAAAAGTCCTTCACGGCTTCTGTGACTAGCTGACCCACCGTATCTCACTTTTCCTTGAAGAATTCCACCGTGAAGCCATTCGGACCGAGCGCCTTTCCCCGAGCCAGGGAAAAGAGGGTGTCCTAAACCTCGAGGTCAGACACTAGCTAAGCAAGAAAGATGACTTGGTCACCGTTCAGTCGAGTATGGATAACCTCCCGAATTTTCGAGACTAACGGGGACTCGTAATCTAGCTGAGGCAAGAGAAGATCTCGGAAGTACTCCATAAAATGCCGTTGGACCATATGAAGATTAGTGATTTGGCTGCCTAAAGCATCCACCATAGGGAGAATTATGTTCCTCAATTGTCTCTTGTTGACATAATAGTGAAAGAACTTCATATTACGATCACCTTCCTCAAGCCATCTAATTCTAGCATTATGCCTAAAGAATGACTCCTCCTAAGACCGACATTCCGCTAAGGAATGACAATGAACCCTCTCTAGGTCCGCAAGAACCACACTGGAAGGATCTTGAAGTAGGCCAACTTGAGTATGCTCCAAAGCTTCCCTCACTTCGGAGGTCCTAGCGGTTATGTTGGCAAATGAATCTCTGTTCAACTACTTAAGCCAGCCTTTGAGGGCCTTCAGCTCATACAAGCCTAAATATAGGCACCCTTAATTTGGAGCCTCCAAACTTGCTTCACGATTGAGTCAAAGTTTGAGTGTTGCATTAAAAAATCAAAGAATTTAAAGGGCCTACGCCGAAGCATCGGATTCTCTACCTTAACCACCAAAGGTGAATGATAAGAATCCCAGGCACAAGAAAGGAAGCCTTCAAGTAGGAAAAAACCTTGCTCCAACAAGGGTTTACGAGGACCCTATCAATCTTCCTCACCTTTTGAGAGGATCCTAATGAAGTTGACTAGGTGTAATGGCACCCCACATACCTAAGGTCCTCCAGCTTCGCCTAGTCAAGACACTGTCTAAACTTGTCAAAGCACGGCAACTAAAGGTCTAAACCACCCAGTTTATCAAATTGATCATTAATTGCATTAAAGTCTCCTATAACAAGCTAAGGCACATCCTGCAAAGAAGAACTTCTAGACACCAGATTCACCCACAACGGCCGTCGAGAAGTAAATGAGTGCTTAGCATAAACAATAGAAACAAAACAGTCACGCCAGAATCCAACCAACAAAGCTCCCCGTGAATCGCTTGATCCGAGACCGAGAGAAGTTCAAGGGAGACCGCAGAAGGATCCCAACCAACCCAAATCCTACCCCTATCAGAGTACTCTAAGTTAGCTCACCAACACCAATTCACCAACAAATTTCCAGAAATGATATTAAAGAGATTATGACGAACTTTGGTCTCCACAACCCCAATCAAAGATAATCGGTTCGCCAAGACAAGATTCCTACTTCCGCTTGCTTAAGTGGGGTAACAAGCCCCATAATATGCTAATAACCTATGTACATATTTACAAAAGGAAAATGAGGTAGAATTACCTCCTTTTAGAGGAGTTGCACCGAGTAGAAGGCGGAGTTGGCCGGGTCACTGGAGGGGTGGATATGGCGCTAAGGTAAGAAGCTGGTCCTGCAAGGTCGACGGAAGAGGATCTTGTGCCAATGACGGCCTCTTATCCATTGCAGCTACCTTTGGAGAGAGGCATGGGAAGAGTAGATCATCATTCGAGGATGATAGAAGGATGTTCGAGCCCCCTGCCACCTCGGCCGAACTAGCCAAAGTAGGGTCACAAAGCTCCGAAGAGCTGACTATATCATCAGAAGGAGTTGGGGCAACTTCAACCTATTCTGAAAAGGTCAAAGGTCCCTAGAGGGTTTGCGTAAGTAAGTTCTTGGAAGTCTCTTCTCCACAGCCGTTGTTTTGAGCTTTAAGGGCCTCTCCTCTTCGCTTATGATTGGAACGGAGGAAGAGCCCTCCAAAGGAATGAGACTTTTTCTTCTTACTCTTCACTTGTTTTCATCCTTGCTTCAAGTCATAGGAGCTTTTGGGTCTGAGTCGACAGCTAGAGCAAACTCCAAAGGAGCAGGAATAGGGAAGTTAACCTTCAGGGCAACAGGAGGCCAAGAGGGTTTAGTGGCAGCATTGCAGTTGTGGCCAAATACCCCACACTTGAGGCATTCCATGGGCTTCCATTCATACTCAACGGCTATGGTTCTAGAGACACTATCCACATTAGCTTCCACCGTGGAAACTCTTGGGTGGTTTGCTTGGATCTCGACGCACACACTGGTGAAGGAAATCCTCCTCTTTCTCTCAGTGTATTGATCCACATGAAGGGGTTTTCCAATGGAGCTAGCGCGGTGTGGACCAAATGTCAAGAGGAAGGTTCTTGAGCCTTATCCACATTGGGACGGATGAATGCTTGCTCTTTTTTAAGTCCAAGAGTGGTTTCCATTATTGCAATATAAGTGGGACTCTAGCAATAGTGATGGGTCCCTCCTCTAGAATCTTCTTCTTGAACAACGGGTCCATAACATGGAAAAAGTAGAATCATTGGTTGTCAGCCAGCACATCTACTAGCTTCGAACCCTAGGTACTCTTCAGAGCTTGCTTGGTGAGTTGAAAAGGGAGTCTCCTCCGTACATAAAACCCAACCAAGAATTCATTCTACTTGGGATCAGCGACCTGCAAAATCTCAACAGACAAATTAACAACCGCTTTCTCCCTCACAACAGCCGGGGGAATATAGGACAGCTTGTAGCATTTCACGGCCAATCGAGCCACATTGGCCCATGATCTAGCTGGGGGAGGTCTTGAGGAGCTTGCTAGCTTACTTAGGGCCCTCTTAAGAGGAGCACGAGTATGGCTCTGCCCTCTGGAATGCCCCTCATGAGAAGGCCTCGCAATCAACCCACAAACATGTCTGTCTCCGGTCAAAGAGGTGCCCCTTTAAACCGAGAAGGCTGAGCTGACTTACCGGCTACACGATCTACAAAATTACAAGGAGGGGAGCTCAAGCCCTTTCCCTTGTCCACATTTAAATGGGTCTCAACTGAGGATGACACCATTGAGCCCAACAAGCCCTAAAACAATCCAACCAGATCTCTACAGAGAAGCCGAATGAAGAAAGTCCATACCGGGGCCTATCTTCGAAGAGGAGGGACATTTAGGGACCCCCACACCACCACAAGAGCCCAGCTCAATACCCGGCCCAACACGAGCAGCTCCCGCAAATAGAAGCTCTAGCAGAAGTCACGCGAACCAGGGTGAAAAGGACCGAAAGGATCTCCGATTGGGGAAGGAAGCAGGGGAATCCATTCGGTGAGAAGATGGATGATGGAAAGAGAAGGAAAACCCCCAAAAATCGGAGCAAAAGGCCGGCTGAAACGAGCGGGCCAAGCAAAATCAAGTCAACGTGAACAAGGCCAAAATCGCCCCTAGAGAGAAGAAGATGAACAGTAAGCCGAGAAAGACCAAATGACCCCCTTAGGTCATAAGATTTTATCACAATTATAAAGTAAAATCTTATGCAATCATGACTGAGTATTAAAATTGTGATGGAATCATGTTTTTAAATGGAGAAAAAATAAATGTAAATAATTACATATTGTATGTTGATTTTAGCAAGAACTTTTGTGCTTCAAGTAATATAAAATAAAATTTGCCACTCTACTTGAACTCGATACATGGCCAAGTAAAAAACTTGAGCCAGAGAGAGAAGTTCAGTATCCCCATAGCTCCATTTTCTTGATTGAAAGTTTTGTGAACTATGACTCAGCTACAATAAATCACATGGGACTCCAAACATTTCTCAACATTCAAGACTCGATCGAATCTATTAGAGTTAGGTCTCTTCTCGAATTGCAATTAATACCGACATCTTTTCCTCCTTACCAGAAAAAGAATTCAACCAAAAAAAGAAGTGTGGAAATGTGGAAATTGAAAGCATATGGCGTTATTGAATGTATCAAGTTCCTTTTTCTGCTAGAGAAGGAAAGAACATTCCATGTTGAATGTATCGATTCTATCCTCAAATTCAACCTCTTCAACGAAGTGGAAGATAAACCAACATCAAGTCTCGTCTTCTTGACATTACATTTAAATTTAAGTTTTATATATGGGGAAAACAGTAGACATATTGCTAACAGATGCTCTTTCATAAACGTGAGCTGCAATTGGGCCTACAAAAGCCAACAGTTCTTGCAAACCGGCCTGCTCATCAAGGATCAGCAAAGACATGAACTTTTGCGGCGCCTTCTCCGTCTTGCTTTTTCCGATCGCTCTTCCTTAAGACGACTAGCGACATGCATTCCAAGAGCATGGCATCATATACCAAGAGTTGGGGGACTTAATGGGAGCTGATTAACTTTCCATCGTCACAAATTATACCAACCGATCCGGATCTAGAGTTACCATCTAATGATATAACAGAGGATCTGTTATCATAATGCTGGACTGCAGAAGAACTAACCACTAGGACTTTAGGACTGATCCATCCAGATTGTATCGATTAAACATGTTCTATTAAAGTCCACTGTGCATGCAGCATCTCAAAGCTGCATCTTCAAAAGGAGAGACAGAAGTGCATGTACGACCACTGTCAATCAAAGACTATTCTATCCTACTGCTCTGTTTAGCGCATGGCTTGTCGACAATAAACATTTTATTAAGACTTCAAAGTCATAAAATCATATTACTTTCAAACATCCTCCCAGAAAAAAAAAAGGAGAACGCTTTAAAACAACTTTCAGGCTTTACGACAGACCTCACCATCACAGACCCATCCTTCTTTGGTATCTCCTTCTTTCTTTGCCTCCTCCCCAGCTGCTTCATCGACTTCATCTAACTCGTTTTCAGTTGCTTTCTCTTCTTTAACAGCACATTTTGGATGGAGATTAAAGTCACACTCCTTGTAATAATATGACCACCCCTCCCCATCCTCATCACAGCCATCACAAGTGTACCATCTCCTATGAGCCGGAATGAGCTCGTGCTCTTCGTGCAAAGGATGCTTCAACTTCTCTGGCCAGCCTTTTATACTTTCCTTGAACTTTTCCTCAAACTTCTTGAGATGTTCGGCAGTAAAAGGATAAGCATCAGCCCCATGGTCCATTATAAGATCCCTTGCTTTGTTAGTCACCGTCCGGCCCGTTGGACCTATGGCTACAAGCATGGGGATGCCCCGGACCTTGAATTTGTGACTCAGGGATTTCTTCCTCTCGTCACCCAAGGGGAGCGCCAGCCACGGCATCTGAGCAAAATAATCATCAAAGGCAGTTTGGTTCCTGTCACTGGAGACGAAGATAACCTCAAAGGCATTGCCGGCAGCCTTGATCTTTTCATATGCCTCCGTAAGCACCGGCAGGAATGCACGGCAAGGACGGCACCAGTGTGCTGAGAAGTACAGGAGGACAGTCTTCCCTACCAAGTCTGATACTGGAATCTGCAATCGAAGTTAAGAAACAACCTTTAGATGAACCACAAATTGATGGAGAAAGCACATGAAAACTGCATATATGGAAAGGATTTTCCTAGCTATAAACCTGGTTTCACTCCTATCCTCAAGTCAAGTAACCCGAGGTACAACTTTATATGGGGCCTCATTGTAGACATTAAAAATTTCTGAGTCATTAGCTTCTAGGAGAAAAACAAATTTACTTTGGTTCCTTCCTTTCCAATGATGAAATCCAGATCCCCTGAAACCAAGAACGACTCCAAGGTCTGAGATTCTTCCTTTTTCTTTTCTATCTCTGCAAGCTCTGCAAACTTTTCTGGAGTGAATGGGTAAGCCGCAACGCCATGCTTTTCGACAGTTCCGGCAACATTGGGATGGACAGTCTTCCCATCCTGACCGATAATGACCAGAGTGGGTAGGGTCGACAGCTCGAAGTACCTAACCAACTTCTCACATTTCTTGTCTTTGAATGGTAATGAAAGCCATGGCATGCTTCCAAAGGATTGGTTGAATGATGCTTCGTCATTATCGAGAGGTATCTGAACAATCTCAAAACTCTCTTCTTTGGCCTTCAATGTCTTATAAACCTCAAGCAACTTCGGCGTGAAATCAACACATGATTTGGACACGGACAATGAGAAGTACAGGCCCACAGTTTTCCCTTCAAGCTCAGAAACAGAAACCTAGTTTGGCCACATAACTAGATTAGTAAAAAGAGGATGGAAAACCGAATCATAAGCACATGCGACCATCACTTTCAAATGCATCAAAGATCCCTTTAGGTCTACCTTCTTCCCATCAGATGAAACTACGAAGTCACGAGTTTTAATGACCAAAAGAGAGGTCAATGATTGATTTCTCCTAGCAGCTTCTTCCTGGTCTTTCAACTCTTTGATGCGTTCTGGAGTGAAAGGATGACCTTCCTCTCCATACTCACGGACAATCTCCACTCCACTATCTGTTAAGACTGTACCTGTGCCATCAAGAAGGACAAGGTGGGGTATTCCCCTGACATTAAACAATTCATCCAAGCTATCGCGCTTCTCTGAGTCAGAAAATGGGATTGCAAGCCACAGCATCTTGGAAAAGTATCCACCGAAGGACTCCTCATCCTCATCTGAGGAGATAAAAATGATTTCCAGGTCACCTCTTGGGGCAAGTTCATTGTACACCTCCACCAGAATCGGGGTGAACTGTTGGCACGGACCACACCACGACGTGGAGAAGTACAAACCGATATTCTTCCCCTTCAAGCTATCGACCTTAACCTGATATAGGACAAAAGGATTCCTAATTTGAGTTCTTTCAACAGCAATCAGCAAGCAAGGCATACTAGATCACTTGACCACCACACAAAGATCCTGAAAATGCTCAAGATACATCCAAATGCCAACTGGAGAAGCACTTCCCTTAAGCACTACTCATCAATTCGCAAGCAAATCAACAGTCTCACCGACCAAAACAAGTATACCGCATTCTAGGTGTGAGCATTTACACTAAAGAGCATTAAACTTCATAGTATCACGAAATTCATATCTACTGCATCCGCACGGCTCTAAGTATATATCTTTGCTTAAAAACTAATGCATCAATTACCAATCATCCACTTTCTGAAGGAAACAAATGGCTAGCACTCGAAAAATTAGCTTATCTGGAACTAAATTCCCCTGCTTAGCCATCACAATCCGACGGCCTGGTAATCAGAGACTCCCAGCAAAGAACCAACCGGAAAGAACATCGGCATCTAAACTTAAAAGGCGCACGAACCCATCTTCCAATCCGGCAAGAGAAGCCCCAACCAAGAATCAGATCAGCAAATGCTCTCGACCCCCACCCTCCCCCAGTTCGAAATTCAAGAACCAATCACCAAGAACAAGAATTCCTCGCACGAAACTGGGTAGTCAGCGAAACAACGAGAACTTCCACAAGGACGCCAACCAACCCACATTTCTTTTCTTTCTCCCCTCTTCCAAAGGGAAAGAGCAAAGTGAAAGAAGAGAACCGAGTATTACCTGATCGCCGTTGTTCCGGATGAGGAAGTCCCTGTCCGGAGAAGACAAGAGGGACTGGACATCGTGAGAAGAAGCCCCGCCTTCGACATCGTCCGCCATCCTCGTCGCCTTCGCTGGAGTGTTCTGGTGTCCTTGCAGAGCATGCGTGAGAAATCCTCCAATGGCGGGCTCCTGCACCTTGCTCCTGTTTATATAAAACTCGGGCGGGCAGACAGGTGGTTTTTTTTTATATATATATATATATAATTAAATTATCACCAAAATTAACTCTTTAATTTTTATTTTTCTTTTTTTTTTCTGGGGGCTTCCTGGATTGTTCCTTTGACTTTTTGGGGCGCACGCATGGCATCTCGGGAGATGGGCTCCAACGTGGAAAGCGTCCACGTCAGCAAAATTAATGCCTTCTTATTCCTTACTTCGATTTTTTTTTTCTTATTTAGCCCTTTTGCCATTTTGTGCTTCCTCCGCCCCCAAGAAATCTCCCGTGTAGAAGTTTGCAAAGAATTATTTATTTTTACCCTCTCGATATTATAAAAGGTTAAATCTTAATTTTTGTATTTTATAGAATCATTGTGATTACTCTATATGATCAAGAAAAAAATCGCATATAACAAATTCTATAAAATACAAAATTTCGCAATAATTAGGAGGATGAGGCTGATTTGCACAGATGTGAAGAGAGGAAGTTGAAAAGTATTATGTGAAGTATTATTCTTAGTGGTTAAGATTGTGTCATCCGTTAGTTGGTGGCCTGGACACGTCGGCAAAGCCATGTCTTTATCTTCTTATTTTATTTATTATTGACCCGTTGATCATTCCTTGCTTCCTTCCCAGGTAGTCCATCTCCAAAAATTAAACTTTGATGAAATTTTATTTTAACCCTCTCAATTTTCATATAGGTTTGGTTTTAAATTTTTTAAGAGCTAAATTGCATTTTTGCCTTTTCTCCACCCGTGGGACAGCGTTAAATGAGAAATTAGAGGTATAATTGGTCAAGTCAATTTTTTATTATAAGTTGGTTTTAAAATTTTTGAGAATCTCAATTTTACCCCTTAATTTTTTATTGGTTCCCCACTCCCCCCCCCCCCCCCCCCAAAAAAAAAAAGTTGATGCGCCTTCTTATCCCTAGTCCAAAAATAATGAGACAAGGGTATGAAAAAGGAGTAAAAATGTCGCGATTAATTTATCTGATCAAGAGAAAAATTAGAGACAAGAGAAAGATGATTACAAATTCGCTGGTTTGATATGGATAGTTAAGGAAAATAATTATTCCATATGATTAAAAAATGGAAATTTTAAGAAATCAGAAGTTTGCAATAATTAGGAGGATAAGACTGAATTGCAAGGATAAGGCTAATTTGCTTAGCGGCGCCGACCAACCCAATTTTTTTTTTTTTTTTTTAGGTTCGGAGACCAACCCAGATTTGACCACCGCTCTCGTGGCACCTTGGAGCTCCGTTAAGCTATTTACCCTTTTCTTTTCTTTTCTTTTCTTTTCTTTTCTTTTCTTTTCTTTTTTTTTTTTTAAATTTTCGAAACTTTACTAATTTGCAATTATTTGGCATATAAGATCAATAACGACTTACGATTAACAATAATAGTGAGCAACCAAACGAGCCCTTCCGAAGTGAAAACTACAAATTTTCAATTCTTATTAAGATTTCATGTTTAATTTACCCTCTTAAGTTTCCAAAGTATCAATTGCCTTGCAGTTTTATATTGAGAAAATTACCTAATCAATCACAAATCTATTATATAAATATCAATTTAAAATAAACTTTTCATTTTTTTTTCAATTTAATTCTAAACCTTTTTGCAAAAATTGGCAACGTTGATGAAATTTAGGATCGAATCAGCATTCGCATCATAATTTTAAGACCAATTGGACAAGTAGAAGCGGAATGTTATTTATTTCTTTTTTAATATTTTATTTTGGTGGTGTATCGTTTAAAACCTACAAGCCAAACAATGCGTCGGGTTAGTCGAAAGGAGCAAAAAAAAAAAATAATAATAAGAAAACATAAAAGAAATTATGGTGATGGACCCCTGCATTTTGTGACCGCGCCGACTAAAGAGGGGACGGGGAGACTTGCCACCGGAAAGAGCATTGAACAATTTAGGTGAGGAAGGTTCCATCCTTATCACCCGTGATGAAAGAGATGCCCAATGGATGACCAAAATCTTGATGAAAGATATACCTTTGAAACCGCAGTCTTATCACCCGCGACTAAATTTCCTAATTAAATAGACATAAAGAGAAGTAAATGGTAATTATCTCGTGTCCTAACATAATATGCCATGCGATAATCGCAATTTTCTCCACCATTATAGCAGCATGATCTCGAAAAAAAATATTATAATAGTTCGATCTCAATGGATATCCCATCCTCCATCATACTCTTGAGAAATGAACCGGATCTTTACAAGCTTCTTAAGCATCTCTTTTTTTGGGATCGAATGACTTTCTCTTAAATCTCAAACTCTTCCTCTTTTATAAAGGAAAACAATTCTGATTAAGGGTCCATTTGTTTTGCAAAAGTTATTTTCCAAGAATACGTTTTCCATATTTTCCAGCATTTGGCTTGTTTAAAAAAAATAAATCAACGGAAAATGTTTTTCTAGTTAATGAAAATGATTTTTCTATCAAAACTTAAATTTAGGAAAATGATTTCCGTTTTGAAAGAATCGGAAAACGTTTTTCAAAATGTTCCCTAGTCTAAGAGTCTTTGGTTAATGAAACATTTATTCCTATTAAAATAATTTAACAAATGTATTTTTAATTTTTTAAATTTTGTGGATTTTGTTGTTGTTGTTGTTGTTATTATTATTATTATTATTATTATTATTATTATTATTATTATTATTATTTTCTTTTTTCCTTTTTTCTTTTCTCTTTAGTTGTGTAGAGCTACCTTAGGAAAGGATAATAATGACCCTTTGGATGTATTTGGTTTTTTTTTTTTTTTTTTTTTTTTTTTTATGAACAGTTTGGATGCATTTGTTTGAGTGAAGGAATTCTTTATGAATTAGTTTTCTGAACTTTCATGTGTCTAATTTGTAAAAAATGGTTAGTCGATGGAAAATCAATCATAGTAAAAAGAAAAATGTATAATAAATTCCCTAACCTAAAAAAGGGGAAAATATTAGCCTAAAAAATAAAAATAAAAATTCAAAAGCATTTTCTTTTCTGACCAAATTTAAAAAAAAAAAAGCATTTTCTTTTATCATTTACTGTCGGAAACCTTAGTCATGGATCTAATACTATCAGTTTCTGATCTCCTCCTCCCTGTTCAAAGTTTAGTTCGATCTCAAATTTCATGTTACCTTTTTTTTCTTGAATGGGTGTAGATATAGGAGCTTGACCAAAAAGTGTGAACACCAAATGGATGAGATCAAAGACCAATTTCCAAGAAGAAGCATCTACATGGAATATCCCCCTGTTTTTGCAAGTGCCCGGTCTAAGCGATAAACTATTAGGTGTTTAAGTGATAGACACATCAATTTTACACAAGTCCATTCTACGACCAACACGTATTACTTTTGAATCCATCTGTCAGAAATCCTTGCATCCTCTCTCTCTCTTCTACGTATTTCCCTCTCGAAATTAGTTGTAAGATGGGTGCAGAGACATTTGTGGTGTGTTCCAAAATGATGTGGCTTTTGTGTTTTTCGAAAGGTATATTTCATAAATTGCAGCACCTCAACACCGGATGCGGTAGCTTCCTAGAAAAGTTATTATAAAACTGCTGAAATTTCGAAGCAATTGTAACTGTGAGGCGTTCACCGAATACTTTATAGAAGCCACAATGCTTCAAAGCCATGCCAAATGATAGTAATCATTTGAATTTTTGGATCATAATGAAGGGGGTTTCCTAAGATTTTTAAGAAGAATTCTTTAATCATTAATGGCTGGATAAAAAGAGAGAGAGTGAATTTTACTATCTACCGTAAGTCCTTCTAAGTTTTCGTGTGTTTATAAAAATTACGGAAGAAATAAATAATTATGATAAATTGCGATAAGGAGATTCGGTCCTTCAACACCATACAAATTGCCCTCATAATGAATGAATTGATATTTGGGATTTGGACCAATATGTCTTTTGCAGAAAATAATGTTTATTTTCATGAGTTGTATATTAATTGGTGAATTTCTAAAGCTAACGCAGATTGAAAGATTAACGAGTCACCGCTCAATTGGAAAAATAGACAACACAACTAGCTAGTCGTGTAGAGCTACATTAGGAAAGGATAATAATGACCATTCGATATATTTGTTTGAGTGAAAGAATTCTTCGCGAAATAATTTTCCGAACTTTCCTACGCATTTGATTTGTTAAAAATGATTAGTCAATGGAAAATCAATTACAGTAAAAAACATATATGTGTAATAAATTCTCTAGTCTGAAAATGGGAAAATCCTAGTCTAAAAAATAAAGATTTCTCAAAAGCATTTCCTTTTTTGACCAAGAAAAGCATTTTCTTTTGTCATTTACAGTCGGAAACCTGAGTCGTCGATATGATACTATCAATTTCTGATCTCCTCCTCCCTTGTTCAAAGTATAGTTGATCTCAAGTTTCATGTTACCTTTTTTTTGAGTGGGTGTTACATAGGAGCTTGACCAAAGAGTGTAAACGCCAAATGTATGAGATCAAAGACCAATTATCCCCTTGTTTTTGCATGTACCCGATCTAAATGATAAAATACTAGGTATTCAAGTGATAAACACATCAATTTTACATAACCACCGGCCGCGGTGGCTTTCACTGGCTAAGACTCTACTGATCCTCAACGAAGAGGTGAAGGGTTCAAAACTCAGGGGAGGCGCTAGGTGTATTAAGTGTGACTCAGGGATGGTGGGTCCTCCCGCTAAGTGTCACATGGGATTTACGGCGCGGGCTGTCGACGTATGGCCGGTTCCTCCAGCACCAAAAAAAAAAAAAAAAAAAAAAAAAAAAAACACATCAATTTTACGCAAATCTATTCCACGATTGACACGTATCACTTTTGGATCAACTTGTAAGAAATCCTTGCATTCTCTCTCTCTCTCTTCAATTATGTGACATTCTCTTCTCCCTCTTTTGCGTTTTCTGATACGAAGGACAAAGCCCACTCTATTTTTGTCAAAATGCTCTATCGCTTCCAAGACCCGCTGCCTCAATCCTCAATCTTCGCTCACTTCTTTTCCAACCTCCAGCGCTGCCACCTCTTGTCCAACTCCTCTTGTACCCTCTATGTCGGTGCCCGCGTTAGCTAGGAACTCAAGGCCCTCCACTGCGTCGACGAACCATGCTGCCGCCTCCACCTCCACCTCGTTCGTTGCTTGGTCGAGCTAAGCTCTAGATCACAAATCTAAGACTTGTTCAAGCTTAGATCCAAAATTTGAGGCTCAAGTTCACTGATTGAGCTCGGGCTTGACGATGGAGGACTGAGATGATGGTGAGGTGGTGGAAGGTGATCCATGGGATTAAGTTGATAGTGAGTTTGAGTTGAGGCATTGTCGTCTCTAGCGGAGTGAAAGGAGGAAGAAAAAGAAAAAAAAAAAAGAAGAAGAAGAAGGAGGAGGAGAAAAGAAGTAAAAACATTAATTGAAGAGGGAGGATATAAGGGTTTTTGATAGGTGGGCCCAAAAATGACATGTATTGGACATCGTATGAACTTGTGTAAAACTAATGTGTCGATCATTTGGGCACCTAATATTTTCTCCGGTCTAAACAAAAATGAGTGAGTTACACGTCACCATGGACACGTTAGTGCATAGTCATTTTCCAACCACTCTTTCACATTATTTCCTCTTTAGCTCCTTTTGACAACAATTATGTTCTCGAGAATAATTTCGGTTTATAAATGATTTTTTTATTTATATTCTTGAAAATAAAAAAATTATAGTTTTTTTTTTTTACTTTTTATATTTATTCCAAATCTATTTCCTGACCACTAATCTATTCTGGGAAATAGAAAAATTAATTAATGTACACAAACAGATTTATATTCTGGAAAACAAAAAGACAGAAAAACAGGAAAAATAGACTAGTTACCGAACAAGCCCTAAGTTTCGCATAATACTTTTTCAAACTCCCCCTTTTCACTCCTTGGAAATCATTCTCGTCCTGCTAATTGTTTCAAATCTCAAATTTTTATAGAATTTTCGATTCTCAAAATTATCATTTGGAGTAATTCTTTTCTTTTAACTTCTTCTTCTTCTTCTTTAATCTTTTTTCTTATTTAAGATTTTCTCATTGAATTAAATAGATTAAACTTGACGATTTTGCAACTATTCATTTGGATTAGTGTTAAGAGGGCCCCGATAATTTGTTTTACCGAAAATTATCGAGGGTGAGGCGAAGCTGAATCGAACCGCCAGAGACCTGTTCACTTAAGGCTCCCTTGCTGATAAAAGGGCAAAATCGCAAGCTTAAGAATAAGATATGCTTTTAAAACAATTAAGATTTAACATATTGTAATATCGAAATGAAATTCTTTGCAAATTTCAAAAGGGATGGTAATAGGGGTAAATAAAAAATAAATTGCGGTGTGTTGTAAGATGACGTGGCGCTTATGTTTTTGAAATGTATATTTTATAAATTGCAACACCTGAAAGTCAGTATCTTCCTCAAAAGTTATTATAAGCGGCTGGAGTTTTGAAGTAGCCGTAATTGTGAGGCGTTTACCAATTACTTCATAAAAGTCGTAAAGCTCCTTTTTACCATTGAAATTGCTTCAGAAAAGTTGTTCCAAAGAGTAATGGGCATATGAATCTTAGATTACAATGAAGGAGGTTTTTAAAAATTCTAGGGGAGAGGATCCCTAAGCCTTAATTACCATTAGATAAAAATTTGAAAAAAAAAAGAAAAAGCGAGTATCACCGTTGATCACGAACACGTTTAAATGTTTCCATGTTATAATATTTTATATAAAAATTACAAACAAAAAAGTAAAGAATTACGATTATTTGGGATTGGGAGATTCGTTCTTCGAGATCATACGAGTGCCCCATAATGAATTGACGTTTGGGTTTAGAACTTTTTCTTGGTTGATTTAGGACTAATAATTTTCTTCTAGAAAAAAGAAATTTTCTTATTCAGGATTTGCACATTATTTTGTGAAAATATCAAGCTAACACATATTGAAATATGGGAAAATTTCAAATAAAGGTATGAAGTGCTATCATTTTCTTAAATAAGAGCTCGAAGTGGGCTTTGTGTCAAATAAGAACCTAAAGTGGCCATGCTTGTTTCAAATAAGGGCCCGTCTATTCCAATTGATCAAAGACATTTTCATCCAATTACAATTTTAATTTTAAATTATTTTTTATCATTTTCTTTTCTTTTTTCCCTTTTCGTTTTTTCCTTTCCTCGACGAGGCTCAGCAACCCTTCCCGGCTACGGGCAAGGGTACCCTTGCTTGGGGCCAACGAGGGCTTGGCGATCCTCGTCAGCCGTTGGCCGCCTCACCCAAGGCAACATCACCCGATGTTTGCGAGGGCGACCTCCCCTAGGGCAAGGCTGTCCCTCGCCAGCTATTGGCGAGGTGACCTTCGCCTGTATCTAGCGAGGGCTAGTCGCTAGCAAGGCAACCATTGCCCAGATCTAGCTACGGCTGGCCTCGTCGATGGCTGCAAGGGTGACCTCCCTAGGGGAGGTCGTCCTTCACCGATGGCTAGTGAAGGTAGCCCTCACCTAGCCTTTTTGACATCGTTGGTGGTCATCCGGCCACTAGCGAAGAAGAAGAAAAAATCAAAAAAAGGAAAATATTCAAGAGAAGGAAAATGACTAAAATGTCCTTGACTAGCTAGAAAGTCAAACCCTTATTTGAAATAGACATAGTCACTCTAGACTTTTATTTGAAACAAAATCCACGTTAAGACTTTTTTTGAGAAAATAATGGCACTTCAAGCCCTTGTTTGAAATAAATTTCACTTCAGGTTTTTATTTGAGAGAATGAAGTATTTCAAGTTTTTAATTGGAATTTTCCGTTGAAATATTAGTGGGTGGCTGCCCAATTGGAAAATTAGGTAACGCAACTGGCTAGTTGTGCAGAGTTCCGTCAAGAAAGGACAGTGAGAAACTTGAATTAGATAGTCTTAGAGAAGCTAGTATACCCAAAAGCTTCAATTTTCTTGATTGTAAATTTCGTGAGCTATGATTCAGCTAAAATATCTGATTGTTCTCAAACCCAACTCTGAGTTTGAGCATAATATTTCAAATTCAGCTAATTCGGGTAATGGAAATATTTTTTTATCGATTAATTATTTCAAGCTATACAAGTAATCGTTTTAAAGAAAATGTTTTTCAAATTACTTATTTTCTACGAAACGAATTAGATATCCAAAAACAAACCATAATGATCACATACTAGCACAACGTGTAATGTGATGTCGTAATTCATTTTCTATTATAACACTATGACCTTAGAAATAAATATACAATTATAATAGTTCAATCTCAATGAACATCCATCCTATGTCATACCTTCCAAAAGAGTGATAAACAACTTTTTGAAAATGCAAAGAAGATTCCGACACGATGGATATTTACTATAAGATGAATAATAACAATATAAATACTGAATAATAGATCAATTGATAACTTGAAAAGATGGATATAAACATCGTCTTATTCTGCAAAAAAAATCTGAACTTCCACAGTTTTCTACTTTTGTACATCCAATTGTATTTTGGATTCTTATTAAAAATTTGAATCGTGCTTTTCGTTCTGTATTAATTTTTCTTTCATTTCTTGTACATATTAGATGCTGGCTTTTTTGTTAATAGACAAAGGCTCAGTAATATCCTTTCCTGATGTAACTCTCCCCAACTGGCTAGTTGCGTTGCCAATTTTCCAATTGAAGTGACCCTTTGATATTTTAATTTGCATTAGCTTGAGTTTTTCATCAATTAATATACTCCTGAAAAAGAAATATTTATCTTCTAGAAAGGACTTTGGTCCTAAATCAATCAAGAAAAAGATACTATCCCATCATGGGGTGTGGGAAAAATAGAGAGGAAAAGTAGAAGAAGACGTATTGAGGGAAGAATATGTAATACTGTTTATTGTAACCAGAAAATAATAAATTCGAGAAAGTGAAAACAAAAATAATAGTAATTAGAGGTGAAATATGACTAACCGAATCTCCTTAAAACAATTAGTTCATGCTTAAGGTGCTAAGTAGCTTCATGAACTTCATACCCCAAGATAAAACACATTGAACTTGTTGGAATTAGCACTGTACAAATATGATTCTATGGAACACTTCTTGAAATCAGCATAGTTAAAGAAACTTGAAGAGATGAGATTTTCGCTTCTTTTTGGAATGAAGACTTTGAAGTCTGATGATAGAGTTTTTGAATTCCTATATAGAAATGGTATATGAACCATGAATTAAATAAAAACAAAAATTTAGAAGATACATGAATTAAATGAATACACGAATCCAAGAGATATATGAATTCGAGAGGTCCATGAATTAATGAGATATATAAACGACACATCTCATTTTGCTCACTTTCGCTGATTCATTAACCCACCATAATTACAATATGGGACATGGTCTTGATGAACAAAACTCCCTATCGCAATTACTTAATTATTTATTTTGTTATTTTTATATAAGATACCATAACACGCAAAAAATTAAAAATGTTTCTAATTAATGGCGAGATTCCCTCTCTTTTTTCTTTTTCCTATCTGACCCACGTCAAGGGTTAGGGATCCGCTTTGGCATATTTTTTAGAACCCTTTATTACAATGCAAATTTCATATGTCTATTAAGGTTTGTTTAGTAATCATTTTGTTCCTGATAATAATTTCTATTTAGAAGTGATTCTTTTTTATTTTGTTCCCTAGATGAGATTTTGAGTATTTGAAGGCGTTTCGTAACTGATCAAAATTTCTATTCCTAAAATTGAATTGAGTTTGGTAAGATTCTTAATTTTTTTTTTGTTTCTTTTAATTTTTAAATACTTTTATTATATATATTTTTTCTCTTTTCTCTTTTCTTTTTCTTTTATCTTTTTCTCCCTCCTTCCTCCTTCTTCTCCCTCCTTGATTGTGGTCGGTGATCGGTAGAGCAAGGTTCAATGAGTTCGCCGGAGGCTTGCTTGGCTATGGTGAGCCTCTAGCGAGGCTCAACCTTGCCAGATCTAGGTGATGCTAAGCCTCGTCGATGGACAAGCAAGCCTCACTCAGCTAGTGTGAGGTCAGCAAGACTTAGCCTTGTCGGGGTCAGGCGAGCCTTTGGCGAGCTTGCCTAACCTCACCCAGTTGGTTGCCAACGAGTGGTAGTCGTTGGTGACTGGTTGGGAGGAAGAAGAATAGAGAAAAGCAAGAAAAGGAAAAGGAAAATAAGAAAAGAGAAAAAAAAAAATGGGTAGGATTGATTCTGGAGTTGTTTCCAGGAAAAAAAATAATTTTTTTTTCTACTTCTCGATTCTATTTCAAATTTATTTTCGAGAATAAAAAATCTACCAAATGGATTTCTATTTTTTTGGTCTTGGAAATGAAAAAAATAGAATGAAGCACTATTTATCCGGTGAACAAACAAGCCCTTACCCTTTTGAACGGCTTTCTTGCAGTAGAAGTAGCTGTGGAAAGGAGCGTTGCGACTTTCATAAATCATTTGGTAAATACCTCAAGGCTACAGCTGCGGCTACGGCTACTTTAAAACTTCAGTGGCTTATAATAACAAGCAACGCGCAATTTATAGAAATGCATTTCAAAAATATAAAAGCCATATCATTTTATAACACCGCAACTTCATTTGCACCAATCTGGCTCTACTAATTTTGAAAGGGAAAGCCCAAGAACAGAGACTGAACGTCAAGTCTTCGGGTATCAATTATTACCAAGGGGGCCTGAATCGCCGATTGCAAAATGAAAGTGGCCGGTCTCAGTTTTGTGCGTCTAGCCCATCGTCCAAAAGAGATAAACAAGCTAGCTGATAGGGTGCTAAAGGCCCAATGGAAAATGGAATTTCCCTCTAGTTGGCTGTTTTGTTCTTCGAAACCTATATTGGATTTTTTTTTCCTTTGGTAAGGTAAATAATATATTGACTTTTGAACCAAAAACTATACATAAGGATTTCGGCACCAAAAACTTACACTCAAGAAGACGAACATGTCGAACCGAGTGGAAGGGTGTCGAGAAAAAGAGAAATGACACAAGCTAACAAGCGAAGGGCAAAACAATAGCCCAAACAGCGGCAAAAGAGGAACGACGACAAGGAAGCCTGACAGCATACAGCGGCAACCGAAAGCATTCAGCAGCCTCCGAATAACCGAGCGTCGCCCCCAACGCCGTTGCGCTCTCTGATCTGCAGTAAGCAAGAAAACCGAAGAAAAGAACCGGACCCAGCTCCCAACTTCGTTCCAAGCACCTGCCCGTAGTCCAAGTTTCAGCAACCCTCTCACCCGCTCTAGGGAGAATCTGACACCTCAGAAGAGAAGATAGCTGGGTCGAGACCCCAACTTCGCTACAATCTACGATTCCTTGGCGTATCCGCCACAAGGCTATATGATGAAGCTTTGTCCTTTACAACTTGGATAAGATGCATTCTTAATTCAGGCAGGAAAAGGGTGTGATTTCGGAAAAGAATATTGTTCCTTGTTTTCCATACTAGATGGCAAAGGGCCCCAAAGGCAAATCGGGCAATGCAATGAGAGAAATCATTGCCGGAGATGTGTTTGGAGGCCCATTGAAGGTTATCCATCCATGATCCATTTTGCTAGAAAATATTACACTTTGCTGCCCAAAAACTAGCAAGACTAGCCGTAACATGGCATCCAAAAAACAAGTGGTCAATAGAGTCAGGTCTATAGTTGCAGGAAGTACATAAGCCATCATAAATCCTATCCAAAAGAAAGCAACATGACCTGGGTAGGTAATCAATTTTTAGTGATGAGCCATAGATGAAAACGATATCTAGGTGAAAGCGCCTTATTCCATACAAAAGAAGACCAAGGAACCACATTCTTCCTCACCCGAATTGCTTCCCACGCCAAAGCAGTAGAGAAAATCCCCGAATGGTGCTCCCGCCAACAAAAGCGATCCGGTTGTTGTGAGAGTATTGGGATAGAGAAGTTCCATGACTCCAAAACAACTTTGGTATCTTAGCCTTGGGTAGTGAAGAGATCCACAACCATGGCTTGCCTAGAGAGGCCTGAACAATAGATAATAGAGTTTGAGAAAAAGGCATTTGATGGATCTCGAGGATGCCAAGGATCAAACCAAAGGGACACCAAGTGCCCATCACCCCCCACCAATTGAATTACTTCATATAATCCTTCCTAAGAAGGAGAATTTTCTTCCAAGCCCACGAACAAAAGGTTGGCTTTTTAACAACCCAAAAATTCCTTTTTTTTTCAGGTAAGTAGCATGTATCCATTTGCACCAAATGGATTCTTTATCAATGAAGAGAATTCATATGTGTTTAAGCATCGCAGCTGTATTACAATCCTGGAGTCTGTGGATGCCAATTCCACCTTCATTTTTGGGTAAGCAAACATCCTCCCAAGCCACTTTGGCACCCCCACTTCCAAGATTAGGGCCTTTCCATAAAAATTGATAGAATATTTGTTCAATGCTGTCTATTACAACTCTAGGCAACATAAAGATACCAGACCAATAGACTTGAATAGAGTGAAGGACCGACCTGATAGGCTGAAGGTGTCCTGCGAACGATAAAAAACGCTGTGTCCAAGCTTGAACTCTCGCCGTAATGAGATTGACGAGAGCATTGCAATCTGCCTTACTAAGTTGTGAAGAGATAATGGGAACACCAAGATAGCGGACCAGTAACAAACCTTCCTGGAAACTGAGAGTCCGAAGGATTTGAGCACAAGAATCAGTCGTACCTCCCACTAGGAAGACTTCACTTTTGTTAAAATTGGGTTTCAATCCACTCCAGGATGAGAACATTTGAAGGTCATCCTTGAGAAGCGAAACTAAAGTCAAGTTTCCGTCACTAAACAAGAACATATCGTCCGCAAAAAAGAGATGGAATAGACCAGAAGATTTACACCTCCAAAAGAATTTGAATCCAATCTTTTAGATTAAATATATAAGAGCTCGGAAAATACCTCCATAGCCAAGTTGAATAGGTATGGAGACAACGGATCCCTTTGGCGTAAACCACGTCTGCTAGTGAAAAAAACCATGAAGCTCCCCATTGATGGAAATGGAAAACTTCGGAGTGCGGACACAAGTCATGATAAGCCTTACCAAATGGTTGGGAAAGCCAAATGCAAGCAGAGTTTGTTCTAGAAAATCCCAATCAATAGAATCATAGGCTTTCTGAAAATAAACATTGATAGCACACTTAGGCAAGTAAGGATCTAGGTGGAAGCCACTAAAAAGCTCTTGTACCAACAAGATATTATCACTGATATGCCGGCCTTTGACAAAAGCATTTTGAGGAGGACTGATGATGCCCGGGAGAATAGCCGCAACACTATTCACAATGAGCTTGGTAATACACTTGTAAATTGTATTACAACACGCAATGGATCTATAGTCCGCAACCGAAGACGCATTATGAATCTTGGGCACAAGAGCTATAATAGTATTATTTATCTCATGCAGGAGATTTTCAGAAACAAAGAAGTCCTTGATTACTTCCATAACCAAGGGACCTACCAAATCCCAGCTGTGCTTAAAAAATTCAGCATTGAATCAATCCGGCCAGGGACTTTACCAGAAGCTAACGAGAAGAGAGTATCCCGAATTTCTAAATCAAACACAAGACGAGCAAGGTGGCAGCCATCTCAGCGTATATTTTTTAAGAAACAATAAATAAATAAATAAAGCCACGTCAGCTCTTTCTATGGGCCAAATCGAATGGAACTATTGACGGAAGTGGATTGCACCAAAATTCGATTATACTTTTTCAAAGTTTTAGGACTTGATTATATTTTGACGAAAAATTTTGGGACTTTTTGTACACTTATAAAAAAAGAAAAAGAATAAAAAGATAAAACCTTACATAATCATTACTAAAGATTAAATTTGTGAATAAATGCGAATCATTGCATTTTGTATATTCATTTTGGGAGCTTTACTCTCCCAATCTTTTATGACTAGGTGATTTTCTCTTCAATCTAAGGGTGTGTTTGTTTTATAGAAAGTATTTTTCTAGAAAACATTTTTCATATTTTTTGGCGTTTGGTTTACTTAAAAAAATGAGTCAACGGCAAATGTTTTCTTACTAAAGCATTAATTCAAGAAAATAACTTCCCATTTGAAAGAAATGTAAAATGTTTTCCCAAATATTTTCTTAATCTTTGGGTACTTGATTATTATAAAAATAATATTTTTAAAGTCCATTTTTAATTATATTTTATTTTAAAAAATTTAAAATATTTTTCTTTTCTTTTTTCTTCTTTTTTATTTTCTTATTTTCTCTTTTCTTTCTTTTCATTTCTCTTTCTTCATCCATCATCTACGTGCCTCAACAACGGTTGGCAGTCCAACGACTAGCCATGACGTGGGCTAGTGAGTTTGAGGCTTAGCCAATCCAAGTGAGCTCTAGGCGGCCGAGGTAGTTGAGCTCGAGTCCCACCAGATCCAAGTGAGCTCATGGCTCGCCCGGCCACAATCACAACCAAGCTTGTTGCCGATGGTCAGTCATAATGGAGGAAGTGGGAAAAAGAAAAAGAAAGAAAGAAAGAAAAAGAGAAAATTAATTTAAAATTCGATTTTTTAAAAAAATAAAAGAAAAAATTAAAAAGAGGAAAAAAATTAAAATTAATTAAAAAATTGATTTTCTAAAATTAAAAAAATTAAAAAATGATTAAAATTTTGAATTTTTTTTCTAAAATAAAGTCATGAAATGGAAATCATTTTCCAATAATGAGGCCCAAATATTGGAAAAAGCTTTTGATCCTATATCACTAAATAAAAGAAAACCAATCATATTCTTAGAAAATGAATGCATTTTCCTTTATCATTGAGTTTTCCAGAAAACAAATGCACCATAATTCTATATTTTGGGTTTTAATGAATAAGTACTTCGCTCAAGTTTCAATGATATTCACTGCAGTCTTGATATCAAATATGTGCTCATTCAATGTGTTTTAATTAAAAGAATCATAATTCTAGATTTTTGAGTTTTAGAATAAGTATTTCGCCTCCGGTTTCAATGGTATTCACGACAGTTTTAAGTGTCAAATATATGATCATTCAACATGTTTTAGTTAAAAGTTTTGGCGCATCGCATTAGCTACAATGCTCATTGTCACAAGCGTCAGAAGTTTCTTCAACATATTTATGTTCTCTCCATACAATAATGTTGTTGGGGACGTCGAGATGCACATTGTCAAAGTTAAAGACGTAACTATAGAAGGAGATCTTGACGTGTGTTTATCACTGATGATGATGTGTGATTCAGTAATTTGCCGCCGATCATTTCACTTAGATCTGGTCACTGATCTATCCTTAAAGGACAAGTCTTTGAATATTTTTACCAACCGTACTTTGATGATATGCCCTAATATCTAGTTTTTGGTTTATTTTGGATTTTTATGGGCTTGTCTTATTATTGTTACTTTTTAGATTTGTTTTCAAGTATCATTTTGGTAATGAATGGAAATTTCTTTTGACCAACAAAAAAAAAGTAGTATTAGTAAAATTCGTCCTTCAACTAGAACTAGATACTTGGCACATCTTCGTTTTCCTAATTTAGAAATTTGCGACCTCTTATCCTGCCACAGTCAATCAAATGGGTTTTCAAAGACTCGCTCAAAATCTTTAGAGGTAGGCCGAGTCTGGAATTGCGGTTAATGCCGGCATTTTTTCATCCTTACCAAAAAAGAAAAAAGAAAAAAGAACCCGACTCAAAAAAGAAGTGTGGAAATGTTGAAATCGAAAGCACATGGTGTTTTTAAATGTACCAAGTTCTGCTGAAGAAGGAAGAACATTTGACATCGAATGTACCAATTCTATCTGCAAATTCAACCACATACACGAAGTTGAAGATATATGAACATCATGTCTCATGTTCTTGATATCACGTTTAAGTTTATATATGGGGAAAAAAGGTCGAATCAAGCCATCTTCTTTCCCCAACAACTAGACATATTGCTGATAAATGCTCTTCCTAAACGTCAGCTGCAATTTGGCCTAGAAACGCTTACAGTTCTTGCAAACCAGCTGCTTTATAAGCGTCGAGGATCGGCAAGGAATGACTTCTTTTGCAGCTCTTGATCCATCCTGTTTTGCCTGAATGCTCTTTCCTTAAGACGACTGACGACATTTGTTCCGGGAGCATGGGATTATCAAGCAAGACTTGGGAGACTTATCGTGGGGAATTAATTTTCCATTGTCACAAATTATATCAATTGATCCGGATCTAGAGCCACTGTTTAATATATAACGAAGGGCCTATTACCATAATGGCGAACCGAAAGAGAACTAACCACCAGGACTTTAGGAATGATCCACCCAAATTGTGTTGAATGAGCATGTTCTATTAACTCCAGTGTGGATAAGAATTTCAAAGCTGCATCTTCAGTAGGAGAGACCGAGCCGCCTGTACGACGACTGCCGGTCACAGACTATTTGAGCCTACTGCTCTGTTTGGCACACGACTGGTCGACTATAAACGTTTTATTAAGACAGCAAATTGTCAAAGTCATAATTCAAACCATATCTTTCACACACAAGCCCTTCGCAGATCGAGCTCAGAAACATCCACCCAGAACATAAAAAAAGGCGAAAACTGCTTCAAACGAGTCATAGAAAACGGAACTAAGAAGTAACTTTTAGGCTTTATAACAGACTTCACCATCGCAGACTTCTCCAGCTTCTCCTCCTTCCTTTTCCTCCTCCTCAGCTGATTTACCGTCTTCTTCATCTCCTTCTTCATCTGACTCGTTCCTAGTCAACTTCTCCTCCAACTTCTTGAGATGTTCCGCGGTAAAAGGATAAGCATCAGCCCCGTGCTTCGATATAAGATCCCTTGCTTCTTTAGTCACTGTCTGGCCCGTTGGGCCAATGGCTATGAGTGTGGGGATCTCCTGGACCTTGAATTCGAGACTCAGGGATTTCTTCCTCTCGTCACCAAAGGGGAGTGCCAGCCATGGCATCTGAGCAAAATAATCGTCGAAGGCTGATTCATCCTTGTCACTGGAGAGGAAGATCACCTCAAAGGCATTGCCTATGGCCTTGATCTTTTCATATGCCTCCATAAGCACTGGAAGGAGTGCTCGGCAAGGAGGGCACCAGCGTGCCGAGAAGTAAAGGAGGACAGTCTTCCCCACCAAGTCTGATACCGGAATCTGCAATCAAAGGTAAGAAACAACCTTTCAGATGAACCACAAATTGATGGACAAGGCACGTGAAAACTGCATATATGTAAAGGACTTTCCTAGCTATAGACCTGGTTTCAATCCTTTCCTCAGCTCAAGAAACCCAAGGGACGACGATAATCGGGACCTCATTGCAGACGTTAAAAATTTCCAAGTCATAAGCCTCTAGGTGAAATAAAAACTTACCTTGGTTCCATCCTTTCCAATGACGAAATCCAGATCCCCTGAAACCAAGATTGACTCCAAGGTCTGAGATTCTTCCCTTTTCTTCTGTATCTCTGCGAGCTCTGCAAACTTTTCCGGAGTGAATGGGTAAGCTGCATCGCCATGCTCTTTGACGGTTTCAGCAACGTTGGAATGGACAGTCTTCCCATCCTGACCGATTATGACCAGAGTGGGTAGGGTCGACAGCTCAAAGTGCCAAACCAACTTCTCACTATTCTTGTCTTTCAATGGTAATGAAAACCATGGCAAGCTTCCAAAGGATTGGTTGAATAATGCTTCGTCATCATCGAAAGGTATCTGAACAATCTCAAAACTCTCTCCTTTGGCCTTCAATTTCTCATAAACCTCCAGTAACTTAGGCGTGAAATTGACGCATCCCCTGTCCACGGACAATGAGAAGTACAGACCCACAGTTTTCCCTTCAAGCTCAGTAACAGGAACCTAGTTTGGCCACATAACTAGATTAGTAAAAAGAGGATGGAAAACAGAATGGTAAGCACACGCGACCATCAGTTTCAAATGCATCGAAGATCTTTTAAGGTTTACCTTCTTCCCATCAGACGAAACTACAAAGTCACGAGATCCATGGACCAAAAGAGAGGTCAGTGATATATTATTCTTAGCAGCTTCTTCCTGGTCTTTCAACTCTTCGATATGCTCTGGAGTGAAAGGGTGAGCTTCCACTCCATGCTGGCCGACGATCTGGGCTCCGTTATTCGTTACGACTTTACCAGTGCTGTCAAGAATCACAAGGTGGGGTATTCCCCTAACCTTAAACAATTTATCCAAGGTATCGCGCTTCTCCGCGTCGGAGAATGGGATTGCGAGCCATGGCATCTTGGAAAAGTATTCACTGAAGGACTCTTCATCCTTATCTGCGGAAACAAAAATGATCTCCAGGTCACCTTTTGGGGAAAGTTCGTCGTACACCTCCACCAGAATTGGGGTGAACTGTTGGCACAGACCACACCATGACGCGGACAAGTATAAGGCGATCTTCTTCCCCTTCAGGCTATCGACCTTAACCTGATATAGGACAGAAGATTCCTCATTTGAGCTCTTTCATATAGCAATCAGCAAGGAAAGCACACTAGATCACGCAAAATCCAGCAGAATTATGAAAAAACTCTTAAACCTATTTTAATTGTATCAATTCAATCTTAAACCTTTTGCAATTATATCAATTTAGTCCACTCGGTCAATTTGATCGGCCGTTGTTGACATGGATAATTTTTAATAATATTTTATGCTTTTCAAACCTTTTTATTTTTGCTTTTCTTTAATCTCTTCTTCCTCCTTTTCCTTTTTCCCGAAGAGGGTTGCGAGCCTCGCCTGGCCTTACCTAGATCTGGGTGAGGCCAGCCTCACTATTGCCTTGCCGACGGCAGCCTAAGGCAGCCTTGCCTAGATCTAGGCAAAGCCGCCTCGCCCAGGGCCCTAGGCGAAGGTGACCATGGCCTTGTTAGTGGTGGGCGAGCCTCGCTAGAACCTCCCAGTCTAAAAAAAAGGAAAAGGGGAAGTGAAAAAATAAAAACAAAAGGAAAAATAAAAAATTCGGAAAAAAATATTGTTAAAAATTGTTCACATCAATGTCAGCCAGACGTTTGGTACTGCAACAAAAATTGGTCAAATGAACTGAATTGACATAATCGTAAAAGATTTAGAATTGAATTGGCAAAAAGAAAATGTTTATGATTGAATTGACATAATCACCATAGGTTTGATTATGACTAGTCTAATAATTTTTTCCACAAAATCCTGAAAATGCTCAAGATACATCCAATCCGACTAGAGAAGCATCAAGCAAGAATCAGATCCCAATTCGAAATCCAAAAGCTGATCACCAGAACAACGATTTCTTGCACAAAAACAGGTGGTTACCGGAACAACCCACGCAAAGGCCACAGAGAATTTCAACAAGGATGCCTACCCACAATTCTTTTTTTCTCCTTTCCTGAAAGAGCAAAAGTGAAAGAAGAAAACCGAGTATTACCTGATCGCCATTGTTCTGGATGAGGAAGTCCCTACTCGGAGAAGACAAGAGGGACTGAACATCGTGAGAAGCTGCGTCTCCGACAGCACCCGCCATTCTCTCTCACTTGACTCTCGTGATTTGGGGTTGCTGCTGAGCCTTTCGCGTGAATATCTATCCAAGATAGAGAAAGATACCACACATATAGTTTTCTTGGTAATCATAAGGGATAATGACACGGATGGTCCCTGAATTTTAGTCTAACGTGCAATGTAATTGTTGAATTTTTTATTTGTTCAATGTGGTCCTTAAATTTAAGCTTAACATTCAATGTGATCATTAAACTTTTAATATGTTCAATATGATTCATAAAATTTTTATATATATTTAGGGTCCGTTCGTTTCACAGAAAATGGACCATTTCCGGAAAACATTTTCCCAGAAATATTTTCTAGTCTTCGGCTAAAATCTGAAAATGTTTCGGAAAATGTTTTCCAGTGTTTAGTAAGGAAAATATTTTCTAAGACTTCACCATTTAGGCATGCATCACTTACTGACCTATAAATCAGTATATAACGCACATATTTCTCATGAAAGAGACCAAATGAATCTTCACTAGGCTTGTCTACTATGAAGGAGTTAGCTCTTAATCCAGAAAACTGAGGGTTGTATTGTAAGAATGTATTACCTTACTTTGTCTGTGTCAATGTGGATGTCTAGCTTAATCAATTTCCCTTTGTAGGTCACACAACAGGACTTGCAAGACACATTTCAGCCTCCATTTCAGAGTTGCATTCAACAAGGGAAAGCAAGCTGCTTAATGTACACCTACAACAAAGTATCAACTTGATATGAACAAAGATTGATGAGAATTTAGATATGCAACCAATTGGACACTACAAGTTACCGTAACATCTGTTTGTTCTTTCCTCTTCCTTTTCCCACCTGTTTCTTCATCTCTTCATCCTCACCTTTTTCCACTGCAGCAAGATTCTTAGATATCTGTAATGTTATCAAGTTTAAAGTGGGAAATATATCATCTTCAAAGAAATATAATTTAACTATAAGGAAATTGTCAACTTAAAAGATAAAAGTGTAGTGAAATAGGATCTGTTTCATTGTCATTTGAGCAGTACTTAAAGTAGCTAATATAGATTACAGACAATGTCTTTCTGTTGAATTATTAGTTTTGAAGGAAGAAGTTCAAGTACAGGATGAACATTCAATTGCTTGATGCAACTAGAATTTTGCAATGGAACTCCCATCTTTATGCTTGAACCTTTTGGCATTGGCACAAGTCCAAACTGTGATATGGTGGAAGCCTCCCTAGATGGGCTGCTACCGACATACCAAGACATTGAATTGATAAGAACTTATGTATTAATCATGCAAACGAGTATAGTTGCTGAAATATCCACCAATTCTTGAAATGTTAAAGTGAAAAGACATAGATCATTGGCCCAACATCTGAATCCCACTGTCAAACTAAATGACTGCCAGAAAGGTCATAATATGTCGAGCAGACACTCTTGAAACAGCAAAAAATTGCAGCAAGGAACTAAGATAAAAAAAAAAATGCCAGAAGTATGAAATCCAGCACAGTTCCATCCATGAGAGACTGATTTTCTACAGCACATTCTATTAAACACTGACAGAAGATTGTCTACATGCACAAGCCATTCAGAAAACCAAATAGAAACTTCATGAACCTGATTCACCAAGACTATCTCTCGTCCTTTAAAAAGAGTATCACAAGCAGTGAAAGGTCTTGGATCATCTCACAAGCTTGCAACAGCAAACAGGATTCAATCCACGATTGATTGCTCCAACAGAATACGTCAGTCCCAACATTTAATCAAAAAACAAAAAGGAAAAAGTCCACAAGAAAAACAGGAAGGCCAACACGAACAAATGGGTCCATTCACCCAAGTGAAGACCGCGTCTTGAACCACAAAATTAAAACTCTGCAGTAAAATCTTGAAGTCTCTCGAGCTTACCTTCCTCTCTTTAGACCCAGAACTCAAGTACAAACTATTCACACCAACGAGTGAGCTTTCAACAAGTCATGCTAAGATCACAGGAACAAGTCACTCATCCTGTCTAAAGGGTCGCTGCCTTTTCTCTTGACCAGTAAAAGAAACTTTGTTGCACCTCATAATCCAGGAACAACATTTTCGGCATACGCATCCCGAAGACACAATTTATTATCTCCCTAATGCATGCAAGGCAAGTCCCACTATGCAAAGTCAAATGAAGAATACTATTGAAAAGAAGATGAGATGAACAAACAGAGAGATACTAGTTCTTAACACAGCGGAGATGAGAATCATCACATCCTGGAAGAAGCGAAAGGAGCAGAGCTGGCGAACTTCACGAAGCTCCTCTCTCGATCTTCCATCTCTAAAAGAAAAGGAAAAAAGGAAAACGAAAACGATGGCTTCGGAACTATAAAATGACCATTCACACCAGCCCATCTTCCGATTCGAATCCCTGAAAGCACCTCGAAGAACGAGATGCAGATGAAGTTCAAAACCCTTGAAAATAAGCTCCTCTGCACACAAATTCTGAAGCCACTAAATCTCCGAAAGCACAACGAGATGCGGATGAAGTTCAATCTGTGCATGCGTCGCTTGAAGACAACTTCGCGTGGAAGAGTATGAACTGACCAGCAGTGAAGAGGAAGCAGGGCACGTCGCGGAGATCGAGCACCGCTGGACGAAGGAACGCTCCGCCGCTGCTGATCGTCGGCGTCGAAGGAGGAGGAGGACGAGATCAGAAACGCGGGCTTCGTGAGGGCGGAGATCCAGCACCGCCGGATGAGGGATGCTCCATCGCTGCTGATCGTCGGTGTGTGTCGAAGGAGTTGGAGATGAGATCAGAAAACCGTGAGAAAGAGGACAGAGATGATGAGATCAGAAAACCTACGAAAGTGATTTCCGAGAAAATGACAGTCTCGATTTTCCGTTGACCGGAAAACATTTTCTTTGACCATGGTTCTCGCGAAACGAACGACCCTAAACATATGAGTGCAATGTAGCACCCAGAAGAGCCTTTTCTCATAGCAAAATCAACACTCGAGAGGCTTTCAGACAGCCCACATTACTCCAATCACAACACATACAAGATCAACAACACTCCTCGAGCAAAGGGTAAAAGAAAATACGCACAAATCCACAACAAAACAGCAACACATATCTCCCATTAGACGTACTACTTCACAGTACTACCTAAAACTTCCAAGCTCGTGAAGGCACGACCAAAAAGAGAACACCCCACCTCAAAAAGATTAAAACTTTTCGACCTCGTACTCCAAACCGGCGGAGACATCCACCTCTTCGGGGCTCCTCAGCTGGGAGGAGCCGCGGTCAGGGGCGGTGCGCGCGCGCGGCTGGACGGAGTGGAGCAAGCGCCTCCCGATCGCCGTGGCGTGCGCCTGGAGGACGTCCGCCTCGTCGTCGTCGGCGGAGGCGCCGGCGCCGGTGGAGGCGAAGGCCTCCCGCTCGATGGCCCGCGCGACGGACGCCGCCTCGTCGGGGCGCAAGGTGCAGTAGCGAGCGGAGAGCGCCGAGGGAGAGGACAGCGTCTCCACGAGGCGGGAGACGAGGGCTTCGCGGGTGGGCTGCGTCGGAGGCCAAAAATGCGATAGGCGACGTCCGGGTCGGGCTGTTGTTGCGGCTGCGGCTGCGGCGGAGCTTCTTCCGATTCAGACATTGGAGAATCGATTTGATGGGTAGTGTTGGTGGAGCAAAGCGGAGATTTTGGGCCTGGTTGTATTCTTTTTTTCTGATCAAGAACAGATTTTCTATTTTTTTTTTAGAACAAAAAAAAACATAAACACATTTGTCTACATTCTTATTCCAAATCTATTTTTTTTTTTGTTTCCTAACAAAATTGGAACAGAAATAAAATATAAAAAAAACTTGTTTATTATTTCTGAACAATATTTAAGAACAAATTTTATCTCTCCTTTTTTTTTCTTCTTTTTCTTCTTTTTTTCTTTGGTCAGGCCGCGCCTTAGCCATGGCCGACGACCGACCGTCGAGGGCCGACGACCTCGCCGGAGTGTTGCCGACCCCTAGCAAGGTTGAGCGTCGCCGGCCACCGCTAAGCGACCGGTGGTCGACCGAGCTCGGCCTCGCCCGATCTAGGCGAGCCTGAGCTCACCCGGCCAAGGTGAGGCCAAGCCTCGGCGGGGGCCGGCGAGCCTCACCGTGGCCGGGCCGAAGCCGCCGGCCCTTGTCAACCGGTCGCCGGCCATGGCCGAAGTTGGCAACCAACCAAAAGAAGAAAAAAAGAAAAAATAAAGGAAAAATATTAAAAAATTTTTAAAAAAAAAAACACAAATTTACCAAACATGTTTTTATTCTTTTTTTTATTCTCGAATAATTTTACTAAACGCGTTTTTCTGGTAAAAAATTATTCCTCGGAACAGAAATAGTTTTTATTTCTATTCTCTGAAACACTTTTTGAACAAAAACACAAACAAACGCATCATTCTCACTCGTCGGGTAAAGGTCTTCATAAATGTTTTTTTTTTTCATTTTTTTGGTCAGAAATATTTATATAGTGTTCGTAAAATAAAACTTTTTATCACAACGAACAGAACGGTGAAATATCTCGAGGTTATATATAGGGGTTCCGATTTTGGAACCGGAACCTTTTCCCGTTCTGTCCGGAAAGTGGTCCAATTTTTATTTTGTCCAAAAAATCAAATTTTTATAATTAAAAAACCCGACTTTGCACTAATTTCAATATAAATGTTGGTCAAGTGGTTGTATTGTTATTTCTTCGTGTTGAAATAATGATTCCATTCTTCATGCATCTAAAAAGTGCTTTTTTCCTTCAAATGACCGGTTTCCAATAGAATTGGCAGTTCCAGGCTTGGAATTTATACCGACGGGTTCTAGGTTTCTGAAATATGGTGCTCACCCTCAATTGTCGTAAGTTATGGTAGTCATTTTAGTAATTATCCCTAATGATAGTATTTTTTTTATAAGTCAATTTAAATGACATGTTAGTAACCATCCATTGCATGTAATAATTTAGCTTAAGTCTCATAAAGTTTCATATTCGAGCTTTAGTAACTTTTCGTAAATAATTGTAAGGGTTAATACCCTGAAAAACCCCAAACTGGTACACTTGTGACAAATTTACCTTAAACTATTTTTTTAACCATGAAAAAACCTAAATTGGTATACTTGTGACAAATTTACCCTGACTGACTATAAAAAAACTCTAAACTGGTACATTTATGACAAATTTACCCCAAACTAATTTATTCGACTGCAAAAAACCCCAAAATGGTAAATTTGTGACAAATATACCCTATGCTAAATTGGATTAATACCACACAAAAAAAATCACAAAAATTGTAAACGGTGAAAAGCAAAGCGTAAAATCCTAAATTGGTATATTGGTCAACTGTCACGTGTCATTTAACGTAATAATTTGAGAATAAAATTTAATGAAAACTAACATAAGGTAAATTTGTCACAAGTGTACCATTTTGGGGTAAATTTATCAAATGTATATCAATTTGGGGTTTTTGGTGGTCAAAAAAATAGTTTGAGATAAATTTGTCACAAGTGTACCAGTTTAGGATTTTTCAGGGTATTAACCTTAATTGTAATAACCTAAATTCATCGTTAAATCTTCTTTTTACTATTTGTAGAAAGTTACTTTTATGATTGTAACATTGCTTTACTGTTCATAAATTCAAAGACCCATCAGCAAGTAATTGTCTTTGTATGTCATTATTTTCCCTGATCAATAGTAATATTGCCAATTTTACGGTCAATAATTACCTTAGATAAATTAACCCTTTTTACAATAATCTGGCTTGAAAATTTTTACCCAACAGTGCATATTCAAGTTGGACCGTATTGTTGGACCGTATTTTTTGCCCATGCAAGGGATCTTGCTCTGTTCCATACTGTTGCTTACCAACTAGGAGAGTATCCGACGACTGGGACATTGCACTGAAATGCATTTAAATCGCCGGCGTCACAGGAGCTTCACTTTAGATTTATTATGTTAAATCGTCAACGTTAATGAGCCCCCCTAGCACTTTTGACGTACTTTAGCTAGAATGATTCAATTTTTTGAGACACTGATAATGTGTAAAGTGATAGCAAATAGTAAGAAATGATTACGTGACAATTTTTAATATACCGAGAGAATAATAGTTTATTCTTGATTACAAAAAATCAAATCACAAATAATTATAAATTATTATGTGACCCACTTTTTCAAGAATTTGTCGCTCAAGGTTCCAAGAACTGTTATGCTAGCAAAGCATGCAAACGGTGCATTAACAAACGTAAAATTTCCTTGACCGGTTACTTAACAAGTCTCCATATATTTAGACGGCTTAAAGCTGAGATTACCCAAAAGAACAAATTTAGGAATTATTGGAAAATGTTAGAGTAGAGATTTATTCTCTTTTATGCTTGGTAAACAACGAAATAGATACAAGTGTCCGAGATAAAATGCAACGACCATCGACATACATCTTCATGGTGTTGAGGATTTTACGAAGACGGCTGCATGCACCTCATCATGCACCAGACTTTGCCTCATCGATTCCAGCCCTCTTCTGGAAATGAAAGCCTCCACCTAAACCTCCCTTATCATTATCATGGATCGCTTGGGATCCTCCCTTGTTGTTGCCGGCTGTTGGGTTAGCTACGCTTCGAGTCCTTCCATTGATCCCTCCGTTGTTGCCGACTGTTGGGTTAGCTCCGGTTTGAGTCCTTCCGTTGCGGCCCTCACCCAGATTCGGTGAGGGCTCGCGAGCCCTCGCCGTCGGTTGGCCAGGGTCACCGGCCCCTAGCCAAGGCCCGGCGACCCCGGCCGACCCTTCCCCCTCCGTTGCCGACCATTTCCGATAGCGACGGCGGCTCAGCTGCCTCCCCTTTTATTTTTATTTTTTTAATATTAAAAATTTTAAATTAAATTTTACTTTTTTTTATCACGTTAGCACCAAAACAATGCTGTTTTACACTTGCTTCACCAGAAAATTACTACGTCAGCATTTTGATTAGATTGGCATTTAAGTGATCCATTTTATTCCGATTTTGACATTTAAATATTACTTTCGTAAGTTTTGACATTTAAGTACCCATTTATACCAACTTATAGCACTTCAGGGGTCCGCGCTTTGATTTCTGGTGGTTTGAGTTCGATTTTGGCAAAATGAGCTCTTTCCGGAAGCTTAGACATGGCTCTGATGTCATTGCCGTCGTCTACTTTGTCTCGTTGTCCCCACTGCCAACTTGCCGAAGAGATGATCGGGCCGCCCAAAACAACATCTAGGGTTTTCTCTTCCTTTAATTTATTTCCTTTCGATTTTTCTTTTATTATTTTCCATTTCTTTTAAGTTAGTTGATGTGGCAGCCATCTCAGCGCATCTTTTTTAAGAAACAATAAATAAATAAATAAAAGCCACGTCAGCTCTTTCTATCGACCAAATCGGATGGAACTATTGAAGGAAGTGGATTGCACTAATTTTTTTTTTTTTTTAAAGTAAGGGTAATAATATATAAAGCTAACCAAAGAAAACATAAGATTTGGCGCCACAAAACTTACACTCCAAAGACAACAAGTCAAAAAGAGTGGATCGCACTAAATTTTGATTGTACATTATTATATTTTGATGACAAATTTTGGGATTTTTTGGACACTTGTCAAAAAAAAGAAGATAAAACCTTACATAATCATGATTGAGGATTAAATTTGTGAATAAATGCAAATCATTGCATTTTGTATATTCATTTTGGGAGCTTTATAATTAGGTGATTTTCTCTTCAATCTAAGGGTGTGTTTGTTTTATAGAAAGTATTTTTCTGGAAAACATTTTTCGTATTTTTTGGTGTTTGGTTTACTTAGGAAAATAAGTTAACAGCAAATGTTTTCCTACCAAAGCATTATTTAGGAAAATAATTTAGCCTTTGAGTGTAAAATGTTTTCCCAAAATTTTCTTAATCTTTGGGTACTTGGTTAATGAAATTTTTATTCTTATAATTTTTTTAAAAGTCTATTTTTAATTTTATTTTTTTTTTAAAACAAATTTTAAAATATTTTTCTTTTCTTTTTCTTTTTTTCTTCTTTCTTTTTATTTTCTTCTTTTCTCTTTTCTTTCTTTTCATTTCTCCTTCTTCATCCATCATCTACGTGCCTCGACGACGATCGGCAGTCCAACGACCGACCATGACGTGGGCCAGTGAGTTTGAGGCTTAGTCGATCCAAGTGAGCTCTAGGTGGCTGAGGTGGTTGAGCTCGAGGCCTACCAGATCCAAGAGAGCTCATGGCTCACCCAACAATAGTCACAACCAAGCTTGTTGTTGACGATTGGTCACGACGGAGGAAGTGGAAAAAAGAAAAAGAAAGAAAGAAAGAAAGAAAAAGAGAAAAAATAAAAAATTATTAAAATTTTGATTTTTTTAAAAAAAAAAGAAAAGAAAACAAAGTAAAAAAAAAGAAAAAAAGAAAAATTAATTAAAAACTTGATTTTTTTAAAAAAAAATTAAATATTAAAAATTGAAATTTTTTTCCTAAAATAAAGTCATGAAATGGAAATCATTTTCCAATAATGAGACCCAAATATCCGAAAATGTTTTTGATCCTATATCACTAAATAAAAGAAAACCAATCATGTTCCTAGAAAATGCTTTCCAGGAATGTCTTTTCCTTTATTATTGAGTTTTCCAGAAAACAAATTCACCATAATTCTTGATTTTGGGTTTTAACAAATAAGTACTCCGCCTCAAGTTTCAATGATATTCACTGCAATCTTGTTGTCAAATTTGTGCTCATTCAACGTGTTTTAATTAAAAGAATCATAATTCTAGATTTTGAGTTTTAGAATAAGTATTTCTCCTTTAGTTTCAGTGGCATTCATAGAAGTTTTAAGTGTCAAATATATGCTCGTTCAACATGTTTTAGTTAAAAGTTTTGGCGTATCGCATTAGCTACAAGGCTCATTGTCACAAGCGTTAGAGTCGAGCTTCTTCAACATATTTATTTCCTCTCCATAAAATAATGTTGTTGGTGATGTCGAACCTAGATGCACACTGTCAAAATTAAAGACGTAACTATGGAAGGAGATCTTGACGTGTGTTTATCACTGATGATGATGATGATGTGTGATTCAATAATTGGCCGCTGATCATTTCACTTAGACGTAGTCACTGATCTATCCTTAAAGGACAAGTCTTTGAATATTTTTACCAATCGTGTTTTGATTATATGCCTCGATATCTGGTTTTTGGTTTATTTTGGATTTTTATGGGCTTGCCTTATTATTGTGATTTTTGAGATTTGTTTTCAAGTATCATTTTGGTAATGAATGGAAATTTCTTTTGACCAACAAAAAGAAGTAGTATTAGTAAAATTCGTCCTTCAACTAGAACTAGATACTTGGCCAAGTAAAAAGCCTCAACAGATAAAGAAGCATAGTATTCTCACAGCTTCGTATTCAGCCGCAGTGAATCAAATGGGTTTTCAGAGAAATCTTTAGAGGTAGGCCGAGTCTGGAATCGCAGTTAATGCCGGCATTTTTTCATCCTTACCAAAAAAAAGAATCTGACTCAAAAAAGAAGTATGGAAATGTTGAAATCGAAAGCATATGGTGTTGTTAAATGTACCAAGTTCTGCTGAAGAAGGAAGAACATTTGACATCGAATGTACCGATTCTATCTGCAAATTCAACCACATACACGAAGTTGAAGATATATGAACATCATGTCTCACGTTCTTGATATCACGTTTAAGTTTATATATGGGAAAAAAAGGTCGAATCAAGCCGTCTTCTTTCCCCAACAACTAAACATATTGCTGATAAATGCTCTTCCTAAACGTCAGCTGCAATTTGGCCTAGAAACGCTTACAGTTCTTCCAAACCAGCTGCTTTATAAGCATCGAGGATCGGCAAGGAGTGAACTTCTTTTGCAGCAATTTTTCCATCCTGTTTTTCCCAATCGCTCTTTCCTTAAGACGACTGGCGACATGCGTTCTGGGAGCATGGGATTATCAAGCAAGACTTGGGAGACTTAATGTGGGGAATTAACTTTCCATTGTCACAAATTATATCAATTGATCCGGATCTAGAGCCACTGTTTAATATATAACGAAGGGCCTATTACCATAATGGCGAACCGAAACAGAACTAACCACCAGGACTTTAGGAATGATCCACCCAAATTGTGTTGAATGAGCATGTTCCATTAACTCCAGTGTGGATAAGAATTTCAAAGCTGCATCTTCAGAAGGAGAGACCGAGCCGCCTGTACGACGACTGCCGGTCACAGACTATTTGAGCCTACTGCTCTGTTTGGCACACGACTGGTCGACTATAAACGTTTTATTAAGACAGCAAATTGTCAAAGTCATAATTCAAACCATATTTTTCACACACACAAGCCCTTCGCAGATCGAGCTCAGAAACATCCACCCAGAAACGTAAAAAAAGGCGAAAACTGCTTCAAACGAGTCATAGAAAACGGAACAACTAAGAAGTAACTTTTAGGCTTTATAACAGACTTCACCATCGCAGACTTCTCCGGCTTCTCCTCCTTCCTTTGCCTCCTCCTCAGCTGCTTTACCGTCTTCTTCATCTCCTTCTTCATCTGGCTCGTTCCTAGTCAACTTCTCCTCCAACTTCTTGAGATGTTCCGCGGTAAAAGGATAAGCATCAGCCCCGTGCTTCGATATAAGATCCCTTGCTTCTTTAGTCACTGTCTGGCCCGTTGGGCCAATGGCTATGAGTGTGGGGATCCCCCGGACCTCGAATTTTAGACTCAGGGATTTCTTCCTCTCGTCACCAAAGGGGAGTGCCAGCCACGGCATCTGAGCAAAATAATCGTCGAAGGCTGATTGGTCCTTGTCACTGGAGAGGAAGATCAATTCAAAGGCATTGTCTGTGGCCTTGATCGTTTCATATGCCTCGGTAAGCACTGGCAGGAATGCTCGGCAAGGAGGGCACCAGTGTGCTGAAAAGTAAAGGAGGACAGTCTTCCCTACCAAGTCCGATACCGGAATCTGCAATCGAAGTTAATAAACAACCTTTCGATGAATTACCAATCGATGGACGAGGCACGTGAAAACTGCATATATGTAAAGGATTTTCCTAGCTATAGACCTGGTTTCAATCCTTTCCTCAGCTCAAGTAACCTGAGGGACGACGATAATCGGGGCCTCATTGCAGACATTAAAAATTTTCAAATCATAAGCCTCTGGGTGAAATCACAAACTTACCTTGGTTCCATCCTTTCCAATGACGAAATCCAGATCCCCTGAAACCAAGATTGACTCCAAGGTCTGAGATTCTTCCCTTTTCTTCTGTATCTCCGCGAGCTCCGCAAACTTTTCCGGAGTGAATGGGTAAGCTGCAACGCCATTCTCTTTGACGGTTTCAGCAACGTTGGAATGGACAGTCTTCCCATCCTGACCGATTATGACCAGAGTGGGTAGGGTCGACAGCTCAAAGTACCAAACCAACTTCTCACTATTCTTGTCTTTCAATGGTAATGAAAACCATGGCAAGCTTCCAAAGGATTGGTTGAATGATGCTTCGTCATCATCAAAAGGTATCTGAACGATCTCAAAACTCTCTCCTTTGGCCTTCAATTTCTCATAAACCTCCAGTAACTTTGGCACGAAATCAACGCATGATTCGTCCGTGGACAACGAGAAGTACAGACCCACAGTTTTCCCTTCAAGCTCAGTAACAGGAACCTAGTTTGGCCACATAACTAGATTAGTAAAAAGAGGATGGAAAACCGAATGGTAAGCACACGCGACCATCAGTTTCAAATGCATCGAAAATCATTTAAGGTTTACCTTCTTCCCATCGGACGAAACTACAAAGTCACGAGATCCATGGACCAAAAGAGAGGTCAGTGATTGATTTCTCTTAGCAGCTTCTTCCTGGTCTTTCAACTCTTCGATACGCTCCGGAGTGAAAGGGTGAGCTTCCACTCCATGCTGGAGGACGATCTGGACTCCGCCATTCGTTACGACTGTACCGGTGCTGTCGAGAATCACGAGGTGGGGTATTCCCCTAACCTTAAACAATTTATCCAAGGTATCGCGCTTCTCCGCGTCGGAGAACGGGATTGCGAGCCATGGCATCTTGGAAAAGTATGCACTGAAGGACTCTTCATCCTTATCTGCGGAAACAAAAATGATCTCCAGGTCACCTTTTGGGGAAAGTTCGTCGTACACCTCCGCCAGAATCGGGGTGAACCGTTGGCACGGACCACACCACGACGCGGACAAGTATAAGGCGACCTTCTTCCCCTCCAGGCTATCGACCTTAACCTGACATAGGACAGAAGATTCCTCATTTGAGCTCTTTCATACAGCAATCAGCAAGGAAAGTACACTAGATCAATTGACCACCACGCAAAATCTGGCAGAATTATGAAAAAAAGTCATAAACCTATTGGTCGGCGGTTGCTGACATTTCGATTCTAAACCTTTGGCAATTATATCAATTCAATTCACTCGGTCAATTTAGTCGGGGTTGCTGATATGGATAATTTTTAATAATATTTTATATTTTTCAAACCCTTTTATTGCTTTTCTTTTTTCTCTTCTTCCTCCTTTTCCTTTTTCTCGGAGAGGGTTGCGAGCCTCACCCGGCCTTACCTAGATCTGGGTGAGGCTAGCCTCACCATTGCCTTGCCGACGGCAACCTAAGGCAGCCTCGCCCAGGGCCATAGGCAAAGGTGACCATGGCCTTGTTAGTTGTGGGCAAGCCTCACTAGAACCTCCCAGTCTAAAAAAACAAGAAAATGGGAAGAGAAAAAAGAAAAAATAAAGGAAAAATAAAATATTATGATAAAAAATATTGTTAAAAATTGTTCACATCAATGTCGGCCGGACGATTGGTATTGGCCAACAAAAATTGGTCATATGAACTGAATTGACACCATCGTAAAAGATTTAAAATTGAATTGGTAAAAAAAAAATGTTTATGACTGAATTGGCACAATCGCCATAAGTTTATGACTTGTCTAGTAATTTTTTCCACAAAATCCTGAAAATGCTCAAGATACATCCAATCCGACTAGAGAAGCATCAACCAAGAATCAGATCCCAATTCGAAATTCAAAAGCCGATCACCAGAACAACGATTTCTCGCACGAAAACAGGTGGTTACCGGAACAACCCACGCGAAGGCCACAGAGAATTTCAACAAGGACCCCAACCCACAATTCTTTTTTTCTCCTTTCCCGAAAGAGCAAAAGTGAAAGAAGAGAAGCGAGTATTACCTGATCGCCGTTGTTCCGGATGAGGAAGTCCCTGTCCGGAGAAGACAAGAGGGACTGAACATCGTGAGAAGCTGCGTCTCCGGCAGCACCCGCCATTCTCTCTCGCTCGACTCTCGTGATTTGGGGTTGCCGCCGAGCGTTTCGCGTGAATATATATATCCAAGACAGAGAAAGATACCGCGCGCATAATTTTCTCGGTAATCATAAGAAATAATGACACGGATGGTCCCTGAATTTTAGTCTAAAGTGCAATGTGATTTTTGAATTTTTTTATTTGTTCAATGTGGTCATTAAATTTAAGCTTAATATTCAATGTGATCATTAAATTTTTAATATATTCAATATGGTTGATAAAATTTTTATATATGTTTAATGAAAGTGATAATATCGAACATTTTCATATAATCAAAAGACTAAATTAAACATGTATCAAAAGTTCATGAATTATACTGAATAAATTAAAAGTTTATGGATGATATTGTACATTATGTTAAAATTCATATACCACGTTGTATGTTGAGCCGAAATTTATAAATCAATTTTATTATCTTTCCTTGCTATAATGATCATTGACTCTTTGATTTTTTTTCCCCATTTTCCATCTTCCTTTTTTGGGCCTGTGGATGCTTCTTTCCTTTTGGGACATTCTGGGGCGCGAGGAAGGCAATCTCAGGAAATTAAATGGGCTCGGACGTAGGATAGGAGAGACGAGGATGCATCCGACACGTTAGCAAATCCATGTCTTCATTTTCTTTTTTCATAATTCACATGGTTTAATATTAAATTCAAATTCATCACGCATGTCGTTTAGCTGCTTAGGGACGCGGGGAACAGACGCGGATGGCCTTGACCCGGCAGCAAATCCATGTCTTTATCTTCTCATTTTATCTATCATTTTAGTCTCGAAAAATTAAAGCTTCACAAAATTCCATTTTTTTATACCCTCTCAATTTTTGTATAAGTTAGATTTTAAATCTTTTAAGAGCTAAATTGCATTTTTGCCTTTTTATTAGCACATGGGTCGGTGTTAAGTAAGAAATTAAAGGTATGATTGATTAGGTCATTTTTTAATTATAAATTGGAATTTAAAATTTTTAAGAATTTCAGTCTTAGCCCTTAAATTTTTGGTCGGTTGCCAAAAAAAAAAAAAATTTTGATGCACCTTCTTGACCCTAGTCCAAATAAATGATAAATTATGGTATGATAAAATGGCAAAAATGTCACGATTAATCAATCTAATCAAGAGAAAAATCATAAACAAGAAAAAATGAATACGAATTCACTGAGTTGAGTTGATATGGAAAATTAATGGAAAGAGTTACTCCAAATGATAATAGAAAAATTAGAAAATTCTATGAAATCAGAAGTTGGCAATAATTAGGAGAATAAGACTTGATTTCTTTGCTTAGAAGCGCCGACCAACCCAAATTTGACCACCAACGATGATTCCCTTTCTCTTGCTCTCTCGTGGCACCTTGGATCTCCACTAAACTATTTACCCTTTTCTTCTGTTTTTTTTTTTTTTTATTAACAATAATAATGATCAACGAAATGTCCATCTCAAACGGATAAATCTCGTAGGTTTTTCCTAAGCAAAACTACAATTAAAGTCATGTTTAATTTATCCTCTCAAGTGTCAATACTATCGATTGTCTAGTAGTGTTTACAATAGAAAAATTACCCAATCAACTCTAAACCTATTATATAAATGTCAATTTGATTCTAGATTTTTTAATTTTCCCAAACTTTTTCGTAAAAATTGGCCACAAGTAATGAATTGACACTATTGAAATGTTTGAAACCGAATCGGCATTCACACAACAAGTTTAAGATTGATGGATGATCGTAAATGGGATGCTAATTAATTTCTTTTTCCTAATATTTCTTTTGGGCGTATTGTGCAAAACTTAATGGCCAAGAATGTGTAAGGTAGCCAAAAGAAGCAAAGAAATAGGAAAACATTAAAGAAATAATGGGGTTGGATCTCTCCTTTTTGGGATGCACGCTCCTTGGTCAAAGACCAAGTTGCATTGAACTATTCGGGTGAGGAAGACTCCTTCCATTGTAATGTGCAAAGATATCCGATGGATGACCAAAAACTTGATGAAAGAGAGACCTTTGAAACAACGTTCTTATCACTCGGCTTTTCACTTTTCTCTTAATTGTTTAATTTAAGGGAAAATGATACAAATAATATATAAATATTGACACAAATGATATATGAATTTTGATCAATGTATAAATATCGTCTTTAGCCTTTTAATTTATTTAAATGATCCATAAACTATGAATAAATGTTCAATGTAATATATTTATTTGCTTAAACGATAAATCATCATTCTTTTGATGATGTGGATTATTGTATGTTCAGGTGGATTTTTAGAAATGATGAGTTAACTCGTCCACTCTTTTACTCATCTACTTTAGACAAAGAAAAAAAGAAATTAGGCGTTGACATGTCCATCGTTAATTGATGACATGGATTGTCATATCCTGATCAAAGAAAAATATCTTAGATGAATAATCTAGATATAACTTCTTTTTGTAGACCATAATTCAAACCTAACGGATTAAAATCCATATTAGTAGATTTTGTTAACTTGAATTAACAAAAGGATGACATTCTAGTAACTAAATTGAACATTTACCAATAACTTAAGGATTACATTAAACAAATTAAAAGTTTAATTAGTACATTACACATTGGATCTAAATTCATGAATTATATATGCCATTGTCCATTAAAATTATTGTATCAAGTACATAAATACCTGTATTTTTTTTATTTTTTTTATTTTCAATTTAAGTCATTTTCATTCGGAGAGAGGTCAAAAAGGGCTTTCTGTTTCATTTATAACCGTCGACCTAGTGAAGTAGAAGTAAGCGGGGGACTTCCAATTTCCAAGGAGCTTTCATCATGCCCAGATTTTAGACAAAATATCCAATTAATGTTTTCTGGAGGTTGGACCCACCGATTTTTTTTTAACCCATTATCACTAATCCCCATCATATCTCATGAAACTACAGATTAAAACAAACAAAATGTATGCTAGAAATGAAATAATATTTCCTCACACTTTGCTTAATTGTTTTACAACTTTACCATCCTTCTAAATTTAGATGGGTTAATTCAATTTTCATTAGACGTTTTTATATCGTTGTACTGAGTACTGACCTCTCTAACAAAATGGTTTGCTTTGTCGCCAATTTAGGTACAATATTAATCGAATTATGAGTTTCTACCAAAATTATTAGGTAAAATCTCATGTAATGATGATTAAGTATTAAAATTGTGATGGAATCATGCTTTTAGATGTAGAAGCAATAAATGCAAATCATTTTTTGTATATTAATTCTAGTAAAATCTTTTGCGCTTCAAGAAATGTAAGTATAATTTGCCACTCAACTTGAACTAGATAGATGGCCTAGTGAAGAACTTGAACCGGATAGAGAAGTAAAGCATCCCCATAGCTTCATTTTCTTGATTAAAAGCTTCGGGAGCTATGATTCAGCTACAATACCAAATTGTTCTCAAATTGTTCTCTGAGTTTAAGCATATAATCTGAAATTTGGCTCATTCAGGTTATATTGGAAAACAAAATCTGCCCTAGACGTGCAAAGGCCTAAGTCATTGCGAAATTAAAACCAAAAGCACAAATGACAATAGGAACTTCTTTTTTGTCTATTGGAAAAACCTTGTTGCATTTCAATTCAAGTTGGTTATGTAGAAGATCATCACAAACGGTTGGGGAGGGAGGGGGTGGCTTGAGATATGGTTCAGTTCAAACAGTTTTATTTTAGTCTCTATAACATTAGGTCAAGCTTAAATGAGGCAAAGAAGAAAGTGTGGCCTGGCCTTTGTTGATAAGCAGAGTAACTTGCCTTGGTACTTGATCTGCTCCCAGAAGCGCCTGAACAAAAGTGAGGCAGTTGGACTCGACAGTTACAACTCTTTTACCATTTTCCTTCTCCCACGTGGTCGCGAGCTCTATTCCTTCGATTAGTTCTAGGTTTTCAGCATGCAGTGTAGATTGCACCTTCACCTCACGGGCAGCGAACCCACTGATTAACACTCCAGCAGTGTCTCTGCACACTCCAGCGGTCGCTCCACTGGATGTTTCTGCTTTGAAGGCTCCGTTGACGTTAGTTTTAGGAAATTGCGAGTTCACTTTCAGGTCGTGTGCTATTGCACATACAATAATCAAGTAATGTGACTACCTAGGTACGGATTGGAGGTGTCACGACATGAATCACATCTTGTAAGCTTAATCATATGGGACTCCAAACGTTTCATGAAATTTGGAGACTTGATTAGAATCTACTAGAAGATGAATTCGACGGAAGGAAGTGCGGATATGCGGAATCGATTCGAGCAGGTCAAGTAACATCAAAATTGCCAATTCCTCATGTGACGTTAAAGCAGATGTTGGATTGTTGATATAATTCCAAGATGAATTAATTTAGTTATGTTTTCACGGGACCATTGTTTCCCAAAGATTTCAATGACGATCCTATTGGACTCTGCTCCTGGTCCGTTGCGCCACCCTTAACGTGTGTTGTGCTCAACCCGGCCCATTAATGTGGAGGGTCGGGCCATGCTGGCCCGAGGCCCGAGCATCAATAGGCTTTCCCGTTCTCATCTCTAAACAGCGTTTACTGACGTGAAATCGGAGAGTTGGTTCCACCGGCTTGGTTTCAGAGAGAGAATCCAAATATAATCCGTCACAATATGAATACCTTCAAATGCCGACACGAATAGATATGATTTGACACGTTTTCATTGTTGTCTAAATTATTTGACATATAAAATCAAAGTCAAAAGTGTGTCAACGGATGCGTAGAGCTGTCAAAGTATGTGACAGGCTCATATTCTAACTAATATTTATTGTAGTGGATTGCAAATGGGTCATTTCATTAGTGAAATATGGGTAAAAAATGGATTGTAAAAAGAAAATTCACAAATGGATCCATCTCAGACCCACTTCCAACCCACATAATAAATAGGTCTTAGGCTAAATGGGCTACTTGACAAGGTTAATTATAAGTTTATAACTATAAATAGGTATTTTTTTCTTCTTCTTTTTTTTTTTTTTGTAATTTTACGATTTTTATTTTTATTTCTCTTTTCTTTCCTTTTCTTTTTCCTTCTCACCGATGGCTGGCCAAGGCGACTCCCGGTCGCAAGTGAGGGACAAGCTTGCTGGTAGCCAACGAAACTTGAGCTCGTTGATCTAGTCAGGCTCTAGCTAGCTGGCCTTGGGTGCTAGCGAGACTCAAGCTCATCAATTTGGTGAAGTTGAAGCCTTGTAGACCACTAGCAAGACTTGAGCTCACCGACCTCAGGTGAGCTTGAGCTCACCACGCCAATTTGGCGAGGACAAGCCCTCACTAACCTATAAAGAGACTTAACTCACTTGAATCAAGCAAGCTTGAGCCTTACCAACCTGTGGGGAGGCTCGAGGTCACTTGTAGTTGATTGTCGACCATTGCCATGGTTAGCAACCAAATGAAGAAAAGAAAAAGAAAAGAAAATATTGATTTGTAATTATTTTTTATTTTATTATTATTTTATTAATTATTATTATTTTAAATAAAATAAAATAAAAAAATAAAATAAAATAAAATATCAAAGTCACCTTCAACTCTTTGATTTTTTTGAACATTTTTTGTTTTAGTTACATCTTAATATTTTGTTATTTTACTTTTCTAATTTGATATAAAATTTTATCCAAGTAACATATTAACATAAAAAGCTTAAGAGTTAACTAAGTTGGTATTTATTTTCTTAGTTAGGGTTAAGTATGGACGTGTTTTACTAATATGGGTCAAATCGGGTATGGGTAGAATCATGGTAGGAATGAGTATGGGTCGTTAAATTGTATTACAAGAAAATGGGTTAGTATACATTGATCCATTTTCAACCTAATACAAACTCATTCTGATACATTCATTTGACACCGTTATGGATACGAACTCACAGAAACTACACATATGATTATGACACGGTAATACGATTTGCTCACCCTATCCATAATAATGCGTTGGACAACTTTAGTCGGACTCTCTCTCTCTTTCTCTCTCTTCGCAATGGTTAGTATACAATAATACATTGTTGGTCCGACGATAACATCCACGAAGAGTTGCGAACGTGGTCGCCGTTCTCACCTTCTTAATTATAAAAGAATCATACAACAAAGTCTGGGGCTTATATGTTGGGATTGACAATCCTTTACTTTTTCCATTGTAGGTTCTATATTTCTCTTCTTCTTTTTTATGATTTCTAGATATACGTGCAAAGTCTCATCAATAACTGAAGGCCCGAGAAAAAGTAAATTCCATTTTGAAATATCTAGACTAATCCCATGAGTCAGATAAGGCACAAATTTAAATTCGAGTGGTTTTCCCATCTTCATTTAATTTGTTTTAAAATCCTTTTAATGTCAACGCCACTTACTTGCATAGGAACTCTCTTTTGTGCATAACATGTTCTCTATGATTTTTTTTTTTTGTTTTTTTGATACCCAGGGAACCCCGTCAGCCGTTCATCGCCTTGCAGCGGTATATAAAAACTTTCTTTTTGCCGATACTTTCCCCCGTTTGACCTAACTTGTTCTCTATGATTGATATCTGCGATGTCATTTTTTCCATTAACGATGCACCTTGTACCTTTTCACATGTACCGTCAGTAAAGTTTCTAGTAAGGGTCATGCTCTCCTCCATCATTGATTTGTTTAGTATTTTTGATCGGTCATTTGTGAATATGAATATTACCCACTTTCATATTGAACAAGTTTGGACACGAATGACGTCTATAACTTGTAATCTACTCAATTAGACTCTAAAGTTGGAGGAAACTATAGCCTATTGTCAAAAGGAGCTCATGCACTATTCTTTCTCCAAGCAAAAGGCTACGAAATTCCATGTCTCCTCGCAAAAGGAACACTTCACAAACGTCCGCAAGAGAATATCTCCGCTTCTTCCCTTCCTCAAAAAGGACAACGTGTCGCCCGTCTTTCAGCTGGGAAAAAAGATCATATTCATATATGCTCCTCACAAGCAACCTCGTTGCTTCTTCGTCACCTGAGGCAAACCAATCTCTACAGGGCTCTACATCAAAACCAATCCCTAAACCATTCCGCTTCCTTCCCATTCCACAATCCTCAACAGCCGCAAGATGTCGCTCCAGCTACTCCAGCCGGCTCCGCCACCACCGCCGCAGACTGTCACGGTGTTTCCCGACACCTTCACAAGGCCACAGCCGTCGTCGTCGTCCCAACAACACTCTCACTCAAGTGGGTCCTTCGGGACAGTGTTCATGGTCCTCGCCATCGTCCTTGCCGTGTCTGCCATTGCCTGCTGCTTCGGCCGGTTCTGCAACCGGCGGTCCCGCACCAACGACCCGTCAGCAAAACAAACCCGCCGGCCTCATCCGAGAGAGAACGACATTGAGTTCGGCTTCGACGGAAGGACTCGAACTGGAGCTAACCCGACAGTCGGCAACAATGGAGGGATCGACGGAAGGACTCGAACCGTAGCTAACCCGACAGCCGGCAACAACAAGGGAGGATCCCAAACGATCCATGATAATGATAAGGGAGGTTTAGGTGGAGGCTTTCATTTCCAGAAGAGGGCTGTAATCGATGAGCCAAATCCTGGTGCATGATGAGGTGCATGCAGCAGTCTTCGTAAAATCCTCTACACCATGAAGATGTATATCGATTATCGTTGCATTTTATCTCGGACACTCGTATCTATTTCGTTGTTTACCAAGCATAAAAGAGAATAAATCTCTATTCTAACATGTTCCATTAGTTCCTAAATGTGTCCATTTGGGTAATCTATGCTTTAAGCTGTCTAAATATATCGTGACTTATTAAGTAACAGGTCAAGGAAATTTAACGATTGCTAATGCACCGTTTGCAGGCTTTGCTAATATAACAGTTCTTAGGGTACAGTAAGAATAATAATACATTGTGAGTCATGAATTCTTGAATAAATGGGTCACACAATAATTTATAATTATTTGTGATTTGATTTTTTATAATCCATAATAAACTATTATTCTTTTGATATATTAAAAATTATCACACAATTATTTCTTATCATTTGCTATTGCTTTACATATCGAATCATTCTAGATAAAGTACATCACAAGTGCTACGGAGGGGCTCATTAACGTTAACGATTTAACATTATAAATTTAAAGTGAAGCTCCTGTGACGCCGGCGATTTAAATGGATTTCAGTGCAATGTCCCAGTCGTCGGATACTTTCCTAGTTCGCAAGCAACAGCATGGAACAGAGCAAGATCCCTTGCTTGGGCAAAAAATACGGTCCAACAATACGGTCCAACTTGAATATGCACTGTTGTGTGAAAAATTTCAAGCCAGATTATTGTAAAAAGGTTAATTTATTTAAGGCAATTATTGACCGTAAAATTGGCAATGTTACTATTGATCTGGGAAAATAATGACATACAAAGACAATTACTTGCTGATGGGTCTTTGAATTTATTAACAGTAAAGCAATGTTACAATCATAAAAGTAACTTACTACGAATAGTAAAAAGAAGATTTAACGATGAATTTAGGTTATTACAATTATTCACAAAAAGTTACTAAAGCTCGAATATGGAACTTCACGAGACTTTAAGATAAATTATTACATGCAACGGATGGTTACTAACTTGTCATTTAAATTGACTTATAAAAAACTACTATTATTAAAATGACTACCATAACTTACAACAATTGAGGGGTGAGCACCGTGTTTCAAAAACTTAGAACCGGTCAGTATAAATTTCATGGTTGGAATTGTCGATTCTATTGAAAACCGGTCCTTTGAGAGGAGAAAAAACACTTTTTATATGCATGAAGAATGGAACCATTATCTCGACAAGAATAAATAACATACAAACCACTTGACCAACATTTATATTCATAATAAATTAGTGCAAAGTCGGGTTTTTTAATTATAAAAATTTGAATTTTTGGACAAAACGAAAATCGGACCACTTTCCGGACAGAACGGGAAAGCGTTCCGGCTCCAAAATCGGAACCCCTATATATAACCTTGAGACATTTCACCGTGCTGTTCGTTGTGGTAAAAAGTTCTTATTTTACGAACACTATATAAAGATTTCCGACCAAAAAAAAAAAACAAAAAAAAAAAAAAAACATTATATGAAGACCTTTACCCGACGAGTGAGAAAATCTCCACTTTGCTCCACCAACGCTGCCCATCAAATCGATTCTCCAATGTCTGCATCGGAAGAAGCTCCGCCGCCGCCGCCGCCGCCGCCGCCGCAACAGCCCGACCCGGACGTCGCCTATCGCATCTGGCCTCCGACGCAGCCCACCCGCGAGGCCATCGTCTCCCGCCTCGTGGAGACGCTGTCCTCTCCGTCGGGGCTCTCCGCTCGCTACGGAACCTTCCCCCCCGACGAGGCGGCGTCCGTCGCGCGGGCCGTCGAGCGGGAGGCGTTCGCCTCCACGGGCGCCGCCGCCTCCGCCGACGACGACGATGCGGACGTCCTCCAGGCGTACGCCACGGCGATCGGGAGGCGCTTGCTCCACTCCGTCCAGCCGCGCGCGCGCACCGCCCCGGACCACGGCTCCTCCCCGCTGAGGAGCCCCGAAGAGGTGGATGTCTCCGCCGGTTTGGAGTACGAGGTCGAAAAGTTTTAATCTTTTTGAGGTGGGTTGTTCTCTTTTTGGTCGCGCCTTCCCTTGGATGACGAGCTTGGAAGTTTTAGGTAGTACTGTGAAGTAGCATGTCTGATAGGAGACATGTGTTGCTGTTTTGTTGTGGATTTGTGCGTATTTTCTTTTACCCTTTGCTCGAGGAGTGTTGTTGATCTTGTATGTGTTGTGATTTGAGTAATGTGGGCCGTCTGAAAGCCTCTCAAGTGTTGATTTTGCTATGAGAAAAGGCTCTTCTGTGTGCTAGATTGCACTCATATGTTTGGTTCTGTTCACGCTTTCTATCTACACGAATTTCTTTGGTCCCCTGTTTTGATAAAGTTTCCTACTTTAAATTTGGGCGCTTCTGAGGAACTGTTACATAGGGATCCTATTCATTAGATCACCAAAAGAATAAATTTTTTCGAAGTGTTTTGTGAAATGCAATGCTTTGCTATGCGAATGTGTATCGTTGCTTTTCTGTGGAAAATGGGATGTGGGCGTGTTTCATCACTAACGAAGGTCAAGTGGCAAGATCAAATCAAACCCCTTTTTTCAACATGTTTTCTGCTGCAGCTTGGCTCATGGTTTTAAGCCCTCCAACCCCTTCACCTCATGTTTGCCCTTCTTCTTGTTTTGGGCTTGCGGTGGCTTGTTAGGTTATGGTGACTGTCCGAACTCGAAATTAATGACTCCCAGTCAAATTTGGGTTTGCACTGAAATTGCTCTAGCTTTTAAAACTGGTATACTGGTTGCTGCTGGAGGCATTTTGATGCGGTCAGTTGCGATCGTTTAAGTCGACTCATGCGCGGAGTTGTGCCTCAGGAATGGAGTTTGTTTCTCTTTTTTCCATCGAAGAACCCTCCTCTCCATGGTATTGCAAGAATGGAAGCTAGCCTTGAGTCACGGACCTCAAAGTCGAGTCCACCAATGATTCCCTCAACATCACTAGAGGAACAGTTCTGTAAATGACCGAAAAGCAGGACGATTATAGGAATGCCTGCGCACAGGCTTACTCTCTCTGTGTTGTTCGAAGCTTGAGAAACTGGGCGTGTTTGATAATCCCAAATATGCAGATGTAGAGTCCCTATGATTCTTATTTTCCTTTCGGAAGAATCGATGAGCTTAGCTATAGGGCACTCTTTTTCACAAAGTTAAGTCTTTGACTCAGTTCGTTTCGTGCATTAATATCTCTCTGCACAAGCGCCGTTCGAAGATAAAAAAATCGGGAAAGGGATATGTTCGCTTTCTTCCTTATTGGCCGCTGCACATAAATGGAATGGTGGGGCACATGAACGGACAGTTTCGCTTGGGGTGTTCTTCCACGCCTCATTTAATGAACGAGTGCCGGAAGGGGACTTTCGAGTTGTCAAGCATGGAAGATCTGACATGGTAAAGTGCAAAGAGAAGCTGAAGAAGATAAAGGGACGTGGGCGGGTGGGGGGTTTTCTTCATTAGTATAAATGGAGCTCTTGGAAGGGAGACACAGAGAGCTTTCCTGAAGCAGAACAGAGGAGCTCTCCCGGAGGAAAAATTTACTTGTCGCTATGTTTAAGTGCTTGAGTGATTATGATATATAATGGAATTTTATACAACTCTCCTTTTTTGTAGGTATCAATATTAAGATAAAATCACATAAATTTGATGTCCGATTTAATTGCCCCCCTTTTGTCGGTTATTCGACTCGCTTGTCCCGCATTTTCACAACATATACAACTCCAGCATTTTGTGATGATAATGTGTGCAAGTCATTTTCTTGTTTAGATAGAACTTTGCACTGGTTCCATGGCCGGAGAGAATTGCAGAAGTGGAAGCTATAGCCAGAAGAAGATAGTTCCAGAATTTCATAGGCAAGTACGTAAAGTTACGCAGATGCTGGACAGCTATTCGAGAATTTCCCTCCGCAAGCACCCACCTCTTTTCATAGAATAATCAATTTGTTCTATAATTTGTTTCCACTTATTCTCAGAAAGGAATTTCGAAACGGATAAACGAGCCGATTTTGTTTTAAAACTGATTGACATCTAAAAGCTGAATCAATTGATGCCGACGGAAAAACAAAAACGAACTCTAATATTCTATATCCTTGATCTGCTTTTGCTTGCTATTTGTTTACTGTATCGCTAAATTGTGAACCCATTCGTCGTAATGAAGGGAAACCAACCCCAACTCGAGTTGGGAATCGTGGAGTGTGCAGCTGTAAATCAAAAGGGGAAATTATAGAGTGCAGGGGAGGAAAATTAAGCTTGAAAATGACAGGCTGAGAAGCAGGAGGAGGTTGCAGGCGGGCATTGGCTGACAGTGTCAACAAGGGTAGTTGCAGCTGGAATTGCAGCAATGGCAGTCTGAAACCATGCTCCGAAAAGGACCGGTTAAAGTTGGCAAATTTGAGCATAGGAAAAAGGACCGGTCCTTGCTGGAAAATTGCAGGAGTGAGTAGCTAAAAAGAACAGAACTGCAGCAAAGGGTAAAGAGCGAAAATGCAAAGGGAAAATGAACCTGGAACCAAAGGGAGAGACAAGCTAAAAGGAAGAGACTTTGAAGGTTTTCTTCATCGCTCCTTCCTCTTAGGAAAAGATGGAGAACTCCTTGGACGACAAGTTTCAAACTTGAGTATGATTCATATGTGGTTAACGGAAAAAAAAGAAAAAGAAAAAAAAGAGTTGACATCAATGTGAGTTTCAAGATGAATATAGCTTTCATTACTAAAATTAATTATGCTCCGGTGATTAAAAAAAATCATATATATATATTTATTATAAATGTGTGATTTTCAATATAGATTATTATATAAACATATGAATCTAAATTTGTTTGACCACGAGATTTTGGATTTAGAATCCTTATTATCCCTCTATTTTTTAATAAGCTCATCATGCGGTTGGAGGGTTATCTCTAATTTTGTTACTTAGTAGTTGTTCTTCTTTAAATTTTCTAAATAGAGGATTATCTTTTCTTCTATGTTATATAGGTAGTATCCTGAGTACTTAATGCTTTGAGAGGAAAGGAAATTGGAAATATATGGAGGTAACTGATTCTTCTATATTTATTTAGTAATGGTAATAAATTTGCTGATATGTTAAAACTACTTATTTGTGAAATATTTGCTATTATAGTAAACGGCTCCTTGAAATTTTATATATTTTTCTTGTATAAAATATTTGTGATGATAGCTAAATCAATCGGATAATATAATTTAATGTATTAAAATCAACATGAAATATGCATTACCACCTCTTATTAAATCCTGGTTGATTAATGCAAAAAGATATAAATTTTATTTTAATTTCTCTCGTTTTATTATTATGATCATTTCTTTGTAAAATTTTGTTTATTTTGCTAGTGTTTTGAATCGGTAATATTTCTTTTGAAAATGTATACAATCCATACTGCACTCTACTCGTGCAGATATTCTTTTAAAAATTCATCGTAATCCATACAGTATCTAACAACTTTGAACCTCATTGTAACCCATAATGTATTCAAAATTCAAGATACAGGTAAAGACATAGTAAAAGGGCCACGAAAAAGCAATAACCGCATAAAACTTGCACGGACAATTGCCACATGCCTCAACCTCCTACTAGTATATATATATCCAAATTACATAAGTAATAAGTTTTTTGATACTGTGAAGCGCACAATCTTTTTAGTACAAGTCAAGATCCTATCTATTTGTAGGGGGGAATTTTTAAAGAGTCAATTCCACATTCCCAGATGACAAATATAGTTCCCAAAAGAGGATTTCGAGGGAAATTAATTTTTAAAGGTTGGGAACAATTTTGTGCGCTCATTGTATTTCTGAATGGATAAATAAATCCAATCTCTTGGGATTTGAATAGACTCGGTTAATATGCTTCCCGCTAATTCACGCAATCCATGCGTTTATCATCACGACTCTTGATTCTCACGGTATTACTAATGTTACATTGCCTCAAAAAGTGCGTTTAATTATATAATCGAAGCGTTTGTGTTGAATGGAATACAAAATAGCATCAATCAACATATGCTGTAATATGAAAGACAAGAACAACACAATCCATCGATAAGTTTCCTTTGTTGATAACCTAAAGACAGCAAGCATTGAGGTTTGACTACTCGAAGGATCATGAAATATCTTGTAAACCTTGCAAGCCGGTTAAGTATAAACTTTTGATCTATATAGGTGGATACAGTGTTGTTAGTGATTTGATGTATATATATTGAGCAAGCAGTTTCATTTACTTAATCCATGTTTCAGAGCCTTGCTATGGTAATGAAAGCAAGATTTGATGTGCTTCTTTGGGCTAATTTAAATATAAATTGACATCACGTGCTATATTTGAAAATTCAATCTATAGTGATAGTAATATTCTCCTTCCTTTGTTGTAAAATTTTTCATTATAGAAAGAGGCTTGTTTTGGGTGATTTGATAGAGTGTATTCATTTTAAAAACTCGACAAAATCAATTGGATTGCTTTACAAAAAAAGTAGAGGTAATAACACCATAAATCTTTGGATTTTTGTCCGTCTTACAATTGAGTACTTGAACTTCTTTTTTCAATCAATTACCTTAACTTTTCAAATTTAGTTCAATGTGAAGCCTCCATCATATAAATTGACATGTCATGCAATTTTCCTAATGCGAAGCTTACTCAGCAAAAATTAAGCTTGATTAGTGATGTGGCTTGCCTATTTTGCATATTCATGTAAGCATTTAGTGATGAGGAGGGAGAAAGAGTGTTGACTTGGACGATTTTAGCATGTCCAATATGTCTCAGCTAATGTGGTATCATCTTAAGAGGCTACATTGAATGCCAAATTGGATAGCTTTATGGCGCTTTAACAGGATTAGTGCTCATGCCAGCATTTTTCGTTTGCAATTTTAATGGAGGCCTAGTTGAGCGAATTTGAAAAGTGAAGATACTTGATACTGAACAATAAAAAAAAAAAATTTAGATACTTGATCATACAACAAATAAAAGTTCAAGTAATTATGGTGTCATTAGTTTATAAAATAAATTCAAGGGCATGCCAAGGAAAAAGGCCCACACTTCTCCATAGATGTTTTATGGGAAAAGTGTTAGAAAAGTCCTAAACCTATTGTGTTTGGATCAATTTAATCTTAAACTTTTTAATAGTGTCAATTTAATAATAAAATTTTTGACTTCATGTCAATTTAGTCATTCCGGCTAATTTTGACCGGATATTACTAACGTCAACGCCAGTTGGCTTACGTGGAACCGCCGGTACTAATGTGGACAAATTTAAATAATTTTTTGATTTTTCAATTTTGTAATTATTTTTTAATGATTTTTTCTTTCTTTTATTCTCTCAGCCACTGGCCATGACTAGTCACCAACAAAAGGAAGAAGGGGAGGAAAAAATGAAAAAAAAAAGATAAATTATTAAAATATTATTAAAAAAATTGTTTACGCCAGCAATATTCAGCTCAAATTAACTAGAAGGACTGAATTAGCACTAGGTCAAAAGGTTTAAAACTAAATTGACAGTACTAAATTGGCACCATTAAAAGGTTTAATACTAAATTAAAACAAATGCAATAGATTTTAGACTTTTCCGACATTTTTCCTAATACTGTTCACTACCTCGGATTCTATTTTATCATTAATTTAATCACCGATACATTTTTTCTTTTCCTTATCAATGACTAAATCTCTTTATTTGTATGACTTTTGGAGTATCTATGGATATAAGCTAAAGCAGTAGGACTTTGTTTTGGCTCAATTCGTGACACGAACATAGCAAGTGCAAAAGCCATTGAATGGGTCAACAAGGACAGGAAAAAATGGGAAGAGAATGGATTGTTTTGTCATGGACATATTTTGAACACACTGTTTGATTGTTTGTATGATCGAGATTAAATCTACTAGAGACATATGGATGCACTTGAATTCAAATACCAGGCACAAAAGCAAGGTGCAAATAAATATTTGATTGCCAAATACTTTGAATCTAAATTTGTTGATACAAAATCCTTGTTGGAGCAAGTTCGTAAAACGGAAGTGCTTTTCAACAAAATTCATGCCGTCAAGATTAATATTCCAAAATCCTTTCAAGTTGGAGCAATTATTGCAAAATTGCCTCAAAACTAGAACAATTATGGAGAAAGGATGTTGCATAAGTCCAAAAGCATTAATTTGGAACAAATTCAAAAACATTTTCTAATTGAAGAGGAGTCACATTTACACGGTAATTCTAATATGATACCAAGGTGAATGTTGTGGAGCGTAATGGATTTCAATCCAAAAACCACCAAAACTTGAAAGTTAAGAAAGGATAGAAATTTAAGAGGACATAGAAGGAGAAAAATTGTGGCTTGTTTGTGGCAAAGTGGAACACTATGCAAAAGAGTGCATGCACCACAAGAACACATCCAATGACAAGAACACGTCAATGGTGAAGGCAAATGCTTAATATGGTTGAAGAGACTTTCGTGGCCATGATTACAATCATGTTTTCAAACATGAATATTTCTCGAAAAAAATTAATGATTCTATGGCCATGAGTTTTGAAATCAATGTTACTTCCATTGAATCTGGTTGGTGGTTAAATTTTGGTGCAATAGTCCATATATGCAAGGACCAATCAATGTCTAAGCATCTTGAATATGCTATTGATGCAAAATTTTGAAAAGGTCTAGATGTGAAATAATACAATTGCAAAGGTTGGTAGCAAAGGCACGATGGAGAGATTTTACTTCTCAAAAGGAGGTTACCCTTCTTAATGCGTTACTTGTACCCAACATTAGGAAACACTTAGTTTTTGTTGGTTTACTTTGTAAAGGGGGATTTCGATTTTTGTTTGAATCTGAGAAGATTATCTCGTTAGTAGTAGCGGTAGTAGCAGTAGCAGCAATAGCAGCAGTAGTAGGAGTCGTAGTAGTAATAGTAGTAGTAGTAGTGGTAGTAGTAATAGTGGTAGTAGTTGTAGTCGTAATCGTAGTAATAGTAGTAGTAGTAGAGTAGTAGTAGTAGTAGTAGTAATAATAAGTCATTTCCTAGTATTAGTAACAAATTTAAATGCAATGGCATGTTAATGCACAGTGGCAAAAGGTATTTTATTACTTTGTGGATGATTGTATGGTTATCTTCTAGGATCAAAAGATGAAACATTGACCATATTTAAGAAATATAAGGCTGAAATAAAAAATCAATTAGAAAAGAAAGTTAAAGTTTAATGTTTATATAGAGGTGGAGAATATTTCTTAAATAATTTTTCATCTTGTTTGTGAAGAATATGGTATTATTCATCAAGTTTTAGCGCCATACACTCCACAACAAAATGGTTTGGCTAAAAGAAAGAATAGGTCTTTAAGAGAAGTGGTTAATTATATGCTTTCAAATTCAAAGCTTTCAACCATAAAAAGCAAAATTTAAAGCCACCAATTAAAGTTGTGGGAGAGGCATAGTTTACTTATAATATTCATAATATGATATCATCTAAGAGAAATAACACCAACCATCATGAATTGTGGAAATGTAGAAAACCAAACTTATCATATCTTAAAGCATGGGGGTGTTTAGCATATTAAAGAGTAGTGGATCCTAAGAGAGCCAAACTTGACCTTAGAGCTATTAAAAGTGTTTTTCTAGCATGGTTCGAAACAATATAACTTATAGGCTCCTTGATTTAGAGTCCAATGTCATTGTAAAATCAAGAGATATTGATTTCTTTGAGAATTAATATTTTGCTAGTTTTGAAATTTTGAAGAATAATGTTAAAAAACAAGATACAATTAATTAAAACCTATAGGTACACAAGTAGATTCTTGTGAGAAAGAAACATATGATTCCAAAGACATGACTGAATCTTTGAGAAGCACTAGAGCAAGAAAACCGAAAGATTTAAGTCTAAATTTTAGTACTCATGTTTTCCTTGTTAAAGGAGACAAAAGTAAGAACGTAGTAAATAAATATCTTTTAGTATTAAATCTAGAAGATGATCATAAAATTTTTAGTGATGATATGTCTTCTAGAGATGCTTCTTTTTATAAAGAAGCTATAAATGATGAAATAGATTTAATTATGGCCAATACTTGGATATTAATAGATTTACCAAAACAATTTAAACCTATTAGGTGCAAATTTCTTTTTTAGGAGAAAATATAATTATGATAATTCTATCTAAGCTTTTAAGGCTAGATTAGTAGCCAAGGGGTATAAGCAAAATGAAGGAATAGACTAGTTTAGTACACATAATCCTATAGCATACATAATGTCCATTGGAATTCTTTTTGCATTAGAATCTATTTATCATCTTTGCATTCATCAAATAGATGTCAAAATTGTATTCTTAAATGTAGATTTAAATAAAGCTAGAACATATTATTTTGATATAGATGCTTTTGTAGCACATGTAATGCCTCTTGGAATTCTTTTTGCATTAGCATCCATTTATCATCTTTGTATTCATCAAATGGATGTAAAATCGTATTCTTAAATAGAGATTTAAATAAGGAAATTTACAGGGAATAGCTAGAGAATATTTTCTTTCTAGAAATGAAAAGAAAGTATTTAAATTGGTTAAATATCTTTATGGGTTTAAGCAAGCACCTAAGCATTGATATGAAACATTTGACTCAGATTTATTATGAATTCACTAAAGATTATAGTGTTTTAGTTTGTTTATATGTCAATCATATGCTTCTTTTGCGATCTAATATTACTGGAGTTATTAAGAGTAAGAAGTATCTAACTTACATATTAAAAATGAAAAATTTGGGTCTAGTACATACTATCTTGGGTATTAAAGTTAGAAAAATTAGTAGAGATTCTCTTTGAGCCATCATCTTTATGTTCAAAAAATGTTAGATAAATTTACACATCTTAATTTTGAAGAAGTGAGTACTCCATTTGATTTAGTATTAAATTAAATCACTGTATTGGTAGAGCAATAGCACAACTCGAATATGCAAGTATTGTATGGTCTATAATGTATGCAATGCATTGTACTAGATCTTATATTATCTTTTCCCGATGTAAGTTGAGTAGATATACTAGTAATCCAAATATAGAACATTGGAATGCTACTTCCAGAATTTTTTGTTAAGAGAACTAAAAATTTGGGATCCATAATGATTATTTTACTATATTAAAAGGATATACTGATGTTAGTTGGCTTATAAGTATGAGAGATAATCAATTCACTTATGGATGGATTTTCACATTAGTTGGATGTGCATGTATCATGGGCGAGTAAGAAACAAACATGTATAGCTCATTCAAAGATGGAATCTAAATTCATTGCTTTAGCACCAATTGTGAAAGTGGCTGAATTAATTAGAAATTTGTTGTCGGACATTAAATTATGGTTTAGTCTTATGTAAACGGTAATTAGAAATTTCTATCCATTGTGACAGTTAGACTATTTTAGCAAAGAGGTTATAGTAGCATTTATAATGGCAAGTCTAGATATATTGGTTTAAGATATGAGTATGCAAGACAATTGATTCTAGATGGTACCATAACAATTGTCTACATGAGCTTGAGTAAGAATCTAATTGATCCCTTTAAAAAGCCTCTACCAAGAGAGGTGGAAGAGATGACATAAAAAGAAATTGGGCTTGAACCCTTGGACTAAAATCACTAGTAATGAGGAAAATGACACTAGAAGTGCCATAGTTTTCGTATGTTGCTTATTTGAGTGCCAAAACTTTTCAATCGTCATTTGAGTGCTATCTTTGAAAAAAAAAATGACCACTTTAGTGTCATCATCGATTTGAGTTGTCAGAAAATCCAACATGCCAATTTTTTTTTTATTTAGGCAGAGTTAACTCAACATTGTTTGATCAAATCGACATGGCCTAACCATTGACACCACAAGAACGCAACCTAGCTCATTGTCACCTCTCATCTTGCTATTTCCAAACTTGCCACCATTGCCCCTCGTTTTTTCATCTCTTTTACAGCTCGCCCACTGCAATGCAACTATCCAAAGTGAGGTCAATCCGGATTTTTTTTTTTTTTTTTACAACCCTACATTTAAAGCACCATCACATTTTGGTTGGGGAGTCAATGGGTCAAGAGGACTCTTTTTATTAAATTCCGAGAGGGCTTGTGCATGTTACTATGCTAGTTACAGTGTTTGGGCAGTAGGACATTTGCCCCCGTAATGGCCGACGCCTTCCATGCTTGAATTTAGCAATTTTATTTATTTATTTATTTATTTTTATTATTTTATGGAGAGACAATGGTGGTGGAGATGGGAGCGAAGGAAGGAAAGAGACACATGTCCCTAAAAGCGACTCAAATTAGGGATTTTGGCTTCAAGCTTCAAGCATGAATTGGGTTGGCAGAAGAGGGGACTGAATTGCGGCATAAATTTTACCCATTATTTAAGTTGGACTTGTTTTGGGTTTTCTAGAAACACATGAAAATGCGATTGTTTCAAATTGCGTGTGAAGTTTATGGAGCAGACCTCCAATAGAGGCATTAAAACTACAATTAACATGCTTGGTTCATCTAATAATTACCCATTATTTATTGTGTCCCTCTGTCTATCTTAGGAAATTTGAGTTTGGTTGGGTAGGATTTGGGAAATCTTCTTCTTTTGGTTAAAACTCAATACAAATGATTGGAATTTGGATAACATAGAATGCTCATTATTCCTACATTGTTGTATAATGTATTTTCATTTGATGGATCGAAACAAAGACATATAAATGGAAGTGGATTAATATAATGAAATAAGTCCGTTGATGGAATTGTCATTCCATGGAGCTGATGAAGTAGAATTCATGATCATGAGAGCAACAAAAAAGGTGAGGTACTTAACTCTCATCTTCTTGTTCGTAAAAAGTGAGCTAATTAATCAAAGACCTAGGATAACTTTTTCAAAAATCATAGATAAGAACACAAAGAAACAATTAAGGTAAAGTGCATTTACTATAGGAATGAGTGTGGGTATTGTGTTGATTATGGAACATCTACTATGTGGAAGCAATTGAGAAAGTGAAAAAAAATGTGACTATCATGGCAAGGGAAAATGTTGTTTGCACCACGTAACAAAGATGTGGCTGGCATGGTAAGAGAAAATACTAATGGTGGTAACTCTTGACAACAATTAAGAACAATGTAGACACATGCTTGTTTGGGTGATCATTATTGATAAACAACATTTTTCCTTGTTCGAGCATATTAATTTTTTGTGATTTTGTCACTGAATTACAACATTTCTTCCAATATTTGTCACAATTTACAATGGATGGAGATTGTACGTGTTGGAGAAACAACTTCAAATGATTTTGATAATTTCCAAACTATCTTTATTATATATTTACTATGGTATTTATAGATGTTCGTGACAATTAGTAAATACTATGCGATGGCCATGGTGTGATCCAGATGGTGAAGGTCGCGGTATGTCTTGATACAATTTTTTCCATAAATAGGACCAACAAACCTAAAGATCAGTTGTTGTCGAAGTTTGTATCAATGTTGTATATATTAAGTCATTAAAACTGTGGAAGCAACATTCATATGATAATGTTCACTGAATCAACAAACTAGTTTTTGTGGATATGGATATGCTTAGCAGCAGAACCTAGATGATAATAGAAAATGAAATGCTATGTTGTTTGATAGGTATGTCGGAAGCTGCAGCGAAGAGACACAACATATCTATTTTTGGTTGTCTGCGGATGTTCTGGAAAATGATTGTATGAGCAATTTTATCTTTGGACAGTAGCATCAATGGTAACTCTAATGGCTCTTTACTTCCCTAATTCACCTCCAACGGATAGATTGAAGATGAGTATAAAAGAGATCTAAGAAGCAAAATGTTAGAAACATGCAAATACAAAGACTAAAAATTTGCTATAAGTTGTGTTCTAAGCAAAACGCTCTCTTTTAACCGTTTCTCTATTGTATTCTTGTTGTCTGAGTAATTGTGCTAAAGATTAGATGCACAAGAGTAATGTCGTGACTTAACCTTAGGTGAACCACCTAGAGTTTTGGCTAATGGATTACTAAGCCTAAATTTAGCTCGGATTCTGCTAAGCCCATACTAATTCATGACTTAGATTCAAGTTCTTAATAAGCAAATGATTTTTTAACTAGATTTTGTTAACTAGAAGTCATCACTTATCAGTTTATGGTAAGTCGATTAGACACCTAAGTAAAATAACGAGAGAATTATTTTACTTCTATGAAGCAGAAATTTTGAGTAGGACTTGATTACACTAATTTCTCTAATATTTTTTCAGTATCGTTCTTTTCATGAAAAATATTTATTGGATAGCTTGAGCTCATTTTATTACTTCCTAACATGTGAGATGACCATGTAGGTGCGCAATCTATCAATTTAACACCCAATAAAATAATAAATAAATTGCAAAACTTACCTCATAGCAACGAAAGTATCTACAATATTAACTTAGAATTCATATCAATAGCCTAAATATGATTTTTAGTTAGCATACAATCACTCAATCTGTTAGGATTTTCTCTTATTTAATGAAACTTAGTCTACGTGTAATGCGATGTAATGATGTACAAAAATGTATCTATACTAACATGACATGGAACGTGCAACCTAATATCCAAACTATATGTCATGTGATGTTACTTACGTGACCTAATCTAATGGCGGGCAGATGTTAATGCAACTATTCTAATATGTCACATGTTTAAATGATCCTAAGCATGCAATGACAAATGACGAAGTGCAAGGGATGACCTAATTCTACATGACACGCATGATATTTGTTATGTTTTCTTTTCTTTTTAATTAAGATTTCGAAATTAAAATCACCCAATAATTAAACATGCAATTTTAATTAAGGAAAAAGAAATCTAACATCAAAAAGCAATGTTTTTGTTTTTTTTTCTTTTTTAAATTCAGAATAAACAAATAACCTAATCCAAACATGAAATCTAGCCCAAAACAAACACTATTCTAGCAAGAATCAAATCTAATTCGAAGATACTTTTTTTGGGTTTTCTTTTTTAAAATAAGCAATCAAATAATGGATAGATATTTAATTAAATAATGCAATCCACACTCTTATGTTATATATATATATATATATATATATATATATATATATATCAATAAGGACACGAAATATACCAATGATCATATCTAAGTGATTATGAATATTGCTGGAAGGCTTATTTGTTCAAATTTGGAAATTAGTAAATAAATGATTGTATCCAAATGATTATGGATATGATGGAAGATTTTCTATACCTTGAGCATTGTATCTTGTAGTTAGAGATCGAATGGTGGTCAAGTACATTGTTAAGTTAGGAAAGTTTTCTAACTTGAGGAGTATTTTAGGATTTTGTGGATATTTACATTATTTAATAAATATCTAATTAAATATTCGAATATCCAACATAGTATGTCTAATATATCAAAATACACGAATCGTCCAAATAAGGCAGTAAAATATGTAGAACATACTAAAGATAAGCATCTAACCTAATTTGAGGATACTCTTTCCAAATTTGGATCAAGTGCAACCGGCTCCATAGCGGGACGGCGAGTGGTGAGAGGCAGCTAGTGGTGGCAGACAGTGGGCGCCTCGTGGTTGGTCGTCAACGACAGCAGTGATGCTCGGCGCGGCGTGGGGCACGACTCAATTGGGAGTGCTGCAACTAATGAGCGCTCGAGAAGACTAGCTAATTGCCATGTCAGGATTTTGCCACCTGGTTTATTCTTGCTTGCGAATGATTCCAAGTGCGCTCCTTCAGGACTTCTTCACCACCTCATTCACGGATCACACCAGCTCATAAGAGAGAATTCTTTTTTTCTTTTATTTCGTTTTACTAATAACCTCCCAACGGACACAAGACCCAAAGATCTCTGGTACAGCTACGTGTAATTGGGATTGTTCGGTGAAACTCGACTTGGCTGCAGTTTTATTATCGGATCAGCAGCTTCATTGACTCCTCAGCTCAGTTTGATACGGCCTGGAGGCAGCAGCTGGGAGGATTGGAACGGCTCGTCATCGCTGGTGCCGTCACGGGCAGGAGCAATAAGCAGCAACGAGGGCAATGGATCGTCGTCGTCACGAGGCAATTGGACTGCTGTCGTCGAGCTCGGCAAGGCAGCGAACGACAGCAACGATGATACGGCAGAGGGCGCTTGGCCAAGGCGTGAGCTCCCTCTCACTCTCTTCTCTCTCTCACGTATTTTCAATTCGTCTTTATTGCCTCCAAGAAAAGAGAGTCCCGTCTATCCTTTTATAAGTGAAGAAGTCAGAAGATTTCTCAACTTTTACTTTCCTTTTGTGCAAGCAAAAGAAATGTTTCTCAAGCGTTGGATGAATTGTTCTGGAAAATAAATTCCATTTTTGAGTGATGCCAAAACCTTCTCTTGCCCTTCTTTCACTTGTTTTCTCCACATGCTTGTACTTATCGACTCAAACAAATCTTTTTTCTTTGGGAAAATCTCAAATAAGGGCCTGAAGTGGGTTTATTTTTTCAAAAAAGGACCCAAAGTAAACACTGTATCAAATAAAGACCCAAAATGACTAATTTTGTCTCAAATGAGGATCCAAACTTTTAATCTTATTTATAGCTTGGGGTAGTTTTGTCCAAGAACATTTTTTTTTAAATTTTTTTTCTTTCTTCATCTTCCTCGCACCTCCTCCTTCGCTCTACATTGCCTCCTTCTTCAACACCATAATCAGGGCCCTAACCAACGACCTCGTGAGCTTCATGTTATCACGTAGTTGGTCCTAGTGACAAGAAGTCGGATTGGAGTTATTAGCTACTGGTCACCTTCTCGGATACTAAAATCCTCAGTTCCTCAAGATGCATCAAATCTCGGCTCGCTTGTGCTCAGCCTAAAGCTAAGATTGACCTCCATCTGACAACGATGATGCTGGACTTTCTATTAGGGGCAGTGGTCGATGAGGTCGAGAGCTCGAATAGGACTTGTCAATGGCAGCAATGGGGCAACGAAGTACAACAATTTCTACAGGTAATGATGTCGGATACGACTGATGATTAATCTCAAGATGGGGTATCGATTGAGGAGAAGAAGTGTGTCGATGAGAATGGCAAGAGTGTGAGTGGGTGTCTCCAAACTAGCGATTATTGAAAGGAGGCATTGATATTGCAAAAGGGAAGGGGGATCTTTGAAAGATTGAATTTACGCAAGAGAGGCGAACCCAAATTTGAAATTGATGAGGCAAACTCTTGCTAAGGTTGAAATAGCCGCCAGCTACAACGGAATTGTTCTTTGGCGTGAAATTATTGATCACCAAGTGTTAAATGAATAAAGGCATAAGTTAGTCAAACAAGATGATCTAGGAATGTTTTGATATTGCTACTTTGTCGTTGGCAAGCAGGACCGAAAATAGCACAAAAAATTGTAGTTGCTGGGTTAGCGGAAGGCCTGGAATAAGTGGAGTTTGATGCACTCTCGAGGTGAGAGAAATACGTTGCCAAAGGGATTAGTTGCATAGCTTGGGAGTTGGACAAGAAGTTGAGTCTCAGCAAAAGCATATTCATATTATGGCTTTGAAATTAGAATTTGTGATGAATGTTGGAATAAAAAGAACTTACTTTTGAAAGCTCATTTCGGCTTCATGGAATTGTCTACAAACCATTTTGATGAGAGAAATTTAAAATTTTCAACGAGTTAGACTACGTTGTAATGGCTTGTGTTAAAGAAAACCCAATTTTGGTCATACAACGGGATGACACAAAGAGCGATGGAGGGGTTGATAAAGGAGGTGATGTGGAGAGTGAGAAAGATGAAGAAAGAAAAAAGAAGAAAGAGAGAGACAAAAAATAAACAACAATGTTCTTGGACAAAAGTACTCCTGACTGTGAATAAAATTAGAAGCTCAGGTCCTTAATTGAGAGTAAGTTAGCTAGGGGTGTAAACGGTTCGGTTCAGTTCGGTTTTTTTGAAAAACCGAACCGAACCAAACCGTTAGAGAAAATTTTCGAACCGAACCGAACCGAACCGAATGATTCGGTTCGGTTCGGTTTTTCGGTTTTCAAATTTTGGTTTTCGGTTTTTTTTTTTTTCCGCGACGGCTTACCTTCTATATAAGCTCCTTGAAGCATTGATTGACGTTCTCTCTAGTTTTTGTGCTATATTCAAGAAACGAACATCTATGTCTTTGAAACAAACATCACATCATGAGAAGTGAGATGACTTCTCTTCGAAGAGAAGTCAAGCAAGAAGAAACCAGGGAGGATAAGAAGCAACGATGAGGACGGGAGCTCGGAATGTTGTGAGAGAATTCTTTGGAAGGAGGATGGCGTCCCGAGATGTGGTTTCTTTTGTGGGCTTGTCCCAGTTGAGCCTGGAAATGGCTTGAGTTTTGCATTGCTTCCAATCTAGTTGGGTTTCAAAAGAAAGCGAAAGCTTCACTTATGACTTTTTGAGTTTCATGGGCAACTGGTCTGAATCAAAAACTGCCCAGCTTTTAGCTTTTCCAATCTTAATTTGTTCCCAAAAGGAATATTTGGTCCTACATGTAGTATAGCGATTTTAAGTGTTTTTTTTTACACTAGTGATTCGTAAATACAGCCATAAGCATATGAAATCATGATAAAGTACGCTAACAACTTATCTTCTCATATGAATGTTCTACTATAGTCTTTATGCCTCACATCACATTTCACTTAGCAAGTATACCCATTTAGTATAGGAAATTGTCCTTCTCCAAGGACAAGAGAATCAAGACCTGCTGAGACTTCAAAAAGATGTTGTGTAGCATCCCCATTGTACAACAAAAATCGGTGTTGACAAAGCTCTGAAACAGGGATTCTGTTCACCAAAGAAGAAGAGAAAAAGAAGAAGAAAGAATCCCGGATTAACAAGAACTCAAAGGAAACTAGTGCTTTTCATCCATAAAACAAGTATCATAGGGCAATTAATTATTACAAGAATCCAAATTATAGTCATGGCAAGGAGCAAAAGTAAATCACATTAGACATCCATTCAGTCACTTCTTACAACCGCTTCTTCTATATGATTCAAACTACAAAGTTCTCCAATGGCTCAAGGCCATTCTGCCTCGGGAATGGCAAGTTTCTCACGCATTTCCACAGGAGTTGTGTGCACACTAAGCCCAATAACCACAATGCTGCTCCTTTCTTTTGTATACCCTGACCAAAACAATTGAAATAAAATTAGTGATCTCAACTTAGGAATCTGATGTCACAATATATACTTTTCGCTTTTGTGTTTTCTATTTGCATCATTGCTTGAAAAGGAAGAAAGTCACTCTCTATGAACATGCAGGATTGTTTTAAGCTCAACATATCTAAGAAGAGAGGGAAATAAGTAGTTCCACCTCAAAGGTGAAGAAAGGGGTACATCACCATAGGAACAAAATAAAATCCAAATTGCTCAAGCCCCAGACTAGATTCTCAAGTTCACTGAGTAGATAGTCCACATGCCATTCTAACATGAACTAAATGTTAATTTTAACTACAGCAACATAGAGGCATCAACTCATGGATTGATATAACAAGTTAAGAATCATAGCTGATGCCATGAGGAAGAGAAAATGATGAAACCAGTGCTCGTATATTCTTTCTACCACCTAAGATACATGTACTAAAAAGATACGGGGTCAATTGAATTTAGGTTCTTAAAATCATGTATCCCTTCCTGGTTCTCACTCTGTCTATCCATGTATTGTCCAAGTGTAAGCAGATGTGAGTATGCATGTGCTAAAAGACATTTTTTTGGAAGTCTTAAAGCCTCAAACTAAACTATTAGTTCCCATTGAATCTATGGAGGCATAGTCATTAACTAAAAGACCAAAGCACCCAAAACACAACTAATATAACAACATAACAGCGTTATGAATGACAAAAAGAACTGCTATTACTAATTCAGAGTTTTTGGACTACCGAGGCCAGAAGAAAAGACATTGAAATTGCCCTTTGAATTCCTAACCATGTAATAAAATTCAAGCAACAGCAGCAAACAAACAGTTCATGATGTTAATGCTCACAGAATTCATTTGCAAAGAATCATAGAAGATAAAGATAGAGATTACCAGTTGCCTCTCATTAGCTGCAGAGATGTTAGAACTTGGGGTAGAGACCAGAGCAAGCTCCCATCCAGTGGGATTGAAGTCTTTAGATTGAGTAGCACCAGAACCAAATGCTGAAGAAGCAGCACCTGTCAACCCACCAAACTTCTCTCAAGCAAGCATAACAACAAAAAAGTAGACATGAGTCATACACAACATGCTTACCAGGTTCTGAGGGAACTATTGCCAAGGCTAAAGCATTCTTTTCCTCAATGGAAGAAGCGTCAGGTGCATCAAAACCAAGTCCCTGAAAGGCCAAAGAAATAAAGATCATATGCAAATAATTTTACACTGAACAACCATCAACAGACACCATAAAGTTAATGCTCATACCAGCAAATCTCCCCTACAATGTTAACATTGTAGCTCATCACCGCTACAATGTTAAACAAGGATGAACTACACTGAACATGAAAGAGGACCTACAAATTCCCACCAAGAAAACCAAAAAACAGCCCCTTTGCATCGGCCCGGAACTTCCATCAGAAATCCCACATACAACAACTAAATCGGCAAGTACCCAAAGTAATTCTCAACAACCTCCGTTTGTATTTTTCAACTAATAGAACCCTGCAGACTAGAGCCCGAAGTCCGTGCACTATCGAACGAAGAAAAGTAAAATTCCGAGCATGCTACTTCTCAGGCGAGTCTTCCACCACACATCAATTCACTACGCAAGCCCCCAACACTGGTTCTCACTTACCCTCGAACTCGATCAGCCAGTCACCCACGATTCGCGACTGAAAGACCTCGCATCTAGTCACAACTACACACCCTACAAACTATCAAATCGACAATCGAACGACTCCTCATCCGATGGAAACAGCAATCGGCGCTCAAAATTCGACGTGGCACGGGAGACGGAAATGTCGAAATGGAGATCGGACGGAAGTGGAGAGAGAGAGAAGCATAGAGAGAGAGAGAGAGAGAGAGAGAGAGGAGGGAGGACTTACATGGTGGGAGAATCGGAGGGGACGGTGGCGAGGGCTGCTTCCTTCTTAGGAGCCGTCGCCGTTGAGAGAACTCAGACGGGAACCGATAAAACCAAGACGACACGAGAGGACTCAGAGACGGGAGTCGGGAGAGAACCAATAAAAAAAATTTCGGTTTTCGGTTCGGTTAACCGATAAAAACCGAACCGATAAAAAAATTTCGAATTTTAATGAAAACCGAACCGAACCGAAAAAACCAAAATTTTCGGTTCGGTTCGGTTCGATTTTCAGTTCGGGTCTTGACACCCCTAAAGTTAGCCACTCCGGGTCCTTATTTGAGACAGTATCTACTTTAGGTCCTTTTTTGAGAAAATGGTTCCACTTTAGGTCCTTATTTGAGATTTTCCCTTTTTCTTTTCTTTCTTTATTTTTATATTTGCCCATACTAGATCATGGACCGAATATGATGCCATGATTACATAAGAAGATAATATATGCTCAAGATTTTAATTTTTTTCTTCCATCGGCAAAAATATTGATCCAGCACTTGGATTTTGCTTAAGCCATTGTGTGAGTGGGCTCCTTGATGGCCGAGTCTTCATTCGCCCATTAAACACATATATACGGCCCACATTTGCCGCATTTTTCCTTTTCATGGCTTAGAACTCTTGATTTCAGATTTTATTTTATTTTCAATTCAGATCACCGATTTTGGCTATGTGGACTCTATAGCTTGACTGAATTTCATGCTTCCACGGGCTAAGTCCAACTCTCTAAATTAAAACTCAAAATCATCAATTCAAACCCATTGACCAGATCGACATGCATGCAATTAATATAAAATATATAATAAATACTCATAAAATTATATACTATGCAATTTAATTCCAACATTGTTGTTCATGGGTTAAAAATTAATTTCTAATTTTCTATACAATAAATGATTGATCAGGCTGCTAAAATTTAGTTGCCAACAGCTATCTATCTTTGAAGGTGAGCTCGCAGAGGTTACATTCAAAGACCAATTGAGATCTAAATTTTTTATTATGCACATGCAATGAATTTTTTTTTTTTGTTGGAAAACAATCCCATTTTGGAATGCAATTTATATGATGCATGGAAATACTAATGCAAAAAATAAAGGAACATACCTAAAATGACTTACCTTTAAGGAGAGTAGAGCAATTCAAGATAGTTAGTGTTACATGTTCAGAACCCATAACTTTCTATGGTTGCCCAGAATAGTAATAGGATTTCGTAATAGAAAGCTCCTTTCCTAGGACCCGTACCATTCTACGCTTACTTAGTATGGCAGTGTTTGGTTATCTAGGACTCAAACATTTCTTTTGTCGCCTTAAAACAAAAATTACTTTTTTCAGGACTCGTACATTTCTACGGTCACCTGGACGGGAAATTGTTTTTTCAAGACCTATACCTTTCTATGGTCCAAAATGAAATGTTTAATGAAAATATTTTGTGACATTCAAATTCAGACTAAGATGTCAAGATTTCAAGAACTTAACCAATGGACACTCAATGTTATGTGAGATGAATATTGGATTACCTAACATAACTCGAAATACTTAGATCCAGACTAAGATATAAATACTCATATCCATAATGAAATTTTCAATGAAAAGATTTAGTGACATTCAAATTCAAATTCAAATTGAGCTGTCAAGAATTGGAGAATGCAACCAATAAACACTCAATGTTAGGTGAGATGAATATTGGATTAGGATGGTTCAAAATACCTAGATTTAGACTAAGGTATAATGAAAAAGATTGAAAAACATTCATATCTAGGATGAAATGTTTAACGAAAAGATTTTATTACATTCAAATCCAGACAGAATATCAACAACCAATTGAAAGATGAGATTCACAAACTCTCAATTTTTGAAAATTAGAGGAGATGCTCAAATTACACCTTGAGCACTTGAGTTTAATTTAGGTGATGAGTTACCCAAGTTTTGTTTCAGGAACCTGGAGAGAGTTAATGCTTACCCGGGGTTTCTTACTTGAAGGCATTATTGGCTTGAAGGTTGTTTGATAGAAGTGCTTTGGGAATTTAGGAGTTCGGACACGTCCTAATGCTTCGGAGAGCGAATCGAGCATTACTACCTCTTGATTTTCGTGAGAAGTTCACCTATAAAAAATGGTCAGTAATAAAAGATATATGCACTCATCACACATTTCAACTCATTTGTGTTTCATGCATCATGGCTTTAATGTGCTTTTATTATCGGACTTACATGGGGAGAGTCATAACCAAGACATCTGTTCTTGCGATGTAGATACCTTGAAAATGCCAAATGAGGAACTTTTGATCCGAAAGGGCTTTCACTCACTTTCATTGAAAAATTTGTTTTGCCCCAACAATCGATGCGAGCATATGAGAATTACTCTAACTCACTATCATCATACCAAACAAGAGTCCGAGTATTCTCACGGGTAGTACAATATCACCAATCTAAGAGGTCTTTAACAGGGATCGTAACACAAATTTGGTAGTGGTTCATCAGATGGGACTCTTCAAGTCAAGGCTATTAGAAAAAAATTATATTTCACGCCACCTTTAGGTTTACAAGTCAAGAAACTTGCGAAATAAGATAGAAATTGTCATTCTCACACTTCTTTGAGTGATGCTTTTAAACATATGAGCTCTTACGTTAATTCAAGTGCCATAATTAAAAGAGATTTTGCAAGGGAAGTAACATAAACTAGGTTCACAGGTAGAGAAACGAAAGGATCGTTAGACCCAAAATGTGTTTAGAGGGGTGAGAATTGGTGATCATCTTGATATTGCCACCAATCTTCTTCTTCACCGTCAAGGATTTTCACCATATCAAAGCTCCCTTGACTATAACACCTCAGCATTTGAGTTGTTTAACTACAGCTCCACTGGGGATATAAATTTCTACAATCAATAATCATCTGTTTGATTTTTTCAATGGGCATTGGTCTTATTTTTACCAGGCACTGCTTTTTCGAGCCCCTATTTTTAACTCCTCTTCTCTTTTGCTCTTATGTCTATATGCGCCGACTTCACTTTTATCAAGCACACTACTTTTTTATGCCCCTTAGTCCTATTTTGATTCCAACTTTTGACAATGCATGCATCAAGTGACTACTCTTTGGTTTTCCATAAAATGACTCGACAAATGAACTTTCAAAGGTCTTCATCTTTTGTAGGTGCTCAAGGTCATGCTTCTTGAATAATTGCCTTTTCCTTTGCCCTAGTGTAGGGATGATCACCAATTGGGTTTATATGAAATGAAACCGTAGGCTCAAGTGGGCTACGCAAAGGATGCAAGTGTGTAGGATAGAGAAAGAACCACTCTTTATCATCCTACGGCACTTAAATTAATGCATAAATTCAATGTAATATCAATACTTGATGATCGATGCAAGGAAGATCAAGAAAATTCATATATATTTCCCCACATCATGATGTTGTCCTACCTCCACTTTGCCTCAATGTAGGGAGGTCATTGATAGGGGTAATTTGAAAAATATTCTTCACAAATGTGTGGGGCTCAAAGCAGTTAAGTACTGGATCACGTGTAGTTGTTGGGATAGAGAAAGAAATTGCCTCTCATCACTTCAATTGACTTACGTTTTGTGAGATAATTCTTTACCTTGTGGGTATGGAATTTTTCCACTCAACTCACTGAGAATTAGCATATGAAATAATGTATGGTACACGGCTTGCTTTTCATCATTCCAACATATCCCATTTTGATACATTAAATTTATCTCTCATACAATTCATCAAGGAAACCATTGCCTTAGACAAAGTGGTCATGCAAGATTTGCAACAAATGTGTACAATTCAATTTGCAACTCATTGAGATGATTTATTCATAATAAAAATGATTGCAATGCAAGACATAACACAACAGATTCTATCATGGGTTGACAATATTTTTGCTAGGATCAAGGCACCTCTAGGGAATACCTTCTTTCGTGCCACCCAAATCAATAGTGACGGTTTGTTCGGAGTAAAAATCTTAGCATTTTCAAACTACTCCTAGCTACGCTGCACCTCAATGGAATCTCCAATCGAGTTTTGGGATCATCTTATCAGCAGCTACTGCATTAGATTGAATCATTCCCATACCCTCATATTGGATTGAATCAATTGGACATCATCACTGGGCCGGTTTAGTGTTGCTCATCATGCCCTCAAAATAAAACTTGTAATTTTATTGAAATTCATCATTCAATTATTTTTATTGAATGGAAAATGCGATATCCACACTCACCTTAAAAAGAAAGCAAAAAAGAAGAAATCGAAAACAATTCCTAAAAAGCAATAAAAATTTATACATAAGGGAATGCACAAGAATCCTTTATCAATGGTGCTTATAAGAAGGTCATCGAATAGACTCATGATTCCTTGCAATGCATCGTCAGGGTTCTCCACCTTTGGAGGTGCTGGATCATCCATGCCACTCCATCCAATTGGGATAATATCCCAATGATTAATGTAAAAACTAGAAGGAGTTGAATACTTTACATAGTAGTCATATTTGCCACTAGGTTGTCCTAGGGTGTCTATCATTCCCCCCCCCCCCCATCCTGCATCATTCTAGCAGGGCCAAGGAACGTCTCACGAAAGGTAGGAGGTAGCGGGTCTTGCCTCATTTGCCCTTGCTTAGGTGGTAATTCTTGCCTTATTTGTCTCCGTCTTCTAGGACTTTCCTAATCTTTTCCATGGTACTCTAATCCAACAAAACGAGACCTCTGAGGGGCTTCAATAGGGTTTTGAATGCCTTGACTCTTTCTTCCAAGACCAACCATCACCCTTTCCACCATAACAACAACATTTGAAATTTTTGGAGTGGGTGGTGATGAACATCAAGAAATGTATATGATGGACACCAACTCAAATGAGTGGTAACTTGATCTGAGTTTGAAATCTGGCTTGACATAAGGAATAATAGTCTAATGATAAATTCGACAGTCTTCCTTACCATAGATAGTGACTAGCTTCCTTTTAACCACAAACTTCACACTTTGATGGAGACTTGATGGTACAGCTTCAACAGTATGTATCTAGGGACGACTTAGTAGAAAATCAAATGTGGTGGGGATGTCTGTCTCTTGAAAGGGGATATTGAAATTACCGGCTCTATTTGCATATCAAGGTGGATCTCCCCAATCCACTCCTTCTTTTTCTCATTAAAGGCTCGCACGGAGGTCTTCGCAGGATTATTTCATGAAGAATTGTGAATCTAAATACTATGTGAGTTATTAGATATCATTGGGACTTGAAAAATACTTAGAGTGTTTGAATAACTTAAATGTGATTGTAATTTTTGTTATATTGCTTAATTTATAGTGGAATTTATTGATGCTCTCCTCGTGGACACTACAATCGAACCATGTAAATGTAGTGTTTGAATTATTTTCTTGTTCTGTTTATTTATTGTTCGATCACTCGTTTTCCGCAACAAAAACACTCCTACCAAATTTGAGAGCTTGTCTACATCATTAGAAAATACATCAGGCATTAAAACCTTAAACGAGGCTTTTGTTGGCATCTAGTGGTCGTAGGACGGGACAAAAATTTATAATTTGATAAAGCTTTATGAGGCAAATTTTAGCGAGCATCTAATAGTCAAGGTTGGCCTGTCGTCTCGTAAGTTGTGAGTCATTGCATAAGTTGATCTATGACGATCGACGACATTACAATTTTGAATAATCGATGTGGATGGACTTTTAGGCGATCATAAATGCAAGATCATCGTCATGAACTTTGAAAGTTGACCGGCAGCCCGACCGGCAGCCCGACAATTAATATGTACATCATAAACGACACAAGGCCATGTCGAATGACCTTGCTTTTCTGTGTTCGCCCATTTTTCCTTCGTCCTAGTAAGCTTGACCTCCTAAATCCTACTTTCATTTGAATTCGCCTTCTTAAAAGCACTGATCCAACTAACATTCTCTCATCTAGAGTTTCAAGCAAAGCGAGACAGGAATCACTAACGTGGATATCAGCCTTTCTACATAGCACGGTCCACATTGAGATAAATAATTGTTAATAGTAGTTTTTTAGAAATTTTCTTTTTCTTTTGTTTTTCCTTTTTCACTTATCTTCTATTTTTCTTCTTAACTTTTTAATTTCCTTTTCTCTTCCTTTCTTTTCTTTCTTCTTTTTCCGTTTTTCTCTCCCCTAGCCATCATCAAGCCTCAAGGTCGTCGGCCTTGAGTGAGGGTCACCCTTATCTAGGCTGATGAGAGCAGCTTTTTACTTACATGGATGATACAAGAAGCCTATTTATAAGTATATTTATAATCATGTATTACCACCTCTTTGTTGACCGACTTAGACATTTAGATAACAGCTAGACATTCATTTGCTATTCAAGATTTTCTCGGCCAATATTGACTGACATTGGATGTTCGCGGTGTTGTCAAGCAGCACTTCTCGACAAAAATCAGCCACCGCCGAAGACTTTTTACAGCCTGGCATTTCTTGCTTCCCATGGGACTATAGAATTTTACACAAAAAAGGGTAAACAATTCAACATTTTCTGAACTCTACCAGCAAATCGAGAGCTCGTCCACATCAATAGAAAATACATGAGGGATCAAAACCTTGAATGAGGTTTTTGCTGACATCAATCAGCTGTGGGACGGGAGGATTATAACTTAATCGTACAAAATTTTACGAGACAAATTTTAGTGAACATCTAGTTATCAAGATTGGTCTGTTGTCTCAAGTTATATTACTGCATAAATTGATAACAATGACTGATGACATTACAATTCTAAAACGATTATTCTGTAGCTATATTTATTTCAATCTACTTGAAAACCACAACCATACTGAGTTTCTTGCGTACACAATTCGCACTCCTTTCACTTATTTAGGGTATAAAACTAGCACTCAATTTCATGCCATGGACACTAACATGCGTCCTATACAGCAAATTCTGGAATAAGTCAAATTTTCAGTTCCTCGAGCGAATTCTTTCCTTTCTGGAAGCACTCGTAGTTGAAAGCAGCAAAGTTCCTCACACTTCTATACAACCTTGGGCTACTGTGGTGGACTAATTGATCGAGCGGTCCGATCTCTTTCTCTGCTTCTGGCTCATCAAGCATAGCGACCGACATCCTCAACTTGTTCCCGTTTGTCAATACCCTGTGCAAGGGGCTCTTGAACATTCCATTTGTCATTACCTGCAAATATAGTCGCCAATCATATCCATTGACATACTAAAGACTGATATGTAAGAGAGCTTGCGCAACATGTGTATATGCTAGGTCAAACTAATTAATACTTATGGGCTGATCGTTTAACAGATTCTATGCCTATATTTAATCAAATGAATAAATAGAGCGGCAATCACTTCCACAGAAAGTAAAGCATATAGTTGCTCAAATGATGTCCATTGTTGCATACGCCTAGGTTTGCGTTTTTAGACCCTACTGATGTAACTTTCCGGATGTTTTTGTTACATGGATGCAGAATGCATACCTGCATCAGACCGCCCAGATTGATGACGAGAGCGTGGGGAATAACGGGAACTGTGTGCCACTCGCCATCTGTCAGGACTTGGAGGCCTTCCACCTCTTTGTCCTGCAAAAGAATTGTGATTGTGGATCTGTCTAAATGAGGTTTGACGCCCAGAACTTCATCCCTGGAGCACGGCGGGTAGAAATTGATCCGTGTTTCCAATACTGGCTGGTCTCCAAACTGGTTCAAGAAGCTGTTCTCTTCTAACTCAAGTGACCTGGCCATCGCCTTAGAAAGATCATTCATCACTGATCTTATCTTGAGAGCATACTCATGCAAGGTTTTACTGTCAATAAGAAATAGAAGAAAGAATGAACACATTCAAATCACTGTATATAACATCATGATGGAAATAAGCAGTTGTGCCAAATCATGCTATTGCTGTTAGGCTTGCAGATTTCGCATCTTACATCTCCAGACTTTTGGGTAGGTTATTCTTTGTGCATCTCTAATTTAATGGAACCACATGATCACTTCTTTCAAAACAATATTTTTGGATGGTGCTGTTCTTGTGAAATCATGTTGAATTAGCAAGGAATTCCCATAGAGAAACAGCAGCTTTTCATTTTCCGTGAGTATATACGACTGCAACTTGGGTACATGAAGCAGAAATTTGGCAATTGCATGTAAACATACCCAAAATCGGCAGGATTTTCAGGCCAAAGATTCATCCTCCTTTGATCTTCGGGAAATACTCTAAGTAACAAGCGGTAGCAACAGGTTTCAGCTTGGTTATCAGATACAACCAAGTCATTTCCATAACCATAAGCCTCATTTGGAGATCGTGAATATTTCTGTTTCTCTTCAACTGGCAATGCAAAGAACTGTTGAGCAACTTCACGCACTTTGTCAAGACATTCAACTGATATTCCGTGTCCAGTGGCCTGAAATTTAGGAAACTATGTTCAACTTGAAGGCTCTAGCATATTTTTATGGGGGAAAAACAGCTGCCAAAACCTAATATTGATGAAAACATATCTTGACAATTTGTTCGCATAAGAAAATGAGAACCATGGAAACTCAATAATGGGCGAAAGAGGGTGTGGGAAATCTAACTCAAGACTTCCTGAGCATGCAACGACCATGCAACTATTTGTTTTAAATGTTAAGCAGTCAGACTACAATTTATAAGTCATTGTATAGCAATATGGAGCAAACCAACAGGAATTAGCCACCCAAAGTAGAGAAGCTTTTTTTCCCTCTACACTAAAATATAGAGAAGCCGAAAAAGGAGCAACCATCACTGAAAAGAACCAGGTTTCAGTAAAAAGTTTGTATTATGTAGCCCCAAAAAAAAACCAAAAAAGCTGAAAAAGGGAAAATCGGCCGAAACATATTGCAGAGATAGAAACCTGGAAGCATCCACAAGAGCTGAGAATTGATCTGAGTTTCTGAAGTTCATCTTCTGAGGACAGAAGGCTGATATCAATCACTGGGAATGTAACGGGAACATCACTGTCTGTTTCATAAACCATCGTAAGTTCTACTCTGAGGGGGAGAGGAACAGAGAGAGAGGGAGAGAGACCTTGGCCTTGCTTCTTGGTGTTTTGATTTCGATGAGAAAGAGTTGGGGAGAAGGAGCTTATTTATACTCGTCTTGAATGATGGTCAAAAACTTCAGACCGGCAAAAAGATACCGTCTCTCACTCTCAATGTTCCATACGTGGAGGAACACAAGGGACCCAGTTGCTCCCTAACCTTGAATTCATTATCTTGGAAACATCAGCGCATGTGAAGAGAGAACTTTTTGTGGACAGACATCAAAACTTCGCCTCTCTTTTCATGCTTCTTAAGGTTCAGAACACTCCCAGCAAATTGAGAGCTTGTCTACACCAATAGGAACATCAGATCTAAAACCTTGACTGAGGTTTCTGCCAACATCTAGCGGTCGTGGGATGGGACGAAAATATATTATTAGATAAAGCTATATAATGAAATTTTACAAGGCAAGTTTTAGCAAGCATCTAGTTGTCAAGGCCGGCTGATGACATTACAATTCTGAAACAATTATTCTGCGGCTATGTTTCATTTAATCTTCTTGGAGACCACAACCATACTGAGCCAATGTATTCATTGATTGTTTCTCAACAATCAATGTAACAATCAATGTGAACGGACTTTCAAGCAAGCATAAACGCAAAATCATCGTCGTGTAAGCGGATAAGATTAATTGAAGTGAAGTTCTTATCTTGACCCGCAGAAGAGTATGTTCCGACAAGGAACCTTGCTTTTCTGTGTTCGCACATTTACGGACATGGCGTAAATAATTGACGCCAGAGATGACACGAAACCTAGCAGTCCCAGTCTTTTTCTCTCATCCTAGTAAGCTTGAACCCCTAATTAGAAATTCCACTTTGACTTGAACTCGCTTTTTTAACCATACCTTCAATTATTCGTCCCTTCCTCTCACCGACCCACCTAACATTCTCTCTCCTAATTAAACACATGCATCCCCCAGAACCCTCTTCATCCTTCTCAGCAGTATAGATTCGCTGTCTCCACACGCAAGACCTGCGCACAAACACATCCCATACGCATTTTTGAAATTCCAAAAAAAAAAAATTAAAATTAAAAAAGAGGGAGAGGATTAAGAAAGAAAGTAAAGATAAATGGGGTCTGCCACTAAATGACCGATGTGTCGTGTGTAGAAAAGCATTCCTCTTAATTCTTATCCGCGTAATGACTTTTCATTAGAAAGCTAAGCCACTTGGTTTTGCTCTCTATCGTTTGACATTAACCATGTTTTCGGTGTTGAATTTTTGAGATATTTATAGATATAAATTTTGTCCCTCAGCTTCTTAAATTTTGCATTATCCTCCAATTTTGTGAAAAGGGTAATCTTTTGGTCCTTTCTTTCGACTCACTTGTCAGCCAATTTGACAACTATAGAAAAAAGGAGATTTTCACGAGGCGTATAGGCTATATGAACTAAAGCCTTTTGTCTCGGCAATTGTTCAATCGTAAGGTGAGAGAACTGCCGAATTTAGTGGAATTATTCAATTAATATGAGAGGCATGGGAAAAATAGTTAAATACAAAATAAAAGTTGGAAAGTTTCGCACAAAATCTTAAATTATATTCAAGCATAAAAGTTGGTATGATATATGGCCTTCTGCCCCAAATGATGCTTCTAATTTCTGAGCTTTTTTCTTCAAGAGTTTGATAAGAGGCATGCAATGAAGGTTTACAAACTTTGATGATCCATGTAAATTGACACAATTCTCTTTGTTATTTAAACAAGCCCACAAACTCAATTGTCTAGTATGTAAGTCCCATTATATACTTTCTTAATTCATTATTCTTACTCTAAAAAGTTGAGAGTTATTCTACAAAAGCTGACGCTGAAAGTGCTCATTCTCCGTGTATTTATCTGTTCTTGTAGCTATTAATTAATAAAAATAAACGGATAAATAAGCATAAGAACAACAAAACATCCTCCGGAGAATTCAGTTGACTTGCAGCAGATCTTCTCTACATCACAACTATAAAGTTTAAGAAACAATTACAAATATAGGGACTTAAAAAAACTACACCTATTGAAATGAATTTCTTGTATAAAAAAATAATTACAGCATGAAAAAAGAATTACAGCTTCTATTTGAAATGAGTTGTACTTAAACATCAGAAAACAACTCTTTTAACTTCATTTATTTTACGAGAAGAAATGAAAGTATTCCATTTGAAGCAATATTCCCCTTCTTTTTTATATCATGAATACTTAATGTGGGACGATGCTTTGTTCTTCTACTAGCTGTGACCTTTTGCAGTTTGATTGACAAAAGCGAGGAAGGGGATGAACTCGATCTTACTGCATTCGTTGCAGATGAGCTGCTCTATTTACATTTTTCTTAGGTAATCGTTTACTTCCCAAATGTAATAAAACGATAATGATTTATCTTCCTATTTAGTCGAGTATTATTTGTTGGACATAAATTGCGTAATCCCAAGATCTCCATAACTAGAACAAGAACATGCATAATTGAGTAGAAAAATTAACGCACTTGTTTTGGGATTCATTGTTTTTGAAGTGGAAGCGGAAACACAATGTTCCACGCACAAGTCCTTCTCTACGCACAAGTCCTTCTCTTCTATTGCCATCCGTATCACTGGCTCAATGAGACGCCCCCTCACGTTTAGCGTTAGGTAAACGCCCCTTAGGTTAGGATACATGTGAGAATTAAGGTTAGAGGAGAGACGTGAGCACTATTTATAGAGTTTCCAGCCAGTCCCTCTCATTATGGGCCAGGCTCAACTCGGCCCACACTAGCCAGCCCATATTAGACTAATTAAGAAACCTTCTATCTCACCTTAGACCAACCCTGTTTTACGGTAACCGTAAAAACAGTAAATTACAATATCAATTAATTTAGTCAACATTAGAAAAACTCTTACATTCTCCCACTTGGACTATGTTAATTGAAATCGTATTGTATGTGCACACATTTGGTCCAGAGATAATTCTTAATAGTCAATCATATCCCATAAAGTCTTAAACACCGAATCATGGCGGTAACTACATGTATACACACAAAGCCTTCCATGGTCACGAATGTTCTCAACTTTATTGATATGGATTCAATATAGTAGTGTGTCAAATGGATAACATCTCTCATAGAGAAATCCCATTTGTCAGTCACAATTTTCTTACCTTAGGTGTCACAAAAACTTGTGCCACTAGAGAATGCTTTATGATTCCAATGAACCCACATATGTCTTGTCTTTATGGTTAATATTTCTTTATGTATCACAAGATATATGCACAAGACTAATAACCGAATGCCCCTAGCCTTCACTCAAAATTTATACAATCCCTTGAGACTTTATCAATATATATTCAACATAATAACAACACATTCAAAATATTTTATTGAATGCAAAAATTGATACATATCAAACCGTTACAAAGTGTAACGAACACAGATGAAACATTTATCAGAATAAAACCAAAATAGCTCCCACTAAATAACAGTATCCAAAAATACTCATAGGCATATGCTAATGACATGTCACTCAAATACACATGCGCGTAGGCCTTTAGTTAGTGGATCTGCAACCACATTATCTGTGAAAATATGTTATATTATAAGTTACCTTTCTGTACCGTTTCTTTATGGTCAAAAAAATATTTGACCACCATATATTTAAACCCCTTGAGACTTTTCTAGTAAATAAATAATACTACAAATTTGCTATCTCAATACAACCATATGGATCTATCCATAAAGTTAAAACAATCAACTCTTTCATGAGGTTCTGGAGCCTAAAAGCCTAAGTAACAGCCTAAAAGAGTGTTACTAACACTGCTTACATAGTAGAAGATGGCATATAATTTTATTTATTGCACTTACTGCTACATAAATATGTATTCCGTTATTGATTGCATTTTATCAAAATAGCCAGCAAAGTTTACATCTAAATACCCTACTAACTGCAAGAATTGAACATGTCTATAAATTAGCATATAATCTCTTGTTTTCTTTAAGTACCTTAAAATTTTCTTGACAGTAACCCAGTGATCATGTCCTGGATTTGACCGATATCTGCCTAGAGTCTTGTCACAAAGACAACATTTAGTTTAGTGCAAATTCAAGCATACATTATACTTTTAAATGCACTGACACAAGGTACACCATTTAATTAGATTTTCTCAATATCTAAATAAGGACAATGTGATAGATTTAATCCATCAAACAACAGGAGCAATTCCTGGCTTGCAATAATGTATATTGAATATTTCCAATATACAATCAGCAAATGTCCTCCGAGAAAATATAATATAATATCGCAAAAACAATCCTTACAGACCTTAGCACAAAGGATATAAGATATCATAATGTCACAACTTGTAAGCAAAATATTATGTACATAAAATAAATTTCCTCCCACTAACCTTGCAGTATATTGAATTACTTTGTTCCCAATTGAACAAAATAACAACACTATGAAACTTTAATAATATTTTCTGGAAACTTCCTTAAGATCATGAATTAGAACTTTTCAATCTATACACAAGTTTACTTGAATCTGCTGCAAAATCATCCAGTTGCACAATATAAATTTTGCATCTATTTGGCGTAACTTTATATCAAAATAAATTATTAATGTCACGTTCACTCTGAAAAAATATTTAAAGAAATAATTATTTCTTCACTATAAACAACCCACCCATCTTTCAGAGTTAAAACTTTAGTTACCAATTTGGCTTTAAATTCCACAATCTTTCTTTGAAATTCTTTTAGTTTTGTACGCCAATTTGCAACTAATGAATTTATGATCTTCGGGCAATTCAACAAGCTCCAAAACACCATTATGTTTCATAGATTGCATCTCATCTTTCATCGCATCTAACCACAAATCTGATTGAGGACATGAGATGGCATCAGTATAAGTCACGGGATCAACAACACAGCCTATATCATAATCATGCTCTCTCAGGTAGACTAGATAGTCTGGTGGTATAACTGAACATCTTTCTCTAGTTGATCTTCTGAGTGGAGCTACTTCAACCTCATTCTGAATTTGAGGGGCTTGAGGAATTTCATCAGGATCTGTCTCAACAATAGGATCATGTGTCACAACAGGCTCAGTTTGTGGCGCAAAGGCTCCATAATTGTCTGCACAAGATGAGACAGGGATCTAGTAATTCCCACCATACTATCATCTTCGATAGCTTGTGAGCAGCTACCATTTTCAGCTACATCAAATTCCAGAAATTTTGCAGTCTGAGATTCCACAATTATTGTACCTCCATTAGGGTTATAAAACAGATACCCATTTGAATGATCTGGGTAAGACATGAAGTAACACCGAGTAGTTTTGGAATCCAGCTTACTCAATGTTGGATTATATAACTTCACTTTTGTTGGACATCCCCAAACTTTAAGATGATTCAAGCTAAGTTTACGTCCAGTCCACAACTCAAAATGAGTCAATGGAACTGCTTTAGTAGGAACACGATTTAGAATATAAAGAGCTATTTTCAAAACTTCTCCCCACAGAAAATTAGGTAAATTGGTTCTACTAATCATACTTCTCATCATGTCTATAAGAGTACGATTCCACCTTTCAGCTACACTATTTTGTTCAGGACTTCCGAGCATAGTAAATTGACATATTATCCCAGAATTCTCTAAGTATTTAGCAAACTGCCCTTTAAGTTGGCCAGCATCACCGTGCCTACCAAAATACTCACCACCACGATCAGATATGACAATCTTAATAACTTTTCCCAACTGTTTCTCCACTTCAGTCCGAAAAATCTTGAATTTATCAAGAGACTCGGACTTTTCTTTAATCAAGTATAAGTATCAATATCGGGAATAGTCATCAATAAATGTGATGAAATTAAAATTTCTGTACAAAGTAGCTGTGTATGGTCCACTAATATCAGTGTGAATAATCTCCAACAAGTCTGAACTTCATACAACAGATTTCTTCTTTATCTTAATCATCTTACCTCTACAACAGTCTACGCAAGTCTCTTGATCATCTTTAAGAGTAGGCAAAATATCAGCATTTATAAGCCTTTCTACTCTATCTTTAGAGATGTGATCAAGACGTTTATGCCACAATGCATAAGATTGTTCCTTAGGTAGAGACCTTTTGGAAACAACCTTTTCAGCGGAATAAGCAACATATATGTCATTGAAAGATAAGCTCAATCGATATAATCCATCGGATAAATTGCAACACACAATCTTATTTGAATCATAAACATGGAAATAATATTACTCTTTATTTCAAAAGAGTATCCACACATGTCCAAACAAGACACAGAAACTAAATTCCGCCTAAAAGAAGGTATGTAAAAAGTGTTTCTTAACACCATCCGAAAACCAGAATCTAAAAACAAAATAACATCTCCCACGAACTCAACGTCAACTCCAACGTTTTTTCCAACAGTGAGCTTTGATTCATCATGATTTGGCGTCCTTCGGTTTATGAACCCCTGAATAGTAAATGCAACATGATTAGTTACATTACTATCTAGCCACCAGGAATTGGTCGAAACTTCAGATAGATTGGATTCATAAACAAATGCCAAAGAATCATTACCTTTAGGCTCTCTCTTATTTCTCTTAGACAACCAAGCCTTAAACTTGCTGCAACGTTTCTTCACGTGTCATCTCTCCCTACAAAAATAGCAAAGAACACCATCCTTCTTGGTGAATGCTTTCTTAGGACTCTGAGTGTTAGAAAGACCTGCACCTCCAGAACTCCCTTTCTTGTTGGAAGGACCAGCAACTTCTGAATTGCTTTTGTGGGTATAGTTCTTCAACTTCTTATCCATGTCACTTGCAGAACTAGAAGCATAAAGAGCAATATGTCATTTATCTTTCTTCAATTTCTCTTCCTCTGCCACCAACCTCGCAATCAGGTCATTAACAGACCAGGTTTCATCTTGGGAACTATAATTGGTCTTGATAATCCCAAAATCAGGAGGAAGAGAATTTAGAGCTTGATAGACAATGCAAGCAGTAGGAATTTCAACATTGAGAGTCTGAAGCTTTGTTTGTAAATCAATCATTCTCAGAACATAATCTCTAACTCCACCAGAACCATCATACGTCATAGTAAAAAGTGTTTGCATGTGTGTTCCTATCTCAGCATTAGGTGAAATACGGTTTCTTGCCATCAAAGCTTACATCATCTGCCTAGCATTGCAGTCTGCAGGCAAACCACTTTTCAAGTGTTCCTGAATGGAACTCTTCATGGACAGCAAGCAAATTCTATTGCTCTTTTCCCATGCAGCAAAATTTGTTTTTTGAGCCTCTGTACTCTCGGCAGTCAAATCTGCCGGCTGATCAGTAGTAAGAGCCATATGAACATCTGTCATCTCCATAGCAAACAGAAAATTCTATTTCCATCTCTTAAAATTCGAACCAACAAGAACCTCAATGGTAACGGAGTTACCATTTACAGAAAATGTGACTGAAAAACAAGCAGTATATATAATTAGCATCATGTGAACATTGTGTAACTTGACGTACAAGTACATATCCAGAGAGTTACATGCAAAATCATATAATCACCTTTGGGTAGAATACATGACATGCAATTGTACACTCCCCACATAATAAGAGTTATGAGAATATATTCCAATCTTCGTGAATTCATCACATTTGGGTATATGAACCATTAGGATCGATCACTCCTCCATCACACTATCATGTAACCCTCCATGAACTAATACACAATCACCTCCTTTGGGAGTATAACTATGCATTAGACCAGGAGACATCTCAATCAAATATACGAGATCGAAATTTATCAAACCCAATCAAGTGTGCCACTTTGGCGGTCACAACTTAATTGAATCATTGAAATTCTCTCATACCAAGGATATAATCTTTACATCTCACATACACCATATACATGTGATTTAACTTTAATGATAGGGGCATCATATCACTCAAATCACATGCTATGCTAATTACACTGCCTTATTCATTAATAAATACAATAAAGTTTAATTTTTATTAATGAATTACACTATGTGATAACATATCAGTAACCCAACACATGCATTTCCAAAAACACAGGGAATACAAAAAAAAACGCAAAAATACACTAAAAATTCACGTATTTAGGGTTTTGCATGTATTTTCACATCCATAAAATCATCAAACATGCAAAATAAATACACCATGACGTAGAGAGTAATCATACGAGTCCATCTCCGCTGGCCACTCGCGAATCAGAGCCTCCACGCGCCCACACGCGCCGCCTGAGTGCGCGGCACGTGTTCGACGCCTAGGCGCGTGGGGGCGCGTGCGGCCTCCTCCGGCGAAGCGCCACCCACGGTTCTCTTCATCTCGTCGAGCCCAATCCGAATATGTAATTTAATTTAATTTTTATTGAATAAAAAGTCTCGAAAATAAAAAATTATGGCAAGATCCGTACAAATTAGGACAAAATCAATTGCGTTCGTGTTCTAGGGTTATGAAGGCTCTGATACCACATGTTGGACACAAATTGCGTAATCCCAAGATCTCCATAACTAGAACAAGAACATACATAATTGAGTAGAAAAATTAACGCACCTATTTTGAGATCCATTATTCTTGAAGCGGAAGCGGAAACACAATGTTCCACACGCAAGTCCTTCTCTTCTATTGCCCTCCGTATCACTGGCTTAATGAGGCGGCCCCCCTCACGTTTAGCGTTAGGTAAATGCCCCTTAGGTGAGGATACATGTGAGAATTAGGGTTAAAGGAAAGACTTGAGCACTATTTATAGAGTTTCCAGCCAGTCCCTCTCATTACGGGCCAGGCTCAACTCGGCCCACACTAACCAGCCCATATTAGATTAATTAAGAAACATTCTATCTCACATTAGACCAACATTGTTTTACGGTAACCATAAAAACAGTAAATTACAATATCAATTAATTTAGTCAACATTAGAAAAACTCTTACATTATTGTCTTAATCAAACCCATAAAAGAAATATATTATTGTCTTAAAGGAAAAAATGAAAAAGTAGAGTCTCGCGGCATCCAACAGCCCCACGAGTAGGCAGTAGAGTCCATGAAGTATGTATTGCTCATATATTTCTATTTATAGAAATGTGGATAGTGTTGAACAATCAATCATCTCAACAAGTTTATTTGAAATTGAACCTAGTAATTTTCTAACGCGAGAGGATCTTTCAAGTAGTGTGCGAAGGCAGTTTTTTTGCTTAAGGTTATGTTGTCTTCATTAGAAGGTTAAAGAGAGACAAACATGTTCTTCTTGGTTGCTATAGGAAGATAATTATCGTAATCGACATAATATTTCTCATTACTCCATGTAATGAAGCCAAAGATAATTTTTCATGTAATAATGTTTTAGGAAGCATTTTTCTTTTGGATTTGCATTATAACAATAGATGTTTAGAATTTTTAATGTATTAACTTTGCTTTTTTTATTTTTTATGTAAAACATCTTTTAAAAATATTTCAGTAATGCCCTAAAAATAAATAAAACTATCGAATTTCATGAATAAAATAAAAGTGAAGTAGTCAAAATATACAGACCATATTGTAATGACAAACATTAAAGTTATTATAGAACCAAATGCATTCATTAAAACAAGTAGATGAATCTTTTCACTCTTATTTGTACTTAGCTTAAATTTAGAATAATAGTTTTCTGGTGCAAAATAAAGAAAAAATAAACGAGTAGCTCATTAAAACAATAACTAGATGGTTATCTGCTAAATACACTAATTCTTAAAAAAAAAAAAAAAAAAGAGAGGGACATTAATTTCATCCATAAGGGAATAAACAGAGAATGAAGAAACCAAAAAAGAAAGAAAAAGAGATAAGAAATAATCTCTTATTGAGTAGTCCCACATTTAACTTCTTCTTTTTCTTGGTCGAAAGGATAATTTCATTACTAATTCATAGCCGTTCCACAACTTAATCCAAAGTCAATACATAATAAATTCCACAGTGGGCGAGGGGGGTCGCATAGTCAATATTTCGTTAGTGATTCGTCCTTGTGAGTTTTGGCTATCCAGTCCGCAGGTTGGTTGGCCTCTCTTGGCACATAGGTGACTTGGGCCCTTGGAAGTTGGCCCAACATAGCCCCGCATTCTTCAATGATCCATTGCTCTGTCCATGGACTTGCCGCTCGGCCCATCACCAGTTCCACCAAAAATAGGCAATCAGTTTGTACTTCTTTTTTTTTTTCATGCAGTTAGTTTATACTTCAATTACCCAGTTTGAGATGTGCACTTCCTTCATTCCACAAGTCGCATCACCACAATGTTGAGAGCTAGGGTTTCTGATTGGAAGGCTGAATCGGCGTTGATCTCTTCTGCAAATTTGTGTATGATGATGCCCTTTGAGTTCCGACACATGCCCGCCATCGCATCGAATCTCCATTCATTCAGCCAGGAACCATCTACGTTGTATGTTAGCTTGCCGTGCTCTGGAAGACTCCATCTCGCAGGTACAGATCTAGTTCTTTGTCCCTGATATGATGTTTTCGGGTTCCATCTATCAAATAGCCTCCTCTTAACCTTTGCCTCTTCAATTATGGATGTCGGTCTCAGTTGATCCCCTCTAAAGACCCTTGTGTTGCGCTATTTCCAGATCTGCCATAGATTACCGCCGATCAGTTCCTATGTCCGGTGGTCTTCACGTGCGCTGAAGGCCTCAAACAACCATTTTTCTATTCGTGTAACTTCCTGAGGAGAGGTAGATAGCCTCGGTATTGGGTTTGACCAGATTTGTTATGTCCATTTGCAGAGTAGGAAGAGGTGCTTCGGTGTCTCTGGTGTTTGGCGACAGATGGGGCATAGTGGATCAAGTACCACCTTTCGCTTGTATAGATTTTCCTGTGTTGGTAGGGCGTTTATACATAAGCTCCATGTGAAGATTTTTATTTTTGGTGGAATGTTTAGATGTCAAATCATATTCCATAGCTTCTTGGGACGTTGGTAAGATGAGCATGCCCGGGTTTTGTTGCTATGTGTCTCTGCGTTGTGAATGGTATTATAATCGCTTTGCACCATATATATTCTTGAGCTGGTCTTGTCCCACATGAGCTTATCTTTCGTCATGGTTGGGTTTAGGGGGTCACAAGAATTCCGTTGACTAGAGCTTCAAGGGTAGACATATTTTGCTTATTCCACTATCTGGATGTTGGGTCGATTAGTTCAACCATGTAGTGAGGTTCGCCTAGGTTTATAGGACCGCCAATATACCCCCTTTTCAGCCATTTGTCTTCTTTGACCTTGATATACTCCCCATCTCCCACAGACCAGGTGAGTTGCTGCTTCAAAACTTTCCTCAAAGAATAAATTCTTTGACCTTGATATACTCCCCATCTCCCACAGACCAGGTGAGTTGCTGCTTCAAAACTTTCCTCAAAGAATAAACTCTGCCAACCGCAAGATGGTTTAGATCCTTTTTGTGCCTTAAGGAATACTTCGGAGGGATAGCATAAACCTTTTAGCACTTTTTCCCATAAGGTTGAAGGATCTTGTATGAGCCTCCAAGCTTGCTTAACCAGCATTGCCTTATTGAAAGCGATTAGGTCTTTAAAACCAAGGCCTCTACAATCTTTTCTGATTTTCAGCACCTCCCATCTCTTCCAATGTCTGCCAGTCTTCTTTTGACTACTCCTCCACCAGAATGTCGCTTTCTTATGTTCTATCACTCGATAAATCAACACCAAGATTTTGAAGATTGACATAGTATACCAAGGTAGTGCTTGCACCACTGTTTTGATTAGTACCTCTTTCCCTGCTCTTGTTATAAGGTTCTTTTTTTTCCACCCTTCGAGTTTCATGTTAACTCACGCTAGGATCCACGCGAAAATGCATTTCTTTGATTTACCCCAATCCGATGGGATTCCTAGGTATTTCCCTGTTTTTTCAATGATGGGAACCCATAATTCTTCTGCCATACTCCTCCTTAAATGCTGTGGACAGCAGATACTAAAGAATATACCTAATATGTGCAGGTTGATGGCTTGGCCTTGTTAGAGAAAACTCTTTTACTGTTTAGAAGTTGACAAAACATTTCCTTAGTCTAGTCTGAATACTCCAAGACTTTAAAGTCAAAGTTTGAAGATAGGTAGACTTTAGGATCAAAGTCTACTCACGCTGACAGATTCCAGATTGAACGACACTGAAAAATGAAGACTTATTCAAATGGGAGATTATCTTTGTTTCTTCAAGGTTTCGATTCAAATGACTCATTGATGACTTTATGGCTAAATATAGCACTTATATGATTGATTATCCTTATTGGAATCAATTCCGATAATCAAATCTTTTGAAAGGCAAACAAACTTGGAAGGTTCCATTTATGGAAAACAAGATCCTAATTGTATAGGCAAATAGGATTGACGGGCTTTTACCACATTCTTAAAATGACTCGAGATCTTCTTGATAGATTGGAAAAACTCATTTGGAAAGTGCCAACGGTCGTAAAGGCATGAAGGAGTATTTAAGACAGACTCTCTAATTGTATGGAGTAAAGCATGCATGAAAGAAAATTTTCAAAATTTGAAGCTTCCTAGTTCTTTGTCATTTCATTTGTTGAAGCTCAAATTGTACTCAAGAGAGAGAGCAAACATTTGTGAGACTTCGGAAGAGTGTAGTAGTCTCTGCGTTGTGAAGTCGAGATTGCATGACTGTAAAATCTCTTTTGATTCATAGTGGAATTCAACCAATAGGCTGTTAGCGTTGAAGAGTGGACGTAAACTTGATCTAAGCCAAACCACTATAAATCTTGTGTCTTTATTCTCTTCCCTAAACTCCTATAATTATTCGTAATTTTGTTTATTCGTTAGAGATTCAAAACTTACTAAAGTTCATTAGCTTTCAAACTCTGTTTCAATAGAAAAGTTTTTTTTTTTTTTACAAACATTCTTGCAAAAATTTCTTTTAACAACTATTCACCCCCCCCCTCTAGGTATTTGTACTAGCCCTTCCAAGCCTGGCACATGCTAAGTTTTGACATTCCTTTCTAGTGCCATCCAAAAAAATAAAAATATAGCATCATCTGCAAAATGTAGATGAGAGAGTGTAGGGCAGTTTCTATTCAATGTAATTCCCTTCAGTTTGCCTTCCCCTAATGCCTTATGTATAAGCATAGACAGAGCATTAGTCATAATAATGAATAGGTAGGGAGAGAGGGGGTTTCCTTGCATGATGCCTTGGGTTGGTTTAAATTCTTGGAGAGTTTCTCCGTTAACTATTATGTTGAATGTGACGGTGGAGATGCAAGTTTTGACCAAGGAAACCCAATGATCACTGAAACCCATAGTTGCCATACATTGACAAAGAAAATCACGCTCAACTCGATTGAATGCCTTCTGCATGTCTACTTTTAGGACCACTTGAAACTTCCCTTTTTTTTCTTATCTAAATTGGTGCAGCACATCTTGGACTATGAAGATGTTGTCTTGAATTTGTCTTCCACTAATGAAGGCATTTTGCTCCTGTTCTATCACCTCTAGGAGCCATAGCTTTAACCGATTAGCCATAACTTTTGATATAATCTTGTAACTAAAATTGCATAGATTGATAGTATTGACACCTGATTTTTAGTCGATGCATCATTAAAAGGCAAAAAAGGAGATTTGGGCGAAGAAACAACAAGAATGTGTATAAGAGAGTGGCCGCAAGGGAGTATAAGGGAACAAAAGGAAAGCGTTTATTATTTAATTGTATTACAAAGGAAGGAGGAGATATTTGGTTTTCTAGTTGTTCTGCTTCTGCAAGGCTGAGAACTCTTGCCTACTTATTGGCAAGTTTCACCAACGTAATGCCCGCGATTTTAGATTTTTAGTCATACAAGTTTTTACTTCAACAAAGATTTGTTCAGTCCTCAATTTGACATATGAAGAAGATTTTTTTAACCTACACTTTTTGACATAGTGTAAGAGATTTTTCTGGAATATTTTGAAAATGGATCACTTAATTTTGACAATCTATATCTGGTAAAAATATCCTTCCACACTATATAAGTAGACATCTAATGAACACGTCTCCCTCTGAGCACCGGGCTTGGTAATGTCCATGTCCAAGACTGGTGTTCTCTCTTTGGTCGTGCCTTCAAACTTGGGGTTTTGAGGTAGTACAGCGAAGTAGATTTGTGTCGCTGTTTGTTGAGGATTTGTGCGTACCTTGTTTTACCCTTTGCTCGAGGAGTGTTGCTGCTCTTGTATGTGTTGTGATTGGAGTAATGTGGGTGTCCGAAAGCCTCTCAAGTGTGGATTTTGCTATGTAGAAAGGCTGTCTTGTGTGCTAGATTGCACTTTATGTTTAGTTCTGTTCACGCTTCCTATTTACCCGAATTTCTTTGGCCCTCTGTTTTGATAAATTTTCCTACTTTAAATTTGGGTGCTTCTACGGAACTGCTACATAGGGATCCTAGTCATTAGATCATCACAAGAATAGATTTTTCGAAGTGTTCGTGTAATGTGATGCTTTGCAACGCAATTGTGTTTCGTTGCTACTCGATACAAGAACCGTTTCCTTGAGGGCCAGGGACATAGAAGGGTCCTCATGAGCTTCAGTCTGATCTTGTCTTCTCCATGCAGAGCTTTTTTGCTGAAAATAGGATGTGGACCTGTTGATCACTACCTGTGCATACTGGGAAGAATATGAGCATTATCTCGGATATAAACATGTGTCTCTTGACGAGTAAATTTGCCTAATAGAATTCGGTGGAAGTTTTGAGCTAAGGTTACGTTAGAACATTTAAATAATAAACTACGCATTTATCTAATAACTCAAACTTTTAGAACAGTTGGCATTGGCTCTACAAAATCTAATAGGTTATCACTAACGAAGGTTAAGTGGGCAAACTCAAATCAAACTCCCTTTTTCAACATGATTTTTGGATCATCTTGGCTCATGGTTTTAAGCCTCTTAACCCCATTTGCTTCATGTTGCCTTTTTTCTTATTTTGGGCTTGAGGTGACTTGTTTTGCCTGTTTCCTCCCAGTCAAATTTTGGTTTCCGCTATTACTTTCAGCATGTATCAATTTAGGAAAGCTCCTCTCTGCTATCCCACCTGCAATCTAAAACCGATGTACTGGTTGCTGCTGGAAGCATTTCGATGCTCATGATCGTTGAAGTCGACTCATGCACGTTGTTGTGCCCTAGGAATGCTGCTGGAAGCATTTTGATGCACTCTGTCGTGATCATTGAAGTCAACTCATGCACGTTGTTGTGCCTTAGGGATAGAGTTTGTCTTTCTTTTTTCCATTGAAGAACCCTTCTCTCCATGGTATTGCAGGAATGGATTTGTCTTTCTTTTTTTACCATTGAAGAACCCTTCTCTCCATGGTATTGCAAGAATGGAAGCTAGCCTCGAGTCACTGACCTCCTTATCCAGTCCATCAATGATTCCCTCAATTATCATTAAAGAAACAGTTCTGCAAATGACCGAAAGGCAGGATGATTCTAGGAATGCCTGAACTACTGTTCATCTGCAGCTGTCTTCCTGTCATATCGGCGCTGGGGCTTACTCACTGTCCACGTTCGAAGTATGCAGATGATATAATTCCTGTCGCAGCAGCAGCCATACAGTCAATACATCTCCAATATCTATTTTCTTGTTGAATAGAAACTCTGCACAGGTGCCATGGCCGGAGAGAATCACAGAAGTGGAAACCATAGTCGGAAGAAGATAGTTCCTGAATCCCATAAGTAATTACGTAAAGTTACGCAGATGCTCGACAACTATAAAAAATATTTCCCTCAATAACTAAGCCATTCTTTTCATTTATTGATCTACTAGGCATTTCGAAATGGAAATTTAGTTTCTAAATCAATTGACATCTAAAAGCTGAATCAACTAATGCCCACGAAGAAAACAAAGATTAATTGTAATTTTTTATTTCCTTAATTTGGTTTTGCTAGCTATTTATGCTTAACGAATCGCCAAATTGTGAACCCTTTTTACTAAAGTAATTTGCTTTTCTAATAGGAGATTGGTTTTTACACCTCAGGTGTGGCGAAAATTACCATTTTGTATTTGATAAAAAGAATCTTGCTGTCAGTACTATCCATAATCTTGCTTTGAGAATTTTCAAATACAAAAGATAAAAGTTAAAAAATACCCATGCAAAGATTTAAGACTCATAATCTAATATAAAAAAAAAAAAAAAGTCTCAAAAAAATTATCTCGCATCACTCAATTTTCTTCGGGTTTTATTGGATGGATGATCGACGAAAGAGAGATGCGCAGTATAAAGAAGACTTCTTCTTCGAGACCGAGCTTAGTCATAAATCTTTTTTTATATTCCTTCATCTCTCCAAAGTACACGTTGGATTTATTTTTAATGGATTATGGTGTTACATATATAATTAACTAAAAAAAGATCCAAGAATGTCAATTAATTTTCCTCCCCTGGAAATTAAACAGTGAATGAAATGAGATTATTATTTCCAAAACTCGCATGAAATTGATTTTTTTGGTAAAAAAAGATACAAAAAAATTAATGTCTAAAATCTACAATCCCAACATTATAATTGAACAAAAACCTAAGCTAATTCTCTTGGAGGCTACAGGTACTATGCTTATCTACAAGCCGATTGCCTTCTTGAAAAACGTGATAAATTTTGAACTCTCTCTCGTCGCTGTGACGTTCTCTCTGCCGTCGATGGCTTCCTCTCTCGCTAAAGGTGAGTGTTCCTCCATCCCATCTGGTGATGGCTCCTTCATTCTCCATCCCGAATCGAATCCCATAGGGTAATGGATATTAATACTATCTCCTCACTTGATTAATCATCTATGTCACTCCATTTCAAACCCTAATATGGATAAATCGATCTCTGAAAACCTAACTTGGTGTTTCCCACAAATAGAACTCCCTTCACTTCCAACCAAACCTATCCTCCTCACCCAACCTTAACATCCACGGTATTTTGTCCCATCTTCAGCGGTTTCTACTTCCACAGCCACATGAAGGGTAACCAAGAAAACCAGCTCCGATTGCTGGCCCTTTGTAAACGAATGGACAATCTATGGGTTGCGGATGACATTACGGAACTGAATGCCCATATTCCTGCGGTTGATAAACAGGCTGATGAATATCTGTTATATGGGAAATTATTTTCGAAACCAAATGTCAATTTTCAAGCATTTTGGGATACCATGAAAAGGGCTTGGAAGGTAGAATAAGTTAGATGTGAGGTGATACAACAGGGTTTCTTCGCTTTCACATTTAAGTTAGTGGAAGATTAGAAAAGAATACTCTAGACAGGCCCCTAGTCCTTTGCAAGCAATTTGTTAGTATTACAAGAAGGAGACCCTATCGTTCCCGAGCATTGCTATGAATTCACCCACTGCTCTTTCTGGGTGCATTTGATGGGGCTTCCACGAGCTGCATTGTCGGAGGATTGTATTCGAATGATTGCTGGAAAAATGGGAGAGGTAGACGAAGTTAGAATTGATGCTAGAACCAATGGATCTCGAAAAACAGGTAAAGCGTAAGTGAGGTTAAATTTGCTGCATCCTCTTAAAACTGGCACAATTATTCATGTGGGAGATCAAAATTGGTGGATTGACTTTAAATATGAGAGACTACCACACTATTGCTATTCCATGGTTATATTGGTCACTATGCTAACTATTGTCCAACTATCCCATAATAAGATTCCGAACTTCCCCGGGACAAACCAGGGCGCTATGGCTCTTGGTTAAAAGTAGAGGTTAAAGATTTCAGCCCTTGTTGGAACAACTTTTATGGAGAGATAGATTTTACCTTAACTAAGGATGATATGATTCCCGAGACCCCTGTTATCCCTTCTAACAATGAATCGAACAGGAAAAGTTCATTTGATGGTAGTCAAGCCCTTGTGATTTACAACCCCGCAACACATATAACATCAGAAGTGTCAGTTATAGAAGAACTTGCTGCACAGAAGAAAGGAAAAAGAATATAGCAGAGTTCGGAACAGCCAAAGGGGCATTTATTGCAAGATGCAAGGGTAGTCAAATCTAGTTCAAAGAAACAACCACCCAAAAAAATTAAAAAGATTTGCTCCTTATGAAAAAAGGGTCTCACTAACGACCCTTGATGATATGGACCAACTTCTGGATACACCCATTCAAGTGTGGGAAGGCAAATCAGCAAGGGCTTTGGTGGCTAGCCCTAATAAGCCACCAAGGAAGCCATGAAAGTGTTAAGTTGGAACTGTCAAGATTTAGGTTTACCCTTGGCAATCCAACACCTTCGAGCCTTAGGGTGCGCATGACAAAATTTCTATTTTAGAAATTGATTTCTGGCCAAAAATTGATTTCTCAATTTCTATTCCCCGACAAGTTTCTGAGTAAAGAAACCCGTTTGATAACGACTTAAAATTTATATTTCTAGAACAAAAATCCGTTAGATAACAAAGCAAAATTTCTATTTCTAGGAATAGAAATTGGTTAGATAACAACATAGGAAATCCTCAAATACAAAATAATAGTCGAAATAATACTAATACATTACAAAAGTTTAAAATACAATTTCATGGAATTTGCTGCATATTATTATCCCTTGCCATTTTATTGGCAATGGTTTTCCTAAGCGTATTTATTTGGTTTTCCTCCTTGGTCAATGTATCGTTTACAAGCTCATCCTGCGTAGATTCAAACAAGTATTGCGGAAGCATGAATATGGGTGCCATCAATGGCACTTATATAACCCTATCATTTTATCAAAGACTAGGGCAAAAAAACGCTTCAAGTGCCATAACTTTGGCCAAAGGGACACTTAAGTGCCATAACTTACGAAAAGTACACTTAAATGCCACTTTCAAGAAAAACGGATCACTTTAGTGCCAATCCGGCCAAAATCCGGCCAAAATTTCGACATAGTACTTTTCTGGCGAACTGAGCTCAAAACAACGCCGTTTTGCACGCTGACGTGGCCAAAACGGCATCGTTTTGGGGCCGACGTGGGTAAAAAAAATTTAAAAAAATTAATTAAATTAATTTTAAAATTAAATTTAGTTAAAATATTTAAATTTAATAATTTTAAATTAAATTTAGTTGAAATATTAAAAATTTAATAATTTTAAATTTAAAAAAAAAAAAAAAGGGGGTGAGGCGGCCGAGGATTGGCCGCCCGCATGCCTCTTCCCGCCGGGAAGGGCCGGCGACGGCGAGGGAGGGTCGGCCGGGGTGGTCGCCGACCCTTGGCCGAGGCTCGCGAGCCCTCGCCGGATGCGGCAAGGGCTCGCGACCCTCGCCCGGATTCGGCAACCCCGCGAGCCCTCGCCCGGATCCGGCGACCCTCGGCGGGCGGCGACCTTGGCCGACCGGGCGAGGGCCGCGACCCTCCCGGATCTATGGCGAGGGCTACGACCCTTGCCCCGATCTCGGGGCGAGGGCTCGCAAGCCCTCGCCGCCGGCCGGCCGGGGTCGCCAGCCCTTGGCCGGGGCCCGGCGACCCCGGCCGACCCTCCCTCCGCCGTCGCCGGCCCTTCCTGGCGGCGGCGGAGCGGCAGTGGCGGCGACTAAAGGCTAATCCCTCAACCGCCTCCACCCTTTCCTTTTTTTAAAAAAAAATATATATATATATATATATATATTTCAACTAATTTCAAAATTATTAATTTAAAATATTTTAACTAAATTTAATTTTAAATTTATTATTTTTAAATATTTTAAATAAATTTAATTTAATTAATTATTTTATTTTATTTTTTTTGCCACATCAGCCAAAACGACGCCGTTTTGCCACGTCGATGTGCAAAATGGTGTCGTTTTGAGCTCGATTCGCCGGAAAAGTGCCACATCGACATTTTGGCGGATTCTCGCCGGATTGTATTATACAAGATTATCAACAAAATATAATTGATGTTATAAAGGAATATATGAGAATTCTACCTTGAAGTAACGTTTATGGTTAGGAACCAATCAGGGGAAGGTCGGTTTATTTTGATTCTCAAATTGAATCAGTCCAGTTGATCATCCTTAATTTCTTTATTGTTGCTCAATGAACCTTTAATGTCCCTTGCATAGCAAAGAGAGAGATTCTCTTGAATCTCTTGCTTTTGAATTAAAATTCAAGATTGTGTAACAATCTAATTATTTTGATTTTGCAAGAATTTTGAATCTATAAAGAAACAAGGTTAAATTTCTATGCACGTTTTTTATTCATCTATTGCGTAAGAACTTTTTCTTCAACTAGCCATACGCATGCCCTTTCTATGAGGAAAGAGCCCCATTGTTTTTAAGTAAGTATTTAAGAACTTTGGTCGTTTTTTAAAATTGGGGACCCATTCGATTGCCTTTCATCCTAAAGAGGAAGTTATAAACAAACAAAAAATTTTAAAAAAAATGAGCAAAATAAGAAAAAGAAAATTAACAATAATTTGTGAAGTTGTGGTTATGGTGAATTAAGTTAGCAAGAAAGCACAAGATTCTTTTATATGGTTTGATTTCAGCTTTTGATTTCTATTTCAGAAACTGAGGAGTTAAAAATTTCAGCTTCTGATTTCTTCGATTTCTTTATTTCTATAATAGAAATCTGTTTCAAAAATAGAGAAATCAAATGGCGTTACCAAATGGATTTCTATTCCAAACCTGTTCCGGAGAACGGAGAAATAAAGAAATCGAGAAATAGAAATTTTATCATGCGCGCCCTTAGTGACTCGTGAGAAACCTAATCTGATTTTTCTTATGGAAACGAAGAATCGCACCCGATGGTTGAAAGAATAAAAAAAAAAAAAAAAAAAAAGACTAAAGTTTTCATCTATGTTTGCTATGAATCCTATAGGCATTGCGGGGGGTTTGGCTTTATTATGAGATGAGTCGGTGCAAATCACGATTGAGTATAGCAGTCCTAAGGTGATTGATATTGTCTACACAGATGCTAGTAATGGAGTTAATGCGTCTACTAATTTTCAAGAAAGAGCCTCTCTTTGGAACTTACTTCGAGCTAGGTGATTTTAATGAAGTGTTGTATCATTGGGAGAAGGTGGGTCGACATCTAGTGGAAAGATTCCGAATGGCGGCATTCCAGAAATTTGTTGATTCATGCTCCTTAATAGATATTGAAAGTAAGGGGTGTGCATTCACGTGGACAAACAACAGGGAATGAGAGGAATTAGTCAAAGAATGGATTGATCGAGCATTTTGTAATCTAGAATGGTGGCTTCTATTTCCTAATGCCGAAGCTTTTGCATATCCAGCCATAGGTTTTGATCATGGTCCTATTCTACTATGCTTAAACTCACTTAAAAAGATACAACAAAGATTATTCAAATTCGAAGCTTACTAGTTAGATCACCCTGAGTGTGCAAATGTAGTGGAGAAGGCTTGGAAGGCAACGAATGGCCAACAAGGAAACCTGGTTAGGAAGACAAAACAAGTGACCCAAGAACTAAGAAAGTAGAGTCGGAGATCCTTTAAAAATGCATAAACACAGCTCGATCAGCTCAGAAACCAGCTTACTCAGATAATGAATAAGACAGACTAGATAAATATGAGGGAGGAATATCACAGATTAATTGAGAAAATAGGTACACTATGGTGTCAGGAAGAAATGTATTGGGGCATTAGATCTAGAATTAATTAGCTAAAATGGGGTGACCAGAATACGAAATTCTTCCATGCAACAACCATTCAAATGAGACAAAGAAACAAGATCAATATGCTACGGCTTGAGGAGAATGTCTGGAGCCGTGAACCCTAAATTATATCAAACAACATATCACAAGCTATTATAAAGATCTATATAAATCTGTGGGGCCTCGATACTATCAGCCAGTCTTAGAGCAGTGCCCACTTGTTGTTTCCGATAAAATGAATGAAATACTAACAAGAAAAATTACAAAGGAAGAAGTGCAGCAAGTTGTTTTTCAAATGAGGGTAACTAAGGCCCCAGGACCAAACGAATTGAGTGGCCTCTTTTATCAAAGTCAGTGGCATCTTATTCAGGAAGACATTTTCCAGCTTGTGGATTCTTTCTTTAAAGAAGGTTCCTTTGATCCAGCACTAAACGAGACCCTTATCACACTTATCCCCAAGGTGGCCAATCCCGAGAGTATAACAGAATTCCAACCCATCAGTTTGTGCAATTTTAACTATAAAGTGATTACTAAAGTCATGGCGAACAGACTCAAACCTTGGCTCCCATCTATTATTTCCCCAGAACAAAGTGCATTTGTATGCGGCCGCCAAATACAAGATAATATTTTTATAGTCCAAGAAGTCCTACATCAACTAAGAGTTAGGAAAAGATGCAGAAAATTCCAAGTTGTGCTGAAACTGGATATGTAGAAAGCGTATAATAGAGTTGAGTGGGACTTTCTATGTGATTGTATGAAGAAGATGGGTTTCAATGAAAAATGGGTAAATCTTATCAGATTTTGTATCTCCTCGGCTCAATTTTGCATCTTAATTAATGGGGAAGCAGGGGAAATTTTCGCGCCAACCAGAGGCATTAGACAAGGGGATCCTCTCTCACCTTATCTTTTCATAATTTTGGCCAATGTTCTTTCCCACATGGTGCAGAGGGCTATTATCGATGGAGGCTTAAAGGTATTAAATTGAATCCTCACAGTCCTACTCTATCCCACCTATTCTTTGCAGATGATGCAATATTTTTTCTGGATGGAACAATTAGGGAAACTCATAATCTTGCAAATATAATGAATTGCTACTATTTTGCGTCTGGCTAGTTAATCAATCTCAATAAATTTGGACTGTTTTTTGGGGCAAGCTGTCCACGGGACTTGAAAAGAAACATTGCAGCTGAAATAAGGGTCCATATATTAGAAAAAACCAAAAAATACTTGGGGATACCATCAGATTGGGGTTAAACTAAAAACAAATGTTTAATTGGATCATGGCGCAAGTGGATAGAAAATTGGAGGGTTGGAAAGAACAGTTAATATCAAAGGCGATGAGAGAAATATTAATAAAAATGGTTGTTCGGGCATTACCCCAATATGCCATGAATATTTTCAAAATACCTTTATCCATTTGTTGAGCAATTGAAAGGAAAATCTCAGCTTTCTGGTGGAAGCAGAATGCAGCAAAAAAAGGTATTCATTGGAAGAGTTGGGATGTTTTAAAGATGAGAAAGGAGCAATGGGGAATGGAGTTCAAGGACCTAGTGGAATTTAACAAGGCGATGCTGGGAAACAAGCCTGGAGACTACATCAAGCTCTAGAGGCCTTATGGAGCAAAATTTTTAAAGGCCTCTACTTCCCTCATGGCAATATATGAAATGCAAAAAGGGGTGCCAGACCATCTTGGGGTTGGCAAAGTCTCCTAGTTGGCTAAGATGCCTTAAAGCCTAATCTGAAATGTGAGGTTGGAGATGGTAAATCTATCAACTTGAGAGAGGATCGTTGGCTAATGTCCGGAAAACTTGGGGGACAAGCAAATATAAATGACCCCCAATGTGTGGCAGATATCATCGATCCAAACATGTGCACATGGAACACTCAACTTATAAAAGAGTTATTCAATAGCACCATATTAGAGGAGATTCAGCAAACCACACTTAGCATAATTCCCAAACCGGATTGTTTAATATGGACAGGGCATTACTCCGGGAACTACAATGTTAAAAGTGGTTATCATAGACTCAGAACAGCAAACACAGCCACCACAAGATACCAGGCATCTTCCTCATATCAAGCTCCAAAACGATTATGAAAAGAAATATGGCATCTACAAAGTACGACCAAAGTCAAACACTTCATGTGGAGCCTATGTAATAAAGGTCTCCCTACAAGAATCAATCTATACCGGAGAAAAATAATACCTGAGCCTGCATGCCCCTTCTATCACCAGTGGCCAGAATCATCCGAACATCTATTCATCATGTATCAGTGGACAAAAAACATATGGCTGAATTATAATGCCGAAATAGACGTTTCCCCAACATCAATCATAAGAACAGATCAATAGGTATGTGACTACCTTTTCTCTGACAAATCGTCAAGCCAAAAGGCGATCTTTGCGACTACTCTTTGGCTAATATGGAAGGCACACAACACTCTGATTTTTCAAGGTAGGCAAACAGAACAACATCAGCTAATCAGTGAAGCGTTTCTGTTACAACAACTATACGAGAAGTGGCAGCCAAGAAGGAAAGAGACTACCTCAAAACCGAACAGTTGGGTGCCTCCAGAGCCGGGTGCCTTGAAGATCAACATCGATTGTTCATGGGAGGAGAACAAATCGGAGAGCTCCATAGCCAGAATATGTAGAGGAGCTGACGGGCGGTGTATCGTGGGTTTTGCGAAGAAGATTTGCGCTCAATCAGTACACATGGGCGAAACCCTAGCCATTCAGCAAGCCCTCGCGTGGATGAAGGAGAAGAGAACTGATTTGACAGAGAACACTTCAAACTCATGAACTGAAGCCCCTGTGTGCATCTCCAGCGACTGTCTCCCGGCTGTGGACTCCATTCTGGGCCGAAATGACATCCCTTAGGCCTCGCGACCTTATGCCCTTGACTATAGACACTTGCTGGCCCAAATGAAGAATGTTTCTTTACGGTTTGAATTGCGCCAGTCGAACTGTGTCGCGGATTGGATCGCTAAATCCTTCAACACCAGTTCTCTTCCTACTAATTGGGTACTTAGTCCCTCGTATGAACTCTGTCTTATACTATGTTTAGATCTTCCTATAAGCTGTAATCCACCATCTTAGTATTAATCAAAAAAACATTTTCGACCCAAAAAAAGAAAACGTGATAAATTTTAAAATCAAAATGAGAGATCAAAATTCTCTTGATATTCTGCTATTATTGTACCTGACTGCGAGTGGGGATATACGCTTGTGGAAACCGCGATCTCCTTTCCTCGTCGCTTCCCTCCACTCGCACTGCTATCGCGTGGCACACACCGACCAAAAGAACAGATGGAAGGAGCGCGTGTTCCACACACGTTTCTGGGGCGAGTGACCGTAAAGATGAAATCTCTACGATCGCAATGCAGTCTACGAGTAGCTTTCCCCAAAGACACCTTTCAACCTTTCATTTGATTTTTCCCTTTTCCTTTTTTCTAACCTTAGTCAACCGAAAAAAATAAAAATAATAAAATAATAAAAAATAAAAAGGAAGAGGGAAAGCCAACCTGCCACATTTCAGGTGTCAGATTTTCTTTTGCCAGAGATTTTCACCACCGCGTTATGGTCAATATCTTCAAAACTTTTGTCAAAAATAAAGAATTTCGAGCTTTCAAAATATCATGTATTCATGCATTATGAAAGTTTAATATTTAGATGTTCCGTATTTAATTTTGGATTAATGTCACAAAAGATTCTAAACCGCCACATTCATGTTGCTTTATTCCAGAACTAATATAAAAAACCCCAAACTAGTATACTTTTATAATACAACCCTAAACATTTGACATATTAATTAGAGGTGAGCAAAACAAATCAACTAAATTGGGAACTACCGAAACCAAACTGAACTGGCCAATTTGGTTTAGTTCATGGGAATGCCAATTTGATTCCTAATTCCGACAAATGGAATCAGTGTTTGGGTAGTCTAGTTTCACCCGAACCGATTGTTTGTTATTTATTTTCATATATTTTTTAAATGTCTCTTACAAACCAAAATAAATAAATAAAAAGTCTCGTGCATGGCCTCCTCTCCTCTTTCAATATTTCCATTTCGCCCCATGATAGTCACACCTAGAAATTGGATCGAAAACCAATCACTTCTAGTACCAATTTGGGATTTTACCATCCATTAGTAATAGGTATACTAGTTCTAATTTTTCGTAATATCAATAAAATTTAACAAAAACTAAGGGAAGATAAATTTGTCACAAATGTTGATTCGAGGTTTTTAGTTAAAGATAAATTTATAACAGCTATACAAATTTAGGGTTTTTTACTATCAAAAAATTAATTTTAGTTAAATTTGTCACAAGTCTACCATTTTTAGAATTTTTTATAATATTAACCCTTTGTATTTACCTTATTGTCCCAAACTAGTGCATCAATGCCACATTTAACTTAAATAGTTTTTCATGCCACAAAAAAAACCTTAAATCTTTAAAATTTTAGATTGGGAAAAAAAAGATAGACACGTGTCTCTTTATCTCCATGTCATATCATTAGAAGAAGAAAACTTTATTAGTTTCTCATAAACCAAACATATAAATAAAATTGCAGAGCTTAAAAAACAGTAACATCCATGATGCATCCATGGTTAGTTTCTTAAGCCAAACATATAAATATTTCAGAATCCATGGCATCCTTTTGACATTTTCACGACCAGCCACGTTATATACTTGGCTATTCAACTTTAATATAGTGCAAAGCGAGTCTAATGAGGTTAAGAGGATTCATCATTTTCTTTTTTTTCATGAAGTCTTCGAACAAATATATAACTCCACTGCATTTCAATTATCGTGAGCATAGTACACTAATATTATTGCAGTCAAATCATAGTTTAGAAAAAAAAAATTAGCATCGATTAGTTGTTTAATTATGTTGCGTATATTCTCATGAGAACCTAACTTTTATGGGGTTTTTATTATACCGAATTTCTTATAATAGATATATTTTGTTGCTAAAACCTTTCCGCAAATCGTTAGAAGGCGCGCGTCTTACTCGGTTCAGACAAAGAAGAAGAATGAGAAGAAGAAAGTCAAACCTGCCACCTTCCAGATGTCAGATTCTCTATGGTGAGTGTACTCTCATTTTTGTTGAGAAAATAAACGAATTTCAATTGTAGATAACAATTTAGCATAGACTATTTTTAAAATTATGTTGTGTAGATTCTGGAAAGAACAAATTATCATGGTTTTCCTTTCTCATGTTGAAGTACCATGGTCAATTTTTCTGCAAATAAACCTGTACAACGCACGTGCATTAAAATACATTAATCTTATTTTTAAAAAAAAAAAAAAAAACTCTCTGATTTATAACAAATTTCAACCCTAATTACCTTTACAAGCATTAATCTTAAGTCAAGTTCCAATTTTTGGCTTAACACAAACTGTGGGTACTTCAAACCAAACCCCAACAAGTTTATGTCCAATGACACCGATGCTACGTTCATCCCACATAAAGCAAAACTTTATTAGAATTGGATTCTTCTTCTTGAATGAATCACGACCTTCAAATGAACACTATTAGCGCAAAAAATTTGGCTTGGGTTACAATTTTAACTCAGTACTTTTGGTCTTATTAAAAATGCAAAAACTCTTTAGTTCATAACAAATTCCGCCCTCAGACTCAATTTATATAGCATTTTTCATGGAAATTTAATGGGGTTCCAATTTAGGTATCAATTAAAATTTCGTGCTTTTTTTATGCAAAAAAACTTGTGTCGAAATTGGGGTTTGAGTTAAAGTCGGTCTTTTTAACCAGTTAAAAATAGCTTGGATCAGAATTTGGATGATGTTAAAATTAGTGCACGCAATTTAAGGGGAGTAGACCTACAAAAATAAACCGAGAAAGAAGAAGGAAAATACAAAAGAAAACAGGATGGCTTTTGTTGTCGTGGAGCGACGGTGTCGTTTTTGTCGTCTGGGAAGTTAGGGGGGAATGGATGCCGGTGAAAACCGCGATCTCCTTCCCCCGTCGCTTCCTCCACTCGCACCGCTAGCGCGTGGCAACACCCACCGGCCGCAAAAGAGGAGTTAAGGGGAGCGCGTGTGCCGCACTCGTTTCCGAGCGCGAGTGGTCTGTAACTTCCGCTGCGAATCTCTACGATCGCATGCTAGTTTGACGAGTCGCTTGATTTTTTCCCCGCTTTTCCTTTTTTCGCCCCACCACCAGTAGTCAACCGAAAAATAAAATGAACCTGCCACATTTCAGGTGTCAGATTCTATAATCTCTGGGCCAGAGATTTTCACCACCGCGTTACGGTCAACACCTTCAAGACTTTTGAGAAAAAAAGAAGAAGGAAATTCGAGCTTTCCAAATATCATGTATTCATGTATAGTGAAAGTTTAATATTCACCTGTTTAATGTCACAAAATGATTCCAATTCCATGACATTCCTATCGCATTTATCATCAAACTTATTTATTTATATCATAAAAAATCCTAAATTGGTTTGTTTATGTAATAGATTGATGTATTGATGCTGCATTTACCGAAAAGCCCAGTATTTTTAAACTTTTAGAGTGGAAAATCTATTGAGCTAAATTTTTTCCCACAAAAGCTCCCAAAAATTATTAGACGGGGTAAATATACCATGTAAGTACTAGTTTTGATTTTGTTAGAATGCAAAAATAAATTTGGGATGAGTGCAACAGGCATATATCAAATAAGAATTTATTTCGTATATCAACTCTTTAATATTTTTAACAAATGAGGAAAAGAAAACAAATCTCGCCAGTAATTGATATAAATATATATTTATTTATTTATTTTTTTTTTTTTAAAGCGAAATATATTGGGGAAAAAAAAAGAGGGAAACGAAGTCGGTTAGAGTGATAGTGTAAGCCCCATGTGCTTTCGTCGTTGCTCTTTCTTTCTGTTATAAAGTGGTGTCCCCCCCCCCCCATGCAGAAGAACAGAGCGGGCGAGCTTTCGCGGTACTTGCGGTGGTCGAAGTGGAGAAGAAGCCGATCGTCCGGTCCGCCATGAGAGCGCTCCAGAGATCGCTCGGGTGGCTGAGGCCGCTCGTCGACTCCGCCGCCTGGGACTACGCCGTCGTCTGGAAGCTCGGCCACGACCCTTCTTGCTCCTTGTACTCTCCCTTTTCCCCGATTCTCTGCGCGAGAACGATCGCTCCTCTGCCTGTTCATCCATCGTGGTGATGTTTTTTTTTTTTGGAATTTTTTTCTGGGTTTGTGTGCTTTCGTAGGTTCATTGAGTGGGTCGGGTGCTGCTGCTGCTGCGGAGGAGGAGGAGGATCGAGGCTCGACGGCGTCAAGGTGGAGGAGCGAGGAGAGCCCCGCCGGCTGCTCTGCAGGGACCTCCGCGATCAGCACCCCGTGAGGACCAGAGCTTGCCGGGCCCTCGCCCTCTACCCTTCTTTTCTCCCTCTCTATTCTGGGTAAGCGTCGCCTTGCCTTTTTCTAGAAGCAGAGGATGTGAAGAAATGATGCCTGACTGCGTTTCTTCGGTCAGGATTCGCGGGGAGGTGGGGATATCGAACCGGCCCAGGTGGATTCGCGAGGCGAGCGCGTCGGACTCGAGTTCTGTTCAGGTGGGGGCGGTTCTTCATCCCTTACTTTTCGATCGTTTCATGTTTCCGCGCTGCTCTGCTCGCTCTTGAATTGCTCGGACGAAATTGCCGGAGACCATCGGGCTATCGTTGACGTCTTTCTGAATTCTAGCCCTCTTGATCGATACTCTGGTCCCTCGGTGTCCATCAATTGAACTTGCGAGTCAAGTTACAATGCTGTTTTGGCAAATTTGGAGCTAGCAGTTCTCCGAATTGTGTGCTCTGCGTAACTAGACAATGGGTCATAGGCAGAAAAAAAAATATGCAGTAGATTGCTTGGAACAATTTACAATGTCCATGGGCATTTTTGCGTCTTACACTATGTATCTAGTCGAGTATACGATCGTGCATTTGGACTGTTGCGCCAGTGCGTCTTTTGGTTTACCAGTTGTTTGTATGATTATATCTGAGATGTTGACAGAATAAGAGACTTTCGACAGGAATTCACTGGAACGAGCGTTCTGATTTCTGTCGTTGGCGGCATCATTGAGCTCTTCAGCGCCAAGCATGTAAGATGCACTTCCAGAATAGCATCGGCTTTTGTGTGAAATTCAACTTGTTTGCTCAAAAGTTCCCAATGTTACGGTTTGGTTTCGAATTCGTCAGATGCCGGAAGAACCCCTTGAAAAAGAAATGATGATGACTTGGAGTCTCTTCTTGAGAGAAGCCGTGAATGCCGGGATCTGCGATTTAAGCATCGACGAACTCCTGATCCAAGAGTACTTCAAACTCTATCCATCTCCGCTCCACCTTCCGGGTTTGGACCCTGGACTGCCACAACTTCCGACAGGAACGCAAAGCAGCAACTATCCCGAAGGATCACCTAGTAGTTCTGATCTGACTACTAATGAGTACCCATCATTTGACCTGCATAATATTTTGGGCTGTCTTTCCCAAGCTGGACTAATGAAGCAGTCTGTTGTCGAATCCATGGGGTCTAAAGATTCCAAGAGTTTGTCGAAACAGACGAATTTGTCGGGTTGTCATGTTGGGACTGCGAAGCGTAAAGGTGTTGACAAACAACAGGAAGGAGGTAAATGCCAAGCAAAGAACCTGGTCACAGAGAGGAAGAGGAGGACCAGGATTAAAGAAGGACTCTTTACTCTCCGTTCGCTCGTACCAAACATATCAAAGGTCTACTAAATTTTTATTGCTTTACTCTGAAGAGTAATCCGTAATCCATTTCGTTCGGCATGACTTGATTCGAAGCTATTTGCTGCATATTAAGGAATTTAAGTTGTCAATCTGATCTTTCAGCTTCTCCTCTTAAGTCTTTTTTCTTGACTCAAGGACCTGCTAGAAAGATGCAATGCTTTTTGTACATTAGAGTTGACAAATTGGTGATGTTGCATACACGGTGGAATTTCTCTGGTCGACAGCAATTGCTATTTGACATAAGTATAATCATATTCAGGAGTCTACACATTCAAAGATTGTCATCTTTAAAAGTTACATGCAGTAACAAATTCTTTCGCGATCATGTTGCTCATTATTCTTTCTTGAAGAATACGTATATCCATCTGATCCTTTCCTGTGTTGACTAGATGGACATGACTTCAATCCTTGGGGATGCAGCAGAATACATAGTGAATTTAGAGACGGAGATGAGAAAGCTCAAGGAGGAACTAGAGAAATCAGAAAAAGAGTTATGCAGAACGAAGGATACTAACTCGAAGTCGCTGGCCCGAAGTGTGGGGCATGGCTGCAGCAAAAGCTTGGCCGGAAAACTGGATAACCGAGAGATTTCCCGTCTCGACCTCAAGACAGACCCAAAGGTGAACTGAGTCAGGCTGGCAGCTCAACTGTCATCTCACTGTTCCTCATGAATTGCGGACCGAGCATGTCATTCTGGTATCGTGCCTTGACTTTGTGGAACTAATGATTTCAGGCACAGGTAGAGGTGAACCAAATTGGGAATGGAGATTTCCTGGTCAAGATATTAATGTCGCAGAAGCACGGATGGTTTACTGGGATGATGGATGGGATCAACTCACTGGGGTATACTGTTGTGGATGCCAACGTCACCACATTGAATGGAAAAGTTCTAGCCAATCTCATGCTCGAGGTACGTTATGCAAACATTCTAATGAGGATATTGTGGCGATTGAGAGTAATTACAGAATTTCTTTCTTAAATAAGCTTCTGTGGATATTGGTCCATTCTACTTTAATTTGATTCTGCTTTGATTCGTGATATTTATGCTCCAACTCAATTATGTGCAGAACAGAAGTCACACACTGATGGGTTCTCTGTGCATTTCTTTTCCTTCATGACTTGATCGTTTCGTGACTCTTGTTTCCAGTCGGTACTAAGACTGTTCTTGTTCTTCCAGCTGAGCGATGGCGCACTTCCAAAGAATCTGAGGGAATCACTGATGCAGCTAGCGAGCTTAATCAGTCAGTAAGAACATTCGAGGCTATCATCGAGAGGTTCCAAAATATATACAGATGTGCCTATGTAACCTTACTTCCCTTCTAATCCACTGATATCAACATATAATTTCCCAAACATCTCAGATGCTTGCTTACTCCTGTTTCATCAGTTTAAAGCCAGTAGGAAACTGATTTTTATCTTCTCTTTGATTCTAGAATGAATTCGCATGCTAAATGTGATCGCCACCAGCGATTTGTGATGTTGGGCTTGTGAAGGTAGTGATCAACTTTACGTTTAAGCTAATGCATGGAGTACCGCACTTTGCTCTTTCGTGATTTCGATCTCCTGTTGCCTTTTGGTGATTTCGTAAACTCTTTCGAGGTAACCAACTAGATTGTTCTTCCAACCGAGTCTGCAGTTTTGACAACGAGGGAAATTGTGAAGAGGAATGGCATGATATAGAAAGAGATGCAACAGATGTAGCATTTACACGCCGCTGCTTTTAAAGAACGGCCCGTCAAAAAAGAATTCAACAAATGCAAACTTAAACTCATCTGGATGGGTATGCCTGATTTGCTTATAGAATTCAACCTTGTTCTAGTGGAAATAAAGAATTCAACTTTGCTTTCTTGACCATGATCCATATGTAGCTGATATGGGGTTAACCACTTAGCGCCAAAACATGTGGTTAATGGATGCGACTTTCAAATTTGGATGAATATAGTTTTCAATATTGAATTTAACGATGCTCCGAATTTTAAAATTCCTTGGTACAATTTTATGATAAGTTATTATACTAATATATGACCCTAAAATTTGTGTGATTGTGAATCTTTGAGTTTAAAATCATTATTAATCCCCTATAGTAATTCAATATTCATATGGTTGGGAGTTCATTTGTTCTCCTGTGGTCCTTCTGAAAAGAACATTATTTCCTATACGGAAGTGAATATTAGTTATATGGTTGGAAATTATAGTTTAATTATTTGATAACATTAATTTTTGAATAAGTGCCACAACAATTCCTTTGGATAACTATTATTTTATTTTCCAAATAGAGTTATCTCTGCTTCTATCATATCCATCGTGATATTTCGAGTGGATAATACTTTGATAGAAAAGGAATTTATGAATAGAGGGTGATGATTATTCTTCTATATATTTCTAGTAACGATAAGTAATTTTGTTTATTGATTCGTGAAAGATAATCATTTTATGAAATATTTGCTATTGTAATTTATAGTATATGGCTCTTTGTGATTTTATAGTTTTCTTTTATAAATCTCTTGTGATCAGATAACATCATTTGAGCACTCTGTAATTGATGATGATTCCATTCTCTGGGCCGAAAGAGTTGGATCAAAGGGGTTCTTGGAGTTGTATAAAGGGATAGCCTAGGTGGTCCTCAAACTCCACTTTTCAAATTTAACTTAATATGAGACGTAGGCTAATTATATTTACATGTTATGCAATTTTATTGACGCGGCCTGCTTACTCTGCAATACTCAACAAAAATTGTATGATCTTGATTTGGGTGTCGGGTGATGGGGAGAGGACATGAATCGATTGATGTGATAGCATCTCAAGAGATTGCATTGGAGGCCACTATGGACAATCAATAGCTATTTAAGGATGTTAGTGCCCTAGTAAACATTTATCATCCACGATTTAATAAAGGCCTCACATTGATCTACATTTAAAAGGTTGAGGTATTTGATTAAGACAAAAAAAAAATTAGTAATTTGTTAAAGGAGAAGAGTTCAAGTACTTGGATGTCATTACCCCAAAATTAAATGTCTAATCTTCAACATGTCACTAGGTGCATAATTTAGGATACAAAGAGCACGTGGAAAACTCACTTGTTCCTCAAGGTGATGACCATTTAAAGATGAATATATATTTACAAATCGATTTACAAAACTTCTCCCATCGATGTGTGAGTTTTCAATAATGTCCATTGACATGCTTCTCAGTGCCAACCCATATCACCTAGTCTTCTATATTGGGTGTGTGATTAGTTCTATTTTGCGTCTACCATCCTAGATTCCTAACAACTTGCTCAAAGCCCATACCTTAATTGAATATCCTCATCCTAGTGACCATTCCTCACCCTCATCGAATCATGGATAAATATAGTCTATCTACTCTAATGAAAGAGGTCATGACCCGATTCTTTCTATAATGATTATGGGCCAAATTTTCAAAATGAGTACTCACGAGTCATAAGTAATCAGTCAAAGTGGAAACTAATGAGGAACGGGTCTTTCTTCTTAGAAAGCACGATTTCTCTGGTGGTTAGCATCTCCCTCTCAATAAGGGAGGCTCTAGCCTCTTGGGGGTAGGAGGGGCAGAGTTCTTGCAAGAGTACTATATTTTAGCTAGGTACAAGATGGGTACTTCGGCTTTCTTAAGAGTTAGAAAAAGTTGAACTAGATCCTACATGATGTAAACACAATTCTTATAATGCAATTCCACAGGAGGATGAAAGAGTTGTCGATGCGAAAGTCTGAGACCCAATCCCGTCGTTTGTCGTTTAGGTTAGATTTGTTATGAGTTTATTATTATTTAAGTTATTAAGCTTTTCCAAGCCCATCTTCCCCCAGTCCTACCCACTCCCTTCCATGAAACTTTCCTCTGGATAGTGACTGAATGATCAAGATAAACAATATATTAAAATAATCCAATCAAGTTGGAGATTGAATTGTGAAGATCCATCGAATCTCTTCTAATTGGCTTACTAAACTTTCAACCCATTTTAGGATATGTTATGTTTTGAATCTTGTTTTCTTGAATTTCGGAACTCTAGTGGATATGTGAAAAAAAAATTTGTATTCTACCAATAATAAAAATTGATGTGGCACCAATAATTTAATTTCTCACACGTTGCGCAAACTCGAACTTTGCATTTTGAAATATTTGTGTGGAGATATCTGGTTGTAGTTTCATGAGGAATTCATTTCCTAAACCGAAATGAAATTCCTCATTCATTGACCTGTATTCATGAATTTATGGAGAAAAAAGAAAGGGAAAATCAAAAGCTGCCACCTTTCCGTCGAAATCGACCTTGAGGCGCTCGCCTCATCCTTCAGCCCCACGGAGTGATTTTGACTTTGACTTGTGCACCGTGGTCAACTCTCCAGCTCCACGCGTGGGTGACGAAAGTCATACCATTTCGTCCCAAATTACATTTACTCATTCTTTATTAAATTTCTTTTCCAATGTTAGCAACGTAAGGCGCGTTCTTTTTTTTTTTTTTGGTGAAAACGCGTTCTTTTTATTAATTGCTTGTTATTGTAATAAACGAAGCAGTAGAATCCATCTTGTCTCATTTTAGAGCAAGAGCAGACAGAGAATTTAGTTCTTTTTTTTTTTTCCCTTCCACACACCAAAATGTAATAAAGTTAAAGAAGTTAAAGAAGTTAAAGAAGCTTTACCAAATCTCAGTTCAGAGAGACGGAGAGAGGAAAATGGGGAAAAAAAACATTTTATGAAAATTGAAATAATAAAATTACATGTTAAAAATTACCAAAATATAATGGGTATGGCGGGTAATTTGCCTTGTCTCCGTTTGACACATTAAATATTACAAAGTAAATTATTTATATCATGACACATCATGCAATTATTTTAATACAGTTATAGTTATACTAAATAGACTTTTAACATGAAATTGAGTTCGTTAAGAATTGTCTTGCGATCAAATGATGACCACTTCTTTCGAAAACTGAATTTCTTTTAGGATGTTCACTATATTCATCGCTAGAGTAAAGTTCTTTTTCTATATTTACATATTGACCTTTAGATTGTTGATATTTATACTTTAAAAAAATAGTTATATAATCTAATTTATCTCTAATATCACATATCCAGATTCAATAGTGAATATATTAAAAACCATACTAATAGCCATCCAAATATATATTTTTACGACTAGTGTAAAAAGAATTCTCAAATGGGTACACCCATATTACATGTACCCTAAAAAAATTTTGTGTCACAAAAATTTTCAAATTGGTATACTAATGCCATATTACTCAAAATTAATTTTTGCCTAAATAATTCTGAAACTATACACCTAATGTCATATCTATTTCCAAAAAATCTCAGATATACCACAATTTTTTTGTGAATGTGGCAGAGATGTACCAGTCCGTGAGTCAAATATGGAGCGCGTGTATCACGTTATGAGTTTTTACACTGCAAAAGATTAATATGTTTTAGTGATGTTAACCCAATTTATTTTTAAGCGGCAGGGTTGGCAAGTGCCCCAAAAGTCTACGGACAAACGAACAAAAAGCGACCAATTAGTCCGAAGTCCGCCCACACGTGGCAACCAAGGAGGCCCTGCCAAGACACGTGGGCCGTGTCGTGTCGTGGGAACGCAGAACAGCGCTCACTCACTCCCTCCCTCGGTTCATAGACATCCCCGAAAGATGTCCAAAAAGACGACTGGTATCACGAGTCACGCGCAAAGCCTGACGCCCCCATTACGCGCTTCATCATCGTTTCCTCCTCCAAAACCCACAACAAAACAAATTATAATAATGATGAATGAATCAATTAATTAATAACTAAACAAAACTAGAAAATAGGATAAAATATTGACAAAATAAAAAAATGGGGGCATTCATATTTCGGGTGTGAAAAGGAGTCCGTACTTTCCCACCACAAAACTTCCAAGCCGTCCTTATTAATTCCCGGGCTCACCACCATTCTCGAAGCGTCATCCTCCACGTCCCTCTCTCTCTCCCGTCTTCCCCGTTCCCATTCATTTCCAGTTTTCCACACCCGCAACCAAGAATCAGGCATTAAAAAAAAGAAGGCGAGATCGATCGAGCGAGCGAGAGAGACAAGAGGATTCGAGTTTCAGTTTCGGTTCGGCGACGATGCAAGCGACCCGCGAAGAGGAGACGACGGCGCAAGCGACCCGCCGCGAGGAGGAGGATTCGAGAGCGGAGGCCGGGACGACCGCGGCCGCGGCCGCCGGCGTCTCCTCCTCCCGCCGCGGCGGAGGACAAGACCCGGAAGAGCACGAAGCAGAGAACCTGAAGAAGCCGCTGCTCTCCGGACGAGGAGGCGAGGACGACAGGGAAGGGCAGCAAGAACGAGAGGGTGGTGGCGGTGAAGAAGGGGGCGAGGACGAGGAGGAGTTCGAGTTCACGTTCGCCTGCGCGGACCCGGGCGGCTCGCCGGTCCCGGCCGACGCCGTCTTCGAGAACGGCAAGATCCGGACCGTGTACCCGCTCTTCGGCCGGGAGCTCCTGTTCGCCCCGTCGCCGGCGCGGCCGCCGCTGAGGAAGATCTTCGTGGAGGGGCGCGGCTCGGCGTCGGCGTCGTCGTCGAGCAGCGAGGGGGAGGGGGACGAGCTGGCCGGGGTGCCGGAGGAGACGTACTGCGTGTGGCGGGGGAAGACAGTCGAGGAGGGCGAGGAGGCGTCGCCGGAGGGGTGCCGGAAGAGCTACTCGACGGGGTTCTCGAAGCTGTGGCGGTTCAAGGAGCTGGCGCGCCGGAGCAGCAGCGACGGGAAGGACGCGTTCGTGTTCCTGAACCCTAAGAGGAGAGGGAAGGAGGAGGGGGAGAAGGAGGGAGGGAAGAAAGCGGCGGCGGCGGCGGCGGCGGCCACCGCCACCTCGAAGGGAGGGAAGAAGGGCCAGACGGCGGCGGCGGCGCCCGAGAAGCATTACGCGAAGGCGAGGGCGGCGAAGGAAGGGGAGAAGAGGAGGTCCTTCCTGCCGTACAAGCAGGTCGGGTTCTTCACTAACGTCAGCGGGATGAGCCGGAATGTTCATCCGTTCTAGTTTTTCCTTTTTTTCTTCTTCGGGGTTTTTTCTTGGCGGTTTTTTTTTTCTTTCTCTCTCTCTATCTATCAATTTCGACCTTTTCTCAAGGCAATTTCAACGATTAGATATGTTGATTTATGTGAATGTGTAAATATTACCAGGCTGAGGAGTTTGGAATTTAGATGTAATGAGGTTTCTTGCCGCAGTTTATCTTTGTAATTTTTCAGATGCAAGTCGTTGATATTAGCAGTTAATTGTCGAAGAATTTGGAGTTCAAAGACGACATTGAACACGAGCATATACAAGCAATAATGCAAGAACCACCTCCTATATGTTTTTTATCCCATGTGCGTGAGCTGCATATTTCCGACTCTCCAAGTTAGCATTTTCCGTCAATGGATGGAAATATGGAGCTTGTCTTGAAATCGTGCATGTACATTATTAGTTTGGAGACCATATCTATCACAAGATAACTTAATAGTGATGATAGCGCGATGGTGATTTCTATAGAGAAAATATTGGGTAGATTTATTTTGTCAAGTAGGCCATGCGTTACTTATTGATCGCTATATATCCATGAGGGCCTACTTTTCAAATTTTTTTTCTCTCTTTTTGTCTTTTGAGGTCATGGATGGTGAGGGCTCGGCCACAGATAGCAACACCACCGATCTGTTTTTTTTTTTTTTTTTCTCTCACTAGCTTGCAAGCAACGTCGACAGTTGATCATGGCCATAATCATCATCTTCTGGCTTTATTCGGTCGGTGTTTGGAGATCGAGACGAGTGAGGCAAACCCTAGATGAGCGATTCGCGAGCGACACCAACGCTTCTCCATGGCCATCGTCAGCGTCATTTGGCTAGATTTGGTTGGCTCGATCAGCATCGGCGACTCTGTTGATGGTGACATGGGAAGGCACAGGGGTCGGGCTTAGGGGGAGGTGGATGACGAGATAGGTTTTTCGAGCAAGAGGGACTGTAGGCTGATGCCGGAGTGCATGGCGTCGTCGAAGGCGGATAGCTTCTAAATGAGTGGAATGGCATTTTACTTACATGGCAAGATAGACTTACTCAATATTTTCTCGTTTCTATATCTTAAAAGATAAATACAAATAATGTTAAGATTGACTTGCAAATGAATATACTTAATGATACGATAAAGTAAAGATGGGCTTTCCATATAATGAAGAGCTTATCAAATTGCGTCATGTACTAATTATAAAACAAATCTCAAGATATTTAACTTTAATCAAACCAAAAGAAAATAAAAATAAAATAAAAGGAACCATAGTCAACAAAACCCAATTAATTAAGATAAGACAAAGTCCTCGTCAAAAAGAAAAAGAAAAAGATAAGACAAAGTCTAGTTTCCTTTTTCTGATGGTGAAGAGTCAAGCCATTCCTAATATCATTCATAATTCTAATTGGTTCAAGAAAAATAAAAAAATTGAAAAATATTTTCTAAATATGATAACTAATATCGCTTACAAAAAAAATTAAGCAAAATATATTTTCATCATCTATGAACAATTTTAGACATAATTTTTTTTTCTATAATAAAAACTTTTTATATTAACATATCATTTCACGTGATACAAGCAATTGCCCTTAGAAAAATAAATTTTGAATCATTCATTTTTTGATGAAAGAAAGGGAGATTATTTAACTGGTTTGAAGATTGTTCTTGTAAATTATGCAACACTTCTCCCATGTTATAAATGGCAGGGTGTGTTTGTTCATATTAATGTTTGCTTTCATCGAAACGAGGTGATAAGGAAAAAGGGTACATTGCAATTTGTCTATAATTTAATTGAGGATTAAATTACACGCCGCGTCGTACAAATTCTAGATTATGCAAATGATTAATAGTAGTTTCTGGCCGGAAGGGGGAGTTTTGTCGCAATGTATGTATTCCTCAAACTCTAAATTTCCTTGCCATTTCCTTGAAAGCTCTAGGCGATTAGCTTGTTTCCACCTATTATCAACGGGTGAAGATCCTTAATCTCTTACTGTGCTTCCTTCCATAACCTCATCGGTAGATCGATGGTCGACATTATTGAAGCGCCAAGAGAACTACCATGACGAGTAAAATATTTTTATCCTACATTAGCACTATATATCTCCAGGTAACATGTGCAAGTCAAATCTATTTGAGGCATTCCGAATTGATGGCACTAAATACGATCAAGAGAACATCGAAAATGCTAATTTTTTTTTGCTTTTTATAACACTTGACATCCGAATATTGCAGCTCGACTATTCATGCGAATGCCTACAAATCGCCTCGTCCACATACATAGGATTGGATTCCACCTGTAAAGTGGATTTAAGCAAATATCGAGTTCAATTTAAACACTCACCAACTAAGTCAATTGCTTGGGGATTAAAAAATCTAGAAAGTCATCATCAAGATGGTATCATGCCACTTAAATCAAGGAAAATTTCACTTTACCCCTAAACTGACAAGTTCTTTTTACACATCAACTCAAAACTTCAAATCCCCTCACTTTGAACTCTCATCTTTTTGCTCGCTAAACCTCGTACTCTAAATCCTTCGCTTTACCCTCTCGAATCTGCAAGTTATTTCATTTTCTTAATTCATCAATTTTCTGTTGTTTTCCTCCTTGAAATGTACGATATACGTGACTAAATTGAAAATGTTAGTAGATGCAAATAATCTGACTCATCTTTACATTTTGAACGCCCTAAAGTTGACATAGTTGATTTAGGCATCCATATTTCGAGTTTGGGATGTAGAGGTTGTCCACTCATATCACACCAATCACCCGTAAATTGATATGGACTAAGACCTCCTGCAATCTATTTATGAGATTTATAGAATGTTTTATAAGTATCAGATAACAGGTTTAAATGTTATATCCTCGTGTTATAAGATAAATTTTACAAATTGGAGTTCGTAAAAGAAAATGGCATATTGGAGGGAATTTCGGATTTTAGTTTAAAAATTACAAGAAAATCTAGGTCGAATTCTGATGAAAAAAAGAAGAAGAAGGAAGTTTAGGTGGGAGTTGGTACCAACGTAAACGGCAAGTGACAACTTTCATTGACATCAAGACGAGATTCGAATCCATTACCCCAAGTTCACTCCTCTACCTTTTTGAACTTTCCAGTACCAATAATTGCAATTTGAAGTTCAGCATTCGACAAAAAAAAAATTCAGCAAAAAAAATAAAAATTCAAAAAATCATTTTCTAGGGGTGCACATGCTGTAAATAATTTTGTGGGGCAAATGAAATTGGTGCCGTGAAGGTGGGGTTCACTTCAATAATTAAAATCTAGAGCCAGACCTTGTCGAGAAAGTCGGAAAAATTCGAGAGAACTTCAAACGCATTTGAAAAGACTTCAATTTAAGATTTATTGTTTTTAGCATCAGTTAAATTTTTATTTAGCACGAAACACTTGAAATATAATCAAAATATTAAAATATTAACATGTAAAATAATATAATTATTTTATAATTTTTCAAAAGTGGAATAGTTCTTTTCATTTTTAAATTTGAAAAAAGAAAGTCATAGATTGAATTAGTACTAAGGGAGTATTTAGTAACGCTTCTTGGAACACATATTTATATTCTTTTATTTCCCGAAACAAAGATAGAATAGAAATATGTTTGGTAATTTTTTGTTCCTAATAACAACTCAAGAAACAAGAAACAAGTTTTTATTTTTATTTTTTTATTTCTTTCTTTCTTTTCTTCCTTTCTTTTCTTTCTTTCTCTTACTCTCTTCTTCCCCTAGTCGGCCGTCAGCCTCAGCATTGGCCGACAACTAGCCAAACGAGGTTCAGTGACCCTGCCGATCGCCAGCGAGGCTCAAGGGAGCCTCGCTCAACCACTGTTGTCCTCACAATGGCCAAGCCGACGAGGCTCACCCAAGGCTAGCGACCTCGTTGGCCCTCATCTAGGCGAATGCCGACCGGCCATGGCTAAGGCCATGGCTAAGAGGAATGAGAAGAAAAAGAAAAGAAAAAAAAATGCAATAAAATTATTAATAAATCAAAAGAATTTCTAAGTCACAAAAATATTTGGCATTGTGCCAAACATAATTCTGCTCTGGAAACAAAAATTTCATATAATTACCAAATACCTTAAAATACTTAGAAACTGTTTTCAAGAACAGAAATAAAATAAAATAAAAGTATTTTTGAAAAAAAACACTATTCCCAGAAATAGAAATATTACCAAATGCGTCTTTAGACACATGGTTTATTCGTCTAAAAGGCCTCAATGGGGAAGCCAATCCAGAACAGTACCAACCGTCCCGACGATTTCAAAGCAACAAAGCGGTCCTTGCAGTGACGTAAGAGATGACTCCAATTGCCAAGGCTTGTAGATTAGTCCCAAACTGGATTGACATTGAGTTGGCAATATGAAATATTAGAGTGTTAAAAAACAAGGCACATGCAAACATCCAAAATTTGGCTTAAATATTTCCCGCTGCTCGGTGAACCAGCTCGGCACTCTAATCGTTGTCGCATCCAGTGGGCGAGCCCAAAAAGATGTCGACGAAAAAGCATAGCCACTGTCTCGGCGAGGCAGTCTGAACTTCAGATGGCAGGAGACGAGACCAAGACTGTCCTGTTGTCTCGAACTCGGGCACAAAGTGCACGGATCGAGTTATGAAACTACTTGAATGTAAGTGAGGGAAAAGTAAAGTGCATGAAAGTAAATTGGGCGGGCGATAGATTCGTGCAATGAACATATCTTTTGTTTAAAACAAGTGGGTTTCTACATGCAATGAAAACATAACTGAATTTCTTTGATCTTAGATCTTACCTTGTCACGTACCTAGCAGTTTAAACTTTTAGATTGATTGGTTGTGATCTAGCAAAAATTTACGTACTCGGAACATATTTGTTGTACGTTCATTCTCCACTCGGTAGCCTGTTCGAAAGTGTTATCCTGTGGCGTTTGAACAAGGCCTTGGATGCTAAGCCTGTTGTAGTGCTCACGGAGTTGTAGGCATACAAATTTGAGCATATATTTGGAGAAGCGAATGGTACCGCAGATGCATCGGCGCGACTTGGTGAGGAGGAAGACGCTTGGTCTGCGATATATCCCTCTATTCCAGATGTTACTGAGCGTATTTTTATACAATCTATCCGTCGAGAGCGCTTCTGTTTCAGACTATGTAATTTCGAGCTTCTTGTTTGATGAATCTCTGCTGATTGCCAGGAAGGAAAAACCTTGTTCATCAAACATTTGACCGGAAGACAGAACAGTATGTCAATACGTTACGTGGGTACAATGATGGAGATCCTCTCAGATTCTGAGGGGCAAAATTTACCGTCCTGAAGAAGTGAAAACCAACCTGTTCTTGTCAGGACTGTCCTGGAAGCCCCACCCCCCATGTACTGCAATTAAGAGCGCAACGCAGGACCGCTCCCTAGTCTTTCGACCGCGTTTTTTCGCTTCCTTGGTTCAAATTCGCACAGTACAGGTCGTTCTCGGGGCCATCCGGCTCTCCTGGTCCTGCAGCATGTCTGCCCATATCTGTCGAAATTTCGAGAGGTCAAGATTGGTCGGACTTTTCTTCGCATTAAGTCCCATCCTCATTATTGAGGTTGTCTCCGCCATGTGATTGTCGAACAAAAGGAGCGCTGTAACAGATGAGTCTGCCGATTTTTACTGCTAAAACAGCTCGTGTTTTTCGAACTGGCTGCTCGTTTGACATTTCTGTGTGAAGTGAGGCGAGAGATATCACCCGACGGCTAGTTGCCACAATTAAATGAAGCTACGTTGAACAGAACGACATAATGACAAGCCAGATGCGAACTTCTCTCGAACGTAGTTGTTCGATGACTTAGTAGATCTGATCATATGGTTCCAACATATTAACAAATCAACATTTGTTCAACACAAATAAACAATGCCGTTGCCACCCGCAAAACAAAAGACTGAACACAACCTAAACAGATGAGTTTTGGCTTCAAACAGACTCAGCATTTAATCGAGAGTGATCACTTGAATCAAGAGATAGAGAACCTCCTCCTCCTAGGCTTGGTGATATCAACAGCATCCTCTATGTTGGACGTGTCCTTGGACCCGTGCCTGAAGGGGTTCAACTTCCCCAGAGTCTTCGACATCGAAGAGAAGAAGGTGTGGCGCTTTGGACCACCTTTTGCTGACGTTGTTCCATGATTGGTCTTCTGCAAGTCCGAAATGTACATCTTCATCTTCATCAGCTCGGACCGCAGATCCTCATTCTCCTTTATCAGGGATGAATCGGCTTGCAGCTGATGCCTTGTTGTTACGGCATCCGGCCCTTTATGGTCCTCCTTGCCACTCCTCAACTTCAGCTGATCGTAGTAGAGTGCGTGGAGGACAATCTGCACAGGCAGCCGCTTGTTCTGCGAAGCATGGAGCCGGGCTTCGGGAGATAGCTTCAGCGGGTCCATCGCGCTGCATGCCTTCTCTCGCTCAATCTCATCGAGGTTCTGGTGAGACTGCAAAGTTCTCTTGATTGTCATCTCTAACACTATACACAAAACATGTTCTATGACAATGACTAGGAAAGGATCTATGAATGTGATGAATAATGATGATCATTGTGAAGAGAAGATGCAGGTATTACAATGAAGATCTCAGCTATACAAAGCTTATGATTCTCACCTTCAAGTAGATATCAATTGCACGATAAAGATCATCGTCGACCTTTCGGGCTCCTTTAGGCACGACAGTAGCAATCCCATTGAACTTTGCAATGCTGACCTCACCGTAGGTGGCGATCTCGCCGAGATAAGCGTCCACTGTCTTAGTGACCCTCAGCATAGCAGTGGAACAGGTCTCCCTGAAGTCCCCACCATTGAAGACCGCCATACTCTTCTCCTTCTCCACAAACCCCGACATGATCCTCCTCACGCTGTCCAGATCGAAGAGCCTCTCGCCATCATAGGTGAATGAAAGCACCAGAAGGTCATCGACCGTCACGTGCTCAAGGATGACTGATATTCGCTTTTCAAGCTCATTCTTGCAGCTGGTGGAGGCTTTGAGATAAATGGCTGAACGGAGGAGGCAACACAGGAAGTTGATCGGAAAAGCAGCTTTCTCTGAGGGCAAGAGGGAAACTATTGATTCGAGAATCTCTCTCTGTTGGGTCCTAACATCAGGGTCATTAAAATCCGTGGACTTAGTTCCATTGCCTGTGTGGTCTCGTACAAGATCTCGCAGCGCTCTTTCTGTGTATGTTATGATAGCACTAGCTAAAGTCAGAGATTTTGCGCCTCGTTGCTTCATCGCCATGATGATCTTTCCAAAGAAAGTAACACTTAGTATTGATAACTCCTCGGTCCACCAGTTGGTCGGGGAGCGGCTTGGGAAATTGGCCTCATTACATGCCTGCACAAGCATATCCTTCCTCAGTTAATTCCATCCAACGAATGCATCTCAAAATGGGGGACAAATCAAGAGAAGGGAGTTAGGTTTACATTAAAACTGACTAAATCGACGCATCTCTGGACAATTTTAACGTCTTCGGCCATTGGAAGAAGATCTTCACATGACTTGAGCACCACGATGGCACCAGACAGGCTCGACAAGGCCACTTGTGTGAGAAAATCATCGGTGCGCCCAGCGAGGTTGTTGTCGCAGTATTGATCCGTCATCTGGAGGTACTCCGCTGCACAGCGTAGAGCCGCCACGTTGTGGACAGTGATCTCAAAGTTGACGCCATAGCAAAACTTTGCTGCTTTCTCGAAGATCTCAGGGCCTCCAGGGATGTTGGACAAATCTATCCTCGCAAGGTCTGCTTCTTTAGTTTCCATTATCAGTTTCCTTATGTAGTTGCTCTTTGCCAATAGCATGAACTGCCATGAAAATTGAATGTTCAGCTTACGTATATGATCAATTAGCTTGATCAGACATGAACAAAATTGCAAAAAATGGTTCTTATTACCTTGTGAAGGGAGAAATTTGCTTCTCCTACTCGAACGACCACATCGGTTGGAATCTCCTGAGAGAAGACCCTGCATCCAAATTTCATCACAATCAGTAAATAGAGACTGGTCATACATGAAACAAGAACAAGCCTGATAAGATTGACATATCCGATTAAATGGTACAGTACCACTGGCCGGTTCTCTCCATTGCAATAGAGAGCCTCTCATTGGCCCGGACAGGTGTTGCCATGGCTATGTCAATTCAGGATGAAGAACAAGAATTGAGATTCTTGGGGCTTCAACTGGAGATCGGACAACCACAAGTCCGTTGGTGAGGTGGGTTTGAAGATTTTAGGTGGATTCTGAGGTCAAGCATTCAAAAATGAAATTAAGAAAAGAAGACTCAATTTGATAGGAACATCTATAAAGCAATATACACCATGGAAAGCAGGAGAGAAGCCCTTAAAGAAAATCAGTGATAACTTTTTACTTCGTCACGAGTACAGTCATAGTTTCCAACATCTCACGAGACATTAAGGTAAATGTCATAAGCAGCACGGATTGATGAGATCTACCATTGTACCAGTACTAGGACATCCTAACAGACTGTAGCGAATCGTTCCTACTACTTTCAACCCATACCGAATCTAATCAAAATGAAACAAAATTTCGTTCAAAAGATAAGTAAGCATCAGATCTACCAAAATGTTATTGAAGATATGATCAAATTGCTGGTCAGTTGTGCCACAGAAGCTTCTGTACATAGCCAGTACACTTATAGCCGAATTGAGCACAATTTCTTTACACAAGTACTACAATGAAGTCAAGCATTGGACGCGACAGATCACAACAGGTTCTTACAGCATCCGAATATTGTATTTTCAAAACTGCAAGATCACATCTGGGTTATCAAATGATCATTCCGTGAGACTAGGGAAAATGAGCACTCTTTCATGTCTTCCAACATAGACAAAGATAATCAACCAAGAAATCATTTGTGTTCCATTTCCTGCACTAACGTCTCTCTCTCTCTCTCTCTTTCTCTCTTCAACCAGTAAAAGAGCTACGAATTCTTTTCCTCGTCTTTCTTTCTCGGTTTCTTTTGCTACCGACCGAAAAGATCGCATCACATCCATATTTTCCCATGATCGAAAACCTTAAAACCCCAGAAATCCTCCACAAAACAGCACGAGAACTAGACTAAAGTCAAGCCAAGAACTCAGTCCGCAAGCAACGGCGGCTGAAAAGTCATTGCCGTCGAGAACACGTTAGCATGCAGATCCAGTAGAAGCTTACCGGTGCGAAGCTAGTGAGAGAAAGCTGAGTGAGCAGACGGACAGATGGATGGATAGATACACCTTTCTCCTTCGTATCTGCAGATTTCCGGAGCAGATAATTGGATTACAAAAAGTGCTGCTAGGTCCTGTCTTATAGCAACGGGATCATGAAAGAGAAATAAACGGAGAACAATTATTCTCATCAACGTCGAAAGGGAAGCTGGGACGGAGAAGTTGTGGACACGACTCGTCCAGCTACCGAGGCCTGAAATTCCTGGATGGCGTGGTGCCATGTCATCTCCATGCACGGTGGTGGGGGCCGCCGCCGGGCCCTGCCAGCCAATGGGCGGCTCCCACGTGGAGCCCGGGTCGAGACGCCTATACCTACCCGAATAAATGATGAAGTCGACGTTCATTCTATTATTTTTCTCAACTTGGAAAAAGTTCCATGGATTTGTGGACGGAAGAGAGCCAATCCGGAATAGGAAAAAGCAATTGGGGGAGCAGTTCCCGAAATTCCAATTTGCCCTCATCTCCATCATTGATGTGATTTTGGGGGTTTTGATATTGTGAAGTAAATATGAATTATCATGCTGTAATATAAGCCAAAATTCAAAATATCATTTTGAAGTTAAAATTTATCAACAAATTGTATAATTTCACAATTTATTACTTGTAATTTTGGAAATTTTCATATTTTTCTATTTGAAAGGTCGGACTACAAGAGCGGCAAGAGATAAGAGGTTAGAAGTAAATAATCATGAGCTATGAAGTAATGAATAATCTTGAGATATATTATATAAATTGGATTAGGGTCACCGTAGCGTATAGGATAAAATCAATGTATGGAATTTATTGGATGCTTTAGGAATTTCCAAATGATAGGGGCATTTACGCTTGTGTTCCTATATTCTAAAAACAAATGTTACGATAATTCTTAGATCGACCGAGGTCATCCAACATTTCAGGCGATGGTGCATGGACGAACGGCAGGTCAACATCGTGGCCTAGATTGTCAAAAAGGCTTCCAAAACTTGCATGGGTTGCACGGGTAAAGTTGGCGATTCACATGTCTCTCCTGTTGCTATCAGTCAAAAAGCAAAATCCTAAACGAGATGCGGTTCATCTCCCATTCCCTTTCCTTCCTAGAGAGGATTCCTTTTATTTCACGAAAAAATGTGATATTTTATAGAAAATATTTCTTGAAAAAATGATAATATTTTACGATATTTAACTAAAATCTAAAAATGAACAAAAAAATATTTTTCATCATTTAATAAGAAAATAGATCTACATTAAATAGGCGTCGGTAACTTGTGTATGGATAACTAATAAACTAGATACGATCACTAAAATTTAGGATCTTGCCTCAATGGAACCCTAATCAGGCCTCAGGGGGCTTGGGCATGGGTACCTAGATCCCAAGCAAGAGCAAGGGCATCCATCTCGAGTCCACAAAATCTAGGCTTGAGAACACGGTCCTCGTTCACGACTTCCTAGTGCTCGGCCTGGTCTACAAAGGCCGAGCCTAAGGCCCTAGTGCTTGAGCTCGTATCCCTAGCATACAAACCCGAGTCCATTGAGGCTGGGCTTGGGTTCACAAAGGGCGAGCGTAGGACCTTAATGCCCAAGCCTGAGAACCCGACGCCCATGCACAGTTCCTAACCCTTGAGCTTGAGTCCCCAACACTTAGATCCTTGTTCCATTGACACTAGGCTAAAGACCCCAATGCTTGTACCTAGGTCCCTAGTGAGCAGGTCTAGGTCCTCGACGATCAGACTAGAGTTCATAGATGCCAGGTTCCCAACACCTAGGCTCGAGACCCTAGTGCTCATACTAGGATCCCTTGCGCTCAACCTTGGGTTTATCGAGGCCAAGGCTTGGGACTTGGGGCCGCTACTTGGGTCCATTGAGGCCAGGCTGGAGACCTCAATGCTTAGGCACGGGGCCTTGATGGACGCAGGTATCGGGGACTTGAGTGCGAGCACCAAGGTCCTAGGCTCGATCTTAATGGACCCAAGCATGGGTGCCAAGGGCTCGGCTTGACCTCGTAAGGTGCCAAGGACTAGGGGCATGTGCTTCAAGGTCCTAGGCCCAACCTCAATGGACCCAGGCATAGGCACTAGGGTCTAAGCCTAACCTCAATGGATCTAAGCCCGGCATCGATGTACGTAGGTGTGAGTGTCAGGGTTCTAACTGAGCCTCAATGGATTTGGGCCTAGGCACCGAGGTCCTGGGCCCAGCCTTAATGGACACGGGCATTGGCACCAAGGTTCGAGCCTAGCCTCTAAACACTCGGTCTTGACAGTGGGGACACTAACACAAGTGTTGGGCCTGAGCGCTAGGGTGTCCGGCCTGGCCTTGATGGACATGGGCACAGTCCCGATCGTAGGGTCTTCGGCTTGGGTGCTAGGGATTTGGGCACAAGCATCGGGATTTTGGGCATGAATGGCCTCTGTGGACCTGGGAAGGGCATTGGGCAAGCACACCAGAGTCCTAGGCCCAGCTTATTTGGACTTGAACTCAATCTTGATGAAACCCGGTGGACTCGACCCTGGCCTTTAGACTCGAGTGCATTGCCAAGGGCTTGGGAACAAGCGTCAAGGTTTCGTGCCCAAACATAGAGTTTCTAATTCAAGCATCAATATCTAATCATATTTTGGAAAATGATTTTCAATTTTTTAAAGAGTAATTCATTTTCTTGAGTTTAATTATAGATTTTCTATTAATTAGGAAAATACTTTTAGTTGACTCATTTTCCTAAGTGATCCGAACGTCGGAAAACAAGGACCTGTGTAATAAAGGAGGCTTAAGGGGAGAAGGGACTCACAATATACACTACTTGGACCGGGTCTATGATCGAAGGTCAATACAGACCTTTGAAAAATTGTGTAATCCACGTGAATCCTAAGATCGTCGAGCAATTGCTCGTGATCAGTCATTAAGTTTCTATAGTTTCACCGATGAATTCGGCGCCAAGAAGGCGCAAGAAGCCAAAAAATCCTTATCAGAGCTCAAATTTGCGACGCCCAATTGGACCGAGTCGAGATGTCGACAGCCGAAGGGTCGTTTTCAGATCAGAGTTCACATGAAGGAAGGAAGCCGATGAGCACGGATAACTCGTCGCCTTCGGTGTGGGTCAGGCTCTAATGTGCAAGTACTTCAGGTATATGGGCCGAGGCACGCGAGTTTGGTCCCGAGCTCTAGGCTCAGTAGGCTGCCCCCACACACACCAAATATGTGGAAGCAAATCGTTCGGACTTCAATGCAGAGTACCTTTCAATGATCGATAGCTGGTGTGAGCTTGTCTTTGGCGTGCACACTCTGCATTACCTTCAAGAACTTCCCATGTACATCGAGCCTGATTGGTGCAGCTACGACCGAATCGTCACTGTATCGTCCGGTGTGGCAGTAGCTCGAGGCTGTGTGAGCAGCCGTGGCTTTGGAGGTGCCGTAGCTGTTTAGGAAACTGCCGCAGGAATGTTGTATCAAACAATTCTCGTGGTGGCAATCCATTTAGACCGGCCTAACGTTACCAGTAAAGTGCATACTGTGCGGAAAATAGTGCCATTTCCAAGGCAAAATGCAATTGAGCTTTGCTAGCTTTAGAAGTTTGTCCTTAATCTCGGAGGCAAGAATCTTAAACTGTACGGCTCGATTAATGTTTTATCCATCGGAGTCACGTACAAAGCACGTATTGCCAAACAGATTTGTTCTATTATTGAAGGGCCAAAGTTCTCAGTAGCGCTCACCACACTAGAGAGCGAGAGAGAGAGAGAGAGAGAGAGAGTCTAGGTCGCCAATGTGGAACACAAGTCTGTCAAAAGACTCGCAATTATTTCTCTCAAGTCTAGGTCGCCAATGTGGAACACAAGTCTTTCAAAAGACTCGCAATTATTTCTCCCAAGTTGTTTTGGTTAGAAACCGACAAGGACAAAGCAGTCGTGAAACTATATTGAGAGCTACAAGAGATATTCGGACTGGCAAGAACAAGTTGCTGCTGAAGCATGAGGACATTTAGTCCAGTAGGTAGATGAGAAGTTAATACAATATCTAGATATTCTTTCTCGAGCTTTTAAAGATCAGGAGGGTTTCCTCTTCCTCCAACTTGTACAGCAGAAAATCTCAGCAGCGGCGCGAAGTGAACTGGACGTTAAATTCAGTGGGGCTATAAATCCTGAGAATATCATTTAATTGGGTGTCCTTCTCGGAGCCCATGTCCGTGATCTTTCGTGGTGCAGTAGCGAAACCCTGATTACTTCAGATATTCGGCATGCCAATATGATGTTCTGTTAGTGCTCCTATCTATCCGGAGGGTTTGATGTCTCTAACAACCGCTGAGTCTTGACTTCCTACTTTTTCTACATGGTGTAATCTCATCAGAAGTGCTCTAAAAGGAGGAAGGAAACAAAAAGAGCAGATTGATAAATTCTTTCCCTAATCCTTCTCGACTTAAGATGATCTGCGACAGGCGTTTCGATAGTAAAGTGATAGGTTTTGGTGTGGTGAAAGAAGCAGCTTCAAAGGGAAGTTCCCTGTATTCATATACAAAAGGACTTCACCCTATGGATGTTACATCTGTAGAGTGCATTGTCACAAATGACGTAGTCGTTCAGTGGGATGATTACGATACAAAATTTATCCCTTAGCTACATGTGCCCCTTCTCATGGAATGGGGTGTATCACTACCTTTCCGCTCGCTCGGTTTGTCTCAATGTAGGAGAAGGCCTCGGCAACCTGAGAAAAAGGGAAGGGTCCCTTGGGGTCGACTATTGGCTTCACCTTCCCGCTTTCGATGTATGGGTTCAGCTTCTTTAGGACCTCTCCTTTGGAAGTGACTACAAATCTGAAACCAGGTGGTACCACAGCGCCAGTTAGGGCTACCACGATCCCTCCCTCTTTTATGGCTTTGACTGCTCTGTCACATTGACCTGTCGAAAGGAAGGGTATTCATTAGGCCAATGTTAGCATAGGGATGGCAAAGGAATGCGTGATTAAAATCGACTTAACAGTTGTAAGCAGGAGCTAGTTAATGTCTAACACTCTTGACTTCATCAAAGATGTAACCTATGAAAGCTTCTATTGTAATTTGGTATGCATCACTATATTTATTTCATTTAGTGATGCTATTTTCTTTTAAAAGGACAATGAGGACACCTTATGTCCTTAACTAAGCACTTCTAAACATCAACTACTAACTAGGATAATGGCAACATGAAAGAACCCCAATGTCAAGTAACATCTAGTTGAGACAGATTGAACCATCATGAGATAATCACCTCGATGCGCAGTAACAAAAGAATTTTGCTGAAGTGTGACATCCTGAATTTTTTGCTTCTAAGAACTAAAAGGGTATCGGATCGTGTACATTACCAACAGCGTCATAGACTACATCAAACTTTTCTGGGAGGTCTTCGAAGTTTTCTTTTGTGTAATCAATAGCCAAATCAGCACCCAAGCTTTTCAAGAATTCCAACTTCCCAGTGCTTGAAGTGGCTGCTACTCTTGAGGCACCGAAAACATGCTTTGCTAGCTGCTCAAATCAATGTATAACGTTAGAGTTGCACATTTTTTCTGCAAACAGGAACTTTTGTGCATTTCCTCATGGTGGGGTTTCAGGGTGGAGAGAGAGAGAGAGAGAGAGAGAGAGAGAGATCATGGGTTGGTTCAGTTGATGCACGCCAACTTGCAGAAAAATTAGACTTGTATTCAAGTATCATATACCCCAACTACCACATCATCTAAATGAACAATTCAATGAGCATAATTCAAAATTAAGTCGATATACAATGGAAAGAAGGGGCTTGCTTGGTTCCATTATTCATGTCCTGAATGACCACAAGGCATAAAATGTAACAAATCAGAACTATCTAATGCTAGACAAGGATGAGGTGCAGAGTTCACAACCATTCCACTCTAACATCTGCATTAAAATGGTTGTTCAAAACCTGGGAATGGGATATCAAATCAGAACTATTTCATCCTTGTAGCTAGACGTAGGCCAAGTTACTAAATGCAAACATAAAGGTTGTTACCTCAACAGAGTGTGGCCATTTTGCCCCAGTATTTGCACGAATTAACCCAATCAATGGCGCTAAAGCAAGTGCGCAGATTCTAGTGTTCTCATCTTTTAGAGATAGATCTCTGTGCTTTCTTCTACTTGAAAACAAGTATCGGGTGTTTCTTATAAGAAACGAGTATCACATGACTTAAAGGTGGAAATGATCATCTCCAAGAAAATACCTGAATGACGAGACTTCCAACTCCACCAGCACCACCTAAAACAAGAATCGATTTACCAGCAGAGAACCCAGTCCTCTCAAGGCCCTCATAGGCTGTACTGATGGCAAGAGGAAGCCCAGCAGCCTGAACAAAATCGATGTTCTTCGGTTTGAGAGCCAGTAACTTCTCCTCCACTGCGGTATACTCTGCAAATGAACCGAACTGCTTAGGCCCTTCCAAGGCCTTCTCATTTATGTCCCCATATACCTCGTCGCCTTCCTTCAGTTCCTTTACCTGGCTCCCAACTTTTACCACCACGCCAGCAACATCGTAGCCTGGAACAGTCTGCCAAAGGGAAAGAGAAAAGCACAGCGGAACAGAAAATGTCAAAACCATTTCGTATCATACGACTAAATCAGTTGATTGAACGGGATAAAAATATTCTCCTTCGTATAAAGTAAGAGAATATTAATGGAAGTCCACCGGTGAAAGGTACAACAGAAGTTTTACCAAAACAATCTCCCACAGTAAGCTGGTGCTCTGTGTGGCAATTTATCCTACATTCCACATTATTAGATAAGCATAAGAACCGCATTCTCCGTCAAATTTACACATTTTCCTGTACTATTTAACATTTCCTATAGGTTTCTTTTAGGTAGTGGATGCTTGACTTCTGCTTTGTACCCAATGATAAGGACACTCTGGAAACAAAAATACTTTCCATGTAATCGAATTTTACCAGTTTAAAGAGAATGCTGATGGGAAATACAAATACATTCATAGAATCACAATGTTCACAGTCCTTAGTATTGAGGATGCAGAACATCAACAGAGTCAGTTACTATGACTAGCTGACTGGAATGTAGCCGAGGATGCGTTGGGGATGTACATAGCAAATGGCCTTCAAAGCAAGGTTCACATTGGTTCTCGTAGGAAATGACAGTCATATTGTAATGTGCTACTGTTACATTTTTCTACCATGTCAATATACTACCCTTCAAAACCTTTTTGTCACAAGAAATATACAGCGGCTCATGTGTTACCTGGACTCTAATCCGCATAGACCTCATCAGAAATCACAAGCTACTAGTTCAAAGTGCAAGAGAGTTCTTTTAATTACAATGAGTACAAGAGAAACTATTTTTCTTCTTCCCCCTAGGAAGAGAAGACTAGCCGTGATATATACGAGACAATGCCTAACCACCTTATTTAACATCTATCGACAACCACCAACAGACAACCAATTAGCTCACGCAACTGCAATATCCAGAATCATTCCTCTACATCGTCCACAAAAAGGAACACTAGAAGAGTTCGCATTTCGAGGGTTGTGTCCCAACTAAAGTATTGCTACTCGAATTCTCTCTCAGTTCCATTGATGACACTTAAACTCCCACACGCACATATCAACATTCCCCTATGCACGGCCTTCGCGGCAATAAGTGCTGTGACAGAGCCACATAAACAGGCCAGGTATGCGGGCGCTGGTCCTCCCAGCTCCGGGTGTGAAGCCTAAATTGTTCCAGCACCAGTTAAGCTCTCTTTTCGCCCACAAACTCGAACCAGTTTCTACAGTCTGTACATTCTGTTAGTAGTATCCATCCACACAGTGTCACTCTGTTGACTGGCTGTTCAATTCTCTTCTCAATCCCCATAACTGAAGAAGTTTCGCTTCCCACAGCTTCTCCACAACCCACCAAGTTTCTCTCCCCTCACCGGCTTTTCCCTCCAACCCACAAAACCCAAGCAGTCGAAAAAGGATTAGAAAAACCGAGGAAGAACAATTCATTACCGGGAGAGGAGAGTCAGTGGCCTTGAATTTCCCCTGCCTCCTCTTGGCGTCGACAGGGTTGAGCGCGGCGGCAGCCACCTTGATCAGCACCTGGTCCTCCTTCACCTCCGGCACCGACACCTTCCGGTCGAACTTGAGCACGTCGACCCCTCCATACTCGCCGTACACCCACGCCTTCATCTCGCCGGGCACTGCGGCGGCCTTGGCGGCCTCGGCGGAGGCAGGGGCGGCTTGGGAGTTGGCCCGGACTCGGAGCGGGACGACCGGGTTCGCCGGTCGCCGCCGGGCGGGGGAGGCGGCGACCGCCTTCTTCCTGGTGTCCCGGAGAGTGGGAGCGATGGAGGAAGAGAATTTGAGAGGGAGCGAGGAAGAGGTGGAGGAGGAGGGAGAGTGGAAGGTGGTCAGTTGGCGAGTTGTGGATGTGAGGATGGTCTCCATTTCGCCAACTGTTTCTCAGGGGCTTATCTTCAATGCCTTTTATACTTACCGTTGCTCCCCTTTTATCTCTTATTTTATTTTTATTTTTTAAATTCTTCTGACAAAAGTTTCATATTTTTTATTTGGGAAAATAAGATATAAAATTTTGATAGTGGTATAATTTATTTTAGTTAGTCGCTAATCAAATCTAAATTGCAAAAATATTTGAACTTTGATTAATTTTTTTACTTTCAATTAGAGGTCAAACATTCGAAGTTAATATACATTATAATTGACATTTGCAATTTTTAGTTTTTAGTTTTTATGTCCAGATGATAAGAATTTCCCACCACGCACGTAATTTTGACGTAGTTCAAGCTTTATCACTCACGCAGTTATTATTGTTGAAATTAATGTGCTCAATGTAATATGAAAGCCAGCAAGATGGTCCTCTAATTGATTTCGATATAGTGACCATGTCTAGTTTGAAAATAGATTCAAATTTCTTTTATTTTTGGGAAAAGATCACCTAAAACCCCCAACTTTGCCAAAAGTAACAAATTTACTCCAAGTTTTTTTTTTTATTTTTGTGACATAAAAAGCCCTAAACTTTGCAAACTATGACACATTTATCCTATCAATGACATTTTCGTCGTATTTTTTTTTTCTTTTTTTCTTCTTCTTCTTTCTTCCCTCTGCCGGCCATGGTAGAGTTGGCGGAGGGAAGTCGATGTCCAGCGAGGGTCGCCCTCGCCTGGGCTAGTGAGGGCGTCCTCGCCAGATCTAGCGAGAGGCGCCCTTACCCAACGCCGGTGATGGCACCCTTCGCTCAGCACCGGCGATGGCACCCTTAGCCCGATGTAGGCAAGGGCAGCCCTAGCTAGCCTAGGTGAGGGCAGCCCTTGCTGGACACCGGCTTCTCTCCGCCAGCTTAGCCAAGGTTGGTGGAGGGAAAAGTAAAAAATCAAAATGCCCTATAATTTACGGTAAATGTATCACATTGATAGAGTTCAGGATTTTTTGTGTCACAAAAAAAGTTTGGAATAAATGTGTCACGGTTGGCAAACTTTGGGATTTTTCATGTAAAAAAAAAAAAAACTTTTTGGTATATTTGTCATTTTGGGCAAAGTTTGGGGTTTTTGTGATTTTTTTCCTTTAGTTTTTGCCTTGTGAACTCTCAATTTGTGTAGGACATTCCGAATTATTGTAATATTATCTTGCATCAACCTATCTCTCATAGAGGCGCTCTATTTCACAACTTTCAATCGAGGAATCCCGGGTTTCGACCTATTGGCCAAGATATCATTTTGCATCTAATTACACCGGCTAATAGATCTGAACCTATAGGGTCTCTCGGGGTTTTGAATTTTTGGAACTAAAGAGATGTATGTTTTAGTGAAGTCTGGATTCAAGATTCCATTAAAGCCATCTAGACCAAGTGCCTTGACTGCTCCCAGCCAGAAGACTGCTGTTTTAGTGATGCTGAGCTCCTCTTTGAAATTATGAATTTGTTGATACACATTCAAAATTTTGCTTTCTACTCCATTTCATTAATGTCACTACCACATATCTCAATTTTCTTGCCATCCTCACTTTCTAGATTTGGTGAGTGCCATGCTTTTCTGACAACTCTTTTATAGTCTTCATCTTCCAGCTAGAAAGCTTCGTATTCAAACTCAAATTTTTTCCCCACTTTCCTTACATTAGGAACCGATGTATTGCTATAGTGCCACGTTCTAATTTTTTAAAGAGGTTTTAAGTTCATCATAATTTTCACTTTGGAATATCTGCAGATTTAGGATGCATTTGTTTGTACTTTATATTGTTATTTAGGATAAAGTATCCGATATATACATTCTATCACATTCTATCTAAATAGTCTAAAAACATAGATCTAAAATATGTGCATTGGGAAAATTACCCAGTTAGTTGTAATATATGGACGTCAATTTGGTTTTAAACTTTTAAATTTAGTCAAATTAACTCTAAATCTTTGTAAGAAATTTTAATGTAGTCATTTCAGTTAATTTTCGCCGCAAATCACTAACATAGCGGTCCGGTCATCTGTATATGTGGTCATACCATCACGTTAACCATTTTAAGGTGATTGTAAAGAAATATTATATTGGAATTTCGCACAAAACTTTGGAATCAAATTGGCAAAATTAAAAAGTTCATGACTGAATTGGCATATATACAATAGGTTCATAACTGATTTGACAATTTCTCTGATGTAGTCCGCATATCCCAAATGTTAAAACTGTCAAATCTATTATCTTTCTATCCCTAGTTAGAAGTTTCGGAAAATAGAGGATTTTCTCTAGCTTTTCATATTTAACTTTTAATATTTTATATTTAAACTTCAATTTAAAGGAGATACAATTTTATGTTGACTATAATTAGTTTTCATGCTCGCGTAGGGCACATGCACGATTTATTTTTCTTTTGCAGCATGATAATGAATTACTGATATAATTGAATGGAGAAATATAATATTAGACATTATTTTTTTAGTAATATACAATTTTTTATAATAATATTATATATTTTTACTAATAGGCAATTTCTTTTATAGAAAGCAAACATTGAATGAACATATTGTCATCATTTCAATAACTAATTATAAAAATTTATTGGAAATTTTGAAAGAAAATGAGAGAAGGACGAGGTGGGTTTTTACTCTATAAGAACAATTAAGGAATTTCATTGACCGCAAGTTTAAGTGGAAAGTGGACATTGCATTATAATATCATACAAATATGTAGATGATGGGTAAATAACGAGTTTAAAGAGAGACTAACTACATTTTTACTTTGATAATACATATATAGATAGACACTAGATAAGTAGGTAAAATTGCAATTTTTCCATATAATTTTGGAGGAATTTATTTTTTGTCATTTTACTATTTTCTGATGATAAATTTAATTTAATTCATCAAGTTTCTGTTCAAGATAGGCTGAAATTTGCGGGGTGAGCACTAGCTACTGAACATGAGTCTTATGTGTACAGATCTCTTAGTAAAACTCACATTCTTTGTCCCTGGAGTTTTTACAATGTTCAAATTCTATCTATGTATTCTGTCTCTATAAACACAGAAGATTCTCACAGAATTTATCAATAAAATCTTCTTAAAAAGAAATTTTTTCACATCCCATTTCAAATAGGATTGTCATAGAAAAATATAATTATGGAGCATTTTCTCCCCCTCCCATCGTGCTCCCAAAACGCACCGTTTTCTCGCGTCCGTCCGAACGGGGAGGCCGCAGGGGACACGCGCTGATCACGTGATCGGGGGTGAGAACCCGTATAAAAGCTCGCTCCATCTCCTTCTCCCTTCTCCCTCTGCACGATCTTCCGCATGCACGCGATTCCCCGTCTCTCTCTCTCTCTCTCTCGAATCGATCGGTTCTAGCAAGAAGGGAACTCCAATTGAATCGATCTAGGTAGGAGTCCGTCCATTCCTTCGTCGATCGCTTCACGAGATCGGTCGCGTTCATCTGGATCGACGACTCCCGTCTCGCTCGAGCACCGTCGATTCGCGACGCCTGGTAAGGTCTCTCTGCCGATCCTCCTTCCTCTCTCGATCTCGTCTCGACTCGTTTCGCCGTGCGCGAGCGGCGTTGCGTTCGTGCGTGCGTTCCGAATTCGCTGAATGCGCTGATGTTTCGTCGAGCTCGAGAGATGGATGCCGAAGGAAACCGAAGAAAAATGACCGTGTGTTGGATGGATCGGATGGTTTGAGGTACCGCTGACGCGGGGGACCTGAAAAGTTCGAATCTTGTTTCTGCAACGAAAACCCTTTTTTCGATTTTTTCGAAAAAGATCGACTTTATTTTGTGAATCGGGACCCTAATGCGTGTAGATAAAAAGATTGGTACAATGGGAGAGCAAGAATTTCCAGAAACATCGGCGCCCTGTTGTTTCTGTGATAAAGCATTCGAAAAATAGCACGAGCATTGGCGATAAAGCTAGCATTGTTTGTTTGTCCTGTAGATCTGCTGAAAATGGCTGAAGCGTCCAAACCGGAGATGAAGAAGGCTGTGTTCAAGAAGGTTTGTGAGCTCCGTCCGCTTGATACTGGGTTAAACCTCACGGTGAAGGTCGTTAATACGAAGGTGGTCGTGCCGAGGGGTCGACAGATGCGAGCTGCTGAAGCCTTGGTGGGCGACGACACGGCTATGATAGTTTTCGTCGCAAGAAATGATCAAGGTACATTAATTGTAATGAGAACTTTTGGTTCGCTGATGATGCTGTGTTATTGTGTTTTCTTCTTCTGTTGCTAATCATTTAAAGCCTGTGACCCTATCTTGTGGTTGTGAATAGATAGATAATTCTTTCTCTAGTAAGTTCTTTGATTGATGATGCATTAGTAGAATGTGTTTCTCATTTCTATGTTTATGATTGGATGAAGCAAATTTGTAACTAAACCCCTTATATTATTTTGAGAGAAGCGACCATCATCGCTCATGAGATTTTAATGGAAAGAAAGGATTATAATCTAAGCTGATTAATATATTCTGATAAATGTTCACACTGAAGGCAATGGAAAAGGAGCATGGTTGACATTGACATGGCCAATGCTGCTTCATGTTGTTAATTGGCGGCCTGTCAGCTTCATTATGTGGATTATTTTATGAAATATTTTTATTGTTACCCAATTATACTTGCGTGGAAGAACTCATTGTGTCCCATTTGTTGAAAACTTAGATACAATTTTTGTCTTCCATACATTCATATTTTTCCTACCTTCTTCTTCTCACATAAGTAACAAGAGGACTAGAAAAATACTTCTGTTTCACTTATCCTTGTTTGGTTCTTGTTCCATACTTAGGAATTGAACCATATGCCTGTGCACTAGTTGCTTGTAGGATCTGGCTCTCACTTTTGAGTTGACTGTCTGCTTGTTGGCCCTTTCAAGTTCTTCTGATTATCTTTTAATTTGTATAATGTTGCCTTTAGCATTGTTTGAAAAGCATAGATACTTGGTTTTTCCTTTCTGGTGGAGGAAGGTGAATCATGCTTATTCTATAAGTCTTGATGAAAGATTCACCTCAGGAATTGAATCCCTGATTGAAACTGGATGATTAAGAATTTTGGTTACTTCTCATTAGTGTAATTGCTAATGGCCGAAATATGAGCAAATAGATACTATGAAATTGCATAATGACATTTTATAGATATATACAAGCAAAGCTTAGATTAAGAAGCATGGGATGCCTCTGTCTTGTAGTGACTGTGTTCCATGTCAGGCCACTGTGTGTGGTGCTGCTTGTAGAGGCGTGTAGAGATCAGGGAATTTGAAACCCTAGGGCTTAGGAGGAGGATCACATGTGGGAAAAAAGTAATCACATGCACGCTTAAGCAATTGGGATTGCTTTCAAAAGTTTAACTAATTGGCTGGGTTGTAAATCTAAGACTTGTAAATGGATTATCCGTTTAAAAACTCTGGGCATAAAGAAGGCAAGTCAGGCACCAAAATAGAAAAAATATGGCCTACCTTTTTTGGAGACACAATTGACTAGGCCCAAATGGCTTCATTTTTGCATCTTTTGAAAGCAATTAATAGAAAATATAGGCTCTTTGAGCACTCAATATGTATGTATCATAAGCTAGACGAAGTGTCCACATACTGGTGTCTATTATATGGATACTTATTAGATAGATACCTGTGTCCTAGGATTTTTCAGAAAGCCTAATCAGACACACAGATCTGCACCCACGCCCGATCCTTGCGCCCAAGGCCAGGTAGCTTGGATATGGAGTAACGTATTCAAGTAATCGTACAGAGTGTTGCAAATGATTGCACTGTTGTTAGATTGTCAATATGTTGCCTTCATCCACAACATGATCTTTTCTCTCTCCAAGACTGGCATTGGAAATAATGTCTTGACACATTTAAAGAAAAGCTATGAGGTTAAACCTGATTATATATGTTGGATCCTACAGGATATTCTAGGTTTGGATAGGCTAAGTGCTGGATTGAATAGTTTGATACCTTCAACTCGAATTGTTCTTGGTCCTTTTGGTCTTGTCTGGCAAAATAGAAAACTGGGCGTGCTGTTTTGAATAGGGTTTCATGTAGCCTGTCAATAATATTAGGCTTGTCTAGTGTTTGTCAATGGTAGATATCTATTCGATTTCGGTCCCTGATTTGAATTGTTTAGGCTCAAAGTCTTTAAGGTAGATGATCCAATTATAAGTGCTAGATTAAAGCCCAGCCTAATCACTTAGACTTTTAAAATGTGCACGTGATTACTTTTTCCCCTGCTTGATCTTCTTCCTGAGTTCTAGGGGTTTTGAACTCTCTGCTCTCTCCGCCTTTCACTGTCTGCTTATTTGAAGAATTATCATGTTTGCAGTGGGAAAAATATAGCCAGGAAGGCCCCCCTTAGTCTAAAAGCTGTCCCATGTTTGTCCAGAATTGCATAGGGGGTTTCCAAGAAACATGCTGATAAACCTACGTTTGGGACTAAATAGGAAATAGTACTAAATTTTAGCCTTTTGCCTTTTCCATGTGGGGTATGTGATTGTAGGAACTTTTTATAACCATCCTTTTTGGGTTGGTGGTTGCATATTATAATTCACCCATAGAAGACTAATCTCTCTCTCTCTCTCTCTCTCTCTCTCTCCCTCCCCCCCCCCCCCCCAAAAAAAAAAAAAAAAAAAAACAATTGACCACCTTGTACACCATGGCCACCATCAACTCCTCTGAGCACCATTTCGTTGTGAACAAGTCACAAGCTGCTGGTGGAAGGCCCATGGATGACTGACACATATATATATTGATTAGAGTGCTGCATAACCCATTCCATATTTATGCATAGGCTCTGTGTAATATCCCCAATTTGGTGCTGGGAGGGGCCATTTCTGTGTAAACTTATTCATTGCTGTCAGTTTGTTATTTCTCTTATGACACTGGAATGATAGTGTAAATGAAATGTGATGTTAACTTATTGTTGTACTAGCATATGTTATCAAGTAAGGAGCATGTTATTTAGTGGTTCTTGAAGACTGGAATTTTAGTTTGGAAAAGTGTGAGGACTTAAAATTTCAAGTTCTTAGCAGTTCAAAGGCATACTTCCTGAACTTGCATTAGTATCCCTAGGTTCTCAGACAACTTTGGAAAAGAGAACTGGAATATTTTCTCTCACAATGCATTTATGCACTGTTTTGAATTGTTTAACACAAGCATAATTGGAGTCTTTTCTACTCAAATAGCCGCTTCTTGAATCCATATCTTCACTGTCCACTTTTCTAAAGGAACCTTATATTGGGGTGACATTGTCTTTTCTTTTTTTTTTGGTTATGCCATTATCTATCATTGAGGAGGCTTGGGCAATTTGATGTGGATTGTTTCTACTGTGGACTTGGAAATTTAGTGCTCACTAGTGCTTAACTCATTGGCTACTAATTTTATTGTCAATGAGGGAGTGAGAATATAGTTCTGTCGAGACATTGGTTTGGAATGCTGAGCGAGTCTAAAACCTAGGGTACACAGTTTTCAGGTTAGCATATGGAAATTTAGCTTAAAATTCAAATGAAATTCAAAAGTGCTTTTCCTTTTCCTTTTTCTGTTTACATCAATTCAAATGCCATTACAAGACCATGACTATTTAGACTGTCGCAAAATAAGAAGTTCGTGATAATTATTAAACAGGATGTTCTCCAATACTTACTTTCTATTTAGGTTTTCAATAAGTCATTATAAATTCTTACTGAACTTATTAGAATAAGACAAATGGGTGCTGTGGAAACACATTATAACTGTAACATGCCTGATTGCAAACTCTTAAATAGATATGAAACAAAATAAATTACTCGTGTCGTACACTGGAGCGTGAGGTATTATTTGGTGCAAAAGAGCTCACTCTGCATGGTAAAGTATATTTTCCGAGTAAGATGAAAGACGAGCTTGTAGAAGTCAAATAAAAGTTTTATGAGACAGTAAACATGATCGAGTAAGCTGCAGAAATTACTTGCTTGTTGTTAGGGTTAATGTTGGGTCCAAAATGCCTGTCTTAATATGAAAAAGTGTCCTAATATATTTTGGTTATATAAATTCCGTGTTTTACTTTTGAATCTTCTTTTGCTTCAAAATCTTCTCTCAGGAAACAGGATGGTTTCTTCAGGGCAAATAGACATATATTGTTGCAAATATTTTTTATGGAAATGCCGCATTTATTTTGGGACAATATTGTTTCTTCTGTTCTGATTGTCCTTTCTGACATACAAGAATTCCTTTCATGGTTTCATCACTTTTAACTCTAGAGGTCGAAACACAAATATTAGGTTAATACTTTTTCTCTTGAACTGAGATGAATTAATTTGCACTTGCAATCATATGTTTTGATTTTGACTTCATATGACTGGCCAATGACTAAGCATTATGCTGTTGTTCTCTAGCTGTGAAGCATTTGTCTGTCTTGCTTTTTATTAATCTTTTTTTCTCTCTGTTGTTCGATGTCCAGTTGACTTGATGGTAGAAGGCAGCACCTTGACCTTGCGAAATGCAAAGATCGAAATGTTCAAAGGGTCGATGAGGCTTGCAGTAGACAGATGGGGCCGAATTGAAGTTGATGAACCTGCCAGTTTTACCGTGAAGACCGACAACAATATCTCGCTGGTTGAATTTGAAATGGTGAATGTTGTTGAATAGGGAGTTTTTTATTTGTTTATCTTGATAGGTACTTCTCCCTTCAACATATCCATTGCATTCAGAACTGATGGAATTTTCATCCAAGTGGATCTAGTGGCTATTTGCATCTGAATTTGATGTAATGTGCCTGTTTTGGGCTGACCTTTTGCTAACTTCTTAGCCTAGATGTGAGGCTTTTTGAATTCATTATACATTAATATCTCATTAAATTACGAGGTCCTTGAAAATCTTGGTATGTTCCAAATAGCGCATATTGCTGCTGTGGATGTTTGTTTATGATTTCAAATAGGTTGCTGGCCTGTCTTTGTGTTTGCAGTTTCTGACCCTCGAGGGATGTATTTTGAATGGCGAACCGATCGATGTTGTAGTATATCTACAAAGGTACATTATTGTCAGTAGTGTGGAGTTCATTGGCTTATTAGGAGTTTGTCTAACAGAAAGTGTACTTACTTTGGTTTGAGTAGTTTTTAAGTGCCAGAACTGAATGCTTAAGCCATGTACTTACCATTATGTGATTAGGCTGCTTTGTTGATAGATATTGTGCTTGAAGCTCGAACCCAGATCGGTTATCTAGTCTCACTCGATATGGTCAAAGCTAGTTAGGGTGAGTTTGGCAACTTGCTAAATAGTGACGAATTTTCTTCTTTTACTTCTAGAGATAGATTTGGAATATAAATCCAGTTGGTAAATTTTTTATTCTTGAAAATAATTTTTTTAAGATTTGAAATATTTGTTCCTGAAAATAATTCCGAAATCAAGTAAACTTAAATTTCTTGTTTGTCTTTTTCTTTTCTTGTTCTTCTTCATTCTCTCTTCTTCTTCCACCACCATCGTTGCCGTCCACCATCACCACCATCGACCACTACAGATCATCAACGATCATCAACCGATCGAGTGAGGTTTGGCGACGGTTGAGTGAGGTTCAACGAGCTTGTCCGATCAGAGTGAGGTTTGGCGAGCTCACTGGAGGGTTGCTTAACCATTGGTGAGCCTTGTTCGGGCCTCCCTCCACCATTGACAAGGCTTGCTTGGCTCACCCAACCATTGGTGAGCCTTGGCCGGGCGAGTTGAGTGAGGTCGAGCCTCATTTGGACTAAAGGCTCAACCAAGCCTTGCCTAGTCGTTTGGCCACCAACGAGGCTTGGCTGATGAGATGTGGTAGGTCGCTGGCCTCATCTAGCCGGTTGCTAATCATCTCGAAATTGGTAATTGGCTAAAACTTGAAGAAAAAGAGAGTAGAAGAAAAAGAAAAAAAGTAATAAAATTATTAATAAATTAAAAAAATGATTTGAATTAAGAATTTCGAAGACATTAGCAAACATAATTCTATTTTAGAAATAGATATTTTAGACAATTATTTAATGTATTTAAATGTTCAGAAATTATTTTTGAAAATAAAATAATTATCAAACGTCCTCTTAACTTCTAGTAAGTGCCAATAGGGCCCTTAAGTTTTATTGGCAGATATCCAAAGTTGTAGGTTCTATTTCTCTCACAGTTTAGTCTCATTTGGGTTTTCCAATGTCTTGGTAAATCCTTGATGAAATGGAATGTGCAAATGCCTTAGCCTTGAAAAAAGCAGGTGATGCTGTGGCAAGGCCACTTTGTTCCTAGGGAGGGAAAGGACAAGAAGACGGTAGACCCATCGAAGTCTGTACTGATGTTGAAAAGGAGTAACCTTTTTCAAGAACCATATACAATCACATGTCATTCACTTCCAGACATGTGAGGACAAGATTTGTCTCACTTTTGGGTATTTGGTGAAAAAGATTCCTTGGATGTCTAAGCTTTATTTATACAGACAAATTAGTTCAAGTACACAACTGACGGATGGCATGTTAGAAGTATTTACTTTGAAACACCCATCCCTGGTACTGTAGATTCTCCAGATCTATCGTCCGGTGCCACAACATTATCTTTGTTTCGGATTTATTGCAAAACCTTATCAACTATATAAATTATTAGTTAATTTATTATTTGGCCTTTTGGGGGGTGGGAAGAGTTTGTATACCGAAAATTTAAAAGGGATAAAAAAAAAAAAAAATAGAAACGATGGTGTTGTTCTAGCCATGTTTGCGCCTAGAGTTCAATAAAGAATCACAACCTTAACTACGCTTTCCTAGTTAACCATCGTGCAATAGTAACAATTCTCATGGAATCACCCTACGCCTCAGAGACACACACACTCTCTTGCTCTTGATCAAATTTATGGTGAATCTTGCTCTACAATCCTTCATAATGGTCGTTGGCGACCCATAAGGTGGTTGCAACTCCCAGGCGATGGTGAAGAGACATCCCGGTCACAACATCAATCCTAACACAAGAGTGCTTCATATTTGATCTGTTGTAAATATAATACGTGGAAATGATAGGATCTTACAATTTATGGCTATGTGAAAATTTCAAAGAAATAAACAATAAATAATAAAGGCACCAGAGATTTACGTGGTTTGGTCTGAGTATTGGTACTTATGTCCACGAGGAGAGCCATCAACAAATAATCTATTATAATCGGAGAATTAAAGTTTACAATTGTTCACACGCTCGAATGTTTCCTACCCCTAAATTAAACCCAAACCTAAAGTGTTTATAAATCAATAACTTATTTGGACGTAAACTCACGTCACAAAATCACAATGCATTCAAGCTCAAAACAAAACGCTCTATCTACACCGAAAACAAGAACTTCAACATCTGTATTTTTTTTTCTCCATGTACATACTGCTTCGCATTCTCCTTTTCTTGATCGTGTGGCTTATGCAGTGGCTCCTCTCTCAAGCAACGCTTTCTAGACGTGCTGCTCCTTCTACTTCATAGGGTTTCATGTCTTTTTTTTTTTTTTCTTTTTCCGGTTAAAAGTACATGCCTTTTATATATTGTGTGCCCAAAGTCAAAACTTTGACTTTGGCCCTGGATAACCTTTAAGGATTCGGCTCCTATAGATAAAAGAAGAAACCTTTGCTCCTTTATTTTATTTTATTTTATTTCCTCCTTTGTGCAGCTATAAGGAGTCCAACAAAAGAAGAACCTCATCCGATTTGTAATCTACCTAGGAAATCTTTATTAACAAGTTCGGCTAATAAATCGTTATTTGAATTCAAACTTAAGACATTAATTTAACAATTCTCCACCTTGACTCGATGTTTGAAGTTAAATTATAGTGCTTATCATCCATGCTACTCTCCTAATGCCCTAATGGACACTCACTCTCCACAGATGCCAATAGAGCTCAAGCATAGCTTGAGCTTCGCCAAAAGAACAGACTTAGTTATCATGTCTCTTGGGTTATCTGTTGTAATAATCTTTTTGACAATAACATTACCCTTAGCTAAGACATCTCGAATGAAGTGGTAAGGGTTATCTGTTGTAATAATCTTTTTAATAATAACATTACCTTTAGTTAAGACATCTCGAATGAAGTGGTATCTAATATTGATATGCTTTGTTCGCTTGTGATAACTGGATTTTATACTAAATATATCGCATATTGGTAATCACAATGTATATCCACACTTTTATGTTCTAATCTAAAGTCCGAGAGCAAACTTTGTAACAATATCGCCTCTTTCGCTACAATTAGTGCAATGTACTCTATCTCAATCGAAAATAAGGCAACATGATCCTGTAAGAACGCTTTCCAACTAATTGCACTATCTGCTAGCATAAATACGTATCTTGCTAAAGACCTATAATCATCCAAGTCATTGACGTGATTCGAATCGACAAAATCGGTGGTCTCATTGCCATTATTGTCCTCTGGTACACTATACCTACATCTGTTATCTCCTTCAAATATCTGAGAATTCACTTTACAACTTTCCATTAAGTTTTACTAGGACGATTCATATAGCAACTAATCACGCTTATAACTTGTGAAATAAGGAACACGAGACATATGATCCTCCTCCTTCTCAGTTTGCAATGATAATTTATTTAAAAATTTAAAGTGCTTTGCTAAATGTGTACTTATCAATTTTGCTAACTGCATATTAAAATATGCTACGATCTTTTTAATATATTTCTTCTGAGATAGACGTAAAACTCCTATAGCCTTGTCACGCAAAATTTCATACCCAATATTTTCTTTACAACACTTAAATCTTTAATCTCAAATTCATTATTTAACTGCTTCACCGGCACATTAATATCATACATATTTTTAGCTACTATTGGCATATTATCAACATAGAGTAATAGATAAATCAAAGAACTATCAACTAATCTCCTAAAGTAAACACAGCTATCCATTTGACTTTTTGTCTTAACTAGTCATGAAAACATCAAAACGCTTATATCACTGCCTAAGAGATTGTTTCAGTCCATACAAAAATTTCTTTAGTAAGCTAACATGATCTTCCTTACTCAGAATGACAAATCCCTTAGGTTGCTTCATGTAAATTCGCTATTCCAACTCCCATGAAGAAACGTTGTTTTCACATCTAGCTGCTCTAACTCGAGATTTTGCAAAGCAACTAAGGCAAGTAAAACACGAATATAAGTATGTCTTACCACAAGAGAGAACACCTCATTATAGTCAATGCCTTCATGCTATGTATATCCCTTTACCACAAATCTCGCCTTATACCTCATTGCCTCGACACCAAGAATGCATTCTTTCCATTTAAAGACCCATTGACTTCCGACAATCTTCTGGCTCTTGGGTACTTTGACTAGCTCACATCTCTAATTTCGATGGAGTGATTCCATTTCTTCACACTCATAGCTCCTAGCCACTACAACGACTATGAACTAGCCATTACTTCAGAGTAAGACGAAGGCTCATTTGTCTTAATCTCGTCACCTAAACAGTTAATGCATAATCAATATCTATATAACCGTAACGTATTTATGATTTAATTTGCCTCCTTTATCTGTCTACAGCTATAATATGATGCGGTTTTGTTGGTTGTTCATTATCACCGACTTTAGAAACTGCGACCTCATTTGTAATCTCAACTTCTATTACTTTCAAGGTTTCTAGAGACTCCACCTGAAGCTCCACCTCACTAATGACATCATGATCTGTTTGCTCTGTTGGTTATGTTACAGAGCTCCTCTGTTGAAGTATTGTAGTCTCGTAGAAAATCACATCTCTGCTGATTAGAAAACTAGGTGATCTAGGATCAGTGCATCACAGCCTGTAACCTTTTACCCCATATGCATAACCTAGAAATATGCACTTTTTCGCCCTCGGCTCAAGCTTACCATCACTCGCATGAGCATACGCAGAACATCTGAATATACATAATTCGGAGTAATTAACAGGTTTTCCCGTCCATACTTCCTTAAAAGTCTTTCACTTGATAGTAGATGATGGAGATCAACTAACCAAGTAACATGCTATGTTAACTGTTTCGACCCAAAATTCCTTGCTAAGTCCTACATGCGAAAACATGCGTTGAGCTCGCTCAAGCAAAGTTTTGTTCTTTTGTTCTACAATGCCATTCTGCTATGGTGTCCTAGGTACTATGTGGTGTCTCACAATCCATTTTTTTTCGTAGAACTCGATAAAATCTTTACCACAGAACTCCATACCATTATCGGTCCTCAGGCACTTGATTTGTTTATTTGGCTACTTTTCAATCAATGCCTTAAATTTCTTGAATCGATCGAACACATCATATTTGTGATTCAGAAAGTATACTCATACATTCATTGAATAAATTGTCAATAAATATCGGCATATATAAGACATCTCCTTTCGAAGGAGCTGAAGATGGCCCCCAGATGTCTGAATAAATGTATTTAATTGGTTGCCTAGTCAAATGAACAGTTGTAGTAAACTTAACTTGGTGTTGCTTCTCAAAGATGTAGTGCTCACATAAGTCCAGTTTCCCTGTCTTTTGACCCTTCAATAATCTCTTTCACTTAACATCATCATACCAGCTTCACTCATATGCCATAAACACATACACCATAATTGAGTCAAATTAGAGTTTGACTCACCTAATGAAACTACAGTGGTTCCGGTTATGGTCTCTCCCAATAAATGATAAAGAGTATTCACTTTCTTCTCATTCATCACTGTCACGGCACCTTGAAAGATCTTCAATACTCCACATTCAGTGGTGTACTTATACCCAATGTCGTTGAGTATCCCTAGAAATAAGATTTTTCTTAAGTTTTGGTACATGCCTCACATCTATCAATGTGCGCATCACCTCATTGTGCATCCGAATTTGAATTGTCCCTATTTCCATAGACTTGTAGATTGCATTATTCTCCTAAAGAACTCTACCTCTATCTGTAATCTGATAAGTAGTAAACTAGTTCTTATGATGCGTCATATGATAAGAACACCTCGAATCTAGCATCCATTCGTTTCTTAACAAACAATTACTTGTGGCATTCTGCTTATCACCTTTATTCCTCCACTTCGGACAATTTCTCCTAATGTGTCCCTTCTCGTGACGCACTTCACGCATCCTTTGAACTTTCTATGATGTGATTTCGATCTGCTTTTACTTTTGCTGTTAATGGGCCCTCGATGTTGTTTTCTACCATGAATTGTCAATTCTTACACTACTCCTTACACTAGACCATTATTTCGCAACTTTCTCTGCCACTTTTATAGAACAAAACTGACTTTACCTCTTCTGAAATAATCCTAGTATGCCACTGCAACAGTGAATCAGTAAAGTACTCCCATGATTTTGGCAAAGAAGCTAACAATATCATGCCCTTTTTCACCATCATCAAGTATCTTACCGGCGTTCTTAAGATCCATCATGAGTTTATTAAATTCATTTAGGTGGATCCCGATAAACGTACGTTCAGTATATCTAAATTGAAATAGCCTCTTCAACATGTATAGGCGATTGTTCAAACCTTTCTTTATATAGAGTGCTTAAAGCTTTGCCCATAACGCTGCGACATCCTTCTCCTCGGCCATCTCTATTAAAATCTCATCCGATAAGTTTGTGCTCTTCGCTCTTTCCATTAGCTCTACCCTCTCAGAGGCTTTCATTATAATTGACAATTCATCTTCACCATCTAGTGCCTTGGCCAAACCTTGGGTTGTCAATAACGTTCGCATTTTGATGCTCCATAACCTAAAGTTGTTCCTCCCGTTAAATTTTTCAATTTCAGATTTCCTCTTAGACATAATTGCAATAATAGAATTTCTAAATAATAATCACAAAAACAAAAACTTCAAATCACAATAAATAATAAAAAAATTGATCCCAAGCTTTGATATTAATTGTTGTAAATATAATACGCGGAAACGACATGATCTTGCAATTTACGTCAACGTGAAAACTCCAGAGAAGTAAACGATAAATAATATAGACACTAGAGATTTACGTAATTTGGTCCGAGTATTGATACTTACGTTCATGGGGAGAGCCAGTAGTAAATAATCCTTTATAATCTTAGAATCAAAGTTTATAATTGTTCACACGCTCGAGTGTTTCTCGTATCTTGATTAAACCAAAACCCAAAGTGTTTATAAATAAAGAACTAAACTCACGTCACAAAATCACAATGCGTTCAAGCTCAAAACAAAACGCTCTACGTACGCTGAAAACAAGAACTTTTAGCATATGTATTTTTTTTCTCCACATATGTATTGCTTCACGTTCTCCTTTTCTTGATCGCGTGGCTTGTGCAGTGGTTCCTCTCTCAAGCGACGCTCTCTAGACGTGCTGCTCCTTCTACATGGTAGGGCTTCACGACTTTTTTTTTTTTTTTTGGCTAAAAGTACACGCCTTTTATATATCGTGTGCCCAAAGTCGAAACTTGGACTTTTAAGATTCGGCTCCTGCAAATAAAATAAGAAATCTTTGCTCATTATTTTATTTTATTTCCTCATTTGTGTAGCTATAAACTATGTAGCACATACACTCCCTGGAAGCCTTCGTGTCGTGTCCGACACTTCAACACGTGTCCGACACGCTCCGACACGTCCCGACACGCTCCGACACGTGGTCAACGAGTGTCGAAAAATCCGACACGTGGTCAACTCTTTCCGACACGCTCCGACACGCGAGTCCAGAATTCCGACACGCACGGGGTCAATTTTAAAAATTTCTAATAATTGAGGGGTCAACATATAAATATACACAAAAGAAGTAATAAAAGAAGTAATAAAATTGCTATAAATATACACGCACGGGGTCAGTTTTTTTTTTCAAATTTTTTTTCGAATTGTTTTATTTTAAAAAAAAAAGAGTCTTTTACTATGAAAGAAGTAATAAAAATGCTATATATGATAAATAAATAAATTTAAAAATATGATTTCGGCATTTTTCTTTAAACAATGTTTTTTTCCTCTAATTTTTGTGTATTATTGTAACAAATTAAAATAATTAATGATATTATTTAATATTTTTCGTGTAAATTAATTCTAGGCTATTATTATTATTATTATTATTATTATTATTATTTATGTATTTATATATAAAAATATATTTAATATATAACGTGTCAAAATTCTCTATTTTTAAGAAATGACGTGTCAGCGTGTCGTGTCGTGTCGTGTCGCGTATCACGTGTCCGTGTCGGTGCTGCATAGGCTATAAAGAGTCCAACAAAAGAAGAACCTCATCCGATTTGTAATTTATTTAGGAAATCTTTATCAACAAGTTCGGCTAATAAATTGTTATCTAAATTTAAATTCGAGATATTAATTTAACATGAGCTCTACGTGTAGATTGCATCAGACCTATCCCGGTGGAAATCGCCACGATAGAGAAAACCACCACCGGTTATTAGCATAAAATCATGTACGTGGCTGTCATTGGTAGACCTGATCTTAGGCCTGATGGCTAGTGTGTTTGCCTAGGTTTAGCTTGAGCCACAAGGCTTTTTGGGTGGGCTTGGGCAAGGCATTTAGTGAGAAACCTGCCACGCCATAAAGGAGCCCAAGCCAAGCTCAGCTATGTCTGCAGATTTTTATACAAATTTTATTATGGACTATCTCGAGAAAATTTTTAGGCTTTAGCTCCCCAAATAGATGACTAAACACCAAGAAATTTGGATGATTTTCTTTCTCATTTTATCTGACCTGTAGTGAAGTAATGCGGAAGCAAACAGATCTTAATATTAGAGTCAAACAAGAAAAGAAGAAACTGCCAGTAAAACTCAACAAGAAACAATAAAGAATACAAGAAATATACATGATTCGATCCAACTATTAGTACTTATTATAGTGAGAAATTTAATCACAAAGAATCCACTAATCAATCAAAGACAATTTTAATTGCTCAACCACTCAAATATTTCCCAACCCTAAATTACACATAAACCAACAATATTTAGACTCACGCAATTGTTGGACATAATGAGTTACGAAAAATTACCTAGTGGCTTAAAACACTCATGTCTTCACCAAGAAAACAAACTATATTGGATGTAAGATCCTCTGCACAAATCAACGAGTTCAGCAAACTTCTCTTGTGGCCTTCGAAAATAATTTGAATCCATATAGAAAAGTAACCGAGTCAGTGAAGAATTCGGACCAACTCGAGGGACTTCTTCTAGTAAATGCCACACTTCCATAATTGTTCATATATTACATATCAGTCTACATCTTTTAATTCGTGTCGAGTTTCACACACAAACTTAAACTCAAGATAATCTAACAATCCTAATCTTTTGTCTCGACGATCAAACACAATATACATGATTTGAGATAGATTGGATTTAATTACCGATAAAGTAGTCAATCCGCGGGCTCAATGTGGTTTCTAGATAGGGCCTAACTTGTTGCCTTGGCTCAGCCACAGTGAAAAATTTATGTATGAACTTCGTCGGCGGCGGCTTGATTCCGATCGGACGAGCCGGGCTTTTCAATTGTATATTTTAGCTTGTGCTCGTCTAAAAATGCTTCTTGTCCTCATCGTCTTTTTGAATCAAGTGGATAGTTCATCCACGGCAGCGAGCACCTCTCTTCCACTGCACCCACTTTCAGCCATGGCAGAGCGCACTTCCTTTCAGTTTTCCTTCCAATTTCATTTTTTTTTTCCTAGCATGGCTTACGTAGTTGCCACGCTAGCACCTCTCTTTTCAAGAAATAATATAAAAAACCAGGCTAGTTTTTTCTTTTAACCAAATCAAGCAAAACTAAAAAAAAAGAAGAAGACTTAATTGCAACCATTTGATAAGTTTTAAAATTCGATTGTACTTCACGATAAGTTTTAAAATTTTTAGTACACTTATTCCAAAGATTAATATTTCTATTAGCACCTCCATTTATGCACAATATTGAGCAACTAATTTTACATTTATTTTATGAAAAATGAATACTTTGGAAATTATTTTCCTAAAAATGATTATTATTATTTTTTATTTTTTATTTTTTTTGGTGATTCCGAACCCCGCACAACCGGCAAGCGATGAGTAAACCTGTGGGGACACGTAAACGGGAGGACTTAGCACCCTCGGCGTCCCATTTAAGACCTCAAGCGACCATGAGGGGATTCAAACTCTTCCCCTTCATGAGGGGGAGAGAGCCCAAACCATCGCGGCCAGCAATGCAGTGGTTAAAAATGATTATTTGTATCACTTGGAATAATCAATAAACTAAAAATACTTTCATCGTCCACAAAAATTTATGGATATAAATTATTATCAATGATGAAAATATTCCTATTGCAATACAAACAATTATTTTTACAAAAAAAGTTATTTCTAAAATCATTCATTTCTCGCAAAATAAACCAAATCTAAAAACCAACACCACTTGATTTTTGCATACCACTCTGTCAAAATAGGTTGTGAACTCTATTTAAGAACCATCTTGGGTTTGGACCCAAGGGTATGTTCGGACCGAGACCGGCATCCAGACGAGATCGATTACTAGGTCAAACCCATGCGACTGCCATTTCTTAGAATCAGACATGGGTATGTTGCCATGGAATGTTTCAGTACCTGCTCTCGGAAGAAAGATATCGGTCATCAAGGTGGCGGTTAGGAGCCATCAATGCATTGCTCCACAAGTGATTCGATATCTTGCTAAGGTCCTTCATGTTTCCCGCTAAATGAACTGATAAGAGTACATCAAAAAGTCCTGACCCTCAGGAGCAAAGCACTTTTTTACTTTGCGAAAGAGTTAGTGTCGTAAAGAAGTAAGATCAAAACCCGATAATAAAGTTAGGATTTGGTAAACCTTTTAGTTGGCTCCAACTGACCCTCGATAACAAAAAACTTTATTACTATGCGAAAGAGTTACTGTTGTGTAGAAGTAAGATCAGAATCCGATAATAGAGTTAGGATTTGGTCACCCTTTAGTCTGCCCCAATCGACCCTCGACAACAAAGCACTTTATTACTTTGCCAAAGAGTTAGTGTCTTGTAGAAGGTAAGATCAGAACCTGGTAATGAAGTTAGGATTTAGTCCCCTTTAGTTGGCCCCAAGCAAATGTCTTAGAATTTATGCCTTTGGTCGACTATAAAGCAACAAGCCAGTGAATTTTTTTTATTCAGTTTATTCTAAAGCAAGAATTTTTTTTTTGTCTATATTGATTGCAATTTAAGTGAGGACATTGTCCAAAAATTCCTAAATCTATTGTATTTTTCACAATTGAGTCATAAACCATTCAATTTTACCAATTGATTATTAAATCCTTTTACATTTTGTTAATTAAGTCTATTTTGATTGGAAATTATTGATATGGACACTAGCAATCTTACGAGGTGCAGCCGACACTGACACGAACAATTTTTAGTAATATTTTAATATATTTTGAATTATATATTTCTTTTCTTTTCTTTTTTCTCTTTTTTCTTTCCCTTCTTTCTCTAGCTAGTCGCTAGTCGTGGGCGAGATTCACCAGGACGTGGTGAGGATTGACCTCACCAGGGGTGAGCGAGGCTCACCCTTGCCAGTGGCTAGTGGAGGTGAGCTTCTCCAGAGGTCTCATTGGCTAGAGGAGGAAGAAGGGAAGGGGAAAGAAAAAGAAAGAAAAGGAAAAAACTTTAATTTTTTTAAATATTAAAATATTATTAAAAATTATTCACGTCAGTATTGACCGCACCACTGAGGGCAATCAATGTCCTTATTAGCGAATTCTAATCAAAATTGACCAAATATATTCAAATGGCAAAACGTGAAAATGTTTAAAATCAATTAAAATGTTTAGAATTGAATTGGCAAAAATACAATATGATTAATAATTTTTGGACAATTTTCCACAATTTAAGGCATCAAACTCATTATTTGGGACAAAATAGTCATTTTTGTCATCATTGGTGTACCCTATGGCAATACAAATGTTCTATGAACAAGGCCGACTCTAGTATTAAGTTCTCAATTTGTAGTCGATGTATCTAATAATGAATTGTATTTATCATCACAAACAAATATCTAATGCTAATATATAGATTGCAAATTAAAATCAATGACTCCTATGGTTCTTTTGTGAAATGAAAATATTTCGGAATAATTTTATGAATGATCATTGAACTTTGATTCAATGTGCAATGTGGTCCCTAATTTTTTTTTTTTTATTGTAGTACATGAATTTTAGTTAATGTGTAATGTGGTCCTTAATCCATCAATTTATTCAATGTAGTTTTTGAATTTTTAGTATATGTTTAATTTAGTTTTAGACTATACAAAATGGTCAATATTATCCATGATCTTAAATTAATGAAAAGACTACATTGAACATTTTTATATAAGTTAGGGACTAAATTGAACTTATACCAAAAATTCAATGACCACATTGCATTTTAGGTTAAAATTCAAGGACTACATTGAAAAAATTAAAAATTCATGGACATTAAAAAAAATTTAAAATTTATGTTTATCAAAATATTTTATAGGATATATTACAAGTGTAATAATAAGATACAATAATTAGAAATTATTATTATTATTATTATTATTATTTTGGTAACATGGGAACCTTTGTATAGCCGGCGGCCGGCAATGTAAACTTAAGGACCACAATTTATAGACCATGGGGTGGGCGTAACGCTATTATATTTTTAATCATTAGAAGTGAGAAAATTAGTTATTTTAAGGTTATTTTGAAATCTATGCAATCATTTGCATAAACCTTTTGTTTATTGATTTGATGAAGCTCTCTTCACTATACTTGCAAGTATAGTGAAGAGAGCTTCAAAATTTCTCTGCACTAGCTAAAAGGTTAGGTATCATGTTCCTAATTTTTGAAAATATATACATCTTATTAATATTTTAATTAACATTATTCTTGTAAGTAAATTAATTGTGCATGTCATTAATTATGGAGAAACATTGCAATGCTAACATAGGTTACATAGCAATTGAACATTTATTTCAATTTTGTAAACTAATACCACATATGTGCTACATATCAAAAAATGCATTTGAATATTTTGTACTATAGTTGATGGCAAATATAAGGTTTTTACGATTGCAAAAATTGCATTCTAATTATCACGAATTTTCTAGTCTTTGATGTCGTCAACTAGGAGTGTCAAAAAAAAAAAAAAAAAAAGATCCTTAACACCGAACTTATACGAATTCTTATGTTTGGATTCGACTCATCTATACATAAAATCCAGACCTCTTACCTTTGAGATCTCAATTAATATTTTTCCTTAATTTTCCCATATCGCTTTCTTCGTAATATATATTTTACCAACTATTCTCTTTCATTATTTAATAATTCAAATATTCCATAAGGTAATTTTTCTTATAACATAATAATATAAAATTGGATTCGCAGCATGGTCATAGCGTACTTTCTATACATGCATGAGGTGTTTATCGATGTTTTAAAATTGGATTGAGATTGCAATTACCATTGGATTCGCTTCATTGATTGCAATATAACAATATTACTAAATTAGTTGAAAAATGAAAAAAAAAAAACCCAAGGAGACCAACATTGGCCAAAATATAAAGAGGAAAATAATATATAAGAAAAAAAAGAGGAAAATAATATATAAGAAACACACGATCTCTATCTCTCTTGGTCGTTTGCCTCCTGTTGTGCCGCCCGTCATCTCCGTTGCCAGTCATCACCGTTGCCCGTCGGTGAGATTTTCTAGCCAATAATTGGGCCTCTATAGTCATGGCCCCAGCTGCGTTAGATGAGATAGTGACTGTAATCTAACCTATCAACCTAATCTAGCATCGTAGTCTTGCCATGCATTTGACTTTTGAATATTGGTTATTTACATGTTAATTTGGTTCAATATGTAAGTGTACATAATTAATAATGACAAATTGTAAAATTTAAGTTTATATCTTTTGTTGCAACAGGAGTTTATACTGGTTTGGGTGAACGCGTGTAGAAGCTAGCACGCCGAGAGGACTTTCGCTCGGTTTAATTAGATTGATTTTTTTTTTTTTACTTTGTAATTATATTATCAAATGTATTAGTTGATTTGATGTACTGAAATGTTCTGTTGAGCTTATTCATATTTGACATGATGAAGTTATTTTATTTTTAAAACTTTATGTGTGATTTTCGAATATCCAAAGAATAAAAAAATAATTATAATTGAATTTCTTATAGAAACAAGTGAACGATGTCTAAAGTGGCGAAAATTGAGCGAAGACGACAAGAGTTTGCTGCCATAGACTCAAATGCGACTAATTTTCATCGCCTTTGAGCAAGATGATCTTCTTTTGTGGCCTTTAACTTCCAAAATTGAAAGTCATTTATAATTTTGTAACCTTTGTGCAAAATAATAATAATAATAAAATTGTTGTCTTAAGCAAATGTGTTTAAGCAAATGGACAAATGGTTCACCAAAAAAAAAAAATGTCGCCTTTGCCTAAGACGACAAAATTTGAACCTAAGGTCTGCAGTGAAAGTTGCCGAGGGCTTGAGGAGAACCAAAAGATTTTGCAGAATCGAATGTTAGGTGAGAGGGTGTTGAGTTAGTTGTAGAGAGCTCTCAATAGTTCAACATTGAATCCTTGAAGATCTAAAAATGCCAAAGTTGAAGATATCATATGTCATGATGGATCGACTTCTAAAGTGCCGAAGCACCATCCAAATCAATGACTTATTGAGGTCCTTGCATGAAAATGACTAGAATAGTTGACAAACAAGGTCATGCCATCTGACAGTCCTCATTTAGGAAATTAGCAGTGGATAGATCGTAACATATCAGCGGGACACGAGCTCATGATGGTTCGCCAGGTCCCAAGGACACAAACCATCGATGGATTGACACGTGTCATGGTCCGTGAATTCTCGTGTACTCGTGACCTTGTGAGTGGTGCTTGGGGTTATTGGGTGAAAAATGAGGAGGTAGAGGAGACGAACACAACTGGTCCGTGGGAGTGGTGTCAGGACGGTTGGTGTTAGGAGTTTTAAGATATAATGATTATATCACTTAGGAGCTCTAAAGGAGAGGTATGCCTCCCGTGCACAAACTGGTTGGGAGCTGATGCCGCTCTCCTAACGTGGTCATGGCAGGCTGAAACCGGTTGTTATGCTTAAAGAGAACTGCGGTGTCACTCGATGGACTAGACGCCCAAACGAAGCTGGGCGTGGTGGAATTTCGTACGAAAAGCATTCACTGTATTGTTTTTTTTTTTTTTTTTTTTTTGATGACCCAGGGAACCTCCGAACGCCGCTTCGCGGGGAGAGTAAACCCGGAGCACCGGGGCCCCCACCGCCGACCCCCAAGCGCGGGTAAGACGCGCGTTATGCATTGAAGCATCGCTTCCACGGAGGTTCGAACCCTTCCCCCTGCGTTTGGGGTACCAAGCCCTAACCAACGCTTCCACCGCGGGCGGTGGTGCATTCACTGTATTGTTTGTGGAACGGCTATAGAAGAAAGGCTAGCCTGGCAAGTTCGGCTCGCTAGGCACTGCACGGGTCATTCCAAGGCCAATGAATCTCTCGGCCCATGACACACACATGTGGGGAGGATACATGCCGAGATCAAGCCCGATGAAAAGGATTAGGGCTAGACCAAACTCAATGAGCTCAATCAAATTCAACCAAGCCACAACTTTATAAAGCATCCCTTATCAGACAGTGCTAAAACTTATGATCCGCTACTAATCCTGGTTTAAATTTCCCCTATGGATCAATGCTCCATGAAACAAACCAACAATAAATCCCCCCAAGAGGGTATTTACGATCGCGGTTTCAAATAATTCTTAGAATCGACATGAGAAGATGAACAAGATCCATAAATTTATGTCGTTTTGAGAATTACGTCAAGGCAACAGATTCGAGATCTGCATGGGCGAGACGTTCAGGTACCAGAAAAGCAACGTAGCAACAGACATTTAGGTGAAGAGAATATGATCTTCCCAACGTCCTCCGGATCCATCTATTCTGTTCTTCGTTTTTGCCCTAAGTTTGTATATAGAACTGAGTCATCTTTTGAGGGGCTTGTCCTCTTATTTGCCATTTTCAAACAAACTAATAGCAATGCCACGATTGGAGAGATTCCTTCCAACAAAATAAGAGTAAGAGAAAAGATCGATGTATTGCAAGCTCAACTCGCTAACTCCCCGTCTCTTTCGAGTTACTACAAGCTACCATCAACCCAAGACACAAGTTGACAAGGAACTAAGTATTACATGTTGAATGGAATTGAAGTAATTTTACACTGTATGGTGTATAATATTGCAAGAGATGAAGCCAAATTCTCTTTTCAAATTATTCTATAGATATAGAGGAAATTTTTTTTTTTCTGAAAATATATCACATCAGATATCATGCATGATAGAGTTAATTTTGTGGAACTGTAGATATAATTACTTTCTCATTCTACTAGAGTTAATTTTAGTACTTAGTACTTTGGATTTTATTAGTAAGTTGATCTAATATTCATGGCTATGTTGATATCTAAAAATAAAATTGATTTTCTTCTGCAAAAGAAATGACTCCATTCATTAAAATTTAATGCATTTCATGTGCAAAAGTCACTGTTAGGTATATTTTACTGCTTATTACTTTAGATATTTTGACTAAATAGATGGAATATCTATAATTAAAAATCATGTATTAAAGATCGTGGGAAATCCGTTATGAGACAACGCCATAAGCTCGAAATCAACCAAAAAGTCAAATAATAACGTTGCATCTGTTCCTGACAAAAGTCAAAAATTTACGTTGGATTTGCTTTAGTCAGTCGGTGTTGACTGTGACACAACCTATGTAAAAGCAAGTTATGAAACCCATGAATCAATGACTATCCTTTTTTTTTTTTTAAAGTAATGAAATAGAGCCGTTTTGAGTTTCCCACAAAATATCATTTCACTATTTTCTCGAAAATATTTTTTAAGTTTTCATTCATTAAAATTTATTGCATTTACTGTGCAAAATTCAGTTTTAGGTATATTTTACTGCTTCTTACTTTAGATATTTTGACTAAGTAGATGTAGTATCTTTAACTATATCAATATTTCGAAAAAGTACTTATTTTTCTTTTAAAAACATTTTTCTCATTCTTATAGGTCAATCTTACTAACCTACTGTCAAGAGACTTTTCTCTAAACCTTCACTTCTTTGAAAAGCTCTGACCTTTTCCATTCGGAACAAAAACAACTCCCCATTCTTTGAAATTCAATACTTTCGACGAGCAAAAGTCACTTTTAGTTTAATATATTAGAATAGATCAGATTAGACGTTGTCCATATGAGTGTGTGTAAATACCCACAAACACAATCATGATTCATACATATATTGGCCGTGTCTTTTTAAAATAAGATTTCTTTATAGTATGGTCCAATCTCTTTTAACGCAAAAGGTGTCCAAGCAATATGTTCAAGCAACATAGAAAATTGGTATGATATATGACGACCAGATGACCTAAGCTTTGCATCATCATTTTCATAGGTGTGGGGTGGGGAGATGTGCCATCATTCAGAAAGCCGTCATGGCATGGTGCTTTTATCGTGCTCTAGTGGTGTACAACCTTATCTCTGGCATTCCTGGCCAAAGTAAGATCATTAACATTAGAAAATAACGTTGAAATCTTGTGGTTTGCGGCAACATCATTAGGTTGGATGGCCCTCCTCAGTCTCTACCGAACCAATTGCAATTACCTGCTGCTGTATAGAAAAAAAGAAGCAATGGCTAATTCAAACATTGTGTTGGCAATTACCCAGTGAATATGGGCAAAGGAAGATCAATTGCGACGGTAATTCTATCTATTGCTTCGATCTTACCTATACAATTTTTGGTGAATGTGCTGTGAAACTCAAGTGTGTGTTCACACCCCCCAAAAAAAAAAGGATCTAAAACTCCATCTTCACATTGAGATCTTCCTCCCTGCTAAGTGAACGCACGTTCCAGGGAAAAAAAAGGGGCTAAGTGCTGCAACTTTAGATCGTGCAGATGTTCCCACCACTTTTCCAACCATTGAGTTTGAAACCTGACCGACCGATCGCTCTTCCTCCTTACACTAGATGGACGCTTTTTCTTGTCAAGGTGATGAATCCATCGGCCATCTTGGCATACCGGAGAACATGGCACGTTCAGAAGCTGGGGCCAACGAATTGCACTGATGAACATTGTCAGAGCTTCGTCAATCATTGCCGAGTAAACAATTCGGGCCATTGCAACGATTTGCAGACGAACAGACTTTTCGAGGACGTCCGAATGTCTGGTGTGCATCACATGGGAATCGATGATAAGTTAGACGCCATTGTTGTTCCTAAAGCTTAGGACAGAAGTTAGAGATGCTTTAGATATGAGATCATGGATTTTTCGACTTAGGACTCCGCTGGACTTATTCATATAAGAAAACCTTTGCAGTGACTTCTAATCTTGTCTTTCTTCAAACTTTGCAGCACATGCACTTTGATTCTTTATAAGAGAATATATATAAAATTCATCCAAAATATTTTATAGTTCTAGTAAATTTTTAGTGAACTGTGAAAGAGTAACTTCTTACTATTTGGAAGTTGCGACAAATGAATCCTAAAACAATGCGAGTCAAAATCAATGTTAAATAGACATCATGGACCCATTTCACATAAATTCTTAGTGGATATGGTCATTTGACTCATCAAAACGCATGTGAAGAGCCCGAATCGTGACGCGCTCTCTTGTTGGTGTTTTGCCAATTGCGCTAAGTATTGTAATAATTATCTTATTGACGTTGTTGTGTTTGTATACCGTGTTTGGAAACCGGCTTATTTCAACTAAGCAACTAAGAGGAAAACAAACAAAATCCCAAACATAAATGCATAAGCAGTACTTATGTTTGCTTTACATTTTCAGAAAGTGATGCATGCATTATGCCCAAACACAGATGCATGTATACAAACATAATCTCATGCATTTTTGTATGTTTGCTTTGTTGGAAATTTTCTATAATATGGGCTTACATTAATTAATTGATTTTCTATTTTAAATAAATTGAGTTGATGGATATTCCAATATTTGTTAAAGTCTTAAGTCATCTTATTGAATTGAGTTTTGAAATCCATTAGTAACGGGCCTAGTTGACCAGCAAAGTGTAGATAATTGTGTTTAATTGAAATCCGTAATGGAAGAAGCCCGGTTGACATGCTTTTGATTAAGGTTTGCTAGATCCTATCTCTAGTCTATTAAATGGTAAATTATACTTATCGGTTGCTTAATCTCATAAAAACTGCTATATCAAAATAAATTATAGAGAGAAAGATTTGGTATTTCAATAGATTTTGATTAAACAGACTGATATATTTTTTTCAAGTGAAGTAATGACTTACACATGTATGTTTTAATTCCGCAGTGCTTATTGATTTTGGTGTTTTACAGTTCTTTGATACCCTTTTTCTTATTTTCAAAAGAAAGCGAGAGGCTTCACTGAGATCCTCTGCGATCTCCGGACATACATCCTTTTCCTTTGCTTTGTTCTTTTTTTTTTTTTATAAAAAAAATTGGGAAAGAAGCACGAGCTCATAATTATCAGAAAAATGGTCTGCAAAACCCAGTGAGGTTTGGTAGAATCTTTCTGGATGTAGCTATTAACTAAACCTGAAACGGTTTGTCCTTTCCCCGATAGATGGCTGTTCCTGTCGTATGACATGTGATCAAGAAGATGACCATTTGCTTTAAAAATCATATATTCACAGAATCACATCTAATCTAAGAACTCTCCCCCAAACAGAAAAGTTATCTAAGAGGCTTATTCTATATACGTAAGCGCACACAGTTTCTTCAAGAAAGTTGTTTTCCAGGTTGAAATAAGCAGATGAATATATTATACTCCGCAAAGGTAGAACCAAATGCTGAACTTTAGGGGTGAAATGTATCGAGAATGTAAGATCCCATGATTAATAGCTTGACTTTTCGAAAGGTGTAAGTCATGTCAGAATGGGCTGACGGGAAGTCTCCTCGTGCTGTCCAACCATATAATTTGATCCGGAACGTTTAGATAATCACTTCGTGATCGGTTACGAGACATGGTTCAGAAATCCAGCTTGTTTTAGGTGGTTTTGCAACTTAAAATAGAACGCAAGGGTCAAACTTCTGGCACTGTCTGTCTGTCAATACATGTGATCAATGTAATGTTTGCTCCAAGAGGGATTGGATTAGGTTTGTTTCTCAGTTTGACTGCAGATTTTCTTCTCCAATCAATTCAAGGGAAAGACACCCCAACCATGTGAGTTTTGCTACGACTAAGATTTACAGATTTGAGTGCTAATTTTTGCGAGAGAGACATATGGACTCGCGAGCTCATCGTCCAATGCACATGACAGTAAACCTAGCAATTTGTCTTGGCTGCTTCTTTTTTTTTTTTTTTCTGCGTGCCTAACCGGGAACGGTTTTATCTATGCACACAGCTAGAGGAAAGATGAATATTTTATTACGTGCAACACGGAGAACAAGGGCAGGAAATAGGGGGGGTCCAGTTGCTCGAGAAAACCCGGGTTTACGGCCAATCCTAACGCGGGGTTTTATCCTCCCTAAAGGTTGACCAGATTTCGGCCTTGCTCGTGGGAACGCTCGAGAGAGAAACGAAGGTCAACGCAGGGAGTGGAGGCATAGCGTACAAGTGGCAGTGATCAAGAGAGACCGATAGAGATGAACAGAGAGAGAGAGAGAGAGAGATAGGGATAGATACAGAGATTCAACACGGTTTGAAGATCTCACTGAGCTGTGGGAAGAAGACTAGGACTGATCGTTCATATTTTATATTTATTTACTCATTTGTTTATGTTTTTTTGTTCATTTATGTATGTATTTTATGGATGGAAGTGCAGAACGGCTGGGAGGTAGGTTCTCAGCTATTGCAAGCCAGGGTGTCTCGATTGCCCCACTACAGTTGTACACATTGCGCAAGTTGCAACATCAAGCTCCTCCATTCTCGCCTCGACTTTCCACACGTTCTCGTTTCCTTATTTTTATATTTTCCTCAACTTTCTAGCTATTGCTTTCAGGCTATGCTGGCTAGTTGCTATCACACAGAACGCTCACAAAAAATCACGCAATGAGAAACTCCACGAGCTCTTTTTACTTGGGATCGCGGTGATGATCCGGGAAAGAGAAGCGGCAAAATGCGCATCGCTCGCATTAAGTACATGGTTCGCGATACCTTTAGATTAGATGAGACAAAAGTTGATGGATCGTTGCTGAGAATAAGGTGATGTCGTTTGTCTTATCGGAAGACATGGGAGTTAGTAAAGTAAGGACGTAGGAATGAGACAAATTGACCATTTGGGGTGGCGTGCGTGGAGCTTCCCTTCCGCTCGAAAGCTTGCACACGTCCCAACCGAACTTCTTCTCGCCAGCATTTCAGATTTGCCTCTTGAAATCTGCGAGTCGAATGGTCTTTTTGAATGGAATTAGAAGTTTAGAGGAGTGTCATCTCATGTGGACGAATGTTGTTGAAGAGGAAGTGCGACGAATGTGAATGGAGTCAATGTGAATGGAGGGAAAAAAGGGATAGTCATCATTATATAGGTTGTATAGCAGTCAATACATGTGATAATGCTTTTGAGAATGAATCGACTGTTTACCTAGAAAAAAGACTTGCGTACCACTTACGACTAGGAAAAAAAAAACAGATTGACTGATCACATAATCAATGTGTAGACTAAGGTGCAAAGTGCAATGCTGCCACATGTCCCTAGGAAGAAAGAGAATTTAGGTATTGCCAAATGTGATAGCCTAGTGGTAAAAATATCATGTTGTCTTTTCCTAAGGTCATAAGTTCGAATCTTGTCGTGAGCAAGCATTTGCTATGCAACCTTTATATGTACTCAAAGAAACAACCATCCCAGTTACTCCTCTCTTATCATTTTAGATTTTCAAAAAGAAAAAAAGAAAGAGAATTGAGTCGACTTTGCAATCTTAGCAAAGAGAATTGAGTCGACTTTGCAATCTTAGCACCAAACCCTCAAATTCTTAGACAATAAACTTTAGTGGGAGTCAGTCGATTGCTTGGTGAACTGGGACGACTAACAAGCATTCGCCAAGTGTGAAGCAAACGTTTCCAGATTCAAATGCAAAAGTTGGATGCAATGCATCTCGCACGTATAATATTATCAGTCGGGAGCGCACGTCACTGAGCATTTACTAGCGTATCATCCCAACAGGCTAAGAAATCGTAGCTCGATCCCCGTTAGATTGGAGTAAATGGGCTGGTCGTGACTCGGTACATCGCCTGACCTTTCCCATGATCCGCCTGCCTCATCGGTAGGAGAGCTGTAAAAATCGAACCAACCACGCATCGGATCACAGAAAAAGCAAACGTACGCGACAAGCATTCAAGAGCGACCCCTCATCACTGCTCTCCTGCTGCAGGCAGTTTCAATGCTCTGTTATTCCCCCCTGAGCCCGACGATCGGGATCGCCGAACATTCAATCGGTCCCCGTCCGTTAGGCACCGCGTGCGATGATTGCGTGTGGACCGTCGGTGCGTTCGTTCCCTCTCTTTTTTTTTTTTTCCCAAGGTCCATCGCGCATCATTGCTTTTCGATGCGCACATGCTAGCCTGGGATGGAACGGAAGGGGACGACTGAAGGTGGCGTGGTTTCAAAGGTGGGGCGGCGGTCGTTGAATTTAGCCGGGGGATTTACGTACCATGTGGTGCGCGGAGAACTCGAGGAATGCTCGATTGGCTAAAAGCAGATCCAACGTAAATGTTTGACGTCTGCCTATAATGGATGCAACGTTATTATTTGACTCCTGGGTTTGCTTTCGAGCTTATGTTGTTGTCTCATAACGGAACTCCCCTCGACTTTTTTTTAAGATAAAGCGGTCGGTTGCGCTGTTTTCGTGAGGTTTTATTTCCGCCAGCAAAAACGGTTAGTAGAAAAAGAGTGCCCCTGGCCTCCTTTTCATCAACCCCAACTTTTTTTTCACTATTACTAGTTTTAAAATTATATTTTATAACACATTTTTTTTGTACCCTATGATACATAAATTTGCATAATTTATGAATGCATCCAATCGTTGTTATTTCTTTGTTATTAGTCATTTATTATCATTTAATGAATTTCTTATCTTAAGTGCATATTTTTAAGCTTTGCGATATTTTATCAAAAAATAGGTAGTAGTGAAATACCATTACATATGCGTACTAATCATTATGGCACATTAGTATTCAATATTTATGTAAGCTTTAAGAACATAAGTAACTAATGTATGGGAACAATGCATTTGTCTTTCGATATTTATGGTTGTAACTTAGATATTAACGAAATCATGTCGTCTTTAATTTTTTTTTTTAAAAATAATTATGTGAAAAATCTTCTCTCTTATCGTTGACCTTAAAAGTAATGATAAGGTAGATGTTTTCAACTTGACATCATGCAAACGCAGTACCCAACTTAAACAAAGATGGATTATAAAAAGTGAGACGGTGAATTAGCAAGAGGCAGTTCCTTTGGTCAACATTTAGAATAAGAAAGATGAGAGGTTTTGGGACCACAAAGTTATAGGTGAGTGGAAAAATTACATTTTTACTGAAAAAATCAAGTATGAATTTGTAGTATTGAAAACATAATAAGTGTTGGAGCGTCGAAAATCGAAGTAAAATTTTGCTTGATAATAGTAAAAAATCAAAAGTAAAATACTATTAGTCTGTTGCCACACATAAAATGGTGGATATCATTGATAGGTTTTAGCTATATAGTTATCATTTAGCAACATTCCTAACATTTATTCAATATTTTTCCATTAACTAAAAATCCGAAATCTCGTCCTCACTTTACATCTAGTAAATTTCTGGAGAAGTCACTCAAAAAAAAAAAAAAGGAGGACCCTTTCACTATCGCTTGAGGGTGTGTAAAGGAATCAAAATTGCTTGGATTGGATCGAATCAGATTGAATTGGATCGAAACTAATAGTTCCCAAGAAAAATGATTTGAATATGAATTCCAATTTAGTGCAACTGGTGGGTAGCGATCTGATTTCTAGTTCCAAGTATGGAATCACCTACTCGTTCACCTTGACCATACCAGTAATATGCACATGTATTTATTTTTTAAGAAAAATTTCCAACAAAAAAATTAGGAAAATTGAAAATCCTAAAATCCATAATATGAAGCTCAACACTTGTTGACTAAGTGTTTGTCCCATCTCACTTCACCTCATTTAAGTCGTCTCTCTATCTCTTATTCACGATCTCAACTCTCAACTTTCAATGTAAGCCTAATCTTTTTATTGATCTTGCAATTAAAAATAGGTTAGTTCTTTGCCTTTTGTTTTACTTTGCCTTGCTAGAAAATGTTACACTAAGTACATGAGAGAAAATATTAGGTGCCCAAGTGATAGACACACCACCTTCATACTAGTCCATTCAACAGCCGACAAGTAATTTTTTTTTTTGGGCCCGTTTGTCAGAAACCTTTCATCCTTTATCTTCAATTTTTATTCATTCTTTTCTTCTTTTTCCTTTTTTTTTCTTCTTCCTCCTCCTCCTCTCACTTCGCTAGGACAATGAACTTAACTTAGAGACTCTAATGAATCACCTTCCACCATGACATCACCGTCATCTCAGCCCACCACCTCATCGCTGTCTCAATCCTTCACCGTCGTGCTCAAGCTCAGTTGGCAAACTTGAGCCTCAAAGTTGATCTAAGCCTGAATGAGCCCTAGATTTGTGATCTAGAGCTTAGGTTGACCTCGAATTTGTTGATTCAAGGCAAAGGCGTAAGCAATGGACGAGGTGAAGCTGAAGCTATAGGCAGAGGCGGCAACATGATTTGCCATCAAGGTGGAGGGCCTTGAGCTGCTGGCCGATGTAGGCATCGATGCAAAGGGTGCAAGAGGAGTTGGATAGGAGGTGGCGGCGCTAGAAGTTGGAGAAGAAGCGGGTGGAGAGGTAGGTGTCACGGTCCGTGAATCCTCCCATACTCGTGACACTTGTGAGTGGCGCTTGGGGTTATCTAGTGAAGAGCGTGAGGCAAAAGGGTAGAACACAACTGGTCCGTGGGAGTGGCGTTAGGACAATTGGTGCTAGGAGTTCTAGAATATAAGGATTATGGCTGCGTTTGGGAACAGCTTTCCCAAGTGTCTTTAGACACCTAAAGGCCTTTTGGCCAAATATCAAGTGTTTGGCAAAAAATTTAGAAGCCCCATTGAGCCAAAGCCAGCCTTCTGAAGGCTGAAAGCCCAAGGCAGCCCTTGGGGTGCCTTGGGCTTTCAGCTTTGGCTTTGCATTTGTTTCCTTCTCTATTGTTCATCGCACTGTTCAATCTTCCTCTTCGTCGAGAATTCTCGGATGTCAGCAGGCGAGGTGGCGACTCGGCCGGCGAGGTGGCGATGGGTCGGCAACGGGTTGGAGAGAGGCCGACAACCGTCGCCGCACCCCAGCGATCGTCGCCGATCGCGCGCGACCCGATCCGGGTCGCGTCGGTTGCCTAGGTCACGGCGAGGTCGGTTGCCGCGACCTTCGGCGACCCACGACCTCGCCGCGACCCGGATCCGGGTCACGGAGGTCGCCGGAGGTCGCGGCGACCCGGCGACCAAGATCTCGGGTCGCAGAGGTCGCCGGAGGTCGCGGCGACCCGGTGACCCAGGACCTCGCCGCGACCCAGATCCTCCATGACCTCGGGGTGACCTTCGCGGCGCGGTGGGTTGCGCGACGGCGCGGCGAGGGTCGCGGCGACCCTCGCCGGATCGCCTACCCTTCGCCGGCGCGAAGCTTGGCCGGCGGTAACCGGTGAAGCCTTAGCCGGCGGTCACCGGCGAAGCCTTGACCAGCCAACTTTCCTTTTTTTTAATAATAAAAGCATTTTACAAATTTAATTTACCCAAACACTATTTTGCACAAGTATACTTCACAATTGACTTTCACAAATAAATTTACCAAACACACTTTGCATTTTGAAAAACATCTTTGACTCAAAGATCTTTGCATTTTCTCAAGAACTTTCCCCAAAAGTCTTCCCAAACGCACCATATATCACTTAGGAGCTCTGAAGACGGGGTAGGCCTTCCGTGCACAAACTGGTCGGGAGCTGATGCCGCTCTCCTGACGAGGCCATGGCAGGCCGAAACCAGTTACTATACCTAAAGAGAACTGCTGTCTTACTCGATGGACTAGACGCCCGAGTGAAGCTAGGTGTGGTGGGATCTCGTACGAAGAATCATTCACCTATCGTTCGTGGAACAGCTATAGAAGGAAGGCTGGTCTGGTGAATTCCGCTTGCCAGGCGCTCGTAAATCGTTCCGAGGCCAAGGAAACTCTCGGCTTGTGATAAGTGGTATCAGAGCAGGAATCCCTCAAGTAAGTGAGCGAGTTGGATAATCGGACTCCCTGCTCCAGTGCGGGTCAAGCAGATAAGTCCTAGTGGGATCGGTCCTAGTGGGCGAGAGGAATCTGCCGGGGCCAAAAAGATGCCCAAATGTAGCGGGCTCTTAGCTCCTAGGATGACAATGGGTACTGGATGAGTTTGCTTGTCGTCGAGTGGATAGTGAGTCTGAGAAGAACTAAATCCTCACCGAATGGGGATAACGTTTCTGGATTAATCGGTGAGTTAGAAGAAGAGGTCTACTATCACGTTTTCAACAATGAAAGAACCTTCACTGGTTTGTTGGGGTCAAGATGCTGGTTAGGCTAAAATGGTGCTGCCAAAAGATGCGGTTGGCGAAAAATGCCACACTTGCCAGAAAGCGCAGGATCGAGAAGGGCCGAGCGCTAGATCAAAAAGGCTATCGATGGAGCAAAACCTGTTTTGTTGGGCGAAGCGTGACCGTTCAATGTAATTCCCAAAAGTGGCACATCAATGGTTAATTTACACAATGAAGCGACAGAACAGATCGCAACGAGGGCGTTGCGAATTGAGTGGGGGAGAATGTCACGGTCTGTGAATCCTCCCGTACTTATGACACTTGTGAGTGGTGCTTGGGGTTATTTGGTGAAGAGTGTGAGGCAAAAGGGTAGAACACAACCTGGTCCGTGGGGGAGTGGCGTCGGACGGTTGGTCTTGGAGTTTTAGGATAGAAGGATTATCTCACTTAGAGCTACAAGACGGGATAGCCTCCCAGTGCACCAACTGGGTCGGGGTCGACGCCGCTTTCTTCGATCCATGGCAAGTCGAAACCAGGTTGTTATGCCTAAAGATAATTCTTTGTCTTACTCGATGGATTTAGACGCCGAAATGTTTGGGCGTGGTAGGATATCGTATGAAGAATCATTCACCGTATCGTTCGTGGAACAGCTATCGAAGGAAGGCTAGTCTAGTGAATTCCGCTCGCCAGGTGCCCACGGGTCGTTCCAAGGCCAAGGAAACTCTCGGCCCGTGACATAGGCAACAAGGCGGCGTACTGAAGGTGGCGGGGTCTATGAAAGCCTCAAGACATTTTGAAAAACAAGAGTGACCTTTGTTCTTTTTTAGAAAAGGCAGAAGACACATGAGAGAAAGTGTTGATTAATTGAAGAGAGAGAGGGTGCGATGTAAAGGTCTTTGATAGGTGTACCCACAAAAATAACACGTGTTGGCCATTGAATGGCGTAGTACGAAGCTAATGTGTCTATCACTCGGGCACATAATATTCTCTTAGAGCATGAAACTTGGTGAGACCGATTTTATGGACCCACTCGAAATTTGGACCAAATAGACGGTTCGGCTCCCGAGTGGATTCATGAAACAATGGGCAGTTCCCAATTCTAATTTTTCGAAACCAATTCTTATTGAGTGGTTCCTGATTCCAAGGTGGGAACCACCCATCCGAATTGTGCTCACCCCTAATTGCTCATGCTCAATTAGAAAACAAATTCGATCCCCAAACTAATCTTTGGTCCCAATTTTAAAGCCAAATCTCATATATGTTTCCGTCTAAATGCAAATAGAAAATTTAGATTAAATGACAAAGATTACATATGGTCAATGTGTCATGACTAGTGAAACTCATGACCTGATAGCTGTTTTCCCTAAATGGTCACCGCTTTGAGTAACGTTCTCGGACGATACGAGCCAAGGCTGGGTGGTCACAACTCCAAATCCAGGCTGTCAATTCTACATCGTGGCGCCCCCAAACCGATCTCCCAACTCATTTGACGATTTCTGCTGGTATTTCGATGAAAATGCGGAATTTTCCTTCAAATCGTTCTTGGAAATTGTGGTTGGAAATCAATGCGGGGACCCAATCGGTCCCGGAATAAAAGCACGGGGAACTCAAAAGTCGAACATGGGCACTTGGCACTTGGACCATCTTTCGTTTTCGAATTCCTCTTGGATTTAGAATATCGTCACCCCAAAAACTCCGCACCCAGAACTTCTGTTCCCGTTGCATGCCAATAGTCCATCAATCATTGGCCGGAGATCGGAAGAGAAATTTTTCACGGTCGAGAATTCCACGTGATTCGCCAAATTTCGTTTTCTCGGTCACAGTAATTCGCCAAATTTGCCCGCGGCCGTTTCCTGGGTAAATTGCCGAAATTGCCACGGTCACGAGCTCGTCACTGTCGCCTGAGGAGGTGTGCGGCTTGTGTCGACTGTCCAGACATTCTTAACAACGCACGCTGGAAAGAATGAATGAATAGATGGATCACGAAAAGGCCCTGACCCCTCCCCCATCGACATAAATATATAATTTTTTTTTTTGTCAGAGAAAAAGAAGCACCAGTCGGCGACTCTTAATTAACGTGAGAGTAACGATATATTCTGAATTCTAAAAAATTAAATAAAAATATTTACAAATTATTGTGAGGTCTACTAATTTAGGAATTTGTGACTTATAATGAGTTGTTCAAAGACTGTTATACTAGCAAGTCAATAAAATAGATTAAATAGGACCACCCGCCGCAGTGGCGTTACTAGCTCGAGCGTTGCGCTTCTCATGAAAGGTGCGTGTTCGAATTCCGGATGCGTCGTTTGGTGCCTTGCCCGCTTGCACATGGTGGTGGTTTCCACATGTCAGCTTTAAGGTTTATTCGCCGGTTGTCGGCTTACGGGGTTTTCTAAGTCCCTAAAAAAAATAATTTAAATATGTGGAAATAAAATAAAATAATAAATAGCAATTGAGAAAGGAATATGGAGAAATTTGGAAGAGTCTAAAACCAAATTAGGGAGTTGGGTGGCGCGTCAAAATCCGCGGCGAGGGCGACGGGCAGGCCAATGGGAGGGCGCCACCTCAGCAAAACGCGGCATCAAGAAGGGCACGGGTCTGCCGAGTCGAATCGACTCTTACTCCAGTCCAGCAGGCCCACTTCAATGCTCTCTCTCTCTCATTATTTTTTTTCCTCATTTTATTATTTCTTTATTTTTGGGGAAATTGTGTTTTTTTTGCGCGATCTTCGGCTGCTCTCTACCCACGGTTCATTCAGTCCTTGAAAATCGTCCGGAAAGGGATTTCATAACCAGCATCTCGAAGGCATGCCTCAAAAATTCAAAATCGACATCATCTTCTTCTTCTTTTTCTTTCTTTTCTAAGAGTTTTGTAACATTAGCGGGGAAATTTCCGACTTTCGAACTTAGCAATTTTCGGTAATGCCGTGTGCTGTCGAAGTTTAGCCATTTTCGAACATGGTATTTTTGTTTTTTTGTCGATGAACTTGGTTAATTTTGAAAGCCATGACTCGGATGGAAGGGTTACCCTGAGTGGTAATGTTCATTTTATTTCTCTCTTTGGGATCAAGAGCCTCTTCCAATGATGGGAATGGACACGGAATATTAATCCATCCACGGGTCCCATCCCTTCATAATATTTCTCCACTTTAATAGTACACACGGCGTGTGGAAAATTCTTAACACGTCGATGACTAAGAACACCGGGCTTTTGACCTATATCAACCATCCCCGACATAAAAAAAAAAAGTGATTACCAGCTTGCTTAGTATATCAATTTCGTAAGTCGGGCATAATTTAGAATATTATTTTGAAGCCCATTTACAAAAAATATATTTAAAAAAAAAATACCGGTCCTTTCGAATTCGCAAATTCACGTTCCCCGAATTGTCGAGATAATCAAAGGGTGCAATTTTCGATGAGGACTCGGACCCTAGTTTCTAGCGGGGATGGTTTCCTTCTTTTCAAGAACACCAGTCGGTGGGTGTTTTAACCACACCTTTTTCAACTGCTCTACTTAATTGATATTTATATATATTAAACAGTTGGCAACCGCCACGTCAGATGATGATGTGCGCTTATTAATCGTTAACCAATCATAAATCGACACATAATCGATGACATGAAAATAAAGAAATTAATTAAAAAATCTCCAAATCCAAACAGGACCTCTCTCTTCCCCCTCTGCTATCTGTAGCCCCCACGAGCTCAACCTCCGATCCTCCTTCCGCCATTGCCACCGCCGGAGTCGCCGGCGTCGCATCTCTCCAACTTGGTCGTCTCCTCCGCTCGGTTCATCAGTTCCAATTCTGGCAGCGGGGGACTGGATTTGGTCGGAAGAGAATCCCATGGCTAAAGTCGGTCTCTCCTTCCACCACTCAACACGAAATCCATGGACTGAAAGAAAGCGTGCGGGTTTTTTCGTCGCGAAACGACCAGAATAGAAAACGGTCGGGTAGAAACAGCTCCATTTGCGCCAGATCTAGAGCCTTGGCCACGAGCGACAATAGCTCGCTCACACGACGACGACGACGAGGAGACGCGAAGGTCGATGATCTGGAAGTTCGACTAGATTTGGAGTCTTGGCTGCGAGACTGAGAGGTGGACGCGGAGGTCGGCGCTCAGATCTGTGGACGAGAGGCCGTCCATGGCCGACCGCCGCTCTGCATCTCCATCTCTGCGGACGAGCGCTCGCGGCCAAGGCTTAGCCGTTGGGACGACGGAGAGAGGGTGGACGGGGAGGTCGGCTTTGGACGCGACGATCGACCGTCGCTCAACAGCCAGATCTGGCCTGCTGCCTACCGGATTTGATCTCGAAACTTGGCTCGTCCATGGCTGCCGGCGATGAGTTCAACGGCTTTGCCGCTTTCCATGGTGGCCACGGTGGGGCGGCGGCGGCGGCGGCGGCGGCGGCTTGGGCAGTGGCGGCTCGGGCGGTGGAGATAGCCAAGCCCAGGTGCAGGCGGAGGTTGAAGATGAAGAGTCAAAGAGAGAAAAATTAATTTTTCCAATTTCCACCTCAGCGTCCATGTGTCAAGATCTAATTGGATATAAGCAAACGAGCGCGTGCCACGTCAGCAGCTGTCTGGCTCTTTCATTTTTTTCTTTTTTCCCGAAGTTCCAGCGTCGAGCCTTGCCTCCCTCCCATTATTTAAGTTACCCTGCTGCCTAGAACACTTGTAATCAGTAGGGATCGCAAACGACACGATTCACTCTGGTTGCACGGGGTGTTCCACATTCACATTCCCTGCACTCTTCACCCAAAAACCTCTCCCATCTCAACCTCCCCATTCCCCACCCCCACCTTCTCTCTTCCCTCTGCCTCTGTTCTGAACAATAGGTAAGTAGATTTCTGGCTTCTTATGGAGAGAAAGACACAGAGTGGTTCTCTCTTCCCTCTGCCTCCGTTCTGAACAATAGCTAAGTAGATTTCTGGCTTCTTATGGAGAGAAAGACGGAGAGGAGTAAAAGACCGCACCGACATCTTCGCTACAACCCATTTCTCACTCTCTATGTCTAACTCTCTCGCGAAGAAAATGCAGGTCCAAATCAATTTCATTGAACGTCTCTGCCTCCTCATCTTCTCCGTAAGTGACGCTGCTCTCTTATCCGCGATTGCATTCTCTTTCTGCCCACCGATCTGACCGCCGTCGTCTCTCTTGGTCAATGCAGGTGTGTCTGGCCGGGGCCGGCGCCGGCCAAGCCCCCGCCGGCCCCTTCACCCCGCGGGCGTCCCTCCTCCGGTACTGGGACCAGCACATCGCTAACTCCCTCCCCAAGCCCGCGTTCCTGCTTTCCAAGGCCTCCCCGCTCGGCGCCGTCGACGCCGCCGCCTTCGCCAAGCTCGCCTCCCGGGGCGCCCTTCCCGACCACCTCCCGGCCTTCTGCGCCGCCGCGGGCCTCCTCTGCTTCCCGGACCTCGCCCCCAGCCTCGAGAAGCACCCGTCCGACTCCGACTTCGCCTCCTACAGCAACAAGAACTTCACCAACTACGGCACCGACCGGCTCGGCGGGCTCGACTCGTTCAAGAACTACTCCGACGGGCTGAACCTCCCCGTCGACACGTTCCGGCGGTACAGCCGCGACTCTTCCGGCCACGATGACCGGTTCGCGAGCTACGGCTCCGACGGCAATGTGGTCGACCAGAGCTTCCAGAGCTACGCCGGCGGCGCCGCCGGAGGGACGGGCGAGTTCAAGAACTACAACCCGGGCGTCAACGTGCCCAACCTCAACTTCAACAATTACGGCTCCGGCGCCACCGGCCGGCCCCAGGACTTCGCCGCCTACACCGACGAGACCAACTCTGGCGCCGAGAGCTTCAGCAACTACGGCAAGAGTGGGGACGGGTCTCCGAACAAGTTCACCGAGTACGCCTCCGACTCCAACGTCATCAACTCGGGGTTCAACGGCTACAGCCAGGCCGGCAACGGCGCGAACGACACCTTCACGAACTACGGCAAGGAAGGGAACGTCCCGGAGAACAACTTCAGGAACTACGGCGACGGCGGGAACGGGATCAGCGACGGCTTCACGAATTACAGGGACCAGTCCAATGTGGGCGACGATTCGTTCCAGTCGTACGCGAAGAACTCGAACTCGGCGAAGGTCAATTTCGCCAATTACGGTAAGTCCTTCAACGTAGGCACTGACAAATTCACAGGGTATGGCCAGAGCGCGAAGGGGCAGAAGATCGGGTTCAAGGGCTACGGCGTCAACAACACCTTCAAGGAATACGGCAAGAGCGGCGTCACCTTCGCGCTGTACGCGAACGCCACCGGCGTGGCGGCGTCGGCGGCGGCGTCGGCGGTCAGTGGCAGAGCCGTGAATAGGTGGGTGGAGCCGGGTAAGTTCTTTAGAGAATCGATGCTGAAGAAAGGGACGGTGATGCCGATGCCGGACATTAGGGATAAAATGCCCAAAAGGTCGTTTTTGCCCCGCACGATCCTGTCCAAATTACCTATGGCGACCTCCAAGCTACCGGAGCTGAAGCGGATCTTCCACGCCGGCGATAACTCGTCGATGGAGTCAATGATGGCGAACGCATTGGCCGAGTGCGAGCGGGCACCCAGCGCCGGGGAGACCAAGCGGTGCGTCGGGTCCATCGAGGACATGATCGACTTCGCCACGTCGATCCTGGGCCGCGACGTCGAGGCCCGGTCCACGGAGAGCACGGCCGGGTCGAAGCAGGAGGTCATGGTCGGGATGGTAAAGGGGATCAACGGCGGGAAGGTGACCAAGTCGGTGTCGTGCCACCAGAGCCTCTTCCCGTACCTGCTCTACTATTGCCATTCGGTCCCCAAGGTCCGCGTCTACGAGGCGGACCTGCTCGATCCCAAGACCAAGGTCAAGATCAATCACGGCGTGGCCGTTTGCCACATCGACACGTCGGCGTGGAGCGCCACCCATGGGGCGTTCCTGGCCCTCGGGTCACGGCCGGGCCAGATCGAGGTCTGCCATTGGATTTTCGAGAACGACATGACCTGGGCGATCGCAGATTGAAGGTTTTCATATTGCCGGAGGGCGATTGTGGTGTTTAAATTTTATAATTTGGGTCCGGAATATTTGTTAATGAAAGAAAGAAAAGGGCCGGTAGCGGCAAGGCTCGAACCCATTTCCTCGAATAACTTTTACGGGGAACTCATTACCTAAATTACTACTCTTCACAGGCATTGATTCTACAATTAAAATTGTGGGTTCTTTTTTCTTTTCATCCATTTTGATGAATTCCTTTTCTTTCCTCTCTTCTGGTGGATTCCTCAATCATTGGAGGAGAAGGGGCTGAATGATATATATGAGCAGACAAGATTTTGAACTTTTCCTAGCCTCTGAATGCTCTCTCAGCCTCTTGCTCTCGATCATTCCCTTACCATTCCGTGAAATGTCCCCCTCTTGCTTTTGGCTGAGAATCCGTGCCACGATGGCTGGTTCTGCTAGAGAACAAAAGGAAGGCGGGCAGGAGACGAGAGGATCAGATGCAAATTGTTTTGAAGCAGCAGCAGCAGCACGGAGAGAGAGAGAGAGATGAGATGAGAGTGGCCAATCAAGGAAGATGTACAAAGAACTTGTGGCTGAAAGATGGGGCTGGTCCAGGATAGAGCAAGCCAAGTCTCTTTTCGCGCTGGCGCTGTAATATTGTAATGCTATGAAAAGAGTCACGAGACTTTTGTTGTTTGGAGCAGCCGATTTGCCCTCTTTTGTTTTCATCTGCGCGAAGAAAACATGTGAATTTTTGTCTCTCTTTTTTTTTTTAAGGCCTCCGTTTGAGTTGCGTTCGATTTCATCCTTCGTTTCTTTTTTTCATCTCTGCCCAGCCGAACGAAAGGCAGGGATGAATGAGATTTCGAGATGGATGGTGGCATCGTGTTCGGATGTGAGGTGGTGAAACTTTGCTTTATTCTTTTGAGACAATGAAAAGGAGAGAAAGGTGAAAAAAGAGGAGGAAGGGAGGACTCTGCTTGCAGCGGCTTTTGACCGCAGGGCCACAGTGGAAAGAAAAGTCATAGAAGGAGATGCAAAATGTCTGAGATCTTGCTTTGCTTTTTCGGGAGCAAACATATATTCCACAGACGTAAGTGAAGCCTCGGTAATTCTTCAAGCAAATGTCTACTTTTTCGTTTAGGATCCTCACACGTCACCCCCCCTAATTATCGGTCGAGGTATCGGGAAATTCCCCGATTAGAAAGTCGGAAGATCCGTACCCAAAGCCCCCCACCAATCGCGTGCAGACCAATTTACATCATGATTACCTCCACAGGTCCGGACTCGATCAGTTCACGAGGTGGCGTTTTGCAATGGGCTATTAAATAGGAAAAGCTTCCCCTAAATTTTTACACGACAACCTTTGATTGATGCAATCACCCCTTTTCTCCCTCTTGGGGTTTGGTCAACCTTTTCCTAGAGGCAGGTGAGCAGCAATTTCTCCCTCTTGAAGGAGCATCCCTATGTGGTGCCAAGTGCTGGTGGGGTCCAACTTGGATCAAAAGCATAATAGACACACTCAACAAAAAAATTAATGTGCAATTATATCCCCTCTGATCCTCATCCGGTTCTGCACTGCACTGCACTGCACTGTGCTTTACATGTCACGATTCTTCATGTGACCGATTTGTTCTTATTTATAATCTTCGATACTTTCCAAGAATTTGGTAGGGGGTCAATTCGCGCATTCCTCTCGGTTCCGACGCCCGTTCTTCGTTGGTTACAAAATCTAGTGGGTTAGTGCATGAACCGAATCCCAGAATCTTTTAGGTTCCGCGTGATTGAGAAAGAAATTTGGAAAGGAAGGGGAAGGGAATCCCTAGACACAATCGCACGTCGAGACCATATCTTCCTCGCATATTGATTGCATTGACTAATCCTGCCTGCTGGTTAAATTAAGTAGAGGGTCGTTGAGGGAATTATCGTATATTCGATATTATGCTATCGAGATTCAATTTCAGGGTCTATTTATTTGAAAGAAAATGAATTCTCAAGGACATTATTTTTTTTACTTTCAAATATTTGAATAATAGAAAACTAATCGATTTATGAAACCCGTTTTCCATGGATTGGAAACGACAAACTTAAATTGAAGGAAAATAAATTTCCTCATCATAAAAAGGAAACCTTTTTTCCTAAATCGCACAACAGATGAAAACTAATCATTTTTCAAAAAATGATTTCATAAAAAATATAATTTCTTTTTATCGTGAAGTTTTGAGTTAAACAAACACACACTAAACTCTATTCATTATGCAAAAAATGAATGATTTAAAAAAATATCACTTGTTTTGATCAATGAACTTTTTCACTTCCTTTTAATTAAAATATTTTTAAATCATTTTTTTTCATTCATTTTTCACGAAACAGACGTAACCTAAAAATATGATTCCAATTATCACAGGTAATTATGATTGTACATTGCTTATAGTACTAGACTTATTATGGAGAAATGAAGAACTGATAGGGATGGTCATCTCTTTTGCCCATTGAATGTTTATATAATTTGCAATAGCCAAATGGGTCCTCCTAGCCATCAAACTCTTCGGATTAGTCCCTTTCATTTTTTATTTTCATAATTTCGTGACACCTTAATTGTCTCAACAAGAAATCTTAAAAGCCACCAATTCGAATCCTCCCGTTAAAATACCCCGATTCATCCGCGTAGATTCTGCTTTATGTACCGCTAGTGAGGATCGCCGCAGGTTTTACTCCAACTTGGATGTGGTGGTACGATGGTGACAGGTTCGTTCATAATAACCAGCAACTATTTTTATTTTTGTCGAGTAGGGTGGCTGGTCGCTTTTCTTCACCCTTGTTACTACAAAGAAAAAATAAAAATAAAAATAAGAAAGTAACCACCGCCAAGTGTAATTTTGCATAATGTGATTGCCCGTCCGACAATTGAAGCAAAGCAGATCGTGGAAATTTTTTTTTAATGATTTAAATTGTACTTTAGAAGATGAAAACATAGGATAAGACGCACTGGCAAAAGACACGCACCCACACGGCGGCTTATTATATCATCACGGGATTTCTTTTGAGGGACATTGATTTGAAATAATTTAATTTTCGACGTATATTTTTTATACATAAAAGAGTATCAATATATTAATAATTGCATCATTTGAACAATCATTTTAGAGCACTTAAAAAAACAGAAATCTTGATATATCGTTTTGCGCAATGCGGTATGAATTTGTGCGTGAGTAGGCCAATTTATCAGTATTTAAATTGTAAAGGGGAAATGAGATAGAGTGCTTATCTTGCAAACATTATTATTGGTATTAGTTACACAATGTCCTCCTGTTGTAATTTGTAAAGAGGATTTTACCTAGAAAATAAATATTAGATATATTCATTTTCCGATGATATAATGGATAGAATCAATGAAAAATTTAGTAAACCTATTACACCTCTTTTCGCGTGTTATTAGAATCAATGAAAAATTTGATAAATTCATTGCACTTCTTTTCACGTGATATTGATAGCGAGTCTTGCAATATTTTCTTGGACTAAGGTTAATTTCATTTTATTAGAATGCACCAAAATAACGCTAATTTATGTGTAATTTTGGACTTCTCGTAAACCGAGATTATAGTTGTGATTGGACATTGGGAAAAGAAAGTAACCAAGGTTTTGGATCTCTGCACAAGGTAGAATCATCACGGAAAAGGGCGTTGAGAGAGATATAGGGCGCGTTTAGTAACATTTTGTTCCTATAAACCAAGATTATAGTTGTGATTGGACATTGGGAAAAGAAAGTAACCAAGGTTCCGGATCTGCACATGGTAGAATCATCACGGAAAAGGGCGTTGAGAGAGATATAGGGCGTGTTTAATAACATTTTGTTCCTATAAACCAAGATTATAGTTGTGATTGGACATTGGGAAAAGAAAGTAACCAAGGTTTCGGATCTCTGCACAAGGTAGAATCATCACGGAAAAGGGCGTTGAGAGAGATATTTTAGTAACATTTTGTTCCTATAAACCAAGATTATAGTTGTGATTGTACATTGGGAAAAGAAAGTAACCAAGGTTTGCACATGGTATAATCATCACGGAAAAGGGCGTTGAGAGAGATATAGGGCGTGTTTAATAACATTTTGTTCCTATAAACCAAGATTATAGTTGTGATTGGACATTGGGAAAAGAAAGTAACCAAGGTTCTGGATCTGCACATGGTAGAATCATCATGGAAAAGGGCGTTGAGAGAGATATAGGGTGCGTTTAGTAACATTTTGTTCCTATAAACCAAGATTATAGTTGTGATTGGACATTGGGAAAAGAAAGTAACCAAGGTTCCGGATCTGCACATGGTAGAATCATCACGGAGAAGGGCGTTAAGAGAGATATAGGGCGCGTTTAGTGATTATTCTGTTCCTATAAACAATTTTTACTCACAAATGATTATTTTATTTTATTTTATTCTTGGGAGCAATTTCTAAGTTTTTGAAAGTATTTGGTAATTATCTAAAATTTCTATTCTTGAGATAGAAATGCGTTTGGTAGAATTCTTAATTTTTTTTATTTCTTTTAATTTTTTAATGCTTTTATCTTATTTTTCTTTTTCCTCTTTTTTCATTTTCGTTTTCTCTTCTTCTTTCTTCTTCTTTGGGCCTAGTCATTAACCACAGCGGTGGTTGGTGATCGATTGGGCGAGGTTCGGTAGGCTTGCCAGAGGCTTGCCTAGCCATCGGCGAGGCCTGGCCTTGCATCGGCTGACAAGACCGAGCCTCACTGTGGCTCGGCGTCACCGGGGTTGACGACACTTCGGCGAGATCACTAGTCATTGTCTGGCCGAGGCCAGTGGGAAGAAGAAGAAAAGGAAAGATAAGGAAATGAAAGAGAACAAAAGAGGAGAACAAAAGACTTGATTTTAGGAATTATTCCGGGAATAAGAAGCAACTTTTTATGTTTCTTAATTCTGTTCCAAATCTATTTCTAAAAACAAAGAAAAAAATTGTTCTCAAAAACAAAAGATTCACTAAATGGATTTCTATTCTTTTTTTATTCTTGAGAACAAAAGAATATAATCAGTTACTCCCGAAAATATTACCAAATAGGCCCGTAGAATATACAAAAAATCAATATTTTCAATAGACGAAATTACTTTTTGTGAAATTTTGAATTACTGATTAATATAATTATTGACCTAATATAACCAAATACTATAAATATATGCTAAACAAACAAACTTCAAGATCTGACGCTCTTTGCTACAAGATTTTACAAGATGGATTAGATTCAAATTTTAAACTGAAACACTTAAGAGACAAATAGAGTTATTGATTTGCACGATTGTCCATTGATAGAATACTTATGCAATAACCAATTGAGGATATTTTGAGAAAGGAAAAAAATTGAGAAAGGAAAAAAAAAAGGACCCGATAAAAATAAGTACCATATATTTTATACAACTAGTATACATTATTATTATTATTATATATCCACTTATTTTACTAAAAAGCTATGCTTTTCAGTCAGACGAATCATTATTATTGGTTATGATTTGTTTTTTTCTTTTTGGGTCGAATAGTGGTTATGATTAGTATAACTTTATATTATTTGTATTCTTGTTTGCGTCATTGGTGTTATTACTTCAATAATAAACATCTTATAAAAAAATTAGTTATTCTGAAAAATAAAGGGTGATGATGAGGAGTTTTGGCCTTTATACACTTTGCCAAAAATCAATGTCATCACTTCTCAATTTTTTAAATGGGAGAGAGCGCAAAAGCACACAAGGTCAAGAATACAGCACACTTGAGGCCAGAATACAACCTAAGCACCCGCACTCAATTTGGTGGATTCCAATCATGTATCCAAGCAGAGAAGCAACTACATCATTAATTTAAAAAATGTAAAAGGCACTCCTTTACTTTCCCATCAAAATCTAATTTTCTTTTCCGAATTTCAGAAAGTTATAAAAATATCACGTCTATGTATTGATATTAGAGTGTTGTGAAAGTATCAGAAATTTTTTTTTTTTTTAAAGACAGAGTGAGAGGTGCAAAATTTGAATTAAGAAAACAGAAGAAAATCAAAGCCTTTAGCATTATCTACTTTTGTGGATATACATTATGCACTATTTGAAGTTTCATTTATACGTTGCACTCCAAAGTTTCAGAAAGCTTGCCATTTTATAATCTGGATTGCAATTAATTAGATTGTAGGATATGTAAAAAAAAGGTGGGTTTCCTTTTCTTTTTGAACCACATGAAATTTATTTAATAGTTAAGAGGCGGATATGTGTACAAATTAGGCACACTGAAGTAATCCCAGTTAGAAGAGATAAGGCTTTCACATTCGAAGCCTTTTGGCTACAGGATAAGGAGGGTCACACGATCATTGTAGACTATTAGGCATCCTTACAGGTGAATGAATCAACACTACTCAGAAAGTTAAAGGCTGTCTCTTTGGCTCTTGTGAGCTGGAGTCGATCAAAATTCTCTAATGGCCATCATCAAATCAGTGCCTTGACGCAGCAAATTCAAAGTTATATAAATCAACCCAATGGCCACTATAATAAAGCGCAGGTTAATCGACTGAAAGATGAAATACAACAATTATGGCAATAGGAGGAACAATATTGGGCGATGAGATCAAGGATTAACTAGCTTAGATGGGGGCCAAGAACACCAAATTTTTACATGCAACCACTATCCAAAGGAGGCAAAGAAATTGAATTAGTATGCTGCATGATGAAAATCAAGGGTGAATTTGAGATCCAAAGCGATTGAAGGAGATGATGATGGACTTCTTTGAAAACTTGTATTGATCAGTTGGACATCGTGAATATGGGCCTATTCTGGCACAGTGTCCACAAGTTGTAACAGAGGAAATGAATACACTCCTAACAACTGCGGTCACTTAGGAGGAAGTCCAGCAAGCAACATTCCAATTGGGGGCTACTAAAGCTCCTAGGCTAGATGGATTGAATGGACTTTTTTTACCAAAATCACTGAGATATTCTACAGGAAGACATTTTCATCTCAGTGCAAGACTTCTTTATCTCAAGAGTGCTGCCCTCAGATTTTAATAGGACAATCATTTCCTTGATTCCAAAGATACCACACACAGAAAGGTTTGATCAATATCGTCCAATTAGTCTATGTAATTTTGTCTACAAAATCATATCCAAGGTGCTAGCGAACCGTTTGAAACCATGGTTACCTTAGTTGATTTCCACGGAACAAAGTGCATTTGTGAGTGGCCAACAAATACAAGATAACATACTAGTGGTCCAAGAGGTGCTCCATTAACTCAAGATTAGGAAAATAAAGAGAAAATTTCAGGCAATATTAAAGCTGGATATGCAAAAGGCTTACGATCAAGTGGAATGAGACTTCCTAGAGGACTACCTACTCAAAATGGGATTCCATGGTAAATGGGTATAGTGAGTGATGCAATGCATTACAACGGTTTCCCCTAGTGTCAAATTTAATGGCGAACTCTCAAGCTACCTCCATCCAACAAGAGGGCTCAGACAGGGAGATCCTCTCTCTTCGTACCGTTCATTCTATTGGCGAACATCTTATCCGCCCTTATCAAGCAAGCTGTAGACATGGGAAATATCAAGGGAATCAAATTAAACAGGTGGTGTCCTATCCTATCTCATCTATTTTTCGCAAATGATGCTATCTTTTTCTTAGATGGACAACTCCAGGAATGTCAGAACTTAGCAAATGTACTGAATCAATACTGTTTAGCAACGGGACAAGTTGTGAATCGGAATAAATCAGGGATCTTCTTTAGTAAAGCTTATCCTATAAGGTTACAGGAAAACACAACAAGAGAATTCAGAGTACTTGTGCTTGCAAAGACTGGTAAATACTTAGGTATACCGTCTGATTGGGGGGGGGGATCCAAAAATGAGATGTTTGCTTGGATTTTGGGTAGAGTAAATGCAAAGTTGGAAGGGTGGAAAGAGAATCTAATTTCCAAGGGTGGCAAAGAAATCTTGATTAAGACAGTAGCACAAGCACTCCCGCAGTATGCCATGTCGATATTTAAAATTTTTCCGTCTCTATTTGTAAATCCATTGAACATAAAATAGCAAGGTTCTAGTGGGAAAATAATTGCAACAAGTCGATAATTCACTGGAAGAAGTAGGACCTACTCAAAGGCAGAAAGGACACCGGGTGGCTTGGCTTTCAAGACTTACTCACTTTCAACAAAGCTTTGCTGGGCAAACAAGCGTGGCAACTTATCCATCACCCATCCTTCTTGTGGAGCCAAATCTTCAAAGGACTGTATTTCTATTCTAAGGAATTCTGGCTTGCGGAAAAAAGGAGCTAGACCATCTTGGGGTTGGCAAACTTTACTAATAGGCAGGGATTCAATTTCGAATCAACTCTAGTGGTTAGTCGGCGATGGGCAAAGGATCAGAGTCAGAGAAGATAAATGGCTATCAAAAGGTATTATAGGCCAGCCTACACCTAGAGGAGAACCTGTGAAGGTGGTGGATTTCATTATTCCGGAACAAAGTATATGGAATGTTCCCCTACTTCATAATAGTTTTGACGACCAAACCGTTGAGGAAATTCTTACCCTACAATTACGAACCAACTCCACAGCTGACCAAATCATCTGGAAAGGAACACAATATGGAATGTATACCGTGAAGAGTGGGTACAATTATATTAGACATACAGAGCACATCAACAATCACAGCCAAGCCTCCTCATCCTATCAAACCCCACAGAAACTATGGAGAAAGATATGGACCATGAAGACAGCCCTTAAACTTCGCATATTCATGTGGTCCTTATGCCATAATGTGCTGTCTACAAAGGAAAACCTCTACCATAAACGAATCATCCTAGATCCGGTATGTAAGTTATGCCAAGATCAACTCCCAAAAACAACAGAACATATTTTTCTCTTGTGCCCATGGACGCAGGGCATTTGGTCACACCCCCAAGTCAAAATCACGATACCAGCACATGGAACAAACAGAATAAACACATGTTTTGCAGATTTGATCGAGAATAGAGACATCTTACATGATTTGGTGACTATTGCATCCATACTATGGCAAATCTGGAAGGCACGCAATCATTTTGTCTTCTGGTAGCTGCCCAGATCCAGAACATGTGGTGGAGATGGCTCTCGCTAATGCAAGGATCGCCCGTTGCTGTCTTCAGATGGCGTTGAAACCAGGGATGAAGCTTCCAAATCCTAATTTGGTGTGGTGCCCACCGGAGCCTGGCGTAGTGAAAATCAACATCGATGGGGCTTATCCAATGGCAAGCAACAAGGGCGCCATAGCATGTGTGTGCCTTGATCATTTTGGAACACTGGTCAACGTCTTCACTAGCAGCATCCAAGCTTCTTCAATGCTGTAGGCAGAGGTACAAGCACTAATCCTCACTCTCAAACATCTGTTGCAGAAAAGGAAAGAGCATGAAAACCTACTGCTGGAATCCGATTGTCTGGTACTCGTGGATGCTGTGCACAACCCTAGTTTGACGCCGTGGGAGAGTTGTGCTTTGTTTGCTAAATGTGCGCGCTAATCCCCCGTTTCTCCAACCTTCGAATATAGCATTGTAGGAGAGAGGCCAATTATATTGCTGACCTTGCTAAAGCCCATGGTCGCGAATCCTTCCCTCAACTTGGGCTGTTACACCTCCCCAACCTCTCTTGGATCTTGTATGCTCTGAAGCCCTGGCTAAAGGTTGTTCAGTTTGGTCTACTTGAATGAAATGCTCTATTTTCAAACCAAATATATATATGAATAAATACAAAATTTTCGAATTGCTAACGAGGGATTTGTACAGACTTTACCTTACTCATGGGGTTGGTGGTACATTTAGGGACCTAAGGTTTGCCTACAAAAATAGGTGCTTCATCATGATATATTATGTAAAAACTTTTTGAAATCTTTAATATTATGTACTATAGGATTTTGAAATTATAGGCACAAAATATAGGTTTTTAAATTAGATAATGCAAAGTTTAACAAAGCGTGAAATTGAGAAGGTTATTGTGATTAAGAATAGTTTTGAATGAATGTTGATAGTTTTCACTCCTCCATCTTCCTCCTGTATAGAAAAAGAAGTGAGAGGGAATTCTTTTTTGGAGTAGGCTGCCAATATCTCACAAACTTTGTAATGGTTTTATTTTAATTTCCTCATACCGAATGTATAGTTTCTCTCTACCATATATAACCTTGAACTCCTCTTCCCCAATTCCACATTGCAAACCCTAATCCAAACCCCATCATTGGCTCTTTAAACACTTCCCTAGTATGTCTTTGTGTGCCTAGATATGTTTGATACCTTTGTTGCCCCTCTTTTTTTGGTATTCCAGTCCACGATGAAACCCTAGCTTCTTCCCCAATGATATCCTTTGTCCTTACTCCATATTATAGCTTGCCTACCTACCCATCCAAAGTAAAGGATCATCCTTACACTAGGTTGCCTCTACTTTCTTGATATTGCTCTCTAAATAATTTATTTATAGCCCTTCTATGCTCGATCTATCTTATGTCTCCAACTAGTTTAGTGTCCCAACTTCTACAAATCTAGGTGTAATACTTAACGCGGGGTTTGAACCCGTAGACAAAGAAAATGGAGCTTCAAAGCATCTGGAAAATCTTTGTAATAGACCAGGTATGTTGTTGCACAAACAAGATACAACTATTTGGGATGATGAGATCCTAGAGGAAAAAAAATACTAGAACATCAATATACACTTGTGATGAAACTTTTTCAAAACCCCAAAACATCAACTTCCAAGCTTTTCAGACAGCCATGAAAAAAGCGAGGAGAAATGAGAATGTTGGAGTGAAATCTTTGCAGAATGGCATACACTACTTTACTATCAGCAGTGAAGAGGAGAAAAAAATGTGTGCTGGATGGGAGGCCGTGATATTTCTCTAATAACTTACTGATGTTAAAGGCTCGGAACCTAATATACCATCCAATTGTTATGAGTTTAACACATGTGCTATTTGGGTTATAATTTAGGCCTCCCTCTTAAATGGAAATTGTAGGATTTGTGATGAAATTGCTAGTATAATAGGAAAAATGTTAGAAGTGAAAATTGAGGATTAAGGCCTAACTGTCCAATTTATTGTAAAGGCAAGTGTAGAGATGGATGTGCATGTTGAGCTAAGAGTGGGACAGGTATATAGAGGTAAGAAGATTTGATTAGACTTCAAATATGAAAGGCTCCCATTTTTTTTTTCTATTCTTGTGGAATGGTGGATCACTATGCAAGTTACTGCAAAGATGTCCCTTATGATGAAGAAGAGTTCACAATGAGGATAGGGAGGTGTTTTGGAAATTGGCTGCGAGTAGAAATTCAAGATTATAGCTCTTTTTGGGACATATTCTATGAGGGAAAAAAAAAAAAAAAAGAAGATGAAGGAGAAGTTGAAGAGGTCATCCTCGAAAACAAGAGCAACAAAAACTGATTGTATTGCTAGAGAAGGCATGGCGAAGCAAATCCTGTTTTCTCAAAACTGCACAGGCAAAGGGGTCTAAATTTTTGCTAGCTAAGTTTACAAGTAGAAACTCAAAGGAAAAAGAATCGGGAATTGGGGAAGGAAAAGAGATGCAAGGAGTCAAAGACCCCTTCAACAAAAAAATAAAAAAGTTATAGTCCTTATAACCTTGATTCTATGACTTTTATGTGGTTGGATGAGATCCAACTTTTGGACATACTAGTCCATATAATTGAAGACACTACTCGATGGGCTTTGGTGGCTAACTCTAATAAGCCACCAAAGGAAATATGAAACTTCTATGATGGAATTGTCAATGGTTGGGCACACAGTTGATAATCCAAGAACTCAGAGCTCTTGTGGGTTAGCTTAGGTCTACTGTGGGTTTCTTGGCAGTTACAATTTCAAAATTATAGGGTGGTTAATCCTATAGGAACTGCTAGTAATTTAGCTATCTTATGGTATGATAAAGTTGAGCTCAAATTCGTTACACAATCGAAGAGTTATGTAAATTTTAGGATGCAAATACTTAACGAGTGGTAAGAGGATGAGAGTCGCTTTATTCACGCTTTTGATAATTTTTAGCAAAGAATTGAGCTTCAGAAGGAAGTCTAAGTAATAAGCTTTTTGAATTTGCTGCCCTACGTCAGTTTAAGGGACTTGAATGAGCTATTGTTTTGTTAGGAAAAAGTGGGAAAGCATATAGTTGAGAATTCTATAATAACAACATTTCAAGATTTTCTGGATGCTTGCTCTTTAATGGATATAGAAAGCAAATGATGTATCTTCACTTGGTCTAATAACAAAGATGGAGATGAAAACATAAAAGAACTTCTAGATAGGGTTTTGGGCATTATAAAATGGAGGGTCTTATTTCCTAAAGCAAAAGCCTTTACACTCCCAACTATAGGATCCAACCATAACTTTGTCCTTTTTTTTTTTTTTTTCCCTTATGGCAAATCATGTCAAGTGGCAAAAGGAATTTAAGTTTTATGCATTTTGGCTTCAAAATGATCAATGTAGGCAACTTATCAAGGAAGTTTGGTGACCCTCATTCAGGCCAATAAGAGCTTAGTAGGAAACTACGAGCTATGGCTACTGCATTAACTAATTGGGAAAAGCAAACATTTGGGAATAGGTAGAGAAGAATCTATTTGTTGAAATAAAAACTCTAACAATACATGAATACTTGTGACGTTTTTTGATAAAGAGAGTTTAGAAATTGTTGAGAGAAATCGAGACTTTGTGGAGGCAGGAAGAGATGTATTGGAGATTGAGTTGATAGATAAATTGGCTAAAATTGGGTGATAGAAATACTATTTTTTTTTTTATTATCATGCAACAACATTCAGTGAAGGCAAATAAACATAATGTTGATGATTAAAGCTTTAGATGATGCTTGGATTTCAAAACAAGGTCTAATCGAGAGAGTTTTATCGGTCTGAGGGAATGAATCTTCCTCTGCTAACTACTGTAAATATGGAGAAAGTTAAAATTGCTACATTTTAGCTTGGGGTTGCAAAAGCATCGAGACCAAATGGATTCAATGAAGTGTTACAGATACATATTTTTATGAAGGTAAAAGAATTTTCCAGAATTAGAATCACTCAACATGAGCTTAACAAACCTTGATTTCCCTAATACAAAATGTCTCAAACCCCGAGAAACTTGATTAATATTGTCCCATTAGCAAATTTGGCTATACGATCATTGTTAAAATGTTGCCAAACATGCTCAAACCATTGCTACTAGAAATCATAGCTGCAAAACGAATTGCTTTTATGGGAGGAAGACAAAGTTAGGATAACATTTTTGTGGTGTAAGAGGTGTTGTACCAAATTAGAATTCAAAAGAGAAGGAAAAGATTCCAAGCAATCTTTAAACTAGATATGAAAAAAAAGCTAACAATTTTGTGGAATATAATTTATTGGAGGTATACCTGATTAACATAGGATTTGATGAGAGATAGGTGGACTGGATAGTGCGTTGTATCACCATTGTCTCATTCAGTGTTATAGTGAATGGATAGCTTCTTCCTTATCTCCAACATTCTCAAGGAATTAGGCAAGAGGACCCTCTATCCCCTATTTATCTATCCTAATGGCCAATGTGTTAACATTGCTCTTGAGGAAGGCTGTGGATGATGACAACATTAGGGAAATCAAACTTAATAGATGGTGCCCAGCACTTCTAGATATATATATTTTTGGATAGGAAAATTTTAAATTGTCACAACTTAGCATCAATTCTACATCAATATGGCATCTGGACAAGAGATCAATTTGAACAAAACAGGGGTTTTCTTTAGTAGGAATTGCCCTTAAGCTTTTAAATAAAACATAGCAAGGGAATTAAGAGTACCTATTATAAAAAGACAAGGACATATCTTGGAATTTTTTAATTAGGGAACATAAAAAAGACAAATGTTTGCATAGATTATCGAGTAAGTCAATACTAAGTTGGAAGGTTGGTAGGAAAAATTAATGTCCAGAGTAGGTAAAGAAATATTAATTAACATGGTGATGCAAGCGCTTCCATAATGTGCCATGTCTATTTTCAAAGTCCTAGTTTCAGTATGCAAGGCAATTGATAAGGAATAAAAAGAAGAAGAAGGTGGGAGTTGTTGAAGATGATATAGGATAAAAAGATTTTAGTGGAAAACTAAAAAAAAAAAAGGTAGGAGTTGCTGAAGATGAGATACATTAAAGAGGTTTTGGGATTTTGAGACTTGTTGGATTAAGCAACATTGGCCAAACAAACTTGGTAATTAAGTAACAATCCAAATTCCTCATAAGGTTAGCTTTTTAAAGGTTTCTACTTTCCACATAAAGACTTTTGGCATGTCAAAAAGGGACAACGCCCATCTTAGGATTGGCAAAGCTTGATGTTGAGAATGGATTCTTTCTCGCCCTCAATTATGTGAGCCATAGAAAATGGAACTGGAATAAGAACTATAGAAGACAAGTGGCTAAAGAAAGGAGTATTAGTTGGCATTGCTAAAAGAAATTAACCTTGGCTTGTAGTATTGTTATTAGCAAGGAAAGATGGAAGCTAGAATGAAATTGTATAGTAGGAGCACCATGATGAGCAAACGATCCGTGATATTTTAACTATTCCAATCAAACTCCAAACAAAAAGAGATCATATTGTGCGAACATGCACACAAGGAAGGCAATATACAATGTGTAGTGGTTATTACTATATTCGAGAATCAATAAGCAAGTAAAAAGAAGATCAAACCTCAGCATCTTGCCTCCCCCGCTAGAACTCTATGGACAAACATAAGGAAGTTACAGGTTACTCCTAAGCTAAATTGTTTATGTGGAATCTTTACTAGAATGCACTCCCAACAAAACAAAATCTACATAGAAAGAGGATAATGCCTAACCCTTTATGCCCCATGTGCAATCAAAATAGTGAGATGGTGGATAATTTTTGTTGGAGTATAATTCATACTTCCCATAGATAGGATGGCATGAAGGTCCCACTATAATGGGGAGGGTCTGAGAGCCACTCCAACAGGATCGTAGGATGCAACATCACTACCAATGTTAGAAGGTTTTTCTAGTTTGAGTCCATATTTTATTGGCAATTTGGGCTTAAACTCATGAATATTCTCTTTCTCTTGTAATTGAAGAATGTAATTGAGAGGTATGAGGTGCTAATTATAATAAAATCCTCAACTAAACATAACTCTAATTTAAGCTTGAATCTAGATAAAAACCCAATCTCAAATTCTCTTCTTCGCTTTTACTTGTTATTTATTTTTATTTTTTTGTAATTGTGCAGCAAATTCTAACATTTGCTATCCATGGACCAAAGAAATTTGGACACATCCGGTTCTAAGCTACAAGTTTCAAACTAGGGATTATCATGAATTGAGGAGTGGATAGGTAATTTATCCAAGAACAAAAACAACTTAGAGAATTACCAAAAAAGTCTTAAACCTATTGTAATTGTGCCAATTCAATTCTAAACTGTTTTTTTTTTTTTTTTTGCCAATTCAGTTCTAGACATTTTATATTTGTGCTAGTTCAGTCCTTCCAGCAATCTTTAATCGGAATAATCTGACGTGAAATCCCAGTTAGCGTTGGCCGACGCTGCCAGTGCTGACATGGACCCCGAAGACGCAAATCAGCGTCATTTTGCTTATAAAAAAATAATTGAAAAAGCCGCAAATAGCGTCGTTCTTCTACGTTTCTTTCCCAAAATTGACGTGAGGAACCCTAGTATGAGATTTTCACCAAATTGAGCGTCGTTTTCTCCTTTAGAAATCAAAATTTTTGCCCTAAGTCAAAGTTGATGCTTATCTAACACTTTCTCTGACACTCACTTGCCTTGCCCAACACCTTCGCCCAGATTTGCTTGACGGTGTTGCTGGCCTTGCGCTTGTGCTTATCGCTCGCCTAGATTTGCCCAACGTTGTTGCTTGCCCTATGCTCGCGATCGACGCTCACCCAGATTCACCTAAAACTTGCTCGCCCCATGCTCTCGCTCGACACTTGCCCAAGGCCTTCACCCAAATTCATTGACGCTCTCGCTTCACACTTGCTTAACGCTTTTGCCCAAATTCGCCAAACACTTAGTTGAGAGTCGCCCGGATTAGCAAGAAAGATGTTGAAGATAATGTGCAAAATTAAAATGTAAGATTGCCCAAGGCTTTGTCTCAAATCACTTCAACCAAGGCTTGCGCAAGTTTGACTTTATTATAGATGGTCTTGTTTATGGTTGTTGTCTTAAGCAATTTGTGGTTTGCTTTGAAGTCTTTTTGATTCTCCACGAGAACTAGATGATCAAGCAATGTAAATATGTTGATGTAGAAAATGTAGAGTGCATTAGGGAATTGTAGGTTAGGCAATGTAGATGTGTTGCTGTTGTCAAAGTTCTATTGTAAAATCTTAATGCAAAGATATAACAATATAGATATTGTTGCTGTAGTATGAGATTTACGTGATTATAAAGAGAATGCAATTAGATTAATATTATATAATCTTAACACAAATTTAGGTGACTACATTGTTGTTGTGAAATATTAATGTGGAGACATAGCAATGTAGATATTATTGTTGCAGTGTGAGATTTTGATGATTATAAAGAAAATACAATCAAATTAATATTGTATAATCTTAATGCAGATTTAGGTGACTACATTGTTGTTGCAAAATCTTAATGGAAGATAATGGCATGACCTAAACACTGGATAATCTTAATACAATATAATGCAATAATGGCATAACCTGTGTAATGACCTTGACATGTATAATGACATGATTTTATAGTGGTAATGCCTATGTGAATTTGGTGCCTATTGGTTGATTTCAACTAACTCAACCCGAGAATATGATGATTGGTCCAATAATTTACTTGTAGACCCGAGTTCATCCGAGAATGATTGACTTATTAAAAGAGACTTAGACTTTGTAGTGTGAGCACTTGACTTATATCGGTTTGACATTTTCTTGTTAGTTGATATAATGAGGACAATTCCTTTCAACTGCCATGCTCGATCACATGTTTTTTCCACATCAAATTTTAGTCATTTCAAAACGACTATTCTCTATCATCAATCATAGTATCTATTCTCATATTAAGATTTGATCTGATTGCATTGAAGTCATTGTTTGCTTATAACTATCTATTTTTCAACTTATTTATTGTTGAAATTATAATTCGTTGTTGAACTATGTAATGAATATATAGCTATTGTTGAACTTCATTCTATTGAATGAACATATAGCTTATTATATACTTCATTCTATTACATGATTTTATAGCTGCTATTGAACTTTATTGTTAAGCTTGAACTACATTATATGTTTACAGGTTAGATATATTCAGATTGGTATTAATCCTGACGACATAAATATAGTTCTACTGCAATTGTCACAATCAATGAAGACATCAATGAATTCATCACAATCGATGACATTGAATTTAAACAACAATGATACATATGTGTTTTACTATTGTGGCCTGAAATGTGCTCTACAAATAGCAATGACGAAAGAGAATCAAGGAAGAAGATATCATGACTGCCCGAAATATAGAATTGGAGAAAGTTGTGGTTTTTTTATGTGGGTTGATGCAGAAATTAGTTAATCGATAGGAAGCGTGTCACAAAATTTTCACCGGAGCAATTTTGAAAGAAAACTAGTGTTGACACATAATGAAGATGAGGGTAGTTTGATGGACAATGAAGTTAGAGCTCTTAAGGCACAACTAAAATGTGTTGACGAAGATATGACAAAGCTAAAGAAACAAAATTCGATACTGAAGATAATGTTGGTTGTGTTGTTGGTGTTTTTTTTAATAATTATATGAGGTATGTTATTTGGAAATTTGAAGACAAATGATGTATTAAGCTTGCCGTAGGCAGTGTCAATATTAAATGTATTATGTACGCTCTTTTAGTACTTATTTTTAGTATGTGTTATATTTGTTGACATGAAATATGAACATGAATGAAGTGTAAGTTATTGCAATCTCCTTTATTTTGTATGCAATATGTTTCTCAATCTCAATATCAAAGACATGTCATTTTTTTTGTTTTTATGATTCATGGGGATGATATTAGGTGTCCAATTATGACAAACGGTCACAATGTAGTAAATAAACAAATAACAGATCCACAAACCCCATTGCATTGCATTAAAAGATAATTCATAAGCATACTTCATCACTAATCCCAACTTTATACAAACTGCGATCTTAAACAAACCTAAAAAAATATAGCCACAAAAACTACTTCACATATCTCATCATTGATAAAAACAACAAAATAGATCACCACTTCATCGAACCTATCTCCACCCAAAAAAAAAAAAAGGACAAAGAAAGAAAAACAATAACACCATGTTATCACTAAACCTACATCTTGTCACTTTGGCTTTTCGTGCAATTTCTAGTACTTTTGCATACTGTCCCATAAACAAGGGGATTCACACTGGCAATGTCACCACCATTTGCACTTGCACATTTGCATGTACGTCTCTAAACTTGCAAAATGTATATTCATTTTATATTTATGAAACTTCGCTAGTATAAACTAAGTTTCTAAGAAAACATAACTTACTGTTTCATGAACAGAATGATTCAAGTCGGTAGAACCATCACTACTACTTGCACCTTTGTGGGTACGCCTCTAAACATGCAAAGTGTATATTCATTTTATGTTTATGAAAACTTCGCTAGTATAGATCAAATTTCTAATAAAATACTACCTACCGTCCCATGAACATAAGGATTTACCTCGATAGAGCCACCACTATCACTTGCACCTTACGTTTCTAAACCTACAAAGTGTATATTTGTTCTATGTTTATGAAAATTTTGCTAGTAGAAATTAAGTTTTTAGGAAAACACTACCTACCATCCCATGAATAGATGGATTCATATCGATAGAGTTATAACTACCATTTGCACATTTTCTTGTACGTTGCTGAACATGTAAGTATCACGTGACTTAATGAACTAAAAAAACATAACTTTGAAGATGAACAAAGACTTAAAAGCAATATCATCACATGCATTTATCAAAAGTGCCCACTAATTATTATACTTTTTTCATAGATAGCATCAACCTAAGGTTACCTATGCCAAAGAAGCACGATATTAATAATATATTACAAATGATTGTTTATACTTCATAATTAATATAATAATATATGCACAACACTAAAAAATCATGAATGTTAAGCTGTAATATAATTATAGTACTCATGATTCAACTTATAGTACTCTTAATTGGACATGTCAAACTATTGTGTCCCAGCTTCAAGCAAGTTCGATATGTCATCTTTATTTCTATCCTGGACATTCTAGTTTCACTTGCCACCCCACCTTCCTCTCTTGACCTTTTCTGTTTACGTCTACTAGGCTTCACCCTAGCTGAGAATGGTTCCGATGGCTCCCTATTAGTCTTTTTCCAAAATTTCTCTCATTGAATTGACATCATCATATTCTCATATGTAATTAAAAACTTGGCATTCTTATAATACTCATCAATATAGTCATACGCATCCTCTTGCCTATGATTTATAGCAGAAATAACATATGGTCAAGAGATGCTACCGAGCTACCATTTTCTACAAAATCATTCTCTGTTCAACATATCTACCACATACTTGTTATCTTATACATCACCTTATATCCAATATCACAATTCCATATCACTTGGCAGTATATTGCACAAATTTTATTTTCTTCTAACTTTCTTAAGATTCTTGAACCACAGTCCATTTTCCACCTAGCACATGCATCCCTCTATGTATGCATTCTTGTCATTATCATTATCCATAGTTCTTCTAGCATACTATAAATGAACCTACATCTAGCATATATAATTCTTCTATTAAATGTCTCACATAAGTTGTGGTCAACAATGTCACATTTTACATTAGTGGTGAAGAAAGCCCGAGACCAATGCTTTGGCTTTATTTGAATCAAGTCATGATATGAGCTGGACTAATTTTCTTCAGTGCTTATGAATGTTTGTCATACTCGCCATAGTATTACTCTTAGCACACAGCCAAATAGCATTTGCATTTGTATTCCCTTATATTTTTTGCCCCAAATGGCATATATGTGTCTAGCACACATTCTATGCTCAACTGCAGGCAATAACGCATCTATAACTTGTAAAAGTCCCTATAAAAGATGAGTGCAATATAAATCATATATTACAAATGCAACTATCTAAAAGGCATAGCAACTAAAAATTAAATAAGAAACTTATCTTTTGTTTGTCACTAATAACAACCTAACCTCGTCCATATGTGTTCGAAATGTTGAGATCATACATCAAGTTTGTTAAGAACCACATTCAAGTATCATTACTTTCAACCTTGACAACCACCCAAATAATTGAGAACATCTGATCGTTTACATCCCTTCCAATAGCACACAAAATTTAACCTTGACAAATTCCCTTCAAGAAACAACCGTCTAACCTCACAACTTTCCTACATCCACCAAGGAAGCCTTTTTTACAAGCAACAAAACACATGTGCATTCATTCAAACAACGCCTCATATTGCATATTGGGTTGTTCCACCTTAAATGTAATGGTACTCCTAGGATTTCTCCATTCAAGAAATAACCGTCTAACTCTTACGACTTTCTTACATCTACTAAGGAAGCCTTTCTTATAAACAGCAAAACATATGTACATTCTTTCAAATAACGCCTCAAATTACATATGGGGTTGTTTTACCTTTAATGTAATGGTACTCCTAAGATTTCTCCATCCAAGCTCCTCCGCATAATCCCACAACTTTGCATATTCTTTCTTATAATTCCCAATCGACACTTTATAAGCATGCAATTTAGCCTTTGTACATTGAACTATACTAACATCTAAGCCTAATTGTTCCTTGATTAGCTTCTTAAAAGTAATAGTTTTGATAGTTGGCATTGCTCTTATTATAGGAATATAGTGATTTGTCAATCAAGAACTTGTCACTCTCCTATTTTTGAAGCTAATATTACATGTATGTTTTAAATGGTAGGTCTTTATGTGAAATGATCCACTACGAGTATCAATAGATCCAAAGATTTTCCAAGGACAATTTTCGTTAGCACATGTTGCTCTAACAACCTTATTCTCATTCTTTATAAATTTGATCTCTATACATTCAACCACTAAGTAATTTATCAAAGCATCTTTAAATTGCCGATTACTATCAAATGTCATAACCACAGTAAATCCAGGTACAACATAAATAAGATCATATCTTGAAACTTACTCATTCTCTTAATGAAATCATCATCTCCTACTTTTGCATCAGACTCTAAACTCTCATTTGCATCTATTTCATAGTACTTTGTCTCGTAACCAGCTACGGAATCAACCATGTTATCCACATCTAATGGTTGGGATGGTACTGATGCTCCAGATGATTCCCTTAAAATAAAATATTTTGTGGTCCTCCCACGAAACTCCATCATGTTCTTTCTTGCTTCCAGAAGCTCCTCATCATCATGATCATCATCAATGAAAAATCTTACATCACCAAGAAAGTCTGTCTCATCATTGTCGCCATTCACAATATCAACCTTTATGTTAGTATAATCACCTTCATCAACTGCGTTATCAGGATCTAAACTACCCAAGTGCTCAACAACGATCTCATTAGATAAACCAACATTATCATGAGCACTCTCACCAACCCCTTAAACAACCCACTCACCTTGCCCAACACCCTCACCCTCACTCTCAATGGCACCCTAATTATCACCCTTATTTGCCTCATCGGCTACAAAATTTTCTCCATATACGTCGATTACCTCTCAATACAAATAGCTAAATAATATATCAACAACACTACTCTCATCCCATATATATCTCAACCAATTTTCTAGAGATTTCCAAGAAATTTAAAATAAAGCTTCTCAAATTTACTATTTACCACTTTCTCAATATCTCTGATGAAGCTTTCATAACTTGGTGAACTGATATCGACTTTTATTAAATCAATCTTGCCCCCAACATATTCAAGCATCGGGCGACGGTAAAAATTTCCACCATGGAAAAAGCACATCCAAGCTAATTTGTCGCTCATCTTAATCCTACACAGAAAACGTAATATATGTAAAAACACATCCACATAATGGAGATTTTTATTTGAGCATAAGTTTTGAATCATTTCGGTTTCACTGTGTTCTCCTAATACCTTACTTTACAAACAAAGTTATTCAATTGACAAATTCTCATTTAAAGAATTCATATGTTCTCCAGCACCTCAAAGGATAAAAGGTATGTTACGCATGGAAGAGGCAGTCTGTTGGTGGGTTGAACTAGTTCCAGACTGGTTTAAGTTATATTCAAGCAAACAAAATTAGCATCACTGGACCAAGTTGACTTTCTTACTAAATAATTACAAGTAAAAAATTAGATATAGGTTTTATTTCGTACCGCAGCCAGTAAGACACGAACTTCCTTCAATTCCTACACCCTCTCTTCTCCTCTTGTAATGAAGAAGGATGCAACTAAACCAATTGAACGATTCCTTATTTCTAAGGAACGTAACAATTCTTTGCTATCACGCCAATAAGCATGCAAAAATATTCTTTTCCCAACCAATGACAATACATGCCAAAAAAACTAACACAAATTGATAATATAAAATAAGACGAGGAGAATGCAATAAGTTTGAGACCACCGCAACATACCTTTTGACTATTTTTCACCGTTGTCATGTTCGCTCAACATTCACCAACAACAAAACTAAACTGGGACCACAACTCCTCCTCGTGTTTGCTGCAATTTGTGATGGGTGAGTCGGGTCGTAGTGGGGTTGTGGCCAAATTGGGTCTTCACAATACGGGTGTGTTTATGATTGTGACGGATGAACAAAAGTGCCAGGCAAAAGGTGCTCGATCAATGAACATGACAACAAAAGAACGATTTGGTATGAGAAACTACTAAAACAAGATCAAATCTAGACAAAATCTGTGAGATTTTTGGGCGAGATCAAATTAGGGCTCTTTCGATTGGGCAAATTCGATTTGGGAGAGAATAGGGTTCTTGACGTTCGTGAGAAGAACAACGCTGAGAAAGCATTGGTTGAGCATCAACTCTGTTTGGGGCAAAAATGTTGACATCAAAAGGAGAAAATGAAGCTCAATTTGGGAAAGATCTCAAACTAGGGTTCCTCACATCAATTTTGGGAAAGAAACATACAAGAATAACATAGAAGAAGAACGACGTTGTTTTTGGCTTTTTCCATTTTTTTTTTATAAGGAAAATGACGTGATTTTGCATCTTCAGTGTCCATGTCAACGTTGGCAACGTCGGTTGACACCAACTGAAATTCCACGTCAGATTATTCCGATTGAAGATTGCTAGAATGATTGAATTGACATAAATATAAACTGTTTAGGATTAAATTAACAAAAAAAAAAATGTTTATGACCGAATTGACACAATTGCAATAGATTTAAGGCTTTTTTGGTAATTCTCCCCAAATCTAGCCATTGTTGCTTTGATACTTTGGGGTGATTGGAAAGCTAGAAATGTAGAAATTTTTAGACAAAAACTCATGACCCTAATAATGTTGTTGATATAGCTCTCATCATCCTTAGTAGATTTTGCAAATGGAATTTTTTAGCAAATAGACGTGGAATCGAAAGAGGAAATGCCTCAAGTGATTGGAAACCACCTAAAGCTTGCACCTTTAGGGCAAATATTAATGGGACTTTAATACCTAGAGTGATGGAAGGGACAATCAAATGGATATCTCGTGATTTTGCTGGTCAATTGTTGAACGGAGGCATGAAATCGATGGTTGCGATAGCGGCTCTCTCGGTCTAAGTTCTCACCTTGGTTGAAGCCCTTAATTACACTCTCTCCTTAGAATGAAGAAGACAAAACCGTAAAGCATACTCTCTCTCCTTTTTATTTTTTGGTCAGAAATGGAAAATTTCATTCACTTAGCAAAGATGATAGGCCCGTCAAATAGGCATCGTTATATAAAAAGTTCCCAAAATGCTTGGGGAGGGGACAAGACTCAATTCATATTTAAGTAAAAAAAAATTTTTTTTTTGGGTTTTGGCAACTCAGTCTACTACATAGTTGCCTTTATAAGACAATGCACAATTTGGATACTAGAGAAAAACCGTATATTGTCTTTCCACTTCAAGACAAGCGTGTGAATTTGAATCTCCCAACTTAGTTGATTTGACTATTTAAGGCATTGAATAAGTTTAAGTTGTTAGACTCAAATACAAAGGTTTCATGCCTTTTAGGATAGAAGTGGTTGATGGGCTTCCAACAAAGCAAGGGTTTCGGCCATCAAGGGAGACAATGCCATCATCGAACAAGCCGGTCTGTCCAAAATCCTCCCGACAAAGTCACAACGGACGCAAGTGATCGAGCTCTCCACCAATATAGGTTCGTATGCTCCATCTATATTGATCTTGTAAACTCCATTCGACGGTGGGTTCCAAGGCCGTGATGGTTTGTTTACTATGTTTCCAGATTTTCTTGACTTGGGGCTCCATTCGTTGAAGCTTTTGAGTCCCGCTAGAACTAAATCAAGGAGGGTATTTGCATCTAGTTTCCTAATTCTGAAGATGGCTTGGCTGTGTGCCTTCCATATATGCCACAAAATTGTGCCACCGATTCTCGATCTAGTGAGTAACTCGCATATTCTTTCAATTTGCAAGATCAATCTTCAATTCGATTGAGTCCCTGACTTGAGATATGGATGTTCAGTATAGGGTTGGACCATATTTCGTTCGTCCAAAGGCATAACAAAAACAAATGCTCCATAGTTTCTCTGTTTCGGTTGCATAAATAGCATATGAGATTATACATGATTTTCCTTCTAAATAAGTTATCTTTATTAGAAGAGCATTTTGGCGTAGATTCCATATGAAAATTCTGATCTTGGGTGAAGAGTGGAATTTCCATATATCTGTCTAGAGGTTAGGAGAAGGTTGAAAGGATGTTGAGGCTTGGTTTTCGTTGCATTTCACTGTTTTCTCTTGGACAAAGTTGTATCCACTTTTAACTATATACTTACATGCCCGAATACTAGTTTATACAAGCTGATCTTTCTCTATTTGAGGTTTGATAGGAATAGTAATGATTCTTTTACCAATTGATCTTCGAAATGTTCTATTAAGACCAATTTGTCGGCAGAAGAACAGCCCAAGTGTCATAACTTGGCACGGGAGGACACTTAAGTGACATAACTTTAAAATGGTACACTTGAGTGCCGTTTTGAAGTTAAATGGGACACTTAAGTGCCACTCCGGCGAAAATCCGGCCAAATGGCTTACGTGGCAACTTTCCGGCAAGTTTGGTCCAAAACAGCGTCGTTTTGCACGCTGACGTGGCGGAGAAAATGCAAAAACGACGCCGTTTCATGCTACGTGTAAATAATAATATAAAAATTAATTAAATTAGATTTAAAATTAATTTTATTTAAAATATTCAAAAATAAAATTAAAAAATTAAAATTTAAAAAAAAAATAATTTTTTTAAATTTAAAATATTAAGAAAAAATTTTAAAAAATGGGGAGGGGGGGGTCGAACGGGCGGCGAGGGCCGAGCCCTCGGCTCCCGATGTCGCCGGAGGGCCGACGACGATGGGAGGGTCCCTCGTCCCGGCCCGCCTCGCCGACCCTCCCACCGTCCCCGCCCTTCCGGGGCGGCCGGGGGAGGGGGAGGGCTGCGACGGATGGGGGAGGGCCGGCCCTCGCGGCCGGAGTCACCCGAGGCTAGGGGCCGGCGAGGTTGGCCAAGCGGGCGGCGAGGGCCCGCGAGCCCTCGCCCAGATCTGGGGCGAGGGTTGCGGCCCTCGCCGCGATCCGGCGAGGGCTCGCAGCCCTCGCCGTCGGTCGGCCGGGGGCCGGCGACCCCGGCCGACCCTCCCCCTCCGTCGCCGGCGATGGCTGGGACGGTGGTGGGCGGCGGCGGGGCTAAGCCCTCAACCGCCCCATTTGACCTCCCCTCCCCCCCCCTTTTAAATTTTTTTCTTAATTTTTTTTTTTTTAAAATTTTTCTTAAGTTTTAAATTTTTTTTGAATATTTTAAATAAAATTAATTTTAAATTAATTTTTTATATTATTATTTACACGTAAACACGAAAATGGCGTCATTTTTGTATTTTCTCCACCACGTTAGCATGCAAAACAACACCGTTTTGGACCAAACTCGCCGGAAAATTGCCACGTTAGCCATTTGACCGGATTTTCGCCGGAGTGGCACTTAAGTGTCCCATTTTACTCCGATATTGGCACTTAAATGTACCATTTTAAAGTTATGACACTTAAGTGTTATTTCGTGCCAAGTTATGGCACTCCAGATGTCCCAACCTCCCAATTCGTCCTATTAGCCTTCCTTTTTAACAATGAGTTCACAGAAAAAATAAGATTTGTTTTCATTTGCAAGACCTCATATAATACCCTTATTTAGCCATTTATCCTCCCTAATTTTTGTTTGAGATCCATCCTCTACTGTCCACATAACTTGAGGTGATATAGAATTTCTACCAAGGAACAAACTTTGCCAACCCCAAGAGGGACGTTGTCCCTTTTTCACATGCCAAAAATCCATATGGGGGAAAATAAAGTCCTTTAAACAAGATAGTCCAAAGAGAGGTTGGGTTTGAACACAACCGCCAAGCGTGATTTCCTAAGAGTGCTTTATTGAAGGAGAGTAAATCTCTAAATCCCATTCCACCTTTATCCTTTACTGTCTTCAGAATATCCCATCTGTTCCAGTGAATTCCAACTTTGGTGTCATTGGTTTTCCACCAGAATGAGGCAATTTTTTATCCAATAACCTTACAAATGGAAATCGGGATCTTAAAAATTGAAATTGTATATTATGGTAAAACTTAAACCATTGTTTGAAGCAACACTTCTTTTCCAGCTTTGGATATTAGCTTTTTCTTTCAACCTTCCAATTTTGAGCTAATTCGTTTGAGAATCCACGTGAACATTTATTTTTTCGACACTCCCCAATCCAAAGGAATTCCAAGATATTTGCTAGTTTTGTTGATAATCGGAACTCTCAATTCCCTTGTCATATTATCTTTCAAAGTCTGAGGGTTAGTCCCTATTGAAGAAGATCCCCAATTTGTTTAAGTTTACGTCTTGTCCAGATGCTATGTAGTATTGATTCGGAATCAATGCCAAATTCTGACACTCTAGAATTGTACCATTCAAGAAAAATATCAAATCATTCGTAAAGAGTAAATGAGAAAGGGTTGATTACCACTTGTTCAGTCTAATACCTATAATGCTACCATTGTCTATAGCTATCATTAATGAAGACAATACGTTTGCCACAAGAATAAAAAGGTAAGGAGATAATGGATCCTATTGAGTGATTCCTCTTAAAGGTTTGAAGTATTGTAGAGGCTCTCCATTAAATTTGACACTAAATGAGACCGTAGTAACATATTGTATAATCCATGCTACCCATTTCTCATCAAAACCAATCTTAATTAAGCACGTCTCCAAGAAATCCCATTCCACTCGATCATAGACCTTCTTCATGTCTAATTTGAGAACCACTTAAAATATCTTTCTTCTTTTTCTGATTCTGATTTGATGCAACACCTCTTGGACAATAAATATTTTATCTTGAATTTACCTCCCGACGACAAAAACACTTTGTTTTACTACAATAAGTTCTAATAGGAGTGGTTTGAGTCCATTGGCTAGTACTTTTGAGATAATCTTGTTGTCGAAATTGCATAAGCTGATTAGACGGTACCGATCTAATCTCTCTGGGTTTGGAACTTTAAGGATAATGGAGATATGCATTTTTTTTTCAAATCTGGTGGAAAGGATCTAGTGTTTAAGAAGTTCCTCACCTCCTTTAGAATATCCCATTTAATATCTTGCCAATGCTGCTAATAAAATAATCCACTAAGGTCCATCAGGCCCCGGTACTTTTGTTGCACCTAGTTGAAAAGTTGCTTTTGTTATTTCTTCTAAGGTTACTTCAATTAGCAATATACAAGTCATTTTTTCTATTACTACATGAGGTACTTGATTTGGGAATGATGAAAAAATTTGGGGGCCATAGGATTGGTATAACTCTTGGAAGGAAATCACAATATGTTCTTTCAATTAGTTCTACTCAAATAGCTAGTATTTTCTGGATTTTGCAATATAGAGATCTTGTTTTTCTACCTCCTTTGAATAGTAGTCGCATCCAAAAAAATTGTATCTTTGTCTCCCCACCTGAGCCAATTGATTCTAGATTGTAACCCTCAATATATCTCTTCATGCCTCCATAAATAATCAATGTCTTCTTACAATTTTTTGAGTCTCACTTTGTCAAAGAATCCCGTAATATTACTTGTAAGCCACTCCAGTTCTTATTTCGGCGAGTTGATTTTCCTTTGTCCATTTGCAAATTTCTTCTTACTCCATTTGAAAAGATCATATTGCACATCTTGCAACTTTCCAACTAAATCCTATTGAGGCTAAGTTGGAGAGTTCCAAGTTTTTTGCACCACCTCCCCACATTCATCACTCTTAAGCCAGAAAGCTTCAAAACTAAATTATTTTTTTTTTTTTTTATACTAGATTAAGTTGAAGAGATAGGAGAATAGGACTATGGTATGATCCTATCATAGGAAGAGCATATATTTCAACTTTAGGGTACATCAACCTCCAGTCTATCATGCATACTACCTTGTCAAGTCATTCTTTTACATATTCATCCCTTTCTCTTTTATTGGCCCAAGGAATGAACATCCCTTGTTGTCTATGTTCATTAATGAACATGCATCTAGATAGTCACAAAAAGCCTTCATTCTAAATTTTTCAGCCAAGCGCTTAGCAACTTTTTCCCAATAAAACCGCACCTCATTGAAGTCCCCCAAGTACAACCAAGGCAGAGTATTCATGGAGCTTATCTTTCACAATTCCTCCCAAAGTTGTAGCCTCTTGTGGTGTATATAAGGAGCATGAACAAATGTAATCCTCATTTTCCTACCATTTACCCCCTTTTCACATCTCAAGTTCACAAAGTTCTTAGTCATTGACTCTATATGCAGTGAATTCTATCATCCCACATAATAGCCAAGCCTTCCATCATGTTCACAGGATTAATTACTTAACAACTCTGAAATTGAAGTCTTCTCATTATTTTTTGAACAAACTTAGCTTGATTCTTTGTCTCCATTAGAAAAACCAACAAGACACTAGAGGTCTTAATTCTTGGTTCGTCGAGGCTGTGCCTAAATCTTGGCAACTCCAACATAAGATATTCATAGTTCATCTGGTGACTTATTAGGGTTAGCCACCAAAGCCCATGTAGCAACTTCTTCAATCATATGAATAGGTATGTCAAGAAGTTGTGTCTCATCCATCCAACCTTCTTCTATTTTTTTAGTAGAGGGAGTTTTTGGTTCTTTGCATGTCTTCTTTAAGCTACTTTCTGAACTTGTTTGGGCAAGCTGAATGTATAAATTTTTTCCATGCATAAGGCCTGTGAGTAGAGTGCTCTTTTCCTTAGAATATACATAGTTATCTCTTCTATGTTGTTGTAATAAGAATCTGTCCTCATTTGTTATACATCTCCCTGTTGTATATTGTGGTTAATTCTGGGAGGGGTGGGTTGAACATCATCCATAAAATCAGTTTGTTGTGGGTGCTCGAGGGTTTCGGGAATAATCTCTTCTATATCTTTTGCTATTGATTCCTTCTGGTAGAATACTTTCCATAAGGGACTGTGTTAAGTAGTTTAAGCTTTTAATCAACTCCCAAAACATCCTCCCAAGTTTGTTGTGAACTTTTCTTCATCATAGGGTATATCTTTGTAGTAATTGGCATAGTGTTCAATCTTACTGCACGAGTAACAAAAGAATGGCAGACTATCATATTTAAAATCAAGCCATACTTTCTTGTTTCCATGTTGCATCAATTGTCCGACTCTTAGTTCGGCTCCATGTCTAATTCCACTCTTGCTTTCCCAATTTTATGTAATGTAGGACCTCATGCATCTATTTTCACATATAATACCTTTCCCATCAAGTTAGCAATTTTCTTGATCATACCTTTAGAGTTCCACTCCAGTAGGAGCCCAAATATTCTAACCCAAAAGGCACATGCCTTGAACTCATAACATGGATAGGAGTATCCAACTCCCATGATTTAATAGCAATAAATGATTAGAAAAAGACCAAGGACCTTCCTTCAATATGCGACTCTTATTCCTTTGTTACTAAATACAAAATTGATTTTACCATTTTCTAGGGGTTTTACTTCCATGTTCTCATTCCTCCATGCATTTTTCATAGCCATTTGAAGTGCTTGGAAGTTTATGCTAGGGTTTGGTATAGTTGCCTGACAAGGAAGAAGCAACATTCCATAATTTTCTCCTCTGAGAGTTCCTCATCTAGAATATGCATATCATTCTTATACATTAACTCATCCAATTTATTGCAGAGATTGCCAGACACCCTACTACACCTTCTTCTTCAACTATTTTCACGTGTTTTCAGCAGCTGAGACCTTTGTTGAGGATGGACCTGTGAGTTTTAACTCATACTTCAAAGATAGAGGACAAAAATTCTAGAAATCCAACTCACTGCAAGACTAAACCAATGATTTGTGTAGATCGACATCAAATTTGTAAGAATGGCAATGGAATATTGAGAAATTGATCGAGGTTCAAACAAGGATCGAAGGAAGAAGAAACACTAAAGCTATAATTGTAGTGTAATATGGGAGGAGCTGTGGACAATTAGGGTAAAGTTATGGTGGAGAGTTGGGGTTTTTGGTAGGGTTTCCTTTAGAGTTTAAGGAATTGGAGGTCAGAGCTATACAAGGTGGTAGAGAGGAGCTACACCCAGCAATAGAGAAGGACTCCTTTCGACTAGTTATATCTCTCTGTCTCTCCTTTGAATAATTTTGTCGAGGTAGAAACCGATTGTTTCATTCTAATCAATGCTCTTACAAGCCCTTAATAACTCACTTGAGAAGCTCACGCACCTAATTAAAAGTGCAATCAAATTTTGCTCAATGTTTCTAATGTTCAAGTATCTTATAGCCCTAGAAAAGCCAATTTAATTGCATATTGGGTGGCCATCCAATTGGCAACCAAAATTCAATTTTGTCCTCATCTAGCTTTTTGGGAATTATTATAAGCTAAAGCCCATCTCTCAAGCATTTCAAACTTTGAATGAATTTAATGAAAATTTTTCTTTTCTAACCAAAAAAGGAAATGATGGTAGGGGTGGAATTTGAATACCCTTTTTTTTTAGCAATGCTATGCATATTGAGATGGAACTATTAACTTAGTATACTAAAGCAATACGGGGATTATAAGTGGACATTTGAATAGGTTGACCATATTCTTCATCCAATAACAGGATACTAGTCTCAAAATAAACAAAGCACTTCTCTTCATTCTTTAACTGAAAATTCTAGATAATTTGCTAATAGCTAATTTTGCGACTCGCAACACTTTTGCTTTAAAACATCTGACCAACGCCGGATCACGTGCAATATTTGCTCTCTTGATCCAATATTTTCCCTTCCTCTTTCTTCTTTCAGCAAATCGCAAACTAGACCGTTCTTAAGGATATTTTCTAACTTTGAAACCCTCGGTTGAAGTTTAATCAACGACCGAGATCCTCTCCATTTAGAAGGAGTAAAAGCCAGAATGGACAACACATCATCAGCCCAAAGTGAAAAATTGCAAGCACATTCGAAAATGTCAGGGGCCAGATTGCCACCAAAAAAAAAAAAAAATCGAAATTTCTGGGGGCAATTTATAACGACGAAAAACTTTGGGGGGCGCAAAAAATATACTCGGGCTTCTTGGGAGAGGCCAAAGCCCAGAAGCCGCAACCCTTTCTTCCCTTTCCGGTTTTCCCTTCGTCTTCGCAGCGGTGTCTCGCGGGACTCGGCTCCGAAGAAGGCGAGCATGGCGGCTACCTGCGCGAAGACGGCGGCGGGTCTTCGGCTCGCTTCTGCTTCCGCTAGAACGCTCTTGACCCGTTCCTCACCGTCTTCTTCTTCTTCTTCTTCGCCTAGCTTGTCCTCGGCGGCGAGTAAGCTCGGCGGTCTGTCTTGTGCGGCGCCGGTCCCTTCCTCCTCGCGTTTCTTCACTGCCCGACGGGTCGCCCTCTCGAGGTTAGTCGCGGCTTGATCTGGATTTTTGTGGGTTTGTCTGTTTTGTCGGGTGCGGTGGTCGATGCTTTGGACGAAAGAAGAGTTGGGACAGTCGTTGAGGCTTAGGTGGACCTCTAGTTATGAAGTGCGAGCTTGAAAATGAGCTTGCATTCTTTGGGTGCATTTCGAAATTCACTCGCGACGGAGCGTGGTGGGTGGGATGAGAAAGTCTCGATGGAGCTGGTGTATCTTGGAGGGCTACCGGGTCAATTGAATCGGAGCTATTTGGAGATTGTTGGCGAATGTTAAATCATCGGATGTTGGCTTTTGTCTCAGGCTTCCTGTGGAGTTGGGCGGTGCGTTGTCGATGATGCCATTGCACAGCGTCACGGCGTCTGCTTTGTTCACTTCGTTGCTGTGTTTGAGTAGTCACAGCTGGGGTTGTCTATCTGAAGGTGATTCCTTATTCTCATTGCTGGGTTTAAGCTGTGTCGTTGTTCACTTTACTGGTGTCTTCATTCTTGTTCCTGAAGTACCCGTGTTGTCCAATAATGAATCTCATCCCGAGATGTTTGGGCTTGGCCTCTGTTTCTGATATCATATCCTAGCAAATGTTTAGTGGTTCACACTACTGTGTCATTCATGATACATTTCTAGCTAAAATATCCAATGAATCCAACTCTGCCTGGATATAGAAAAGGTTTTGCTTGAAATGTGGTTTGTGTTTGTGCCTTTGCCACACACTATGAAGTAGTTGGAATATGGATCCATGGGTTGTATTCCTTGGAGATGTGTAAGACCACGTGTCATCTTCTGCTTCTGTCTCAGGAAGGCATGGAACATTTGCCTTATACGAACATGTATTGCTCTTGTGCTTTCTGTATGGTCGCTGCCTGCATGAAAGTGGTTAAGGTTACTCTCATTGAAATTCCTAGCTTAATGGAGACTCTTCTGAAAATCAAAGAACAAAATCTGGGGATGTGCCATTCTATCTACAAATCCTTGAGTTCATGTAATGGATGAACACTTGGTTGATTTTGTGAAAATCATAGTTGATATGCAAGACAAATTTAGAGTACAAGGCTATGTCGAACTCAGTCATGCGTACATGCAATTGGTTGGGGATGCACCATGGATATAGTAAAGAATGCAATTTATTTCACAGGATAAATTCAAGCAGCCCAATGCTACTACCTTTTTAGGATAATTGAGAGACAAAAGTGGCTGTCTGGATCTTTACTTTGATGATTTGGCCTCCCATTTTTTCCGAACTACTTTTTAATATGCAATTTGTTAATCAAATCTCATACTCTGGGGAGTTCTGTAACTGACTGTTTCCAATCTGTTCACTTGGTATATTTCATTTTATTTTACCTCTGTTGTAGCTCTATATCTTTAACATGTAGTGCTATATCCTGTAACTCGTATCCCATAATTGGTGGGTAAGTAGGAATTTAGCATGTTGTTGAAGTCTATCACACCAGCGACAATCTTGTCAATGCCTTATCTGTTGGAAGGTAGGCATTAAACTTATGTCATGATTGATCATTCCCTTAGCAATTTTGGGAATGTTAATGAAAGCTCCTGGGTAAAGGATAGATGATATAGCTGTTTAAAATAAGAAAGTGGATTTGAGAAAGGCTACTATTCTAAGATTGGTGTACCTATAAGAAAAAAATCTGGGAAAAGGCGTGAAGAAAGGACTAGTTTGAGAACGGTGAAGTGCAAATCTTGGCAAGTAGAATTCAATAAGCATCATGGCTGAAGCCTGATTCCCTGTTTTCTTATTGATAACTTTTTGGTTTTTAAATTGCATCAAGGCTATTTAGCAAGGTTTTAAATTTTGGTGGTCATAGAAGTGGTCTCGTGATTCACATCATGATTCCTACCAAATGTTCACTAAAATTGCAGACGCTGTGTGCTGAGTGTTTTTCAGTCATGCATCACAATGCAGATTATGGTATATTCTATGAAACTGATGCAAGATCTTAATCCTTACTTGATTATGGGTTCCTAGGAAAGGCTTTTCATCCAAGAAGTATAAGAATGACAGATTTTCATGTCTTTGACTTTAGATAGAATGATATCGCCAAAGAAAAGAGAGGCTAGAGATATTAGTATAGAATAATATTGTGATGAAATGATGAAGTTTTGTGTGTTTTGTCATGTTTGAGCTACCATACCAAGTTGACGCGATGCAAGCCAATTTTGGTTACTCTAGGTAATCATCACTGGAATTCTCTATTTTATTTAGAAAAAGGTCTTGTTAAAAAAAAGATTATTCTGGAAAAAAAGGACAATTGATATTGTCATCATTGTTTCTGCCATCACTGTCCTGTAACTTCTAGAGCCACAATGCCACTGTTTCTCCATGACATGCAAATTTCATCTGGAAGCCCTGTCATGGCTGTAGCAATGGTGCTACCCTCCCCAACGCAACTGTGTTATAATGGTCTTCATCGCAAATAGTGCTTTCGCTTCATATTACTGCCTTTTCTTAGTCAATGATATGTTCCACCATTTATATACCACTTGAACTTGTTTTTTGCTCAATGTTTGCAGGTTTTGCTACCCCTCTATAACATGGCAGCGTATTTTTCTTCTTCCGAGTTTCATCAGGTTCAGGGGCTTTAAGACTGTCAATTTTGCTTAAAGATGTTTACTTGTGTCATTAGTATCCAGCCTTCTCAGATTGCAACGGTAATAATCACATACATATCCTGTCATTACGCCTGTTTTGACTTTTGAGCACTTCTACGGGATAACTTGAGAGATGGGAAAAAGAGCATGCCAAATTTATTTTGCTCAGAGGGTTTAGTTTTTCCAATATATTTTATGCTTCCAAAATATCAATAGTGTTTGGTCCTTTTCATTTGTCTTCCCTTCCTATCTCTGCTAAAAAACTCGATGCGTTCCTTTTTGTCTCGGAAGAAGGCTCGTGATGGAGGCTCAAGCTATCTACATGCAGAAGTTCATGTTGCATATAAACTAAAATTCCTTGCCGGTGACCTGCTTCTGATCATTTAAACAATGTTAAGACACACTGCGACATAAACTGTACAACTACTACTGCACTAATCAAATCGAAAACATGTCAATACTTGTAAATACTTGCTTTTATATGTAATTAACCCAATAGGAATTCACGACATCATGTTAACCATCAACAAGCAGTGGGCTGTTTCGTCCCCTCCCAACTTTGATGGTCATCAGCATACTGCCTGCTCCAATTACATTTCCACGACCTCCTTTTTCACTCCATTCTCAGCCAAAAAGCAGCCGAAAGACTGTATAACTTGAATGAACAGAGTCATTGTTGATTCAGTCACAATGACTGAATCTCTATAGAACTGTTCTAATAGAAAGGTTTCCTGGATTTCATAGATTTTGTTGTTCTCTCCCACTCCGGAAGTGGAAAGAGAGGACGTTATATGAGAAGCTCCATTGGATATAGGGCCGGCAAATGGGTTCTAAGCCCATTTTGTGACTCAAATTTAATGAACTTTAACAGGATAATTTAGTCATAAATCTATTATAGATGTTAGTTTAGTTCTTAACATTTCAATATTGTCAATGTAGTTTCAAATATTTTTATAAAATTCCAATATAGTTTTCTGGATAATTTTGACTTGAAATTGCTGAGATGGTGTCTAGTCATTGTCAATTGTCCTATATAACATGGCTGCGTGGATGACCTTATTCAAAACACGTATTACGTGAATTGCTACATTAGTGATTTCCACTGGCAATGGCCAAAAGACATACATTGGAAATTGTGCAAAGTTTTAAAGTATGTTGATAAAATCGGACAATTTAGGATTGACTTGACATTTGTATAATAAATTTAGAACCAAAGTTTAGAACCATGTAAATTTCTTAGTTTTAATTTAGCCATTGAGATTAAATTAGAATATCATTTAGAGAATAAGATACTAGATAAAGAAATCCACATACTTTAAAATAAGAATAGAATCAAATTTGTGAAAAAGATAAGCAAAATAAAATCTCTTGTTTTCCTAAATTTTCTATTATACGTTTAATTTAGTTAATTTTAAGTTTAACCTTGTAGGCCGCATTTTGTATAGTCGATTTGATAGATGTTTTTATCAGGTAAGTTCTACGCTTAAAGGATAACGATCTTAAGTGTTAATTTTGATAATTGCAATATCGCAATCCTATCAATCACAGTTGATGCATGGCGGTGGCGTAAGCAGTCCAGCGATAAGGGCCGGTGGGGCTGAGAATACAATTATTCGGTGAATTTAGTACATGCACTTGAATGAATTTTGATCAATACATTTGATGGGAATAGGAAAAGGAGACGTGAAAAATGATGCTTAGGACTAGGTTCCTCAGTTATATGGCAGGAAATTGACCTTAGACATGTTGATCGCTTGTTCTTGTCATCTAAATAAGTTACTCTAGGAAAAGAAATTCACCGTTAGAGCTGTTTCTACTCGATTTTTATTGTGTTAAATCACACCCTTTTCAGTCCACTGACAAAAAATGACTCTAAACATCAACTGAGCTAAGCATGAACCAGTAGTATTCACATATCGTACGATTAATAAAGAAAATTTTAAATAACAGGTTGATGTAATAATGATTAGCGTTATACCAGTGATAAAGGATTAAAAATATTTATAATGTTATAATTAGCATGGCATGACATGACTAGGTGCAATTATTTAAACTTTCATAGTTTGACATTATACTATTTTATAGGGGTGTGCAAAAGAATTGAAAACCGCCCGAACCACTTGGAACCTAACCAGACCGGCTTAGAACCGGTAGTTCTCATGAGGATTGATTCAGCTCCCAATTCCAATTGGAACCGGTGAGTACCACTTCAATTCCCAATTCTAGGAGTGAAATCGCCTCCCAAACCGGATTTGTATATATTTCTATGATAATTTGAGGTTATCTTGAGCATTACAAAAACGTAGGTCATTTTAGCATGATATTAGTGGGGAATCTAAATTCATTAATGTGTTTCCTCATCTTTTAGCTGAACACATACAATATTTTTGATAAAATGTTTCTAAAGGGTGATATGTTCGAATTGAAATAGTATATTTTATGTTAAGATCAAATTAGTTTTGGGTGAGTTTATTTCATTGATTTCACACGTTCTAGAATGATTTTTGTACACATCTAATTTCAAGTTCAATTGGACTTTTTCAAGAATTCAAAAGGGTTTTGAAAATTGTGGTTTTGTTGGGAACATTTAGACCAGTTTCATGAACCCACATCCCGTGTGGATCCATTGAACCAACGGATAGTTCCCGATTTTAATTTTTCGGAATGGATCCTTAATAGATGATTCTCAGTTCTAGAGTAAATATCGTCCACCTAGACTATACTCACCTCAATTATTCATAACATAATGATTATCTTCATTTACTAAGTCATATGAACTAATGCTCAAAATGTTATGTTATTATTATTCCAATTGTAGTATTAATTATGTAATAAATATAGTGCATTTTATATTATTAAAATTAAATCAAAGTCATACTACGTAATAACTGGGGTTACTAGAGGTGTGCAAAGTGCATTTTATATGAAAAATCAAATCAAAGTCATACTACGTAAACTAGACTAGACCAGCCAAGAACCACTTGACCGTTTAAAACTAGACGACCACCTAAGCCGATGGTTCTCAATTCTAATTTAATTGAACCAATGAGTATTAGTTCAATTCTCAATTCTAAGCGTGGAGCCACCCACACTCAACCTACCCACTTGAACTAGATTGGTGTATATATATTTATAATTATTGGATATTATTAACTCCTTTTGTCACTTCAACGTGTGTAATAGAATTAACCTCCTACTTATTTTTTCATTTTAATAATATATTTACTTGCTTTATTAACTAAAACAAAATAAATAAATGAAGAGAAAGAGAGAACTGATTGAAGATATCCATAAATGTTGCGATGCTTTGTCATCATGTACGAATTTAAAAGCCACCGGCTTGTTTTAAGAGCATGAATAATTCCATGATATTAATCTATTAATGTAATTTGTAGGGATTAGAGATAGGTTTCATAGACCCACTTGGAAATCGGGTTGGACTAGCAATCCAATTCCTAAGTGGATTTGTGGAACAAACGGATGGCTTTTAGTTCCAATTTTTCTGAATTGGTTTAGTGGGCATTTTCGATTCCAAGGTGAGAACTGTCCCATCCAACCATGCTCACCCCTAATTATCACATTATAACCTTATTAGATTTGTGGGATATTATCTCATTTTGAGATGCACTCGAGGCCAAATCCCTTGCATAGGAGAAAAAGAAAGGATGACGCTGTTTTCACCTCATAGATGACTTATTACACCCCATTTTCATTGAAAAGACAAAGTTACCTTTTATTATTCAATTGGAATTAAAAGTGGTATCTCCAAATTTGTTTACTTTCCTTCTTTTGTTAGTTTATATATATTTTTTATGTAGGATGTAAGAATGCCGCGCGTTTTGTTCTTGTTTATTGTGAATATCCCATGGACCTCAACATGTTGACTCACTTGACCTCCACTGCTTTCTCGTCCATTAAATCCGCAAACACAAACTAGTTCGTATATCCGAACTCGATGTGTTTTCCAAGTTATGTGACGCACTTCAATTGGGGAAAATTGAGGACACGGACGGGCCTTCAATCCTCTCATATCGTGCACTTGGTGTACCGGTTTTTCGGCCACAATATGCACACTTTCGTCGGGGCCATCTGCCAACTCTAACGTTAGAACTAATGTCGCCGGGATAGCTGATGCCATCGATTGTGCATTGTTGTGGCATTGATCATCAAGCCGAGGTTGACGGGAGACACCTGAAGACTTTTTTTCTTATATGTGTTTTTGCTAATCGAAACTCCTAGATCTACTACTCTTCTCCTACACTTCACATTGAGTCAGTATACTTTTCTCAGCGGCTTATTCTATCAATTTTCCCCGCATTGTCGATCCTTGCTCTTATGCTCTCCTACATGGGTTTCACGTGATTAGCCAACTTTGATTCTCATCTATATTGAATCCAAAAGGTCAAGGTCTTGTTTGTTATTCGGCTGTGATCATGAGTTCTCAATGTAGGGACTTTGGTTTCGTTTAGAACTTGTCGAAACCATGGTTCGCCCGGGGTCACCTGCCAAGTTATGGGTCTGCCCGCCAAGGCCGTCCGTCCTCTTGTTGGTGCACTAGGGTCTCGATTACTCGACCATACTAGTTTACAATGGTCATTACGACACGTTAAAAATCGATTAAAATCGTGGATGATTGACTCAACAGCCATGTAATTAAGTGTGAATGATTCCATCCTTTTTGCAAAATCTTGTGGCCTGAGTTTGGCCCTCGGTCCCCACCCTTTGTTGCTGTCTCTGTGATGGTGGAAGTCTAGTTGGCTTTGGAAAATGAATTCAGATTATTAGGAAGGGTCGATCGTTTTTTAGAATTTAGGCAAAGACGTTTCTTGATGAATGAAAGTATTTTTGGTGAACCCATTTTTCAAGGCCTAATTCCCTTAAAAAGCACTCAATTTTGGGGAAAAATTGTCCAAAATAAAGAAAATTTAAACTTATTATACTTTTGTCAATTTAGTTTTAAACTTTTTAAATATGTTACCTTTTTTTTTTTTTTTTTGTCATATCTCTAACTCTCATTGCACTTTGAGGCTTTGCGCTGGAGTCAAACCTCACCCCTATGATACTAGCATCCCTACTAAGGGGCTAATTGTGTCAATTGGGTCATAGAACTTTTCACGTATTGTGTTAATTGAGTCCTAATTTGCATGAGGCCTGATGACCCCTCCAACCACTAGGGAGGGTTTGGGCTCAGGGTTTAATGGCCAGCAAAGCCCTCACTCAGATTTGGGCAAGGGTCGCAAGCAAAGGCAACAAGCCCTCACTGGCCATTGGGCTCATAGGAACTCACCCAATGGCTGGCGGGGATGCGCCGGGCCTCAATTGACAACCTCCTACCGCCCTTAACAATTAAAAAAATAATAATGAAGGAAAGAGAAAAAGGAAAAGAAAAGAAAAGACTAAAAAAATTAAAATATTATTAAAAATTATCTATATTGATGTTAGCCATCCCAAGCGTCGGTTGCGTCATTGTAGGATGACCAATGTCTACATTAACAATATATGATCAAAATTGACGAATGGATTCAACTGGCAAAATGTGAAAAGTTTATGGCTCAATCAACATAATTAAAAGGTTTATAATTAAATTACTAAAAGCGTAATAGGTTTAGAAATTTTTGGACAATTTTCCATCTAATTCTAGTCCAAAAGGTTTTTTTTTTTTCTTATGAAAAAGCAACAAGTTTAATTCATGCCCCAATTTCTGCCCCAATTTTTTTTTTTTGTCTTGTGAAAAAATAACAATTTTAGGTTGAAGTCTCATTTTTGACCAAAAATTTTTATTGCCTCATAAAAATCACCAACTTTAAGTACCGAAGTCAGGCATCTGTGAAGTTTATTAAAGATTCCACATGTCATTTTTTATGTACTCATTGTAAACTTGATGGAAACTTGATAAGGGCCAAATATTGATATTGCCTGAAAGTTTGTGCATTTTTATTAGACAAAAAAAAAAATGTTTGAACTAAAATTAAAACACAAGTTAAAATTGATGTTTTTTCATGAGATCAAAACAAATTTGGTTAGAATTGAGACTCGGCCTACAGTTGATTTTCTTTTATACTAAAAAAAAAAAAAAAACTCAGATCTCAAGCAAAAGTTTGTGCTTTTTAAAGGAAATCTGGCCCATTTTCTTGCACGATTCGCACGATACAAACAACCAGAAATGAAGAAATTGATTATTAGCGGTTTATTTTCCACTAAACAAATAAAATGTTAATTTTGAACAATTGGTCCGTGAGCCAAATCCAAAATTTCCCAATAATTAGGTCGAAAATAATCCAAAAGAGAAATAGATCTATACCCAAACTACTTAAATTAGGGAGGCACAAAATCAGTAATGCTAAAAATTTCGTCCGGAGAACAAACGATCCAAAACAAGCAGAGACCTAAAAGATCCGAATTCACCCCAAACATGCTATTGGAATTTTATGAACTGAGATGACTCATATCCGAGTATAAACTGAATCGAAATCGAATTGACCAACCCTGTTTACGACCTTAGGGCAAAGAATAGCCAGGCCCCAAAGATCATAGAATATAGGCTGGTCTGGACTCTCTAGCCCGAAAGAAAGTACCTCAGAAGAGAGTCTAATGGGGTTGACGTACGTTTAGAAGAGATCCAACATAGACCCCCCTTAATTTCAGCGGCTTAATTTAATTTCCTTTTATTAACTAGAAAAAAAAAAGTGTTCTAAGTTGATGAGGGACATCAATAGAAAGTTAGGAACTTTTTGCGGACCATCACCTAAATCGCATGCGTTTTAAAAAAATAATATTGCCCAACAATCCTTGATCGGGATTTATTTGTTTTCGCCCGATTGAAGGAAAAGAGCGTATTCCATTTCCCCATCAAGATTACAAAAACGTAATTGAAATATTAGTAGTGAATTTATATGTTGGTTTTTGCATTTTGCAGAAGTTTTTAGGTGTTTCGGATATAAGAAAAGTCAAAATGCGTGGATGGTGAGACTTTGCTTTCGTAAAATGTAAGAATTAAGGTGTCCAAGCTGCGGTTTCTCACACAAGAAAAAACCCTGGCAAGGCACAAACTCTTCTACAGCCGACGCTATAATACGTTGTAGGTTACTAGATTTTATTTCCTCATGTAGATTAAATCTATAGGGAAATGATTTTTGCACATATGGTTTAACAAGAACTCAATGTGTATATATACCAGAGTTATCTCAAGAAATATCTTTTAGGGCATGGTTGACTTATGCGTGAGATCCTGATCACCCATGAAGATACCATTGATATTTTGTTTCTTTTCACTTCTTTTCTATCATTTCCTTTTTCATTTTATGATTTCTAGTTTGGAAAAAAACAGACATATTAATATCTAAAAATGATTTTCCAGCTAAATACATACTCGGTAGATTTTATTTTTGCCCTTTTAGAGTAAGAAGTAAATTGTGCTCTTCACGTACTTTAGGTGTAAGAAAGAATAAAAAATGAAAAATTATATATATAAGTTACTATATTTTAAGTTCCTCGTGTATATCAAATCTATAGGAGAAGGATTTCTCCACATAGGGTTTAACAAGAATTCCATGTGTATATACCAGAGTTATCTTGTGAAATTTCTTTTTAGGGCATGGTTCACTTACTCTTTATATATACACACACGTGAGATCGTGATCACCCATAAAGATGTGATTAATATTTTGTTCTCTTTTCATTTCCTTTTTCATTTTATGATTTTTATTACGGGAAGAACAGGCTTATTAATATCTTAAATGATTTTCCAGCCAAACACATACTCAATAGATTTTATTTTTGCCCTATTAGGAAGTAAATTGTTCTCTTCGCTTTAGGTGCAAGAAAAAATACAAAACGAAAGCTTAGTTTATACATATATAGAGGTATATATATGTGTATATATACATGTATGTATGTATGTATGTATGTATGTATGTGATAACCCATAAAATTGTGGATGTAGCCTCACCCAAAAATTTTGTGCTAACAAAAAGACTACTTCATTAATGGCACGGCCAAGGCCGATGTCTAACTTCATTAATCTTAACCCACCATATATTCTTATGCGACAATTATTTATTCACTTTCGGATCGAAATAATGAACTTTTGACTTTCCTATAGTCTGAATGTTTCTCCACATTAATTACCATCTCACGAGTCATTATAGTTACCAAAAGCAACAGAGGTAATATTCTCAAATGGACCTAGAATTAAGAAAAGCAACACACGTAATATTCTCAAATAGACCACGCCAAGATTTGGCAAACCTTACCATAAACTCCACAGATATAAAATAGAGAGACGCACGACATGATCACAAGGAAGTTGGAGCTCCATTGCCATGTATTGTATGAATAGTTTATGTACGCCAGCCAGACATTGGTGGCAAATCGACGGAAACAATTTGTACGCGAAGGAGGTGATCGCCGTAGGGGGTTTCGGGGCCGTATACAGAGGAACTTACGGAGGCAGAGATGTCGCAGGTTGTCATGGATGCTATTTTTTACCTCTATACATTCTATTTAAGTGATGGCATGCATCTGTAAATCCATATTACATGATGTAATTTTCTTATATCACGTAACCGATAGGTTTTATCATTGATTTCATGGATGATGAATGATCTTGAAATTTGAAGTTGAAGAAACTGATACTGCATTCAATCCTTTTGAATGTACCGATATACGTAAACTTTAGCTTAGTCTAAAAACAATTATAATGTGGAATTAAGAAATCTTGGGATGACTTATGAACTGATAAATTATTTCATTCCATGAAATCTTTCAGTCAAGTTTCTAGATGCGAATCCAGAGGGTCGATCCATGTTTCAGCGAGAGGTGTCCTTTTGGTGTAGCCTCAACCACCCTAACATTGCTAAGGCATCTCTCTCTCTCTCTTTCCAAAAACTATTCATTACTCGAGGAGCGGGTGACAGCCTTCGGTCATAATCTAGTATTTCTCATATGCCCTAATCATTTTACTTTCCTCAGTTCATAGGAGCTACACATGACACGACACGCGTCAAATTCAGAGGGACAAGGCTGGTGAATGTATATTGTATGGTCTCTCAGTATTATCCAAGAGGCAGCTTGTCTGCTTACCTTTCGAGGCACCCGATCCTCTCCGAGGACGTCATCAGAAGGATGGCACTCGACGCGGCGAGAGGGTCAACATCTTTCCCTCGTAAACTATTCTCGACGTTGTTTTCCATTCGAAACCTGTCTCAATTTTGCGTTTCGGACTGACCCTTGTGGATTTAGCTTTTTCTCTCCCACGCAGGTTGAGCTACCTTCATGACAAGGGAATCGTCCATGGAGATGTGAAGCCATGCAACTTCCTCGTGGATTTGGATGGTACCGTGAAAGTTACCGATTTCGGCCTGTCTCACTTGGCAGCTTATTACACTTCGTCCGAGGTCGGCGGGACCATCAATTACATGGCCCCTGAGGTATCGCCTTAAAATGTATGTGACTCACTTTAATGAGAGTTCACGCCTTTAAAATGCCTGATAAGTGTTTCGTGTCTGATATCAGGTCATCAAGGACGGGAAATCCAGCTTGAAAGCAGATGTCTACAGCTTCGGGATCACCTTGTGGGAGATTTGCCACCGCAAGACGCCACACTCGAACATGATAACCGAGTTAATCGACCAAGGAGTTGTCCATCATGTAATCAGCCGTACCGGTGACCCGGATACTGACTCATATACTCGTATGGCATAAATTAGCTTCGATTCGAAATGGTTTGCTCACAATTTTGGTTGGTTTTGCAAAACTTACAGAAGGTGAGGCCGAATATATCGGGAAAATGTCCGAGGCAATTTGCGAGCTTGATGCAGATGTGTTGGGACGCAGACCCGCGAAAGAGACCGAGCATGAAAGACGTCGTGTACAAGTTAATCCCCTGAAGATGCTTCCCACGTTTAGTCCAAGAGGAACAGAAACATGGTCGCTGACTGGTTTTAGCTGTATGGTCATTGAAAGCACATCTCTCCCTCCATGTATATCAGAAGTGATCTTCTATTGATGAAGACGGCAGCAACTGAAATCGAGAGATAATCTGTTTGATTCGATTGTTTCAGTCTTGCTTTTCCACATCTACTATTCGATTGTGATAGAGGACTTCTCTTGACACGAATCTTCATATCTGCAGAAACGATCACAAAAAATGGTCAGCTGCATACACAGAGGTGGCTACTTGGTTGCTATCTGTAGCTGAATTGAGTCTGATGACAATTTCTCTTTCGAAGATACGTTGTGCAATTTCTTAGCTGGTTCTTTCCTGGGCATTCTTTTCCACTACTCCCACAACATGATTCTAAAATTGAGCTTGGTCACTTTTGTATTGAACACCTGATTGTTGGTTATTCCATGTGATTATGACACAATGATTTAATAAGCCAACAACAATGGAATGATTCCACCACCCCATTCGATGGCTGCATTGGTATATGCTCAGACCCTCTTCACGGTAGGGCAAGAGTTCGAACCCCACGGTTCGCATACTGCGCTTTCATTAGTGGTCTTAAAAGCGACATCGTGATGGTGGGTCCTGCGCTAGCGCCGCCCTAAATTTACGTTGCCGACTGCCAGCTGTACAACGGTTCCTAGATATAAAAAAAAAAAACAAAAAAAGGAATGATTCCAAAATTTAAACACCACATTTAATCAAAGGTAAATTAAGCAGCTAACTTAATTGGTTGGTCACACCATGTCGGTCGCTTGACTAAAACATAAAATACATTTCCCCCAACTACAACTACAGCCCGATCGGTTCGAAATTCTCTCTAGAGATGCCACTTTGACCCAAGCTCGGTTGAGTCATTCGACCCAATTGACCCTTTCAGCTTCAGAGGAGGACTAGTAAATGACATCGCAAACCAAACCTCCACTAAGAGTTTTCTCTACCCTTGCATCTTTCAAGCAAGTTGATTCATATTTCCTTATAATTGCTTTCAAATTCCAAAATCGATGTTACAGTCTCTGCACTAAGTTACAAGCCAACAATCATGTTAAGGAACTCTTCTCAAGTTAGCCTTACTCACAACACTCACAAGGATAAGGATTCAAGGTAGAGAAACTCATAGAGACAAACTCTGAATTTCTGTAACTTGTGAGATGAAACAATTGAAAAGAGAAACCCCATTGATTACAACCGTACACTATGGAGAATTCATCTCCCTATCTAAGTACTCTTTTTTAATGTTTTCATTTTAGTGGAAAAAAAAAAATAAGAAATAAGAAATAAGTATGATAAAAAGAAAGCGAGCCTTAAGGTATAAAAAAATCAAATATTACATCACACTATTTTCAAGTTTGTTCTTTTTTCGATAGTACCTTTAAATAAATAAAAAATTAGTCATCCCCTCTATAAAGAGAGTTGGATCTTTCTTTGATCTTTATTTTATTAATATATATCCTCTTTCTTTGGATTAAAAACGAAACAGGACGCATATAATAAAATAAAAGTTCAAAGTATTCTATCAAAGCAATTAAATTCATTTTGTATCATACACACAACTGCCTGCATTAATTACAAAATCACTCTAGAATAGTGTACACTTCATGTATTGCCTTCAAGATTATTTTAGATCAAGAATAGGCCCTTAGAAACTTCCAGCTCACCCGATCATTTGGGTCACTTCCTCAATCCATTGTGCCTCGAAAGTCGAAACCTCTGGGCCATGACACTTGATTCTCATAAAAAGAATACAAAAATTAGATCAAACCAAATCACCAACACTTAATTCCCGGTATTTAAACCGGCTGGTGCCATTTAGTGGCCAAGCAACAAAACTGCTTGACATTTAATTTCTATCTAAAACAGCTAAGGACGAGGAACCCTCAAATTTATTTTTAACGGTAAGCATCCAAAGTTGAGCTCTACATAACAAGCCAGACAAAAACATAAAATCTGAGCAATATTCCGTGATGAACTTTCCCAGTTTTTCTTTACAAGTCAAGCATGTCTTTAAACTGCCGAAAGCTTACATGCCCAACAAAATTTGAATGGGGTTATCCCTTGCATCTAAATGATAAGAGACAGAATCTCTTTAGCACCATCTATATCTGAAAATTCAGAACATAATATTTTCCTCCTGTACATCAGCACGAACAATAGGGTACTTATAACTTGCAAAAAATGGATGAACCTTGAACACTCAATAACTGGGTCCGACAGAAGGGTACCCCCACTTCTCTGAAATTCTGTATTCGGACAGTTCCAGGCTATACAAAACTGATTCCGGATATCCTGTACAGCAGAAGATGTTAGTTCGATAAATAGATGAAGTAAACTAGGACCAAAGCATTTGGATTGGCTCTCAGTTGCTCCAATCAAATGGAAACGATCAAGGATCTTCGATGTCCACACACTCTGCTGGGGCTTCATCTGAGTCTGAAGAACCCCGAGCATGTTGACCCTCTGTTGAATCTTGAAATTCCTTCTCAAGTAATTTCTGGATTTTCACTCTCAAGCCAGAGGCCTCTTCAGGCTTGAACCACTGCTTACCAAACTGAGAAAAGAAATGTAAATACATAAACAATTAGCTGAAAATATTTGCCACAGGTGAAACGAGAACCTCCAGAGGTTCATGAATTCCTAAGAGAGAAAGCAGAAAGAAAATCCTGTACCATAGCTAAATCCTTGTTTTTCAGCCTATCAGGAGCTTCTTCGATAAAGCGCTCCATGAAGTGAAGTACAAAGAGCCCACAATCATAGTCATTTTTCTGTTGAGGAACCTACGGTGAGACAGAAAAATTATAAAAGAACAAGTCAATAGATAAACAATTTAGAAAAAGTAGGTACCATCTAAGGTGTAGAAATTGACCCAACTCCTTCGTCCCTTGTATCTTTTTTTTTTTTTCAAAAGGAACCCCCTAAGTATACATACACAATTTTAGACAATTGCAGATGCTCCTTCAACACCAATGGTTGGAATCAAAGGCTTTCATATTTACTTGAAAGAACAGGTATCATCCACCAAGAAACATAACCCTGGATTGCAACTTCCCATTTGCTGCAATGAACCATCCCAAACATATTGATGCTTTCCAATTCTGAGACATTGTCTTATTGCCATATCATAACATTTTTTTATTTGTAGTGATTATCAAAGCTTTACACCTTTTCTGAACAGAACAATTTCAGCAAATTTTACATTGAAGAACAGAATATTTTCTAATCACTGTTCTAACCCATGCCACTATAAATAGCAGAAGAGCACAAGCATGAAAAGATTATTGTAAGGTTGTCTGAAAAGATATTTACGGCAATTTTCTTTTGAACAATTTGCTCTGGGAGCACCTCCCAAATGTCTTCTTCGATCAGAAGATCTGAAGGAGCAACTTGTTGCCTTAGATAACTCCATTCTTCAACCAAAAAGCTGCAGAAGCATATAAGGACCTTAGTAAATTGATAAACCATATGCAGACATACACAAAAACAATGGAAAGTACGAACATGCTCCAAAACTAAAACTAAGTTCCACTTCCATGTATACTGGAGCTAAGAATAATAAAGTGGAGACAAACCAAACTCAAAAATTATATCATGCAAATCTCAACATGCTCCCAGATGTATTGTGGACTTAATGGACATTTCGCTTTGAAAATATGTATTAGTGTCAATTATGCACCATTATTAGTCAACATAATACATCAATATGGAAGAACCATCTGGCCAGGACAAAAAGAGGCGTGGAAGAAGCAGTGTACATCTCGCACAAACACCAAGATTTCTGCTATGACTAAAAACTATCTTAGAAACAGTGTACATCTCACACAAACACCAAGATTTCTCCTATGACTAAAAACTATCTTAGAAACAGTGTACATCTCGCACAAACACCAAGATTTCTGCTACAACCAGAAACTATCTTAGAAACAGTGTACATCTCGCACAAACATCAAGATTTCTGCTATGACTAAAAACTATCTTAGAAACAAAGGATCCGTTGATTAAGAATATGGCCACACAAAATTAAAACACGCTACCAACAGCAAGGGTAACAACAAAGTCCACAACATATTGTTTGAGTTATCGCCACTACCAAGATTTTTTAAAACTTCTCTGTCAACCTACAGCAGGCGTAACAACAACGGTCATCTCACAGAACTCCACAGAAATTGATCTCTCTACTACATTGTATGACTTAGACCAAGGATCACAAATCAATGCTCTCTCTGCACTTTAGAAAAGGTATTTGCTTCATATTTGATGGCTAATAACTCTATACATCAACTACAAATATTATGGCACAAAAATGCATGAGATGCCACTTCATCTGGAAAATCTGAACATTTTCAATGATGCATCAACCACAGAATTCTTTCAAGCTCACCTTTTAATGTAATCAAGAATTGATTTACTATGATGAAGCCCCAGTGAATCAAGATGAAGTATAATAGGGCCAGAGTGATCATCCTTGTCACGAATGCAGATAATTGCCAAGCTCCAATGAAGGCTGACAGGATCAAAGGAGATGCCTATGTTAGAAATCTCACAAAGTAGAATGTAGAAGAACAATAATGGGGTCAAGCTACTTCAGTTGCTTCCTCAGACTCCAAAATGACTATCACGTAGATGATTTAAGTTAGACGCACCAAAGAATAGACAAGTGGCACCATTTAAGCCCTTATGCAAGTTAAAGTAAGAAGAACATGAGCCAATGCATCAATCTACATGCATATTAACAATCTCAAATTAAATAACTCAAACTGAATATAGATTATACTGCCGAATGCTACTTTATGCTTCAGCCCAAGATTGTCCTACTACATTAGCAGCACACCATTTAGACAATACATAAAATGACAGTGGATCAGCAAATTCTCTTTGTTAAATTATCCTATGTCTCGTCTATGGGGTTTCAATGGGCCTTATATCATGTAGTTTCCTCCCGCCTATCATCTAAACTTTTGGGTTAGACATTTTAACATGGTAGCAAAGCCAAGTTCTTCTGCCTCTGGTTTATTTCCACGCAAGGCAACCTATTTATCAATTCCACACATCGTTCTCAGTCTGATGTGTACGTGAAAGAAGGTGTCAAAGCACCCCACATTGCTTTTCTATGGGGTTTCTATGGCATTATATGCATATAGTCTCCCTCCACCCATCAGTTTAAGTTTGTGGGATGGACGTTCTAACACTTCCATTGGAGCAAGTAAAATTTGGATGGATGTTGATCATGTAATTTCTCCGTTTGTATTTTCCTTCACTTTAGACTTATTGCTGAAATTGGAGAACCTCATATCCTATCTGCCCTTGTTGTGAAGAGGCTACACTGGCCTGAATCACTCAAGCTCATTTTTCTGGAACCAACTCAATTATGTGAGATTGCCAACACCCATTTTCAACTATGTGCAATGTTCAGCCACAATAATAACCATAGTTTTAATTTTGGAGTAGTCTTCTTTCTCTCTTGTACATTTCAGACAAGTCCATTTTTCTATACTATCTTTACACTCCCAGACAGCTGATCACAATGAAAGGGACAGGTCTTGGGGGGTTTTTATGTCTTCAACACTGATAATTATATGCAGAAATCATCAGAAAAGTCAAATGGATGGAAAGAACCAAATCACCAAGTTCTTATCATCACTAATCTAGATCCAAAAGTCTTAGAGAGTTCATAAAAACATGTGGGCAAATGAATCTTATTGAGTTCACAGGCGAGTTTCACTTCCATGACTCATTAATAATAGTCCTTCTTTTGACTGGCAGGCAAAAACTAGTCAGGGCATCCTTAGCCATGCTATAGGTTCATGACTCATATGCTTCTTTCTTAGGTAACTCAACCTCAAGGTATATACATGGTATAGCTTTCATGACCCATTACTACAAATGATTGTTTCATATTTAACTCAACCCTCAAGCTACTAATCAAACCTGTTGGTATTGCAAATATTAAAGGTTGAAACAACAGTTCTTGCAACCAAACATCCAACCACTTGTATGCAAGCTCAACCTCCTATGTATTAAGAGAGGTCTAATCTATCTAGGAATCAGTTTTTACCATCAGAACCACATTGAAGTTCTAGCATTTTTGCATATCTTCCTTAAGAACCTGTTAACTAAGAGCAAAGAGCCTTTACAAAAATCTTCAGCAGCAAATTGTAGAAAACTTATTGAAGATACAAGATTATTGAACTTACTCCTCGTGTATAGGTATAAAGACATAAGCCTTCTGAAATATGTTCACGCCCTTCCACCACCTTCTGAACTTAGCAAAAAGGGCATCTTTCTCCTTTCCCTGCTTATCACATGAAAATCATCCATAAGAAATAACAATAGTGCATCTAAATGCATATATGAAAGAGCAGATGTCATCATTTCATTAACAAAGAGAGCATTAACTCGAAACAATAATGTGTCCAAAAGGAGAAAGAATCTAGTACGCACCCATACAAGAACTAATGCTCACCTATGGACCAAAAACTAGTACAAAATATGGTGGGAAAAAAAACACAGCACTTAAACAAATAGCATAAATATCTCCTGTACAAAAAGAGTCCATATTGCTTTACCCAAAGATAGAACAGTCAAAGCATAGAGTCAGGACAATCCAACCAACCACAAAGCATGGTAGAAATAACAGATGAACATTCATTTTTCAAAATAAATCCATCAAGAGGAGAAACTGAGGAAAAGGTCACCTCGCATGATAATGCCTCTTGGAGCTTCTTGTAGAAATAAGTATTAAAGAAATGATAATCATTTATTCCTTTATCTGACTTCAAAGATTGCTGTTGTAGGTATCTAGCCAGTGAACCATCAAGAAATTAGTAACAAAATAGAAGGTAACAGTTATCACCATATTATCTAGGCAGAAAATCTACACAGGAGAATAGCAATAAGAGGCTTAAAAATTTAAAACTACAGATAGGTATACTTATAGAGGACTCATAAAGTAAGTATGAAGAATATCTGGGAATTAAGCATAATCAGCGAAATATACAACCAATCAAACAGACCTACAATAGGAAAAAATAAGGAGAAATAAGGATATTGCTAAATGCCCAGGGGGAATAGCCAATCCTAGTCCTATCCTACGCCAATAATAAAGGCAACAGAAGTCAAGGAATATTCTCTCTTTCTTGTTTTGCTTAACATGTTTTTTACCAGTATTTTGACTTACAACAGATCTAAATTTGTTAGACATACTTACAGAACGTAAAAGTTCATGATAGGTGACGTCAAATATTGCTCAGGAGCAAGGCACTCTATGTCTGCATAACAAATTTCAACGGATTGTGGATCATCCCTGGCAAGAGATAATGACAAAAATTATCTCTATGTGATCAATGCCAAACTTTATCAATAAGAAGAAGAATGAGATACCTTGATGGGTAGTAGATTGTAGCGTCTTTCATACTGAAAAGGCACAAAAGGTCAAATTAATAATATTTCCCACAATCGCCTGCCTTAAATAGTAAACACGTAGAGCATAGAATAATGGAACAGTTCAATTACCATTCATTCAATTTGTCACCTCCTTCAATTCTCTCCACTTGTTGACATTCTTCCTCGTCAACCAGAACAACTGTTGGCTCCTTCTTAAAAAGAATACAATAAATAGATTAAGTAAAGAAAATAAAAAAATAAAAAGCCCTGAAAAGGTCAGAACAACCTCACGAATGTTAAATAATGAACAATGCACAGGCCACAATTTTTTTTTTTGGGATAAACTGTCCTGTGTGACATTTACTTTACCAAAGCAACTTCAGAAACTATAAAAACTTCCTTTTCTACATACCAACAAAAAGGTATTACTCAGAATCTTCACCAGTCATGTTTAACAACCACTTATGCCATAATGAACTTATCCTAAAATTTTGCTTTCAATATGCCAATGTCACCAGGTACATGTAGTAATATAGACCAAAAACCTCTCGTTATGAAACCCCAAGAAAAACAAAGAAAAACCGATGATTTAAAATGGAAAATCCCACTGGAAGTCAAGATTGCAGCACAGGGACATGTTGAGCTTTTCGACTTAAAAGTTGCTATAAATCCCATGTAAATTAAGGCTATGCCAATATAACTTACCTGTCATTGATTTTCCCCTAAAGATAGTATAGATACTTGATCAACTCAAAGTCTACACCAAATGAACTAGTTAAGGATCAAATTCAAGCTCTCCGATTGTATTTTAATGCTGTAGGAGGGAAGGAAACCTAAAGTCTTAACAGTTCCCATGCTAATTGTACTTCTTTTCCGAGTGAAATATTTATACCAGATATTACCGGGGATAACAGACATACCCAAATTGCTTTAGATAAAAGAAAATCATATCCAAGATATCAGATTAAACTATCTGCAAAGGTGACAAAAAAGAAAAGAAAAGAATGAAACGTACCTTTTTAGCCTTCGAATCTCTGAAAAGTTGACCATGGAAATCATTTTCCCTACCATTGATTCTTATGATCGTTATGTTTTGGTCAACTCCAAATTGAAAATGATAAATGCAGCTACAAACAACTAATACTGATTGGAGTTAGGCTGGAAGCCCAATGGAAGGACTCATTCATTCTGGCAGTGTGTAAATATGACGCAGCAACTAACTTTCCTGGGTAAACCTAAAGATATCATTATCTAAGTTTCATCTCTAAGACTAACAAGTGATTGTCACCAAATATCAAAGTAGAATACCAAAGCAACGCATCATCTGGTCAATCGAATGATAGCTCGCTAGTACTGCTCCTAATGGTGTCAAAAGAAACTGCCGAGACATCATCCAGGTGCAGATAAGGGTCCAAGTCCTACCAGGCATTCCAAATCAAATTGTAACTTATCAATCCGAGACCTATTATTAGTCATCATAGCATCAACACCATCATGAAGCAAGGAACTAAATTTTCAGCGAATAGTCAAAATATCCTCTTCATCAATTCAGCTCACTTTGGAAATATCAAAATAGATTAGAGTTCTATATGGTGAAGTAAAAAGAAAAAAAAAATTGGTAATTTCAATTTCAAACTTTCTTTCCTCGGTGAGTTATATGAATAGACTCATATACCGCAACCATGTTGTAATGATGCAAATGTTTACAACTGAATCTTCCATTTACGGTAAGGACAAGGAAGAAAAACCACTACATATAAGCAAAATAACTCACCTTCTAGATAGTCGACCAGAAAATCTCCTGCTAAGATCACGTAAGGTATAAATGGATGATGATCTAGTCTTCCGATCACTGTTAGGCGAATGATCGGCTCGTTCCACCGAAAGATTTCTTGGTCCCCGAAATGGTTGTTTTCTGGAGGATGGATAAGCTCTTCTCTTTTTTCTTGGTGAGATCTTTCCAATGGATTTCTGTATTAGCGGATCTGAGCAAGTCATGCTAGGTGATCCATTCTTATGCAAGTTGGAAGCACTACAAGGAGTCTGTGAAGAAAACTCAGTATACAGCTCCAGCAGTATATTAATGAAAAACGTAATCGCGGAAAACCAACCATACTTCATCCTCCAATTTTCCAGAAAAAATCTCTGCAAACGAGGACCGAAGGGGGCCTGTCAATTGTGTTGTCGCTTCTCTTAAGCCATCAGATGCACCTAAAAAAGCATGTCACTTCCTTGCACGTGTTGTAAAAGACAAGACCGATGATTCAAAGATACATCATGAGCATAGCTATTACCAATTACAGTAATTAATTATAAAGAAATTATGCAGTCCACTAAATTAGAACTAAAATCCATTTGACTTGTCCAAGGCTCCATATAGGAAAGTTAAAGTAGAAAGAACACCAACATGGTCAAAATGCATTCCTACTTAAGATTTCAAATCCCAATTATCTATTCACCTCCAGCCACATGCTCCAAAACTCAGAATTCCATAAAAATTATCTTGCTATCATGTTACTTGAACAATGGAAATATATGAGAAACTGCAACCTGTAGTCACAGAATCAAAAACAGCTCTGGAAAGCACACTTCTTCTGGGAAAATAATATCTTCTATAAATACTGAGTTACCACAGTGATAAAGAGTATAGATTGAGAGAACCCCTCATGTTATCTGGAGACATCATCTGGCAGCATAAGACAGAATAATGGCACTCCAGCAACGAGCTACGACCAATAAAAAATCGAGCAGAACTTAGCGTCTCAACCTAATGTTACATATCCCCAGGGGTGCTAGTGAAGACAACCACTACATGAAAGATGGGAAAAACTAACAGAAAGGGGGACAAACACTACCAGAAAGCAGAGGAGATCTCCTCCTCTAAATCTAATCTTTATCAACCCCTTATTTCCTCTCAGTTTCCTTTTCATCTCAGGATTATTCTTTCTCTTTCTATCTAGTCCTCTTTCCAATAATGTGATCTCCAACTTCACCTTCATGGTTTCTTGTATCCAAATTATTTATTTGTTTGTTCTTCTACCAAAATTTCCATGTCAGTTCTCAGCTTCAGAACTGAGAACTATTGTATACACTTTCTGCTAATCTTTAGGAAGCAGAACTAACTGAGATAATGAAAAAGCAAATTAACTGGCCAGAAATTTGGTTAATATAGGTAAAGATGCTAGGTGACTTGCAAAAAGACAAGCACGAATAAATTGTATGGAAAATGAGGCACATGATATTCTATTTGACTTTCAATAACATTGTTTTGACTAAAGGTGGTTCCAGAATGCTCTGAAGTTGCTCATTAAAGGCTTGAATCAGGATGTCCCAATTCACTAAAATTCATATGGATCCTATGGCCTTCAATGCTGTACTTTTAGTGTTCCTTCTGCCACTCAAACGCATTTTCAATTGACAAACTGCACAGCATTCAGATCTCGGTGCCGACGATAACAACCAAATGTAAATTCAAATACAAATATTAAGGCCATGAACAAGTCCCAGAAACATGGTCTTTAACCTTTTCTTTTATCATGTAACTCTTCACTGAGGGTCAGGAAATGAGAGGTTTGGGAAAGTATAAACTATATTAATACCTGATATGGCATAATCAATGCATAAAATTTTATAATGTAAGCAATATACCGAGTATAGACCACATAAGGCGAGAAGGCTAAGAAAAGAAAGGAAAAGATGATCAACTAAAATTAACATATTTGAGGATGAGAGGGAATCATAAACAAGCCGAAGCCACATATCAAAATAAGCTTGGGCAATAATCTTCTACATAACAGTGCAGCAGCATAAGAGGTCCCAAAGTAGATCACATATGTCCTCCAGCATTGAATCCACAGCACTAAAGCTCAGGCGAAAGCATAAGACGCTCTAAGGTTTACAAGCGCACAAAATTTGGCAGTAAGCCACTTCAGTGATGCAATATAGCATCAGAGCCAATGAATATTCCAACCTCTCAACAAAAATAACTATTCAGAAAAATCATATACACCAATGAACCACCATGGGCATGGTATAACCAAGCTCAAAATTTCCAAAAACTTATCAAAAGATATAATAATGATGTCATCAGAACAGCCAAGTCCTCACCTTGAGCAATTGCACCAGTGGACTGTGTGGGCTTCTCACTTTCATCAACACCCTGACAAAGTAAAAGTGCAGATCCGATCACTGAGATTGAGATGTGCTAAGAACTCTTCATCTATATGGACATCCAAATTAACAATAGCATAATGTGCTCCATATTACAATTCCATCCAAGCCTAAAATATGAATTCATTAATGATGCTAGTATCAAGTTTGAATGACTTCACCATTAATCTTTTTAATCATAGCAGCCAATGTAAAACAGTTAATGGGCACAACAAAATAATTAACTCTATTTTATTTCCAAAATCATGATAATGTCCAAAACCAAGTGGCATAGAGTGACTGAATTACATCTCATTTAGCTGGCAACCAAGCCAATTGCATGAGAAGAATCAGTTATTCCAAAGATCTTCAAAATTAAGTCAATCATTCGAAACTTGACCTGGTACCTTGCTCACAACACAGCTTACATTAACTGCAGATGTTATGTTTGATATTGTGCTAGACAGGCTATTAAGCTAAGAAAAAACCAGTAATCAAAACTCAAGCTTGAACAATCTTTTCTTATCTATTGTAACTTTTTTTCACATCATAGCAAGAGTGGAACAAAATAAAGAATCAGGATAAAGGAACAGAGGCTGCAAAGTAAGCAGAAAATGAGAACAAGTTGACTCCAACTTTCAGACTGCATCCTCCAACAGCAACAGCATGCATGTCTACTGCAAGGAAAATGTCAAATGCAGGCGTTGCCAATCTACAAGCATCGACTTTATGCCATGGGCAAACCCTAAAAAATGTCATATTTCAATTCGCAAGTAAAACATTTCAAGTCATCATAAGGGAAGGAGAATGCTGTAGGGCAGGGATATCAACCACATCACAGACCCTTCCCACTTTTCATAATAGGAAAAGGGACTTACTGTGCACAAAACATTGATAAAGCAGCAAGAAATTTCAGGACTTCCCTTGAATTCAGCTCGCCAGGTGTAGTGGGCAACAGCATTGCAAATTCGCAAGCACGAGAATATAAACCATTTCCCTATGATCGCTCAGTATTGCCGAAACGATTTCAATTGAAGAGAGAATCGACAACAGAAAGCCTTAAACCTTCATCTACTCGATCATCTACGAAACGACCGACGAAAAAAATGCTAAACCCACTTCACCGAGCCGCCCAATCGGTGGCCCGACGATCCAAAACCCGACCTCACGACCCAACAAACAAAATTTCGGGAAGAGAACCTTCTCGATGCGGCGGAGCTTCCTCCGCTCCTGCTCCTCCCGGAGACGCCGGAGCGTCGACCGGAGCTTCTCCCCTTTGTCGCGCAGACTCCGCTCGCAATCTCTGAGGGTGCGGGCCTGTCTGGCGATATTATCCGCCAGGCCCCAGTCGGTCAGGGCCGCGATCCAGTCGTCGGAATCCGCCGCCGCCGCCGCCGGGGCCGCCGCCGCCGAAGAGCGGGAGAAGGAGGAGGAGGAGCGCTCGACGACCAGGACCGGCGAGGGGGAGTCGTCGTCGTCGGCGGCGAAGAGCTTGTCCAAGTCGAGGCGGGGGGCCGCCGGACCGTCTCTCCGATTCTTCCATGCAGCGGAGGAGCGGACAGCGTCGTCGGACGGAGCTCGCACTTTGCAGTTACGGACTGGGGGGAAAAGTGGGGGAAAAAGTATGAGAGAAATGGCAGAAGGAGAGAGAGGATGATGAAAAAAGGAGGGTGTGAATAAAATAAAATTTTAAAAAAGAAATAAATATAACAGATTATGGGAAATCAAATTTGACAAGAGGGCTCATCAGAAGATTACAGAATTTTTTTTTTTTCAATTTTTTGGCCCTTTTATTTGTTATTTATATCCCCCTTCTTCTTCTTTTTGTCATTTGATTTTTTTTCCGCTCCTTTTTGTTCAAAATTAGGAAGTTTCACATCTTTTAGCAAATTAAAAATACACGTCTCTCTCTGAGTTATTGACCTCGTATGAATGCAGAAATTTCTTAACTTACAATGACTCAGCGTGCGGTGGTGAACCGATTAATTTTAGATAGACAAATCAGGCCAACCGACCCAATCCAGATATTTCATTAACACACATGTAATCTTTAAGGTGGAAGAGGATAGATGTCTCTTACAGCTCTTTAGAGGGCAGAATATCCCTTGCTTTAAGCAATTCCTATAATTGCTTTCGAAACTTTTCTAGTTCAATGGGAGCCATTCAAGAGCAGTTTAGATTCTACAATCTTTTGTCCATTAATAACTTCATATTCTTTCCCATCCCGTATTCTTTTGTGATGAAACGATATATAAATTTTGGCACCTCTAGTTAAGGGCAATTTGATGACTACATAAGTGGTAAAAAGTAAAAACTTTTGTATTTAATGAGATCAAGCACGTTTGATCACTTAATAATTATGAAAAATATGTAACTCACAAATTCACTTATTATGTAAGGATGGATTTTTTGACAAAAAAAAAAAAGAATGGATTCCATAATTCATTCACTAGAGTAAATAATAAACTGTACCTCTTAACAACTATTTATACTATTACATAGAGTAAAGCTAGCCTCCCACTTTTAGAAAATCTCAATCGCCTTTATTGTCCATAAATGTGTCAATTCGCGAATGAGTATAGATTTGTACTTTACTTTATCTCACTTTTTTCAATATAGAAATGATTATATTATCTTTTCTATAAGAACCTCTCTGAAAACATTTCAATTCTTGAAATATTCTCTTTCCATAATCATGGACTTAATCCTCTACCTTTTATACTTCATCTCCGTTATTTAATATTGAGATAGATCATAACAAAATGATTTTGTTTAATTTTTGAAATGTCGATTTATCAACATCTGTATGTGCACATTCATTAAAACCTACCAACAAAATTCGCAATTCCATATATGTTAACAATTTAATAATATCAGTAATCAATGTTCAATTATCTTCGAATAAATTTTTTTTTTTGATAAGGTAAGAAATATATTGACTTTTAACCAAAACTATAAGGTAGGGGAGCTCGGCACCAAAAAACTTACCCTCATAATGACAAGCATGTCATAATGAATGGAATGGTGTCGAGAAAAAAGGGGAACACAAACAGCCAAACAATGGCAACCAAACAATCAAAACAGTGGCAACAACCAGCCAAACAATGGCAACAAACAAGAAAGGACGGAGGAAAAGGAGACCAGACAGCAAAATAGCGGCAACCCTCACAAACAAGAAAGGACGGAGGAAAAGGAGACCAGACAGCAAAATAGCGGCAACCCTCACAGCCAAGCGACGGCAACCTCCGAAGGACTGGATAGCGGCAACCCTCACACGGGAAGGAAATTGACACCTAGATCCTAGTTGGAGCCCAAGAGAGCAGATAAAGGGATCAAGTCCCCAACACCTAGAGGTGTGCAACCGGACTAGGTTTACCCGGTTCCCAGTTCGGCCCACCCGGAAAACAGGGTCGGGAACCGGTTCCGATTGAAACCGGTTCGGGAACAGGTTCCCAAACCTGAGACCCTGTTTGAACCAGTTCGGGAACGGGTTCCGAGGGTTTACCCACCCGGGAACCGGATTGATCGAACCGGTTTGGGAACCGGTTGGAGGACCGGTTTGTAAGCCCCCCAAAAAGACCAAAACCCTAATTTCTACTTTCTATCTTTACTGGCTTCCTCTCCTCCCGTGACACCCGCAGACGGCAACTCGCGACCTCCACCCATCCGACGTCCGCCGATCCTGGTTCCGCTCACTCACCGTCACCCCCCAAAATTGTGACACCGCCTCTATCAACCCGATTCCTAGCTGCTCGCCAACCATGCTCCGAGCTCCCCTCCCGAAATCGCGAAGCCGACGCCGCCTCTACCGCTCTCGTCGCACCCCTCACACTCGCACCACCACTGTCGTTCCGCCAATCATCTAAATCTCCGCTCCACTGGTTCTGCCCGCGAAGCCGCTGACCCCCACCGAGCTCACACCCGAGCACCGACGCCGCCTCCGTTTGATCTTGCCGTTCCACCTGCTGCTGTTGCCTCGCCGACGCCCCTAACCCACAGATCTCGCATCCGCAAGCCCACCTTGTCACATCTTCGAGCAACCCACAGTAGCCCTTCCTCCTTCGTCCCCTCCGCCTTAAATAAGGAAAGACGGCAACGACCCTATCTCTCTCTACCAAGAAGCTCCATCTCCATTTCCCTTTCTCTCTCTAGCATCTCCGTCGTCTCGCCACGGGGATGAGGGAGGAGGAGGAGGAGGAGGTGGAGGAGGGGGAAGCAAAGATCGATCGCCTGCCCGTCGACGTGCTAGCGCATGTCTTCTTCATAATCCTGTCCTTCGCCGATTTGGCGTGGTATGTGCTCTTGACCACGGGGAGTTCCCATTCTTGCTTTCTGGTTCCGAGGAAAGAAGTTGTTTTGTCTTCGGTTCCATGTGGTGTTGATGATTCTGAGACGTGAGTTGTGATCAAAAATCGAAATTTCCTCTCAGGGCGAGCGGGGTGTGCAGGAAATGGAAGCGTGGGGGTGAAGTTGTCGTTGGGGCGGAGGGAGAGGCTCAGCTTCGCAGGGCTAAAGATGGACGGCGATTCCACCGCCCGCGTCATTCGCCGCACATACGCCCTCCGTGAACTCGACATGTACTCCCTCTGTCTGTCTCTGTCTCTCTGTTTACTATACATCATGATTGATGGAGGGTTGTTGGCAGTTTTTAGGATTCTTCTTGAATTTGGAGATTGGTACATTGAGGATTAGTTACTTAGGAATTGTTTGATGATTAGCTTATGATGTGTCTCTATGGATTTTTGAACTTTTGCTGACTGAATTGTCTGTAGTTCGAAGATTTGTTGGGGCTGCCATATTACCGATGAAGGCCTGTACAGAATTTCACTGACAAAATGTGCGGTGAAGCTTACGTCCATCTCTCTGTTGGGGATGACAGGGGTCATCGACCAAGGTGTTGTTAAGCTAGTATGTTTGTATGTTTGTCGTTCCGAAGTGATGGTTCGGTTCTGCAGATGTTATGTGTGTAGGCTTTAGTCTTGTCCTGTGGTTGGAGCGATTTTTGGGTGTTGATGGTCGTTTCTTCATTCAGAGTTTTGATGCTAGTGTTCCTCAATGATAGTGTCGGCGTTGCTTATTAGTCATATTGTGCAATCTGATAAAAATAAGTGCAAGAACTTGAAATTGTCAATACCTTGCTCTGTTGATGATTATCTGTTTTATTCGCATGCCACTTGTCTATGGGATAACTGAGCCTGAAGTTCTCTCAAAATCCAGTCCTAACTTTTTGGAAAAAAAGTTTGACCATCAAGTCCTTTCCCCATCATCTGACATATGGTAGTCGGTATATCCTGAGAGACCTACTCTTTAGATCGATGAAGTGTCACAACAGTTTGTCACTGAGCATCATTCTATAAAACAATCACGATCCATACACCTGATTTTTTGTCTCAACACATGCTCCCTCGTGGACGTGTTGTGTAGCGTTGTCCACCTCATATGTATGTAAATTTAGCTTCCTGATTGAGCCATTTCTGCAGATTGCAAGAGCTACTACTTTGCAACATCTGAATATCGGCAGCACATTCATCACCGATGAATCATTATATGCAATTGCCAATAGCTGTCCACATCTGAAGGTGAGTTGCTCTAGGTGTTCACATATGAGTGTTGTACAGTAATTTTTTTGCAAAACAGGTTCCAATATAAACAGGGTTAACCCTGTTCTCAGACCGAAAAACAGGATGGGTCGGGAACAGGTTCAATACAAACAGGGCCGGGTACAGGGTCCAAAAAAAGAGAACTGATTATAATAGGGTCGGGTACAGAGTCCAGGTCTAGACCCTACCCACCCTGGACCCGATTACCCCTACCAACACTGTTGCAGCTATCTATTCCTTGGAGTATCTATAATGCGGTTGAAAGAGACAGCCTTGTCCTTGACAACTTTGATGAGATGTTGCTTCAATGCTGGAATAAACAAGACTTGGCCCCGAAAAAAAGGATATTATTCCTAGTCTTCCAAATCACATGACAAAGAGCACCAAAAGAGAACCATGCAATGGCTTGGTAGAAATCACTTCCAAAGAGGAATTTGGTGGCCCAAAGAAGGTTATCCATCCACGATCTGTTCAACCATGAGATGTTGCACTTAGCAGCCTAAAACGAAGCAAGGGCAGTAGAGACATGGCAACCAAAAAAAAGATGGTCAATAGAGTTTGGTCTTGAATTGCAAAGGACACATGACACATCCGTAATTCTACCATAAGAAAGTAAGAAAACCTAGGGTAGGAAGCCTATTTCTTGTAATGAGCCAAAGATAGAATTGGAATCGAGGGACGAGCATTCTATTCCAGACGAAAGAGTACCACGGCACCAAGTTGCCTTTCCGAGGTATAGCTTCCCAAGCTGACGCAATGGAGGACGTGCTCGAAGAGTGCTCCAGCCAAGTAAGCTTGTCAGGGAGAAGTGTAAGCGAAGGGATTAAATGCGTCCATGATTGGAGGACAGCCTTGGTTGCCTGGCCGGGTGCAGAAAATAAATCCGCAACCTTAGCCTGCCTGGAGAGACCCAAG